>OX031064.1:29833110-31146860 GCA_943736015.1 Tridacna crocea | reverse complement strand
GAGCTGTCAAAATAAAGAAAACCTATTTTTACTAATTCAAGGGCCACAACTCAGGTACTATTTCTGTAATTAGGGTGGAAATCGAACTTGACCTTGACTTAGTACCCACAAACATTTTCAGAAAGTTTGGTGAAATTTCGTAGCGCGTTGTTCGAGTAAGAGAGTAGACAAAGTAAAAAATCTTGTTTTTTTTTTAACTGATTCATGGACCGTAACTCAGCTATTCTTTATGTGACTTCACTGGAAATCAAACTTAGCCTAGATTTTATGCCCATATACATTTTCAAGAAGTTTGGTGAAATTTTGTTGAACATTCCTTAAGCTAGAGAACAGACAAAGTAAAACCAACCTATTTTTACTATTTCAAGGGCCATAACTCCAAGACACTTCAACCGATCATCATGAAAATGACAAGTGCACAATGGCATATTATGACAAAGATGTACACAATGTTTGAGAAAGATTCATCAAAAGATGACAAAGTTATGCTCCGGACAAAACAGAACGGACGGACAGACGGAGTGATTCCAGTATACCCCCCACAAATTTTTTGTTGGGGGTATAATAAATCCACTCATCACATTTCGCAGACTGGTATCATGTGACCTGTCAAATTGAGCTCTCAAAAATCTTACATGATGATGATGACTGTCAACAAACAAAGTACTGACCTGATCCATTTCATCACTAATTAGCTGTGAAGGCAATTTAGAGATGGGTGGTGGAGCTGGAGGCCTGGACCAAGCTTGGCTAGGTGTACAGGTTGGCTATGGGGTTGGAGGTAGGGGCCCTCCAGGTGTGGGCTGGACCTTGGGCCTGTCTGGTTCTTCACAAAACTCCTGGCAGAAACAAATAGGACATTCACCCTTTCATTCATGGACATAATCAACATGCATGAGTAATTATGCCTGATTAGATTTCTTGTTAACAACCTGCATGCCAAAGCCTAAGGAGCAACAAATTACATTAACCCTTTACCAAACGACAAAGTTTTGGAGTATTCTAAATTGAAAGCATTTGCAGACGACAAATTAAATGTGAATCAAAAATTGAAATTCGATTTGGGAAGGGTAGAAAACATTGTTGGAAAAGGAGAAAATGCTGGTTACCAGCATTTTCTCCTTTTCCCACAATGTTTTCAAAAGCTTTTCTTCTCAGGGTCGTTAAAAGTCCCTACTTTTAACGACCTCGAGGAACAATCCTTTCGAAAACATAGCAGGAAAAGAAGAAAATGCTGGTAACCAGCATTTTCTCCTTTTCCCACTATGTTTTCTACTCTTCTTAAGTCCAGTTTCAATTTTTGAGTTGCATTTATTTTGTTGTCTGCCAATGCTTTCAATATGGACAAGTCTAGAAAATTATCGTTTGGTAAAGAGTTAAACCTCTCACTGGCTGGTCTTGTTTTATGCTGTTTGCAAATGTCGTTATCAGTGGTTCTCATACCAGGTTAAAGGTTGATTGAGGCTTTGCAATCTTATCAGAACATGCATCCTCATATAAAATCAAGAGACCCGTGGGTCTCAATTGCTCACCTGGGTCACGAGGAATCAGTAATATCATACACATTTTGGACATCAAAAGGCAATTTTATACCAAGTAATACTAGAGTGTAGGCTCATGACCATTTCCACTGACCATTGATTACAGAGATTGGGTTACTAATATTTTTATTTCGGTTGCCATTGCAACCAAATGCAAAATCCTATAACTTTTTAAAGCAATTATGAAATTGCACAATTTTTTACATAGAGCTTGTGTAATCATTCCTCTCTCGAATGGTGTCACGGTATGCGATCTATCCATTTCTGGAACCCAAACCTTATCTTTAGCCTTAAAATCCAGTTGAAAATGATAGATCCAGGTTTCATCACCTGTAAATCTTTTCAAAACGATGTGAGTCACATTTATCATATTTTCTTTAAGTTTCGATGCAAGTCCAACCCGACTCTCTTTCTGCTTCGTCAGTGAGCAAATGGGGCACCCAACGTGCGCAGATCTTATGTAGCCCAAGTCGTTCATGTAAGATCTTCAAAACACTTGACGAATGAATCCCACTTAATTCTATCTCTTGCATGGTATAATGTGCCGCTTTCGTGCGTCTTCCTCAATTAACGTTTTCACAGTAGCAATGTTCTTTTCCGTCAAAAAGGAAACCGGCCTACCCACCCAAGGGTCATTTTCAATTGACTCCCGACCATCATTAAAACGGCGTAGCCACTTGCAAACTGTAGCATATTTTAAAGCACCATTCCCATAAACGTTTTGCAAATCAGCATGAATTTCTGTTGGCGAAAACCCGAGCTGTGCTCAATTCTTACAATATGCCCTCTGTTCACAGATTTTTACATCCATATTGAACGCTATATTTTACTATAGTGTTTAAAACCATGTGTTGAAAATACCCAGCGCAGCGCGCACATGGACCTCGTACATCACATACTGTGGCCTTTCGAGAGAGGAATGATTACACAAGTTCTGTGTAAAAAATCTTGCAATTTCATAATCACGTTAAAAAGTTGTAGTCTTACTCTACGAACTTAAAAAGTGTCCCTCGTACATTATATATTTGTCTTTTCTTTGCATGCACTGCACGCTTGAGGCGTCACTTTTTACCTGCATTGGTAATTATTTACGTGATTCACGCAAAATCTTACGTGAATGGGAACTCTGAAACAGTCATTAGACCATGTGCAATAGTTATTACAAATACAACAATTCATCATCATTGCTAAAACCTGGTCTGAATCGGCCACTAAACCTGGTCTGAATCAGCCATGGTTCAATTAGCCATGTTCCGAATTAGCCAAAGAGATGGTCCGAATCAGCCATGGGCTGAATCAGCCATAATTTTTTTTTTTTTCTTTTTGCAAAACTGAACCTTTTCAATATACAAAAATATGTTTCCTAACAATACTAAGTATGTAGCTGAATACATACATGTTTATAGTTTGACTTCACTGACATTCAACTTGCATTATGAAGTGGTTTGTGGTTTTGGAGTTTACCGTTGCTGCAACAGTTAAAGTAATAAAGCAACATCCAGCTAATTACTGGTGGAGGAAGACTCAAGAGTGCACAGAGGCACCCAGGTAGAACCACCAACCTACGGCAAGTCAACTTGAAGGCTTGCATCATGAAAGAAGATAATGTTATGGCATATTAAACATGATGGGTACGGCAAATATTTCTCCTCTAGATAATTCAAGAAAGATGCAAGATATAAAAGACTAAAAGACAATGAATTACCTTTGCAAAGTCATTGTTCATATCTATTTTTCTCAAACTCTCTCGTAACTGGAAATCATAAATGATTACCGGTACATTCAATAAACTGGGCCGCAAAGAATTTGCCACAAAACATGAGTGGCAGCCCCCCTCCCCCTAAAAATATCATTATTTCCCACACAATTTAAAGGTAAATATCAATATTTGGAGAAAAAGGGTAAGTTACTGATTTTCAGTGTACTAACTACAATCTTAATTTTACAAAATAGTGGTGCAGTCTTCTTCAAGTAAGCTTGAATTGCAATAAAAAAAAATAGAATGTATAATTCACCATAAAAAACAAGAGCCGTCAGAGACGGGTTATGCTCCCCGAACAAGTGCTTGTCATAAAATATATGAAATTGATAATAAATTCACTTCTTTTATCCTAAAAGAACCAGTTCATGCCCCCCAAAAATTTGAAGTGAAAAGGCAATTACTATCTTAGAGATAGCCAACACAAACTTGTAGAGGGCAATAAGCCCAATGAGCCCCCTTTAAGCTCCCTTTTCCCATCAGACAATATTGCATCATTGAAATAAATACAATGGGTGTGTGGTTTGTGGCATTTTTGAATAATACTTCAAAATTTGGAATTTCATAAAATTTTTAGCAGTCATGTGGTAAATATTGCATAAAACATTTTTTTACATGAAGCCCCTTTTACCCGAGACGCAGCCTGAAATTGAGAAACAGGAAGAGAGGTACCTGGGCATCATTCCAACAAGTTCAGATTTGAAATTTCACAAAGTTTTGAGCACCGATAAAGGAAATACAAGTGAAAAACAATTTTTTCCATGAAGTCGCCTTTTTCCGTGATGCAACCTCAATTTGAGGAACCAGGAAAGACATATTTGCGCATTTGTAATTCACAGATTGAAAAAAAAAAAAACAAAGGGCACATGTTGAAACTTGTAAAACATGATATAACCATTAAATTTCATGAAATTTTGACAAAAACTGAACAAGACATTAGTAAAAATTGAAATTTTGCATTAGGGCCCCTTTTTCCTTGTCATTTTACAAGAAACCCCCTTTTTCCATGTGAGAGGGTCAAATTGAAAAACACATAGATAAAGAAACAAGAGCACATGGTGAAACTTTGAAAAAAAAAATATAAGCATGAAGTTTAAATTAATGAAATTTTGAGCAAAACTAAATGAAATATTAGTAAAAATTGGAATTTTGCAAGAAACCCCCCTTTTTCCATGACAGAATGTCATCTTAAAAAACGCCAAGATTAAAAATAGCAAGGGCACATGCTAAAACTTTCCATAAACAATATAACCATGAAGTCTCATGATATTCTGACAAAAACTGAATGAGATAATGGCAAAAATTGCAATTTTGTATTAAGCCCCTTTTTTCCCATGACACGGGGTCAAATTGAAAATCCGGAAAAGATATGTCAGCGCCTCACTTCAAAAAGTTCATATATGAAGTTTTATCCAATTTGGTCCAGGGGTTGTGGAGAAATCGTTTCGGCTGACCGACGGACGGACAGACAGAATGTCATCCTAAAAAACGCCAAGATTAGAAATAGCAAGGGCACATGCTAAAACTTTCCATAAACAATATAACCATGAAGTCTCATGATATTCTGACAAAAACTGAATGAGATATTGGCAAAAATTGCAATTTTGCATTAAGCCCCTTTTTTCCATGACACGGGGTCAAACTGAAAATCCGGGAAAGGTATGTCAGCGCCTCACTTCAAAAAGTTCATATATGAAGTTTTATCCAATTTGGTCCAGGGGTTGTGGAGAAATCACTTCAGACGGATGGACAGACGAAGCGGCAACTATATGCTCGCCCTTCGAGGAGCATAAAAAAAATCCAGTGTTACACGTTACAGACTTGACCTCAGTGTTTCATCCAGGATTTGAAAAAAGTGGGGGATTTTCACAAAACATGGGGGCCATCACAACACAAACTATGACTGAGCTAGTAGAAAATGGCTTTGTGATCTTTACAATCAGCATGCCTGGATAGAGTTGCGGTACTAAAATTGCTGTTTCCAGAGGTGAAATCCTTCAAACAACAGCAAATCATATCACCCTTTTCATACTTTTGTAACCACAGCCAGTCTTTAAGCCTGGAGTAACTCATTACCAAAGGAGAAAATTTTAGGTTTGTCCAAATCGAAAGCATTTGCAGATGACATGATAAAAGTGACTGAAAATTTGAAAATTATTTTGTGAAGGGTAGAAAACATTGTGGGAAAAGGAGAATATGCTGGTTACCAGCATATTCTCCTTTTCCCACAATGTTTTTAAAAGGCTTCTTTCTCAAGAGTCATCAAAAGTAGGGATTGTTTGGAAAAGAGTTAATATTGTTGGAAAACCTACTGCTTATGGCTAACCGATTGCCCCTCGTTAAGACAAACACTATAGATGAGACATCTCCATTGTGAGCAACTTGACGTGAATTCATAATGCATGGAGTGGACGACACAGGTAGATGACTATGTTTAAAATTACAATTCTTCTGACCATGTAGAAACGTGCTTCTAAGATGCTTATAAGTGAACAATGTTGGTTTACTGCAGATGGTTTACTGGCCTGGGTCACACAAAAAAATAATAAAACTACCTGTGAAGAATGTATTACCTTTGGCCTGCTAAATACTAATATATGCACAGAATTGGCAATGGGTGTAGATAAACAACACTTATTTTGGAAAGGATATTATCATAATTAATGATTTAATCACAATGGAATGACATTGTGAAACAATTTGCACTGTAATTGTGATCAATAAAATAAACTTGGTGCGAAAATAATAGATTAACATGAGGGTCCCAACATGGAAAGGGTCAAGTTATGTTTCAGTGACAGATGTTTCGGTAACAGACGAGTTCGGTAACATAGACTTTATCATGTAAATCATTGGATGTTTCTGTAACAAAGCAATTATATTGTCAGGGTTCAATCTAGAATTTTGTCAGAATGGGCCACTGGCCCATCACTATTTTAAAAAGGGGCCACCAGTATTTTGAGATGGGCCAGCACTTTTTAACGATCAAATAACCAGGATCTTGGCATTTTAAAAGCTCAATTATTACTGATTTAACATACAAAGGAAGTAAATCCAGATAATTTACTGCTTGTGTATGGGGTTAAAAAATTCTTTTGCTGTATACAAAAACCGCAAGTCATGATTTTTTTTTGCATCGTCACAACGAAGCCAGTGAAATTGAGGCTTTTGTAGCCACTCAGTTTTAAAGTTTTTTGCATATGATTTCCCAGCTTTTTCATCAGCTGATTTTTCACCACTGGTTTCACCCGATTGTTGCGTTTTTGGTTGTTTGGCGGAATTTCCGCCAGAAAAGAAATCAACGATTCGTTTCTGTGTTTGTATTGCCGACATTTTTTTAACAGCTGGTTCCCATCGCGTTCGTTCATGGGCCGTGAATAAATCATTATCCGATTACCAGTAGGTAACGCTCTCCGTGTTGTTGCGACGCTTTGCAATTAAATTTCAATACCACGGAAAGCGTCTTCTAACACTGACTCGCTAAAAACTCTACTGCTAAAAAAATAATGGTGGCGCACAACGGAATCAGAAAAGCGCCGATGCATTCCATTTTGCGCCGATTAGGCGCACTGGAGTTTCAAAAATGGGCCAAGGACTTTAAAATTGCGCCATTGGTGCAAAAACGCAGCCTAGATTGAACCCTGTATTGTGTTTATGTCAGGTGACACCTATCGTATGACTTAGTTACGTTCAAACCCTTTATTTTTGCACTTTTCACCCAGTTATCCCTTGATAGATAGGCTCAAACCTTTTATTTTTTCACTTTTCACCCTCTTTCGCTTGAAAGATGGGCAACCGACATTGTCAATACATACAGCATGATATGAGGTACACAACAAAAAATTTCAATGAAACATAGTGGAAATTACAAATTAAAGTTTAGATAACGAAATAAAGCCATGCGTTCAGGGGGAACAAGACAATTCCCCGACAAGACAGTTCCCCGACACGGTTTTTCGAGACAGTTCCCCGACAAAATTGAAGACAGTTCCCCGACACCTTTGACGACAGTTCCCCGACACTTTTATTATTAGTATAGATCTATGGAATAGTTTTTTTTTTTTTTTTGTTTTGTTTTCTTTAAATATTTTTATAGACATTTATTTCAAATGATGGAAGTAAATTTCAACTTTGGCGGTTATTAATTGGGTATTATGCCCAATTAAGGAGGTCGACATAGTGTGATTAGACTGTTTATTGCCATGATTGGATGTTTATAATAATGATTGGTTTAATTGCCGGGAACCTTTCGAGTTTCCGTTTATTGTGTATGATTGCCATGAAAATTGTCTTTAATGGCATGGTGCTGGGTTCTGGAATGCAATTTTAAGATGTATAACTCGTGTAATGTATGTGCTGTAAATTTCTTGAATAAAGCTAAACATTGAAACCTTTTGTTGATTCTCGTTGGGCTCACTGTATAAGTGTCATATTAATTGCTACTGTCCATAAAGGCACAAAATAAAGGGGATCTACATGTACTTATATTATCCATTACATTACTAGCGGGTTATTTCAGTTTCTCCGGAAGTAACAGTAATAGATGTAAAATGAAAAATGCGCCACACCTAGGCCCACATGTATTTCCTATCCAACACTGGGATAAGGATTTGTTTTAGTAATCAAATACACATATTCATATAACAAACGTAATAATATCCTGATCTGCACAACGGCTAAGGTATCATTTCTAAATGGCGTGATATTCAATAATAAACTAAAAAGGAGAAATACTCTAAATTATTTACAATCCTTTCACAAGTACAACAGCCCCCATTACCTTTCCTTAAAAGTTATAGATACCGATGATAAATGTCGATGAAAATCAAGTTTGCTAATAATTAATGTGTCGGGGAACTGTCTTCAAAAGTGTCGGGGAACTGTCTTCAATTTTGTCGGGGAACTGTCTCGAAAAGCCGTGTCGGGGAACTGTCTGGTCGGGGAACTGTCTTGAAACCCGTTCAGGCGTTGGGTGTAAAGAATATAACAATATCACTATATAATTGCCTTGTTAACGAAACATCCAATCGATTTACTCTATATGTCTATGTTACCGAACTCGTCTGTTACAGAAACATCCGTAAATCGTTTCAGAACAGAAGCTTGTAAAGCACTGTAGATTATAGGGGTGACAGATGTTTCGGTAACAGACGAGTTCGGTAACATAGAGTTATAGAGTATATCGATTGGATGTTTCGGTAACAAAGCAAATATATAGTGTTTATGTACCATGACGTCCTTTACACCCATTATATGGCATCTTTTGTTCACCCTTCCACCCTTTATCCCTTGGTCATAATAAATTACTGAATGTGGCAAATAATGAGGTAGACACCGAGACCGCAACAAATATTTCTTCAAACTGCATTAGCGAGCCGTGTATTGAACTGAATGTGCGTTTGTGTGCACTCTTTTCTGCAATTTTTGTCCTCTTTTACAGGTTAACCCATTACCACACAATCCCCTGAGAAAGAGCCTTTTGCTATGTGAAAATGAGAAAATGCTGGTAACACTGTGGTTAAAGTAGAAAATGCTCCTGACCAGCATTTCCTCCTTTTCCCACAGAGATTTCTACCCTTCCCAAAACAAATTTCTATTTTAGTCACCCTTATTTTGTCGTCTGCAAATACCTTCGATTTGGAGCAGTCTAAAATTTTCTTCCTTTTCTCCTTTTACCATTATGTTTTGTACCCTTCCTACATCAAATTTCAATGTTTCAGTTATTTTGTTTTCTTACAGTTTAAGGATTTATTTAACCTTTTATAAACTTATAACCTTATATTGTCTCATAACTTTTTACCACACAATCCAGACTCACTCACTTTGAGGACTGTAAGAAAGAAGCCGTTTGAAAATATCATGGAAAAAGGAGAAAATGCTGGTAACCAGCATTTTCTCATTTTATCACAGTGTTTTCTTCCTAAATCAGATTTCAATTTTTCAGTCACAATTATTTTGTTTTCTGCAAATGCTTTCAATGTAGACCAGCATTTAACGTTAACAATTATGCTGAACCAGATTGAAAGCGCTTGCAGACGCCAAAATGAACATAACTCAAACATTGAAATTTGTTTTCAGCAGCTTAGAGAACATTGTCGGAAAAAGAGAAAGGGAGAAAGAGCAGGGCTCCTTTTTCCCATCTTGTTTTCAAAAGGATTTTACTTGAGGGTCCTAAAAACCAAGTATCAAAGGTTTAATCTTGAATAGTCTAACTAAATGTAGCTCAAAAATTGAAATTTGTTAGAAAACTTTGTGTGAATTATGTTGGTCTTTTTTTCAAGGCTTCTATGTCAGGGTCGTAAAACCCGGCGATTTGTTGGTAAAGGGTTGATCCAAAATAGTCGAAACGTGATGGACAGCCCGATCTGAACATGCCGTATCCCCCTCAATGTTCTGCAGTCTGATCTGCATATTCTATCTCATCTGTTAAGATAATTCATGGTTTATAAAACACTTTCAGTGATTTCATCTTCCGCACCCGTCACAATCTATAGCATGAGATCGGCCTGTTATATTAAGGTTGCACGTGATACATGGATGTTGATCGGACATTTTTGTTTCAGAAACTCTGATTTTATGTCGCTCGACAGTGATTATGGTCTAACGAAGTGAATGCTTTATTTGGGTTTGGGTAGAAAAGGAAAATGTCGTGTAACATCCATGAATAACTGTGAACAATAAATGCTAAAATTTGAGGCTTAATTATGATCGATCACATATACTATTGTTTTTATGTAGATACGTGAGAAATTCTTTATCTTATGGGTAACGGGAGGTGTGAAAACAGGCTATTAAAGACACACACCTATACAATAGGACAGTAAATCATTCGCTTACATGATGTAAGAAAAGGGACTTAATATGATCTTTGTGCGTTGTGAAATGAAAACATCAAGTATCGTTGTAAACCGAAAATTTTATTAATTTCAGATATTTCATGCATAAAACAAGGAATAGAGGACGTAACAAACCTATTATTTGTGAAACATTCATTTCATATTTTTTACGCGTAAAACATGGAATAAACAACGTAACAAACATATTTTTTATTAAACATAGTGGGAATTACAAAAAAAAGTGATACATAATGATTTTTTTGACAAAACAAAGGCAGGCAAGGGATATGAAGAACGACAAGGTACGTACACACTATAATTGCTTTGTTACCGAAACATCCAATCGATTTACTCTATAAGTCTATGTTACCGAACTCGTCTGTTACCGAAACATCCGTAAATCAGATTATAGACCAATAATATTAATGACCATAGATATTGTTTATTTCCAGTCATGTTTTGTTAATTGAATAGAAAAAATGTCTGGATTAGTTTCCCTGACTATCATTTACAAAGTCCAAGTGCATTAATAAAAGGTTTTGGTGGCTTTCGGATCTAATTGAAGGAAAATATCAGGAGCCATGTTAAATGGGGTATCGTTCCTGGAATTTTCGTTTCATTTTCAGAAAACAGTACGCTATCCTATTGGAGAATAGGTAGGTTTTTTTAATTTGGATTTTAAGTTGATCACGGACAACCCAGCTTTGTGAAAATAACTTTATTTAACTTGAAGTGTGGGCTAGGTCCCGCACAACGGCAGAAAAATTGGGGCCGGGGGACGAAAATATCGGGGAATCCCGCGTCTAAGATTTAAACACTGGATCTTCTTCCTAGAAAAACCACATTTACACGCCAACAAGAAATCGACATTAATACTTCTTGTATTATTCAGAAAATCTCGTAAAAATGCAAAATGAATAACAAAATGATAATAAATTTGATATATTTTGCTTACCGCTTGCTTGCCTCGAGAGAGCGCCGCCATTTTGTTTCCAACAATGCAATGCGTCAACGTCAACCCGTACTTCAGGGTCATCGAGTAGATATATAAATAACGTTGTGGGCAGTCTCAAAAAATACGAATTACTCGCACAGAGGCTGTGCTATGAGCGTGTTCTAAAAATAGATTGTACCTTGTGGGTCATTTTATTATATATACTTGTGGGTCACGAAAATGATTTTTTTCGTAAACATTCGAATCATGCTATTTGCAATAAAATTCTGCTTCCAGATTGCCGGCGTTTTATGGGTCAAAATATTGATGACCCACAAACCACCAAGATTACCCACAACGTGAGTCAGAATTTGACGAAATGACCCACAATACGCCTGTTAGAAAACTATATATATATATATATATATATATATATATATATATATATATATATATATATATATATATATATAAGCACTTAAAACCAGCCTTGCTGCTGAGCTAGCTTTTACAGCGATGCGGTTTGGTATATTTCTCTCCGTGATAGTTAAGCATTAGGTTAGTACCTGGATGGGTGACCAGGTCGTTGCACACATTACTTTTTGTGGCAGTGGTGTGATAATGACAACTGCCGGACTGGACCCATGTATATTCCCCTGGTGTTTCTGTGTATACATGCTTGTATATAGGTCTCGGGGTCAAGACTTCTCAAAGGGGGGAGTAATGTCACGGAGAGAGGTTAGATATATAACCACTTGAAACCTGCCTTGCTGCTGAGCTAGCTTTTACAGCGATGCGGTTTGGTGTATTTCTCTCCGTGATAGTTAAGCAACGTGCATTAGGTTAGTGCCTGGATGGGTGACCAGGTTGTTGCATGTTACAGACCCTTACAAACAAGCAGCGTTCCAACTAGCTTTTTATTTCAAGGGTACACTTACCCCCTGGCCTGAAAATCTGTGATTAACATTTCATATTAGAGGGTATGACAATAGTGGTTTTCAACTTCAGGTAAAGCAATTCATAATGATGATTTACGGCAAGAAAAGTTTGCTGTAACAAGATATATATGTAAATTTGCAGCCTAAAGTCATTAGAAAGCTGAATGGCTGTCAGAAAAGACTCTGATCAGACAATGTCTTAGAAACATTTTGTTGTGTCATGGGTTCCCGCGATTTTGTTCTGTTCCATTTTTCATAGCTGGCAATTTCTGGATAAGTATTTTTGCATGATTGGATATAAATTTGTCAATAAGAATAACAAGGAACTTCAAAGCCTGTCATTTTACCCTAGATAAGTGGATAGTGGTCATGTTGTCTTTAGATGTATTTTCTTACGTGAGGTCTCGCGTGTAACTAATATTTGTTATGTAAATTTCAATTCTGTAACCTGATTTACGCAGGACTTTGTGTGAGTGGCATCACTGACAAGCCTTATGAACACATTGTGGGAAACGGAGAAAATGCTGGTATCCAGCATTTTCTCCTTTTTCCACAATGTTTTGCTAACCTATAAAAGAAAATTGTACCATTTGAGTCACACTGAAAATGTCATCTGCAAATGCTTTGAATTTGGACGTCTACAATTTTGTTGTGTGGAAAAGGGCTAACAAAATGTATCTGGATTGTCAATACCCTGGAGATGATCATGAAGGCTTTTCTAAAAACATTGTAGGAAAAGAGACAAGAAAAGCAAATTTACATTGTTCCTGTTTCAAAATCAACTTATCCTCTCTCAAACAACCCCGACTTTCAATGACCCTAAAGAAGACAACCTTTGAAAACACTGTGGCCAAAGGAAAAATGCTGGGTGACCAGCATTTTCTCCTTTTCTAACAATGTTTTCTACCTTTATAAAAAAAGATTCTAATTCTTGAGTCACATTGTTCCTGTTCCAAAATCAACTTAACCTCTCTCAAACAACCCTGACTTTCAATGAACCTAAAGAAGACAACCTTTGAAAACATTGTGGCCAAAGGAAAAATGCTGGGTAACAAGCATTTTATCCTTTTCTAACAATGTTTTCTACCTTTATAAAAAAAGATTCACATTTCATTTGATTTCTACTAATGCTTTAAAATTGGGGCATTTATAAAATTTTGTTATTTTGTAAAGAGTTAACTCTGTCTTACCTTCCCTTCTAGCTCAGCTGGAAATTTGTTTTGAAAGCTTAGTGTAGTACCATTTGTATAGTCTCTCTGAACAAAGACCTTTGGACAGTGACTCACGGGAATCCGTGACAAATCATCCATCTTCTGACCTAGAAATTGAAAAATGACATAGTCTGAGTTTCAAAAAGTGTTTAGGTTCCTGAGGTTACCAGATTACCTTGATTACCAGATGATCAGCATTTTAAGATTAAATGTTAGCTACCAGCAGTTTTCTTCCTTTCCCTGAAAAAAAGTATTTAATTAAACACAAATATACTCCACAGAGAATGCAAGTGTATTCCATTTGCAAACGAAGTACCTAAATTAAGCATTACGTGATATATCCATCATAACGTGTGTGTCACCTTTAACAAATATTTTCTGCTTTTTCACCATGTTTACTGACCTATAGAGTATACAATACTATGTAGATCTATATCAATATTTGATTTATTGTCAGCAGATGTGGAACTTGAACAAGTCTACAAATTTAAGGCGGGGTAACATGTTTACCCGATTCAAAATGACAGCCAGTTTTCTAGATATGTTAATTTTTAATTCCATCATTCAATATCACGAAAGAAGATGATTTTTTTCTGAGCATATTTATGGTTGGTTGTATTGGTGTTTAACGCCACTTTAATAGCTAAGGTCATATGGCGTTCGGTGGCGCACATGTGTTTCCTGGCTTACTCATACCAGTATTAAGAAAACTTTCTTTCCAAAGCCATCGACTACTTTTTTCACATGCTTCAGCAGAGGTGAGAGGCAAAAATATGCCGGAAAAAAGTTCGCCTCAACTGGGGATCGAACTCACAACCACCAGGTCATGAGTCCGACATGCTCACCAATGAGCCATCCGGGCGGGCTACATATTTATGGATATAGATCTGACACATCAACCTTGTAAAACAGCTACTGTAGTAAGAATGTAAACTCCCTGAATCAACATTGTTTCTAACGATATATGCCCATTTTATTAGCTGTCATTGGAAATTTCGCAGCATAGAGCTGTTTGACAAGATACGGGTAAAATCATATTTGTTCCAGACGTGTTTATTGAGGGCTGATATGAAGGTGTCTGCGAAGAACAGGAACAAAAATAGCATTGGAGCAGACCCTTTAGACTGAAGGCTACTGTGTATGGCTTTTTCTCATTTCTCCGTTTATTCTTGTTTCTCCGTTCATGTACTAAAACAGAAGGAATAAGCGCTCGTGACGTTTTGTTCCACCCTGGTTCTATTCTACTCTGTCAGATATTATGCATAACATCCTATCCTACATCGATAGTATTTTTCTATGAAAGTAGACTCAAAAATGCAACAAAAGAGAGAAATTTTCACGGTTTGAAAGAAAATCTTTCAGTAGATACAATAAAAAGCAAATTTTCAATCTTTTTCAACATTAAATACGCCTAAATGGGTTGTGTTACCCTTTACTATAAATAAGCTAGTCTGTCTTAACTATAGTGTAGAATATTCATTAGTCTTTAGCGACCGGCCTTGACTTTCAATCAAATGAATGGAAAAATGAGAAACTGGCCATACTACCCAGGTTGTTGAGGTAGGTTTAAAAAATCCTCAGATCGTACCTTTTGATGCAAGTTATGGCGACTTTTTTCAGTTACAAGTTTGATTCAGATTTTATATTTGATCATTACATGAAAATTTTGATTCTTTGACCGAAAATGTGAATTTTGTGAGCTTATTTATGCTTAGGCGAACGGAGAAAGGAGAACACAGTATAATCAATATCGTGCATAATGAGTAGATTTCCTTTAACTGAAAACAGTATTTAATCAAGGTTTCTTTCAGACCTGAGTCAGAAAATACAACACATATCTGTATTAATGACAATAATTCACTGAACATGAGTAGAAATATAAAAAAAAAATACTGAACTGTTACCCATTTGAAGTGAAATTGGAAATTATATTTTCATCTTATTTGTTCCTAGCATCCGGGCTACTAAAACTCATAAACTTTTGTTACGCGTTATGCTATTGGCTGAAACACCAGGAAAGTTCAAATTATAAAAAAAAAACCGGTATCTTCAATCCGGTTGATAAAGTATAAGTGCATTTGATACCTATCAAACTTTATTTAAAAGCAATTTTATTCGAATTTTCTGTGGTTTGCCACACTAAGAAATAGTATTGAATTCATGTGTACCTTCAGTCGCTATTTCGAAATAGTTTCCGACGAAAATCTTGATACGTGCTTTGGTATGTACCGGTTAAAACCGGGCTATATAGAAAATAAGTCACATGACCTTGTGGCATATTTCTATCGTCTGCTGTGGTGTTGATGAAGTTGACATTAACGATTTAAAGGAAAATTAAATCCAGATCTATCTGAACCCACTGGCTGAGTTACGTTTTCTGGTGTATGAGTTCATTTAGAAATCATTTACTTGAGTAAAAGTAGATCTAGGATCTAGATCTAGAATCTATTTCAAACATTTTAACTGTATTGTGGCGGCTTGTACTGAATCTAAAAGGATGTTTCTCCAAGTTCAATGGTTGTTTAATCTTTACATGTTTAGTCTAACCTTTATAGAAGTTTGTACAGTGCTGTGACTGTCATCACTCAAGAACTCTATCTATCAACCACACAATTACTAAAATAGACTTATTTTCCCAGGCTTCAGTTATTGATCTTCTTGAACAGTTTTGAAATGTGTAAATCTCTACCATACCCAAATACGGATGTGGTCTGAAAATATTGAAACATTTTATGGTTTGATTCATCTGAATTTTGAATTCTTGGAATATATGTGCTCATTTTTAGATGGCCTCCATGATGTTTTCTACCATCGCAATATCTAGATCTAAATTTCAATTTTTGAGCTAGAGCTAGAGATCTAGAGCGGGTTCGTCTTATTTTGAATATCGTATAATGCCGAATACTTTCAACCAATCTTTCCTTGTGTTACAATTGCACATAGATCTAATACTGTTAAAACATGCACATGTGCAGAAAGTGCGATCTTCTTTTTCCAGATTTCTAAAGTTTCAAGTCCGTCAAGTTTTGAAAAGGCGAGAAATTTCAATTCGTTTGAAAAGTAATTCTATCAACACCTCTTACGTAGTTGGTTAAGTCAGACTGTTTTGAATTTTTTCTCAAGTCAGTTCCCTGTGAACGATATCTATATGGAAATGAAAGTTTATTGATAATAGAAAGCAGGTCACTCTGTGAAAAGACATTTAAATGATGTCACATGCTGTTTACAATATTTATCGGGGTATACGGAAGAGACGACATTAAATTGTAGAGTCGGGTCTTTCGGATGTATCAAGTTTCTTTAATTAATACCCTTTTAATCTCAACAAATTTAACCTGTTTTAAATTGAAAGTTAGACAAATTGAAGTTTTTTGTAATATTTCTTGGTTAGAGAAGAAAATAGGCAAGAGCGTCGGGTAAGGTCAATGGATTGTCAATTTAAACTGCATTTGAATCAAACCAGATTGGGTTTAATAACCAGAATAAACCGATGGACCTGGAACGGACTCAGAAACCAAATATGACATTTCTTTAGTCTGGTATGAAATCAACAAAGATTTACATTTACCATAGCCATTTACTAGTTTCAAATTCGCTAGTCTATCAGTACTTTGATTATATATTTGGAACTGACCGGTTTTGTTTAAAAAATACGAAAGTATTCGGAAGACCCGACGGTATCTGAAATTATCCGCAAGTACTAGGCGGATGGTACCCGGTGTTTCTTGTTAACCTATCATCGAAAAGAAATATCTACCACACACAATCAATGGTGATATGTTGCTACAGGTAAACAACACAACATTTTTCGTGAGTTTCGAATAGTTCTGGAAATTTTCAATTTTTCTCATAAAGTATCCAGAAATTGCCAACACCGCTGTAGATCTAGAGCGGGTTCGTCTTATTCCGAATATCGTATAATGCCGAACTGAACAGTTTATGTTTAAAAAATATGAAAGTATTCGGAAGGCCCGACGGTATCCGAAATTATCCGCAAATACGAGGTGGATGGTACCCGATGTTTCTTGTTAACCTATCATCGAAAAGAAATATCTACCATACACAATCAATGACGATATGTTGCTACAGGTAAACAACACAACATTTTTCGTGAGTTTCGAATAGTTCTGGAAATTTTCAATTTTTCTCATAAAGTATCCGGAAATTGCCAACACCACTCTAGGCTACTTTTATCATCATTTCCAAAGGACAATATTTTAGGATTGACCAAATGGAAAGCATTTCCAGACGAAAAAATAAAAGTGACTGAAAATTTGAAATTTGGTTTGTGAAGGGTAGAAAACATTATGGGAAAAGGAGAAAATGCTGGTTATCACTGTTTTTTTTCATTTTCCCACAATGTTTTCTGAAGGCTTCTTTCTCAGGGTAGTCAAAAGTATAGGGATTGTGTGGTAATGTGTTAATCTTTATCAGACTCTATGCTGATCATTGCAATAAAGATTTTTTTTCACATAGATCTACAATTAAAATAGGGCATTAAGCCTATGTATCTTCATGTTACTTAAAGGGCAAAAATATTGTGACAATAAGTTTCTTAATTTTCAGATGAGATACATTATGAAGTTTTCTTGAAAGATGAGCCTGATTTTCACACCTGCACAAAAGCCCCCCAAACTAGACAAGTTTTGTTATATGTCTCATCCTGCACAACGTGTTATGTCAGCCCTCTATCAAGATTACCTAACACGAAAAAGGAATTTACTTCAATGTCTTACATCTCCAGCACCAGGTAATTGTAAGTTCTAGATCTAGCTGTTTATTTTCAATGATTGCCACTTCATATTTAAAGTCAAAATTGATGAATGGCAAAACATTCTGATATCAGACAAAGGCAAAACAGTGTCCTAGGTGGTAGAATAAACACTACTAGTGTTTATTTTCAATGATTGCCACTTCATATTCAAAGTTAAAATTGATAAATGGCAAAACATCTTTAAATGGCTGTTTTAAGTTTTAAATGCCATACTTTGTATTGGGAGGTTTTATTTCTAAATAGAGTTGAACATAAGTTTCCAATACAGCTTTGTTAATTTTTATTGAAGATGCCCGTCTACAGCCTGTGAGCAAAACACTGTTAACGTTAAAAAAATTTAGAATGGTACAGAAGTCAGTCCTTTTTATAAACATGGATAAATTACTTGCATATATGGTGTAATTGAAAAAAAAAAGAAACATGGAGATTTGTATTAGAAACCGAACATTGGTCAGAAAAAAACTGGCTGATGATCGAAGCTGTAAACAATGGCTGTGTCACGGAAATTCACGGTTGGTTTCTGCCTAGGGTCAGATATGGTGTAATTTGCATATAGACCGCAACCTTTGTCTGAAAATCGAGGCTGCAACAGAGAAGCGACCACTTTCGTTTGTTTACCTCATTAGACGCAGGGCGAAGGTCAAATATAGTAATGCGATAGAATGAATGATCATCACACAAATCTACCCGTATATATGTAACAGATATATCAAAAATCTTCGATTTAAAAACCGGAAACGACGAGTCTGTTTATGTTGAAGGCCGCAACTCAGTGAAATACATTTTCTATCGCCCGTAATCTAAGCAACCTTGCAACTGTCAGGCGCAATATTTAGTATGAAGATACAAGAATGACAATAGTTTGATAAAATAAAGACAAAATGAGCTAAAACTGGCTGAAAATGAGTATAAGGGCCTCTTTAACACTTTCTATTATTATGTAATTGTCTGTTTTGGGCAAAGTAGATGTAAAGTGCTGTCTTGGATTAGACTGCTGGAACTGCGCAGGCTGATCCGAGACAAAACTTTAAGCAATTGTTCCAATGCCTCTTTTTTGTGTGTTGTAAGCCATGCTTGAGTGGTATGCTCGAAAATGGGGGTTTGATGTATATAAACCTTACACGTCATCACATAATTATGGATTCATAAAATCCATTTTGTCTTATAACTGGGTAAATCATGAAGTAGAATGGTCCATTTACACACAAAAATGTAAGAATAGCAAATTGCTTCTGCCCATGTCAGCCTTTGAGGGTTGCACAGGCTTACATGAGTTGATATTGTTTGTATAATTATGCATTAAACACCTTTTTTGCAGAGAATGGCTCATTTATCATTACAAACAGTGTTCTGCCAATAGGGAGTTTCTCAGAATTTGTCCTATTGACTTGAAAAAGTGTCCAGACACAAAACATAATGTTTGATTTTGTCCCTTTCAAATTTTTTTGAGAAATAGTCATGAATGCCTTTGTCACACAGGTTTTTAAAGTTAGCCCATTTCCTGCAAGTCTGTTGCATGGACATTTGCCCCCTTTCTGAATAATATTTTGAATGGGAATGTAACAAGTGATTTGCTTTATAATTGTAGCCCAGGAAAACTACTACCAGTCTATCTATAAATCAAGGTTTGGATCAGTCCCAAAAGAGACTCATGGTGAATCAACACTGGATGTGCCTAAAAATACTTTTACATCAGGTAGTTGTTATCATTCATTTCAGGATTAGTTATGAATTTTGTTACATGGACTTCTTAACCTTTTACCAGACGTCCATATTGAAAGCATTTGCAGAAAATAATCTCTGTATGGCTCAGATGGAGCAATATTTCTGTGATTAGGTAGAAATTTTTGTGGGAAAAGGAGAAAATGCTGGTTACCAGCATTTTCTCCTTTTCCCACAATATTTTCAATGTTCATCCTCAGGGTCGCCAAAAGTCATCATTGTGTGGTAAAGAGTTAACCTCCCAATAAACTAATCAACCGAGGGGTTTATTCAGAATAAGTACATGTACATGGTGAAGGGGAAATTTTATTATGATGGTTCTGTAAAGATTGTCTGAACTTTACTGAATGCATCCCCACATACCCAATGTCAAAACAACAATCATCACCGATAGAAGAAAGAATATATACTGTAAACTTGGTTAACTCTTTATCACACAATCCTAACTTTTAATGACTTTGAGAAAGAAAGCTTTTGAAAACATTGTAGGAAAAGGAGAAAATGCTGGGAACCAGTATTTTCTCCCCTTTCCACAATGTTTTCTACCCTTCGTTCACCAAATTTCTATTTCTGATTTACATTAATGTTGTTGTCTGCAAAAGTTTTGAATTTGGACTGGTCCAAAGTTTTGTTGTTCGGTAAAGAGCTAAATAAAATGTGATAAAGTAAGCTGATAGGAGTTGTTATTATAACTGATTTCCTCTTTTAGGAGAACCATCTATCATGGGCACAACTTATTCTGGTGATGAAATTTCAATTACTGAAGAACCAACAGATAATCAGTCAAGGCTTTGCATCTCAAAAACCATTACAGATGGACAGTTTTCGCGATTGACCTTGACTGGAAGCAGTACAGCTCTCTCAGACTGTCTTTCTGACTCACCTCCAATAGAAACGCAAGGATATAGGGTCTTGTCTCAGTATCACCTTGACAAAACTACCAGCCCTACATTTGGAGAAGATTCAACAGATACTCCAGGTATGGCAGTTTTTGGCTGTTTTTCTTTTCTTTGTTGATTGGATGAAGAGCGGTAGCTGGTCTTTCTTTTTCCTTATGGATACATATGGGTTTATTAGATAGAAAAAAAAAATGTTGGAGAACATTACCCATAGATTGCTAAACTTGCAGATAACAAGTAATTAACAAATGATTAAACATGGCTGAAATCAAAAGACCTATATATTTTTGCAAAGGGCAGAAAGATTGAGAGAAAATTCTTGTTACCAGTGTTTTCTTCTCTATCCGCAATATTTTCAAAAGCCCTGTTTGGGTGAGATTGTTAACTCATTACCAAACGACAATATTTTAGGCTTGTCCAAATCGAAAGCATTTGCAGACGACAAAATAAAAGTGATTGAAAACTTGGAAATTGTTTTGTGAAGGTTAGAAAACATTTTGGGAAAAGGAGAAAATGCTGGTTACCAGCATTTTCTCCTTTTCCCACAATGTTTTATAAAGGCTTCTTTCTCAGAGGCATCAAAAGTAGGGATTGTGTGGTAATGGGTTAAAATCTGGGATTGAGAGGTTAGAAATTTGATAAGAGCCATGCCTTTTTACAAGTTAGGCTGACTTGTGTCATCTCAAATCAGCCTGGGAGAAAGCACTTTATGACTATGTTACATTATGTGCTACAGTACACTTGTGCAAAACAGAAAATACCAAAAAAACAGAAAGCATCGTTTCGGAATAGCCTGCACAGGTGCACAGGTTGATCTGAGTCGATACTTTACGCAAAAGTATGAATGCCTCTCCTCGTGTTTTGCAGGCCATATCATCTGATGTATTCAGGGATACTGATACCTTTGAATTGCTCTTTCTTTCAACTACAGTATATAATATTCCAATTTTTCTGTTTCATAGAATCAATTTGCAGCTAGTTCTGAGACCTCTAGCAACAGTTCAGCTGAAGTTAAGCTGATAACGCTGATGACTTTAACATTGTAGGCTCCCAGTCACTGTTTTCACAAGACAGGGAAAGGAGTGTGATGCCTAAGGTACCACATTATATCAAAAGAAAATCTAAGAAAGTACAGCACACTCTGGAAATCCTGAAAGATCTTGACAAGGCAGAACATCTGTTATCATGTCGAACAATGATAGAAAAATGTTGTAAACCTGTTACAGACAAAACTACCAGTACATCTGGCGAGCAAAAATCTACAAACTTAACCAGTAACACAATAAAAAATTTTGGAGATAGCTGCCACGGAAATATTAGTTTGGAATTAGAATATAATCTTGCTGGTATAAATAGCAGCGGTGCGGAGGATGATACATGTTCCTCTATATATTTTCGTCAAGCTGCTAAAAGTGATACAAAACATCGACTGGAAAGGATAAACATGAACGTCCCCAGTCATTTGGAAAAGCTGGAGAATTTAGCATTAAGCAATGTTCCTCAGGAGGACAATGTTATGTTAAGAGATAGAGATGAGCCACATGTGTTATCTGTAGATGGTAAGCTTTCAGAAGGAAAAGAAAATTATTACATTGCAAGAAAATGTGCATCAAAGGTGTATCCTGACATCATGGATATTGGAAAGACGCATACATATAGTTCTGACAAAAGGTATGTAATTCTCTCTTTTTTTTTCTTTTTTTTTGGGGGGGGGGGGGGTGGGGTAGCTTTCTAACCAGATGAGAAACTGGTAATCTTGTCCACAATCGAAAGCATTTGCAGACAATAATTTTAACTCTTTACCACACAATCCCGACTCTTAACGACCCTAATAAACAAGCCTTCTGAAAACATTGTGGGAAAAGGAGAAAATACTGGTGACCAGCATTTTCTCCATTTTCCACAATGTTTTCTTCCCTTCCCAAAAGAAATTTCAAATTTTCAGTCACTTTTATTTTGTTGTCTGCAAGTGCTTTCAATTTGGGCAAACCCAAAATTTTGTCATTTGGTAAAGAATAAATTAACTCTTTTGAAGGAATAAAAAGATTGCAGGAAAAGTAGAAAATGCTGGAAAACAGCATCACATCCTTATCTAACCATAATTTCAAAAAAGGCATCTTCTTCAGGGTCATTAAAACTTCATATTGTTTGGTTAGAATTCATCATTTTGAATGTGTGTTTTGAGGGGGAGGTGCATCACAGGAAAGGAAATGAGTAAGCCAAAAGTTGCATCAAATTTCCTCAACCTTTTACCACACAATCTTGAGTTTTAAACAACCCTAAGAAAGAAACCTTTTGATAACATTATGGGGAAAGGAGGAAATGCTGTTAACCAGCATTTTCTCCTTTTTCCACAATGTTTTCCATCCTTCCACGGACAAATCACATCATTTGTGTAAAATTAATTTTAATTTGTCTATGGAAGGTTTAAATTTGGACAAGTCCAGAATTTCGCTTTTTGGTGGGTATTGGCGACTCACAGGTTAACTTAATGCATGTACCATAACCTAAACCCGTACAGTGTAGTTGTCTTTGCAGCCAGTGTAGATTAAGATCAGACTTTATAGTATTTGGAATCTGATCTTTGATACACATTGTCTGCTTTGCTGAGACATTCTGGACAAAATCAACCTTAAAATTCCAATTGTTTGGTTCTTACTTGTAGATTGAAAATGTGTGCTGAGTTTATCCAAATTCTAAGGATTACATACAAATATAGCCGTGTCTTTCACTCTTCTTAAGCTTAGTATAGGTAGACTGACAGCATGCTAAAGATGAAAAGTAAAGAATTCAATGCCATTGTCCATTGGCTTTTTTGTAATTGAAAAACTTAGAAAATGCTGTGAGATTTTATAGCCTTTGCTCTTGTAGATGCCATCTGTTGAGACATTTGAAAAATCTTTGATTCACCTCATTTTTTCAGACATTTTTCTACTGATTATATTTTTCTTCTGTTCAGGTCAGGGAAACTTCAAGAAAAATCAGGTAGATTTTATCATCACATGTATTATTTTTCAATTACACATCATTGATATGCAATTAAAAATTTTGAAGCTATTCTGTTTTTGTGGACAATCATTTTTTTCTTGTAATGATAATTTGGAATAACACTTTAAAACCTTCACCACACAATCTTATGTTCCAATGAGCCTTAACTCTTTACTAAACGACAAAATTTTAGACCGGTCCAAATTGAAAGCATTTGCAGACGGCAAATTGAATGTAACCCAAATGATGATTTCTGTCTTTGGTAGGGTAGAAAACATTGTGGGAAAAGGAGAAAATGCTGGTTACCAGCATTTTCTCCTTTTCCCACAATCATGACAATGTTTTCAAAAAGCTACTTCCTTGGGGGTCGTGAAAAGTCAGAATTGTGTGATAAAGAGTTAAGAAAAAGGCTTTTGGAAAATCATTGGAAAAGCAAAGAATACTGGTAACCAGGATTTTTTGTTCTTTTACAAGAATGTTTTTGTACCCTATAAGATAATTCTCATCATTTGAGTAGCATTTAGTTTGTCCTCTACAAGTGCTTTCATCTTGGACTAGGGCTCGTGTTCACCAACCATTCTTGAGAATATTTTTATTCTCCAAGGTTTCCCAAATTTGTAAGTAAAACAACTTCTGATTGGCTAAACCAAATGGTTTAGCCAATCAGAAGTTGTCTTACTTACAAATGTAGAAAATTCTGGAGAATAAGACCAAGAACTTTCTTACGAATGGTTGGTGAATGCAGGCCCAGGTTGAAATTCTATTATTTGATTGAGTATGATAATCCTTTCCCAAACATTGGGTTTTTTAATGACCTTAAGAAACAGGCCTTTTGAAAACATTGTGGGCAAAGGATAAAATGCTGGCAACTGGCATTTTCTCCTTTTCCCCTTTTCCCACAAGGTTTTCAACACTAACAGGGACAAATACCATCATTAGAGAAGCATGATTTGTTGTCTGCACATGTTCTGGATTTAGATTGGTCTGAAATTTTGTTGTCTATTAAAGAGGTAAACCATATGAGGAAAATGTTTGAAAAGAAAGTTTTTAAGATGAGAACATTTGCAATTTATTCTATTTAGGGTCACCAAAGAAGAGAAAACCATCTGCTGCCTTTGCTGCTCCCTTCAAGAAACTTAAGCTGCCATCATCTTCTAGACCAGAGGTATTGCTACATGTATGTGAAGGACCATAAATAAGTGAGCCATGCTCGGGCTAAAGAGTGTTTAACCCTTTACCACACAGCAGACCTATCCAACCCGAAAGCACTTGCAGACGATAATTTCATAGTGGCTCAAATGATCCAGTTTTTTTTTTTTTTTTTTTTTGATAGAGTAAAAGTTTGTGGGAAAAGGAGAAAATGCTGGTTACCAGCATTATCTCCTTTTTCTACAAAGTTTTCAAAAGGCCTCTTTCACAGGGTTCTTAAAAGTCGTCATTGTATGGTAAACTAAAGGGTTAATGCATCTGGTAAAGGCTTATTCTAAGCATGCCTTCACATAATTATGTATTCATTAGGTCCAATTTGTATAATGGCCAACTGAATCATAAGGTTCACTGGTCCTATGGTACCAGTATGGAGAAAAGTTGACCAATAGTAGAATATTTTGATCCAAGTCAGCCTGCATGGACTGAACAGGCTAAGCTGGGTCAATACTTTTTAAAGATGCATTAAGCACCCTTTGCACAGAGCAAGGGGCATAAATCATTTCAAAATTAAGGTGTAACTTGAAATTTTGAAATTCTGACCATTTCGTGAATTCTTAAGAGCTTTTAACTCCAGGCCCAGTACTTACAAAAAGTTCTAACCCCTTACCACATAATCTTGAGTTTCAAGAACCTTGAGGAAGAATTATTGTTGAATCATTTAAAATAACAATACATCAAAGTTCACGACCGTTTCGTTTTTCTTGTAAGGATGATACATAATTAACTCATTACCAAATAACAATATTTTAGGTTTGTCCAAATCGAAAGCATCTGTAGACGACAATATAAATTTGAAATTTGTTTTGTAAAGGGTAGAAAAAATTGTGGGAAAAGGAGAAAATGCTGGTAAACAATATTTTCTTCTTTTCCCACAATGTTTTTTAAAGGCTTCTACCTTACGGTCATTAAAAGTTGGGATTGTGTGGTAAAGAGTTAAATAACACTTAGTTACAGCATAGTAAAATTTCATTTTTATTCCTTTAACATAAGTTTATTAACACCAAAGCTTAATATCACCATTTTCAGCTTTCTTGAGGGTTACTTAACTCTAAAGCAAAATTTAGGCTTGTCAAAACTGAAGACAACTGTAGACCACACTTCAACTGTGGTTTACCAAACAATCCCATGTTTTCACAACCCTAAGAAGGAATGCTTTTGAAAACCTTGTGGGTAACCAGCATTTTCTTTTTCCACAATGTTATCTAACCTATCAGAGAGCATAAACTCATTTATACTGATGCTGAATTTGTTGTCTGCAGATATTCTGAATTTGAAAGAGTCTATGATAATGTTTTTTTGGGAAAGGGTTAAATGGGAAAAGTTGTGTGGGAAGATGGAAAACATTGTTGGAAAAGGAGAAAATGCTGGTTACCAACATTTTCTCCTTTTCCAACAGTGTTTTTGAAAAGGCCTCAGGGTTGAGGAAACTGAAGATTGTTTTTTGGTAAAGAGTTAAATCTTTTGAAAAATTTGTTGGATAAGTAGAAAATATTCATAACCAGCATTTTCTCCATTTCCCACAATGTTTTCTATCTTTCCTGACAAAAGTTTCAATTTTTGATCCACATTTCTTCCATGAACTGTAAATTAATGCTTTTAATTTGGACAGGTCTAGAATCTTGTTTTTTGATAAGATGTTAATTGCATTTATAATTTTATTCTAGATTTAAGAAGTTATACATCTGTACTTTTTGGGATTGGATGAACTATTTGATTAGCAGAGTTTTATTTGTATTGATTTTTTTTCAGAACTTTCAAGACAAAAAATTGATTGACACTGAAAGCCTGTCTTTGGGAGATCTACGAGAAATTTTATCAGGAGTTCTAAAGGTAGAAGAAGTGGTGATTGTACTGATATATAAGGATGGATCCACACAGCTGAGGGATCGACTCCTTGGACAAACAAGTAAAGTAGGTTGACCGCATATAACAAGCACTCAGTCCTTTTTTGACCAAATACAAGGTTTTGTATCACTGCAATAAACAGCTTTTGAAAACTCTGTGCAAAAGATCAGTTTACAAGGATGAAAAGTATAGTTACTACTGTGCACTAATTTCAGTTTTATTGACTATGAGAAGGAAGGCTTTTGCAAACATTGTGGGAAAAGGAGTAAATGCAGGTAACCCTTTTTTAACATTTCTAACAAGACAAATTCCTTTATTTCAGCCTCATTTGTACATTGTCTGCATATGTTTCAGGAATTCCTTTAGCTATAGACAAAGCAGAATGTATTGCTGTAAGAGCAAAAGATACAGGGAGTATTTCTGAAATTAAATGTTCACCAGGTAATCCTGTGCTTTTTAACAACTCTGAGAAAGAAGGCTTTTGAGAATATTTAACAAAAAGGAAAAAATGCAGGTATCATCATTTTTTCATACCCTGCAAAACGAATGTTTTTTTTTTTTTTTTTTTTTTGGGGGGGGCGTATTTTAGAATAAGCCTGTTTGTCTGTGTGTTTGTCCATGTGCCTGTTTGTGTGTGTACAAAATACTAGTAATTGCCTGTTTCTGTCAAGTGCTGGCAGTGGTATTAACTTTTCCAGCATTATTTTCTACCTTTCAAAAGAAAAGTTGTATTATTTGAGTGATGTGTGACTTTTTGTGTGCAGGTGCTTTCAATATGGATAAAGCCAAAATTTTGTTGTCTGATAAAGATGGTTATATTTTTAAACTTCCCCACCTAAACACTGTTAGTACACTCAGTGGATTTGATGAACTTATTATTGGTGAAAACAAATTTGCAGAAAATCTGAGAAACTAGACCATGTTCGGGTTAGTCTTATATATTGTATATAAACATTGATACTAATAATTAAGCTGTATTTTTGTCTTTGGCAGAAAAAGGGCATCAGCAAGGGGAAACAGAATGGTGTGGAAGTTGAATCCCTAGCAATTTTTTCCCACTTTTTTCACGAATGGAATGTTTGTACAATTCCAGTTAAAGCAAAAGATCAGAACTATGACACTTACAGGTATGTATTTTGACAATCATGATTCGATGTTATGAAAAAGGTCAGGGCTCATTTTCATCAACCATTCTAAATAGAATTCTCAGTCTAATTCTGAATTCAGAAGGTAGCAAATTTTCTGATCAGCTAAACTAGATGGTGTAGCCAATCAGTTAGTTACTGTGTTACTTCGAAATGTGTTAGAAAATTCTTGAGAAAAAGTCTGGGAATGTAGTTTAAAATAGTAGGTGGATACAAACTCTGAACATATTTTGATATATCAACTCAGTTCAGTGTTGCCTGGTCTGGTTTTACTCTATCTGTCTGTTTGTTTTTATGTAGGTATGTAGACAATTAGGTGTACACATTCTACGACAGAAACCATTTTACCTTGAATATATCATACACACTCCAAGATAGAAGCTATGAACATACAGGCTTCTTGGGTGAACCCTTAACCAAACAATCCCATGTTTTCACAATCCTGGAAGGGGAGCCAGCATTTTTTTCCTTTTCCCAAAACGTTTTCTACCTTTCTCAAAACAAACTTTGATAAATATTTGAGTCACATTAATTTTGTTGTCTGCAAATGATTTCATTTGGATGAGTCTAAAATTTTTTTCGATGGTAAAGGATTAAAGTTAGATGTTGCTATGTTACATTAACCCTTTACCAAACAATCTCTGTTTTTTATGACCCTGATATAGATGCCTTTTGAAAACATTGTGGGAAAAAAGAAAATGCTGGTAAACAGCATTTTCTCCTTTTCCCACAATGTTTTCTACCCTGCTGGAAAAAAATGCAATTTCTGAGTTATGTTTATTTTGTCATCTGCAAGTGCTTTCAATTTGGACCAGTCTAAAATTGTGTCATTTGGTAAGGGGTCAAAGTACTAAAATCTTTTTATAGGATTAAGCCTTCTCCACATTATCCCATGTTTAACAACCTTGAGAAGAAGGGTTTTGAAAGCATTGTGGGGAAAGGAGAAAATGCTGGTTACCAGCATTTTCTTTTTCCCACAATCTTTTCAAAAGCCTTTCAGTGAAAGTTGCCTCTGTTTACAAACAGTTAAATTCAGAGGCTATTTCACCTGTTGTAAAGTTGTACTATACTCTATGAATATACTGCTAATTAGCTTTTCTCATTTTGTTCAAAAGACAAGATCAATGCACAAGATTCAACTATTTTAATGTGGGAGATAGATGTTTGTTCTCAAGGACGCTTAGAGTTTTTCTTATCTCTCGTGAAGGACTTCAGCCAGCTTTTATGCAAATGTGATCATGAGAGAAAACATGGCCTGTTCTACTTTCATTTTGTCAAAAAGTGTCATTTTCTCAGATTTTCCCAAACTTTCATCATAAAATGTTACAATTCAGTTCTTCTGTAATTAGAAACTAAGTCGAGATCCATTATCCTTCAGAGAGTTTTGGTGTCAGCTACTCAAAAGTCCAGTGAGAATACTTGGATTTCAAAGCAAAGAAATACTAACTGTAATTATGAGGGTCTACAAACTTGACGTTAGTAAAGGTTAGATTTATAGTTTTATCATCTAGATGTGGCAGATAATGTTATACTTCTTGGGAAAAAAAAATTTTTTTTGGAAGCAGTGCTCTGAAAGCTAAGGCTGCTTGACTTTGAGTTAGTTACAAGCATTTAATTCTTTGGGAACCATAGGCAAGAAAGTGCCTTTAGCAAGGCCCTTCAGAGCCTACGCTCAGTGTATGTGAAAGCATATGTATGAATATGTAAGCTTTTGATACATAACTGAAATGTTTAAAGTGGCATAAAATATGTTTTAATCAATCAAGCTCCATGGACTTACTGCAAGTATGCAATATTTCTTTTAACTCATTACCAAACAACAACATTGTAGGCTTGTCCAAATCGAATGCATTTGCAGACAACTATATAAAAGTGACTGAAAACTTAAATTTGTTTGGCGAAGAGTAGAAAACATTGGTTACCAGCATTTTCTCCTTTTCCCACAATGTCTTCTACAGGTTTCTTTTTCAGGGTCGTCAAAAATAGTGATTGTGTGGTGATGGGTTAATTGTGTAGGTTCAACTGAACAGACATTATTTAGCTAGTTACCTGATGTTATTGCTTTGTTGACCTTGGAGTATTCATGGTAAATCATTAAAAGAAAGAAGCACAACTTGTTTTGTAAAGATTTACACAGGGAAAATTTCTTGTATTAAAGTTGATACAGCCTGGACTATAATGGATCCATTGATTGGTTTGTGGCTGCTAGACCCAGATAAGGCGGTGACAGAATTTGAGGCAATGCTACATTTCATGGGTTTGCCAGAACAGGTACATTTACATACTGAATGCCTTGTCTACAATGGTTATGATGTTGGTCTTTTAACCCATTACCTAACAACAATATTTTAGACTTGTCCAAATTGAAAGCATTTGCAGATGACAAAATAAAAGTGACTGAAAAATTGAAATTTGTTTCGTGAAGGGTAGAAAACATTGTGGGAAAAGGAGAAAATGCTGGTTACCAGCATTTTCTCCTTTTCCCACAATGTTTTCTAAAGAAAAGATCCTTGTTTTTTTTTTTGTTTTGATTTAACCCATTACCACACAATCCCTACTTTTGACACCCATGAGAAAGAACTCAGGGGTGTCAAAAGGAAGGATTGTGTGGTAATGGGTTAAATCAAAACAAAAAAAAAACAAGGATCTTTTCTTCATGGGTTTGGACCCCATCAGGTAGGGTTTGTTTTTAAGCTTTGCATTTGTGGCATACTTTCATTTTCGTATGAGTAAGTCTTATATTCTTAACTTACGTGTGGGCAAGGTATACTTTTGTCAATGTCATATTTTTATTACAACAACATACTTTCTTTTGTCATCATTTAATGAACTTTTCTGAAGTCTGTCTAAAGTATAGCCAAGAAGGAATAAATTTTTCATACATTATAATTTATGATATTTATGAATGTAGTATTCTGCAATTTCAGTTGAAAGTTGGATTAATACCATTCATACATTTACTGTTTTCTTTTCTTGTGTGTATGAATCTTGATGACAAACACATTTTTCAGCTTCCCATAACACCTTTACCACAGAATTCCAACTTTTAACAACCCTGGATTAGATGGCTTTTGAAAACATTGTGGGAAGAGGAGAAAATGCTGGTAACCAGCTTTTTTCCTTTTCCCACAATGTTTTCTACACTTTCAAGACAAATTACTCATTTGAACTTCAGATGCTTTAAATTTAGGCTAGTCCTAGAATTTGTGTTTTGGTAAAGACTTAAAAGCCTTAACCAGTAGTCAAAAGTACAGATTCCAAAGTGAAAGTATTTGTAGATGACTAAACATGACTCAAATGATGAAGGAGAATTTTATCTCTTTCCCACAAATTCCACTATCTTTTCTAAGACATATATAGTTTAAGCCACATTGCATTTGTTGTCTGAAAGTTCTTTCAGGTTGGACCGGTGTAAAATTTGGTTGTTTGGTAAAGATTTATTTTCAATATTTCAATTTTTTATCATAGTAGCCAGTGCAACAGTTCATACATTTTTAGTGTTTCTTAAAACTTTAATTCTAATACTGAATCCAAACAATAATTGTATTGTGAGAGTGAGGAATATATTCAAGCATCAAAACTCAAAAGAACTTTACTTTATCTAAACTTAAAATTTACAACCCTTGATTTTGTAAGCTATGTCCAGACCTCCAGATAAGAAGGAGTGATGGCATTCTAAATAAGTTATTTCTCTTCCAAACCCTATGTTTTAGGTACTCATTAGAATTGTCTCGATGAGACGATTCCAATGAGTACCCAAAACATAGGGTTAGTTGAGAATAACTAATATTTTTCAATTATGAAATCAGAATCACTCCCTCTATCTGGAGCTCTGTATGTAAATGTACATTCCACATTTAGATGTGTGGGTATGGCAAAATGTTGGAGGCTTGCAAAAGGAAAAGAGACGCCTTCCTTGTTTTTCATGCAATGATTTTGCTGATAAAGTAGTATGGATTTGACTTGCATCATAATTTCTTAGATTCTCTTTTCCATTTTTTTGATAGGCTCCAAGTCCTGACTGCTTGGACATTTTACACGAAGACATGATGTTACTTCATATATCAATGGACAAAATAAGTCAGGTGGGTAAAAAGTAATCCTGGACCTAAAAATTTCAGTAACGTCCAAATGCAAAAAGGCCTGTTTATGAAATAGAAGTAATTAAATTTTATTTTTACAATTTGAAAAAATGGCAATTTTTATGACTTTAGCAATATGTACGGGTGTAGTTCGTAAAAGTTCCAGTCAATGGCAGAAAAGAGAATTCTGAAACTAGAATAGATCCTATCATGCTGAATTATCGGTTTGTTTTCATCAGTGATCGCTGATGATTAGCCAACACTTCATAGTAAGTCTCCGCAGTAATGTAATAGTGGCATAAACACCACGTGATAATTCAATGCATGGAAAAAAAACTTTTATTCACTTGATCATTTTGTCCCATTCTAGGCTTGAAAAACTAAGTTTGTCGACATTGTAAACAGAAAACATGACACAGGCTGCAATTGCTTTCAATTTGGACCAGTCTAAAATTTTGTCATTTGGTAAAGAGTTAGTTCTAAAAACTAGCCATCCAGCAAACTGGATTTATGTGGTTTGTTACAAGATAGTTTCAAAGTTCTAGAAATATCTATTTTCAGTAAATTATTAACTATTTTGTTAATGATTTACTAAGCTGTAGTCACAGTTGTGGCTTCATGCTATATATTACTGCCACGCTTTTCATGTGACTGTTTATGACTTTCAACTTACATATTGAAATTGACAAATAGGATGAATGGAGTCATTATACACTGCATTAATGTGCTATTGCAACAATTTACTGGTAAATTGCTTTCAAGGACAAAAGAAATGGAAATTATATACATGTAAAATTTTTAGATCAAATGCTTTGTTAAGAAAGATCAAAGAAGACCAGGGTTCATATTCATCAACCATTCTTAAGAACATTCTTTGTCTTATTCTTCAGAATTTGTTGATGTGAAAGTAACAGAACCTCTGATTGGCTAAACCAACTAGTTTAGCCAATCAGAAGTTCTGTTACTTTCGGATTTCAAACATTGTGGAGAATAAGACTAATAAAGTTCCTAAGAATGGCTGGTGAATACAGACTGTGATCCCAGAAGAAGACGAGTTTGCCATGTACCATATTATTATCACAAATAGAGTTATATTTTGGAGAAGTGCAAATGGTGACATCAGCAATAAACTTTAATAATGACCTCAATCATTTACAACTTATACTTGATACAGGTTATGCTTAAACCAGAGATAAATCCAACAAGAAACTTGTATTTTTTTCAATTCTCTCTGGCAATGAATATTGATAATTCATACACATATGATTAAATTCTGTAAATTAAATTATAACTGTCTGAAATTGTATGACTTTGACACTTTATACCTATGTGTACCTAGTAGTAATGGTAAGTACAAACTCTGTTTTGTGGGAAATGCAATGTTTTTTCTGAATATGTAGGAAACAAGAAGGAAAAGAAGCAAATATTTTATTCAAGCAATTTTGGCTGTTCATACTGGTGTTTCAGAGGCTGTTGACAGTCACAGTAGAGGCAGAGACTGTCAGGTATCCATTTTTATGAGTGAATAACACACAATATTGTTTTTTTTTTTAAAACAAAATTGTTCACAGAATGTAAACGATATACTTTAATATTGATATTTTAGAAGCTGAAAGAAAGAGACTTGTGGAACTTGTTCATTGAAGTTGAAACAAAGATAACAACAATTCTGGCTGGTATGGAAATGAGAACTCTGCACATTGCAACTCATACCCTGCTGAAATTTTCTGAAATTCTGAAGGTATGTTTATCAAAACATAAAAGAGAAAGTTTGAAGAGTAAGGATGAAAACAGAGGCAAAGCTAGTGTCCACATATAACTATGAGACATGCTCTATGAAAAGAAAGCTTAATGCATCTGCAAAAACTGCATTGTCTCCAGTTAGATGGCATTATACACATACACATCTAATTTGGGCATTGTTGGTACAGAAGAGTAATTTTTCAAAACAGCAACTGTTACTTTGAAATTCAAATGAAATAGATATTTACTCAATAAAACACTACCTGATGCCATTAATTTAGCTATGATTGGCTAGTATGTAACCTATGCACCGTTTATTAAAACAGCCCCTACATGCTTGGGTAATAGGCTAATAGCTTCGATATAAGCCCTACTTTTCCCAGGTATATGTGAGAAATGGGTGATGCATCATAACAGACAGGTCAAATCTTTAAAGAATATGACATGCACAGACATCGGCAAAAAATGTCATCCCAGGTCAGCCTGTGTAGTCTGCACAGCTGACCTGTGTCAAAACTCTTTGCTGTCAGAGGGCCAGTCTGACTCGTCATTCAGTTGTTTTTGATACAAAATGGATTTATTGACCCAGACAGACCTTGACAAGAATGAGGGAATTGAAGGAACAACGAAATGTTTCTGACATGCAGTTTTCTTGTTTTTACACGGAATTTTCTGTTTCATGTGCAGTTGAACTTCAAACCATTATCAAATGGAATTTTTGTGGACCATGATCTCTACGATGGTTATGTGGGAAAGCAGCCAGTGACTTGTAACGACAGTTGTGCAGAGCACTAGTAACAGAGACTCCAGGAAAGCATAGATAGGTGCACTGGCTGCTGAGATATAACTAAAATAATGTTAAAAATGGCATTAAACATCATACAACCAAATGGAACTTTATATATTTTATTAATCCTTTACCAGACAACAAAATTTTAGCCATGTCCAAATTGAAAGCATTTTCAGGCGACAATTTCATACTGGCTCAAATGGTGCAATAATTTTTTGATGGGGTAGAAAATAATGTGCGAAAAAGAGAAAATGCTGGTTAGCAGCATTTTCTCTTTTCCCACAATGAAAGTAGTATGGTACAAAAATTATGGGCAACATAACCATATTTGAAAGCAAAGAAGTAAGAAGTCATATCCTTTGTCATTGGAACACCACATGAATATCAAAAGTACATGTAATACAGATTTTTTTCATGTGATGGCCATAGCTTTTATTGATTGATTGATTGATCGGATGGTTTTTAACACCGTTTTCAACATTATTTCAGTTATATTGCAGCAGCCAGTGCACCTATCCATGTGCTCCTGGAGTTTCTTTTACCAGTACCTTGCATAATTTTTTTTTCAAGCCACCAACTGTTTTTCCACATGATCATCACAATGGTCAGCAGTTGGAGAGGAATGAATCCTGTCGCAGTTACTATCATCAGTGTTACGGGAGACCACTCCTTCCTGCATGGCATTCTCCCGATTTAAATACAATACCTGGCTACTGCGTCAGAGAGATATCTCTTTGGCTCAGTGGTTATGGTATTGGCCTTGCGTCCGGGAGTTCGGGGTTCGAATCCCGCTCGGTACCTTATTTCTGCCATGCATTTATTCATTTGTTTCTTTGTTACGGACTTTGTTCGTAAGATGGGGGCTCGTCCGGGATTGGCCATTGAGCCATTAATCCCATTTGTTGTCCAAAATCGGACTTAATGCCTAATAAGGCTTTGAGTCATCAATAAATGATGACTTTAAGAGGGGGTGTGTTACGGGAGACCACTCCTTCCTGCATGGCATTCTCCCGATTTAAATACAATACCTGGCTACTGCGTCAGAGAGATATCTCTTTGGCTCAGTGGTTATGGTATTGGCCTTGCGTCCGGGAGTTCGGGGTTCGAATCCCGCTCGGTACCTTATTTCTGCCATGCATTTATTCATTTGTTTCTTTGTTACGGACTTTGTTCGTAAGATCAGTCTTCGGAAAGAGATTGTCCAGGCCAGCAGTCGTAGTCAGGGATTGAACCCTGGACCGTCCTTGTGTCGGTCTGTGTACAAAATACTACTCATTTTGTGTCGAGAACTTCTACAGTTTGCTGCTGTTGCATTGAAAATTTGTTGAATGATTGATTGTATACTGCATTTGTGCAAGACACAGTTTTCGATCATTTACTCCCTACGATTCCAGGATAACTTCCCCTTTGAACTTAGAATTATTCTTGTTAGATTGCCTGTATCTGTCAAAGCACTGGAAATTAAATCACATTTAGTGACCGCTCTAGTTGATTCATACCAATATTCTATGGTTTTACCTACTTGTTCATATGATTCAAATAAAAAAAATATGCTGTACAAATGCAGATTAGGCAGTTAATATGTTTTGTTCTTAATTAATGTTTCATGTGTAAACTGTTTCATGATTTTTTTTGCTGGTACTACAAGCTCCATATCATATTCATGTAGTGGTAGTTATTGGCCTATAACAAGGTTTGCACATTTTGACTAAAGCTTTTGAATGGTTAGTTTTTTTTTTTTAATTTATTCTAGTGCACTCTAGTGAGCAATATAGGAGGACTATCATAGTTCTTTTCTCTACCTTAACATTGTAGAAAAAGCTGAAAAAACTAGAGCAGAAAGCACATCATGCTGCTGGTCATGGTTTCCTTTTGAACAGTCATGCACAGCTTAGACAGGTATGTATTGGCATTTGATTATGTTCCTCATGAAATGTTCCAGTGCAGTACATCTCTCGCTATGTGAGTCAGAACATGAAAATTTTGCTTATTGAGGTATTTGAAGGACAAAATATTCATATAATGTTTTATGTACTTGAATTGGAGTTGTGCTGCACAAACTGCTCTGGCTGACACAGAATGACACTGTTTTTCAAATGCATTTGTGATAGAATTTCAGACTACTCCAACCAGAAAGCATTTGCAGACAAAAAACTAAAGGTGGCTTAAATGGCAAAATTTGTCCTTGCTAGAAATCATTGTGGGAAAATGAGAAAATGCTGGTACCAGCATTTTCTCATTTTCCCACATTGTTTTCAGAAGTATTCTTACACAGGCTTGTTAAAAGTTGGTATTCTGTGGTAAATGGTTAAGTGAACTTTTCACAGAGTTAACAACATTTATTGACTTTGATATGACAACAAAGACAACATTTTACCTCTTTCTAGTAGACAGCTTTTGAAAACATGCAAAAGAATGCATGAATTTTATGTTGCTTCGTTTTCCATGATATTTTCTATACAGTTCAAAAAAGGTGTTTCCTATGCTACAAATATGCCTCCTATTGGACACATACATTTTTCTGTGCAGGCATTAATTTATCTATACAGTATATGGTCTGGTTTGATGCAATTTAGCTTAAATACCTACCCTTTTTATCATGCGTTATTTTTTTGCTTGCGTTGTCTATTTTACTGAAAGGTGTTATTTGAAGAACTGCGCCTAGATGTAAAACTACCAGAGACAACTAAAGTAGCTAAGACCAATGTTGGACGAGAAAAATCTACATCCGAGACAGTGCTTACACAGTTATCCCCTTTCCATGACTTACCAGGCATCATTCTTGAATACAGACAGGTAAATCTTAGCATATGATTATGTCAGTTTTATACAGAAGCTTCTATAACTAAGACATGAAATATTGAACAATAGATAAGTTTTGTACAGTGCTCCTTGCAATTATTGATCCAACTACTTAATTGGGGGTCTACATGGACTGAAAGTTATGGTTTTGAATTCTTAACTCAGGTAAGTGGAATTCAATACTCACTGAAGAAATCATTTCATATGAGTAGACAAGGTTTTTCTTTGCATATATTACATAGGGTAAGGTTCAGTAAAGAGATGCATTTAATTTATAAAAGTCATAAAAACAATTTACCAGCAAAATGGAATTGGACCAGTGTCCAATCTTAAAGCAGACAGTGATGATATGAAGCTTATAAGTAGTACTTGTCTTTGAAAGAGCAGAAAAAATTGTGAGAAATGGAGATAGTACTGGCTACAAGTGTTTTCTCCTTTTCCCACAATCATTTCAAAGGCCTTCTTCTTTAGGTTTGTGAAAAAGTGTGATGGTGCAGTGAAGGGTTAACATAGTGGTTCACATGATAAGCTCTGAAAGAAAGTCTGTTTATTCAGTACCTTTGTCTTTGGTTGAAATATAAATATTGAGCCATGCTGTTTGAAAAGGGGGCCTTGTGGATCTGGGGAAGAGCATCGGCCCAGGTCAGTCTGCATGTTTTGCTTTATGTCCAAGGACCAGTCCAGTATACCTCATGATTAGGTCCGTTTTTAACCCTTTACCCAATAAGGCATTTCTATGGAATCTCTAATTGACACTAAATAACAGCAAGGATGCAGCAGTTTCTTATGTGTATATGGCACCTTTTGATAGCATAGAAAACATTGTGACAAAAGGTGAAATTGCTCGTCACGAGCAATTTCACCTTTTGCCACAATGTTTTCCAAAGGCTCCTACAAGCAATGCGTAGAAATGAGTATCTGTGGAGTAAAGGTTTAAAGAAAAGAGGCTTTATTGGATCCTTAAGTATATGATGGCTTGCTTAGAATGATGGATTACAGAGATGCTTGGTACCTTCTTTTGCCAGAGAATGGCTCAAATGTTTTCTATTCTGTCATTAGTTACAGAAGTTAAAGTCCACTTACATAGATGGTATCTTGTCCTGTATAAGAAATGAGACACTGACCACTCACTGGGATCAGACTGCTGCGGCAACTGGCAGACTCACATCCTATCAACCTAACATACAGGCTATACCAAAACTTCCTGTCACAATTACTGGCTATCAGGACAACTTTATTGCAGGTTTGTACGTAATCCTTAACCGCACCATGCCAATTTTTAACTTCCTTGGAAAAAAGCCTTTTAAAAACATAGTGGAAAAAGGCAAAAATGCTGAAACTAAAATGGATAGTAAAGCCAAGAATAATGCTTTTTCAACAATTTTTTTTTCCGTAGAAATCTTCGCTTTTTGGACAGTTAAGATCTGTGCAGTTTTATCTTAATCTACACTGTCCACAGCAGGTCAGTGTGTAGGGCTAAGCAGTTTAAAGGTTAACAATGGAGTTGTAGAATAGAGCAAATTGTTGCTATTGTAGGGCAATTGAACACATTACCTGTTATAGTCTTCTTTTTGCCTGTTGTTGCAGACCAATTTTACCATAATGCTAAATGTGGTCCAAATAACTACATTTGTTTTTTAAAAGGCAGAAAACAATATGAAAATTGGGGAAAATTCAGGTCACCAACATTTTTCTTCTCATGTTTTCAAAAGCAGTCTTTCCAAGGGTCATAAAAACTCTGGATTTTTCAGTATTATGTAGTGTTTACTTCTAGTTCATAAAATCATACGGTTCCAAATTATTTTGAGAAATTTGAACAAAATGTTTATTGAAAACTACAGATAATCTAGCATGGGTTAGCATTGATATTCAGATACCTCAAAATCTGATCTTTCAAAATCCAAAGAAATGTTATCCTAAGTTCATTTTGATATACTGTAATTAAGGGCCTTTTGGACTAATCAATTAATGACTTTGTAATGTACAGTGTCAGATTGAAAATTGTATATCGTGGTATCTTGTGTCCTAATTTGTATTTGACAAAGTTGTGTAAAACCTTTTACAAACACAACTCTATTTTAGGCAAGGATGTGATGGACGAGATACAGTTCTATGCTAGAGATGCCTTTGTTAGTCGACCAGGATATTCTTTTGTAGCTGCAGGTGAAGAACAACTCTTTTCTGTTTTGATAAAGCAGTTTGTACCAGATGAGATTTTCTTTGTTAACTCTTGAAGTGTCTCCATTTATGAAATTTGTCTCGAAAAGGGTAGAAAACCTTGTGGAAAGTTGAGAAAATGCTAGTTACCTTTCCCCTCAAGGTTTTCAAAAGCTTCCATCCCAGGATTGTGGAAACTAGGGCTTGTTTGGTAAAGAGTATAAATCCTTGTGTTGAATCAAAGTCATACAGATGCTTTGTTAAAACATTTATTTTTCAAAGAGTCCATCATTTTTACTATGGTCAAATGGAGCAAACAATAGATTGGCCAGTTCATGTAAAAATGCTGAAAATATGTTTCAGGGATACCTGTATTAATTAAGCAGTGAAAAAAAAAAAGCATTGGAATACCGTATTAAATGTATTAAACCCATTACCAATTAATCCCAAGTTTTGAAATTCTTTAAATAATGTTTCATACTATTGTTGGAAAAGGAGAAAATACTGTTACTGGTTACCAGAAAGTTTTTATATCATGGTGGCAAAAGTAGAAAATGCAGATAGCCAGTATTGTCTGCTTTACCCACAACATGAATAAATGTAGTTGATCCTTTACCAAACAACAACATTTTAGACTGGTCCAAAATGAAAGCATTTGCAGACGACAAAACAAAAGTGACTGAAGAATTGAAATTTGTTTTGGGTAGGGTAGAAAACATTGTGGGAAAAGGAGAAAATGCTGGTTACCAGCATTTTCTCCATTTCCCACAATGTTTTCAAAATGTTTCTTTCACAGGGTTGTTAAAAGTCGGGATTGTGTGGTAAAGGGTTAATCCTTTGCTAAACAACGCCATGTTCTGACAACCAAAAAAAAACCAGTATGGGGAAAGCAAAGAATGCTAGTAATCAGAGAGAAAGAGCTTAAAACCATTGTGAGAAAAGCAGAAAGGGAAGGTCTTCAGTATTTTTCCTTCTCTTATTCTTACAATGTTTTCTATACTTTCAAAGAAAAATATCATAGTTTGAGCCACATTGATTTTGTCATTTCAAAATGCTTTCTTTTTTCACTAAAATGAAATTTTGTTATCTTGTAAAAAGTGAAGCTAGTAATACATAACTTGCACTACAGAATCTGCTTGATCTAAAGGTAAAATCAATGATTCTTCATAGATGTTCAGTCAAAGTGCCAGTCTGACTGCCCATACATATGATGAAACTTCTTTGGTGGTAACACAAGCAATAGTTTGACTGAGTCACTGGCTGCTTTCCCACTTTAACAAAGTTAAGAAAATATCTAGAGCTTGAAGAGGAATTGATCCTGTTGCAATGTTATAAGTCCATGGAAATAGTTTCAGTAAGGCCCAAGTTCAAACTTGTGATCATTTGGCCTTTAGTAACTAGCACTTTTCTACTGAATTAAGTCTTAAACAGAGGACAACATGTTAAACTCAGCAATGTTAAAAGCATTTGCAGTCAACAAATTATGTAAGGCTCAAAAGATTTGTCATTGAAGGTGCAGAAAACCGTCTGGGTAGAGGAGAAAATAGTCACCAGCATACTCTCTTTTTTCATATTGTTGTCAAAAGAAAATTTTATTTTAACAGTTAAATGTCTCCGCCCATGCTATTTTTTTTTTGTGTGTGTGGCCGATTTGTTATTCATCCTGTACACAATTCCAGGTTTTACCATCCCTAAAGTGAAAGGATTTTGATAATATTAAGGGATAAGAAGAAAATATTGGTAATCAACATTTTCTCCTTTTCACGCACGGTTTTCTGTTCTGTAAGAGACAAATATCATCATTTAAGCTACAATTAATTTGTTGTCTGCAAAGGCTTTTAATATGGTTTCATCCAAAATTTTTGGTTGGGTAAAAATATAGCCTACTTGTTTGGAGGTTAAGCTTGTAGACAGGATGTGAAAAAGAAAGCTTGAAAGGTATATGAATAATAACAAAGAAATCGTGATATCATGAGTTTTAATATGAAATATAATAACATTTTATTGTTTTACAAACTCAGATTTTCAACAGATAGAGTTAAGGCTTCTTGCCCACCTTACAGATGACCCTGTTCTACTGCAAAACTTCAATGACACCAGTAATCCCGATATATTCAATGTTTTAACAGCACAGTGGTATGATTTATTTTATTCCATATTCATTGAAAAAATTAAAGAAGAAATGTGCAAACTATCTTGTTGTTTTATGTTCTGTAAATCATTGTTGAAAGAATTGCTTGTAATACTCAACTGCTCCTTTTGCCACAATGTTTTCGTAAGCTGTACAGTGAAGGTGTGTATAAAGTCATGTTTCTAAACAAGTGAGTTAACACTTAAATTTGTTTGAAATAGAATACACATTTTTATTCTGTAAAAACAACAACATCAAATTACTAGTAATTCTTTGCTATTTTTAAGCTCGAACTAGGACTATAGTTTTCAGTTTCTGTGTGATACATTACTGTAGTCTCAACATCTCTGATGTTATGGTTTAAAATCTGTGATGAGCCAGGACAACCTTTTTAACTACCCACAGCATAGCACAAGTATTTGCAGCCTTCCTGGATGTAATCAGATAGAGACATTGATTCAAACTGTAATTGAATTTTATCAACTTCTGAGTAACTTTATTCCCAATTATATGTATTTCAGGTTAGGTAAAACAGTTGATGAGGTTTCTAGTTCTGAAAGGGAACAGACAAAAAGAGTGGTGTATTCTGTAATGTATGGAGCAGGTAAGGTATCATAGTGCAAAAAATAGATACCAATGAAGTGCATTTAGATAAAGCTAAACTTTAGGGACAGTCTACACATATTATAATTTTTGTTATTGTTGCTGCTAGTCAAGATCGATATCACTGCACAGAATATGTAGACTGGAATTTAATATATGTTTTCTGCTATGTATTGACAATCTAGCCTAGAACAGTTTTGTTTGTTTTACAATAATTTCTACATAGACAAGTACAGAAATTTGTCATTTGATAAAATGATATTGTTAAAAATTAAAACTTGCTAAATGTCTGAGCAGGATTGTTTAGTCTACACAGATCATTTAGGGAGGTTTAACCCTTTCCCAAACAACAAATTGAGAAGGTCTGCAAAACAGAAATTAAATGTACCACTCATGATGATATCTGTTTTTGATAAGATAGAAAACATAGTGGGAAAAGGAGAAAATGCTGGTTACCAGCATTTTCTCCTTTTCCCACCATGTTTTCAAAAGGACTCTTCTCCTGGGTCGTAAAAACCAGGGATTGTTCGGGAAAGGGTTAATAGAATGCATATCATGACAGGGTTTATTTTTCTCCCATCTCTAGACAGTACCATGGGTCAATGTAAGAAAGTAGCTAATGCTTTTAAAAAGTGCTTTGCGTAGTAAAGATTAACTTTTTACCAGACAACAAAATTTTAGACTTTATGAGTTGAGAGCATTTGCAGACCACAAATTAGATGAACTTTGCATTAGGATATTTGTCTTTCAAAGGGTGAAAATCAAGTGGAAAAATAGAAAATAGGCCTACTGGTACCTTTTTTTTTTTTATCTCAATTTTCCATAGTGTGTCATAAAGTAATGCATGAATAAGTGCACTGTTAGCCATAAAATAATTGTAGTAAACTAACCAAATAAAACCAGTGCTTTGACAGAAACAGGCAATTGCTAGTATTTTGTACACAGATGGACACACGGACAGACACACACATAGACAGACAGGCTGATTCCAGTATAACCCCAAAAACATTCGTTTTGCAGGGGTATAAAAAAAATCTAGGAGATATCCCCTATTGCATATTCCTTAACCCCTTACCAAACGACAAAATTTCTAACTTTTCCAGTTTGAAAGCACTTGCAGACGTCAAAATAAAAGTAACTCAAAAATTGAAATTTGTTTCCAGCCAGGTAGAAAACATTGTGGGAAAAATGGAGAAAATGCTAGCTATCAGCATTTTCTCCTTTTCCCACAATATGTTCTAAAGGCTTCTATCTCAGGGTCGTAAGAGCCAGGGACTGTTTGGTTAAAGGGTTAACCCTTTCCCACACAATGATGACCTTTGACGTCCTTTGGAAAGAAGCCTTTTGAAAACATTGTCGGAAAAGGAGAAAATTCTGGTAACTAGTATATTCTCCTTTTCCCACAATGTTTTCCACCCTTCCCAAAAGAAATTTCAATTTTTGAGCCACGTTTATTTTGCTGTCTGCAAATCCTTGATCAAGTCTACAATTTGTTGTTTGGTAAAGAATTAAAGTACCGTTTATGACCATAATTATCTTGGAGGACAGTGACAACCAAGATTCAAATGTGCAGATCTTCCTGTCAGATCTTTGATCTACACTATCTGCTTTGATTGCACAGAAGGAACCATAACATTGCAATTATCTGGATGTTATTTCTGTATTGAAAATGTCAGTTATAGTTTTTTGACACTCAAAAGGTTACCATAAAGTCTTTTCTTGTCATTTTGGAGCATCCAAAACATACCCTGTATGTACATGTATATTATTTATGGAGGAATAGAGTATTTTGCATATCGGTTCAAGGTAATGGCATCTTTTATATTTTTGAAAGGGAAGGAAAAATTGGCAGAGTATTTGAAAATTAGTGCAGAAAATGCAAAAGCCATAATGAATAGCTTTTTAGGTAAGTACTTGTGGTACATATTTACCTTTTGACCAAACTTTGCAGTGTTTTAACCCTTTACCCCATAAGGCATTTCTATGGTATTTCTGATTGACCCTTAATAACAGCAAGGATGAGGCAGTTTCTTATGTGTATATGACACCTTTTGATAATATAGAAAACCTTGTGACAAAAGGTGAAATTGCTCGTCATGAGCAATTTCATCTTTTTCCACAATGTTTTCCAAAGGCTGCTACAAACAATACGTAGAAATGAGTATCTATGGAGTAAAGGGTTAATGGCTCTGTTGAAAAAGGCTATTGAAAACAATGTTGCAAGAAGAGAAAAGACTGGTAAAACTACAAGAAAATGAACCATCCTCTGCGTAAAAGGGTTTAATGCATCTGCAAACAGTATCAACCCTGGTCAGCCTGCACAGAAAGTTTCTGCTTTTGGTCAGTTCTCGATATGTCCAAGGACCAGTCTATCTCATGATTAAGTTGTTTCCTCAATAAAACAGATATTATGAATCCATAGGTATGTCATGGCTTGCTTTGTGCCATGGATCGCAGAGATGCATTAAGCCCCCTTTTGCAAGAGCATTGCTCTCTGTGATGTTTTTCAAAGTGTTCAGCTGCCAGACAAAAATGATCTTGGTTGGAGGTACTTGTAGAGCTCGCAGAACTTTCCAGAATATTTTGCAATCTTGTCAGTTGTTAACCCTTTACCACACAATCCGGACTTATACAACTACATGTATTACAAAGAAAATTTTGAAAACATTGTGGGAAAAGGAGAAAATGCTGGTAACCAGCATTTTCTCCTTTTTCTCAATGTTTTCTACCCTATCTAGGCGAATTTTATAATTTGAGCTACCTTTAATTTGTCGACTGCAAATGCTTTGAATTTGGGCATGTCCAAAATTTCATTGTGTGGTAATGAGTTAATATGACAGATGATGAGACTTCTCATAGCGATTACAGTTCAGAACAGATTTTGAATACTCATATTAAGATTGTACTATACCTCAGACCATGTAACTGTGCTATAACTTTACAGTGAACTCTTGGCAAAAACATTTTGTAATCTAGTTTGAATGTAATCCAGTTTGAAAACCATTAATTGCAAAAGTCTTCATTGATGAAGGATCACACACATTGCTTGAATTGTCACCATTCTTACAATAGATATTAACACAACTAGTGTATAAATAGATCAAGTTATTTATAACTGTTTAGAAGTCACAGAAATTTTGTATCAAAGCAACAAATGGCCACTTTGAAATTGGAACATTAGTATATGAACACCAGCAGCTGAAGAAAATTATAGTAGCTGTATTTAGGAGCTGGCAAGGATAGAACATATCATTAGATTGTAATGGGTAAATATTCTGGAATGAAAAAAGAAGTTTGTTTTAGCTACATTTTCCTGTTGTATGAGTGCCATCAGCAGATATGGTGTGCATACATTTATAGTAGATAAAAGAAAACTAGCCTTTTTTAGTGCTCTTGTTTGTTGCTTATTTTCTACAGCAAAAGTTCCATCAGTCAGTTGGTTCACAAAAACCTGTGTTGAGTTCTGTAAGAAATATGGTATGTACTTTCTCTTTGAATGCTGATTATTTCTTTATGAGAAACAAAAGCTTTAGACATTCCCAAATTCAAAACATTTTCATATGACTTGTAAATTTTGCCTAAGATGGGATTTGTACTTGAAATGGGAAAAGGAGAAAATAAGGCTGGGTATCAGTATCAGTATGGTTTTCCTTTCCTCATGATGCTTTTCAGAGTCTCTTTTTTTCTGGGCCTTTAAAATCAGGATTGTTTGGTGAAAGGTTAAACAGGTTATTACACGTTTATTTGAAAAGCTAAACCAGGGAAGAATTCAAGGGAAAACAAAATGTCTTTTTTAACCCATTTCCACACAATCCCTACTTTTGATGCCCCCGAAAAAGAAGCCTGTAGAAAACATTGTGGGAAAAGGACAAAATGCTGGTAACCAGCACTTTCTCCTATTCCCACAAAGTTTTCTAACCTTCCCAACACAAATTTCAAATTTTCAGTCACTTATATTTTGTCGTCTGCAAATGCTTTTGATTTGAACAAGCTTAAAATTTTGTCCTTTGGTAATAAGTTAATGATACTGAAAGCATACTGGGTAAAAGGATCCATTGCATGTTACGATGAAATTGACTGTTTCACCCACAATGCTGTAGTTTTTATGCTTTTAATTGCAGGTGATATTTTTTAAAAAAAAATATGGAAGAGCTACTATAGATAGATACAAGCTATTCATCCCATCACTACAGTGCTTCTTTTATTGGTGAAAAAGAAATGATCATTTTTTTTTAAATGCTTCTCCTTTGTATTTAAACTATCACCAGCTTCAGTTTGCTTGAAAATGCTGTGGCACTGTGGTAACTATGTTGCATCTATACACTCCCACACAATGTTTTCAGAGGTAAATTTGAATAATCATGTCTGTCTGTCTGTTTATCTATCTGTTTTTATGCATGTAGGTATATTTTGATTGTACATTCCTACAGTTTTGCTGTTGTTTCATTCAAACTTGACAACTATTGACTAACTTCTAAGATACAAGTGTCACATCTTGTGTGTTAACCCTTTACCACACAACCCTTAATTTTAAGAACCATTGGGAAAAAAGCCTGTAGAAAACATTGTTGGAAAAGGAGAAAATGCTGGTACCCAGCATTTTCTCCTTTTCCTACGTTTTCTACCCTATCAAAGGCAGGAATGAAAATTTGATCTTCATTAGAATTAATGTACCCAACTTCATCCAATTTGGCCCAGTCTAAAATTTGTCATCAGGTAGAGTTAAGCATACTGTTGTCATGACACTTTGGTTACTAAATGCTCTACCCCTCCACAAAAGGAATGTTTTCAGAGGTAACGTAAATTGGAATAAGCATGCTTGTTTGACTGTTATCCATCTGTCTTCCACACATGCCTAAAGCCTGCAACATGCAAAAAGGGGCATTCTGACATTTGTGTAAAGTGTCTTCTCAGATCAGCCTGTGCAGTCCAGGCAGGCTAATCTGAAATGGCACTTTACGACTACTGTAGGTTTTTGTGCCAAAGTATACTTGTGCAAAACAAAAAATTGCATAAGAATGGAAAATGTGGTTTCAGATTAGCTACACTGAATACACAGATTGAACCGAGAAGACACTTTACACAAATGTCCAGATGCCCCTTTTTGCATGTTACAGGCCATATATAGGTATATTGTTGTTGTATATTTCTTCAGCTGTGCTGTCGTTGCATTCAAACTTCACAACTACTTATCAGTTTCTTAGATGCAGTTTTCACATTTTGTGTCTAAGGCATGCCCTTGAACTTTTGTCTTCTTCACAAAAGTTCTTTGTACAGGTATAAACTCGGTATAAACAGCTGCAGTATCGCATCATTTTTTACAGGGTATACAACAACAATATTTAAAAGAAGAAGATTATTTCCCAACATCAATCATAAATCTTCATGGCTTCGTGCCCAGGCAGAGAGACAGTGTGTTAACTTCTGCATACAAGGTATGTTGCTAACATTGACCATACAAAAACAAAAGGACAATGACATTAACATAAATTGCTAGTGTGTTTGCATTATGAGAATTTTACTTGAAACTCCAGAAAAGAGTTTAGTTAATTCATACCCTTTTTCATCTATGCAGTTATAAATTTAATAAAACATCTCTGGAAAAGGGGCAATTGCATTTATTAAGTAATGGATCTTTTTCTCGCAATGCATGTATTTTCAAAACTGTTGAATTTGCCATAATGGTATTTTCCTTCCTTATGAGTTTTTGTCCTTTGTAAAGTATTCAATGTTTTTAGCTCACCTGAGCACAATGTGCTCAAAGGGAGCTTTTAGGATCACCCGGTGTTCGTTGTGCATCAGTGTGTCGTGCATCATCAACAGTTCTCTTAACATCAACTTCTCTTAAACCGCTAGGCCAATTCTGACAAGCTTGGCTGGTATGTTACTTGGGAGGTCCTCTTTAAAATTTGTTAACAGAATTTGATTGTATCAAAAACTCTGATTGCCATGGCAACCAAATGGAATTTTCTAGGAAATTCTTTAAAAGTCTTCTCCTCTGAAACTGCTGGTCAGATTTTGAAATAATTTCACGGAGATTTTCCTTGAGTAACCCTTCTCAAAAACTTTTTGTGAAATTTTGATCCGTCAAGAAATGTAGCTCTGGTGAATGGGGGCTACTTGCACTTTACAGAAATTATGAAATTTTTATAAATTCTTCTTCTCTGAAAGCACTGGTCAAATTTTTGAAATAATTTCACAGAGATCCTCTTTGGGTGACCCTTTTCAAAACTTAATCGTGAAATTTCGATCCATCAAGAAACATGGCTCTGGTGAATGGGGGCTACTTGCACTATACGGAAATGAAGAAATTCTTAAAAATTCTTCTTCTCTGAAACAGTTGGTCAGATTTTGAAGTAATTTCACAGAGATGTTCCTTGGATGACACTTTTCAAAGGTTCTTAAAATTGCTTCTTCTCTGAAACTGCTCTCAGATTCTGAAATAATGTCACAGTGTTGTTCTTTGGGTGACTTGTTTCAAAAAATGTTCACGAAATTTTGATCTGTCAAGAAACATGGCTCTGGTGAATAGGAGCTACCTGCACTATACTGAAATGAATAAATTCGAAAAAAATCTTCTTCTCTGAAACAGCTGGTCAGATTTTGAAATAATTTCACAGAGATGTACCTTGCATGACACTTTTCAAAGAATGTTTGCAAAATTTTGATCCGTCAAGAAACATGGCTCTGGTGAAAGGGCTCTACTTGCCCTGTACAGAAATGAAGAAATTCTTAAAAATTCTTCTTCTCTGAAATGGCGGATCAGATTTTGAAATAATTTCATAGAAATGTTTCTTTGGTGACCCTTTTCAAAAACTGTTTTCAAAATGCTGATTTGTCAAGAATTATGGCCCTGGTGAATGGGGGCTACTTGCACTATATGGCCGTGAAGAAATTCTTAAGCATTCATCTTCTCTGAAATGGCTGATCAGATTTTGAAAAGATTTGCTGCGATCCTATCAAAAATTCAGGTGAGTGATCCAGGGCCATCTTGGCCCTCTTGTTAACTTTTTTTGGACATTTAACCAAACAAACCCTGAGGAAAAAAGCTTTGAAAACAATTGGAAATGGAAAATTGCTTGTAACCAGACTAATTTCTTTCCTTTTCTGACAATTTTTACACCCTTTCAGAGAGAATCCAATCTTTTCAGCTGCATTTGATTTCTTGTCTGCAAATGCTTTCAATAAGAAATAAACTTTTGCTACATAGTATAGTATAGTATAGTATAGTATAGTATAGAGTTAATACAATAGCCTGCAGTGCAGTGATGCATTTATAAATGGTTGTTTTGTCAACAGGTTCTGCTGCAGATATTTGCAAGGCAGCCATGATTCAGCTGGAGCATTCACTTTTTACTAATGGTAATCTAAATGCAAAGTAAGAATGAATTTGTTCTTATCATTTCTAGAATCTTTATAGAGGATAGAATAATTATTTTGTCTCTATTTAATACTTTTTTATTAATATCAATAATTTTAGTAATAGTGGTTATATTGTAAATGGATTTCATAGACAATAGTTGATGAATTGATTGATTCAGGCAAAATAAAATGTATAGTGAGCTTACAACTGCCAGGCCTAAATATTAATAATAGATCATCAGCAGAGAATACCAATTGGTTTTACTCTCTTCTCAAATGATTGCAAAATAACTTTGTGGCTGATAGAGAAAACTAAAAAATGTAAAATCATTAGGGCAAAGGAAGAAATTAGCTACTAAAAAGTTTTTGCTGTTTGCTATAGTGTTTAAGAAATCCGGCACATGCAAATTTGTCCCAGGAGGTACTTAGATAAATATCTATTGTAATGAGTTGGCACTTTAACTTAAAGTAACACATTGGCCTTCTTTCTTACTTGTTTATACAGACTGCTAGTTCAGATCCATGATGAGTTGTTGATCGAGGTAGTGGATGAAAACATCTCCAACTTGATCGGTAAATATACATACATAATCCTTAAACCACTGTGCAATTCAAAAGGCTATTTTCAGTCTAGGATAAGACCCAGATAAATGCAGTTTTGTGGTTGCTGTTTGGCTGTAGTATTTCAGTAAAGTGGATATTTTAGATCAGAGATCAAACTGCACATTTTGTGCAGTCTGATCTTGATCAACACTGGCCACAAAGGCAACTTAAGTAGTGAAAGGCACTTTAAGGGTTAATATTTTTTAAAACCTTTTGAAAACAATGTTGAGAAAGGAGAAAGTGCTGGTAACCGGTATTTCGTCCTTATAACCACAAAGCTTTCTACTCATTTAAAAAATGCTATTGGTGTGGTAGCACTCAAATTGTTGTCCTCAATGTTTTTAATTTGGTCAAGTCCAAATTTTGTGCCCTGGTTAACAATAAGCAACATGCAGCTATCCATATTTGACTGGGTAAAAGTTAATGTGCTCATCACTCTCTTTCCTGCTTTGAATTTTTTGTATGGTTATTAATTAACTGTTTACTAGGCGGTAAAATTTCAGACTCATCCAAATTCAGAGCATTTGAAGATGGTATTTTGAACATGGATCAAATTATTAAGTTATCTTTGATAGGGTAGGAAACACTGTCAGAAAGAAGAAAGTGTTATTTAAACACAGGCTTGTGTGGTAAAGGATTAACTCTTTACCAAATAACAAAATTTTAGACTTGTCCAAATTGAAAGCATTTGCAGACGACAAAATAAATGTAAATTTGTTTCCAGCTGCATAAAAAACATGGTTATCAGCATTTTCTTCTATTCCGACAATGTTTTTGATACACTTCTTTCTCAGCGTTGTTAAAATTCGGGATCGTGTGGTAAAGAGTTAATGTCCTAATCGGCTTTCTTTTGTTTACATCAAGGTGACTAATGCACCCTATACATGCTTTCTTGGGGTTTCTTTATGCAGTGCTTTGCACCATCTTTTGCCAGGCTACTACCTATTACAGGCAGTACCACATAACCATTGCTAAATGAGTTTTAGCAATGAAAGAGGAACAAGTCCTGTTACAATCACTATAGTAATGCAAAATGTGCAGACTGTCCTTGGTCAGTACTTTTTGCAGATGCATTAAACCCCCTTTTCATGGACCATGGCTAAATTGTTATTTTACAGGAGTGATTCAAGATGTTATGCAGTCTAATCAAAGACTCTGTGGAACTATGGAGAAGTTGAAGGTCAGACTGCCAGTATCAATTAGTGTGGGGAAGACATGGGGACAGATGAGAATCATAGAAAATGTTTGAGACACAGTTTGCAGTGAGTAAATGAGGTATTTATCTCTTTATCATACAATCCCAAGGTTTAGCGGACTTGAGGGATAAAGCTTCTAGAAAAAAATGCTGAAATAGAACAAAAATCTAGTGTCTAGGATCTTCTCCTTTTCCTACAATGTTTTCTACCCCTTTGGAATACAATTACAACCATTTGATGTTTGTTGTCTTCAAATGCTCAGGACAAATCTAGAATTACACTGCTTGACAAAGAGTTCACTCCCCTCTTGACATTGAGATTAAAGACTGGCCCAAATTAAAAGCAGCTGTAGACTACAATATAAGTATTACTCAAAAATTGAAGTTTCTCTTTTGAAGGGACTGTATGTTGTGTTTTTTTCGAGAAAATGCTGGTTTCGCGCATTTTCTTCTTAGAGCACGGTGTTTTAAACAGGTCTCTTTTTCAGAACTTTTCAAAAGAGAATGAAATTTTAGGCCGGTCAAAATTGGAAGCTGTTGTAAACAACAACTGGAATGTGGCTGACATGATGGGCTTTGTTTTTGGAAAGGTAGAAAACATTGGTGGACAAGGAGGAATATTGGTGCTCTATTGCCTTTGGGTTCCAACAGGATTTTTTTTACTCTTTACCACACAATCTCAACTTTTGACGACCCGGTGAAAGAAAGCCTCTCAAAACATTGTGGGAAAATGAGAAAATGCTGGTAACCAGCATTTTCTGCTTTTCCCACAATGTTTACCACCCTTTACAAATCAAATTTCAACTTTTGATTGGCATTTATTTTGTCGTCTGCCAATGCTTTTCATTTGGACTAGTCCAAATTTTGTCTTTTGGTAAAGGGTTAAGGAAGGACTTTTTTTAGTAGAGGATTAGGCCATTAGCAAATTCAGGTTCAGGCAGTTCAACTTGGCTAGAATCTTTAACTTCTGATCAATCTCTAAGTTCAGCATTCTGTCGTGTTGCAGCTTCAGTCAATAACAATCGCCAGATACAAAATCACCTGACTAATTACATTAAATACATGTTAGTAGTAAGATCTCTGATACTTAACACATACAAAGATACCATGCCATGATTTGATATCATCTATTGCCAAATTATTTTGAAAATCTAAAATTCTTTAACAAAACAATCTCCATTTCATTTTGCAATGCTTTACTTACAACATGTAAAAATAATACCATATTTAACTCTTTACCAAATGGGAGAAATGTAGACTTGACTAAATTGAAATTGAAATGACACATGGCTCAGACAATTGAAGTAGAAAACATTGTGGTGGAAAAAGGAGAAAATGCTGCTTACCTGCATTTTCTCATTTTTCCACAATATCAATATCAGTGACTCTAAAGGCTTTTTCTCCAAGGTCATCAAAAGTTGGTACATTTTGGTAAAGGATTAAACAGTTCTCTACAAAAAGCCAAGGAATGTCTTTCAGACATAAATACTGGCAGCTCATATCACAGTTACATGTACCTTCACTTAAAACTGGATTATCAAATTTTCTGCAAATCTGGTAGGTAATAACAGTTTTGACTGGCTTGTACATGCAACAATCAAACTACTGTTATACTCAAAGTTATTTGTAAAAGTCCCAATTAGCAAAGTATAATTGCAAGTAAGTAGTCAATAAATTCATTCAGTCACATGCATGTTTAATAAATTGACAAGCTTTTGATGAGGAAATTTGTCACCAGTAAGGTTTCTGCAGCATTTAGTTGCAGAAAAGATAAGAAAGCTAACTAAGCACAATGTTAACAATCAGTACATTTTATGAGAACAAGAATAACAGTGAGTCCTACCAAACTCTAGATTCATAAGGAATAGAAAGCCTACTAGCAGGATTTGTTACACCAAATCCTTTCTAGGATATCCTCTTATTATGGAAGTGCTTGTATTGACTTTAATTCTTTCTATACCATTGACAAAAGAAGCTTTTGTGGACAGTGCAGATAAAGATCAGACTGCCCAGAATATGCAGTTTAATCTCTGATCTATACTGTGCAATGCTTTATTCTAGATTATGAACAAATTATCTCTTGATCATGTAGCAGAATTGTACTTGTAGCCATGGAGAAAATGCAGTTTATTTATTGAGTAGTGAAAGAGTCAATTAACCCTTACAATCCCTACTTTTGACGAGCCTGAGAAAGAAGCCTCTAGAAAACATTGTGGGAAAAGGAGAAAATGCTGGTAACCAGCATTTCCTCCTTTTCCCACAGTGTTTTCTACCCTTCACTAAACAAATTTCAAATTTTCAGTCACTTTTATCTTGTCATCTGAAAATGCTTTCGATTTGGACAAATCTAAAATTTTGTCCTTTGTTAAATGAGTTTAAGTTGGTGATTCCAGTAACCATGCAGGAAATAAACACTTGACGCATAAACATTTGAATGCTAAAATTCTTAGACTATTACATACTGAAATGGTCCATGAATGATTGCAACGGATCAATATGTTTGATTTATTGTGCAGTCATTGGTATTGGCAGTGATTTTTTTCCTGTAAATTTCCACATGATCCTGCTTGATTAGTACCATCAACATAACTAAATTACCTATACATCAATGAGCAAGTCTTTTTGCTTTACCAGACAGTCCTTTCAAAACATTGTGGGAAAAGGAGAAAATGCTGGTAACCAAAACTTTCTCTCTTTTTTTTTCCCACAATTTTTCCATGTTTTCAAAGATGAATCCCTTTATTTGTACCACAGATTTTTTTTCATGTTATGCACAAATCCCTTTGCTATAGACAAACATGTCCAAAATGTTGCCATTTAGTCATTTGTTAAACGGCTAACTAAATGACAAGGAAAGGGGATCCCAAGATCAGAATGCCAGGATGTGTTTGAAGACTGATCTTGGTCCACTCTCTCTGGTGAGGTGATGAGAAGTTGTGATTCTAGTGTTGTGGACTAAGTCAGCCGACAGTTTTGGGTGATTGGCTCAACATCTTCTGTTTTTCTGTCGATGCACTCACACAGATCTCTGTATTGCCATTAATATCATCCTGTAAAGGTGTAGCAGAGAGTGTCACAAAGCCTAGGATTGAAGCAAGCACTAGAGCCACACCTATAAATGTAAAACAATATGAACTTAAGATGCAGGGATCTTATTAGTGAAACAAATGTAAATCTAATGCCAATGCACCTTTAGGCTGCTAAGCGTGATTCACTGACATTTTGCTGACAGCATAGATCAAGATCAGACTGCACAGAATGTGCAGTCTGATCTTAGATCTACACTGATTGAATAGGAGATATTATTCCCTAAAACATACCTTCAAAATACCAATATCTGGATTTTTCTTATCGAATTGAAAATTCCGTTTTAGATATTCAGCAGGATAAGGGTAAGAAATTATAAACCATATTAGCTTATGTCATCAGTTACGTATTTCATATCCTTCAGTACTTTGGAAATAGTAATTGTGCTGAATTAACTTGAATTATGCAATGTTTCAGCTTTCTAATAATGTGAAAAGGAAAATATTAAAGCAAGATTTGTTATCATTTATAATAAAAGGCCAACTGTTATTCCAGTAACTGCCTATCTAGCTCCTAATGAATTGGACTGCCTTATATAAGTCACTTTACCCATGTGAAGTCATTGGGGCTTTTTATTTGAGAAAATTTGAAGACATATTGAAGTTTGTTGAAATAACTTGATAAGTACCTCCATACAGGAACACTTCATCGTAGGATTGTCCTTTGTCTAAAGCAATACCTTTAATGGATAAATTGATAACTGTCAATCAATTACATTTTTTTTTATCTTTTTCACATATTGCTCTTATTAGGGTATAGCTAACAGTCTATCATATAATCTCTCAGCATTACTTTCATATTTGAGAAAGAAAAAGAGTTGTGATGTGAAAAAAAGGTAGGGGAAGAGAGCAAGATAAAAAGGACGGTCATGATTGCTCCAAGTCTGTCACCTGATAGTTTACCATGTGATATGCAGCGTCTGTTTATGTTTTTAGAATGTGCCCCATTCAATACTGCTTTATACCAAGTTTAATACTTTTCAATTTTACATTTGAATTATCATCTTTGCAAATTCTATCTTCTTTTACGAAAAGGGGTGGGGGAATATTGAGTGAACCTTTCAGTGTATGTATCAATCCGCCTGTACCTGTACATTGGAGTTTTGCTTTGCAAATTCCACAATCATATTTTAAAAGTATCAATATATTGAAATTTTACATGTAATGGTTAACATATGGTTGCATATGTGCAGACTACTTTCTTAGATGTTTGACCTAAAATTACTTCTTGTACCTTGCCTATAAAAAGTTAACAGTATTTTGTGTTGCATGCTCCTGCATGAGTTTTGTATGGCTGTTTTGAATCTTTTTTACTTCTTCTGACCATAAACTGTAGACATACTTTTAGATAATGTGATGGCGTGCTTGTTAGGAACATAGAAAGTACCCCCTACAATTTCGAAATTTTTTGTTAAAAACACATTTATTTTTCTCTACTCAAGCTTTTGAAAAGGATAGTTGGATTTCACATTCTTACGAACATGGAAGTTTGGGACAAATTCATTACTGAAATACAAACTGCGTCTGACGGGATTCCAATCCACACCAGACAAATATCCTCGTTTTTTCGAGATTTAAAAGACCAATACCATAACCACTGAGCCATGGCAAAGAGATATCTCTTTGGCTCGGTGGTAATGGTGCTGGTCCTTAACCCTTTTCCAAACAAAAATTTTGGACTCTTCCAAACCAAAAGAGTTTGCGGACAACAATTTTAGAATTGGAGAAAATGCCAGAAAGTTCTCAAACAGGGTAGAAAACACTGTGGGAGAAGGAGAAATTGCTCGTTACGAGCAATTTCTCCTTTTCCCGCAGTGTTTTCAAAAGACTTTTACTGCGGACAAGTAAAAACCAGGGCTTGTTTGGGAAAGGGTTAAACCAAAAAAAACGAGGATATTTGCCCTTCATGGATTCGAATCGCGCTAGATGCAGTTTGTTTTTCAGTTATGCATTTGTTGCGAACTAATATGTTCGTAAGAATATACAGATAACAAATCCATTTCTTTCAATAAGTTTACAGTAAAATGGCGCGAAAACTTCTCGAGTGTAATTTGAAGTATCCTAATGGAAGGAAGGTAATACTATACACAAAAAGTGATAACTTTTGTTAAATGACCTACAACGTTCTGCTGCTTACAAAATATCAACATTCTTTAGTCTCTAGGCTAGATTGTGCCATTATTTTTCTTTCGTTCGAAATTACAGCAATACTTGGTCTCAAAGTAAGGTTAATTCTAACAATTTCTCATCCAATCCCAACAAAAAAAAAAAGGATGAATTCAAAACGGGAGTATTTTTTTTGTCAACAGTGAATTTAACCGGCCAAACTGCTACAGGAGAAAATTTTTCAAATCCTCTGATTAGCTCCTGTATACAAATGACATTAACCATTAAACATCATCCATCGTATGCAGTTTGATAGAAAATGCAGTGAAATAGTAGATGGTTTAACCCATTACCACATAATCCCTACTTTTGACCCCCCTGAGAAAGAAGCCGTTAGAAAACATTGTGGGAAAATGAGAAAATGCTGGTAACCACTTTTCCCACAATGTTTTCTACCCTTCACAAAACAAATTTCAAATTTTCAGTCACTTTTATTTTGTTGTCTGCAAATGCTTTCAGTTTGGGCAAGCGTCAAATATTGTCGTTTGGTAATGAGTAATCCTATAGGCTCCTAAGCGCGACTATGCGACATTTTGCGGACAGTGTAGATCACGATTAGACTGGACAAAACTTGCAGTCTGATCTTGGATCTACACTTTGCGATAAGGACATATCACTCCCCAAAAACATAATTTCGAAATTGCATTACGTTGGTTTTCCACTATAGAAATGAAAATTCCATTTTAGTTATTTAGCAGGATAAGAGTTAGAAAAAGAAATGTTGACGTCAAAGAGCAATCCCTGTGTTCACTTCAAGCATAGTTCTAAGAGGTAAAAATACATTACACGTACCTGCTAATACAGGACCGAGAACAGCGCCCACTCCTCCTAGACAGAGCTCAATTCCAAGAGCTGATGCCATGTTTTTCACTCCAAGATAAGCAAGGTTGATTGGAGTCACGGTAACAAATGGGCAACCAAGAAACAGCCCTAGAAATATCGCATAAATTATCTGCCCCGCGTATGTCCCGGAGTAAAATGGAAATAAAAGAGTTGCCAAGGCCAACAAACCCATGCTACCAGAAAATAAATATACTTCTTTGTTTCTCTTCCAGTTTGCGAAAGCACCTATGACTAACCGACTTGCAATTGAAGCTATACCACTGATAGATATGATATATGAGGCTTGCATTGCTGTGGCACCTTTATTGGTGCAGAATGTAGGGAGATACAGGAAAACAATGTATGTACCGAAACAGAATGCTAAAATACTTAAAGATATACATGTAACTGCTCGGTTCGTCAGCACCGTCATATATTGATAAATTATAGTTCCTAGTTTTTTACACGTACTGGATTTCTTGGATGAAATAAATCGTTGTTTTTGAGTATATAGCTCCAGTTTAGAAGGTCTCATGATCACACCGAACAGCACTAAGTGTACAGTTATACAGGCGAAGGCTATAAAGAAACCACGGCTCCCATCTGTTTCACCGGCTTTTTGAACGACTGGCCCGATTCCGAAGATGCCTGCCCCCGTGCCTGCCACAGCTATTCCTTGAGCAACATTTCTGTACCTACGGAAATGAAATCCAATGGCGACCATGGTTGCTGTCCATCCCACGGCACCTCCAAGTCCTTTAAAAACGACAATATGCAAAAATTAATCCACATTGTACGGTGCAGGTTGATGATTTATGACACCAACTTGGACTAGAACATAATTATGACATAGCGAACAGTTAAAAAACGAAGAAGTCTAATCTCTAGGGTCGAAGAAAAATAGCAGTTCGTTGGTTTACTTCGAAAACCTCGTAACTACAGCTTGTAACAAGCTGTAGTTACGAGGTTTTTGAAGTAAACCGACGAGTTGCTTTTCAAATCCTGTTTAGAGCATTGACGTAAAAATTGGTAATTTTGCGATGTCTGTCAGCAGTTAACGTCAAAAACGTCAAAGATTGTTTGTAACTCGGGAGCTTTTTCACCCAGGATAATAATGCAGCCATTATATCCGTTTTCGACTATCGCGTTCTCTGCATACGATAATTCTGTCTGACAAAGAAGTGCAGTACAAACAATTTATAATTGGGAGAACCGACGTAAAAAGAGGTGAGCTTCCGCCGTGAGATGGAGAAATATTGTCAAAAGCGCCGTTAAACGGAATAGGTAATAAGTTCGAAACCTGCGGAGTTATTTTCCTTTCAGTCCATCATCTGGACTGCCATGCCTATACTTTGCGCTCATTAAAATTTAAGTTGAAAGTAACCAAACTATTTTTTCTGTACCTGAAACTATTCCACACGTAACCAATGCAATCTGTAAGGTGGGTGCGAATGCTGTGGCGAGGTAGCCGCTGGTAAACAGAATACCACTGGTCACTATGGCAATACGGACACTGAATCGGTCGATGATGAAGCCAGATAACGGGGCTGGAAGTATCAGAAAGCGACAAGTATACACAGTTTATAGATCTCATTACCAGTCTGGAAAAAAAATCATAAGCTATGCACTTGCAAAAGGGGGCTTAATGCATCTCTGTAATGCCAAGCAAGTCATGCGAAGAGGAGCATTTGGACATGTGCATAAAGTGTCGTCTCCGCCTGCGCAGGCTAATCCGAGACGGCACTTTACGAGTACGTTGGATTTTTTGCTTCAGTAGACTTGTGCAAAACAGAAAATTGCTTAAAAACGGAAAATGTCGCTTCGAATAAGCATGCGCAGGCTGATCCGAGAAGACGCTTTATGCATATGCCCGAACGCTCCTTTTTAGCTCACCTTAGCACAAAGGAGAGCTATTTTGATCGCCCTATGTCCGTCGTCCGTCAACAATTTCCTTAAACATCATCTTCTCCTAAAGCACTGGGCCAATCTTGATGAAACTTGTCAGGAATTTTCCATGGGTGAAGCTCTACCAAAATTGTTCACAGAATTGAATTCCATCCATAACTCTGGTGGTCATGGCAACAAAAAGGAAAAAATACGAAATCTTTGAAAATCTTCTCTGAAACTAGAAGGCGTAGAGATTTGGTATGAGGCATCTCCTAGTGGACGTCAAATGATGTCCCTGGGATCAAAACTGGCCCGACCCCGGGGGTCACAAGCTTGAGGATAGGAATAAAGAAGGAAAACTTTAAAAATCTTCTCTGCAACTTGAAGGCCTAGAACTTCGATATTTGGTATGTAGCATCTCCTAGTGGACCTCTTATAAGATTGTTCAAATGATGCCTCTGGGGTCAAAACTGGCCCCACCCCGAGGGTCACAAGTTTGAGCATTTGGTATGTGGCATCTCCTAGTGAACATCTACCAGTTTTGTTCAAATGATGCCCCTGGGATCAAAACTGGCCCCACCCCGGGGGTCATAAGTTCGAACACAGGAACAAAGAAGGAAAACTTTAAAAATTTTGTTCTCGGAAACTTGATGGCGTAGAGATTTGATATAAAGCTATAGTCTGAGGTGAGTACTCCAGGGCCAATGGCCCTCTTGTTTTGCGTGTAGTTGGCCATTTATAATGAGGACCCATCATATCCATTTTCTCTTAACTCCTGGTTGAAACCGTCTTGCATATTTCCCGTGGACGAATGTAGTAAGATTTAACCATGCTAGATGTCTAAAGAGAAAGGGGGCCTAGCTAATCTGAAAAGTATCGATTCAGATCAGCTTGCGCGGCTCGTGCAGGCTTACCTGGGTCGGGTGCTTTAGATTTTAGTAAATTTTCTTCATGCCCAAGGACCATTCTACCATGTGGTTCAGTCGGTTTTATGATAAAGTGGATTTTATAGATCCTTGGATATTTTATGACTTGCTTGGTATCATACATCACGAAGCTATATTTTAAAACCCTTTACCACATGACAAATTTTAGACCTGTCCAAATTGAAAAACATTTGCAGCCAACAATTTTTTTTTAAATGTGGCTCAACAATGCGATTTGTTGTTTGATGGGGTAGAAAACATTGTGGGAAAAGGAGAAAATGCTGGTAACCATTTCTCCTTTTCCTACAATGTTTGCTGCCCTGCTGGAAACAAATTTCAAGTTCTGAGTCGCGTTCACTTTGTCGTCTGCAAGTGCTTTGAGTTTGGACCAGCCTAAAATTTTGTTGTTTGGTAAAGGGTTAAGCCCCACTTTGCCAGAGTATGACTTGAATATGTAACTAAATGTTTCAACATCCAACTAAACCTTCTGTCTCGATCAGAAATAACAATGATAGTACTACATACCTGCCAAGTTCATTAGAGCCGTGTGAAGCGATCCGACAAGTGCGGTGTTGGCCTGACTTTCTCCATATCTCTCCAGTAGTGTACTGTGAATTAGTCCCACGGAATAATTGGCACCACCCACTATAAAAGAGGCCGCAAAGCAGGCTACCATGACCAACCAGGACCACTTAGAATCTAGGTCCAAAAAATCCATCGTCTGTTGGTTATTAATTAATCCATGTTGATTTATTTTATAGTTGTGACTCGCATGGTATTAAAGCCGCACAGATCTAATCTTCCGTTTAACACTGTGATCTTGGGGAGAAAAAAAGGAAAATAACAGAAAAGATGTGTGTTTATATATATACTGTACAGCAGATTCTTGGAGATAACCTTTATACATAGAACTGTGTTAACACTTTACCAGACGACAAAAATGCTCGACCAAATTGACAGCATTTTGCAGACGACAAATTTAATGTTTCTCAAAAACTGAAATGGGCCCATGACTTTTAAATGCAGAAGTATTTTGGGTAAATAAGAATACTTATGCTGGTTACCAGCGTTAACTCATTTTTCCCTCCATTGTTTTCAAAGCTTCCTTCTCTAAGGTTGCAAAGGATGGATTCTTTTTTGTAAAGGGTTAACCCTTTAGCTGCAAAGCGCGACACATTGACCTTTTCCGGACAGTTCAGATTAAGATCAGTCAGCACAGAAAGTGCAATCTGATCGTGGATCTACACTGTCCGATAAGGAGATATTTTTCTCTGAAAAAGAGGCAAGTTTGAAATGAAATTATTCGGATTGTTATTGTCGACTTGAAAGTTTTATTTAAAACTCAATTAGCAGAAGGGTAGAATAATGATTCCGCCTGTCTACATTAAAGGGGCAGTGTATAACTTGCATTAGTATAATAATCATGTTCTTTATAATCCTACTCCTGTACACTGGCCTTGCGCAGTTTTGTCATGGTATGATATCATTTACATCGCTTACAATAAATTATATAGCCTTTAGCACGCCAAGAAATAGTAGCCTATGTAAGCCTCAGAGAAAAATAAAATGTTTCAGTTGCCATTTTAATCTTTTACAACGCTTCTCTGAAATTTAACAATCCCAAACAGAAGGACTTTTGAAAAAAAAAAATGAAAAGGGAGAAAAATTTCTCAATCTTATTCTACCCTTTCAAATACAAATTTCATAATTTGCGCAACATTCAATTTGTCGTCTGCGAATGCTTTTAACCCTTGGGCTGCTAAGCGCGACTTACTGACCTTTTGCAGACAGTGCAGATCAAGATCAGACTGCACAGAACGTGCAGTCTGATCTTGGATCTACACTGTCTGATAAGAATATATTGTTACTCAATACATAACATTGAAACAGCAATATTTGGATTTTTACTGTCGAATTGAAAGTCTCATTTTAGTTGTTTAGCAGGATACGGCTTAATTTGGATCAGTCTTCAAACTTTATCGTTTGATAACGCAGTTGTCAAGGTCACTCTGCCCTTTTTTTACACCAAACAAACTGTCCGAGTACTTCTCCTTGATCTGGAAAAGTACGTCGTAATATAGGTAGACATGTATTCTCCGCGTGTACCTGGCATGCTTCGTGACGAACGATGCATTCCGTTGCCTAACCAACATCCTGAAAGTCATGACCTCTTATGTCCTTTCCATAGAGAATGAACCGAGATTAACATGCTCGTCTGTACAATCTGATCTTTGATCAACATGTACATATCTGTAAGCTTTACTGTAGACTCGCTTAATTTTTTAGCTCCACTGGTAACAGGCCAGTGAGCCTATTTAAGTCCTTCCCAAACAAGCCCTGGTTTTTACGTTTTGCAGTTAAAGTCTTTTGAAAACACTGTGGTAAAAGGAGAAATTGCTCGTAACGAGCAATTTCTCCTTTTCCCACGGTGTTTCTACCCTTTTTGAGAACTTTCTGCCATTTTCTCCAAATCTAAAATTGTCGTCTGCAAACCTTTTTGGTTTGGAAGAGTCCAAAATTTGTCGTTTGGGAAAGGGTTAACAGCATTGTCTGCGAGGTCCGTCGTTCCATCCGTCCGTGCGTGTGTTATTTATCTCCTTTGATTATTAAGACTTTTGCTTGCAGAGATGCCCACGTAATTTGATTCTGATGTTTAATTGCGATACGGACGCCCTATGACTTGATTAGTTGATGACAGACAGACAGACAAGCTTTTAATAGCTCAAATTCACAAAATTAAAATGCATGAGCTACAATAGCATAGACAAATAACGTAAATGATACAGGCATAAATAGTGACAAGAGAAAGGTAGGTGATAGAACTGAAGAATTCTGGGTTGATACTTGTTGCCATTTCAAATAAGGCTTTCCTGTTGCCCTTTATCCCATAAGGCATTTCTATGGTATCTCTAATTGACCCTAAATAACAGCAAGGATGAAGCCATTTCTTATGTGTATATTACACCTTTTGATAGCATAGAAAACATTGTGACAAAAGGTGAAATTGCTCGTCACGAGCAATTTCACCTTTTGCCACAATATTTTCCAAAGGCTCCTACAAGTAATGCTTAGAAATGAGTATCTATGGAGTAAAGGGTTAATCTAGATGGATTTGATGCCAGGTGAGTGCATGGTACATTTAATGAAAAGACAGTGAAGCGATACGGGGCCATTACTGCTCTCTTGTTTACCCTTTCTGCACCAATTGATACATGTATAATATGCGAAAACAATGGCTTTCGCGGAGAGTAAAGATCAAGATCGGACTTTCGCCGCACAGGTTGGTTAGAAAAGGTGAGAAAAAAGGTCATTAGGTAGAAATGGTAAAATCATTTGCTGCTTTTCCCACAACGTTACCCGTATTATTCTATTTATATTAAGAAAAAAGGGGGGTTCAATTTTCCTATTGATACACTTATCCCCATTGTCACTTGCACTATGTATAGGGTTATTTGTTGTCTTTCTAAAAATAGCTGATGTGGAATCGGGGTCAATGAACTTGACCATAATACTGTTTGAAAACCGCGAAGCAAGGACGTTTTCCGGACAGTGCAGATCAAGATCAGACAGCACTGATCGTGCAGTTTGATCTTTAATCTACACTATCCGTTAAAAGAGATCATTTTACCTCAAAAAATAATTTCGAACTGTAAAATTTACCGTGATTTTTTCCTAGACCACTGGATTGAAAGTTTCATCTTATTTATTAAGAAAGTTAACTCTTTACCACACATGACAAAAATATAGACTTATCCAAATTGAAAGCATTTGCAGACAACAATTCAAACAAGGCTGAAGTGATGTAATTTGTATTTGATGGGGTAGAAAACATTGTTGGAAAAGGAGAAAATGCTGGTTACCAGCATTTTCTCCTTTTCCTACAATGTTTTTTCTAAAGGCTCTTTTTTGGGGGTCGTCAAAACTAGGGATTGTGCGGTAAAGAGATAAGGGTTAAGTAAGCATAGTGGGAAGACCTACTTACTGCAAACAGGTCTACTTGTATATTTGATGGAACTTTACCGTCAGGCTCACGGAAAACCTGTCGGCAATTTTTTATGGTCGTACATGCCAGTTGAACTAAAGTTACGGGCAACAAGAGCCGCAGTTGCTTTTCAAAAGTTCACATATTTGTGTAGAAACTCGATCTAGACTTAACTCTTTACCAAATTGACAAAATTTTAGACGGGTTCAAATTGAAACCATATGCAGACGACAAAATAAAGGTGACTGAAAAATTGAAATTTGTTCTGGGAAGGGTAGAAAACACTGTGGGAAAAGGAGAAAATGCTGGTTACCAGCATTTTCTCCTTTTCCTACATGTTTTCAAAAGGCTTCTTTCTCAGGGACGTCAAAAGTATGGATTGTGTGGTAATGGGTTAAGGAAGTGGGAAGTTTTACGAAAGTGTGAGTTTACAAATTCCCAAGTCACAGTATAAACCTAAACGAAAGTTTGAAAAATTGGGCTATCGGCCGAATTATTCAAAGTATTGGCTCAGTAAAATATTTTTAGACATCTATATTGAAGGAAAATTATTTATTTTGCAGCTGTCTGCTGCAATCATTTCAGGAACAAGTCTATCAACATTGGCCATACCCTAAAGTTTTACTCAATATATAGTTACCCTTGACGGTAGAAGGATGTAACAGTTTTAGACCTGTAGATCCTCACTTCAGCACATCTGAGTATAACTATCTACATCAGGGTATGTTGTTATGTCACTGAAAATAACATTTTCTATATTTAACCCATTACCACACAATATCTACTTTTCACGCCCCTGAGAAAGAAACTTAGAAACACTGTGGGAAAAGGAGAAAATGCTGGAACCAGCATTTTCTCCTTTTCCCACAATGTTTTCTACCCTTCACAGAACAAATTTCAAATTTTCAGTCCCTTTTGTCATCTGCAAATACTTTCGATTTGGACATATCTGAAATTTTGTTGTTTGGTAATGAGTTTTAAAAAAAATGAATACGCAATACCAATCGTGTAACAGTCCACTTTGATAGTCAAGGTGCATAAATAGTGACAAACCATACAGGATTGAGTTTCATGGGTTACTTCCCCTGATTAGTTCGCGCGCGCCTGTGTAAGTTTATCAAACACACTAAACTTCTTTCCCAAACGTTACTTGGAGTTTCATAAGTTTTTTTTATACGTAACTCCGAGTTCTACGTTTTACTAGCTTCAGCTATTCTAAAGAGGCTTTTGAAAACATTGCGGAAAAATGAGAAAATGCTGATTTCCAGCATTTTCTCCTTTTCCCACAATGTTTTTCATCTATACAAAGATCGTAATTATAGGTTTTCTTTTCAATTTGGGTCCAAAAGTGTTTTTCGGTAAAATAAATTTTAATTTTAACTTGGCAACTCTTAACCTAGTTTTGAATGTTATTTTCTCTACCAGCCATTAACAACTAAACATAACGTTCAATAGCAGACTGTTACCTCACAATTATTTCCATACTTTTAAACGGTACGATTTGAATTTTAAATGCACTGTGACGTCCGCTTTGTTTACTAGTTGCACCCATTGTTACTTTAACTCTTTACCACACAATGAAATAACAGACTGGAAAGCATTTGCAGAAGAAGAATTGATAAGTCTCAAATGATTGAAGCTCTGCAAGGTTAGATAACACTATGGGAAAAGGAGAAAATGCTGGTTACCAGCATTTTCTCTTTTTCCCACAATGTTTTCAAAGGGTGTCTTCCGCAGTGTGTTTAAAACCTGGGATTGTGTGGTAAAGAGTTAAGTAAATGATACTGTGACATGAAATACAATTGAAGCAAGTCCACGGCAGCCATGTTCTTTTTCGGATGATGCCATATCAAAAAAGTAAAAGGCCTAATAGAGAAAAAAAAATCTGACATTCACCGAATTGTATTTTCAGCCATTGGAAAGGACCGGGATTATAATAATGGCCTTGTAACATTCGAAAAGGGACATTCGAACATTTGCGTAAAGTGTCATCTCAGATTAGCCTGCGCAGTTTGCGCGGACTAATCCGAAACGGCATTTTCCGTTTTTTTAAGTAATTTTCTCTTTTTAACAAGTCTACTGTAGCACTAAATCTAACATAGTAGTAAAGTGCTGTATCGGATTAGCCTGTGCGGACGGCGCAGGCTGATCCGAGACGACTCTTTACGCAAATGTCCGAAAGTCACTTTTCGCATGTTGCAAGCCAATTATGTTTGGCGCAATGAGGTTTTACACATTCTAACGAAAGCCTAGATCCAAGTACAAGTACTACAAGTAATGAATTCTTTTAACCCATTACCACACAATCCCTACTTTTGACGCCCCTGAGAAAGAAGCATTTAGAAAACATTGTGGGAAAAGGAGAAAATGCTGATAACCAGCATTTTCTCCTTTTCCCACAATGTTTTCTACCCTTCACAAAACAAATTTCAAATCTTCAGTCACTTTTATTTTGTCATCTGCAAATGCTTTCAATTTGGACCAGTCTAAAATATTGTCATGTGGTAATGGGTTAAAAGAGTTCTTTCAGTGTTCTCCGTATGAATTGATTCTCAGAGTACGCAACACACGTTCGACATGTATTCGGAGATGACTAACATTCGTATATGCATTCGCTGTTTTTCGTTGATATGTCGTTCTAATGTCGTTTCGAGCAAGTTGGGTAATTGTGATATTCGAGTGTTAGCAGATCGTTTACACGCCATGTTCCATTCGGCATAGCCCGGGTGGTGGAGCCAACAAATTCCTCTGCTGTTTCTGGTGGATTCATATGCACCAGCAGATCGCTACATTTCATCGCCGGTGTAATGCAGTGAAATGAGCCCCATTACAAAATGACCCACGGTCATTTCTCGACGTAGAGGAATGATCCATGGGTCATTTCTCGACGTAGAATAATGACCCGGGTCATTTTTCTACGAAGACAAATGACCCATGGGTCATTCCTCTACGTCGAGAAATGACCTGTGGGTCATTTTGTAATGGGGGTCATTTCACTGCATTACACCGGAAATACGCCGGTTTACGATTCTGAAAATTGTAAGACTCCTCTTAAAAAAAGAAAACTCGAGTTTCAACTTCCTGTCGAAATCTTTCTACCTATCTTTCAGTTGACAAACAGTTCATACATTGATTTTTTAACGTTGTTTATCTATTCTTTTTGAAGTTTTCACCGATAGATAGACAGATGTGAATAACTTCATCGAGGTTGTTTATGTCTTTCGACTGACAGCGGCATGCCATGTATAAGATTGCAGTTCAATTTGAAACGACCGTTATACGGACGAGGTCAAATGTATAAAATATGTACGGAATAGACCGAGTTGTAAGGAGAAGCTATGTTCATGTCATATTTGTCGTACGGTAAATTATGCGCCTTTACTAAATGGCAAGCAACACGCTGAAAGGGTCATTCGGACTTTTACGTAAAGTGTCGTTTCGGATCAGCCTGCGTAGTTTTTTTATGCAGTTTTCTGTTTTTCACAAGTGTACTGTAGCACAAAGTCTAATGCAATGGTAAAGTGCCGTCTTGGATTAGCCTGCGCGGACTGCGCAGGCTGATCCGAGACGACACTCTACGCGAATGTCCGAATGTCCCTTTTCCCATTTTGCAGGTTAAATGATCCAGATTAGCGATGCGTTGTTCAGTGGTAAAGACTAGCATGCCTAATCTTGTGGGCACGGGTTCAAGCCTCTCTTGAGGGCACTGGGTTTTTCGTGGTGTCCTTGGGCAAGACACTTCCGTAAAAACCAGAACATGCATGAGTATGTGAGCTGTCGCTTTGACTAACATAATGTTGAAAGCGGCATAGAAACACCATTCGATCGATCAAATTAACCAAATTAGCAGCAGACACGACTTCAATAAGCTTGCTTTTTTATTGGGGTATAATTAACCCTTATCTTTCTAAATAACTAAAATAAAATCTTCTGTTTGATAGAAAAAACAACAACAAATATTGCTGTATCAAAATATTTGGGAAACAATATCTTCTTATCGGAAAGTGTAGATCCAAGATCAGACTGCACGTTCTGTGTAAAAAAAACAACAACAACAAATATTGCCGTATCAAAATATTTGGGAAACAATATCTCCTTATCGGAAAGTGTTGATCTAAGATCAGACTGCACGTTCTGTGCAGTCTGATTTTGATCTACACTGTCCGCAAAAGGTCAGTTAGTCGCGCTTAAGGGCTTAAGGATTAACATGAATCAATATCGAATAGCCTTTATGTGAAAACAAGGAGATAAATGGAGAAATAGTACGTACACGTTGCAGTCATCATATACTACTCAAACTTTGATAGGGATCATATAGATTTTCAATATGGGTATATGTTCCAAAAATATATAGTTTTGCCTTTAAAAAAAAACATTTATTACCACAGGTGGTTAATTTCACCAGTGTGACGATGTCATATATCGAAAAACCGTACCTGATGCATGCCACGCGTGTATACATATCGGCTGAATGTAACATGGTGATCCCTAGTTAATTTTGAGTGGTATATATCCGTCATCTCTATAGTTAAGAGATGACTACGAGTGGGTGCACAGCTTATTAATACAGAAGCGTAAAATGCAATACTTAAATACATGTATAATGTATACACTCTGGTTTACATCGTGTACCATCAAGTTTGAATACGATAGATATAGATTTATGCAACATGTTAACCCTTTAGGTTGCTAAGCGCCACGCGAGAACCCCTTTTTGCGGACAGTGTAGATCAAGATCAGACTGCACAGAACGTGCAGTCTGATCTTGGATCTACATTGTCCGACAAGGAGACGTCATTTGCTTAAAAATACATTTCAAATAGCAAAATTTGAGGCTTCCACGGAGAAAGGCGATAGGCTGCTAAGCGCGGCTCGAGGACCCCCTTTTTGCGGACAGTGTAGATCAAGATCAGACTGCACAGAACGTGCAGTCTGATCTTGGATCTACACTGTCCGATAAGGAGATACTATTTGCTTAGAAATACTTTTCAAATAGCAAAATTTAGGGCTTTAACCGGGGGTGGGTGGTGGGGAGGGGATAAAAGGTTCATTCCACTTAATTCAGCAGGGTAAGGATGAATAACCATATTTTGTAACACCGGATAGATCCCACATGCACTTAAGTTTTGAAAGAAAAACTTCGTCCACTGTGTATGAGTTATGCTCTATAAAAGGGGGGGGGAGGAGCTTAATTAATCTCTAAGGTGCATGACGCCACGCAAATCATCACCAAATAATTGACCAATAAAATACACCTTGTCGAAGATTCTCCTTGAATAATGGGGTAAACTGGTCCTCTATAATGCTGATAATTTGTGGATATCAAAAAAGAATCGACCCGGGTCAGCCTGCGCAGTGCATGATACCAAGCAAGTCCTCACATAATATGAATCTATGAAATACACTTTATCGAAGATTCCGTTGAATGATGGAGTAAACTGCTTCTTTGAAATGCAGAAAAATTGTAAATAGCAAAAAGAATAGACCCAGGTCAGCATGTGCAGGCTGACCTGGGTCGATACTTTTTGCAGATGCATTAACCCTTTACCAAACAATCCCTGGTTTTCACGACCCTGTGGAAGACAGCCACGTAGGAAGCATTTCAAGATTGGGGGGGCTTACTTCAAAATACTGAGATTTTTTGCGTGCTTGTTGCATTGCGATAAAAACTCATATTTTAGTTACTATGATTTTCAAAATTATTGGGGGACTGAGCCCCCCTAGCCCCCCCCCCCCCCCCCCCCCGTTCCTACGGGCCTGGAAGAAGTCTTCTGGAAACATTGTGGGAAAAGGAGAAAATGCTGGTAACCAGCATTTTCTCCTTTTCCCACAATGTTTTCTATCCTTTCCAACCCAAATTTCAACTTTTGTGTCACATTAATTTTGTCATCTGCAAATGCTTCCAATTTGGACTAGTCTAAAATTTTGTTGGTTGGTAAAGAGTTAAGCCCCCTCTCAATGATAAGGGTTAATAGGAAAATTGTTGAAAACATATTTCGAGGCAAGTCCTGAAATGTGGTAAGGAAGTGAGAGGTGGTTTGCATACTGCAGGAATTTCTTAATGAAATAGAATTCATGCAGGCCCTGTCAGCTACCTATTAACTTTTATTTTCTGTAACATAATTGGAAAGAGAAAAGAAGAAATAAAGGGTTCATGGGGCTTTTGAGAGAAAAACGCAAGTTTTATTCCATTACTACGCAATCCCTACTTTTGACGATCCGGGGGAAAGAAGTCTTTGGAAGAAATTGTGGAAAAAGGAGAAAATGCTGGTAATCCGCATGTTGTCCTTTTCCCACAATGTCATCTACCCTTCACAAAACCCTTCACATAACCCTTCACAAAACCCTTCACATAACAAATTTCAAATTTTCAGTCACTTTTATTTTGTCGTCAGCAAATCCTTTCACTTTGAGCAAATCTATTTTTTTTGTCGTTTGGTTATGATTTGAATGATTTGGGACAATGTATATATGCAGATAAGAAGTCCTGCCTTTCGGAGACAGTGTAGATCAAGATCAGAGTACACAGAACGTATAGTATGATCTTTGATCTACTCTGTCCGGATTTTTTTCTGTGAAATATTCTGGCCAATAGGCCTATACATCCGAAATAGTAATGTTTTGATGTCTTTGCCTGATTAGGGTAGTAGAACCGTAACCGTGACTTCTAGAGCATCATGGAACAGAGTTTCTAGATAGTTAATAAGTACGGATTTATACAGCTATAATACTTTTGCACATTATTAAACGACCAGAAATTCCTTAGACGTCTATCCTGAAACTATCTGTTGATACTTTTGTTAGTTTCCAGAAAAGAGAGATACTTATTATCTCCCTTTGTAATGAGATTAAAGCGGTTTTAGATACATAAATTATTATTCTAAGAAGGAAAAAAAGGGGCAAAAGTGGCTCGGTTTATGTAAAACAGTAATGGTCATTTTTAACCATAGCAAATTTTGTAGGGTAATATAATGGTGTTACGGGCCCGCTACCTCAAGGAGGTCCATGTCATTTTTTTGCTCTCCAGGGCTGAATACTTTGGCTGCTAAATAGATCAAGCCTTTACCACACAATGCCGACCTTTATCGACCCTTAAAGATAAATCTTTTGAAAACATTGCGGCGAAATGGAGAAAATGATGGTAACCAGCATTTTCTTCATTTCTCACAGTGTTTTCTACCCTATCAAAAAAAAATGAACCATTTGAGCCTTATTGAAATTGTCGTTTTGGCAATTTGGACGGTTCTAAAACTTTACTGTATGATAAAAGATTAAGTAAAAATTCAAAGCCCGTCGTTGATTGAAGAGTATAAACCCAAATAAATTTTAAATGCAAGGTTTGTTTATTTTTTCGCCGGAAAGTTCACTCAGTAACAGACAGTGTAGATTCAAGATGATACCGTATGTTTTGTGCGGTCTAATCTTGATCTTCATTGTCCACATAGGCACATGTATCTGGTTCAGTAGCCTGAGAGTCGTCTGCTTCAAACTGGTTTCAGGGTTGATAAATTAATACTTTGTTTTTTACCCTACAGAGGTATTTTAAGTGGGGAATATTTACATAATAATGGAGTGCAACACGCGAAAAGGTGCATTCGGACATTTGCGTAAAGTGTCGTCCCGGATTAGCCTGCGCAGTCCGCGCAGGCTAATCCGAGACGGCACTTTACGACTACATTAGATTTTGTGCTACAGTAGACTTGTGTAAAACAGAAAATCACATAAAATCGGAAAGTGTCGTTTCGGATTAGCCTGTGCGGACTGCACATGCTGATCCGAGACGACACTTTACGCAAATGTCCGAATGACCCTTTTCGCGTGTTGCACTACAATTATAGATATATGTATTATAAATCTACTCAACTCTTTACCAAACAATATTATTTTTCACTCTATAAAACTAAATGTATAAATATTTTACAGATTAAATATTTGATTTAGGCCCTATTTTCTCTTAGAAGGAGTATCAAACATTGTGGGAAAAAGAGAAAATATTGGTCACCAACATGTTCTCCTTTTCTCTCAATGTTTCAAAGGACTTTTTTAAATATGGTCCTTAAAATTATGTGGTAAAAGGGCTATACCCGGTTCCAAATAAATACGGTTATCTAGTGTTCGTACAGTATTTTTCAAAAGCTTTGTTACCCTGTTGCGAAAGAAGCGGTCGCTTGCTATGAATGATGGATCATCAGAGCTCAAGATACAGGAAGTTGTTTTGATTTCAAAATTGAAAATATCAGTTATTCTCGACTAAACCCTGTGTTGTTGGTACTCATTAGTATTGTCTCGATGAGACAATTCTAATGAGTACCCACAACATAGGGTTTGGAAGAGAAATAATGGATTTAGAATACCATCATTCCCTTTTATCTGGAGCTCTTGGTAATATTTTGCAGTATTTATCGTATTATTCTGCGAAGGATTTCATCTTCTTTACGCCTATTTTTTTTAGTATGCCGGTGTAATGCAGAGAAATGACCCCCATTACAAAATGACCCACAGGTCATTTCTCGACGTAGAAGAATGACCCACAGGTCATTTCTCTATGTCGAAAAATGACCCGGGTCATTATTCTACGTCCAGAAATGACCCATGGGTCAATTCTCGACGTGGAGAAATGTCCCATGGGTCATTCCTCCCATCTTCGCAAGCCAAGGATACTAAGGTAGTACATAACGAACAAAATGGAGTTAGTATCCTTGGCTTGCGAAGATGCATTCCTCCACGTCGAGAAATGACCGTGGGTCATTTTGTAATGGGGGTCATTTCTCTGCATTACACCGGCACTTCATAAATTTCACCCTTATCCTGCATAATAACTAAAATGAAATCTTCAGTTCAATAGTAAAACCTCAAATATTGCAATTTCAAAGTTACGTTTATAGAAACAATATCTCCTTATCGGACAGTGTAGATCAAAGATCAAACTGCCCGTTCTGTGCAGTCTGATCTTGATCTACACTGTCCGCAAAAGGTCAGTGAGTCGAGCTTAGCAGCCTAAAGGTTAAATCGATCTAAATTTTACGCTTACAATTACCAGCTGCGACGATACTATTTTGCTTCAAAATAAACATACTGAACGTTTTCCAGATATGAAAATACAATTGCATTGAAAGTAAAGAGACTTTTGGCTATACATTCCCATGAAATGAACGGTTTAGATCCAAGATGTGACGTTCTTTGCAGTCTAATCTTCATTTACACCTGCCGCAATAAAAGGCAACTTTAAGTATTCACCCACGGCAGCAAAAGAGTATACTGGTTTATATATATATGCATATAATCTTTGCCACAATATCTTTCCGTAAATTTCATGTAATAATTCTAAATCTAATTTGCTCTTTTCTCTCCATTTTTATCATGATATACAATTGCATTGAAAGTAAAGAGACTTTTAGCAATATATTCCCATGAAATGAACGGTTTAGATCCAACATTTTCATTTTTAAGAGGAGCCTTACAATTTTCAGAGCTGTAAATCGGTGTATTTCCGGGTATGTACCGATCTGGTGCATATCCAATTTCCGAGCAGAGTTGTCGTTCGTTACCTCACATACATCTCTGTAGACTGGTTACCGCCCCTGATACTACTACGTGTAATACACGGTATACAACGGTGGCCAGTTCAACATCCCTGCGATGGGCTAAATGACAAGAATCTTGTCAAACCGAGGAAAAGATGTTTTGTTACTGTTTAACTATTTCATATGTAAAATTGTAAGTTAGACAAAGGAAATATGATTCTGGATACATTATAGATGCGTTCAAACTGATGAATTTACCTGTATAAATTGGAACTAATTTTTTCGAGCCTCTTCACTTTTCAGAATCTTACGCCGATTTTAGCAAAAATGGCTGCGCCCATAAATGATGACAACCGATTTGACACACCGCTAGATCTAAGTTTGTACGATTAAAAATCAAGTTATCGTCCTTTAAAGATATTTAGGCTTTTTCTCTTTTGTTCATTTCCTATCACTAAGTCTGATTGGTCCCATGCTGTTTGAACAGCACACGAAACAATCGATATTAGTCTTTCTTTCACCGGCGTTTGTGTAGCCATTTTGAGTTATGGTCATGTGACAAAAATATGACGTGATGACGGACTACTTTCTGAGCCCACTACAGAGGTGAATGAAATGATCCGGAGTGCAAGAGAGTGGTGCATATCGATCCACCAGACACAGCCGAGGGATTTGATAGCTTTCATCACCCGAGTTATGCCGAATGGCTTAGACAGGTGCACTTACCGCCGTGATATGCCTGAAATAATGTTAAAAACGGCGTTATCAATACCAAATATAGAATTACATGTAGCCTATCTCACTATTTTTCACTCCAAAGCACATTAGGCGGTCTAAAAGCTATCTTTTACAAATAAAACGAATTAGTATTTAGAATTTACCTGTGTCGTAAACAATATCCACTCTCCAATACCATTCCTCTATATGATACGGTCTACACTGAAAAAAATTAAAGATTAAAGCGCAAGAGATTTAAAGTCTATCACGCCTAGTAGCGACTCATAGCTTTAGCGGACGGCACCGATCAAGATCAGACTGCACGGAACGTGCACGGAAGGTGCAGTCTGATCTTCCCCCGTCCGTTGCTTAATGCTAAAACACGAACAAAATAATATTCTAAAATATTGGAAATCCACAATAAGACCTCGAAAATGTTGAACTTACATTTAGTTACCAGGATGAAACAGTGATATTTAGACTTTTTTTTGTACAGTGAATCACATCATTCCAGTTTTTGTGCCCCGAATGAATGGGGTACAAAGTACAAGATTTTTAATATTGTTATCTAATAATTTCTTAGCGTAACAAATATGTACATCAGACTTGTAGAGTGTATAAACTGACGAAACAGACATTGATATAAGTAAGCTTTACATAATTATTTTCCTATAGATCAGACGCCACACAATGTTTCAATAGGCCTACATGCATAAAGATATCAAATAATAGAAATATAGATGAAAAATCCCTTTACTCCTTTACCACGCAACCTGTGCCAATATTCACTGACCATTCTTAACAATATTCTTAGTCTTATTCTCCAAGAATTTCTCAATTTGAAAGTAACAAAACTTCTGATTGGCTAAACCATTTGGTTTAGCCAATCAGAAGTTGCGTTACTTTCAAATTTAGAACATTCTGGAGACTGAGACGAAGAACGTTCTTAAGGATGGTTGGTGAATACGGGCCTCTGGTGTTTTAACGACCCTGGAAAGAAAAGTTGTATTTGGAAAAAGGTTGAGGGAAAAAGAGAAAAATATCTGAAGCCAGCCTTTTCTTCTTTTCCCACAAAATTTTCGACAACCTTAAAGGTAAATCCGTATGATCATTTGAAGTACGTTTTAGGCTATATAGGACACCTGCACATGTTTATTTTGCTTGACTCTTTACCAAACGATAAAATTTTAGATTTGTCCAAATTGAAAGCATTTTGCTGACGGCAAAATAAACGAGACCCAAAATTTGAAATTTGACTTTAGATAAATAGAAAAGATTGTGGGAAAAGGAGAAAATGCTGGTTACCAGCATTTTCTCCTTTTCCCATAATGTTTTTAGAAGGCTTTTTCCCCTAGGGTTGTAAAAACCAAGGATTGTTTGGTAAGGCATTAACAAAAGAGATGAAACTTCTAAGTCGACAACATTAAAATCCCAAATTTTGCTATTTCAAAAGGTATTTTTTGGGAGAAAATATGTTCTTATCGGGCAGATTTGATTTACTCTGTCCGAAACGAAGACATTATTTTCCGAAACGAAAGTATGAAATAGCACTATTTTGTTTTTTACTACAGAAATGTTTCTTCTAATAATTTAGTAGAACACGGAATAAAGCGTAAGGAATACAAAGTACATGCATAGTACAGTTCTTCATAAGTCGTGAGTCGTCAGTACTTAATGAGTCTACAGAAATGATAATGACATCCGTAACTCTTTCAGTTCTTAGTACATGTATATCGTCGATTTACTTCAAAAACCTCGTAACTACAGCTTGGAACAAGCTGTAGTTACGAGGTTTTTGAAGTAAACCGACGATACATTTTACACTTTTTCATTGGCTATAAATATAGTTCTCTGCATGATTAAGAGACCGTTCAGCCTTAATCTGAAGTAAAGAAGTGGAGATTGTAGATCAGAGATCAGAATGCACGTTCTGTGCAGTCTGATCTTGATCTACACTGTCTTCAAAAACTGATGAAGTCCTCCAGGGTATGGAAAGAGTTAATCCATTTCATACCAAACGAATCCCTTGAACAACGCCAGAAGATTTTTGGAAAAAATTAGGAATTAGGGAATAAGTATGAAATGCCTGTAACCGTGCAGCATTTTGTCTTTTTGCCACTGTATTTTTTCATTAATTAGCGGACAATGCCCATGATGTGAGCCATGTTTTCATTTGTCGCCTGCAAATTCTTTCAATTCGGAAAGAGGGTAAAATTTTGTCGTCTGCTAAGGACTTCATTTCGCAATCAATAATGAAAATTACGAGTCGGCTTACAGGAAAATCTCTCTTACACCTCATAATTACTGATACATGTATAAAATAATTGAAGCATTCCCTGTGAAAAGGGGGCTTAAGATAGGAGACCCGTAATGTGTACTTCTTGATACTTCAACATACGGATTTATACAGATAAAATACTTTTGCACATTTTTAACCGATCAGAAATTTCTTTGATGTCTGTCTTGAAAATACCTGTTGATACTTTTGTTAGTTTCCAGAAAAGGGAGGTAATTATCATCTCCCTTTGTAATGAGAATATGGTGGCTTTAGATTATTAAGTGATAATTCTAAGAAGGACAAAAAGGAAAAAGTGGCTCGGTGAAAGTAGTACAATAATATACTCATTTTTAATCATGGCAAATTTTGTAGGATTATATTATAGTGAAAATAGCTGTTTTCTATTACGGGTCTTCTACATTAACCCTTTACTCCATAGATACCCATTTTGACGTATCAAAAACAGGCAGCTTTTGAAAACATTGTGGGAAAAGAAGAAATTGTTCGTAACGAGCAATTTCTCCTTTTCCCACAATGTTTTCCACTCAATGAGATATTTGTGTCCTCATTTGTCCATATTTTTGACTAATGACATCATATTTTTATTTGCTGCTGAAATGGAAGAGCCTCAAATTTGCATATCAGGTAAAGAGTTAATGCATCTGCGACAAATAGCGACTCAGGTCAGCCTGCGCAGTCCGAGCAGGCTGATCCGGGGCGACACTTTTCGCTGTTGGTCGATTTTGTGTTCGTCAGAGGACAATCTACTCATGACTAAGTGGGTTATTAAAAAAAAAAAGTTCCTTTCTATAGATCCAGAATTATGGGATGACTTGGGCTAGTATCATGTATTATAACGGACATGCATTGACCCTTTACCTCACAATCCCGACTTTTAACACCCCAGGAAAAGAAGCCTTTTGAAAACATTGTGGGAGAAGGATAAAATGCTTGTAACCAGCATTTTCTCCTTTTCCAACAATGTTTTCTGCCCTTCTTAACTCTTTACCAAACGACAAAATTTTAGACTGGTCGAAAGCACTTGCAGACAGACTACAGAATAAAGGTTACTCATTTTTCCCCTAGCAGATAGTAAATGTACATGTATAACCTTGATAACTCAAAAATTATTGTTTAACAAGGTACAATGACCGCTTTTCACACTGAAAGTATTCTTACGAACGAAGTCCGTAACAAAGAAACAAATGAATAAATGCATGGCAGAAATAAGGATCGGAGCGGGATTCGAACTCCGAACTCCCGGACGCAAAGCCAATACCCTAACCACTGAGCCAAACAGATATCTCTCTGACGCAGTAGCCAGGTATTGTATTTAAATCGGGAGTATGCCATGCAGGAAGGAGTGGTCTCTCGTAACACACCCCCTCTTAAAGTCATCATTTATTGATGACTCAAAGCCTTATTAGGCAGGAAGTCCGATTTTGGACAACAAATGGGATTAATGGCTCAATGGCCTTTCCCGGACGAGCCCCAATCTTACGAACGAAGTCCGTAACAAAGAAACAAATGAATAAATGCATGGCAGAAATAAGGATCGGAGCGGGATTCGAACTCCGAACTCCCGGACGCAAAGCCAATACCCTAACCACTGAGCCAAAGAGATATCTCTCTGACGCAGTAGCCAGGTATTGTATTTAAATCGGGAGTATGCCATGCAGGAAGGAGTGGTCTCTCGTAACAGTATAATTAAAGCGAAAACTGTCAACCTGGTCAGCCTGCGCAGTTCGCGCAGTCTGGCCAGAATTGACACTTTTCGCAGTTCAAAAAGGGTCCCTTTTTGCTTAAAGGGTCACAAAATTTGTTTGTACGGTGTTTTAAGGTTTTTTTTATATGTTTCAGTAATGCCTATCCTATCCATAATCGCTGGAGTTCCGGTCGGTTGGCCCAGTGGTGGGCAAATCTGACTCGCGACCTGGGGTTGCGGGTGTTCGATACCCGGTTGCGGCGAACTTTCTTTCTGGCGATTTTTCGTCTCTCACCTCTGATGCATATGAGAAAAGTAGTCTGTGGCTTTTGGAAAGAAAGTTTGTGTCTGTACCGGTGTGAGAAAGCCAAGAAACACATGGATGCGTCAATGAACGCCCTGATATGAACTGGGCTGTTAAAATGGCGGTAATCAAACAAAACAATCTGATCCATATGCTGAGACTATACTTTGCACAAACAAGGAAGACAGAAAAGGTCTTAATTTAGAAGATAATCAGTGAAGCTCGTTAAATCATACAAGTTCTGAATTAATATACATTTGAAGAACAATAGATATTGTATGCACTGACCCGAAACATTCTTGGAAAATAGCAAACTCAGCTGACTTAGAGGTCGAAAAAAGACGGGGTTAACTCTTTACCAGACGACAAAATTTTAGACTGGTCCAAATTCAAAGCATTCGCAGAATAATGTGACTGGAAAAACTGAAACTTGACTTTAGAAGAGTAGAAAACATTGTGGGAAAAGGAGAAAATGCTTCTAGAAAAGGAGAAAATGCTGGTTAGCAGCATTTTCTCCTTTTCCCACCATGTTTTCAGAAGGATTGTTTGGTAAAGCCTTGAATTAACGAGTGTGCCTAACGAAGTGTATTATTTTGGACATGTTTATCATCCGTCGTAATGATTTTCTCAAATTATGTGATTTTCTTAAATGGCCAAGTGTATTGACAGGGCTCTTAAAACATACTCTAGTTTTCGGTTTGTTTATTCCTGTCTGATTGATTGATTGATTGACTCATTCATTCATTTATTCATTGGTGCTTATAACCGCTTTCAACATTATTTCAGTTATATTGCGGCGGCCAGTGCAACATCAGAGCTTTCCCTGAGTCCCTTTTACCAGTACTCCGCGCGTCTTTCCAAGCCACTGGCTGCTTTCCCACATAAGTATTATCGAGGCAATGGTCGGTGGTGGGAAAGGAATGAATACTGTCACAATCACAGTCATCAAACCTCGGAAAGAAATTGGCAGAGCCAGGGATCGAAACCACGATCCCCTGTATTCAAGGCCTGCACGCTACTAACTGTTCTACCGGGGTTCGGCTGAGTTATAAGCCAAACATTCAAGGTCAATGGAACGAACTAATGAGTGTTTGTGAATAACAAACATATCGATTTAATTTTTATCCCTTTTTTTCCAAACAATCCTGACTTTTAGCGACCCCGAAGAATAAAGCTTGAAAACATTGTGAAAAAAGAGAAAATGCTGGTAACCAGCATTTTCTGCTTTTCCCACAATATTTATCTATGCTCCAGAAGACGAATTGCAGTGTGAGTTAGATTTATTTACTTTGTCGTCTGCAAATGCTTTTAATTAGGACAAGTCTCACATTTTATCGTCCAGGGAAGGATTAAGTCTTTACCAAATGACAAAACTTGGGATTAGACCAAACTGAAAGCATTCGCAGACGAAAAAATAACTGTCGCGTAAATGATTATTTCTGTCTCAGATAGGACAGAAAAACATTGTGGGAAAAGGAGAAAATGCTGGTTACCTGCATTTTCTCCTTTTCCCACAATGTTTTCAAAAGCCTTCTCTGTCATTATTAGGTTCTTAAAGCCTTAGATTTTTCTCCTTTTTCCTGCAGTGTATTCCAGAGCCTTCTTTTTCAGGGTAGTAAACGCTCGGGATAGTGTAGTAGAGGGTCAACATTAGAGAGAGGGACTGATTTTGATTTCAAAATTGAAAATATTATGAATTCTCCTGTAAACCCTATGTTGTGGGTACTCATTAGAATCGTCTCATTGAGACGATTCTAATGAGTACCCACAACATAGGGTTTGAAAAAGCAAAAAATCGATTAAGGATGCCATCACTCCCTCTTATCTGGAGCTCTGAACATGTTTTCTTGTTACGATCTCTATTGAACAACCCTTTATTGTTAACCTTTATTCTGCTCAGTATAACTGCTTGAAATTTTTGAGCCGATGATATAAAACTAGTTCTCATGTTTCAATACAATTTATTGCATAAAACGTGCCTTTTCGGGCCGTTATAAGCATGTATTAACGGGTATTATTGCATAAAACGTGCCTTTTCGGGCCGTTATAAGCATGTATTAACGGGTAAAAATCGGGCGGTTAACGGGAGAAAACGTGTATTAATCAGTAAATTCACGCGCCGTTAACGCCCGGGTTTGTACTAACAATATCCTCGATTCGGGCCTACCTTGTAAACAACGTTTGTCCTTGTCAGATTTTCCCTCGACTCCGACCATCAAACTGTAGGAATTCGTACCATATCCGATCCTTTTCATGGCATGTCTTTGATGATATTAGTACACCACAAACAAACCTTTGCACAGAATCTCAGTTTAATCGAGATCTGAACAAAAATTCACCCGTGAAATGTACTCTAAAGCAGCTACATCCCACCCACTTTTTAACGTGATCGGTCCGCCTCGCTTGATGTATCGATATACATATCGAACCCTCTGTCGCCTTCAGTTGCAGAAATTTATATCCACGCATTCATCCTAGTTGTAATCGTCCAAATGTGTGCAAGTTTATTCCACATAAGTCCAGTGTGTATTAAAAATCAATAGAAATGTATGTACACCGAGAGAATCAAAACTGGCATACAGGACTAACGGCCCTTTCCTAGTCGTAACAAAAACTTCTTCGCCGACTTCCGGTTTGACCCATTTGCGTACAGTACATTTGAAATTCGCTTATTTGCATTTCTATGGAAATATTTTCGCTATCTGTGCAAGTTATTGTTAGAATACTTTTACTTTATGCAATAATAGCGTTAATTCACGTTTTTTTCGGTCGTTAACATTCGCAGAGGCCCTCAAAATACTTAAACACCCTCGTGCTTCGCACTCGGGCGTTAAAGCATTTTTCGGGCCTCTGCGAATGTTAACGACCTCAAAAACGTGAATTAACCCTATAAAAATCGGGCGGTTAACGGGAGAAAACGTGTATTAATCAGTAAATTCACGCGCCGTTAACGCCCGGGTTTGTACTATCAATATCCTCGATTCGGGCCTACCTTGTAAACAACGTTTGTCCTTGTCAGATTTTCCCTAGACTCCGACCATCAAACTGTAGGAATTCGCACCATATTCGATCCTTTACATGGCATGTCTTTGATGATATTAGTACACCACAAACAAACCTTTGCACAGAATCTCAGTGTAATCGAGATCTGAACAAAAATTCACCCGTGAAATGTACTCTAAACCAGCTACATCCCACCCACTTTTTGACGTGATCGGTCCGCTCGCTTGATGTATATACATATCGAACCCTCTGTCGCCTTCAGTTACAGAAATTTATATCCACGCATTCATCCTAGTTGTAATCGTCCAAATGTGTGCAAGTTTATTCCACATAAGTCCAGTGTGTATTAAAAATCAATAGAAATGTATGTACACCGAGAGAATCAAAACTGGCATACAGGACTAACGGCCCTTTCCTAATCGTAACAAAAACTTCTTCGCCGACTTCCGGTTTTGACCCATGTACGTACAGTACATTTGAAATTCGCTTATATGCATTTCTGTGGAAATATTTTTGCTATCTGTGCAAATTATTGTTAAAATACCTTTACTTTATGCAATAATAGCGTTAATTCACGTTTCTTTCGGTCGTTAACATTCGCAGAGGCCCTCAAAATACTTAAACACCCTCGTGCTTCGCACTCGGGCGTTAAAGCATTTTTCGGGCCTCTGCGAATGTTAACGACCTCAAAAACGTGAATTAACCCTATAATATATAAATATTTTTTTTTTTTGGGGGGGGGAAGGGGGGGAGGCAACATGCCCTTATCGGACAGTGTAGATCAGGGGAGGCAACATGCCCTTATCGGACAGTGTAGATCAGAACGTTCTGTGCAATCTTATCTCAATCTACACCGTCCGAAAAAAGGTCAAAGAGTCGCGCGTAAGGGTTAATCCTTGCAGCTTCTATGTCAATACATGGTGGCTTTGCGGACAGTTTAGATCAAGAGCAGATTGCATAGAACATGCAGGTCGATCTTCGATCCCGAATATACTACATTATTTTGTACAATAACTGGCCTTCGCACCAGCCTCCCCAAAAGTGTATGTTGAAAAAAGTATTGATTGGTTGATTTATGGTGTTTAACGCGTTTTAACAATTCTACAGTTATATCGCGGCGACCAGTGTACCTATCCATGCGTTCCTGGAGTTTTTTTTTCACCAGTACTCATCAATTTTTTTTTCCAAGCCACTGGCTGCTTTCCACATGATCATCGCCGAGAGAACGTTCAGCGGATTTAAAAAGTAATAGGTTTACTTTACTACATGTCCAATTATGTCACTTAACCTGTTTAACCCATTACCACACAATCCCTACTTTTGACGCCCCTGGAAAAGAAGCCTTTAGAAAACATTATGGGAAAAGGAGAAAATGCTGGTAACCAGCATTTTCTCCTTTTCCCACAATGTTTTCTACCCTTCACAAAAAAAAAAAATCAAATTTTCAATCACTTTTATTTTGTCGTCTGCAAATGCTTTCTATTTGGACAAGCTTAAAATATTATCGTTTGGTAATGAGCCAACACGAAAATGGGTTTAGCTCTTTTTCAGACATTTCATCTGTTTTGTTTTCACGCAATAACATTTGCAAAAAGCGCGGGAAATGTGCCTGAAGCAAATTTGTCGGTGTAAGAGAAGTGAACATTGAAGGATATGGAGAGAATGCTGGATACCTGCATTTTCTCCTTTTCCCACAATGTTTTCTAAACCCTTTTGTGCAGGGTCTTCCAAGCACAGGATTACAAGTATTGTAATGGATTAAATAAATAATGTGCTGAATGTACCGTATACTAGTATTCAATATTGGGTTACATAACAACTGAATGTTACCTCGACCTTCTAATAGTTTGTGACCTTGAAATCCACTCGTAGTCTACTATTTTGAAAATCTATTTGTTTTACTGATAAGATTTTAACAATCATGACCTGACAATTGCTGCTTTTTTATGCTCCCCAAAACATTTCGGGAGAGCATAATAATATAGTCCCAAGCTGTGCATGCGTCCGTTCGTCCGTCCGTCCGAAGCCATATCTCCACAACCCTTGGACCAAATTTTATGAAACTTCATATCAGAACTCCCTGGAATAGTGCACAAATAATTCTCTCCGGGTTTCTCATTTTGAGGCTGCGTCACGGAAAAAGGGGGCTTCATGTAGAAAATTGTTTTTCACAAAATATCACCTACGTCATTGCTCAAAACTTTGTGAAATTTCAAATCTGAACTCGGTTGAACGTTGCCCAGATACCTCTTTCCCGGTTTTTCATTTACAGGCTGCGGCGCGCAGAAAAAGGGGGCTTCATGTAAAAAAATGTTTTTCTCTAATATCTCCTACATTAGAGCTCAAATGTTCATGAAATTTCAAATCTGAACTCGTTGGAACATTGCCCAGATACCTTTTACACGGTTTCTCAATTTCAATTTCACACATTTTACGACAAGCACTTGTTCGGGGAGCATAACCCATCTCTGACGGCTCTTAGTTTTTACTGTTGTTTATTCGCTTGTCCAAGAACGAAGAGTTCAATGTGAGCTTTTGAGATTGCGCTGTGTCTGTCCCGCAGTGTGTTTCGTTCGTCGTCCAGGAGCCAACAGTTACCTTGTGTGCACTCTAAAGGCCACAATTCAGTTAGTTACTCATGAAACTTGGTCAGAATGTTTGTTTTTAAGCTATCTCGGACACAATAGAAGTCCAGAAGTAGATCACTGGGCTTAATCTTAGAAAACCCTGTTTGCACTCTAGAGGGCACATTTTCAGCCTGAAACCCATAAAACTTGGGTCAAAATGTTTGCTTTGATATTATCTCGGACAAGTTTGGGTTATGCGGCGTCAAAAAGTTTAACACTGTGCATAGTGTCGGACCTGGTGGTTGTGAGCTCGATACCCGTTTGAGGCAAACTTTCTTTCCGGCGTATTTTTGCCTCTCACCTCTGCTGAAGCATGTGAGAAAAGTAGTCGGTGGCTTCGAAAAGACAGTTGTATTAGTACTGGGGTGAGAAAGCCAGGAAACACATGTGCGTCACCGACAGCCACGATATGACCGTAGCTGTAAAAGTGACGTTAAACCCCCAATACAACCAACCAACTGGGCTAAATCTTAAAAAAAAAACATGTGTGCACTCTAGAGGCCACATTTTTAGCCTGATACTGTTGAACCTTGGTCAGAGTGATTGTCTTGATAATATCTAAGACAAGTTCACAAATCGATTATGTCAGGTAAAAAAGTAGGTCACATGGTCAAATCTAAGGAAAGCCTCTGAACCTCTTGAAATTTGGTCAGAATGTTTTTTGATAATAGCTCAAACAAGTTTGCAGTTGAGTCACATCGGGTCAAAAAGTAGGCCACATGGTCAAGACTGAGAAAAATCATGCGTACATGGTATTGACCAGGTTTCAGCCCGATACTCTTAAAGCTTAGCATGTTTGTCTTGATGTCAAAAAGGAGGTACTAGGCCAATACTGAGAAAAGGTTTCTGTGCACTGTAGAGGCCACATTTTCAATCATGTACTCATGAAACTTGGTTAAAGCGTCTGTCTAAATAATATCTTGAAGAAAGTTAAAGCGGTGTCAGGTTGGGTAAAAAAATAGGTCACTTGGCCTGAACTGAGAAAACCTTGTGGGCAACCTAGAGGCCACATATTCAACCTGGTACTCATGAAAATAGATCAGAAATCTCAGACAAGTTTGAAATTTGGTCAAAACAGATCAAAGAGTAGGTCTTCGGGCCAAATCTTGTGCGGGTGGCCGTGTGGGAAACTTGTGTGCAGTCTAGAGGCCACATTTTCAGTCTGATACTCATGAAACATCAGAGTGTTTGTCTGGATGATATCTCTGACAGATTCAAAAGTAGGTCAAGTTGGTCAAAAGAGGGTCACTTTACTCTCTTACACGCATGCGCTTTACGTCATTAAAACGAGTCGAGGATCTCTTCATCAACCTGAGATTACTCAACTCAGGTGAGCACTTCAGGGCCAATGGCCCTCTTGGTTTCATATTTTCAGAGATTGTTGTCAAAGCTGCTAATTTTCTACAGAAGTAAAAAGTTCATGCTTTCTTTTGCTAAGGATTTGTATGTCAACCTTTTGTGTTTTGTGGATTTTGTAAAGACATTTTCAAATCCAAAGTTTGTGTTTAAATTAGGTCATAGATCTGTAGATATGAATACCATTTGTAACGTAAAAATATAGTGTATTTCATACTCCCTGAACCCTCCTTGATTCGAAGGTCAGGTTGCATATGCGCAAAGCATACTGTTTGAATTTGAACCCTTTATCATACAATACTGAGTTTAAACGACCCTGAGGAAAGAAGTGTTTGAAAACATTGTAGGAAAAGGAGAAAATGCTGGTAATCCGTATTTTCTCCTTTTTCCACTATGTTTTCAACTTTGTCCAAATCGAATCTTATAAATGGGGTCATGTTTAAGTTTCTCTTTTACAAATGCGTTTAACGATACATCCTAACAGCCAAAAAGAAAACAAACGCTGTTGAAACTGAACAATATGTAGAATCTAGATAGCCGTGTAAACTACGTGATTGTTATGTCTATGGGTAGCCGTAATAGAATGAAACGCATTTTTTTCTATCCGTCGTAATCGTGCAACCTTGCAACCGTCAGGGGCAACATTTGGCACGAAAGTACAAGAATGATTGTAATTTCATAAAATAAAGATAAAATTGGTTACAAAACTGGACGCAAACGAGTAAAGGTGTATCTTTAACCCTTTCCCAAACGACAAATTTTGGACCAGACCAAATTGAAAGCATTTTGCAGATGACGAATTTACAGCTCCTAAAAAGATTTTTTCTATATGATAGGATAGAAAACATTGTGGGAAAAGGAGAAAATGCTGGTTACCAGCATTTTCTCCTTTTCCCACAATGTTTTCAAAGGGCTTCTATACCTGACCCGTAAAAACCAGGGATTGTTTGGGAAAGGGTTAACATGAACGAGTCTAAAATTTCGTTGTGTGGTAACTGGTTTATGTTTAGTCCGGTAATTAGTGAGAATCGTTCTTGACCGAAAAAGAGGCCTACCCTGATTCTCTCTGTAACTACACAATGCTGTTTTTAACGACCCCTGAAGAAAAAATCAAAGTACTGATAGTACTGGAGGCCAGGAAATTGAGGATACGAAACAACACATGAGGTCAATTTTAATTAATACAAACAGGTAGACGGACAGGGATACAAGCGGATTCCACTAAGCCCCTGGAATTCTTGGTTTTATCAGGAAATTTTGAACTGATACTAGAAAGCACCAGCCAGAAACTAATTAAGCTAGAGCTAGGCATGTGCTCACAGTTATGCGGTGCTTGATAATGGCTTAGAATACTTATTAATTTGTCGTGGTTGTAAACAATACCAAGTCAAAATTGAACCGTATTCAATTGGTGCAATACCAACTTTGGTTATCTAAATTTTGTGAGACATGTGATGTCTTGTAGTCCTGAATGACATTTTTACATTTATTACGCAAAAACATATTTATTCTTATTGATTTCAAGGAAAATACATGTAAGATAGATATCAAGGTAAAATGTAATGAATAATAAAGATTGGAGTGATACGGCAGTTGGTCATGTTGTCTCTACCTTCCACAAGTCGACGAAATTTTGAAATGGTCATATTTGAAGGAAGTTGTAGATGAAAATCCAAAGTAGTTCTTCGTGTATATTGAAAAGTAAGATTTTGGGGAAATTGGGAGGAATTGCTTGTTACAAGCGAATTTTCTTTTAGCCAAAATATTTTCTCGATAAAATACTGTGAAAAGGTTGGATAGTTTTGGGAAAACGATTAGGCTCGGTTTTCCTATTTTACTTGCCTATTTTACGGACAAGTCACAGTGACTTGAGCTTCGATACTTATATCTACATGATATAAAAAGACGTTAATCCTAATTCATAATCGTTGTCCAAGGACAACTTGTGTCAAGCCCGCGAACACTTGACTCTCAAGCTTGACCTAGACCCTGGACCTGAATAAATGTTTCAAAGGGAACTTCTACTCATGATGGAGAACAATGCATTATGCTAATTTATATCGGAATCTATCCAAAAATGTAGGAGTTATGGTTCGGACGAAAAATTGGCCTTCAATGAGGCCTTGATCTTGAACCTACTTGAACAGATGTTTCAAATGGCACATCTAACCGTGAGGGAGGTCAATTGTGCAAAATTATTTTGAAATCCATCCACACTTGTAGAAGTTATGGACCGGAAATATTCGGATGCACACAAGCCCTAGTGAACACTAGAAATATGTGTGTCAGAGACACTGATGCCCCTGCTAAATGGTATTGGTCACAGGTATGTCATATGACACTAGTAGAGAGAGAGAGATAAAAAAAAATACATTAAATGACAAGCGAACGACTACAGAAAAAAATTATAAGCATTTATTTGGTTTCAAATCAAAGTCAATCAAAGACATTTTTAAGAATCACACAGGTGTAATCTATTTGTGACAGGTGTAAAAGGTGTGAAAAAGGCAGTATAAACAATGACAAAACTACCAATTAACTCTTGGATAAAGGTAACTAATACACATAATGTACATACTAAAAACAATGAAATTTCAAAAATATTTTTATAGACAACTTGATTAACGATATGGATGAAATTTGATGTTGGGGTCGATTTTTCTAAAATTTTATTTGGTGACGATTTCACCAAAGAAATCGTCTCCAAGGGGACGATTTCTCCGGAGTGATAAACATAACACAGGCCAAGCAGTTTGGGGACGATTTCTCCAGGGGCCGATTACTCCAGCATTCCGCTGAAGTACCCTAGATTTAGTCGATATACATAAAAAAGAGTGATAAACATAACACGGGCCAATATTCTATATGTAGTTTGCTTTATTTACAATCGCATTTTAGCGGAGACGCGTTTTGTGACACATATGTTCAAATGTCAACACAACGTTATAGACAAACTTCGAGCAGAGTCGTCGTTCGTTAATCTCACCATACCTGAATGTGAATGATCCGGAGTGCAAGAGAGAGCGTTATCGATATTAACCGTATGTAGCGCGTAGGAATACACAACTGCCGGATAAAGCTAAGTTCATTAGGTTACGCCTTTATTAGGTCAGTGTTAATGACAAAAACGGGATAAAAAACACACACTCGTCAGTTATTAAAGGATTGTAATACCCTTGCAATTCCATGGCGTTTTGCAGATGAAAGCTTTGAGGAAAGGAAAGCATTCACACAGGTGTGATAAGCAATCTCTGTATATACTTGGGAAACTAGTTGTTTTGGCGGACTCAGCGATATAGAGTGGACACACCGTCCAACATTTTTGTCTGAATAGGCAGCTTACGATCCCTATAGGCAAGGGAATCCCTTGAGAGGGATTCCCTGGCCTAATAATCTGCATTTTCTTCTTCACGCAAAATGTTTTCTACCCTTTAAAAGATTAATTCCAGCATTTCATTTTATCATCTGAAATGTTTTAACTTGGTCAAGTTTAAACTTCTGCCATCTCGTAAAGAGTTGAGGTGAAAGATTCCTCAGATCTATCTCTACTGGCGGCGTTGTTTATGTGATCTGCAACACGCGAAAAGGGGGTATTCGGACCTTTGTTTAAAGTGTCGTCTCGGATCAGCCTGTGCAGTCCGCGCAGAATTATCCGAGACAGCACTTCACGTCAAAGTCATTAGTTGTACGGTCAGGTGGCAGGGGACTTGGAAACTTGTTCACGGCTGTGGTGAATCATGTCCCGTGCCACCGGACCGTACAACGAATTTGTTATACTGTAAAGTCTCAAACGAATTTTTTGGTCGGTTAAAAATGTGCAGAAGTAAATTTTATCTGTATAAATCCGTACACGTGTATCAACTATCAAGAAATTTTATGCCATTTAATGCTGCACCAGAAGTAAATATTACGGGTCTACCACCTTAATCCAGTGTCAGTATGATCTTGGTTTCGAACCACGTCAACCTGCGCAATCCGCGCAGGCTGACGTGGGTCGATACTTTGTTGCAAATGCATTAGAGCCCCTTTTTCACAGAGCATGGTTCATATCCGTTCAACTTTGGCGAACAAAGGGTTAAAACTTATTTAAAATGCACATGAGATATTATATACGTGCATGATATAAAAACCTAGGCCTATCCTATGAAAAAAATAAGGATTTCATATCCTATTTCAATTTACAATACCCCAGGTATTTAGAGCAAAGTTGAATCAGCAATGTTTGGCGTTATTTGACAGTGGCTTTCTGCTTTCAACGTCGACTACGCTCGACATTTTCCGTAAGTGATCCTCCGCAAAAATACATATCAGCTGTTTTAACATCATTTCTAATTCCGGTACAAAACCTTGCTATTTGATAGACTGGTCAAAACAGAACCTTGCAGCCAATCTGAGGCTGAAATTGGTCTCTGGAATTAGAATGAGACATGTGTTTTAGAATGCATGGTGAAAACGTTTGGGACCATCGAGAACACATGAATGCTTACTTGCTAGCCCATAATATAGATTCAACAACTCATAGAGATATCCGTAAAAGGTTTCACAAAAAATGTAACGAAAAAAAATCAGAAAAATAACAAAAGAAACATACCCGTTTTAAAGGATGCTCTAAATACTTGACCAGTTGCCAGAGTTGGTTGGATCCGAGACTGCACATGTGGTGAAAATAACAATGATAATGTGCACATTAACTGGTGACGTCAGTAGGTCGACTTCGCAAAGTTTTCCCGCCATTTGAAGCGGGAAAAAAACTATAATCGGGCTTCACATCTAACAAACTGGGTAAATGTAACAAGTTGAGCCTATAGAGGATACTGATTTCTATTTTGTTTTGGAGTCATATCGTCAAAAAAAGTACTGACTGACAAAGTAAGAAGAGTAGATGTTTGAAGGGGATGTGCGTGACGGTTCACGCTTTTAAACTCTTACTTCTTGGCTAATACTGATAGAACTATTTAACCCTTTACCAAACAATCCCCGGTTTTCACAACTCTGAAAAAGAAAGAAAGGCTTGTGAAAACATTATGAGAAAAGAAGAAATTGCTGGTAACCAACAATTTTCCCCCTTTTCCCACAATGTTTTCTGTCCAATTAAAGACAGAAATTATCATTTGAGCTTCATTTAAATTGTTGACTTCAAACGGTTTCAGTTTGGCCCGGTCCAAAATTTCGTTGTGTGTTAAAGGGTTAAAGTTCATGCTCAAACTTCCATAAGTGTTTCAGCAAATAAGACGATGACAAATAAAGATTTTCACGTAGGAAGATAAAAAGAGGAACTCGAAAAGTTTAAAAAAATCTCTGTAAAGCACATTGATCAGCGCAGTTTCAGTGTGGCATGAAACAGAGTTTTCAAGATATTGATTCAACTCTTTTCAATCTCATCCAGTAGTACGCTATTTGTAACACTTTTGGGACAAGATTAGTCTAAACAGGCTTATTTTACCCTTTTGGCAAAAAACATCTGAAGATATATAGGTTATAGCTTTCACGTGTTTTTGTAAATATGTTAATGTTTCAGCCCTTAAGAAAAGAATTCAAAATTAAACGACCAAATTTAAACGACCCTGCTGTGTAGACAACTTGCAAAAACACTGTTAGAAAAAAAGAAGAAAATTCTTGTATCCAGCCTTTTCTCCCTGCTCTACAATGTTTACTACCCATTCAGAAATATTTTTGCTATTTTTTAACAGGTTCCGTTTCCTTACTGGTCATCTGCAGTTGCTCATTATGTGGAAGAGAAAAATATTCATTTTTTTTTTCGTCAAAGTTCAACGGCAATCTCATTTGTGATGTTTTCCAGGTTGTGTGATTCTCTCTCTCTCTCTCTGATAAGACCTAGGTCTGCATTCACTGACCATTCTTAAGGGCATTCTTATTCTTCAGAATTTTGTCAATATGAAAGTAACAGAAGTTCTGATCGGCTAAACCATTTGGTTTAGCAAATCAGAAGTTCTGTTACTTTCACAGTTAAAAAATCTTGAAGAACAAGAAAAAGAATGGTCTAAGAATGGTTGGTAAATAAGGACGCTAGTTGGTGCCAACAACCATGTGGTGTACACTTGAAAATGAATCATTTACTCCATAGATACTCATTTCTACACATTGCTTGTAGGAGCCTTTGGAAAACATTGTGGCTAAAGGCGAAATTGCTCGTGATGAGCAATTTCACCTTTTGCCACAATATTTTCTACACTAGCAAAAGTTGTCATATACACATAAGAAACAGCTTCATCCATGCTCTTATTTAGGGTCAATTAGAGATAACATAGAAATGCCTCAAGGGGTAAAGATGTTTTGCCATAATGAAAAAGTTACTCGGTCTACAGAAAAAATCTTTATTTTTCGTCAAGACAGATTTTCATGGCTGATTGAAAATCTTATCATTGTGTTAACCCTTAGGCTGCTAAGGGTGACTCACTGACCATTTCTGGACACCGTAGATTAAGATCAGACTGCAACTTTTTGTCACAAAAAGTCAGTAAGTCACGCTCAGCAGTTTAAGAATCAACGACCCCATAGGAAAGGACTTTGAAAGCAATTTGTCAGCAATATGAGAAAAAGGAGAAAATGCTGGTTACCAGTATTGTAAGCAGCATTTTATCCTTTTCCAGAAATGGTTTCTACCCTAACAAGGACAATTTTCATTATTTGTGTGATATTTAATTTATCGTCTGTAAATGCTCTCAATTTGGGCAAGTCTAAAATTTTGTTGTCTGCTATATATTTATTTAGACAATCACACTGCAGGTTCTGTGGAGTTTAATCTTGATCTCTATTTTAACTGTTTACCCTGTAACACCGATTTTAATGATTCTTGGAAAGAAGCTTTTTGAAAACATTGTAGGAAAAGCGGAAAATGCTGGTATTACTTGAACAAATTGACAGGAAATAAATGGCCTCTATTACCATATATTACAAGCTTGAATTATTGACAGAACTTAGCTTCGCCTAATGTCTTCTGCATGTGGAACTTTGTGCAACACTTTTAACTCTTTATGCAGTTAATATATTTATTATGTCTTTAAAAAATACTAGAAGTACCTGAAGTAAATATTATTTTGTTAATTTAAATTGGCAATATCTGGCCAGTCACATAGATATAAGATTCACTTTCTAGGTAGTTTGATCCTGATCCATGTCACCCGCACACACTCTAATATTTTCACTAAATTGCAATGTAACCGACAAACCAGACATTTACTGTTAACAGAATTTCCATACCATCCATTTATACCTGATAATATAAGTATTCACTCTTTAATTATTCTTTGCATAGAGGTCAATTTGTTCAAATAATAACCAGCATTTTCTCCTTTTCCAACAATGTTTCCTACCCTATCAAAGAAAATTTACATAATTTGAGTCATAGTGATATTATCTTCTGTAAATGCTTTCAATTTGGACAAGGCTTAAATTTTATCATATGTTAAAGGATTTAAATCTTTTGATTCTCAGAAATTCTCAGGTTGAGGTAAATCTGCTGAACTACCTTCATCACTTTTTAAATCATGGTTCAAATTTTCTAACACAAAAGCAAGGTGTTCATTGATAATTGTACTCAATTCTCTTGATATATTCATGAGTACTCGGAAATTTTCTCGATCAGCAACAACACCAGACGGATTGGCCATAACATCTGATAAAGTTTTGTGAACTTGCGAGATCTTCTGGAACAGAGACATATCTAGAGGAAGTGGCACCACTTTACACAGTTCTGTAAACTTGGACAACCAATTATAATAGTCTTGACTACCAAAGTCTGGACTCAATACATAATCAATACTTGAACTATTATCTGGTTGACTGTCTTGTTTGCTCATGACTGTTTCCTTCAGATTTTCAGACTGAGAGTTTTCCACGTCACATACAACTCTTGCTCCCCCTCCAGTTATGTCATATTCAAATTTGCCAAAATTCTCAATTTTAATACTATTCTCCTCTGTTTGAGTAGTCCCACAAGATTGTTTAGTTACATCTTGAGTATGTGTATTGCAATCTGTTGCAATGTTTTTATCTACATTTGGATTTAATGAAATAATTCCGCCACTATCAATAACAACACTTTCAACTCTAACACAATCACCTGCATTATTTTCCTGTTCCAGATATTCTGTTTCTCGTTCCACTGTTACTTTTTCTTTGACTTCATATGTCGTCACTTTATCTACAGCCTCAATGTCCCGTAAGGTAGCTATAGCCCTTAAGGTCTTCTCAGTGTCTGCATTCACAGTCTCAACTGTGTGTGTGACTACAGAGCTTTGTTCAGAACCAGTAGAATCTAGGGGCACCTCAGTGGTTTGATCCAGCTGTTCATCAATGGTTATAACATCGGGATGTTGATCTACTGTTGTAGAATAGGCTACTTGGATATCTATATCAGCATTACCAGGGTCGCATGGCACCAAAATTTCTTTACTTTGACCATCCTCTGTGATAACTTCAACTTTCTGGTACTGGACAGGCTACAAAACAAACAAAAAAAAAATCAACCCCTTACCAAATTGCATAAGTTAACCCTTTTCCACACAATGACGACATTTAACTCATTACCAAACAACATTTGAGGCTTGACCAAATCGAAAGCATTTGCAGATGACAAAATAAAAGAGGCTGAAAATTTGAAATTTCTTTTGTGAAGGGTAGAAAACATTGTGGGGAAAGGAGAAAATGCTGGTTACCAGCATTTTCTCCTTTTCCAACAATGTTTTCTAAAGGCTTCTTTCTAAGGGTCGTCAAAAGTAGTAATTGTGTGGTAATGGGTTATCACCCCTGAAAGAAAAAGCTTTTGAAACATTGTGGGAATAGGAGAAAAAGCTGGTTACCAGCATTTTCTCCTTTTCCCGCAATGTTTTCTTCCCTGCTATGAATAAATTTCAATTTTTGAATTACGTTTATTTTGGTAGTCTGCAAGTGCTTTCAATTCGAACAAGTCTAAAATTTTATTATTTGGTAATGGGTTGAAGCATGCTCTGGCAAAAGAGGGTCTGGTGCATCTCACATAGTGTTGCATTATTCCAAGTAAGTTATTTAATTATCAGTGCTCTAGATAAGAGGGAGTGATGGTATTCTAAGTCTATTATTTCTCTTTGAAACCCTATGTTGTGGGTACTCATTAGAATCTTCTCATCGAGACAATTCTAATGAGTACCCACACAATAGGGTTTAGTGGAGAAACATATTTTTAAATTTGAAATCAAAATCATTCCCTCTATCTGAAGCTATGCAGTTATTATGCAGAGCTCCAGATAAAAGGGAGAAATGTTATTCTAGTCATTACTTGTCTCTGAAACCCTATGTTGTCAGTACTCATTAGAATCATCTTGATGAGATAAGTTTAATGTGTACCCACAACATAGGAATATGTTTCGAATTTGAAATCAAAATCACTACCTCTCTCTGGAGCTCTGGAGCTATTATGCAGAGCTCCAGATAAGAGGTAGTGATGTTATTCTCAAGTCATTACTTGTCTTCGAAACTCTATGTTGTGACTACTTGTTAAAGATGATTCTAATGAGTACCAACAACATAGAGTAAGGAGAATAATTATGATTTTAAATTTTGAAATCAAAATCACTCCCTCTATCTGAAGGTCTGATTATGGATCCATAACACTGATTTCATTCAGCAACTGAATGAACCATGCTGTAGAATAGTCCTTTGACATGGAGAAAACTGACCTATAGCCAAAAGTTTCGGCCCATGTCAGCCTGCTCAGACTGTCCACCCTGACCTTGATCAATACTGTTAGTGAATGAATGTAGCCCCCTTTTCAAAGGGCATGATTACTTGAAACTGCAAACCATTTTATTTCATCGGGACTGTCCCTATTGACAACATTATAGGAAAAGGAGAAAATACATGTTTCCACATAATATTTTCCCCAGTATTCATGCTTTCAACCAGAGATCCTGTTGATTATTATTATTTCATGAGAATGTTTTCAAGACATCCCTTGCAAATATATTTCAAGAGGCCGTAAATTAACTTTTTACCAAATGACAAAATTCTAGTCTTGTCCAAATCAGCTTTTGCAGATACCAACTTGCATAAATATTTACCAAACAACAAAATTTTTGACCGATCCAAATTGAAAGCATTTGCAGACAACAAAATAAAAGTAACTAAAAATATGAAATTCCTTTTGTGAAAGGTAGAAAACTTAAACATTGTTGGAAAAGGAGAACATGCTGGTTACCTGCATTTTCTCCTTTTCCAACAGTGTTTCAAAAGGCTTCTTTCAAAGGGTTGTTACAAGTCTGGACTGAGTGGTAAAGGGTTAAATATTATTCAAGTGGTGGTGTCTTTATAAAGGTTAGAAAACATTGTAGGAAAAGGAGAAAATGTTAGTTATCAGCATTTTCACTTTTTCCTGCAATGATTTCAAAAAGTCCCATTTCAAAGTATTGTGCAAACCTTGGATTATGTGGTAAAGGTTTATGTAAACTTACTATTGCTGTATCAGATTTCTCTCCTTGGGTCCATGGCCCAGTATAGTCATTTACCGCAATGTAGGTGTGTCCATCCACCTCACCCTGAACCTCCACCCCTTGAAGTTCCACTGGAACAGCAACATCATCCTCTATCACGCTTGCATCCACCTCTTTTTCAAGCTGACTTATATCAGGTGCAAGGTTTGTGCCAACTCTCTGACCATTAACCACATCAGATACGCCAACTAACTGTATGTTTTCTATATCTGTAAAACCTTTGTTCTGTAGTCCTTTTATCAGCGAAAGAATTCTTTTCTGCGAGACATAGACAGAGCTGGAGTCGCTCTCTTCTCCCATTTTAAAACTGAACACTCCATCGTTCACATTTTTCTCAACCTCGACAGAAACCAAGTGTGAGGAATGTCTGCGATGTAAATGTGACCTTAGCTGACCTGTCCGTTTGAAGGTATCAGGACAGAGATGACAAGTATAGCGTTTGCTGTTTTCATGTTCCTTCTCATGACGGTTCTTGCTGGACACGTCACTAAACTTGGCCTGACATTTTGAGCATGAGTAGGGTTTTTCACCTGCAAAGGAAAAATGTTAACAGATCATTCAAGAACAAAAGTCCCCTTGAAATTATTCTCAGCCCTTATTGTACAAACACAGCTTTTTAACTCTTTAAAAGACAACAAAATTTTAACCTTGTCCAAACTGAAAGCATTTGCAGACAACAATTCCAGTGTGGCTCAAATGGTGTAATTTTTCTTCAATGGAGTGGAAAACATTGTGGGAAAAGAAGAAAATGCTGGTTACCAGCATTTTCTTCTTTTCCCACAATGTTTTCAAAAGGTTTCTTTTTCAGAAGCATGACAATTAGGCATTGTAGGGTAAAGGGCTCAACCCCTTCACGGGTGGTTTTTTTTTTTTTTTTTTTTATCTCTTAGGCTGCTAAGCAGGACTCACTAACATTTTTGTAGACACTGTAGATCAAGATCAGACTGCACAAAATGTGCAATCTGATCTTTAATCTACATTGTCCAACAAAGACATGTTTTGTAGAAATAAATTGAAATAATAAAATTTAGGTTTGTATAAAATCTATTTAAAAGTTTCATTTTACTTACTTGGCTAAAGTTGAAGCCTCTTTTGTGCATGTTTTTTTAATAACAGTTAACACTAGCAAACAACAAAATTTTGGACAACGCCAAATTGAAAGCAAATGCAGACATCAAAATAAATGTGAATTAAAAATTGAATTTTGATTTTCGAAGGGTATAAAACATTGTAGGAAAAGGAGAAAATGCTGGTAACCAAGCATTTTCTCCTTTCCCACAATGTTTTCAAAAGCTTTCCTTCTCAGGGTCCTTAAAAATCGGGATTGTGTGGTAAAGAGTTAATCCTTTACTGAACAATAAATTACACTGAGAAAAAGGCCAAATCATGGGAAAAGGACAAAATTTAAAGCTGGTAAACAATATTTTCCCCTCTTTCCACAATGTTCTCTTTCCTTTCAGAGATATGTCATCATTTCAGCCATGCTAATTTTAAAGTCTGCAAATACTCTCAATATAGGCCAGTGCAAACTTTTGTTGTACTGTAAACAGTTAAATAAGACTTTTCCTTTCTGGCTCAGTTATGTTGTTCTGTTCACTAAATACATTTGATTTAAAAATTTATATATTTATATGACTATAAACTATGTACTTTTTGTCAAATAAACGATGTTCTGTTCTGTTCTGTTCACAAAATGACAAAGTTTTAGACTTGTCTACATTGATCAGTTTTGCAGATATTTCTCTTTCAGAGAATTAAAAGAAGAAAAATTGTGGGAAAAAGAGAAAATGCAACAAGTATTTTCTCCTTTTCCAACAATATTTCCAATAACTTTCTTACTCGGAATCAATTAGTAAGGGCTTGTGAAAATTGTAATCTGATTTGTTTGATTACAAATATCAGAGCTCCAGATTAGAGGGAGTGATGGTGTTTCTGAATCCGTTACTTCTTTTCGAAACCCTATGTTATGGGTACTCATTAGAATGGTCTCACTGAGACGATTCTAATGAGCACCCACTACATAGGGTTTTAAAGAGAATAATAGTATTTTTAATTTTGAAATCAAAATTACTCCGTGTATCTGGAGCTCTGAAATATGATAAATTCTCCATAGATATAGTACCTGTATGGGTTGTTTTATGTCTCTTAACATCAGATTGATAAGCAAATCTTTTGTCACAAATGTCACACTTGTATGGCTTCTCCCCTGAAAGTGTAAAATTATGGAAATTATCATACACATACATGTAAGTAAATACTGGTGTTATCTTCAAAACACAATCTACTAGGCCTGATAAATATTCTTGGACTCCAATTCAAGATCTTTCTTCCTATCTCTAAAATTATAGAAATAAATATAAGTACTTTTATCTCTTTAGGCACTACATATTGAACCTTGACCTCTTGCCTGATAATATGATCCATTAAAAACTCCAAAATATTTTTATCTGATGGCAAACAAGCAGACAGTGTAGAAATGATTTTTCATAGCAGAAATTTCCTCAAGAAAAACTTGTACATAAATGTAATGTTAACCTATAGGCTACCTAATGCCACTCAAGTACCTTTAGTTGACAGTTAGGATAAAGATCAGACTAAGTACAGTGTGTTGTCTTATTAATATTGGTATTACACTGTCCGATAAGAATAAACTTGTATTTTTCCTTCCAAAATTACATTTTAAATAGCAAAATTTGGGTTTTTACTACCAGTTTGAAAGTTTCATTTTACTTATACAGCAGGTTAACTCTTTCCGTGCTGTTGATCACACTTAACCCTTTACCAAACAATCCCTGGCTTTTACGTCTCTGAGAAAGAAGCCTTTTGAAAACATTGTGGGAAAAGGAGAAAATGCTGGTAACCAGCATTCTCTCCTTTTCCCACAATGTTTTCTACCGTGCTAGAAACAAATTTCAATTTTTGAGTAACATGTATTTTGTTGTCTGCAAGTGCTTTCAATTTGGACCAGTCTAAAATTTTGTCATTTGGGAAAGGGTTAAAGCTTTTGCTGACAGTGTAGATCAATATCGGACCAAACACACCATGCAGTCTGATCTACACTATCCACTCTTTTATTCTAAATCATAAATGAACTATTGCATCATCTTGTAGAGGAACTTCACTTTTTAGCCATAAAAGATGGTTGTATTGGGGTTTAACGCCACTTTAACAGCTAAGGTCATATAATGGCTGTCGGTGACGCACATGTGTTTCCCGGCTTTCTTATACCGATACTTACACAACTTTCTTTCCAAAGCCACCGACTACTTTTCTCACATGCTTCAGCAGACGTGAGAGGCGAAAATACGCCGGAAAGAAAGTTTGCCTCAACCGGGTATCGAACTCACAACCACCAGATCATGAGTCTGACACGCTCACCACTGAGCCACCCTGGCGGGCTAGCCATAAAAGAAGAAGTGTTATTCATTTAGTAATGGAAGAGTTTATGGTTAACCTTATCATGTAAACATATTTTCAGTATATTACCTACCTGTGTGTACTTTCATATGTGATCGAAGGTAGGCAGGCTGTGAAAACTGGCGATGACAAACAGCACATTCGTAGGGTTGTTCATCGGAATGGGTTGATATATGTCGACGTAAGCAGGAAACTTGCCTAAATCTCCCTGGGCAGTGTGGACACTGGTATGGTTTCTCGTTGGTGTGTATTGACATATGTTCCACCAAAGCAACATTGCTGGAAAATCTCTTGTTGCAAACAGTGCATTCAAACGGCTTGATGCCTAGTATGGAAAAATGAGATTATTAACCAACATCTTATGCACTTTTCAATTTCCTTTCCCAAACGGTGAATTTTTAGAATGATGTCACAGTAATGTGATATCAAACTTGTATAAGATAAGAAAATTTATAATGGGTATATTACACTGAAAACATGGAAGGTTATGTGATGAAAAAAAAAGTTTTGAGGTAGCTGGTTTTGTAATCAGGAATCAGATTCATTACTTATTCAAAAGGTTGCTTAACCATTCACCAAACAATCCTAAGTTTAAATGACCATGACGCAAAATGACTTTTGACAGCAATTTGGGAAGAGGAGAATATGCAGGTAACCAGCATTTTTTTCTCTTCCCACACTGCTTTTAAATGTCTCGGAAACAAAAGCTATCATTTAAAGCAAATTCAACATGTATCCAAATTCAACTTGGACTTACAAAAAAATTCTGTCATCTGGTAAAGAGATAATAAAGTCCTTGCTTACAAAGCTTATCCCTTTACACACAATCCTGTATTGCCTTTACCTCATAAGGCATTTCTATGGTATCTCTAACTGACCCTAAAAAACAGCATGGATGAAGCCATTTCTTACGTGTATAATTATGACAGTTTTTGATAGCATAGAAAACATTGTGACAAAAGGGGAAATTGCTCGTCATGAGCAATTTCACCTTTTGCCACAATGTTTTCCAAAGGCTCCTACTAGCAAAGCGTAGAAATGAGTATCTATGGAGTAAAGGGTTAATAACCCTGAACCCTGCACATGAAGCCTTTGTAAAACATTGTCGGGAAAAGAGAAATGCTGATAACTCAGCAAAAGTGTTTCTATTCTTTCTGATACAAAATCATATCATTAGCACCAAATCGTTTGCTAGTGTTTTGGTTTTGGACCAGTCCATAATAATTGTTGCTTGGTAAAGAGTTAAAAAGCTAGACAGAATAGTTGGATCTTGACATTTGGCTTACCTTGATGAGAGAGAAGATGTCGCCGTAAAGCTTCATTGCTTCTAAAACTTTTATCACAGCCCTCCTCCACACATGGAAATGGCCTTTCTTGTGTATGGGTAAAGAGATGTACCTTCAAGTTAGCTTGAACGAAAAAGTAAATAAATAAGTCATGAACTTGCAAAAGAAAGCTTAACCCATTACCCACACAATACCTACTTTTGACGACCCATAGAAAGAAGCCTTTAAAAAACATTGTGGGAAAAGAAGAAAATGCTGGTTACCAGCATTTTCTCCTTTTCCCCACAATGTTTTCTACTCTTCGTAAATTACATTTCAAATTTTCAGACACTTTTATTTTGTCGTCTGCAAACGCTTTCAGTTTGGACAAGCCTAAAATATTGTCATTTGGTAATGAGTTAATGCATCTCCATAATCCATTATATCAAGCCAGTCATCACCTAATTATGGATGCACAAAATGTATTTCTTTTACTAACTGACCGAATCATCACGTAGACTGGTCCTTGGACACACAGAAAATTGACTGATAGCGAAAATTATCGACGCAGGCTGACCTGGGTCGATACTTTTCGCAGATGCATTAAGCCACCTTTTGCCACAGCATGGGTCAAATAAATGAGTCATTTTCTGTGAAAAGGGGGTTTGGTGAATGTGTAAAAACATGCCTGCAAAAATTATCAACCAAGGTCAGCCTTTGCAGTTTGTGCAGGCTGACCTGAGTCAAAACTCTTTGCTTTTGGTAAACCTTCTGCACTTCTAACATTCAACTTCAAGATCTAGTTAGTTAGACAAAATGAATCACATGGATATATATCGTCATGTAATGACTTACTCAATATAGTGAATCATAGGGATATATGCATTAACTCTTTACCAAATGATAGAACTTTAGACAGGCCTAAATTGGAGGCATTTGCAGACAACAAAAAAAGCATGACTCAATATTTGAAATTTCTTTTTAAAAGGGTAAAAAACATTGTGGGAAAATGAGAAAATGCTGGTTACCAGCATTTTCTCCTTTTCCAACAATGTTTTAAAAAGCCTTCTTTCTCAAGGTTGTTAAAAGGCGAGATTGTGTGGTGAAGGGTTAAAGCAAGGTTACAGACAGCTTTTGATAACATTGTGAGATAAAGTGCCATTGCTTTTTCTCATATTGTCGGTGTGCTTCCAAAACCTCGTAATTACAGCTTGTAACAACCTGTAGTTACGAGGTTTTGGAAGCACATCGATGATATCTTCTTTTCATACTAACCTAAATTTTATCAAGACACTGGTAAATCAAGACATAGGTAATGTAGCAAAATGTGACTGGAAAATTTTGAAGGTGAGCAGCTGTAATCATCAACATTAATGTAATTCAAAAACCGTTGGTTTTTTTCCCCTCGCTTAAACAGCTCATGAAGCTTGTATTAGTACCTACAGTATAGGCTTAGTTAAGAAGAAATAAAACTTCTGATAAGTTTTTAGAAACTCCTTTATTTATAGATCACTAAAGGAACAGGAGAAGTATGGACATAAAATTAAAACTAAAAAGTACCTTTCTGGTTAAAACTCTTCCCACAGTCTGGACATTTAAACACCCTCTTCACCACAGGACCTTTAGGTCTACCTCGACCACGTTTCCCAATATACACAAGCTCTGGTTTAGACCCTAAAATAAATATATCAGCCTGAGTGGAGCACAACGTTTACGATACAAAATTTTCAGTAAAACTTTTAATATGTAATCAAAGAGTTTTAACCCATTACCAAACGACAATATTTTAGATTGAAAGCAATTGCAGATGACAAAATAAAGGTGACTGAAAATTTGAAATTTGTTTTGTGGGGGTTAGAAAACATTGTGGGAAAAGGAGAAAATGCTGGTTACCAGCATTTTCTCCTTTTTCCACAATGTTTTCTAAAGAATTCTTTCTCAGGGGCGTCAAAAGTAGGGATTGAGTGGTAATGGGTAAACAAAGTAAGATTCAAACAAAGGTGCAAGTCTTTTGAAAACATTTTAGTAAAAGGAGATGCTGGTAACCATTTTTTTACTCCTTTTTGCACAATGTTTTCTCCCTTTTCAAAGACAAATTCCATTACTTTAGCCACATTTTGAATGGCTTTCTGCAAATCCTTTCAATTTGGACAGGTCTAAAATTTCATTGTTTGGTAAAAAAATAACTGAGGGTATGGAATCGATTCTAATGTCTGGCCAATTAAGTTATTAACAGTATTTTGGGCAAGACATTAAGCCTAGGTCATGAGTTATAGTGCTATAAATCAAGCATATTAAAGAATTTGGTGAAACTTTGGTTGAGTTTTGTCCTGTATCTTGCACAATTCGCCAGAATTTAACTTTTATAGGTGTCACACATGTAGGTAACTCTTGCTGATTACAACAAAACAAGAGCTGTCGTAGACGGATTATGCTCCCCAAAACAGTCTCATTTTAAGAAATTGAAGGTTGTCCGTAAATGGTTGGTCACTGGAGAATATTACAAGAGATCACCTTTTTCCATGACACAGCGTCAAATTGGAAAATCTGGAAAACTACATCACAGCAATATCCCACAGAGATCATAATGAAGTTTCATCAAATTTGGTCCAGGGGTTGTAGAGAAATGGCTTAGGACAAATGGATGGATAGAAGGACGGACAGATAGAGCTGGGACACTTTGAGAAGCATAAAATTCCAAAATTAAATCAAATTCTGGATTTATACAAAGTGCAGGGTTAATTTTTGCTTTTGAATTATTTTTAGGTAAGTTTATCTTAGAAGACACAAATATCTGTGAACTAAACTAGTCAAATGACAAAAGTATCATGGTCACATGAAGGATGCGATTTTAACATGTTTCTACCAGCCCGAAACTTGCATGCAAGCAACTGTCAGAATGTTGTCAGACCACAGCTGACCCTCACAATCCTAAGTTTCTGGGGTTTTTTTTCAAATGGGTTGTCCACAAAAGCTCTCAATATGGTAAAATCTAAAATTTTGTTTTCTGAAGGAGAGCGACAGCAAAGAGTTTCTCCTTTTAATGCAATGTTTTCATACATTATTCCTGTAGTAAACCTCAACTTATTTTGATTTGTCCATCATTTGAAAGGATGTTTTCCAAGTCCACTGATTCATTATTGTTTTGAAATAAAAAGAAAACCTTTACCACACTGAAGTTTTCAAATTGAAAGCATTTTAAATCTACAAATTAAATTTGGGTAGGATACATAAAGTTGAATTTATTTTTGACAGGGTAAAAAATGTTAGTTACCAGCATTTTCTCCTATTCCCACCATCTTTTTAATGGTCTTTTTACCCCAAGAAAAAAAAAAAAACTTACTTGGTAAAGATCCTATTTTACCATCAGGCTGAGTACTTTGTTCCTGATTATCACCCACTGTATCTTTGTTCATACTTTCTGTAGAATTAATGCAAGTCTGGTCAATCGCTTCTTTTTGAGCCTCTTGCTCTGACAGTCTTATTGCTTCTTGTAACTTGCGTTCAACTTCAGCTGACGGAGGTAAGATTTTCTGCTCTTGTGGGATACTGCCTTCTTTCAAACTTGCAGTCGGCATGAAGTTTTTTCTAGGACGACCAACTGAAAGTGAAAAAATATACATGTGCCAGCTGTCAGAATATACACGTCTTGACTCTTTACCCCACAATCCCCAGATTTAATGACCCTAAGAAAACAGCCTTATAAAAATAATGTGTGAAAAGAAGGAAATGCTGGTGACCAGCATTTTCTCCTTTTCCTACAATGTTTTCTACATACTTAAATACACTTTCCATCAATTAACGTAGACCCCTAATAGAAAACAGCTATTTCCACAATAATATTATCCTACAAAATTTGCTATAATTAAAAAAGAGTGTTATTGTACTGCTTTAACCAAGCCACTTTTCCATTTTTGTTTTTTCTAGAATTATCATTTATAAATCTAAAACCACTATATATTCATTACAAAGAGAGATAGTAATTACCTCCTTTTTCTGGAAACTAACAAAAGTATCTACAAATAATTTCAAGATAGGTATAAAGAAATTTCTGGTCCGTTAAAAATGTGGAAAAGTTTTATACCTGTATAGATCCGTATTTATCAATGATTATGAAAACTTTATGCAATGCAGCACTAGAGGTATTAGGGGTCTACTACCTTAAGCCTGTTCAAATTTTCAACTACAAATGTGTTCAATTTGGACAAGTCTACATTTTCGTCATGTGGTAAAGAGTTAGGCTCATTCCTAGTTAAAACTCCACATTTGTACCATGTTTAACTCTATACCACACAACCCTGACCTTTAACGACCCCCAGGATGAAGGCTTATGGAAAAAAATCGTGGGAAATGAAGAAAATAATGGTAACCAAAGCAAAACTTTGGATTTATCAAAATTGGAAGCATGGCTAACAACGAATATGGCTCAAGTGATGCAATTTGTCATCAAAAGGATAAAAAACATTGTGGAAAAAGGAGCAAATGCTGTTTACCACCATTTTCTCCTTTTCTCACAAAGGTTTAACCCTTTCCCAAACAAGCCCTGGTTTTTACCTGTCTCACTCTGCAGTAAAACTCTTTTGAAAACACTGTGGGAAAAGGAGAAATTGCTCGTAACAAGCAATCTCTCCTTTTCCCACAGTGTTTTCTACACTTTTTGAAAACTTTCTGCCATTTTCTCAAAATAAAAAATTGTCGTCTGCAAACTCTTTCGGCTTGGAAGAGTCCAAAATTTGTCGTTTGGGTAAGGGTTAACAGAGTTTCCTCCCGAGATAAGAATCGTCTGAAATCGGGAAAATTATCTTACCTCCCCTCCCTTTGCCTGATGGTTGGATTGATTTAACATTTGACTGTTCTGTACTTTCACCCTCTAAACTAGCTGATGTCCTAGGTGCAGGTTTCACCTTGCGCACTTTCTTTGTGTACTCATGTGGGTCAAAGTCTGAGTCAGAATCTTCATCATTGGAGGTATTTTTATAATCCCTGAAAGCAACATAGATAGCAATGTAAAGATCTTGCAAAATTCAATTCACTCTTTCGTAACTTAATAAATTGATTGCATTTTGCGACAAATACATTTCTGCTTTAACCCATTACCACACAATCCCTACTTTTGATGCCCCTAAGAAAGAAGCCTTTAGAAAACATTGTGGTAAAAGGAGAAAATGCTGGTAACCAGCATTTTCTCCTTTTCCCACAATGTTTTCTACCCTTCACAAATCAAATTTCGAATTATCAGTCATTTTTATTTTGTCGTCTGCAAATGCTTTCGATTTTGGCAAACCTAAAATTTTGTTGTTTGGTAATGAGTTAAAGTCAAGAGACAATTTGGTCATAATAGAGAATACAGTAGTGGACAGTGTAGCTCAAGATCAGTTCCATGCAGTCTGATCTATATCTACCCTGTCAAGAAAAGCTCTTGGCATCATCAATGGTATGGAATGAGTTAAAGTGCTTTTAACCCTTTAATGAACAATCCCAAGTTTTAACAACCCTGAGGTTAGGGCATTTTTTCGGCTTTTGAAAACATGGTGGGGGGAAAAAAAATGCTTGTTGACCAGCAATTTTTCTTTGTCCCACAATGTTTTCCATTTTTTCATACACAAAGAGTGTCATTTGAATAATCATCTTTGATTTGTTGTCTGCAACTGCTTTCAAGATAGAAGAATTTAAAATTTTGATCTAAGGTATAAAGCTAAATTCAATATTGGCAGACTTTGTATAATTTAGCAAATAACTATCTTCAGCTGAGTTTGTACTGATTTTTATAGTCTCTAACTCTTAACAAAATGAAACAATCACAAAACATGTTTTATTCATGTGCTCCTAATTCTGCTGAAGCCTTTAGATTGGGTAGTCAAAAAAACTCAGAGCATCATATTTTACATTTTTCAATGTAATTCAGCCTTTCAGTTAACCCATTACCACACAATCCCGACTTTTAACGACCCCTTGAAAGAAGCCTTTTGAAAATCTTGTGGGAAACGGAATAAATGCTGATGACCAGCATTTTCTCCTTTTACCAAAATGTTTTCTACCCTTCCCAAAACAAACTTCAATTTTTAATCACTTTTATACAGCGCTCTGCAAATGCTTCCAATTTGGACAAATCTAAATCTTTTTTGTTTTGGTAAAAAGTTAAGAATCATGTTGGAAATTGCAACAGAGAACTGGTTAAATTTACCATTGAATTTCTTTTTATTACCACTACATGTAGTACTTGGAAAATGGCCCGCCAGGGTGGCTCAGTGGTGAGCGTGTCAGACTCATGACCTGGTGATTGTGAGTTCGATACCCGGTTGAGGCAAACTTTCTTTCCGGCATATTTTTGCCTCTCACCTCCGCTGAAGCATGTGAGAAAAGTAGTCAGTAGCTTTGGAAAGAAAGTTGAGTTAGTACCGGTGTGAGAAAGCCAGGAATCACATGTGCGTCACTGACCTTAGCTGTTAAAGTGGTGTTAAACCCCAACTTGAAACCAAAACTTGGAAAATGAAGTTTGAAGGCTTGTTAGAAAAGATGCAACTAAGTTTTCACATGTATGAGTGACAAATTGTGTTAGGAAAAAACTAGAGCTGTCACTGAATGTGACTTAATAACCCCGCTAGCGCTTTGACAGAAACAGGCAATTTCTTGTATTTTGTACACAGAGGGACATATGGATGGATAGACAGGCTGATTCCAGTACACCCCTGTAACATTCGTTTTGCGAGGGTATAAAAATGCAACTTGGAAAAAAAACTCAATCATAAAAGGCAATTTATATTACCTAAATTTACTTGGAATAATTCTTTTCCTCGCGGGAACTTTCCCTGAACGCCTTTCAATCTCATAATCATTTGCCTGGACAGACGAATCCACGAATGACTTCTCAAGTGACCTTTGAAGGAAATGGAATCAAGATGTACTTGTCTGTTTTTTTAACCTAACTTTTCTATGGCAATATTATCCACAATCCACAAGTCACTTGTTCATCCCCTGCTACAAACTGTCTTTAATTAACTCATTACCATACAATCTCGAGTTTTAACGACCCTGAAGGAAGAGGGCTTTTAGCAACATTATGGGAAAAGGAGAAAATGCTGGTTTCCAGCATTTTCTCCTTTTCCCGAAATGTTTTCTACTGTTTTTCAGACAAATCTCACTATCTCAGCCACATTTAAATTGTTGTCTGCTTTCAATTTAGACTTGTCTAAATTTTTGCTGTTTGATAAAGAGTTACAGACCCAACAGAAGGCCAGCAATTTGCCCTTTTCCATGTTGTTTTCAGCCCTTTCAAAAACAAATTTTATCATTTTCTCAAACCTGATAAGTTGTCTCCAAATACTTTCAATCAAATACTGTACAGTACATCTAAATTTAGTCAACAAAATCAAAATTCTAAAGTTATCTAATTGCATATATACATGTACCTGTAAGACATTTTGACAAAGGGGGAACATTACAAGAGATTACAGTTCTCCTTTTCCTGTAATGCCTTCAAAAATAATCCCCTGTAGACATTTCAAAATACCAGTCTTCATGATAAATCAGCTTGCTGCAATTATTCCTTATTTATAAGCCCGTACATACTCATACAAAAGTCAATTTTTCACAAGAAGGCCAACTGTCATGTAACAAGTGATTACTTCATATCGTGGAACGTTTTTTACATCATTCACCAAATATCTCTTACATCCCTGTAATTTTTTTTCCTTAGAGTCATTTGCGCTGTTCCAAGGGTCATACAAGATCCATTGGTCTGTAATGTAACATTGAAAATTTTCATTGAAACTTTTCATTGGTCAATCATATACTTACTAATATAGTACACTGCCCATCCCCTCTTTATCATATAATAATCCCTATTAGTATTATTATTATAAAATATATAGGGCATGTACGAATGTGCTATTTTTGGAAACAATGTCCCACAATCGAGGGATAAATAGTTTGATACTCAATGATAGACCTCTACTCTAGAGTTACTGGCCTATAGTTGGTCATACCTGCATAAAGGTCTGAAATCTTTTGTTCATTAGTCTGACTTTTATGTCTAGATAATTCTTTACCACACAATCCTGACTTTTAACACCCCTGTGAAAGAAGCCTTTTGAAAATATTGTGGAAAAAGGAGAAAATGCTGGTTATCAGCATTTTCTCCTTTTCCCACAATGTTTTATTCCCTTCACAAAACAAATTTCAAATTTTCAGTCACTTTTATTCTATTGTCTGCAAATGCTTTCGACAAGCCTAAAATATTGTCGTTAGGTAATGAGTTAAGACAATGAACTAAGCTATGCTCTGTGATCAGGTTCTTTAACCCTTTACCAAACGACAAAATTTTAGACTTGTCCAAATTGAAAGCATTTGCAGACGATATAATAAAGGTGACTCAAAAATTGAAACTTTATTTTAGAAGAGTAGAAAACATTGTTGGAAAGGGAGAAAATGCTGGTTACCAGCATTTTCTCCTTTTCCCACAATGTTTTCAGAAGGCTCCTTCCCCTGGGTCGTAAAAACCAGGGACGGTTTGGGAAAGGGTTAATACATCTGCTATCAACTCAGGCTTCCCTTGGCTGATAACTTTTGCAATTGGTAAACTTTTTGCATGTCAAAGGAGCAGTCTACTTTACAAAGTCTGTAAACTGTGATACTAAATGGATTTTATGGCTCTATCATAATGTGATGACCTGCTTGGTAAAATGCCTCACAGAGATGCACTTAACCCTTTACCACACAATCCCGACTTTTAACCACTCTGAAAGAGAAGGCTTCGGAAAACATAGTGGGAAATGGAGAAAATGCTGGTAACCGGCATTTTCTCCTTTTCCCACAATGTTTTCTACCCTATCAAATGCAGAAATCAGAATTTTAGCAAAATTCTATTTATTGTCTGCATGTTCTTTCAAATTGGACAAGTCAAAAAATTTGTCAAGTGGTAAAGGGTTAAGGCCCCTTTTGCCAGAGAATGGTTCAAATATGTTTACCCTGTAAATGATCCATTGCTGTCAATATAGTAAATAACATGGGTCTCAGCAGGGTCCCCATCAGCTCTGTTTGACTGTATATCTGCAACCAGGTCAGCAACTTCCTGTGGCTGTATGCTGTTGTTCTCCTGAAATTTCGGGTCATTTTCAAGTACATCATGGCCACAGTTATTTCAATCTTTACAACACAATACTGACACACAAAGCTTTTGAAAACATTGTGGAAAAAGGAGAAAATACTGGTAACAAGCAATTTCACCTTTTCCCACAATGGTTTCAAAGAAAAATACCATCACATGAGCCTCATTTATGTGACAATCAAAGATGCTTTTGATTTGGAAAAGTACTGAATTTTGTCATCTAGTAAAGAGTTAAACTGCATCATAATTTAACTCATTACCAAACGACAAAATTTTGGACTTGTCCAAATTGAAAGCAATTACAGACCACAAAGGTGGCAATTTGCCTTGACAGAGCATAAAACGTTGTGGGAAAAGGAGAAAATGCTGGTTTAATACCAGCATTTTCTCCTTTTCTCACAATGTTTTCAAAAGACTTCTTCCTCAAGTTCATTAAAAGTAGGGACTGTGTAGTAAAGAGTTGATAAAATTTTCGAGTAGATAGTAATGCCAAATAATATGATTTCATTTTCCTCTTTGCTAGCAAATTTAACAGTAGCCAAAAGAAAAGATCAAAGATAAAGTTCTGAGCAGCCAGTGTGATCTTGATCTTGGCTGTGCACAAGCACAAAACATAATTAACGTAACAAAATCGTTTGATCTTTCACTACTTACCAATTTTCATATTGTCTGGTAACCAGCATTTTCCCCCACAGTGTTTTCTTTCTTATCAGAGAGCTCAAGCTCACTTGTGCTAATTTTGAGAGTGTCGTCTGCAGATGTTTTGAACTTGAAAAAAAAATCTATAAATTTTGTGGCATGGAAAGGATTGACAGCAATATTTAGGCCTACCTGTATATGTAACAAAGGCCCCTGTACTTCTTGCAGTTCTGTGATAGCCTGGGCTACAATATGTGCATCTATTATATCACTGTCCACAGTCTGTCCATTCTCGTTGTGTTCCTCTGTCACTTTTACTAGAAAGGAGAAACAATGATAGCAGCAGTTCAAGCATGTAAGATATAAGATTACAATAAAATATAAACTGAAGGTTGCGTCAACTCTACCAAACTACAAAAATTTTCAGCTAGTCCAAATTGAAAGCATTTGCAGACGACAAAATTGACTGAAAAATTGAAATTTGATTTCGGAAGGGTAGGAAACATTGTGGGAAAAGGAGAAAATGCTGTTTATCAGCATTTTCTCCTTTTCCTACAATGTTTTCAAAAGCTTTCTTCCACAGGGCCGTTAAAGGTGTGGTGAAGAGCTAAACAACCTTCGATAATATTTCTGTCATAAAAATGCGACAGCTCACATGATATTCATGTATTTTTTTAGTTTTAACTACAGTATACTAGGCTAGGGTTCTGAAGTGTCTTACCCAAGGACACTTCCATAAAAGTACCCCAGTGGATCTAGTAAGGCTCGAATCCAAGGCATCCAAGTGACAAGTCCTACACTTTACGACTGAGCCATGCAGGACCCTCTAAAGCATAAGATCTGACGTAAGTTTTAAAGATGTCTAGAATATAATAAAGTAATTTACAGATTCAAGATCAGCAGTATTGTCCAAGGACAGACGACCATAATTCAGCAAATATAAAGCTGCTTTTTAATCTTTTCCGAAACAATCCCTGGTTTTCACAACCCAGAGGTAGAAGCCTTTTGAAAACATCGTGGGACAAGGATAAAATGCTGGAAACCAGAATTTTCTCCTTTTCCCATGATGTTTTCTGCTGTATCAAGGAAAACTGTGCCATTTTTGCCATCTTAAATTTGTTGTCTGCAACTGCTTTGTATTTAGATAAGTCTAAAATTTTGTTGTTTGGTAAAAGGATTACTCTATACCACACAATCTTTTAATGACCCCGAGTAAGAAATCTTTTGAAAACATTGTAGGAAAAGGAGAAAACACTGGTAACAAGCATTTTGTAAATGACAATTTTATAGATCTAATAAATTAACAGGCCAGGATTTGTTGTTAGTTGAAAGTCTGTGAATCTTTGTAAGAATAATGCATCATGAAAAGCATGTGTATCAAAATTCACATGAAGGCTACAACTTTTGTAGATCTAGCAGTTGCATCATACATTATGGGGGAAAAAAATGTACTTTCATAGTGGCCTTTATTTATGACAGAGTAGAAAATGTTGTGGAAACTAGATCTAGTTTCTATGAAAATGCTGGTTTCAACTTAAAATTTAAGCATTTGGTACGTTTCACACTCTGTTTTCATTAGGCTTCTTTTTTCTGCCTGATATTACAACATTAAGTTTCTTTGTTTACCGGATAAGGTAAATATGTCATTTGGGCCACCTTTATGTGCCGTATGCACACATCAGATTTTGCAGACGAAATGGTCTATCGAGCGTCTCAATATGGGTGGAATTTTCCATCATGATCATACAGGAAGAAATTCTGGCATTATAAAATACTTTTCTCTTCGTGTTTTCAAATAACGCTTTTCCCAAGGTCTTAGATATCAGGATTGACTGGACAAGGGTTAAACATGTGTTAGAATTTATTTGAACATCTTCAACAAAACGAAAGTTGGCCGCATATAACTTGAAATGTTAATGTTTTACATCAAGGGCATATGGGGCCGTGGGCCTCTTAAAATCAAATATCGTTTCAGTCCAGAGGTTTTTTTTTGTTTGGCATTATGATTATCCTGAATGGCTTTCAAAATGTTGAAGTAATACATAACGTTTCACGTCTTAAATGAAAGAAACAGGGTTTCTACAAACATAGATCTATCTTTACCATCTGCAACGTTACAAGCGGCCGCCATCTTTACAAAGTGCCCGGATATTCATAAATCTGTTTGAAACGTCCCCTAGTTCAAACGACTGAAAAATTCCCAACCTCGTTCAAATGTGTTTGGGAAAGACAGGTGGACAAACTTGTCTCCCATTGATAAGAAACCACTTTACTTTAATTTGAAAAAAAAGATACATTTAGGAGTATATCAACAAGAAATCATAAAATGCTACATTTGTAAACGCATTATGGAAAACAAATCAATATGTTTTTTTTTTTCTTTTAAATATTAACCCTTTACCAAACAATACGGTTTTAACGACCGTAACGGAAAAAAAAAAAAACTTTAGAAAAATTGTACATAGAAATTGGTAAACCCCACATTTTGAGAGACAATTTTGTCTCCTAGTACACGGGTATGTTGACAAAGAACCCAAGTCCTGATCATAGTACAAGTTTATGTATGCAGGTAATATTGAGTGCATTTTCTTAACTTTTTACCAAAATACCAAATTTTAGACTGGTCCATGTTGAAAGCATTTGCAGAAGACAAAATCAACATGACTTGGAGGGTAGGAAAAGTTGTGGGAAAAGGAGAAAATGCTGGTAAAAATATTTTCTTATTTTCCCATGAAGTTTTTAAAAGGCTTCTTTTACAGCTAGGTCGTGAAAATCAGGGATTGTTTGGGAAAGGGTTACGACAAACCTTTCAACAACTATGACCAAAACACTTCTCGTTGGGTAGAACTTCCGAAAAATAAGTAACAGATAAATTATGTATTTGAAACCATAGAAACAACTGGCGGGGAAAAAAAACTTGATCTAGATCTACAACTTTTTATACAATTTTAGTTCTGTAAGGATTTTCTTATTTCCGTCTTTGTCAAATCGTCTTTATTTTGCAGTTTCTGGGTGTATCTTACATGTGTGCGCTGTGGTCGATAGGCCTTTGACAATGAATAGGTTATAAATCTTTTAACTATTTTCTGTGTAAAGTTGGGATTCTCTTTACTCCTCAGTTTTTCTTTTCTGATATGCGAGCCATGCTCTGTGAAAATGGGGCTTAAAGCATCTGCGAAAAGTATCGATCCAGGTCAGTCTGTGAGAAATGACCGAATTTTTTCGCTAGTGGTCATTTTTTTGTATGCCCAAAGATGAGTCTACCTTTAGTACAGATAACTGTCCCCAAAGGCGATGTTACTTTTTGACAGGTCGCCTCTGGGTACAGAGACAATCCGGACAAAATCAGTTGAAAGTTCCGCACAGATTTTGTGCGCAAGTTTGAACTCTTATAATTTCGCCAATAGAGCACAAAACTATAGGATTTAAACATATACCTGTTGCTTATGTATTCAATATTCCTTCGTTTGAAGTACAAATACTTTCAATTTTTAAAACGCTGAACGTGAGAAAAAAACGTGTATTTCATCATTATTGAGACTAAGTCTACCTTACGATTAAGTCGGTTGTTTTCTTTCCCAGGGTCGTCAAAAATAGGGATTGTGTGGTAATGGGCTAAGCTATTTTTAGATTTCGCGCCAAATATTAAAAAAAGCATTGTGGGAATGTTAAGTGACTGGCACATGACTAATGTCGTAAGGACACTTGAATTCCGTTACATAACAAACATGTAATTATTTTTCATAATATCTTCCTCAGACGTTATGTTTGAAACTTCGTCTTTTAAGTAGTATTTCCGGTATGTGTATTCATGAGCGAGTTGCCCATGTAAAATGTCGACCTTGGCCGTAGTAAATCTCTAATTTCTCCTCTTGTCAGATGGTTTTCGACTACTGAGATTTTATGAATGACAATTATAATTAAGGCTTTGGGGGTATAAGGATGATTTTTTGGGGGGATTTTTGTAAAATTTTCGTCCCAAATTCTGAAGGGCCACCTTTAATGCTCAAAGGAAAAAACACATGTAAGGTTTTGTCTTAATATAGAGTAACGTCCCTTATAATGGAGGACGGCACAAAACCTAAAAGTTTGCGTTCGAGGCGATTGGTTGAAAACTGTTTCCTCATCGCGACAGTTTATGCTCTTCTTATCATTTAGTGAAAGAATTATATATAATCATAAACAGTTAGTATTCTGAAAATATGACAAAAGGCAGCGATGTATTTGCATACTCTTAACGAAATAGTTCCCTCCCTTGTAGCCTACTTCATCACAAATAACACAACTACCGCCAAAATTTTAAAGACGGAATAATCCGGTTAGAACTGTTGTCGGAAACAAAGAAAATTTTTCCAACTAGCATTTATCGTGCTTGAATAACAAAAATTAATTACATAAAGTATAAAAATCATACTTGCAATTTAGAATAAAGTGCTAAAGACGTTATGACTATTTATACACATTATTGAAGTGTAACAACATCAATTGACAGGAATTGTTAGATCTACATTTTTTCCTGATACTTTATTTCCAATTACCGCATGGACCTTCCTAAAAGGAAATCGGACAAAGATAATTACACATTTAATATTGTTTTTGCCTCAGTATTTAAAAAAATGGTACAGATCCGAGATAAAACTTCATATCCTGTGCATTTTGATCTTGCCCTGGTTCTTTGGCTAAAAATAAGTTTGATCCGGACTTGATGTTGCTTTTTACAGCTTTTTCATAGTACACAATGTTGGACTAGACCAAATTAAAAGTATTTTTGGCAGCATTTCAAATGTGGATCAAATGATTTCTGTCTTTTCCCAAGATCATGAGGCCTAACAAAACTAGAGCTATCACTCAACATGGTCATAACCCCCTTACCAGCTCCTCGTCACCAAACAGGTCTTTGTCACAGCATTCAAAATGGTTTAGTACAAAAGTAACAGTTGAAAATATTTCAAGGGGAGATAATTTCACAACAGATCACAGCTGGTTCATGGAAGTAGCACATGCACAACTTTATATAGATAACATATTTGAACATTGTGTGTAAATTCGAGTTCAGTACCTGAAAAAACTGTTGAAGTATTTCGGCAGACAAATTTGTCTAAAGACCAATGGACAGACTGACAAACAACAATGGTGATTACCCCTCCTGTCATTGTGGAGGGGGTATAAAAATACATATGTTTAGGGTTTCCGTCTGAGATGCTGTAGGTCATTTCCCCGTGGAAACCCTAAACACAGATATTTTGTGATAGATCTGAAAGTTTTCAAAAGCTTTCTGTGGTAGTGTCATTAAAATCCGAAATTGTTTGGCAAAGGTTAAAAGTGTAAAGTGCTCTAAGCACTTTAAGAATTCAAGCACCAACTCAATTCATTCATGATCCATTATGGCCCATTGTTTTATAAATGCTGTACATCTCACAAATATCTCCAAGTTTGGATTCTAATGAGGTTTCTGGTGAGTAATTTGCCATCTACCAAACAATCCTGTGTTTCTACAGCCCTGAAAAAGGAAGGCTTTTGAAAACATTGTGAGGGAAAAAGTGAAAATGCTGGTTACCAGCAACAATTACCTACAACGATTTCTTCACTCTCAATCCCTTGCCACTCATTTTATCTATAATAAAATTTTTCTCTACAAATGTTTTCAAATGGATGAGTTTGAAATTTTGCCACAGAGTAACTACATCAGAGACATGCCAGGATCAATTTGCTAACTTTTAAAAGAATAAGACCAAGTTTAGGATTTAAGGAAAAATTTTATTCAATTAACACAATATTAACTAATCCAAGTAACAATATAGACTCTAACTTTAGGACTCAAATCGTTAAGTTATGCAGTTTAGTGAAACATATTTTCAGACTTGATGCTTGCCAACCTAAACTGCATATGCAAATTTGTGCATATATAGTTTAGTGAAAGGTGTTACAAATTGACATGAAATAGACCTTTGTGCAAAGAATAATTAAAGATGGAATATCAATACCATCGAGTATTATTGGACAGAACTGAAATTCTATTAACGATATTGCCACGTTTGACTCTTACAGTACCATAGTCAAAAAAAGATGGCTTTTGCGGATGACATGGATCAAGATTAGACTACACAGAAAGTGCATCTTCGCTCTATGTCATTCCCCACATATTACCAACTTAACTCAGTACCAAACATCGAAATTTTAGGTTTGTCCAATTCAAAAGCAATTGCAGATGACAAAATGAAAGTGACTGAAAATTTGTTTTATGAAGGGTAGAAAACGTGGGAAAAGGAGAAAATGCTGGTTACCAGCATTTTCTTTTTTCCAACAATGTTTTCTAAAGGCTTCTATCTCAGGGTCATCAAAAGTAGGGTTTGTGTGGTAATGGGTTAAACCAACAAAATAATGTTTATTTCAGGTATTTCAAGTATTCTTTTAAGACATAAATCTATTAGCTCAATAAAAGAGTTGAAAATGGTTAACTTAAGTTCCGCATGCAGGTGACAATACTTCACAATAGTTGTTTGGACAATATTCAAGCATGTAATATATGGTAATAGAGGTCCTATATTTCAAGTCAGTTTGTTTGAGTAATACCCACATAATTTAACAAGACAAGAGAAAGAAAAGCTCTAAAAGTTAAGCAAGTACATTAACTTTTTACCGCACAATCCCAAGAAGGAAAGCTTTTGAAAACATTGTGGGAAAAGAAAAAAATGCTGGTGCCCAGCATTTTCTCCTTTTCCTACAATGTTCTTTAACCTTCCAAAATCAAAATTCAGTTTCTGATTCACATTTATTTTGTCGTCTGCAGATGCTTTCAATTTGAACTAGTCCAAAATTTTGTCGTTTGATAAAGAGTTAAGAGTCTGATCACTTAGCCGAGATAAACACTCTTCCAAATGACAAAAATTTAGTCTGATCCAAATTAAAAGCATTTGCAGATGAGAAAGGGATGAAAATGTTCCGAGAAAGGCAGAAAATACTGGTTCTCCTTTTCCCAAAATGTTTTAAAAAGCCTTCATCCTTTTGGTTTTTAAAAGTTTGCAATGTTTGGTAAAGGATTCATGACCACTGACTATGGCCATTTGTCAAAATAAAAAAAAAAAAAAAAACCCACAAAACATTTCTATGACAACAAGAAAGAAAAGAAATAAAAAGTAACTCCTTCCACTATATTGTTACATTCTTTCAAGACACATTGTTCTGAAAAAGAAATGAAATAAGAGAAACAGTTCGAGAAACTAGATAACTTAAGATCTAGTTAACAAATAAAAATCTATACATGTAATATGCCATTTATAAAATCTTCTGCCAAAGGATGAGGTGTTTCTAAAGCTCTGATGAGCAGTTTCCAAAACATTGTGGGAAAAGGAGAAAATGCTGATTACCAGCTAGTAATCAGCATTTTTTTCCTTTTCTCTCAATGTTTTTTACCTTGTCAAAGAATACCATCTTTAGAGCAACATGGTCATTTGCAAATGTGCTTTCAATATGGACAAGGCAAACATTTTTTTTTTAGATTTTCAAAGAAGATGCAAAAAAAAAAAAAAAAAAGCCCTTACGTAAGATTTCACTTTTAGACCAGTGTTTAATTTTTCAGATTTCACAACCCTAATTGCTTTTGCAGCCAATGTATATCAAGATCAGACTACACAAAATGTGCAGACCGTTGATCTACATTGTCCACATTGCTGTGACATTCAGGAAAATGAAAATATATAAATATTTGGGTATTATTTATTGATGAAAATGTGTGTTAAGATTTATATGGCACTGAATACATTTTATGATTTACCAAACATAGAAATTTTGCTCTACTGAGGAGACTGGTAAAAAGATTTAGCTGCCTTTAAAACCATACAAGATATATGACTATGTGCAATGTTCTGCCAAGGAATATTCTATCCACAAACAAAAATCCTTTTCCCACACAATCCTGGCTTAAAATGACCTTGCAAAATAAGCTTTTGAAAACATTGTGGGAAAAGAGAAAATGCTGATTACCAGCATTTTCTTTTTTCCCACAATGTTTTTCTTCCCTTCCAAAGACAATTTTGTCATCCGAATCACATTTGTCATCTACAAACACTTTCAATTTGGATGAGTCTAAATTTTGTTGTTTTGATCAAGTCGGAAAGTTGTTCCAAAAGTAAAGAGGATGGAAATAACTTTCACTCAAAATAAAAAAAAGCAAACACCACCTAACCACAGGTTAGGTAAAGATTTAAGCTTCCTGAATAAGGAGTCATTTTCAAAAATATGTAAGACATGCACTCCTGTCTAATTCTAAAATAAATCTGAAAAGCACCAGATTGCACTGTCTGTGAGAGAACCTTTTTTGTCTAATCAAATGGGACAGATGATCTCTGCAAATCCCCAACTTGGCAAAATACTGTACATATATAAAACTATGTAAGTTCCAGACGAAGGAGTGATGGTATTCTAAAGTCATTATTTCCCTTCAAACCCTATGTTGCGGGTACTCATTAGAATTGTCTCAATAGCGGAGAAAAATTAATATTTCAAATTTTGAAATCAAAATCACTTCCTCTATCTGGAGCTCCGAATTATATGTATGAATTTGCTATTTACAATGATACAGGAATATATCTACAGAATAATACATCTACTACTTCTACTATCAGTATTGATAGTTTCATTAAAATCAAGGGTTGTATCCAGTGTTTCTTCAGTGACAGGCGATTTGATTTCTTCCTCGACAGACTGGTCCATCTCTGCCATCTCTGTAAGCTTCTTAGACTGTATTCTTTGACCTCTTCTTGTTGCTACAGGAGTTGTCATTTCTGTCAAAGCTTCCTCTACACTGGGCTTTTTTATCTGATCCTCTGGGGATATTTCCTTTGCAAGCAGATTTTCATTTTGTGTCACTGACTTTAAGACAGAGGTCATCTCCATGGGTGAAAGTTTAATTTTGAGAACTTTAGTATCTTTTTTGACTTCAGAACTTGGTGCTCTTGCAGGAGTATCCTTGGTTGAAGTCTTTGTTTTCTTTACTATTTTACTGCTATTGGAAATATCTAGGGAATCATCAAGCTGACGTTTTGTTGGCTTTGGTGTTTTACGGTACAGCCTCTTTGCACTTTTTTCTGACTTTGGAGAAAGTGTTGGAGAAATAACCATTGATACTCTTTTACCACTTCTTGAGGATTTAGGTGGACCTGTCGAAAACTGTATGAGATTGTCGGGTAGCTTGGTAACTGGTGTCTGTTTAGGAGTGCTGTAGAAGGACTTTCCAGTTATTCCTTCAAATGATTTTTGAGGTGTTGATGTCTTCAAGGAGTTGAACTGGTTTTGATTTAGATTTTTCTTCGTTTTCTTTGTCTTTGATGGTGTTTCTATTGGTATTTCTAACTTTATACTGCGCTTTTTAGCTGATTTCTTTTCTTCTGGTGATTTTCTTGCTTTATCTTTTGGACTTGGCAGAACCTCCATGGATTCATTTTCTGCCTGCTTCACATCTGTCTTCTTGATTCTTGATGCTGACTTTTTTGCAGATCTGGTCTGAGATGAGATAGGCTTTGTGAAAGGAGTATTACCCATGGGCTTCTCATCTGGAGTTTTATCTTTTAGCTTTTCCACCAAGCTTTTGTCAGAATCTTCCATTGAAGATGGAGACTGATTCAGGCTGGGTTTCATTGGGGTAGCCCAGACCTTGGAGAACTCATTAATCGACTGTAGATTAGACTTTTTTGTATTAACATACATTGAGGTCCTTCTTGTTCTGACAGGCAAATTGCTTGGAGAGAGAAGTTTTCCCCCACCTTTCTGATAGATAGACGATCTTCGAGCTCTTGTTTTCATACCAGGAGGTGATACTATCATTTTGGCTTTAGTTATGTCTGCTTTGGCAGCCTTCCTTTGATAGATGGATGACCTACAATGATATGATTTAAAACGGAAATTTCAATTTACGTGTACTCACGGAGTTAAACTGTTAAGTAAGATCAAATGCGCCTGAAGCCTTTACTTCACAATCCTAAGTGTTAACAACCCTGAGAAAGGAGCCTTTTAAAAACATTGTTGGAAAAGGAGAAAATGCTGGTGACCAGCATTTTCTCCTTGTCCCACGATGTTTTCTATTCCTCAAAAAAGAAAATTTCCTTTTCTGAGTCACATTCACCTCTTCACATGCAAAAGCTTTCCATATGGGCATGTGTTATATCACATTGTCATTTGAAAAGGGGTCTAGAAATTTGCCAAAGCAGTGATTTTGGGCCATTAGCCCATCATAATGCATGCATGTGAAAGTGTTTGAAAATTTCAAAGTTAATTACAGTTAATCTTTAGTGCATCAGTCTCAGTTTGGCTATTATCAAAGAAAACATCAAGGAGAAAAGGTGAAAAGGCTTGCTATTAGCATTCTCTTCTTTTCTCGCTTCATCTTCTGTAAAAAGCTGGAGGTAGAGCTATAGATAAGAGGAAGTGATGGTATCCTACATTCAGTTTTTCTCTCTCAAATCCTATGTTGTGGGTAGTCATTAACTCTTTACCAAACGACAATATTTTAGACTTATCAAAATTGAAAGCATTTGAAGACAAGAAATTAAACATGATAAAAAATTTAACATTTGTTTTGGGAAGGGCAGAAAACATTGTGGGAAAAGGAAAAAATGCTGGTTACCAGCATTTTCTCCTTTTCCCACAATGTTTTCAAAAGGCTTCATTCTTGGGGTCATTAAAGCAGTGTTCCCACTGAAAATTTTATTAGGGGGTTTTGTACCCCCTACAATTCAAAAATGGGGGTATAAGAAAAAAAATGGGGGTACAAATTCAGAGTGAAACTACATGCCCTCAATTCTAAATTGTTTACTTAATGCCTCATTTTCGATCCAATGCAGAACAATCATATAGATCTAGTATGTAAATGAACATTTTTAAATGTAATTGACACTTAAAGAATTGTTTGGCAAACTAGTAGTTTATATGCTCATCTTTCCACATGCCTTATCTACATTAATCATTGTCGAATTCTGACTGAAAACTGCTGTATTCAATATGCAGTGTTCCTACTAGCTTTTTATTTCTGGGGTACACTTACCCCTTGAGTTGTAAACCCGGAAAGGGGGGGGGGCAGCTAGATTTCATATTTGAGGGTATGACAATAATGATTCTCAAAGCAATCCATACTGATGATTTGCACCAAAAAAGTTTGTTATATCCAGCTATTTGTGGAAATTTACAGCTTACAACCATTAAAAGCTGAAAAAACAGTATGAAGTGACTGTGATCGGACAATGTAAAAAGGAGCATTTTGTTGTGTCATGGGTTTCCGCGTTTTTTGGACCGATCATTTTTTCGTTTCCGTTTAACTATGGATAAGTATTTCTGCAATAAATGAACTCTCTTTACAAGATTTTGAATGGTTCTACAACTAGTGTACCTTGCTTGCTTACGGGAACCCGAATTCTGCCCAATATGTGGGTTTACAGACGAAAGACGTTGACGTCGACAAAAGGCTTTTTACCGACTGCGTTAAACAGAGGGGAGCTGAATTAAGGACTTTTTTGGAGACAAAGGGGTCCCAGTCTGCAATATAATTGATCACGATGATAAAGACCGAGTACGCCGACCATGTAAATGTTCTAAAAATAGAAAGCTGGAAATCCAAAATTTTTCTAATGATTTATATTTTCCGAAAATCGCACTTACGTGAGCCGTTCTATGCAAGCGTTTCCTGCTTGATTTTTGTTCGATCTTCTTCTTTATTTCTTGTGCGTGATTTCACGTATAGGTTTGCAATTTTGTACGTGTTTTATTTCATTTATACGTGTTTCACGCACGATTTTGCGTGATCGGGAACTCTGATTAAAGTCTGGATAGTGTGGTAAAGGGTTAAAATTGTTTTGATGAGACAATTCTAATGAGTATCCAAAACATAGAGTTTAGTTGAAAATGATTAATAGTTTAAATATCAAATGACAACAAGCTGAATCTGAAGGAAGAGCAGTCCTTGAACAAGCAGAAAATTTCCATATAGAAAAAAGCTTTGATCCATGTCAACCTGTGCAGATTGCACAGGTTGACATGGGTCAGTGCTTTTTGCAGATGCATTAAGTACCCTTTTTCCATGGCATAGCACATTAAAAATGAAGCTGTACCTTCTTGTTATTCGTCGAACAGGAGATGGCGATGCAGGAGTCTTAAACACATCTGTAGCTGATCTCCATCCGGGTGTGGGGGGATTTTCTGCCCTAGACACTACACATGTCCTGGAAAGAGATGAAGAGGATAATTTTCTGTGTCAGTATATATGTCTATATGAGCAAAATTGCTTTCACTGACTGTCATGTGAAAAGCACAGGCCTTATTTTCTATAACAGGCAAGGCCACCAGCGAAAATATGGCCATATTTTTTTTTTTCACGAGATGAAGGCAATTTCAATCCTACACTGACAAAAACAGTTATCCTATTTCTTTTATACTCTACACTTTTCTTTTCATGTCTAATTTTTGCTCATTATGAAAAATATGTTGGGTTTTTTTTTTAAAGCAAAATTGATCAGTTCCATCTAGTCTAATACATGTATGGACTGGCAATAACAATAACATCATAACTGATGCTGACTGCATCATAATGTGGTATTAAAATTAACCTGCTTAACTCTTAACCACACAATCCCGACTTGTTACCTGCATTTTCTCCCTTTCATTGATTTGGCTATGTTTTTTCTGGGAAAGCAGCAAGTGGCTTAGAAAGAATATTGTGTGGGGTACTAATACCAGGAAAGCATAGATAGGTGCACAGGCTGCCATAATGTAACTAACTATAATAATAGTGAAGAAGATGTTAAACATCAAACAACTAATCAATCTAAAAATTTCTTTTTAACCCTTTACCTCACAGTCATGACTTTCAACCCTTTCCCAAACAAGCTCTGGTTTTTACGTGTCTGCAGTAAAAGTCTTTTGAAAACACTGTGGGAAAAGGAGAAATTGCTCGTAATTCCTCCTTTTTCCACAGTGTTTTCTACCCTTTTTGAGAACGGTCTGCCATTTTCTCCAAATCAAAAATTGGTTTGGAAGGGTCCAAAGTTTGTCGTTTGGGAAAGGGTCAACAAACCTGAAGAAGGAGGCTTTAGAAAACATTTCAGGAAAAGCTGGCAGCCAGCTTTTTTTCCTTTTACCACATTATTTTCTACCCTATCAAAGACAGAAATAATTTCTTGAGCTACATTCAATTTATTCTCTATTAATTCTCTTAATTTTATCAAGTCCAAAATTTTGTTGTTTGATAAAGAGATCTAAAAACTAGCACATAATTATGGTAGACTTATGAAATTATGGTAGACTTATGAAATTATGGTAGACTTATGAAGGACATGAAATACTGTTTTGAATGAAAATTGTACAAAACTATATTATTAAAAATTCTTAACTGGAAAGTCATTAAGTCATATGTGTTACACAATCAGGCTCAAATAGTAAAAATGAAGAAAAACATTATGACCAAAGGAGAAAATGATTACCAGCATTTTTTCCTTTTACGGTCATGTTTTTTAACTCTTTACCACACAATCCTGACTTTTAACACCCCTGGGAAAGAAGCCTTTTGAAAACATTTTGGGAAAAACGAGAAAATGCTAGTAACCAGCATTTTCTCCTTTTCCCACATTGTTTTCTTCTCTGTCAAAGAGAATTGCACTATTTGAGCCACACTGAAATTGTCATCTGCAAAATGCTTTCAATATGGCCAACGCTAAAAATTTTCAGTCCTTACTGCAGACTTGGACCATACAGAAATTAATGCTTTAACCCTTTACCACACGATACTGAGTTTCAACTTCTCTTTGAAAAAATGCATAAATTTGAAAACATTGCAAAAAAAAAAAGGCAAGCTGAAAGCCAGCGTTCCTTTTTTAACCCATTACCACACGAGAAAAATTTAGACTGGTCCAAATCGAAAGCATTTGCAGACAACAAAATAAATGTGACTGAAAAATTGAAATTTTTTCTGGGAAGGGTAGAAAACACTGGGGGGAAAGGAGAAAATGCTGGTTACCAGCATTTTCTCCTTTTCCCACAGGGTTTTCAAAAGGCTTCTTTCTCAGGGGCGTCAAAAGTAGGGATTGTGTGGTAATGGGTTAACCACATTTTCTGGTCAATAACAGACATTTAACCTTTTGAGTCACATATTTTGTCATCTGCAATTAAGACATTCAATTTGGACAAGTCTAAAAAATATTTTTAGAAAACTACATGAAAAAGAGTTTTTTTTTTTCAAAATGGCTATTACAGAAAATTATTTCATCTTTACAACCGACAACCAGAGACAAAAATCTCTCTACAATACAATAGAAATATCCAATTCAATCTTATCTCCACTGCATGTCAAAGGTCAGAACTATTCCAAATTTATCAGCCTGTAACAGTTTAACCCTTTTCCACTCTATGATGACTTTTAACACCCCTGAAAGAGAAAGCTTTTGAAAACATTGTGGGAAAAGGAGATATTGCCGGTAACAAGCTTTTTTTCCTTTTCCCGCAATGTTTTCAACCCTGCTGGAAACAAATTTCAATTTTTGAGTTACGTTTACTTTTAGTGTGCAAGTGCTTTGAATTTGGACTAGTCTAAAAGTTTGTCCCTTGGTGAAGGGTTGATATAACCATGTGCCAATGACTGAAAATAAATATTTTGATCAAGCTGATAAAATTATGAATGTCAGAAAGTGACATTGTGAATTTATTTCTCTGTAGAAAGTGTGACAAATCCACATGATGCAGTTTGCTTATGAAACTTGAGTTACCAAACAAGACAAAAACAGTTTGCAAATTGAAAAAAGATATTAAAAATTATGTAATGTCTGTTTTAGTAAAAGATGTTATATATATATGGTAAAAAATAAAACATCTTAATTGGGAGAGCTTCATTTGGATTGATTGTCTATGTAAGTATACTCATATCTTAACTCTTTACCAAACGACAAAATTTTAGGCTGGTCTAAATTGAAAGCATTTGCAGATGACAAAATAATCATAACCCAAAAGTTGAATGTTGCTTCAAGCAGGGTAGAACACATTGTGGGAAAAGGAGAAAATGCTGGTCACCAGCATTTTCTCCTTTTCCCACAATGTTTTCAAAAGGCTATCTCAGGGTCGTAAAAACCAGGGATTGTTTGGTAAAGGGTTAACACTTTACCAAACGACAAAATTCTGGACAAGACCAAATTCAAAGCATTACCAAACGATAAACTGAAAATAGCTTAAATTGATGTTTCCTGTATGTGATAGGGTAGAGAATATTGTGGGAAAAGTTTACCAGCATTATCTCCTTTTCCTACAATGTTTTCAAAGACTTCTTCCCCAGGGTCGGTAAAACTCAGGATTGTGTGGTAAGAGTTAATATGATGTGTGTGGTTTTTTTTTGTTTCCTTTATTGAATTTTATTTGACCCAATACTGATGAATCAACATTTTTAAACCTCCATTTACTTTTTATCAGACCACATTATGACAATTTCAATTTGGCAAAATTGGTGCAACTTTTCTTTGATAGGGAAGAAAACATTGTAGGAAAAGGACAAAATGCTAGTAGATCTAATCAGTATTTTCTTCTTTCCAGTAATGTTTTCCAAAGGTTTCTTTCTCAGCGTCCTTAAAAGTCTGCGTTTTTGTAGAAGGTTAAGAGCACTTTTAAAAATCTTGTTGAACTCAAGCATTGACAACATATTTTACTCTTTTCTTCACAATGTTTTTATATATACTTGAAGACACAACTGTCGAGTTTGGGGTAGCATTTACCCTAAATTTTCATCTACAAATGCTTTCTAGATTTAGAACAGGTTTTAACTTTTGTGATTAGTAAGGAATTCAGGTTCAAACAAAAAAAGTCTGAAAAAAAAAATCCTTTGACCCTTTTCCAAACTATCCCTGGTTTTTTACAATGCTGAAAAAGAAGGCTTTTAAAAAAAATTGTAGGAAAAGGAGAAAATGCTGGTAACCAGCATTTTCTCCTTTTCCCACAATGTTTTCTACCCTTTCATAGACAACAAATCATTATTTACATTACCTGTACATTTTAATTGTCATCTGCAAATGCTTTCAGTTTGGCGTTGACAAAAATTTTGTCATTTAGGAAAGGGTTGATCTACACTGTGCATATTTATACCTGGATGGTGTTTTCTTTGTTGTAACTTTTGATGGCATTTTCTTACGGAAGCAGCAAATTATCACATTCTGAAAAAAGAAATATAGTTTTAAAACAGTCAATAACACACAATCCTTAAAATTAATGACCTTGAGAGAGAAAACTTAAGAAAAATGGAAAAAAAAAAGACCTTGGCATTACAAATTTGAACATAAAGTACAATTTCAGCTTTTTAATTCATATATTTACATTCTTGCCTGGAAGATTCTCTTTTAAATTTTGGACAGTTGTAGTATTTTGTGATCTGGTAAAGGCTTAATACTAATAGTCAGTGATAGGGAAGTTGAGTAAGTATAAAATGTATAAAAAGTACCAAGGAAAATACATTAATTTTGTAAATCTTAAACTCTTTACCTAACAACAAAACTGTAGTCCAAATTGAAAGCATTTGCAGATCTTAAACTCTTTCCCTAACAACAAAACTGTAGTCCAAATTGAAAGCATTTGCAGACGACGAAATAAACTTGAATAAAAAAAATGTAATCTGTTCTGGGAGGGGAGAAAAACACTGGTTATCAGCATTTTCTTTTTCTCCCACAATGTTTTCAAAAGCCTTCTTTTTCAGGGTGGTGAAAACCTGGGATTGTTTGGAAAGGCTTAAAAAAAAAGCGGAGCACCAAACAAAAAACCAGGCAGCAAGGAACAAATTCCTTTTTTTTACAAAATACTGGGGTTTTTTTTGTTTATATTACAAATTTCAATATCATTGCACATTTCATTTCATATGACAAATCATATATACATAACTCTAAATTATATAACATAATTATGTTGACAAGTGAGAAATATCAGTAACCTTATTTGCAATTTATGAACAAAACAATAAGGAAGGAAGTCAGAGAAAGCTTGAGATTAATCTAAACTTTCAATCCCAGCTTTTAACAACCCTGAAAGAAAAAGCTTTTTTTAAACATTATGAAATAGGTTAAACTGATATCCTGTGTTTTGTCCTTTTATCAACGTTTTACACCCTTTCAAAATTTTCCAAAATAAATTGTACAATATGAGTGGTATTTGTCATCTGCAAATGTGGACAGGTCTAAAAGTTTGCCATCTGGTAAAGAATTTAACATTTTTTTTAACGGTAACCCTTTACTCTTTACCAAATGATAAAATTTTAGACTGATCCAAATTGAGAGCACTTGCAGACGACAAAATAAAGGTAACTCAAAAATTGGACTTTGTTTCCAGCAGGGTAGAAAACATTGTGGGAAAAGGAGAAAATGCTGCTTACCAGCATTTTCTCCTTGTCCCTCAATGTTTTCGAAAGGCTTTTCTGTCGGGGTCATTAAAAGTAGGGATTGTGTAGTAAAGAGTTAACATATAAATGACAAATCAATGACTTGTCCAAATTAATAACATTTCAAGACATACCAAAATACATTTATGACACGGTTGGATTTATATAAAATTTGACTATATAGAAAACAGTTACCTCAATTCTTCCGTTGACTGCAATGTTTCAAAGTGTTCATAATTAACTTATTACCGTATAAAAACAAAGAATTGTTTGGTAACAGAAATTTTTGGGCAAAACAGCACTTTGCATGGTTTAAAGTGTTTGCCATGAGAATGGTAAATGATAATTTTCTCCTGTTCCAAGAATTTTTTCTTCCAATCCAGGACATTCTCAATATTCTAGTCCAGTTATCCTCATACTTTTTGTTGCATAGGAAATAATTAATTGATATACAGGAAACACATAAACTTTATTTATAGACATTCTTTGTAAAATGTAATTTGAACATTATTTTACTAGCTTTGACCATCTGTCCTTGCATTTATTTTAATCCTTGTAGGATTACCTCTTTACCAAACAACAAAATTTTAGGCTAGTACAAAATGAACGCATTTGCAGACGACAGAATAAATGGGACTTAAAAAATAAAACTTGCCGTGGAAAGGGCAGAAAACATTGTGGGAAAGAGGAAAATGGTGGTTACCAGCATTTTCTTCTTTTCCCATTAAGTTTCAAAAGGTTTCTTTTATAGGGTCATTTAAAGTCAGGATTGCGTGGTAAAGGATTAAACATTCAACCACCCTTCAAAACTATAGTTGCCTTTACAGCTAATGTGGATTACACAGACTGCACAAAGCATGCATGATCTACACCATCCACCTTACTTTAATACTACAATAGACGAAACCATATGACTTATTTTGGACATTTTTTAAGATAGAAAGTGTTGGCACTTTAAGGTTTAACTCTTTACTATACGACCGCGACTTTTAACACTCCTGTGAAGGAAGCCTTTTGAAAAACATTGTGGGAAAAGGAGAAAATGCCAGTAACCAGCGTTTTCTCCATTGCCCGCAATGTTTTGTTACTTTCCTAAAACAAATTTCAGCTTTTCAGTCAAGTTTATTTTGTTGTCTGCAAATGCTTTGAATTTGAATAAGTCTATAATTTTGTCATTTGGTAAAGAGTTAAGGGTTACTGGTAATATAATTTGACATTTACCCCATTACAGAAATCTAATAAGATTTCCTTTACAAGTCGTTTCTTCTGAAGTTGAAGGCTGAAGGCTCCGTCATCAAGAGAGTGAATTCATTTCATTGAATTTGTAATTTTTCAGCAATATCTTAGTCTTATTTTTGTAAAATGTTCAAGAATGTATATTTATTATGAGAGCTCCAGATCGGGGGGAGTGGGAGTGATGGCATTTTAAATCCTTTATTTCTCTTCTAAACCAACTCGATGTTGTGGGTGCTCATTTGAATTGTCTCGATAAGATGATTCTAATGAGTATGGTGCCATAACAAATGGTTTAGCGGAGAATAATTAATATTTTCAATTATAAAGTCAAAATCACTCACAGTGCATATACTTGGAGTTCTGTATTACCATTAAGTTTAACCACAGGAATATGACATTCTATAATGTAAAAAAAAAAATGATAAAATATGAAAAAAATACCCCCAATATATAAAGAAACACTGGGGGATTTTTTTTTATATATACATATTTCATATATTTTTATTATTGAATGTCAAGTTCCTGAGCATTAACCCCAAGTGCTTTACATTTAACCCAAGTACAGATAACTGTCCCCAAAGGCGATGTTACTTTTCGACTGGTCGCCTCTGGGTGCACAGTAAATATCTAAATATGAAAAAGATCACCGGGGCCTCTCATTATTGAGACTACATTTAACCCTTGAACAAATGATCACAGTTTTAATGACACTGAAGAAAAAGGCTTTTAAATGTACTGTGGGAAAACGATATAAAGTGCTGGTTACCACAATGTTTCCAATCAAAGACAAAAGTCATCTTTTGAGCTATATTTCATTTGTTGCCTGGCATGTCACAGTGAAAATGCATTAAAATTGGCAGAGTAAAAAAAAATGTCATTTTTTTTAAAAGGCCCTTCACAACTTTTGTTTCTTTTGCAGCCAGTATTTATAAATAATGATCAGACTGCACAAAAAGGTGCAGTGTAATCTTTGATTCATATTGCTCTCTAAATTGAGATATTTCATTGAATTTGCATTTATTTATCGTCGCTACCGGTTTCCCATATCATATGGGCAACGCCCTCTGAAAGCTGTCAGTGTTGTAACGGGTGGGTTACAGTCAAAACGTACTCAAACCAAAACGTACCCAAGTCAAAACGTACCCAAGTGAAGTCAAAACGTACCCAACTGAAGTCAAAACGTACCCAAGTGGAGTCAAAACGTACCCAATGTGAATTTAAAATGTACCCATGATTTTTATAGTGTTTTTATCTTCCATATTTCCACAAATTAATAGAAATATTGTTTTCGACATCTTGGTAATGATAATTTTTAATTCTGCTTTATTTCAAATTTGCCTTACATGATTAAAACAAATAATGAAGCATATCACAGAACATATAGCTAAGTCTATCAAACGCTTCATGATAAAATTACAGTGTGTGTTTCTCTCTTTTTAGGCAAATACAATTAACATTAGGGAAAAAGCATCAGATACCTTGATATCGTTATCCATCATTATTTTATTATCTTATCAATAAAAAAAAAAATCGGGAAAAAGATCTTCATGAGAATTAGCACTTTCATAAAAATGAGATACAGTACGTTAACAACATTGTTTGGATAACAAAAGGTGCAATTTTCACACCCAAAAAGAGTGTGATAGACTATAATAATGTGGTGAATAAATCAATTATTCACTGTGGTATTTAAGCTGCTGTATATTACCTGATTATATATTTGAATGCTTTGTAAATATTGATGATTTGAGAGACAGTTTGCTTTAGATGAAAAACTGAAGGGTTGATTTTTTTTCTTAAATTCGTTAAATGCTCTGATAGAAATTTTCCTCTTATTTTCCTTTTCTTCCCTTTGATAGTTCTTCTTTAAAACATTTTTATTATTAGGAAATTCCCTAAACATGGACAAGTAAAAGATTTTGTTGTCTATGAGTGGTGACTCGGTTACACATTCTTATCATTACAAGTATAAATATTTACACAATTTTTCAGTTAATTAAATTATTAACATTTAGAGGGCAAATATTGTAAGATATATTCTGCACTGAAAATATTGTAAACTTAACTCTTTACCAATCAATAAAATCTTTGAGTCTTCCAGATTGAAAACATTTGCAAACAAACGTTATAATATAAGGCTTCGAGGGTAAAAAAACATTGCGAGAAACGGGAGGAAGTTGTTAAAATATTGTAAAAAGCTATTTTTCAGAAGGATTGTAAATACAGATCGTGTAATTAAAGGTAACCTGTGCTTTTTGTGGGTGAAAAAAAAAAAACATGTTCAACTAAATATCATTGAACATTTTCAGCTTAAACTAAAATTGACTAGATCTAAATCATTTTTTGTTAACTTTGAAAAGGGGCTGGGTGGTGAATACAATTAATACTATGTAGCATTGTGTATAAATAGTTGTAAATCATTTATGAAAATAAAACTGTTAATGACAACTACATGTAGTTTGTTACACCTGATTGGTCCTGACATAAACACATCACCCATAATTGAATGTAACGTAGGATTGAAACCATGCATCATTTTTAAAGAATTAAAAGGATATAAAGTGAGTCTGGAGTTAAAACATCCTTAAAAGGTAAGATACATGAAGTTTTTAATCTGTAACTAACACTGAAATTATTTCAATGAAAATTTTACTTTGGGTACGTTTTGACTTAAATTTTGGGTACGTTTTGACTTAACTTTTGGGTACGTTTTGACTTATTTTTTGGGTACGTTTTGGTTTGGGTACGTTTTGACCGCATCCCTAACGGGTGATAGTGCACAGCAGAAACAGGACGAAACCCATCCTAAGTTACGACGGTTCTTTAACGTTTATAGCTGGGTTTTCATTTAGATCAAACACTAAACAGTAGATGTTCCATCTGCTTTTGCGGGTCGAGAAATTCGGGGGCGAATAGGACAAAAAAAAATGTAATTAAAAATGAAATGATTCGAAACTCAACTGATTCAAGGCAAAATATGGACTATCTGAGAACTGTTATTTGGATAACGAAAAGTTACTTATTACTAAATATTGAAGAAAATGCAAATGTATTACCAACTGTTTTAAATTACCGCTTTGTTTACGTGACCTCGGGTCAGTTCCAACGGATTGCGGAAGAGTGTCACATGACGAGCACATTGACCAATCAAAGTCAAGCGGTACAACAATTTCAAATTTACTATCAAAATATTGTGCTATATTCCTACGCACTATTAAAGCACTAGATTAAAAGGTTATGCTTGAGGTGAAAATATTTGCGCACCAATAATAAATTTTACCTTAAAATTCAATAACTGGAATGAAAAGCATAATCAAACTCTGGACTTCCACGGGTATTATTGCGTCCCACATGTCTGACCGATTTAGATCTATTTAGTTTTGCGGAAGATTCGTAGTTGTAAGTCCCGCGCAAAGCAAGCGGTAACGGAAAGAGTGCGATGAATGAAAAAATTGTTACAACACAAGAACAGTACAAGTAAGGTAAATCTATGTAGGTGTCTCTTTTTTTTAGAGTGTTATGACAGTTATTTAGCATCTGTTATAATGTGCATTATAATTCAAGAAACACTTCATTGAAAGGCAAATTCTCTTCCCATCATCTTTGTTTTTGAAAGGTGTCACACATTGTGTGTATTCACCCGTGTGTATTCCCTGTTGAATATATTGAGTGAAAAGACTGAAAGAGTTTATATGTGCGAGAGACTTTTAGTAACAAGACAGACGCTGACCTTAACAGCTCATTATTCATTTTTCAATCATGTGGGGAAAAGTGAGAGTTAAACGAAAAGCTGTACTGGGCCTAAGCCCCTGAAACGCCATCTTTCACTGTTCTTTGACTTTGGCTTAAGAACGTTTTTTTGCACACTGAAGAGTCGTTCTGTCTTGTAAATCCACAATTTAATGTAAGAGGCTTCACCGTCTGCCAGTAAAATCCACCCATAATGTAGAGTACACTGTAATAATTCGGATAAGACTGCTGTGCAGACAGATTACATTCAGTCTGAAGGTTTTTGACGATCCATGCCCATTTTATTACCTTGTCATTTGAAATTTCGTTGCCAAGAGCTGCTTGAAATGATGCTGGTAATACAGTAGTAATTCCAGATCTTTAAACTTAACAAGGTTTCATTTGAAGGGTCGCAGAGACGGATAACAAATTGGCATTGGAGCAAACTTTGAGACTAAAGGTACAGGCTGATTTGTCTTTGCAGATGTCCTAGTCACTGTACGGATGTTTCGGTAACATACGAGTTCGATAACATAGACGTATACTGCTAATGGATTGGATGTTTCGGTAACAAAGCAATTATATTGTGTTAATGTATCGTGCACCAAACACATGGCTTTATTTTGTTCAAACATTCATTATTTAAAACCTTGAATTGTAATTTCCACTATGTTTCATAAATAATTTTTTGTTATGTACATCATTCCATGTTGTATGTATTAACCATGTGGAATGCCTATCTATCAAGCGAAAAAAGGGTGGAAAGTGAAAAAATAAGTTTTGAACCTATCTATCAAGGGATAAATGGGTAAAAAGTGCAAAAGTTAAAGGTTTGAACAAACAAAGGTATACATTAAATGTAAAGAACGTCACAGAACATAAACATATAATTGCTTTGTTAACGAAACATCCAATCCATTCACACTATAAGTTTGTGTTACCGAACTCATCTGTTACCAAAACATCTGTCACCCTCTTGGTCTGTATATATGTAATGCTTAGCAGCGACTCATTTCAGATGATTTTTATTTAATATATTATATGTATGTTTTATTTAGTGTTTATTTTTACATTGTCTTGTATTATGTATGACCATAAAGAGTCAATTATTGAAATAATAAACTATTCTATGCTACAAAAGATTTTTAACCTTGTCTATCAAGTTTTTACCTATGCCAGACAACAAGAGTTAGGACTTGTTCAATCAAAAGCATTTGCAATGTTGCAAATTCATATTAACCCATTACTACACAATTTCTAATGTTGATGATCATGAAAAAGAAGCCTATAGAAAACATTGTGGGAAAAGGAAAAAATCTGGAAACAAATTTCAAAATTCAGTCACTTTTATTTTGTCATCTGCAAATGTGTTCGGTTTGGACAAGCCTAAAATAGTGTTGTTTGGTAAAGAGTTAAATGTTACCCTAAACACAAAGTCTTCGTAGGGTGATAAAGATCAGGCAAGGAAAAAATTCATTTTCTTCTTCCACAATGTTTCTGAAAGCTTTTTATCTCTAAAAGCTTTTATATTTTGTTAAAAGTGGGGATTATGTCGTACATGATTGAGCAATAATAACAATTGTGAAATTGCCTTTGTCATGTTTCAGGTTTGAATGATGTTATACGCAAGTATTGTTGTAATTAAGAGAAACGGATCTGATGGTGCTTCATTCCCATTGACAACAACATCTTGTCTGTTTGGAAGGTAAAGTTTACTAATAAAACTGGTCTTGTCACACTCAATAGGAACTGCAACTGCTGCATGATAACCGAAATAAAACTAACATAGACAAACATAAAACACTCAAATAAATGTCTGTAGAAGAGATTGTCCCCTCATAGTCATAATTAAGTTGGAATCTTTAACATGCCAAAGGGCAGAATTTTAGATTGGCCCGAATTGAAAGTATTTGACAAACAAACAAAAGTGAATCAAAAAACTGAAATTTTGTTTTGAGAAGGGTAGAAACATGGTGGGAAGAGGAGAAAATGCTGGTTACTAGCATTTTCTTCTTTTCTACAGTGTTTCCAAACGGCTTTTTTCACAGTATTGTAAAAAAAAAAGGGGGGATGTGTCACAAACGGTTAAACCTGAATATTTCCTTTGTATGGTTTAATTAGTTTTCTTTGATCACATTGATATGGGATAAGCAACTAACGAGAGTTAACTTAGATAGTGGTTGCGTACACCTTTCATTAAAAAAAAAAACATTTTACACATTCATTTTCTGCTTATCTAGTTTTTTATATGTGAACATGTTATAATACATTATGTCCAAAAATGAAAATGCAATATTATCGTTTAGCCAACTTTTTCATGGTTTTTCACATGTTTATGCAGGAGCAACGATTGTGACATCAGAATCCAGCTTCCCCAAGTTGGGCTCGAGCACATCCGGCTTGAAGTGAATGAAAACAAACAGGTAGTGTAACAATTGTTTACAAAAGGAACAGAGAACTATTAAAGTGAACACATTCTTGAATAATCCTTTTAAAGATTTCTTTGTGTTTATAAAATTTTAAGAAGCAGATAAACTAATCTTTAAACTTCGGAAGAGTTAACAAATTCCTTGTATATTTCTTTAAGATAACAAGATAAATTTTGTACATATACTGTAAATTACTTATAGAAATAAGTTGGAATTGAATTAAGACTGGAGATTTAATATAAGTGTTGAAAAATACAAAGATAAATAAGAAACATGAACAGCCTACTGTAACCATGATTTCAGGTTTTCCTTATCAATTTGGACAACACCCACTCAGTGGTCGTGAATGGCAAGGAAATCAAGAAGTCTGTTCAGCTTCAACATTTGGATGTGTTTACCATTATTGATCGATCATTTAGACTCGAGTTACCAAACCAAGAAACCGTTTCAGTGACGAAATCTCCGAAGAAAACACCTGTAAAATCAAAGATGTCTCCATCACCCAAGAAAAGTTCATCTGCAAAGAAAGAGCAAAAAGTTCTTACCCCAAAGGTATGGAATTTTTACTTCCTTAACCATAGGACAAAAAGTTAGTCAGTATATTGTTGGGAAACACAGCAGTTTCTCCTATTCATGTTTTTAAAGCTTTCTGCCGGGGTTGTTTAGAGTTGGGATGGTAACAAAAACTGGTTTGGTAACCAGCATTTTCTCCTTTTCCCACAATGTTTTCTGTACTTCTCAAATAAAGTTCAGTATTTGAGTTTTATTTATTTCATTGTCTGCAAATGCTTTCAATTTGGAACAGTCTAAAATTTTGTTGTTTGGTAAAAGGTTTGAACTAACACCACACAGTCCCGACTTTTAACAACCCAGAGGAAGAAGCCTTTTGAAAACATTGTAGGAAAAGGAGAAAATGCTGGTAATCAGCATTTTCTCCTTTTCCCAAAATGTTTTCCGCTCAACAAAGTTTTGGACTGCACTAAGTTCAAAGCATCTGCAGACGACAAATTAAATCGTGGTAATGTGATGATTTCTGACTCTTATACTAGGGTAGAAAATATTGTGGGATAAGGAGAAAATGCTGGTTACCAGCATTTTCTCCTGTTCCCACAATGTTTTCTATAGGTTTCTCTCTCGGGGTCATGAAAAGTGGGGATTGTGTGGTAAAGAGTTCCTAACCTGGAGACCTTGGGTTCGAACTTTGGGCTTTTCGGTCTTTTGTGGGAGTGCTCTTGAGCATGACACTTCAGAGCCCTAGCCTTGTACTGGTGAAACTGGCATGAGTATGTGAGCTGTCACCTTCATGTGACTAAAATTTTGTTGTTTGGTAAAAGGTTTGAACTAACACCACACAGTCCCGACTTTTAACAACCCAGAGGAAGAAGCCTTTTGAAAACATTGTAGGAAAAGGAGAAAATGCTGGTAATCAGCATTTTCTCCTTTTCCCAAAATGTTTTCCGCTCAACAAAGTTTTGGACTGCACTAAGTTCAAAGCATCTGCAGACGACAAATTAAATCGTGGTAATGTGATGATTTCTGACTCTTATACTAGGGTAGAAAATATTGTGGGATAAGGAGAAAATGCTGGTTACCAGCATTTTCTCCTGTTCCCACAATGTTTTCTATAGGCTTCTCTCTCGGGGTCATGAAAAGTGGGGATTGTGTGGTAAAGAGTTCCTAACCTGGAGACCTTGGGTTCGAACTTTGGGCTTTTCGGTCTTTTGTGGGAGTGCTCTTGAGCATGACACTTCAGAGCCCTAGCCTTGTACTGGTGAAACTGGCATGAGTATGTGAGCTGTCACCTTCATGTGACTGAAATAATGTTTAACCCTTTCCCAAACAATCCCTGTTTTTCACGACCCTGACATAGAAATCTTTTGAAAACATTGTGGGATGAGGAGAAAATACTGGTGACCAGCATTTTCTCCTTTTACCACAATGTTTTCTACCTTTCTAGAGACAAATTTCAGTTTTTGAGTTGCATTTATTTTGTTGTCTGCAAGTACTTTCAATTTGGGCTAGTGTAAGATTTTGTCGTTTAGTAAAGGCTTGACCCATTACATGTACTACACAATCCTGACTTCTAACGACCATGTAGAAGTCCTTTTGAAAACATTGTGGGAAGGAGAAAATGCTGAAAACCAGCATTTTCTCCTTTTCCCACAATGTTTTTTACCCTTCCCAAATCAAATTTCAATTTTTGATTTATATTTATTTTCTCATAGATCTGCAAATGCTTTCAATTGGGGTTAGTCCAAATTTTTGTTGTTTGGTAAAGAGTTAAAGGGGCATAAGCTAATCAGCTAAGGACCACTCTACCTCACGATTCCTTTAGTTGTCTAAAAGACAACAGGGATTTTATAAATGCACAATTGTATGACAACCTGCTTGGTAAAATGCATTATAGAGATTGCCAGCGATGTGTTAAACCCCTTGTTTTCCAGAAGCACTGCTTGTGAACAAGAGTTATGCCTGACTGTCAGTAGGAAATGTTTGAAATGGGTTTTGGGGAGTCATACTAGTATACTTTTAACTCTTTGCCACATGATCCCTGCTTTTCACAACCCTGTGAACGAAACCATTTGAAAACATTGTGGGAAAAGGGAAAAAATGCTGTTAACCAGCATTTTCTCCTTTTCTCACAATGTTTTCTTCCCTTCTTGAAAAAAATTTCGATTCTTTCGTAACATTCATTTTGTTGTCTACAAATGCTTTCAATTTGGGCCAGTCTTTAGGCATTTTTTCTTTTTCCCACAATGTTTTCTAAGGGTTTCTTTCACAGCTGTGTTAGAAGTTGTCATTTTGTGGCAAAGGGTTTTATGCAGTGGCTTCTTCATTTTCAATATTATTGTAGGCCAAACCTCCAGTAGCGTCTAAAGTTAAAAGCCCAGGTCCGTCACCAGGCACAAAGCGTGTTCAGTCACCCTCACCTGTTAGATCTGTACCAATCGCCACAAAACATCAGCCACGTGAAAGAACACCCAAATTAAAGCAAAGCCCTAAAGTAACCCCTGCTGTGAAGAACAATACTCCAAAAGCACGGTCTGTATCGGCATCCAAACCCACACCTAAGGGAGTTAAATCTCCAAGGGCAACGTCATTGCCCAGTGAGAAGTCACCAACTGTATCAAACACCTCTAGAAGCCCTCTCACATTGAAGAACTTGCAAGAGAATGTAAATAAAGTAAAATCTGGGACAGAAGCAGAAAATAAACCAGTGAGGCAAGGAACTCCCAAGAGTGAAAGGCCAAAACCAGTCAGTGATGTGCTTCAAGTTTCAAGCCCCAAATTTAACAAAACAGTTGCAAAAAAGATTGGAACACCAAAAACCTCTGCATTCAATGGCAAGGCAGGAACACCGAAATCTGCTAAAAAGTCTACTCTTTCAAGAAACACTTCAAATGTAATTGAAAAAACTCCAGATTCAAAGCTGGTCATATCTGAGGCAGCCGTAAGCTCGGTAAAGGGTTCAGCGAAACTCTCTTCAAGATCTGTCAGCCCAAAAATAGGTACACCTAAAACTCCTAGATCAGCTGGCCCAAAAATGGTTACAGCTAAAGCTCCCTCAAGACCAACCAGCCCTAAAGTTACTACACCTAAACTTCCTGCAATACCAGTCAGTCCAAGAGTGGGAACTCCCCAAACCCCTTCAGTAGCAGCAATTCCAAAAGTTGGAACACCTAAGTCATTGAAATCTTCCAAGATGCCAGGAGCTAGTAGCCAGTCTTCAGAAAAGACACCTTCAAGATCAGTCAGCCCAAAAGTCAGTTCACCTAAACCTTCTTCACAACCAAGAAGCCAAAAAATGGAAACTCCTAAACCTAGGACTGCGAGCCCAAATCCAGTAGCGTCAAAAACTCCTGCAAGATCAGTCAGTCCAAAAGTTGGAACACCTAAACCTTCTTCAAGACCAACAAGTCCAAAAGTGGGAACACCTAAACCTTCTTCAAGGCCAGCAAGCCCAAAAGTTGGAACACCTGAACATTTCTCAAGACCAGCAAGTCCAAAAGTGGATACACCTAAATCATCTTCAAGATCAGCAAGCCCAAAAGTGGCAACACCTAAACCGTTTTCAAGACCAGCAAGCCCAAAAGTTGGACCACCTAAACCTTCTTCAAGACCAGCCAGTCCAAAAGTGGGAACACCTAAACCTGCTTCAAGGCCAGCAAGCCCAAAAGTGGGAACACCTAAGCATTTCTCAAGACCAGCAAGTACAAAAGTGGATACACCTAAATCAAATTCAAGATCAGCAAGCCCAAAAGTGGCAACACCTAAACCATCTGCAAGACCAGCTAGCCCAAAAGTGGGAACACCTGAACATTTCTCAAGACCAGCAAGTCCAAAAGTGGATACACCTAAACCATCTTCAAGATCAGCAAGCCCAAAAGTGGCAACACCTAAACCGTCTTCAAGACCAGCAAGCCCAAAAGTGGGAACACCTTCAAGACCAGCAAGTCCAAAAGTGTCTACACCTAAACCTTCAAGATCAGTAAGCCCAAAAGTGGGAACACCCAAAACCCCTGCAATAGCAGCAAGCCCAAAAGTTGGAACACCTAAATCATCAAAATCTAGTAGCCAGTCTTCAAATAAAAAAGTACGTATTTTAGTCCTTTTAGTATAATCTCTGGGTAGGTGATAAAAAATGTTCAGCCATGCTTTGTGAAAAGGGTATTTTAACTATTTACCAAATGACAAAATTGTACACTGGTCCAAATTGAAAGCATTTAACAAAGACAAAATAAATGTGACTGAAAATTTGAATTTTGTTTTGCAAAGGATAGAAAACATTATGGTAAAAGGAGAAAATGCTGGTTACCAGCATTTTCTACTTTTCCCACAAAGTTTTTTAAAGGCTTCTTTCACAGGGGTGTTAAAAGTCGGGATTGTGTGGTAATGGATTAATCTTTTACTAAACAATCTGTGGTTTTAATGACCCTGAAGGAGCCTTTTGAAAACCTTGTGGGAAAAAGAAAAATGCTGGTAACTCATCATTTTCTCCTTTTCCCACATGGTTTTCTACACTTCCCCTGACAATTAGCAACATTTTAGGTACATATTATATGTTGTCTGCAAATGCTCTGAATTTGGACAAGTCTAAATTTTTTTCATTTGGAAAAGATGGTCTGTAAGTGCAACATACTGAAAGATTTTTTTTTTTTGTTTCAATTATTCAGAAACGGTTTTGGCTGGTACCTTTTGTAAAGTTGAAAGAAACAGTTTTGTATGCTTTGTCATAACCAGTTAAATTCCAATATTTTTTGATATGTGGTACATACTTTTAGCTCACCTGAGCACAACATGCTCAAGGGGAGCTTTTAGGATCACCCAGTGTCCGTCGTGCGTCAGTGCAACATCAATAATCCTTTAAACATCAACTCCTAAACCGCTGGGAGTCCTCTTTAAAAATTGTTCACAGAAATTGATTCCATCAAAAACTCTGGTTGCCATGATAACCAAATGGAATTTTCTAGGGAATTCTTTAAAAATCTTCTCCTCTGAAACCACTGGTCAGATTTTGAAATAATTTCACAGGTATGTTCTTTGGGTGACCCTTTACAAAAGTTGTTTGTAAAATTTTGATCCGTCAAAAAATGAAGCTCTGGTGAATGGGGGCTTCTTGCACCATATAGAAATGAAGGAATTCTCAAAAATTCTTCTTCTCTGAAACCGCTGGTCAGATTTTGAAATAATTTCACAGGATTGTTCCTTGGGTGACCCTTTTCAAAAATTGTTCGTAAAATTTTGATCCGTCAAAAAATGTGGCTCTTGTGAATGGGGGCTACTTGCACTATACGGATATTAAGAAATTCTTAAAAATTCTTCTTCTCTGAAACCGCTGGTCAGATTTTGACATAATTTCACAGAAATGTTCCTTGGATGACCCTTTTTAAAAAACTGTTTGTGAAATTTTGATCCATCAAGAAACATGGCTCTGGTGAATGGCCTTATGGGGGCTTCTTGCACTATATGGCCACAAAGAAATTCTTTAAAATTCTTCTTCTCTGAAAGGGCTGATCAGATTTTGAAATAATCTCACAGAAATGTTCCTATGGTAACCCTTATCAAAAACTATTTGCAAAATGCTGATTTGTCTAGAAACATGGCTCTGGTGAATGGGGGCTACCGGTACTTGCACTATTTGGCCATGAAAAAATTCTTTTTCTCTGAAACAGCAGATCAGATTTTGAAATAATTTCTCAGAAATGTTTCTTAGCTAACCCTTTCCAAAAATTGCTCTAGAAATTTTGATCCATCAAGAAACCTGACTCTGATGACTGTGGGCTATTTACACTATACAGACATGAAGAAATTCTTAAAAATTCTTCTTCTCTTAAAGGGCTGATTAAATTTTGAAAGAAATGGCTATGGTTCTCTCAGAAATTCAGGTGAGCGATCCAGGGCCATCTTGGCCCTCTTGTTTGGTATGTATTAAAATCATTTCAGATTATGGTTGTTGTCTACAAGTGGTCTAAAGTTTAATCATTCAGTAAAGAGTTAACCAGACTTTTTGATTGATATAAGTTGAGCTGTTTTACTGAATCTTTTATTTCAGACACCTCTGCTGAATTTAAATAAAAATGCTGTTACAAGGTCAGCTGCTCAAAGTAAGTGTTTTTTTTTTTCCCCATTATGTCAAACATTACATGTTTGCATACATACCTTATTATTATACTACAAAGAAAATTCTCATGATCTGATTGGTAAACATGCCAGAAACATATATCATGTACCCTGGCAAAAACCACGTAAAGAACAGGAAATAACACACTTTGAAAGGGTAAAACTTGCAGTATGATAAATCTGGGCTTCTACCAGGAGGGCCCAAATCATAGCCTTGGGGTCAAGTTGGTCCCCATACCAGGGGTCACAAGATTTACATGGGCTTTTGTGGTGAAAACTTTACAAGTCCTTTTGTTACTTATAATAAAGACTAGGGCTACTAAATTTAGCCCTGTCTCATGTATCTCATGTTTTACAGGGCCTTTTATTAAGAAAACTTAGAAAATTTTCTTGTTTATAACCGCACATTCTAGACCTGTATTATATGGTTAAGGGGTATTATCTTGTAGACCTCCAACAGGATTCAAGTAATTATAGCTTTGTGGTCAAAATTGGCCTTGCCAGGGGGTTACACTTTTATAGAAAAAAAATTTGTATGTTCTCAAGTTTGAAACCAATTGGCCAAATATTGTAATGTTTGGCTTGTAGTGTTTTCACTTATAAAACAATATGGGAAAAGTAGCCATTTCAAGTTTAATAATTTCCAATTCTTGTTTATGCGATAAAGTCTGCATTTGTTGTCAGATTTTCGTGAAACTTGCAGTTTGTTTATCTCTGCAGATGAGATTAGACTCATGAATAGCTTCAACCCTTTTGATTTTGAAAATTTTAAACTTGCACAGTTGCTTTGTATGATAAACAGCTTGAACCCTATTGATTTTTTTTTTTTTTTTTTTTTAAATCTGAGTCAGTTTGGAAAAAGTAGCCATTCCTTGTTGAAAATTTTCAATTCCTCTTTAGGCAATGAAGTTCAGTGTTGATCGAGTTCTTTTGAAACTTGCAAAGATTCGTCAAGGGATTGCAAATCTAGTATACTGTTCTGGAAAAGTGCCATTTGATCAGCAAAGTCCACATCATTAGTCAAATTTCTTTCAAATTAACTAGGATCGTTTAATACAAGGCATAATGAAAATTTGAAAAAAAAAAAAAAAAAGGTCTGGATTTCAAACATTTATATTTAAGAAATTTCACTTCAATTTTTTCACTGTTTGTGCAATTCACGTTACCTACCTATGCTGGTTTTTTGTTTGGTTTTTTTTTTTTGTATTTTTTTTTTTTTTTTTGCATCATGCATTCAAAATGTATGCTCGCATAAAAGCAAATCTCTGTCAGGAGAGCAATTTTAGGGCCTTCTAGTAATGACCTGAGATAGAAGTCTTTTGAAAGCATGAGTGAAAAGGAGAAAATGCTGGTAACCAGCATTTTCTCCTTTTCCAACAATGTTTTCTACCCAGTTGGACACAAATTTCAATTTTTGAGTCGTGTTTATTTTGTCACTTGCACATGCTTTAAATTTGACCAGTGTAAAATTTTGTCATTTGGTAAAGAATTAATAGTACTGAACAGCTATTGCATCATGATGTTACACAGTTTGATTTCTGTTGGGTAGCTTTGTCGGTAGTGTTTTTGACTCATGACAGGGTTTAGAAAAAGTTGCTTTTTTTGTGTGTGTGTGTGTGATTTTTCTTACCTCTGCATGCGAGAAAAGCTGTCAGTGGCTTGGAAGGAAAGTTGTACCTGTGCCTCTGTGAGAAAGACATGAAACACATGCTTTGATGCTCTGACAGCCATGGTTTGACTTTAAAATGGCGTTAAACTCCATTACATATGTGACATAATTTGATTTTTTCCTTTTTTGTAACTAGCCAAGGAAGGTACCCAATCTACAGGCTCTTCTGGTAAGAAAAGAAAACTGTCAGAAAAAGAAACTGAATCACCATTAGCCAAGAGGAAGAGAGTATCCTTTGGGCCCAAGTTGAGTCCAGAGTTGTTTGTGAAAAAGCTCCCTCCATCAACACCAGTCAGGAGGGGTGCTCTCCCCCCAAGATTAGCTGATACAAAAGATGGAATGTCTACCCCACAATCTCTGTTGAAAAGAAAATCAGCAGCTGCAACAACACAGGGCTCAATAAAGGAAGAATCTCCAGTGAAAAGCTCCCCTGCTAAAAAGACATTAAATCAAAACCAAAAATCTCCATCTAGAAGTGCAACCCCTAATGCAAAAAAATCACCAAAATCAGGAACTCCAGATAAACAAACACCTGGTAGGTCTGTTGCCCCTGCAGGTAGAAAATCTAGGTCACCTAAACCAGATACATCATCAAGAAAGTCAACTGCTAAATCTCAGTCTCCTAAAGGAAGGAAATCTCAGTCTCCTAAACCTGAAACACCCAAAAAACAACCAGAGGTAGAGGCAATATCCCCTGAAGGAGAGACGGCACAAACACCAAAAACACAAACGCCAACTAAACAGTCAGCTAGGTCTGTGTCTCCTAAAGGAAAGAAATCTCAGACACCTAAACCTGAAACATCTAAACCAGAGACCCCTGCAAAACAGGCACCAAGGTCTGTGTCTCCTAAAGGAAGAAAATCTCGATCACCAAAACCATCAACACCTAAACCAGAAAGCTCTACTCCAGAAACACCTGCAAAACAAGCAGCAAACTCCGTGTCCCCAAAAGGTAGGAAATCCCAGACACCTAAACCAGAAACACCTGCAAAACAGGAAGCAAGGTCTGTGTCCCCTAAAGGAAGGAAATCTCAAACACCTGAACCAGAAACCCCTGCAAAACAGGCAGCAAGATCCGTGTCCCCTAAAGGAAGAAAATCTCAATCTCCGAAACCATTAACTCCTAAACCTGACACGCCTAAACCAGAAACACCTGCAAAACAGGCAGCAAGGTCTGTTTCCCCTAAAGGAAGGAAATCTCAGACACCAAAACCAGAAACACCAGCAAAACAGGCAGCAAGGTCTGTGTCCCCTAAAGGAAGAAAATCGCCTGCTACGCCTAAATCTGAAACACCCACAGTGCAGGGATCAAGGTCTGTGACCCCTAATGGGAGGAAATCTCAGACACCTAAATCAGAAACACCTAAACCTGAAACACCAACAAAACAAATAACTAGGTCTGTGTCCCCTAAAGGAAGGAAATCACAGTCACCAAAAACGTCAAAACCAGAATCACCAGCAAAACCAGCAGATGCTGGAAATGCCCAAAAATCATTGAAGGTCTTTAGTCCAAAGACACCATCATCTAAGGTAAGAGTGGGTACTCCTAAAACCTTACCAACTAAGCTTACAACTGGGAAAAAGAAATCCACCAGGGCAAGATCATTGTCATCAAGTGCAAAACTAACAACAGCAACATCTAGTAAAATGGCTTCTCCTGCAGCTTCTCCTAAATCAGTACCATTAACTCCACCATCATCAAAAGCCAAGAAACATTCAAAACAAAAGAAATCACCAATAGGTGTTGGAAATGCTGATTTATCTGGTGTCAGACGCCTTCTGAAGACACCAAAGAATAAAAACAGAAATAATGCAGCTGATGTTAGCTTTGGAGGAGTAGCAGAGTTGTTGCAGAGTCCAATCTCAACACCAGCCTCAGCAAGATCTAAAGCCAGATCCTCTACACCATCAGACCTAGACATTAGTGTTGCAGCAAGTAAGACAGTTGTACCTTCAGATGAAAAGTCTTCTTCAAAGAAGAAAGTGGTCACCAAAACTCCAAGAGGAGGGAAAAACCTGAAACGAAAACGATCCTCACCACTGGTAATGGCTGTCAAAAGAATGAAAATTGGTACTCCTAAGAGAATCTCTCCACCGCAGAATATAAAGAATGCTATTGCTTTAAGGTATGATGAAGCCCAACAGTTATTTTGTTTTGGTTTTTATAAAAGCCTAAATCTGCCAGTTGTCAACAATTCTCTACAAAGATACAGATGACATTGTGAGGAAAGAAGAAAACTCTTTTTATATACATTTTTTTCCCGTCTTCCACAATGTTTTCATAAAATTTCTATATTTGGGTTGTGATGTAATGGACAAAATGATTATTGTAAACCTAAAAATCTGTTAACGTGAGGTTTAAGGTGTCAGTCACAAATTTAATATACTGGTGAAACAAGTCCTGGAAAAATTAGATCTGAAAATTTTTAAGTTAAGGGAAAAGTTTGATAGGAAAAAAATTCCGTTTACATGGCTTGGAGTTGGTACAACTATTTAGAAGATGTGTCGAGTAGTGAAAAGAAATGTGACTTGTATTTGAGTGAAAAAAAATGGGATAACTACCCAGCCCTTTACCACACAATTCCAAGTTTTAAAGACCCAGATGTTTGAAAACATTTTAAAAAAAAAAAGGGTAATTCACAGTGACTTGAGGGGAAAATTCAGCGATGCGAAAGGCTGTTTAAGATGGCGGTATATTTTCAAGGGCACCAAGTGGTTTTAGTGAGTCAACAGAATATGATAGCATCCCTGTTTCATTTGAATTGGTCTAAAAAAGTACAAATCTATAGTTTTCAACCATGTGATATTACTCAATTATAAAAAAATATAAGATTATTTGTACACTTAATTGTCATGGGGAATCCCTTGAATGCCACCATGTGGTAATGATAACAGTCAGTAAACAGCTGCTGAAGATCCTGAACCTGAAACCTGAAAAGGACAGGATACAGAGTAATTAAGAAGTCTTATTACTGCATTGACCTCGACTAGAGCAAGGGTGAAATTGTTTATATATACTAAAGGAGACTTTTCGGACATTCTCTATCAAGATAAGACTGCATGGAATCAGCAATCTTATTTTAATGCATAATTTCAGTACCTTTATGTTTCGATTGATGCTGAACCATACAACAAAATTTTAGACTTGTCTAGGTTGAAAGCACTTGCAATCGACAAGTCAAGCTGAAGTCAAAAATTGAAATTTATTTCCAGCAGAGTAGAAAACGTGGGAAAAGGAGGAACTGCTGGTTACCAGCATTTTCTCCTTTTCCCACAATGTTTTCAAAAGACTTCTGTCACAGGTTTTTAAAAACCAGGGATTGTTTGGTAAAGAGTAGGTTATGGGTAAACTAAAGTCTTCTCTTTTTTTGCTTAAAGAAAAGCCATGAGAAAACACAACATTTTTGTTCTGATTGAGGACAAAGACAGGTTAAAACTGAATGCAGATATTTTTAGATTCATTAAAAACTTCATATTTTTATGTTTGTTGCAGAGCAATACATGGGAAATCAGCCACTCCGAAGCTGAAGTCTTGGGCAGACATCGTCAAAAAACCAGCTGCTACCGTAAGTCTTGGCAAAGCTTTGAAGAAATCTCCAAAACAGCCATCAGCAGTAAACTTGGTGAAACCTCCAACACCAAGACCCGAACCAAAAGTAAGTCAAAGACCTTAACTTACAGCAATGTGTTGGGAGAATTTTTCATTTTTGGGAAATAAAATTGAGCCATACCCTGAGAAATGGAGTTTAATGCATCTGAAGAAAGTACCAATCCATGTCGGCCTGTGCAAGCTGACCTGGGTTAAGACTTTGCTCAAGATCAGTGTGAAGGGACCCTTCTACCTTATGCGCCAATGGTTTTGTGATGACTTGATTGATATCATGTTACACAAAAATGCATTAACCCATTACCACACAATCCCTATTTTTGATGACCCTGAGAAAGAAGCCTTTAGAAAACATTGTGGGAAAAGGAGAAAATGCTGGTAACCAGCATTTTCTCCTTTTTCACAATGTTTTCTACCCTTCACTTAACAAATTTCAAATTTTCGGTTACTTTTATTTTGTCGTCTGCAAATGCTTTCAATTTGAATAAGCCTAAAATATTGTCAATTGGTAATGAGTTAAACTGCATTTTTTCCAGAGAGCCACTGATTTCTCTTCTTGAAATATTTAATTGTCAAGTAGTTTGCATTTTCTCTATATTCTTCACTTACAAAGTACTGGCTGTATAAGACTGTTTGACTGTCGCTAGAGAAATTTGCTGCCTTTTCCCTTCCCTCTTTTTTCATTCAGTTTGTTTGCCTGTGATAGTTCTAGTTGGTATTATCTTAACTCTTTATCAAATGACAAAATTTTGGACTGTTCCTAAATGAAAACATTTGCAGATGACAAAATAAATGTGACTCGGATACTAAAATTTGTTTTGTTACTGTCTGTTGAAGGATAGAAAGCATTGTGAAATAGGATCTTTTCCCACTGTTTTCAAGAGGCTGTTTTCTCAGGGTTGTTTGTTAAAGTCAGGATTGTGTGGTAAAGACCCTGGTACTTTTTTTTTTCTCTCCAGATAGACATACTTATAATTCTGATTTAAACCTTTCAGGCTTTTCCCAAGACTCCAAGATCCAAAGCTGCAGCACTGGTAACAAGTACAGGGCATGTTGAATCACCTCTTACTGTGGTTATTGGTCAGAAGACTAAATCAAAGCTTGCAAAGACACCAAAAGCACTTCCAAAGAAAGGAAGAAAGAGTATTATAAAGGTAACTTAGAAAACTGTTTGACACTGAGCTGTTCACTGCACTACAAATTCAAGTATTGTCCAAATTGAAAATCTTTTTAACCCTTTAACAAACAATGTTTTGCCACCTTGTGAGATAGGCTTAGGAAAACAGGAAAAGGATGAAATGCTGTCTGATGACCTGCATTTCCCTCAATGTTTTCCTTCTATCAGTAGAGCTCATTTGACCCTATGTTTTATATTTTGTAGACCAATAATTGTTTTAGATTTGAAACAGCTAAATGACAATGTGATATTCCTCAAAGGATGTGATCTGTGTAAGGAAAGGAAATCTATTTGGAATTGATTACCAGCAATTTCTTTTTTTTTTTTCAGCAGTGTTTTCAAATTTCTTCCTTTTGAACACAGGATTGCTTTGGTAAAAGGTTGAGTGCCAAAGACATATTAGTAACTAGCATTTTGGCTTTGTCAGCAACATCCTACTACATTCAAGACTTACACGAACATTCTGAGAAAATTAGTTTGCAAGAACCTTTTGAACAAATCTCCCTGTAAGCACTGTCACTAATTGAACTTTAATATCTTGAGCAAATATTGGAGCTAAGCACTTAACCCATTACCAAACGACAATATTTTAGAGTGGTCCAAATTGAAAACATTTGCAAAAGAAAAAATAAAAGTGACTGAAAATTTGAAATTTGTTTTGTGAAGCGTAGAAAACATTGTGGGAAAAGGAGAAAATGCTGGTTGCAAGCATTTTCTCCTTTTCCAACAATGTTTTCTAAAGGCTTCTTTTTCAGGGTCGTCAAAAGTAGGGATTGTGTGGTAATGGGTTAAAGGGATATTGATTCAAGCAGGGTAGAAAACATTGTGGGAAAAGGAGAAATGCTGATTACTAGCATTTTCTCCTTCCACACTTGTCAAAAGCCTTCTATCTTGGGGTTGTAAAAACCAAGGGTTGTTTGGTAAAGGGTTAAGTCTTTACCAAACACAAAAATAATTAACCCGTTACCACACGAGAAAAATTTAGACTGGTCCAAATTGAAAGCATTTGCAGACGACAAAATAATGGTGATTGAAAAATTGAAATTTGTTCTGGGAAGGGTAGAAAACAATGTGGGAAAAGGAGAAAATGCTGGTTACCAGCATTTTCTCCTTTTCCCACAGTGTTTTCAAAAGGCTTCTTTCTCAGGGGCGTCAAAAGTAGGGATTGAGTGGTAATGGGTTAAGACTTCTCCAAAACAGAAGCTGTTGCAAATGACAGATGTTACTCAAAAATTAAAACTTACATTTGAAAGGTTAGAAAACATGGGAAAATGGTGGTACTTTCAAATTTTGAAAACCTTGAATAAGACTACTGTTTATTGACATATTGAATAGAGTAACTATCCATCAAATTTCCGTACAACAACCAGCTTTATCCTGGAGTAGAATAGACTTTGCAAATGCAGAAAGAGGACCAATTTCAATAACTTTCAAATTCAATGCAGGTCAGGCTAACCAGATTGACATAGGTCAATACTTTTCAAAATTTTAATCCATTTTTTTCTGGCATTGCATGAATTAAATTTAACTCTTTACCACACGAGAAAATTGTAGATGGGTCCAAATTGAAAGCATTTGCAGACGACAAAATAAATGTTACTGAAAAAGTGAAAGTTGTTCTTGGAAAGGTAGAAAACACTGGGAAAAGGAGAAAATGCTGGTTACCAGCATTTTCTTCTTTTCCCACAGTGTTTTCAAAAGGCTTCTTTCTCAGGGGCGTCAAAAGTAGGGATTGTGTGGTAATGGGTTAACCCTTTACCAAACAATCCCTAGTTTTCACGACCCCGAGATAGAAGCATTTTGAAAAAATTGTTGGAAAAGGAGGAAAATAATGCTGGTATCCAGCATTTTCTCCTTTTTCCACAATGTTTTCTACCCTGCTAGAAACACAGTTTTTGAGTAACATTTATTTTGTCATCTGCAAGTGCTTTCACATTTGGAACAGTCTAAAATATTGTCGTTTGGTAAAGGGTTGAGCAAGCCAGACCATATATGTCTTTGAATTTAGTTTATTTTGAATGGTTGATAAAAAGGAACCCTAAATTTTGTTATTTTCAGAAAAATGCCAGAAAATCTCAGGGAAAAGTTAGCTTAGGAGGAGTTGGGGAGTTATTCCAAACCCCACCCCCAGCACCTCAGTCCCCGGTATCTCCTCATACCATCAGCACCCCTGACTCTATCTTATATGCAGACCTTCCAGACACTCCAAATGGACCGGGTGAAATGTTTGTCTCACCATTATCCTCAGCTAAATCTTCTACAACTAAACCCAGAAAGAGTGTGCCATTAACTGGTGTGAAGGAGCTATTTTCCAGCAAAACAACAAAGTCGCCAGTCAGCCCAACTGGGGTGAAACGCCTTCTGAAAACACCCAAAACTAAGAGGAGTCCAAGCTCTCTGTCAGGTGTGAAAAGGCTTATGAAAACACCCAAGAACTCTCGCAAAGCCTCAGGACCAGTTAGCCCCACTGGCATGGCAGCCCTCTTTGAGTCGCCTAAAACAAAAGTAGGTTTTCAGTTGATGTTTTCTTTTAATAATAAGTTGGTTTAACTTTTATTAGCTCACCTGAGCACAACGTGCTCAAGGGGAGCTTTTAGGGTCACTGGCTGTCCGTCGTGCGTCGTCAACAATTCTTTAAACATCAACTCCTCCTAAACCGCTGGGCCAATTTGGACCAAACTTGGCAGGAATGTTCCTTGGGAGGTCCTCTTTAAAAATTGTTCACAGAATTTGATTCCGTCAAAAACTCTGGTTGCCATGGCAACGAAATGGAATTTTTTAGCAAATTCTTTAAAAATCTTCTCCTCTGAAACCCCTGGTCGGATTTTGAAATAATTTCACAGATATGTTCCTTGGGTGACCCTTTTCAAAAATTGTTCGTGAAATTTTGATCCGTCAAAAATTGTGGCTCTGGTGAATGGGGGCTACTTGCACTATACAGAAATGAAGGAATTCTTAAAAAATCTTCTCCTCTGAAACCGCTGGTTGGATTTTGAAATAATTTCACAGATATGTTCCTTGGGTGACCCTTTTCAAAAATTGTTCGTGAAATTTTGATCCGTCAAAAAATGTGGCTCTGGTGAACGGGGGCTACTTGCACTATACAGAAATGAAGGAATTCTTAAAAAATCTTCTTCTCCGAAACTGCTGGTCAGATTTTGAAATAATTTCACAGAGATGTTCCTTGGGTGACCCTTTTCAAAAATTGTTCGCGAAATTTTGATCCGTCAAGAAACATGGCTCTGGTGAATGGGGGCTTCTTGCACTATTGGGAAATGAGGAAATTCTTAAAAATTTTTCTTCTCTGAAACCACTGGTCAGATTTTGAAATAATTTCTCTGGGATATTCCTTGGGTGATTCTTTTCAAAAATTGTTCACAAAATTTTAATCCGTCAAGAAACATGGCTCTGGTGAATGGGGGCTACTTGCACTCTAGGGAAATGAAGAAATTTTTAAAAATTCTTCTTCTCTGAAATGGCTGGACAGATTTTAAAATGATTTCACAGTGATGATCCTTGGGTGACCCTTTTCAAAAACTGTTCACAAAATTTTGATCCATGAAGAAACATGGCTCTGGTGAATGGGGGCTACTTGCACTATATGGAAATGAAGAAATTCTTGAAAATTCTTTTTCTCTGAAACCCCTAGTCAGATTTTAAAATAATTTGACAGAGATGTTCCTTGGGTGATCCTTGCTCTTGTGAATGGGAGCTACTTGCACTATATGGACATGATGATATTCTTGAAAATTCTCTTTCTCCGAAACCCTGGTCAGATTTTAAAAGAAATTTTCCGAAATGTTCCTTGGGTGACCCTTTTCAAAACTTGTTCGTAAATTTTGATCCATCAAGAAACATGGCTCTCGTGGATGGGGGATACTTGCTCTTATACAGAAATGAAGAATTCTTAAAAATTCTTCTTTTTGAAACTGATGGTCAGATTTGGAAATGAATTTTACATGTGACCTTTTGAAAATTGCTTAGCAAAATTATAAATTTGGTTCCAATGTTTCAATACCTCAAAAAAAAAAAAAAAAAATAGGGTATGGTCATCTCAAAACTCAGGTGAGCGATCCAGGGCCATCTTGTTTACATTACGCATGTGCGTGGTGTGCTTAATAGAAGTTAGTCCTATGTCAAGCATACAATACCAACTAAATTAATGATGCTGGCGAGCCTGACATGACAGACACAAAGTTAAACCTTTTACCATTCAGTCTCGAGATAAAATGACTTAAGAAGAGGGCTATTCAAGACACTGTGAGAAAAGGAGAATATGCTGATAACCAGTATCTTCTCTTTTTCTTAGAATGTTTTCTATCCTTTCACAGGGAAGTCTCAACATCTCAAACACATTGATTTTGATTTGTGGTATATAATTACATATTATTATGTTTACAAGTTTGATAAGGGTAAAGTTTTGGGTGTCTGATGAAAAAAAGATTGGAAGACACTTTCTATTGTATTGATTTCCTTCCTGGATTATATGAGTCTCTGCAAAAGACAGGTTGTTAACATTTTAACCCTTTACCAGACAACAAAGTTTACAAGTTGTAGCAAGAGCATAATTATTGTGCCATCTGAACTGTAACAGTGTCTGGCAATCAGTAGTCTGGGACATGAAGTTTTGGAAAAACCCATGGACATTGCAATGGCATGATTCTTTTTAGCTCACCTGAGCACAACGTGCTCAAGGGGAGCTTTTAGGATCACCCGGTGTCCGTCGTGCATCGTCCGTCGTCCGTCGTGCGTCGTCAACAATTCTTTAAACATCAACTCCTCCTAAACCGCTGGGCGGATTTGGACCAAACTTGGCAGGAATGTTCCTTGGGAGGTCCTCTTTAAAAATTGTTCACAGAATTTGATTCCATCAAAAACTCTGGTTGCCATGGCAACCAAATGGAATTTTTTAGCAAATTCTTTAAAAATCTTCTCCTCTGAAACCGCTGGTTGGATTTTAAAATAATTTCACAGATATGTTCCTTGGGTGACCCTTTTCAAAAATTGTTCGTGAAATTTTGATTCGTCAAAAAATGTGGCTCTGGTGAATGGGGGCTTCTTGCACTATACAGAAATGAAGGAATTCTTTAAAAATCTTCTCCTCTGAAACCGCTGGTCGGATTTTGAAATAATTTCACAGATATGTTCCTTGGGTGACCCTTTTCAAAAATTGTTCGTGAAATTTTGATTGGTCAAAAAATGTGGCTCTGGTGAATGGGGGCTTCTTGCACTGTACAGCAATGAAGGAATTCTTAAAAAATCTTCTTCTCTGAAACCGCTGGTCAGATTTTGAAATAATTTCACAGAGATGTTCATTGGGTGACCCTTTTCAAAAATTGTTCGCGAAATTTTGATTGGTCAAGAAACATGGCTCTGGTGAATGGGGGCTACTTGCACTATACAGAAATGAAGAAATTCTTAAAAATTCTTCTTCTCTGAAACCGCTGGCCAGATTTTAAAATAATTTCACACAGATGTTCCTTGGGTGACCCTTTTCAAAAATTGTTCGCGAAATTTTGATCCGTCAAGAAACATGGCTCTGGTGAATGGGGGCTTCTTGCACTATACAGAAATGAAGAAATTCTTAAAAATTCTTCTTCTCTGAAACCGCTGGCCAGATTTTGAAATAATATCACAGAGATATTCCTTGGGTGACCCTTTTCTAAAACTGTTCGCGAAATTTTGATTGGCCAAGAAACATGGCTCTAGTGAATGGGGGCTACTTGCACTAGATGGAAATGAAGAAATTCTTGAAAATTCTTCTTCTCTGAAACCCGTGGTCAGATTTTAAAATAATCTGACAGAGATGTTCCTTTGGTGACCCTTTCCAAAAGCTGTACATATAATTTTGATCCGTCAAGAAACATGGCTCTTGTGAATGGGGGCTACTTGCACTATACGGACATGATGAAATTCTTTAAAATTTTCTTTCTCTGAAACCCCTGGTCAGATTTTGAAATAATTTCAGAGAGATGTTCCTTGGGTGACCCTTTTCAAAACTTGTTCGTAAATTTTGATCAATCAAGAAACATGGCTCTCGTGGATGGGGGTTACTTGCTCTTATACAGAAATGAAGAATTCTTAAAAATTCTTCTTTTTGAAACTGATGGTCAGATTTCGAAATGACTTTTACAGGTGACCTTTTGAAAATTGCTTGGCAAAATTATAAATTTGGTTCCAATGTTTCAACGCGAAAAAAGAAAAAAAAAAAATAGACTATGGTCATCTCAAAAATTCAGGTGAGCGATCCAGGGCCATCTTGGCCCTCTTGTTGAAGGAATTTGCAGGCTAAACTGTCTCATAGAATTTAATACAGTATCTGATATTTTAAAAAAAAGTAGATTTTTTTTTTATTATCATTATTATTATTATTTGAAAAGCAGAAAGGAAGGGTTGCCATCCTTTTCTACATTGCTTTCAAAAGTGTTCTTTCTTTGAGTTAGGACTCTTTTGATAAATATAAAAAAAAAAACTTGCATATGAGCCTAGCTCAGTGGAATACAAGCAAGCCATTACATAATTATGGATCAATCCAAATTAACAATAAGATTGAATCGTCCTCGGATATACAGAAAATTGACCAATTGCAAAAAGTTTCACCTCGGGTCAGCCTTCAGCCTGTGCAGGCTGACCTGAATTTATATTTTCCCAGCTGCATTAGCGCCCCCCCCCCCCTTCCCCTTCACAGAACAAGGCTCATATATAACATTTTTAAATGTTCTCAGGAGAAACATAGCCACAGTATGTGTTAATCTTCTACTAATTGACAAAATTTTACACTTGACCAAATCAAAAGCATCAGCTGATGACATTCAGTACTCCTCAAAAGATTGTTTGTATCCTTAAAAGGGTAGAAAACATTGTAGAAAAAGGAGGAAATGCTGGTTACCAGTATTTTTTTCTTTTCCCACAATGTTTTCCACCATTTTAAAAACAAACCCCATCTTTTGAACAGTTTGAAATGTCGTCTGCAAATGCTTTTAACTCTGCATCAAACAACAAAATTTCAGACTGGCCAAAATTGAAAGCATTTGCAGAAGACAAAATAAATGTGACTCAAAAATATATAAAGTTGTTATGAGAAGGGTAGAAAACATTGTGGGAAAAGGAGATAATACTGGTTACCAGCGTTTTCTCCTTTTCATACAATGTTTTCAAAAGCTCTCTTTCTCAGAGTCGTTAAAATTGGGGACTGTGTGGTAAAAGGTTAATTTGAACTAGTCTTGGACACATTACTATTTTGTAATGAGTTACAGAGCTACAGAAATATTCCTTTTGTATGTAGTGAGAGAATTTGTGACCTTTTCAAATGGATAAGAAAAATAGGTTTGATGGTTTTCTTCCCATTTTGTTTTTAGACTCCAAAGTCAGATAAAAAGAAAGTCAAAACTCATGAGAAAAAGGAAGAAACTCCACTTACAGTGGAACAGCCACAAGCCTCTAAGGCCAGGACAACCAGGAGAAATGTTAAAACAGCTGTGGAAAAGGTGAAGACTCCAGTAAAGAAGGCTAGAAAACCAATTAAGAAGGCTAAAACACCAGTAAAGAAGGCCAAGACACCAGAAAAGAAAGCCAAGACACCAGAAAAAGAGGTAGAAGTAATCATAGAGGAGGAAGAAACAGCAGTTAAGAAGGTCAATGTGCCAAGGAAGAAGGCAAAGACACCAGTAAAGAAGGCCAAGACCCCAGAAAAGAAGGCAAAGACACCAGAAAAGGAGGTAGAAATAATTATAGAGGAGGAACAAACAGCAGTAAAGAAGGTCAAAGTGCCAGGAAAGAAGGCCCAGGCACCAGAAAAGAAGGCCAAATCACCAGAAAAGAAAGCCAAGACAGCAGTGAAGAAGGTCAAAACACCAGTTAAGAAGCTACAAACAGCAGTAGAAAAGGCAGAAACAGCAGTTAAGCAAGTGGAAACACCAGTAAAGAAGGTAGAAACACCTGTTAAACGAAGAACTCGCCAAAAGCCCGTCTCCCCAGCTAAGGAAGCTTTACCTGCCAGGTAAGTTTTATGTACTTGTAATGTTTTACAGCTAGATCAGTAACATGCAGGGCAAGTCAAACTGCAGCATGACCAAAAGAATGCTACGCAAAGTATCAGTAAAAGAAACTGGCTGCTGTTTCACGATACAAGTGGCAACAGAGAGAGACAGCTTGACTGGAAATAAACCAGTTGTTACATGCAATAGCTCCTTTTCCCACAATGACTTCTGCACTGTCACTAACTAAAGCTGGGCAAAAAGTTTTATTGTAGCTCATTTTTTTAAAATTTCTGGCTTCTATATTGCCATAATAATAATTTCAAAGATAAGCTTTTAACCACAAGTCTCTATTTGTCAGCCTGTTTTTAGAATTTCAGAAATGGAAAGCATTTTTCAGTGACCAAAAGAATATTGCTTCAAATTGATTTGTCTTTTTATTGGGATGAAAACATTGCATAAAACAAGGAATATACTGGATACCAGCAATTTCTTTATCTTTGCTCCCCAGCAAATTGAGTGTTATCAGGGGTATACTGGAATCAGCCTGTGTCCGTCCATGTGTCTGTCCCTCTGTGTACAAAATACTAGTTATCGCCTGTTTCTGTTAATGCACTATTGGGGGGGGGTATTAATTCACATTCAGTGACAGCTGAAGTTTATTCATTTGTGATTTTTTTTTTTTACCTTGTAAATAATTTCGAAAGACTTCTTTCATAGGGTTCACAAGATTGATAGATTCTCAATTTCCCACAATGTCATCAACTCTATCAAAAGCAAACCACAATTGAGCCACATTGTAGAAGTCTGTAACTAAGTGCTTTCTATATCAACAAATTTTAATGCTTTGTTGTGTGATATTAAAGTTAACCCTTTACAAACAATCCCTGGTTTTTAGGACACAGAATAGGAAGAAACCTTCTGAAAACATGATGGGAAAAGGAGAAAATGCTTTTAACCATCATTTTTTTCCCCCCACCATGTTCTAATGTCCAATTTGAATTTTTGAGTCACATTTATTTTGTTGTCTGCAAATGCTTTCAATTTGGACCAGTCCAAAATTTTGTTGTTTGGTAAAGAGTTCAATAGTGAGAACCTTACAAAAGAATTTTAGGTGAATTTTGATTGAAACTAATGAAAGACACGTTTCTAAATGTTCATACCTTTAATCTGCTATATAAAACTGAAATTCTGTTACAGGAGAGGAAGAAAACGACCACCTTCCCCAATTGCAGAGCCTCCCATGAAAAAAGGGAAAGTTGAAAGTAAAGAAGAATCAATAAGCCCACAGAAAATAAGGTAAGACTAGATTAGTGTTTAACTCTTTACCAAACCTCAAAATTTTGGACTGGTCCAAATTCAAATCATTTGCGAAAGACAAAATAAATGCTGTTGAAAAACTGAAATTTGTTTGGAAGGGTAGAAAACATTGTGGGAAAAGGAGAAAATGCTGGTTATCAGTGCTTTCTAAAGGCTTCTTGCATAGGGTAGTTAAAAGTCTGGATTGTGTGGTAAAGGGTTAAAATCATATGCCTGAAGAGTTGTACTTGCATGTGCCACTGATCATTTGTCTTTTGCTCAAATTGCCAATGATAGAAATAAACTTCTTTCTGAAATGACAGAAGTAGTTTTAAAAGTTACCAATATGGAAATCATTACTGTGTACAAAATACAGTTGTTGATACAAATTGAATGAAATGAAAATTTAGACTAGGTGAGAAATGACTGGGAAGGGTACAAAGTTACCAAAATGAAAAGTCAGTTTTATTTAAGAACAAAGAGAAATTACCAAAGTAAACTAAAGCACTTGGACTTGCATAGTGGATGTGTAGAGAGTGCAAAGGTATGTGGTCCATGTTAATGAAATTATCCTATTTAATGTTTCTTTTTTTTTTTTCCTTTTCCATATTTCAGGTCTACAAGAGCAAATAGGAGTCAAGTAAAGAAGGCTTCACCAGTGAAGAAAGGTATGGCAGTTAAACCATCAGCATATATAAAACTTCAAACTGTCGCTAAGCACAGCTCACTGACCTTTTGCAGACAGTATAGATCAAGATCAGAATGTGCAGTCTGATCTTGAATCTACAATGTTTGATGAGGAAATATTACTCTTATGTTAGCTGGAAATAACAGTATTCAGGTTTTTACTATCATCTTAGAAATTCTATCTAACTTACTTTGCAGGATAGATTTGCTATGCGCAAAAGCTTTCAGCATGGAAGAGTCTAGAACTTCGTCATTTTTTGAAAGAGTTTCAGACTCTTTTTTACCTGATTAAACACAACAGTTTAGAATGTTGTAATCTTTATTTTTGACTATGATACAGACTTGAATCCCTGAACTTTCTCATGTGGGTGTCATTCTTGGTGTGAATTCAAAGAAACAAGGGTCAAGGAAAAACCCTGTTCTGTTGTTAACCCACGAGAAACTAGTTTTTGGCTACTCCTGAATAAGGCTATCCCTCTTTGTATATGAAATTAATAATAAAAAAATCTACCAAAGTGGCTCCCTCGGTTTTTCTGAAACTGTAGAACTTTAGAAATTGCGATATTAGAATGTTTGATTTAACCCCATACCACATTCCTACGTCCGAACAGTCCTGAAAACTTAAAAAAAAAAAACCATTATGGGTGGAAGGAAGAAAAATTGCTGGTAGCAGTTGTTTTCTGAGTTGTACCCAATGTTTTCTACATTTCTACAAAGTTATTTCAATGTTTGAATCCCACTGATTTTGTTGGTTACAAATGCATTCAATGTGTGAATTTTTTTTTTTTGTGGAAAGAGTTAAAGCCATGAAGAATTATCTCTAATACGGTATTACATGTAAATATGCCCTCCCTATAGTTGCCTATGGCCCCCTCCTGAAAAACCCTTGAATCATGAAAGCTGATGCACATTTGTTGCTTAAAATGACACTATTTGAAAAATATGATTAATTTTTGCTTTGATCAATATTTCCTCTTAACAATCACTAAAACACAAAGAAATACAAAATTGGACAGACTTTTTGCTGTGCAAAGTGAATAGAAAATAAAGGCTCCCTATCTGTGTTTTGCATAGCTCCAGAGAGCTTTTATTTAGAGAAATGTGGATATCAACTGCCTCTTTTAACCCTTTCCCAAATGGCAAATTTGGGACCACACCAAACTGAAAACATTCTGCAGATGACAACCTAACAGTTGCTAAAAAGATGATTTTTCTATATGATAGGGTAGAATACATTGTGGGAAAAGGAGAAAATGCTGTTTACCAAGCATTTTCTCCTTTTCCCACAATGTTTTCAAAAGGCTTCTATTCCTGACCCGTGACAACCAGGGATTGTTTTGGAAAGGGTTAACACATTTTTCAAAAGGACGTCTGTTGTAGGAACATGAAAAAATGTTTGAATAGTAAAGGGTTAGAAATGAAATTCTTATGAAACTAGGTGAACATTTTATCATTATCAAAACTTGTTTTCCTAGGTCAACAGAAAAAAAGTTTGACAAGTATCAAAGAGCCAGTTGAAGAAGCACCTGAAGCCTCAATGGCAGTGAGTAAATCCGCCGTTCAGTCAGGGTCACCAGCCAAAAGATCAACTCGGACTAAGCCCGTCAAAAAAGTTGCCACACCCAAAGTACAGGCAGCTAAACGTAAAGCCAGAAACCAGAAGACAGAAGAACCTGTTACAGAAATTCAGAATACAGCTACCATAGCTCCAGAGAAAAAACAAGCTACTCCAGCAAAAAGAGTCACTCAAAAGGGCAAGGATATGGCATCCAAAACAGCAGTAGCAGTTAGTCAGTCCCCAGTTCAAGCAAGATCCCCTGTCAAAAGGTCTACTCGCGCTAAGGCTGTCAAAAAAGTTGCTACACCCAAATTACAGGCAACCAAACAGAAAGCTGAAATTCAGGAACCAGAAGAACCAGTACCGAAAGTCCAGAAGAAAGCAACAAAAGCTTCAGAGAAGAAAGTTTCAACACCAGCTAAGCCAGCTAGCAGGAAAGTTACAGCATCAAAAACTGCAGCTGCAACAAGTCAGTCCCCAGTTCAACCAGGATCCCCTGTCATAAGGTCCATACGCACCAAGGCTGTGAAAAAAGTTGCCACACCTAAAGTAGCTACTAAACGGAAAGCTCAAGATCAGAAACCAGAAGAACCTGTTACAAAGATCCAGAAGAGAGCCACAGTTGCTTCCAAGAAAAAAGGCTCAACTCCAGCTAAGCGAGTCAGTCAGCAGGTTAAAGTTGTAGTTACACCGCTTCAACCAGGGTCACCAGTTAAAAGGACAACTCGCTCTAAGGCTGATAAAAAAGTTGCTACACCTAAATCAAAAGCTAGTAAACAGAAAGCTGGAAATAAGAAAACTGAAGAACCTGTTATAAAGCTCCAAAATGCAGCCACAAAAGAGGAAAAAGCTCCAACTCCAGCTAAGAAGGTTACTCGGCAGGTCAAAGTTAAAGCGTCGAAGAAAACCACTCCTAAAAAGAATGCAGGGCAAGCAAAAACTGCAGTGCAGTCCAAAACTGTTACTCCTGTGAAGAGAGTGACTAGATCGCGTCGTTAGTTGAGAAAAACTCAGACCTACATGTGTTCACTTTTTTCAGTGTCATAAGCATTGTATATATCTTAATTTATCATCTCTTTTTATTCTTTAATCTTATGAAGAACACTCGCATATTAATTTTAAGTATTTAAATCAAACTAAATCTATCATAAAATGATAATTTATCATTTATCTATGTAAAGATTGACATTCTAACTGCAGCATATTTCGATGTGTTGGAATTTATAGATCGACTTTTAAGTGAATTATCTTTTTGATGCAAAAGGAAATAATAAGAATAACAACCCATATTCCATTTTTATTCACATCAATTGATGTAAAAGTTAATCGAATCTTTTAGATAGGTTTCAGGAGCCAATCACTAGGTGGGGCAATCAGACACACCCTATATTTATGTTTCAGTCCTTTAAATCTCTAACTAGAAGTAACTGGTTTTTTTTTTTTTGTTTTTTTTTAAATCATTTCATACATTTTTTATTTTTCTCTTTTTAGTTTCATTTATTCTGTCCTATATCTATCTTTATCCCTTCTTTTCATTTTTATGTGTTTAATTCTGTTAGTTGGACAGTTTTCTATTGTACTGTGTTGATATATGTATGATGTTTTGCAAGTTGTATTACCCGTTACCTCCTCCCCAAACAAAACTTTCTGACTGGCCCAAACTGAAAGCATTTGCCGACAACAAATTCAATTTGGCACAACTGAGGAGATTTAAGTGAAAAGATGACCTTATGGGAAAAGGAGACAATGCATTAAGTCTCATATGCTGAATTAGATAGATTGACTCAACTGATTTAACTCTTTATCACACAATCCCTACTTTTAATGACCCTGAGAAAAAAGCCTTTTGAAAGCATTGTGGGAAAAGGAGAAAATGCTGGTGACCAGCATTTTCTCCTTTTCCCACAATGTTTTCATCCCTTCTCAAATCAAATTTCAATTTTTGAGTCACTTTTATGTTGTCGTCTGCAAATGCTTTCAATTTAGACTAGTCTAAAATTTTGTCATTTGGTAAAGAGTTAATGGTATAGACAAGGTTTGAAATCGGCATAGGTTTCAAACTCAGTGCTAATCTATCTATCTAGCTTGATATATGAATACAGTCTCTGCGGTGTATTTCATACATCCATGTGATCAGGAGAAATGATTTTAGAGTAGGGATACCGATATTTTTTATCTCAAGATTTTAGATTTATTCGTAAGGTTGAAAACCATACACACATTTCTAGTTTCATCTGTAGATACATAGTGCAAATATAAACTTTCATCTGATTATATTTTATGATTATGTACCCCCGTCAGAGTCGGGAGACGTCGTTTTTCCCCATGCTTCCGCTCTATAACTCGAAAACCTTTAAAGATATTTTGATAAAACTTAACATTTTTTAAAGCACCATGACACAAAGTGTCATGCACAAGAACCATTACTCAGGCTTGTATATTTTTTTGAGTTATTTCAATTTGATTACATGTATTTTCCTTACTCACTTTACATAAAATTTCCAGTCTGCAATAGAAATTTTGGATAAAATGTTAACTTTATCATGTATTACAAATCTTTCTGACATCAAAAAGAGGAGAGACATCTGGTTTTTTTTTTTTTTTTTTGTAGAAAAACAAGTAGTTTTTTGGTTCTGTGGAAGAACCTCTAAAATTTAGATAAGTGCCTCAGACAAGAAAGAAGATGCAGATGTGTAGAATTTCATAATAGTCTAAATGTTGTGATGTTGGAAAGGGTTAACCTTATACTGCATGATGACGTGTTTAAACAATTCTGAAGAAGAAAGCTACTGAAAACATTGTGGGGGAAAAAAGAAGAAAATGCTGGTAACCAGCATTTTCTTCTTTTCCTACAATGTTTTTTTAGCTTTTCAAAGAAAATACAATCATTTGAGCACAGTTCAACTTGTCATTTGCCAATGTTTTCAATCAAGGTAAATCTAAAATTTTGGTCATGCAGTGAAGAGTTAACTATTAACTCTTTATCAAACGACAAACTTTTAGACCAGTCCGAATTGAAAGTAATTGTAGATGACAACTTAAGTATGGCTCAAAAATTGAAATATGCCTTGGGAAGTGTAGAAAACATTGTGGGAAAAGGAGAAAATGCTGGTTACCAGCATTTTCTCCTTTTCCTACAATGTTTTCAAAATGCTTCTTTCTCAGGGTTCTTAAAAGTCTGGATTGTGTAGTAAAGAGTTAAGGTACCAGTCTGATATTTGAACTTCCCTCATAACTTTTTGGGGAAGTATTTTCTTGTCCATGTTATTGTCTGTTTGTTGTGGTTGATTTCTGTCTCATTGTAGTAGTTGATATAAATATATCTTTAGTTTTTGGGTACATTAACAATTTATTGTAGAATTTATTATTTCAGTCTTACTTTAAAGTAACAATAAATGCCAAAAGTAAATGATGTGGATGCTTGTAGATTTAAATAATACCTTTTTTAAGTATGGAAATTATTGTAAGGATGATAATTTGTGACTACAGTTGGTCCAAGTGTGGGTTGTAAACAGAAAAATTAATTTCAAAACTGGGTTTTAATGTTGCCAGCTCACTCTATCTTGTTGTTTACATTCTGTCTGTTTTTGAAATTTGATTTTTCTGCCAGCGACTTACACTTGGGACCCAACACACAGTTAAATTGTTAGCTGTCATACTTTTTAGTGGTGTAATTCGAATTCAAATGTATTTTGACACCTGCATTGTTTTGTGGCCTTTCATATATTTCATGACCTCAGATTTGATCAAAATAGCTTGCTTTTTCAGAGAATGTCGATCAAGATCAGACAGGACAAAGAAAACTGTCTGACAAAGGATCTAATGATATATTTTGAGAGGTACAAAATATCAAAGAACTGTGGTACGGACATATTTGTGTAATGGCTGAGAATGTCTATTTTGTTAAATTGGCATACTAAAGGTTACTCTTTTACTGAACCAATAAAAAATTCAGGGAAAGATTCTAATGAAATGTATGTTTTATGAAATTTATTTTGAAATTTTGGTTAACTCTTTACCCCGTGAGAAAATTTTAGACTGGTCCAAATTGAAAGTATTTGCAGACGACAAAATAAAGATGACTGAAAAATTGAAATGTGTTCTGGGAAAAGGAGAAAATGCTGGTTACCAGCATTTTCTCCTTTTCCCACAGTGTTTTCAAAAGGCTTCTTTCTCAGGGGCGGCAAAAGTAGGAATTGTGTGGTAATGGGTTAAGCATCATGGGAAGAGGTTCTTGCTTTCAGCAATCAATTGTGCTAATTACTCTAATGTTTTCATGAGCTGTCAATTACACAATTTTAACCCATTACCAAACAACAATATTTTAGACTGAAAGTATTGAAAGTATTTGCAGGTGACAAAATAAAAGCGACTGAAAATTTGAATTTAGTTTTGTGAAGGTTAGAAAACATTGTGGGAAAAGGAGAAAATTCTGGTTACCAGCATTTTCTCCTTTTTCCACAATGTTTTCTAAAGGCATCTTTCTCTGGGGCGTCAAAAGTAGGGATTGTGTGGTAATGGGTTAAGAAGGCATTATGTTTATATGGTGTTTGTTTAATTGTTTACAGGACATAAAAATCTAATATTGTTCTAATCAAAAGATTTGGACAGGACAAACTAGATGTTTCTTCACCCTTTCCAATTCAGTGCTGTGTACACCAGGAAAAGGGCTTTATAAAACATAGTGGGAAAAAGAGAGATTGCTGATAAACAACATATTTTATTTTACCCTCAATGTAATCCACTCCTTCAAAGACAAATCTCACAGTGTGGACTTTTAACTCTTTGCAAGATATACTCGTCTAAATGGATCATAAAATGTTACCAAAAAAACTTGAATTTTATTTTATTTAACTCTTTACCACTCGACAAAATTATAGACTGGTCCAAAGAAGGGTAAAAAACCTTGTGGGAAAAAAGGAGAAAATGCTGGTTACCAGCATTTTCTCCTTTTTCCACAAGGTTTTCAAAAGGCTTCTTTTCCAGGAGTGTCAAATGTTGGCATTGTGTGGTAAAGGGTGAAGAGTCCTGTGTTTTTTTTGGGGGGGGAGAATAAAAAATACAGCCTTTCCTTTTGAAAGTTTTTCTACTTTACCAAATTATAGATTCTGGTATGTGGCGACATACTAAATGTGACTGAAAGTTTAAGGTTTGTCATGAAAAGGAACGAAACATTTTGAAGAGGGAAAATTCTTGTTCTCCTTTTTGTGCAATGTTTACATAAAAGAGCTTCCTCCCTCAGTGTTTCTGATCAGGATTTTTGTATTGTGGAATGTATACTAGAACCAAAAATTTAACAGATTGAATCAGTTGGAACTAGAATATTTTAGATTTCTCTCATTTCAGCTAAATAAAGGCTGATTTTTAAAACTTTGATAGAGAGAGATGCTTCTGTATGAAACCCCTTCATTTGCCACACTTTTTTTTAAATGATTATGCATGTACATGTTGTTTGAATATTCTTCTTTTAAATGTATTTAATTAAGATAAGCAAATTGGAACTTGGACACACATTATTATGTTATGGTATAAAACCTGTCCAGCTGAGATAGTAACTAGCTATTGCTAGATAAGGGTTTGGATTTTAGGACATCATACATCTGTAATATATTTCATTTCATCAGGACACCATTAAAGAATGTATCTTATCTATAACCTTTGCCTTTTTTCTTTTTTTTATACGCCTGAAGGTTTGTGTTATGGCCCCAGTTGTCCGCCTGTCTGCCAATCCGTCAGTTAGCAACTTCTAGTGTACACAACTCTTCCGGCTCTAGGAACTAATTAATCCGTTACCAAGAAATCCCTGGTTTTTTACGACCCTGAGATAGAAGCGTTTTGAAAACATAGTGCAAAAAAGGAGAAAATGCTGGTTACCAGCATTTTCGCCTTTTCACGGAATGTTTTCTATCCTGTTGGGAAAAAAAAATCAATTCAAATTGAAGGCATTTTCAGACGACAATTTTAGTTAGCCTCAGCTGGTGCTCTTTTACTTCGATTAAGTTAAAAACATCATAGGAAAAGCTAGGAAACTAGCATTTTCTCCTTTTCTCACAATCTTTTCAAAAGGCTTCTTTCTAAGTATTGTAAAAGTCGGCATGGTGCGCTAAAGGCAACATTATTTCCTGCTAGATGCCATTCTATAAATACTCATCTAATTTGGGTATCCTGGGTTACAGCACCGAACCACTTTCCGATGCGACAACCGTTACTTTGAATTTCAGACTAAAATAAACGTACGTTTACTCCAGAAAACGCTATCCCGTGCGATTCATTCAGCTATGATCAGCAGCTCAGAGAAATCTGGAGCTGAAACAGGCCTCATTTTTTCTTCAAACGTATTGATAAAAGCTTTTTTCTCCATTGCTACTTTATAGTGCATCAATACTACACTTTCCCGAATATCTGGGAGAGTGATGCGTCATATAAGATAGGTCAAATTTTCGAAGGATATGACATGCGCAGATAAGGCTACAGGCACAGGTGCCTGACATGTCCGGTATCATACAATCCCTCTATATATAGAGGGGTTGTATGATACTAGACATGTCAGGCACCCGTGGCTAAAGGGTTAAAATGCAATTGGGAAATTGAGACTGATATTGTTTACAATAAGATAATCGGTTCACATAAAACGGTGACGTCATCCACGACATACCGGTAGCTCACAAAAAAATAGGATATCTTTCGTTTCGAAAGCGGGTTTCCCTCGAAAATATAAAGCTCTAGGAGTTATATTGTGTTCAGTTTTAGGAATTAATAGCCTGATATGGCAACAAATGAATTTAAATGTCCGGTATGTCTTGATGAGTTAAAAAATCCACGGATGTTGTTACCGTGTACACATACATTGTGTGAGGCACCATGTCTTCAACAACTACTGCAGCAACAACAGAACAGTCGAATTCACTGTCCAGTGTGTCGGGAAAGCACCAATGTTCCCTCTAACGGGGCCCAAGGCTTTCCTCGAAACATCTACGTTGGGAACGAAAATATTCTTGGGAGAGGTAAATCTTTTCTGTAACTTTATACACTTATTTAAATACAGGTACATGTAGCTATTTCTTAGCGTAGTTTTGGAAACGTGTTGAAAAGATCGCTCAATACGGACATTTAAAAAAGACGACTATTGTAGATCTAAAAGTACATTGTAGCTCTTTTGATTCTGATGAAGGCCTTGAACGTGCCACTCTGCAGAGTTTAATCAACTCATTACCAAATGACAAAATTTTTGACCGGTCCAAATTGAAAGCATTTACAGACGATAAAATAAACGTAAATCAAAAATGGAAATTCCATTTTGAAAGGGTAGAAAACATTGTGGGAAAAGGAGAAAATGCTGGTTACCAGCATTTTCTCCTTTTCCCTCAATGTTTTCAAGGGCTTTCTTCAGGGTCGTTAAAATTCAGGATTATGTGGTAAAGGGTCTTAATCAAGATGCCACAGAACAACACTCGATCCCCCGATCTAAATTTTAGTGTGTGTTTTTATTCTCTCACGAATTCTTGAAATGATGGAAAGTGAACGCTCTGGAAAAACAAAGATAAGGAATAATTATAAACATGCTTTCGGTTTCGATTTCAGCATGAAGATAATGCATGTCATTGAATTACTTCCGTGTTTGAATTAGATCTATCTCAAAGTTCTGTTACTGCTGTTATCATGATGAAAGGTAAACTTCACTGATAAGGCGGGGTGGCCCAAGGATGCACCAAAGATCATCAGAAAATAATGATTCTGTCTGGTTCTGTCATTTATTGTCGACGCCGATCTCTTGAGAATAGCCTTTAGGGACCTGCGTGGTAAAGTGTTGGATTCGTGACCTGAAGGCCTCAGGTTCGAGCGGCACTTGATTCACCGGATTTTTCGTGGAGATGTCTTTGGGCAAGACACTTCAAAGCCCTAGTCTAGTACTAGTAAAGCCCATAGAGGTCCGTAGTTTGACTCCCTTCACCCATAGACTATACTGTATATTATAAACAAGGGATTTGACATGTGTAGAGCCCGTTACACGTCCCGGGTTACAAAAAAAAACAACATATCTTTTCTATGCTAACAGGTATTCTCCTTATTCTTTGGATAACTCATCGGTAAATCATTTGTATAACGTTACCAGAAAAACACGACTGTATGTCAGTGGCCAATGCAGTCTGGCTGCTAAAGTCCTTCGAACTTGTAATCTCGCTCAAAAATCTTCGCCATTGACGAAGGTTCGTACATTTGATAATGAAATTTCTCGTTCCAAACAATGTTACGTGAGAAAAAGTTTCGAGCAGCAGTACGAAATTTCATTGGTTAAATGCACAACTGTTAGTACATATCAACCAATGAAATTTCTCATTCCAAACAGTGTCACATGACAGAAGATGGCTGCAGCTGTTCGAAATTTGCTCCCGGATCACAAATTCAACGAATTCTGTGGCGTTTATTAGTTATTGAAGACAAAGACTATAGGTCAGTAGCATTTTGTGTGCCGCTAATGCTGTGTTTCATTGGATTTAAAGTGCTTTTTGTATCTTGAAAACAGGACGTGTACGCACCCTTATCAGTGGCATAGATTTTTTAGCGAGTTTACAAGTTCGAGTGAATGTAGCAGCCAGACTGTGTTAACCACTGACGAACAGTTGTCTTTTTCTAGTTGAAAAATGTTTTAGCTCTCAGTTGTCGAAAAAAAAAATAGGAGAATTACTGATGGGGTAGAAAAGAGTAGCGGGCTACATACAGTTAAAACCCTTGTTTATGATATATAGTCTATGGGTGCCAGGGATCAAACTACGGACCCCTATCGTAAAACCCAGGAAGTACACGAATATATGAACCTTCGCTATGGTATGACTGAAATAATGTTGTAAGCGGTGTTAAAAACTCTATCTAGTCAATCAAGCATAGTAAGTAGGGTCAATAAAATGCCAACAATTTTGATTGATGATATCCAGGTAAGACAATTAATAACTAAGATCTTGCAATGATATGACTGGTATGAATTTGAAAATGATGTATGACATTGAGTCATCACACAGGGATTCAGAGTTTTGCACCCCTGAATCGATCTCTAAAATGCATTTTTTTTCTAAAATAACTGGCTTAATAATGAAGCAGAATGGTCCTATAACCCTTTACCCCCATAAGGCATTCCTATGGAATCTATAATTGACCATAAATAACAGCAAGGATGAAGCCATTTCTTACGTTTAAATGACACCTTTTGATAGCATAGAAAACATTGTGGTAAAAGGTGAAATTGCTCGTCACGAGCAATTTCACCTTTTGCCACAATGTTTTCCAAAGGCTCCTACAAGCAATGTGTAGAAATGAGTACCTATGGAGTAAAGGATTAACACCTACAAAATTTACCAAAAGCAAAAAGTTTTGATCGATGTTCGCCTGCGCGGACTGCACAGGCCTTCGTGATCGATACTTTTTGCAGATGTACCAGGCCCACTAATCAGAGATCGTGACTCATTTGTAATGTTTTACCTTTATCTAGTGACACAGATAGAAACTGAGGGCAGCAAAAGCAAGTTCAAGGTCGGGGAAGTTGAGGTGCTGATATACCAAAAGTCGATAGTTCAAATCCAGGGCCTAGATGCGATTATAATTCCAACAAACAGTGATCTAGATCAGACTGCCGGAGTGGCCCGAGTTGTAGCCGGGGCGGCTGGAAGCACTGTCAAACCAGAATGCAGAAACCATGTCCAACAAGACGGTCGTCTTGGTGTCGGAGAGATATTTGTGACATCATCCGGTAAACTGCCATGTAAAGGTATAGTCTACGCTGTAGGTCCTGATTGGTCAGAGTACAGTAACGACGTGAAGACAATTTGTGCCCAGGACTTGTACACGACTGTGATTAAGAGTCTAACTACTGTGTCCGATAGGAACTGGAAATCTGTGGGGCTGTGTGCTATTGGATGTGGTAAGTATACATGTGTACATGCGTTGAGGAAAGCAATAACAAAACTCTTTACCAAACGACAAAAAATTTGGCTTGGACCAAATTGAAAGTGTTTTCAGATGACAAACTACCAGTAAATGTTCAATCAGTCAATCAAACAAAATACTTTTCTGAGCTCTAATCTTTACAAAAAAGATATACGAGCAATGTCATATGTATACACGGCAAATGTACTATATATACACCATATTTTATGATGTTAACCCTTTCCCAAACGACAAGATTTTAGATTGGTCCAAATTGAAAGCACTCGCAGACGACAAAATGAACTTAAATCAAATATTGAACTTTGTTTCCAGCAGGGTAGAAAACATTATGGGAAAAGGAGAAAATGCTGGTTATCAGCATTTTCTCCTTTTCCCACAATGTTTTTAAAAGGCTTCTATCTCAGGGTCGTAAAAACCAGGTATTGTTTGGTAAAGGGTTAAATGATGCATTCTCAGTCTTAGAGTAAAAAATATTATGGGAAAAGGAGAAAATGATGGTAAACAGCCTTTTATGATTTTCTCACAACGTTTGCTTAACACTTGGGTTTTTTAGTAATAGTTAGACTTGTATAGTGTACTGTATAGTGTTCCATTTCTCGTAGGTATTCAAATAGCATTTTTTTTTTATTTCGAAAAGTTGGATGTACATGTATGTATACTATGGTATTATTGAGTTTTTAAAGACAAATGACTGCAAAATTCACCGAGTATTAACCAAAGTAAATGAATGGCAGGTAAATTTTGTGGAGTAATACTAAAAGTCATATATATGTAAAAGAGATTGTTTGACGCCAGAATCGAAATCCAACCACCGTACCAAAGGAGCTATTTATCTGTACCGTCAAAAAGATGTAGTTTTTGTGGTATTTGTCGAAGACACCGTTTTATTGAACTTTGAGTTCAATAATGAATTTTGAAGACCATGTACCATATTTTGTGCAAAGCCGAAGGAAACAAACCCAATTAAACTCTTTTTTTTTTCAGGCAAATGACTTTTAGCACTCAGATATGTAATTTGAAATGGCATGTTAAAAAACACTGAGTGAGGCTAATTAACGTGGAAATACTAATCGTTGAATGAAATTAGCTTCAACTGCTCATAGCCTGCTATTGCCACAATGATACAAAGTTTGTATACCGATCGTTCGGTCCTGGGATTTTTCTTTCCAAAACTAGATCGTCCCATGGCTTGTTCATCCCATGATTGCGTGCTACTCCATTTGATTGGGCATGAATATTTATAGATCGAAATAATTTATTTGTAATGTTAGGAAATAAATGTAAACAACCAAAGATGTTTCAAAATCGAAGTTTTCATGTACAAACTTAATATTACTATATATATTCACATGGTTTCTTTCGCTATCTATTATGCATCCTATTGTTAAGAGACGTTACTCCCGACTCTTCCTAATGATCAAAGGAAGACCACCTATACACAAATAATCCTGATTTTGTCAGGAGTTGCGCGGACTGTGCAAGCAGACCTGTGTCTCCTTTCAACCCAAAAGATATTCATTTGCTTAGTAGTTTGATTCTCAAGCCAATAATTGAATAATATTTCTCTTTTTCTTTCAAATTATTAATTGCACACAACAGCTTCCTTGACAAATACCTCTTCAGCGTTCTCAACGCTTTGATTCTTGTGAATTTTCATTTATAAACCTACATGTAGGTCACTATCAAGAAAGTTCGAACCGACTAATACTGAGAGTCAAAAGATATATTAATGAGATACGGGTTAATTCTGTTCACCACAGGCCTTTTATTCTTTCTAAAATATTCAGTTTTATTTCCTGCTCAAGATTTTAAAGTGGCTTATCGAGAAATTTACCAAGACTTGTGGCCTGGAGGCCTCGGGTTCGAGCTGTACTTTATCAACTGGGTTTTTTTTGGGGGGGTGTCTATGGGCAAGACAGCCTTGTACTAGTAAAACCCAGCAAATACGTGAATATTTACGCACATTTTCCCAGACTCGTGACCTGTAGGCCTCGGATTCGAGCTCCACTTTATCCACTGGGTTTTTCGTGGTGTTGTCATTGGACAAGACACTTCAAATCCCTAGGCTAGTACATGTACTTCATTTCTTCTGCTTTACCTAATAATGTATTTTGATGCTTTTTAGGTTAAAGGGTCGCTTCGTGGAATAACCGAAAATAACAGTACTGGACTTTAAGATTTTTTTTAGCGATAGATCGAAATTCATTTCATCTCGTGAACATATCGGTAAGATTCTCACTCGTGACATGGAAAAAATATCCTCCTTAAGTTTGTATTTATTGAAGATCTTATGAATGGGAAACCATCTCTTGAATAGGAGTAGATACATTTCCAAAGAGATTGGATTATGAAATATTCGTTAGAAAATGTAATTCTGTATATTTTACAGGACAAGGAGGTATACCAAAACAGCTTTGTGCAGAAATGCACATGAAAGCTTTGATTGACAGCCGTCAAACTTCTGCAAGGAACTTGAAACAGATCTATTTTGTTGACATTGATGAGGAAATTCTGACTCTTTTGAAAACAGCGCATCAAGAATGGATGACCAACAACGATGTTTTAGATTTCAGAAACGCTCTACGATACGTTTGAATATTTATACTTTCTTACTGGACTGAGTTCCGGAAGAATCTTTATCCGTGGACATTTGAACCTCCATTCGTCTAACACGGAACATCGAAGTTTTCATTGGTCAATTATCGGACACTGTTACTAAAAGTAGTATTATGGCCTTTACCTTCTGTATGGTGATTTCCTAGATAGACCAGTAAAGCTTCATATGCTATTATCGTACCTTATAAAGATGTAAGAAGCGCACCTTTAACCTTTTACCAAACGACAAAATTTTAGACGGGTCCAAATTTAAAGCACTTGCAGACGACAATATAAATGTAACTCAACAATTGAAATTTCTTTTCTGCAGGGTAGAAAACATTGTGGGTAAAGGAGAAAATGTTGGTAACCAGCATTTTCTCCTATTCTCACAATGTTTTCAAAAGGCATCTTTCTCAGAGTGGTAAAAATAAGAGGTTGTTCGGTGAAGGATTAAGGACCTCAATCGTTTTCCATACAACGAAATGTTAGATTTGTCCAAATTGAGAGCATTTGAAGGCGACATATGAAGTTTGGTTTATATAGTGAACTTTGCTGAGATAGGGTATAAATTATTGTGGTCAAAGGGAGAAAATGTTGCCTCTTTTTCCCACTAAGTTTTAATATAGGACATATTTATTTTTACATCGATCGAGAAACAAGTTTTTACAATTTATACTAATCTCTTTCTATTCTTCCTCCCGAAATTACACCAGTACTAGCGCCGATTGCGTGGATCTATGGCCAATCCAAAAGTTGACATCCGCTTCCGGTTATCGAACTCAGGACCTTGTGGTTACCAGAGTTTTCGAAGAGTTGTTTTTCAAGCTTATTTTTTTTACAATACAATACTTTTATTGTAAATAAAGGCCACCGGCCCAAAATACATCATTACTGAAAATATGCATAACTATAACATAGTATACGCCCCCTTACTTAATGTTATATATACATACAACTATTTCACTCGTTAGTTAACATAGCCAAAATTTAACGAACATCAGACAGAAGGCTTGTAAAAACATTGTAGGAGGAGTACAAAATACTTATATGGACAGTTTTCTCCCTTCCACCAAGTAAAGACAAATTGTTGAGAAGTTTGTAAGTATAATACCGAAATGAAGATTGTCTGGCCGACTTAAAAGCACTTTTCTTTTTGTTGTCAATGATTTTATCCCAGATGAGTCTAAATGTTTTATTCCCTAACCAAGCATTGAAAAATATCTCTCCCCTTTTAAGCGGCCCAAATTTAAAATCCAAACACTGGTTTTGCTTAGTTAAAAGATTGAGCATAGTAACAATATATATGATCTGCAACATACGAAAAGAAGCTTTCGCACATTTGCGTAAAGTTTCGTCTCAGGAGAGCCTGCGTAGTCCGCACAGGTTAATCCGAGATGATACTACGTAAATAATAATGATTTTCCTACAATACGCTTGCGTGAAACAGAAAAGTACAATACACTTGCGTGAAACAGAAAATTATATATGATCGGAAAATGCCGTCTCGGATCAGCCTGCGCTGACTGCGCAGGCTGATCCGAGACGACATTTTACGCAAATGTCCGAATGTCCCTTTTCGCGTATAGTAGCGAATAATTCCTAATAGATTTCGTTTTAGCTTGAAAATGTACTACATCGTTTGTTTATGTGTAGCAGCATATAACCAGCTCTGATTTTTTTTTTTTTTTGGGGGGGGGGGGGGGGGGTGAGATATACCATACAAAGCGCAATATAAGTTTCAGGTGCCATTAAAATGGCGCAAAACTTAATTTAATTTACACATATTTTATTCAATATACATTGACATTTACATACGCAATACAAGAAATAAATGTAAAAAGGATCGGAACGAAAGCTTGTTGCTTATATAGTTCCTCTCCCCAAGTTGAATCACGTGATACGCCAATGATATCAAATGTCAAAAAGAAAAGATTGGCGCAAAACTTGCCAGGTTTATCTCAATCTCTTGACATCAGAAACGTGTCCATTTCTGTAAGTGTTCCAGAACTACGACTGCGATAGACATTAAAATGTGAAAACTAATTCAGAAAGGACCTACCAATCATATATGTTTGCATAATATTTATTTTATTGAGGATTTTTCGGAGTCTTCTGACGTCAGAAAATGATGAGTCATGCTCTGTTAAACCCTTTAACAAACGACAAAATTTCAAACTGGTTCAAATTGAATTTATTAGCAGACGAAAAAATAAGTGTGACTCAAAAATTGAAATTTGTTTCTAGCAGGGTAGAAAAAATTGTGTGAAAAGGAGAAAATGCTGGTAACCAGCATTTTCTCCTTTTCCCACAATGTTTTCTATAGGCTTCTATCTCAGGGTCGTAAAAACCAGGGATTGTTTTGTAAAGGGTTAAAAGAGAATTCAAATCATCTTCAAAAAGTATCGACGCAGATCAGCCTACGTGGTTGCGCATGCTAACCTGTGTCAAAACCTTTTGCTTTTGATAAACTTCCTACCTGTCCAAGGACCATTCTAGCTCAGGATTGTAGATCAAAACGGATCCTTATGCATTATCTTCCTCTAGGTGGCACTTTTCATATACAAACCTATCAGATTTTGGCATACTGGGTGCAGAACCGATCTACTTTTCAAAACGACAACTATTACTTCGAACTTCAAAATAGAAGAAGCGTTTACTCAGTAAAACACATCCTGGTACGATTCATCCAGCCATGATTAGCTAGCATATACCCTATGCATCAGTCATTTACAAAAATCAACCCATACAGGCTTGGACAATAGCTCCGGTATAAGCCCAGAAACTTCTTCGGTTGTTGATATCTCTGTGGAAACACCCGTCACGAATTCTGGTTTCTCTAAATTCTATATTTAGAAAATGTATTAAAAACGTTTAGTAAAACAATAGTATTTGCAAAAACTACTTTTCCTGTTTGAAATAAAGCGAGTTTTAGTTCATGCATCAAGGAGATGCATTAACTCTCTACCAAACGGCAACATTTTGGGCTAGACCAAAATGAATTTTAAGCATTTTGCTGACGATAAATCAGGTGTTTCTGAAATGATGATTACTATCTCTGATAGAGTTTAAAAGAATTGTGGGATAAGGAGAAAATGCTAGAGTGTTCTCGTGTTCCCACAGGGTTTTCACAAGACTTTCTCCAACCCGGTTTTATATGGCAAAGGGTTTAAAACCACCTTTTACCGGAGCATTGCTCATTTTGGATGATGTGCACATGTATATTATATGTGATTCTGTTTTAGTTATTTGCATAAATTAGTTATAGAATCTAAGTGTGTTATTACATTTATTCGTAATGTCCTCAAACATTTACATTCGAAACTTGTAAGATCTGGGAAAAGATTGCAATAAATTTAAGATGAGTTTTGTCTCTTGAGAATACAAGTATAATTGTTGTTATCGTTAACTCTTAGGCAGCTTAATCGTGATTCATTAAGTGTTTTCGGACAGAGTGAGTGAAGATCAGATTGCCGGGTGACGGAATGCACAGTCTGATCTTGTATCTACATTTTCTTTTCTACTTTTATTACTTCATCCCGAGTTTTAAAGACCACGAAGAGGGTTACTAAAATGATATTGTTGGAAATAAAAGAAAATATTGGTAATTTTCATTTTCTTCTTTTTGTGGCATTGAACTCAATTAATGTGTGTAGCCTTATTTTGATCTTCACTTTTCGCAAAGGCCATCCTATGTTATGATAAGCAGGGTAAGAGATAATATTATATACAACTGCTTTCTGAAAAGGTGTCAGTTTGATAAGTAGGTTGACTTTCAAACCAATATTTCGATAGTATTTCTATTGATTTTTTTTAATCATTAATTTCCCTGGACATATGCCACACCAGTTCTTTCAACGCTTTGAATACTTAAGTATTTTCTACACCTTCAAAAACAGATCCGATCATTTAAGCAAACAAGGTAATTCTCCTCTGCAAATACGTTCAATTGAGACAAATCTTAAATTCTATGGTTTTTATCTGTATATCTGAGCGATGTTCTGTGTAAAGGCGGTTTACTGCGTATCAAAAAGGTATCCATTCAGATCAGCCTGCACAGTTCGCGCAAGCTGACCCTTACAGAAAGTTCTATCAATTTTCTGCATTTCAAAGGACAATTCTACCACAAGATTCAGCCTATTAGACAAATGGATTGTATGCATCCATGATAAGATTATATATTATTGCTTGGTAAAATACTGGTATATCACGGATATACATTGAACCTCCTTGTTAAAGAGCAAGATACACTTGTAGTAGTGTCGATTTTGCCCGCATTGCGATTCTAAAATCTTGGCTATGCCTCTGACAAAGTGAATTCAGGAGATACATTCACTGATATACACATATCACATCATCATCTGTATTTTTTGTAGCAGTGTTGAGATTTAGAGACATTCTGATGGCTGTCTGCCAGGCTAAACAAAACTTGTCAAATGCTTTTTTGTTCTATTTCCGTCGGTTTGGAAAGCTATGGGCCTGCAGGTGTTCACCAGCCTATGAATGTTCATGATATTTTTACTCTCCAAGTCTAATTCTGGATTTAGAAAGTAACGCAATTCCTGATTGTCTAAATCGTTCGGTTTAACCAATCAGAAATTGCGATACAGCCTAATTTAGATGCACTTTCCATTCCAAGCTACATTCTTTCTTTCCTGCTCTGAATTTGGATTTTAGAAAGTAAGGCAATTTCTGATTGGCCAAAGCGTTTAGTGTGGTCCATAAGAAATGCTGTTACTTTCCATTTTTTTCAAGAATTCTTGAAAATTGGACTAAAATGTCGAGAGTAGCTCGAAAATGCGGACTCTGGTGTCGCTTTGCCGAAAACACAGCAGCACACATTATCTGCTGCTGGATGGCATTCTACAAATACGTATCTATCTAACTTGAGCATTCTGGGTACGGAACCGGACTACTTTTCAAAACGACAACCGTTGCTTTGAATTTCAAAATCAAGTGAACATTTACTCCACAAAGCGCTACCTTGTGCGATTACTTCAGCTATGATCAGCCATCGTGTAACCTATGCATCGGCCACTTATTAAAACAGCCCGTACAGGCTTGGGTATTAGCTTCGGTGTAGGCCCTACTTTTCCCCAGTATATGTGGTCGGTAATGCCTCATAGCAGACAGGTCGAATCTTCGAAGAATATGACATGCGCAGACAACGCAGTTGTACTAGGTCACCAGGGCGCAATCACTGCTTTGCTTTCCAGTCCTGAAGCAATCATCCAGAGGGATTAATCCACGTTGTTCTTTTTCGGCGTCGCAAACATCGTTTTCAAAACAATGTGGCAAAGGAAGAAAACCCATTCTCTTCTAATGAGGGCTGCAATTGTAATCCATATAGTCGTCAGCAGAAAGCGGTTGACTTGTGGAGATAAGAGTGTACCGGTATGAGATAACAAACAGTTCTGGAAACATAAGGTAACATCACGTATTTATCACCATCAAGCCATGGCGGAGGCAGGATTAAAGCACTGGGCAGATATTTTGAGTGTTGTTTTATATTTTTTATTTGTTTTGTGTATCGGGATTTGGGTAAGTAACGTAATTTACGTGAAGAGTTGTGTTTATGGTTTGCCTTGGGTTGAGAACACTTTAAACATCATTTTAGATATATACCACAGTGGCCACTGCACCTAAAAAGGCTTTCTTTGTGTTTCTTTCTGTATTTCGCGCAGTATTTTTGAAAAATTTTCGTTTGTCGATGAAAAAAAAAATCAATAGATTTAGATCAAGACTAACACCCTGCAAGGTCCGTATTCACCAACAATTCTGAAGAACATTCTTTGCCTTAGCCTCTGGATATTTTTCCAAATTTGAAAGTAAAACAGCTTTTGATTGGCTAAACTAAATGGTTTAGCCAATCAGAAACTGCGTTACTTTTAAATTTGGACAAATCTCGGAGACTAAGACAAAGAACGTTCTTAAGAATAGTTGGTGAAATACGTGCCCAGGCTGGTTTCTATAACCTGCGAATTGCTACGCAAATTCAAAGATACGTATAAATTCATAGAAGACCTGGAAAAAAGTAGCGCGATTTCAAAGTTTCGTTAGGTATAGTATGGTCTATAGTGTGCGCAAAATATAAGAGCCACGCTGTATCAAAAGAAAGTTCAGCCAATTTTCGTGAAGCTTTATACCAAGTGTCATCACATGATTTAACTCTTTACCACACGAGAAAATTTTAGACTGGTCCAAACTGAACGCATTTGCAGACGACAAAATAAACGTGACTCAAAAATAGAAATTTGTTCTGGTAAGGGTAGAAAACACTGTGGGAAAAGGAGAAAATGCTGGTTACCAGCATTTTCTCCTTTTCCCACAGTGTTTTCAGAAGGCTTCTTTCTCAGGGGCGTCAAAAGTAGGGATTGTGTGGTAATGGGTTTATGCTTCGTGAAATCCGTTATGTGTAAAAACAGGCAGAATCCTGAGGATAAATGGTCCTTAGATATGCAAGAAAACTCACCAACAGCAAAAAAAATATCGACCCAGGTCAGTCTGTGCGAACTGCGCAGACTGACCTGAGTCTATACTTTTTTTGCAGTTGCGTCAAACCCCCTGTTTACAGAGCAAATGATGTAGAATTTATATGACCCTTCCTGTAAAAAAAAATCGGCCTTTTCTGTTGTTTATTTAGATCTAGTACTTTAACTGTAGAAAAGATCTAACTTGTTCTTGCAATCTTAGAGGGAATGATACGGAAGTCAAAAGAATGTTGAATGTATGCTCGTCACTTCCTGTCGAAACGCATGTTCGTGTCTCCCATTCTATCACGAGCTATTTATCACGTGACCTGATTACATAAGGTATTGTTCACCTGCCGCAATTCTTAGAAAAAAAAAACACTCTTTGTATAATAACAATTTTCTTTCCAGAGAAATGATATCGTGTGTAGAAGCGATTTGGCCTTTGAATATATTTACTTAGTCTGCAGTCGTCCGAGACAAATCAGCCGATTTCCAGTCTATACATAGGCTTCTGAAACTTAAGAATAACGAAATGTTCATTACCGGACACTGTTACTATAAATAGCACATTTGGGGATTTCCTCTGTATCGTGATACACAGGCGATGCACCAGTGTACTGTATGTGTTCGACGATCGAACAAGGACAATTTCAGTGTTCCGTGATAGAGCTTCAAACTGTGGTCTAACAGACCATCAGAAGTTTGCCGAGTAGTGCAGTAAACTGCCAGACGAAACAAGAATACCTTTAAAGAGATAGACTGCAACAATATTTAGGCAGGGGTCCTGAAAATAAACATGTCTACAGTTTTGACCTATCACAAATTTCTATTTATTCATTTGTTGTCAGAACAAAAAAGTAGTTCAGTCAATTATGCCGAATTTAGTGTCTGCATGGAGAAACAGTGTCAACCCGTCAGTATTCTTTTGTGAACCGCTTTTATCAAAATTTGGCTGCACAAATATCTGAATTTAGCGTTTACATCACGTATTAACATAAATCTTTACTGTATCATTGCCATCATGGTTGAACGGGGGTTTATTGGGTTCTGCAAAATGTACCGACTGCACAGTTCGTGTTTGGACACCAGAAAAAGTGGATGGATGGATGGATGGATGGATGGAAAAACTGACGGACGAACAGACGATGAATGGATGGATCGATAGGTGTACAGATTACAAAAAGTGTTCTTCCCCATTTCCCTCAGTATTTGGCAATGCTACAGATGACTTCCATTCTAATATTAAACAAAACGGATCTACATCATGAAATCAGTGAGATCATAAAGAACTAACAATATCCAAAATAGATCACATGTGATGAACATTAGTAGATTAAAAATAAAAATCCAGGCAAAGCAAGGAAAAATAATTATGTACTTATTTAAATGAAATAATTTCAATCATTGAGCGTTGTTCTGCCTTTATTGTACCTCCATTTAGTGATACTTTGTAGCACAGATACAATTAATGGTAATGATTATGATAATGATGATGATGATGTTGATGATGATGGAATACAGATTTAATTTTTCCCGTGCATTTTAAACTTTCCGGTTAATTGTTTTTCCGCGTTCGAACATCAATGAAAGTCGTCCATGCTTTAGCCTTTACCGTGAAATACTCTCTTCAAAGGAGAATTTGACAGATTAAGAAAACGACGATTTTTCAAGTTTCTTGTGATACAATCGGCGATATTTCACTTGATAGAACAAGAAATGATTTGAAGATAAATGTATGTCAAGACTTATTGTATTCGTCGCATATGTAAATTAATAAAAATACAAGAATCTCTTTGAAATCTGTACATGAATGCCAAACTCGAAGAAGGACTTCGAATAAAATATCGGGTACGAATCGTAGTACGAAACAGTCGTAATCTGATTAAATAGAAACCAGCGGAACAAGGTAACAGAAAGAGAATTAATAAAGCTTACAAGATAAGATATTTCTTCATAAAGGGTTGACAAGATTTATCGTATACTTCAAAGATATTTTCCTTAAGATCTTAATCACCATTACCGATCAAGGCCTAACAAAAAACATCAGTGTTAAGCCAGCACAGGCTGAACTTGATCAGTAGGGCTACTTTTCGCAGATGCATTAAGTTCCTTTTTCACAGAGTATGGCTCATTTGTAATTTGTCATCTTCAAATGCTTCCAATTTGGACAAGTCTAAAATTAGGTCTTTACTGAACGACAAAATTGTACCGAAATTGTCCGAATTGTAAGCATTTGCAGACGACAAAGTAAGTGTGACATGCATGATAGTAGTTGCTTGTGATAGGATAGAAAACTTTATGGGACAAGGAGAGTATGCTGGTTACGAGCATTTTCTACTATTCCAACAATATTTTCAAATGACCTGTTTTTCAAGTTAACCACTTCCAATAATCCCTGAGAAAGGAGCATTTTGAAAACATTGTGTAGAAAAAAAAAACTAGCATTTTTTTCTTTTCCCATAATATTCTACCCTGCTTGAAACCATTTCGATTGTTGAGTTACATTTATTTTGTCATCTACAGGTGCTTTCAATTTGTACCAGTGTAAAAATTTGTTGTTTGGTAAAGATCAAACCACAGGATTGTGTGAAAAAGGGTTAAGGGGTGTCAGATGAAGGAAAAATGATATGTTGTGTCACTATAGTAGACCCAGATACTTAACATATTTATATGAAGAATGTTTTGGTCATGATAGTTCAGAAAATATCATTGCACATCCAAGATTGGAATGCACAGTCAGCACAGTACAATTTTTTTATGACCTGATTGTACATGTATATACATTCAATTTTAGTATTGTTTTGATGAATTAATTTTTATTTTGCCAGTTATGCCTAGTGTAAGGCATAGATAAATATTTCTTTCTCTCATTCGCCCTTCTCTGTCTCATTTTGTCTTTAGGAACTCTTTCTCTCCCTTATTTTAATGTACTTTAACTAAATATAGTCTTGAAACTGCTCTATAGAATATTTCCAAAGTAACAAGTGATTTCCATTTTTTTCATTATTATATGCCCAAGGGTTGTATTATGTTTATATGACCTAGGTCATTCTGCCCAGGGATCTTATATATACATGTATATATATATAAGATCCCTGGTCTGCCTGTCTGTCCATACCAATTTCTTGTGTGCGCAACTCCTACAGTTTTCATTGAAATAAAGTTCAAACTTACCACAATGAATCTCTATAATGTGCAGCTGTACATTATTATTATTATTCTCTTTATTTCCTCTTTACAGAGATTAATTCTAATATACAAACATCATAGATTAAAGAAAAAAAAAATTACAAAGATTGTACAATATTTTTGTTATAACACAGTGTCAAGTATCTAGAGAACAATTATGCAATAGTAAAAATAAGGTGCTTACAGACAGACAGACAGACAAGGACAGTTAAGATTCGAAGAGAATAGTTTGCAACCCATAGTATGCAGACTGGATGGCTTATGTCGAAACGAAAGTGCAGAAGCTACATCCGATGATGTATACATTTATGTCTTGAATTCTCGCCGCCATCTGATCCAGAGCGAGATGGTCGTATGGATGAGAGTACGAAAATCTTGTTACTGTTTCGAACTCACTTATTGACATGCTACTTATCATATAGGCACATACAAATACTCTAGTCCACGTGGGTACTAGTTCTGCTTGGAAAAAAAAAAGTGGCAATATGCTCATCATAATTATGAATATACGTAACCCTGAGTAATTGGTCAATTCCGTAGCACCAAAATAATGCAGGAATATATATTTAGGTAAAAAGCTAACAGTTGGGCCGATCAATCATGCATGTGTAGGCGAAATGAATTGCTATACGTAAAAATTCAATACGTGCTTGTCTTCTTGGAAGACTATGAAGTTGTTTGCCAATCAACATTTGAAGTCAGTTTTCTGAGGAGCCGGAGATTATCTCACATCGGAGTTCATCTCCAAATGTTGCATTGACAGTATTGAAGAAAACTGTACGGTTGCGAGACAGATAGGGACAGTCAATGATTTTGTGAGTTCTGATATCGCGTACCAGTTCTACGCATTGATTACAGAGAAGGGGGATACTTCGCTCTTTTGGATTTTCGATCCAAATTTTGCTTACTAAGTATGCCTGAGATAAGCTTTTTTGATCGTTACCACATTCCCAAAGTATGGCTTTTTCTATGTTTGTGTGAAGGAAATCGATCAAAGTCACTGTCGGCATTGAGCCTGTTTGACCAGTTTGTCACTTCTTGATTTTTGATGAACGATCTGCACATTTTTTTTCTATGAAGATTTCGTTGGGAAAATCAATGAATTTATGTAGTCTATGAGATGGCCGTCCAGTTTAAATTTCTTTGTTAATCTGACTATTTCTGGGACAAACCCTTTCTGCTTTTCCTCAGTAGAGCAAACATATAAAGAAAGTCGTGTATTGAAGACTTTTTTAGCTAGGAGTTCTTTCGGCATATTACAGAGTTTTTCAAGAAATAACAGTTTCCTATATTCGATATCGCTACTTACTGATGTCCATCCTAACATGCTCATACACATATCCGTTCTTGTATGGTGGCTGAAATTTTGGACTTTTTTTGCAGAGTATTTGGCAAAACTTTCTAACGCTTTAACATCTGTTTTGCTCAAATTAGACCAAAGTTCTGCCCCATATAGTAGTCTTGGCATACATATTTTTGTCACCAAGGAAGATGTTGTTAATGGGTTAAGGAGAGTCGGGTTAATTCTCATTGACATCAGTGAATAAAGAGATGTTTTGGCATTTTTACATGCGAGATTTATTTTGGGCTTTTCTGTCATATTTTCATTTAGCAGAATTCCGACGTGTTTGATGGTCTTTGCTCTAGAAATGCATTTTTGTCCTAATTGTAACGTAAAGTGTGTATCGTTAATTTTTTCTGTCTTATTTTCATTTTATTTGGTATGAGAATCGAGAAGGATTTTGAGGCATTAATTTGGTATTTGTACCTATTGCTATAACGATTTATCGTATCGAGCAAGTTCTGCATTTTCGAAGGACTTGTCGCGGCTAGACATATTACATCTGCTAGAGTTGTGCATCCTGTGGTAAGGGAAATAATCTGCGCACCGCAGTTACTTTCTGTTAATTCTTCAAACAATTTATTTATAAAGAGGTTGTAGATCCAGGTTGAGATAACTCCTCCCTGTAGGATCCCTTGCTGTACATTAAAGAAGGGTGATTTTAGACCATTTACTGAAACGCAGCTTGACATATTAGTATGCATGTCCATAATATTAATAAGTAACCACATTGTGCCTTTTACCCCTAATTTGGATAATTTATAAAATACTCCCGGAAGCCAGACACTGTCAAAGGCTTGTTTAGTGTCCAATGTGGTCAGGTACACATCACTGTTTAATTCATTATTGTGAAAAATGGTTTCTTGTAGTGTTTATAAAAGATGCCATTATTGGTCCACTGTGTTTTTGATATGCGTTTTGTTGGGGATAGGGGAAAGGAATATCATTTTCTTTTACCCATAATGAAAGTGCGTGGTGAATAAACTTTTCGAACAGTTTGTAAATAACTGGGAGTAATGTAATCGGTCGATAATTATGAGGATCAGTCCGATCTTTCCCATTTTCTTTGTAGATAGGTAAAACCATACCTTTTTTACATTTGTCTGGAATGCTTTTCTTTGAAATGATTAAATTGAAAAGTGTGGCTAAGGCTGACCAAAGAGCGTAACCACCATATTTCAAATTTAATGTTCATTTTGAATGGAGTCATATGAGGGTGCTTTCATGTTTTTTAGGTTTTTACAGTATGATTTGATATCATTTTCTGTAATAAACGGTTCAGTTATAGGTATGCTCTCACTTTGTTTCATGGCTGCCGTTTTTTTGGCATTCTCATCCTCAACTAGATTCAGAAAGTTTTCATCGTATTCTGGTTGAATACTTGGTGTATATAAGTTTTTAAAGTGGTCTTTGAATACATTTAATATTTCTTGCAGATCTTGCATCGAGCCTTTTCACCCTCAATTGAGGTCCACCCTAGAGGCGCTTTTATCTTCCAACCTCTTACAAGGGACCAAAATAGTTTTTGATTACAGGAAGAATTTTTATTGAGATCGAGCAGAAACTGATTTTCTATTTTCTCAATTGTGGATTTCTGCTGATTCAAGAAAATTCTTTTTGCTTTTTATACGCCCGAAGGGTTGTATTATGTTATACCCCTGGTTGTCCGTCTGTCTGTCCGTCAGTCCGTCCGTTAGCAATTTCTTGTGTGTGCAACTCCTCCTACAGTTTTCATCGGAATTATTTGAAACTTGCCACAATGAATCTCCATGATGTCTAGTTGTGCACCTGGGTCTTAGAATTTTGATTGCTATTTGTGTTCCAAAATTATCTGCCCTTGATTTCTGAAATAACCAACTGTTCACTTTGAATTTTGTTCAGGCCATAACTTCCATACCATAAAAGGTATCAAATTGAAACTACATATACTGATAGAACACATTATGGAGAAGTGCAGTGCACATGAAACATAACTCTGCACTTTTATTTTTTGAGTTATTGCCCTTTGTTAATTTTCAGTTTGAATTTTTGTCCAGGCCATAACTTCCAAACTCTAAAAGCTAATAACTTGCAACTTCATAAACTGATAGAACCCATTATGGAGAAGTGCAGTGCAAATGAACCATAACTCTGCCACCGTTATTTTTTGAGTTACGGCCCTTTGTTAATTTTCAGTTTGAATTTTTGTCCAGGCCATAACTTCTAAACTATAAAAGCTATTAACTTGGAACTTCATACACTGAAAGAACACATTGTGGAGAAGTGCATCACACATGAACCATAATTGTGCCACTTTTATTTTTTGAGTTATTGCCCTTTGTTAATTTTCAGTTTGAATTTTTGTCCAGGCCATAACCTCCAAACCATAAAACCTAATAACTTGCAACTTCATACACTGATAGAACCCATTATGGAGAAGTGCAGTGCACATGAACCATAACTCTGCCACCATTATTTTTTTTAGTTATTGTCCTTTGTTAATTTTCAGTTTGAATTTTTGTCCAGGCCATAACTCCCAAACTTTAAAACCTATCATCTTGAAACTTCAAAGACTAATAGAACACATTATGAAAAAGTGCACTGCATAAGAACCATAACTCTGCCATCCTTCTTTTTTAGTTATTGCCCTTTGTTAGTTTTCTTTTTGAATTTTCGTCTTGGCCATAATTTCTAAAATATAAAAGCTATGATCTTGAACCTTTCAAGACTGATAGAACACCTTGTGGAGAACAGCAATTCACAAAATTTGTAACTGTGCCATCCTTCTTTTTTTAGCTATTGCCCTTTAATATTTTTCACATATCATAGAGATTTAAACTACTCTTCATTTATGGGCCTTCCGTCATTTCAACTCATTTCACTTACAAGCCCCTTCGGGCGTATATGCGCTGCTTTGCGAAGCTCTTGTTTGTAATTTGCGTAGGACTCGTTTTGCATTCCATGGGGTCTTCCTTCTGAAATCCAGATTCTTCTGGCTATTCTTTGATTTTTGTGCAAATCTTTTACCTATTCTGTCCAGTAGGTTTTTGCATGTTGATTGAACTTTCCTTTGGGGAAAGAAGATTTTGAAGAATCCAAGATTGCATTGACATTGTCATCATACATGGAATCGACGTCGGACACATTAATATCTTGTAATGTGTTGCTTAATTTTGACTGATATTCCGTTATGTGTATATCGGAGACTTTTGACCAATTTATCGACCTTATGGTGAGGGGAATGTTAATGCAAACAGTTTGAAATGAAAACTTTGCAACATTGGGTATATGATCTGAGCAATTGTAGGTTGGGTCGTCTAGAATTTCGACACATGTTATTGTTACTTCGCTGATCTTCGTCTTAGGTATAGGGATGTGGTCTAGCATTTTTTCCATTGTTGTAAAAGTGTGTGAGGGCCCTTTGCGGTGTTTAGAATAGCATATGGACATGAGGTTATTTTCTATTAAGAAATCTGAGAATGATTTGGTTCTAAAACTTATTTTGGAATTTTGTTTTAGATAAGGGGAAATAACTTCTGCATTAAGGTCTCCTATTATGAAGGAGCTTTCAAGCTCTGAATAGGTGCTGTAGATTGCCTGTAAAGTATTCATGTACTCAGCATATATCTCATTGAAGTAGTTTGATGATGGCAGATAACAACGAAAGGTGAATATTTTCTCCATATTGGATAGGGTTATTTCAATACCGATAACTCTTTCGTCAGAAATTTCGTTCATTTTTTGTATAGAGTAATTCAGGCTTTTTTTATGCATGATTGATACACCCCCTTTGCCACATTTTACCATACCATATTGATTGTTCTCTTCGCTACATTTCGTATAGTCAATGTATGATCTGCTAATTGATAACATAAAAGATTCGGTATTTCTTGTTAGCTTATGTTCAGTAATGTACGCTATATCAATGTCCTCAGCCTCTAGCAGTTTACCTTAACTGCCGGCCGACGACATAATACCACATACGTTCCATGTAGCTAACTTAAGGCAAGAATTTTGGGTTTGTTGTATGTACATTATTTGTTTATTTATCAGAGATCCGTTTTAGGCATTTTATCGTCAAGAATAACTACTCCTATTTGGAATATGGACCAGCTGGATGGTCATTTCCAAAGTTATACTGGCGTATTTGGCTACTATATTTTTTGTATTCCGTACCATAGATGTCATAATCGACCTGATCCGGTTTTAGCCTGCTATCATGTCGATCCTGACTCCAATGGCCGAGATTTTGATAACGATTTTCTGGTTGTTGCTTTGACCGATCTGTTTTGGGCAGCCATCTTCTACACCGCGTAAATCTACCGCGCAAATCCATTTCGCTGACAACCCCTTCTGGGAGTATATGTGCCTCTTTGCGAAACTCTTGTTTTATATTCTGCAGTCTATAGTCAAAAAGAAGAAAGGGAATGTTGAAGGCTACTTTCTTGCTGGACGTTCCATGCCTTGGTTTGCGGTAAGTCTTATTTTTAGACAGGTAATTACATGTAACTCTTTCCCTACTAAGTAAATAATTTACACTCTTTCATTGGCTTAGAAATCAGTCTGCATAGGTGAGCAATTGAATTTTGTGATGCTTGGATTGTTTGATTAACCCTTTACCAAACAACTCTTGTTTTAACAACCCTGAAAGAAGAAAGCTTTTGAAAACATCATGGGAAAAGGAGAAAATGCTGGTAACCAGCATTTTCTCCTTTTCCCACAATGTTTACTACCCTATTAAAAACAGAAATCATCATATTAGCAGCATTTAATTTTTCGTCTGCAAATGCTTTCGGTTTGGCCAAGTCAGAACATTTTGTAATTTGGTAAAGAGTTAATTGGTGTTTAACTTTATTTTCAACATTTTTTCCAGTCATGTCATAGCGAGTCTCTCTTGTAGATCAAGAGCCGACAGCACAGAATATGCATCTTGGTTCTACACTGTCCGATGGCAAAACATTTTTCTCCAAAAAAAGTTTGAAGTAGCATTATTCAGGTTTTTGCTACTGGCTTGAAGTTTAAGTCTAGTTATTCTGCAGGATAAGTATTAACCCCCTACTATACAATCTTGACTTTTAACAATCTTGAAGAAGAAGCCTTTTGAAAACTTTTTGGGAAAAGGAGAAAATGCTGGTATCCAGCATTTTTTCTTTTTCCCTCAATATTTTCTACCTTATCAAAGAAAAAAAACATCATTGAACCTTATTAAAATTGTTGTCTGTAAATGCTTTAAATTTGGACAAGTCTAAAATTTTGTTGTGTGGTAAAGGGTCAATTTAACTTAGATTAAACATATTTATTTTACATCGATTGAGAAACAAGTTCTTACAACTTATACTAATCTCTCGATTCTGCTTCCTGGGAATTATACCAGTACTCAGATCGAATGTGTGGGCCTATGAAAAATCCTAAAGTTGACACCTGCTCCCGGGTATCAAACTCAGGACCTTTAGGTTATGAGGCTGACGCTCTACCTCATGACCAGGGACACCACACAATTGGTTTAAATTGAAATTTCAGGTTGGAGCCTCGATATTTGGAAGTAACATAGGAAGTGAACATTTCATTGGTCTAGCAGGTGCAGGAGCCTCCTCAGGAATAGTTTTGGTGCTGTTTGAATGGATTGTGAGTAAAATTTTTATTTTGCCAGCTTGTAGTGCACAGGACCACCAAGTAACAGGAAAGTAACAAAATGTAGATCCTCAGTTTTACATGAATGCTTGTTTTTCTTCAACTCTAAAATCTGCATGAAAGTTAACTGTGATTGTTCTTTCTCAAAATATTAACCTAGCCAAATGAATAAACTCTTTACCAAATGACAAAACTTTCGAACTGGTCCAGTTTGAAAGCATTTGCAGGGGACAAATCTAATCTCAATCAAAAATTGAAATTAGATTTAGGATGTGTAAAAGGCATAATGGGAAAAGGAGAAAATGTTGCAGCGGAATTGTTTTTAAAAAGTTAAGGTTGTTTTTCAAGTAGTGAAAGATAAAACGGTTATTATAAGACTGACTGTCAGTACTTTCAGAACTTTGATCTTCAGTGTTATTTTCAGTAATAAGATTCCTAGGAATGCGACAAAATAATCTGTAGCTTGCATTTTAGCTCTGAAGAAAAAATAAGTGATAAATTGTTTTTCTCTGCGTTTCTTGTAGCCTGCCCTGATAATCCAAGCTCTATCCTGGTTTTTTCTACCAGTGTTTATCTCTGCTGGGGTAAGTCTGCAGTTGCCACACTCTCACTGACTTATGTGTTGTCTTCATCAGGTGTCACAATAACCCTCCGCCATTTTATTCAATAGTCCAAGACTAACAATGAGATTGGCTGAGGCATTCTGTTTTAGCCAATCAGATCACTACTCTATGGGTATTTAATTATAACAACATCTAGAATGATTAGTGTACTTAGTGCCCTGCTTACCCATTCAATTTTACATTTCCATTTCTAGAAATGATTTCATTTTATGCTTTTTTATCCCCTGCCGTAAGGCGGCGGGGGATATGGTAATAGTCTCCGTCCGTCCTTCCGTCATTCCGTCCTTCCGTCCTTCCGTCCCACATTTTTGTCCAGAGCATATCTCCAAAAGTATTTGAGATATCAACTTCAAACTTCGCAAGTAGATATATCTCATTAAGGAGGCGTGCAGTGTACAAGAACCATAACTCTATCTTCAGTATTTTTGGACTTATTGCCCTTTGTACATTTTTTTCTGGAATTTTTGTCTTGAGCATATCTCCAAAAGTATGAAAGCTAGGAACTTGAAACTTCACACACATATAGAACTCATTAAGGAGGCATGCAGTGCACAAGATCCATTACTCTGTCTTAGGTATTTTTTGAGTTATTGCCCTTTGTATATTTTTACTTTGAATTCTTGTCCGGAGCATATCTCCAAAAGTATAAAAGCTAGGAGCTTGAAACTTCACACATATATAGATCTCATTAAGGAGAGGTGCAGTGCTCAACAACCATAACTCTGTCTTCAGTATTTTTGGAGTTATTGCCCTTTGTAAATTTTAACTTTGGATTTTTGTCCAGAGCATATCTCCAAAAGTATAAAAGCTAGGAACTTGAAACATCACACGCATATAGAACTAATTAAGGAGAAGTGCAGTGCTAAAGAATTATAACTCTATCTTCAGTAATTGTTGAGTTATTGCTCTTTGTAAATTTTCACTTTGGAATTTTGTCCGGAGCATATCTCCAAAAGTACAAAGGCTAGGAACTTCAAACTGTATACACTTATAGAATTCATTTAGGAGAAGTGCACTTCACAAAAACCAAAACTCTGTCTTCAGTAATTTTTGAGTTATTGCCCTTTTTTAATTTTTACTTTGGATTTCTGTCTGGTGTACAGTATATCTCTAAAAGTATAAAAGCTAGGAACTTGAAACCTCACACACATATAGAACTAATTAGGGAGACGTGCAGTGCACAAGAACCATAACTCTATCTTTATTATTTTTGGAGTTATTGTCCTTTGTAAATTTTTATTTTGGATTTTTGTTCGCACATTTCCATTTAGTATCACAGGCTTTTTTTGACAGATTACCCTTTGATGAAGTTATCCTGTTCCATTTTTTGTGAAGGCAACCCTTCCACATTTCTTGGTGGAAATGAATAGAATTTTGACAGAATATTTCTTGTCATGTGCATATTGTCAACATTTTGCGATTTGTAGCTGCGTCATGTAAAAAGGGGGCTTCATGTTTTATTTCTTGTGAATGTGACTCGTCCCATATTTCTTGACAGATTTGAATGGAATTTTCACATTATCATGTGACCTAACACAACGCCTCCCACACATCTTGGCAGATTTGGATGGAATTCTCACACGATCATGTGACCTACGACATATTGTCAAGGTTTTGGGATTTGTAGCTGCATCATGGAATAAGGGGGCTTCATGTTATTATTTCATTTTTTCACTAGAATCTCTTCAATTACTGGACATATCTCAATAGATTTGGATGAGATTTTCACAGATCATGCGACCTAGTACATGTTGTCAGGGTTTTGCAATTTATCACTGTATCGTGGAAAAGGGGACTTCATGTCACATTTAATTTTTTATCAGTGTATCTCCAACTTTTGCACATATTTTCATAAAACTTCATATTTTTATTGCTTGATCAAAGCCAGTGACCAAAGTCAATTGTACATTCGTCTCTCCATGCATTAGTCTGTTCGTAAACCTTTTAGATCACAAGTAATACCATATATTCATTCAGCTACCCAGGCAGGTGCTACAAATTTCAACACTTTAATCTCTAGCTACCTGCTTGAAATGGCAGCAGTGTGGCGGCTTATATTGTGAGAGGGATATCTTCTAAAATCCATCACAAAATTTGATGAAACTTCATGCATCTTTTCCATTGGATAGTCCATAGATACATTTTTATCCCCCACATATATGAAATCCTGAAATGGGCACTTAATAAATAATCCTGTTATGGACCTCTTTTATATTTTTTTATGTAATGAAATCCTGTGCCATGGAACAAGGGAGCTTAATGTATAATTTCATCATGGACCAGTAACAAAAAGGCCACATGTACATACAAAACACAAAACCTCTTATACGTTTGTATCAAAAATGGTCTTTTTCGGCGGGGGATATAATTTCAACGAAATTGCTTGTTTTATAATAGAAATTGACTTAAGTTAATTTGGCTATGTATTTCCAACACATGTCTTAAATGTCCTATGAAACTCTACAGCTACATAAAGGGTCCAATCTACACATAGTTTTTTTTTCTAAATTTTTTTACTTGTGTTCCAAGTTAACCCTTTATTAGCTCACCTGAGCACAAAGTGCTCATGGTGAGCTCATGTGATTGAGCTGTATCCGGCGTCCGGCGTCAACTTTTACTTTGCGTACATTCTAGAGGCCACATTTCTAGTCTGATAGTTATGAAACTTGGTCAGAATGTTTGTCTCAATGAAATCTCAAACAAGTTTGAAAATGGATCATGTTGGGTCAAAACTAGGTCACATGGTTAAATCTTACAAAAAAAACATTGTGTACGCTCTATAGGCCACATTTTCAGTTCAGCACTCTTGAAAGTTTGTCAGAATGTTTCTCTTGATGATATCTCAAACGAGTTTGGAAATCGGTCATGTTGGGTCGAAGACTAGGTCATCAGGTCAAATCTTAGAAAAATGTTGTGTAAGCTCTAGAGGCCATATTTTCAGTCCAAAACTCTTGAAACTTGGTCAGAATGTTTTTATTGTTGAAACTTAGTCAGAATGTTTGTATTGATGATATCTCGGATGATTTTGAAAATGGGTCATGTGGAGTTAGAAACTGGGTCACCTGGTCAAATTTTAGAAAAACCTTGTGTACACTCTGGAGGCAACATATTCAGTCCTACAGTCTTGAAAATTGGTCAGAATGTTTTGAAAATGGGACATGTCCAGTCAAAAACTCTGTCACTAGGTCAAATCTTAGAAAAACCTTGTGTACGCTCTAGAGGCCACATTTTAAGTCCAAAACTCTTGAAACTTGGTCAGAATGTTTGTTTTGATAATATCTCAGACGACTTTGAAAATGGGTCATGTTGGGTCAGAAACTAGGTCACCAGGTCAAATCTTAGAAAAACTTTTTATATCTTCTGGATGTCACATTTTCAGTCCAGCACTCTTGAAAATTTGTCAGAATGTTTGCCTTGTTAATATCTTGGATGAGTGTGAAAATTGGTTATTTTGGCCAAAAACTAGGTAGTTAGGTCAAATCTTTTTGTACACTCTGGAGGACACATTTTCAGTCTGATACTCCTGAAACTTCTTCAGAATATTTTTCTTGGCGATACCTTGAATGAGTGGGGTCAAAAACTAGGTTACTGGGTCAGAAATTAGAAAAACCGTGTGTACCTGCTACAGGCTTACATTTTCAGCCTGATACTCTTCAAACCTGGTCAGAATGTTTGTTTTGGAGATGTTTCAAAAGTGTTTGTTAATGGGTAATGTCGGTTCAAAATGTAGGTCACTTGGTCAAGTCTTAGAAAAACCTTTGTACGCTCTAGAGGTCACATTTTTAGTCCAATACTCATGACACTTTGTCAGAATGTTTGTCTTATTGATATTTCAAAAGTGTTTGATAATGGGTAATGTCTGATAAAAAACCAGGTCCCTAGATTGCAAATGGTTCATGTTTGGTCAATAAACTCAGGTGAACAATTTCATGGCCATCATGGCCCTCTTGTTAGATGACAAAGTTTGAGCCTTGTTCAAATTGAAAGCATTTGCTGGCATCAATTTCTTTGTGACTCAAATGGTGCAAATTGTCTTTAATAGGATAGAAAAAATTGTGGGAAATGGAGAAAATCCTGGTTACCAGCATTTGCTCCTTTTCCCACTATGTTTTCAAAAGGCTTCTTTTTGAGGGTCCTTGAAAGTCAGCATTGTGTGGTAAAGGGCAAATATGAACATTTTGCATCAAATAAATTAAACAGTTCTCTAGAGTTTCCCTCAATGTCCAACATTCTTCAACTAGTTTTCTCAACATATTTGGAAAATTAACCTCAGCACTGTTAATTTTAGCGATGCTAAAAGGGAGAAAAAGCAGCCTGGCAGCTTAAAGGAGATGTTGAGGACAAGTTACCCATGGAATATGAGCTAAAATCGCTCATGGATAGCTACAATTATGGGGAAAAGAATGAGGAAAGTCTATACAGAACAAAGGGTTTTATTCCAGTCTCAACAATACAAGTTATTCTACTGTCAATTCTAAAATGGGAAAAGCAGCTGGTAGGTCACAAAAAGTAAACAGAAATGTGTAAAAGAAGTCTCAAAATGACATAGACAGACAGGCTTGCAATGCCAAAAAAAACCTCACAGTTGAGAATAATAAAGCACAAAAAATACAGAAAACATTCAATGTAGTTTTTCTTTTCTATTCCAGGTATACACTCTACCTGAGTACATGGACAAACGATTTGAGAGCCAAAATTTACGACTGTATCTGAGTGTGCTGGCACTATTTCTGCATATCCTTAGTAGGTTGTCGGTGAGTGAAAAACCAGCAAGAAATGTTTTTTTGTTTGTTTTGGTATCATTTTTGCCAACAAGTAATCATATTCTTTGTATGCAACAGCAATTTCTAATCTCAGTTACAAGACCAGAAAACTATTTGGCTGAGACACTTTTTTTCAGCCAATCAGACGACTAGTATCAAAACATAGAATTAAAAAATTTATTGTAAGTGAAATGTTAACAAGAAAAAGTTCTTTTTAGAGTTCTCTAAACCAATAGATTATTAGTACTGAATTATCTGTTTTCCAAAGAATCCGTAGTTTTAACACATTGTGGAAGCAGAAATTTTGAAAACATGTATTCGGACAAAAAATGCAGATTAACAGTTTTTGATCTTTTCTTACATTGTCTTCATCTAAAAGAAAGACCATCCTTTGATCCAAAATAAAACAGTTTTCTGCAAATACTTTGAAATATGACGTCTTTATTTTTTTGTCTCCTGTAAGGGTTAGCTGTAGAAAAGAACAACCTCAGATGACATAGTTTTCTACCCTTTCCAAATGAAATTCAAATTTTTGATGCATCTATGTTTTGTTGTCTGCAAATGCTGTCAATTTAGACTAGTCCAAAATTTTGTCATTTTGTAAAGAGTTAAAGAGGCCGTTATACTCATTTTAAGCCAGTTTTAAATCATTTTGTTTTTATTGTATCAAAATATAATCATTCTTATATCTTTGTGCCAAACATTGCCCCTGACGGTTGCAAGGTTGCTTAGATTACAGATGATAGAAAATGCATTTGGCTGAGTTGCGGCCTTCCATGTAAACAGACTCGTTGTTTCTGGTTTTTGAATCGAAGATTTTCAGTATCCGTTATACACTCAGGGTAGATTTGTATGATGATCATGCATTCTGTCATGTGACTATATCTGACATTCGCCCTATGTCTAATCAGGTAAACAAAGGAAAATGAAGGTTTCTCTGTTGCAGCCTCGATTTTCAGATGGAGGTCGTGGCCTGTATGCAAATTACACCATATCCAACTCTAGGCGGAAACCAACGATAAATTTCCATTACGCACCGCCATTGTTTTCAGCTTCGATCATCAGCCAATTTTCTTCTGGCTAATTTTCAGTTTCTTATGTCTGCAGTAAAAGTCTTTTGAAAACACTGGTGGAAAAGGAGAAATTGCTACCCTTTTTGAGAACTTTCTGCCATTTTCTCAAAATTTAAAGTTGTTGTCTGCAAACTCTTTCAGTTTGGAAGAGTCCAAAATTTGTCATTTGGGAAAGCGTTAACACTTCTCCATGATACAAGTCACCACAGTATTATACATCCCTAAAGCCATTTTGTATAATAATCTACTGAATGATGAGGTAGGCAGGTCCTGTCACATGCTGATAACGGACTCAAAATAAAAAGTTTCAGCCCAGGGCCCATATTCACCAACCATCCTTGAAAATATTCTTGGTCTTATTCTCCAAGTTTTTCTACATTTGTAAGTAACACAAAAAGTTTCAGTCCAGGGCCTGTATTCACCAACCATCCTTGAGAATATTTTTGGTCTTATTCTCCAAGTTTTTCTACATTTGTAAGTAACACAAAAAGTTTTAGTCCAGGGCCTGTATTCACCAACCATCCTTGAGAATATTTTTGGTCTTATTCTTCAAGTTTTTCTACATTTGTAAGTAACACAAAAAGTTTCAGTCCAGGGCCCGTATTCACCAACCATCCTTGAGACTACTCCTAGTCTTATTCTCCAAGTTTTTCTACATTTGTAAGTAACACAACTTCTGATTGGCTAAACCAAATGGTTTAGCCAATCAGAAGTTGTGTTACTAACAAATGTAGAAAATTCTGGAGAATAAGGCAAAGAACATTCTTAAGAATGGTCGTGAAACCGGGACCATGTCAGCTTGCACAGAATGACTCATTTGGATACTTTTTGGAAATGCATCAAGCCTCCTTTTTTGTTAGATATATATATATACATATATATTAATATGATTATTATCACTGTATTACAGACAGCCTTATTTGCCGGTGCTGTTTACATTCAAGTGGCTTTGAATTGGAACATGTACCCGTCCATCCTGGGTCTTCTCTTCATCACTGCTGTGTTCACTATATTTGGTAAATTATGCTAATTATCCTCATATATAATTTTCCATTGATTTATTAGCCTACTGGTCACCATCACTGTCTTCAGCACTATTGGTAAATATGCTATGCTGATGTGCGTACAGAACATTATGCTGTAGTGACTTTTCTAGTGCTAATATTTAATTTTAGCTGTGTGAGAAACAGATATCACACAAGACCAAAGGTAGATCACAATGTTAAATTTTTTTTATGCTGTGAGCAGGGAAAAAAAAGCACCAGGAAAGTTACTACAGCATAATACTAGTATTCCTTTCACGGTGGAGAATCACGTGACACAACAACAACAACAATGACCGTTATTTGAAAAAATTCCCCAACTTCAGGTAAGAAAATCTTCAATAATTCCGTTAATACGTGACCGATTGGAATTTGGTTTGCAGCAGAGAAGGCGGAAGGACTCCGGGGATTTGCTTGATGTGTTAGATTTTTTAAACAACACCTGATAAAAAAGTTATTGACGAGCAAACAAATTATCCAGGGTAAAAATTTTTTTTGCTCGTCAATAACTTTTTTATCAGGTGTTGTTTAAAAAATCTAACACATCAAGCAAATCCCTGGAGTCCTTCCGCCTTCTCTGCTGCAAACCAAATTCCAATCGGTCACGTATTAACGGAATTATTGAAAATTTTCTTACCTGAAGTCGGGGAATTTTTTCAGATAACGGTCATTGTTGTTGTTGTTGTGTCGCGTGATTCCCCTGCCGTGCCTTTTATCATATACCTACAACATTCAACGACAGATTTTTATCCAACTGTGATGCATGTATTTGAGCTGGAAAATTTACTGGCATATAGTGAATTTATATATTAATCAATTTGCTAATCATGGTTGCTACGTACACCATTATTTGGTAAATATGTGACGGCATATATACAGTGATATACTGATTAACTTGCAGATCTTCACTGCAGTGTTCCCCTCATCTAATTGATATACATATATTTACACTATTTAATTGTGAAATACTGATTAATCAAATTAAGTGTAAGCATGGGGGAAATGGGAAATGTCTTTAAGCGAGCCACTGTAGAACCAAGGACAACTAAAAATGGCTAAATCATTGTTAAAATATATATCCCATCCAAAGATGCACATCTAGTTCCAACAGTAACAATCTTTTTTACACAATTATGCTCCTTTTTCGACTTACAATTTTCCTTGAAAATCAAGCAGTTGCAGCTGAGCACTGGCACCGGCAAGTAATACTCTTTTTTGTAGGAGGTTTGACAGCAGTGATGTACACAGATACAGCACAGTCTGTCATCATAGTCATTGGAGCTTTTGCTGTTATGGGACTCAGTGAGTAATATCAAGTATAAGATCTCCTATTTTTGCCTTAGTAAATGAAATGAGATAAGATTTATCTACATAAAAGATGCATGACAATGCAAAGTGAAATAGAGAAACATGTGAGCCTTGATTTGTAAAAAAAGGGGGCTTTATGCACCTATGAAAATTATCAACCCAGGTCAGCCTCTGGCCAGGCTGATCAGGGCCAAAGCTTTTGGCATTAAGTCAATTTTCTGTATATTGAAGGCCCAGTCTACCTCATGATAGAGTCGATTGTTTCATGAAATGACTTTTATGGATCCGTAATTATGGTATGACTCGGGCTGGAATCTTTTATCACAGAGATGCATTAAGCCCCCTTTTGCCAGAGCATTCCTTATATATACACATTGTATGGTTAACCGTTTACCAGACTACAAAATTTTAGCCCTGTCCAAATTGAAAGCATTTGCAGACGACAATTTCAATGTGGCTCATGTGGTGCAATTGTTTATCAATAGGGTAGAAAACACTGGAAAAAGGAGAAAATGCTGGTTACCAGCATTTTCTCCTTTTGCCACAAAGTTTTCAATAGGCTTCTTTCCAAGGGTCGTCAAAAGTCATCATTGTGTGGGAAAGGGTTAAGTACTATGCTCGCCACACCTTGGATACAGGAAAAAAAGATATAGTATCTCTTATTTCCACCACAGTCTTAAAGAACTTCTTGTAGATTATCATTTTGTCATACAGCTGACAATTTTCTGAAAACCTTGTGACAAAAGAAGAACTTGCAGGCACCAAGCAGCATTTTTCAGTAAGCCATTTTGGTTCCTCTGACTTTTAAACCAATACCACACAATTCCAACTTTTAGTGACCCTTAGAGAGAAACTTATGAAAACACATTGTCTGTGTATGTCATATTCTTTGAAAATTCGACCTGTCTTATATGACGCATTACTTCCCGATATTGGGGAGACTGTAGTAATATCCGCTATAAAGTAGCAATGGAGAAAATGGCTTTTATCAATATGTTTGAGGAAAAATCAGACCTGGTTTAGCTCCAGATTTCTCTAAACTGCTGATTATAGCTGAATGAATCGCACCAGGTAGCGTTTTATTGAGTTAAGGTTTATTTTAGTTTGAATTTCAAAGTAACGGTTGTCGGGTAGGAAAGTAGTCCTATTCTGTACCCAGGATGCCCAAATTAGATAGAGGAGTATTTGTAGAATGCCATCTATTGGGAGATAATGATGAAAAAATTAGAAAAGGAAAATTGCCGGTAACCAGCATCATCGATTGTCTGTATCTTTTTCTTGAATAGAATTTCATGTAACAATTTTATTTTTCTTCATATAGTTTCATGATTTCCTGTTCTTATGTCAGTCTGTTTTTTCTATGTGTTGGGAGGAAGGGGAGGCGGTTTCTTAGGAAATGATTACGGCAAGGAGACATAACTTGTACAGAAAGCTTTATTATACTGCAAAGAAATTTCTTGTGATCTGATTGGTTAACATGACGTGAACATATATCATGTTCCCTGGCAAAAACCAGGTAAAGCCAATTTCCCTTTTGAGTACCCCATAAACATCACTGCACGTGCAACACAACATCCAAAATGGCGGCGTCGATCGATCACCAGACTGCACATTTATACACCAAACTGCACATTTTAGTGACGTCAGTTTCCAGTGACGTCAGTTTTCGTTGAATTGGGGCACTCAGGCCTTCGGCTTGGGGCAACATGATTCACCACAGCCATGAACAAGTTTCCAAGTCCCCTGCCACCTGACCGTACAACTAATATTGTCTGCAGACATGCTAAAACACAATATTGCTCGTTAAAAATTAAAACCAAAAAAGCTCCCTCTCTCCCCATATTGCAAATTTTCTCAGGTGTTTTTGATATATATATGTTTCGAATGGCAGGTCTCAATGAAATAGGAGGCTACGGTAACCTTGAGTCGGAATATCAGAAGGCAATACCTGCTGTACGTGATACCAACACTACCTGTGGATTACCTAGAGTTGACGCTTTCGGTTTGCTCCGAGATAGTCAGAGTGACTTTCCTTGGCCATCTCTGATACTACAGTGTGGTGTGGTGGCAGCCTGGTACTGGCTTTGCGATCAGGCAAGAACTGAACTCTTCACCAAACGATAAAATTTTAGACTTGTCCAATTTGAAAGCCCTTGCAGACAACAAAATAAAAATGACTTAAATATTGAAACTTAACTTCAAAAGAGTAGAAAACATTGTGGGAAAAGGAGAAAATGCTGGTAACCAGCATTTTCTTCTTTTCCCACAGTGTTTTCAGAAAGATTTTTCCTCTGGATCACAAAAACCAAGGATTGTTTGGTAAAGGGTTAGTTAACCTTCAATCTGCCAAATAAATAAAAAGGAAATTTTTACTCATCAGCCAGTTCAAAGCTGGGAAATAAATACCATATTGGACAGTTTAGATCCAAGATCATGCCTGCACATTCTGTGCAATCTGATCTTGATTCTAAACTGTCTGCACAAGGTCTCCAAGTCACGCTTAGTAAGGTGAAATTTTCTCATGCTGCCATTTGGAACTAACTCATTACCAAACAACAATATTTTAGGCTTGCCCAAAGTGAAAGCATTTGCAACAAGAAAATCAAAGTGGCTGAAAATTTGAAATTTGTTTTGTGAAGGGTAGAAAACACAGTAGGAAAAGGAGAAAATGCTGGTTACCAGCATTTTCTCCATTTCCCACAATATTTTCTAATGGCTTCTTTCTCAGGGACATCAAGAGTAGGGATTTTGTGGTAATGGGATAAACAGTAGATGCAATTATTATTTCTTGCATTAGCATTTTGAACTGCTGCAGCACTTTTTTGTTTTCCTAAATTTGTTTTCAAAAGGAAATTGGTCTAGCCTAGAATCGAACCTGCAACCCCATATTCTAAAGCCTAGTATGCTACCAATGAGCGACCAGGTCTAGGCTGAAGAACTTCTGCCTGAACATGTAAATGATAAGATTGAATCTTGAGCACACAACAAATTTGAGACTTGTCTAAATTGACAGCATTTGCAGACGGAAAAATGAAAGCAGCTCAAAAAGTAAAATTTGTTTTTATAGATATTCAGAAAATAATAAAGTTTTCAGAAGCAGTGTTTCCGAGGGTTGCTAAAACTTAAAAATTTGTGGTAAGGGAATTAGGTCAAATTAGGGAGTGTTGAAACAAACAGATGTATTTATTCCACTGTATTTTTAATTGATCAGATAATGGTCCAGCGCTGCCTTGCAGCCAAAAATATCACCCATGCCAAAGGAGGGACTTTACTTGGAGGATTTCTGAAAATACTACCTTTGTTTATCATGGTCATTCCAGGGATGGTCTCCAGAATTTTATACACAGGTACCAGTGCTCTTTTTTTTAAGCAGAGGGTTTCTTTGCATTATATGCCCAAAGGGTCGTATTTTGTTATGGCCCCGGTTGTGTGTCTGTATGTCTGACCGTCTGTCCATTCGTCCATCTCTCTATCCATTCGTTAGCAGTTCCCTGTGTGCGCAACTTCTACAGTTTCAATCGGAATAATTTAAAATCTCCTACAATGAATCTCTATGATATGTAGTTATGCATGTGACTCTTCAAATTTGAATTTCTGTAGGTGTTCTCGATTTTACCCCATTTCGCTGACAAGCCGCTTCAGGCGCATATGCACTGCTCTGCAAAGCTCTTGGTTATTTTTTGATCACCTGAGCACAAAATGCTCAAAAAAGAGGTATGGTCTTCCTCTATCTGTTTTTAGCTCACCTGAGCACAACGTGCTCAAGGGGAGCTTTTAGGATCACCCGGTGTCCGTCGTCCGTCGTCCGTCGTGCGTCGTCCGTCGTCCGTCGTCCGTCGTGCGTCGTCAACAATTCTTTAAACATCAACTCCTCCTAAACCGCTGGGCGGATTTGGACCAAACTTGGCAGGAATGTTCCTTGGGAGGTCCTCTTTAAAAATTGTTCACAGAATTTGATTCCATCAAAAACTCTGGTTGCCATGGCAACCAAATGGAATTTTTTAGCAAATTCTTTAAAAATCTTCTCCTCTGAAACCGCTGGTTGGATTTTAAAATAATTTCACAGATATGTTCCTTGGGTGACCCTTTTCAAAAATTGTTCGTGAAATTTTGATTCGTCAAAAAATGTGGCTCTGGTGAATTGGGGCTTCTTGCACTATACAGAAATGAAGGAATTCTTTAAAAATCTTCTCCTCTGAAACCGCTGGTCGGATTTTGAAATAATTTCACAGATATGTTCCTTGGGTGACCCTTTTCAAAAATTGTTCGTGAAATTTTGATTGGTCAAAAAATGTGGCTCTGGTGAATGGGGGCTTCTTGCACTGTACAGCAATGAAGGAATTCTTAAAAAATCTTCTTCTCTGAAACCGCTGGTCAGATTTTGAAATAATTTCACAGCGATGTTCATTGGGTGACCCTTTTCAAAAATTGTTCGCGAAATTTTGATTGGTCGAGAAACATGGCTCTGGTGAATGGGGGCTACTTGCACTATACAGAAATGAAGAAATTCTTAAAAATTTTTCTTCTCTGAAACCGCTGGCCAGATTTTAAAATAATTTCACACAGATGTTCCTTGGGTGACCCTTTTCAAAAATTGTTCGCGAAATTTTGATTGGTCAAGAAACATGGCTCTGGTGAATGGGGGCTTCTTGCACTATACAGAAATGAAGAAATTCTTAAAAATTCTTCTTCTCTGAAACCGCTGGCCAGATTTTGAAATAATATCACAGAGATATTCCTTGGGTGACCCTTTTCTAAAACTGTTCGCGAAATTTTGATTGGCCAAGAAACATGGCTCTAGTGAATGGGGGCTACTTGCACTAGATGGAAATGAAGAAATTCTTGAAAATTCTTCTTCTCTGAAACCCGTGGTCAGATTTTAAAATAATCTGACAGAGATGTTCCTTTGGTGACCCTTTCCAAAAGCTGTACATATAATTTTGATCCGTCAAGAAACATGGCTCTTGTGAATGGGGGCTACTTGCACTATACGGACATGATGAAATTCTTTAAAATTTTCTTTCTCTGAAACCCCTGGTCAGATTTTGAAATAATTTCAGAGAGATGTTCCTTGGGTGACCCTTTTCAAAACTTGTTCGTAAATTTTGATCCATCAAGAAACATGGCTCTCGTGGATGGGGGTTACTTGCTCTTATACAGAAATGAAGAATTCTTAAAAATTCTTCTTTTTGAAACTGATGGTCAGATTTCGAAATGACTTTTACAGGTGACCTTTTGAAAATTGCTTGGCAAAATTATAAATTTGGTTCCAATGTTTCAACGCTAAAAAAGAAAAAAAAAAAATAGACTATGGTCATCTCAAAAATTCAGGTGAGCGATCCAGGGCCATCTTGGCCCTCTTGTTCTGGACATTTTATGCTAACCGCATCTCTGCTGGAACTAAAATCAATCATTACTTGTCAAATTTCACATTTGTGCCCCATAGCAAACATGTTTAAACAATCCCTGATTTTTACGACTAGGATATTGAAAACATTGTGGGAAAAGGAGAAAATGCTTGTACTCTGCTAGAAACAAATTTTAATTTTTGAGTTACATTAATTTTGATGTCTGCTAGTGCTTTCAATTTGGACCAGATTAAAATTTTATCATTTGGTAAAAGGATTAACTCTCTACCAAACAACAAAATGTTTGACTGGTCTGAATTTATAGCATTTGCAGAAGACAATATAAAAGTGACTAAATGTTTGAAATTTGTTTACAGGTGGGTAGAAAACATTGTGGAAAAAGGAGAAAATGCTGGTTACCAGCATTTTCTCCTTTTCCCACAATGTTTTCAAAAGGCTTCCTTCTCAGGGTCGATAAAAGTTGGGATTATGTGGTAAAGAGTTGAATGCAAAACTGAAAGTCAAGATCATTGCTGCAAAAAACATTCTGTAACTTTAACCCTTTTCTCCATAAATACTCATTTCTACGCATTGCTTGTAGAAGCCTTTGGAAAACATTGTGGCTAAAGGTGAAATTGCTCGTGACGAGCAATGTCACCTTTTGTCACAATGTTTTCTATGCTGTCAAAAGTTGTCGTATACACATAAGAAACTGCTTCATCCAGGCTGTTATTTAGGGTCAATTAGAGAAATGCCTTATGGGGTAAAGGGTAAAGAAACTAGGAGCCACACTAATGAAACTATGTATGCTGATACATCTTGATATGCAGATTATGCACCTATAAATTTAAATATTTACCAAAGAACAAATTTTGACTGGTCCATGTTGAAAGCACTTGCAGACGACAAATTAAAAGTGTCCCAATTTATGAAATTTGTGTCTAAAAGGGTAGAAAACATTATGGGAAAAGGAGAAAATGCTGGTAACCAGCATTAATTTTCTCCTTTTCCAACAATATTTTCTACGCTGCTGGAAACAAATTTCAGCTTTTGAATTAAGTTTATTTTGTCATCTGCAAGTGCTTTTAATTTGGACCACTCTAAAATTTTGTCGTTTGGTAAAGGGTTAAGTAACTTTTGTATTGTGATAGATCTTGGTATGCAGATTATATACATGGTCCATCTTATGCCTAAAGAAAAGGTTGAGGTGTAAGATTTGTCTTTACCAATCAAAAGTCTGGCTTTTCTCAGCTCAAGTGTGTTCTTTGTTTAGCAGTGCTCCTTTCTGAAAAATTTAATGGTATTTCAGTCATAGCAGCCACTTTACTTACTCATGCAGAACTGGAATTTTAACCCTTTCCCAAATGACAAAAATTTAGGCCAGACGAAATTGAAAGCGTTTGCAGACGACAAAAAATCAAATGTAGTGCAAATGATAATTTTTGTCTATGAAAGGTTAGAAAACATTGTGGGAAAAGGAGAAAATGCTGGTAGGAGAAAATACTGGTTACCAGCATTTTCTCCTTTTCCTGCATTGTTTTCAAAATCCTTCTTTCCCAGCATTGTAAAAACCAGAGATTGTTTTGGAAAGGGTTGAAGGGCAACCTTTGTTTAACCCATTACCACACAATCCTTACTTTTGTTAACCCTGAGATAGAAGCCTTTAGAAAACGTTGTGGGAAAAGGAGAAAATGCTGGTACATGTATTCTGCAAGTGCTTCCAATTTAGACCAGTGTGAAATTTTGTCGTTTGGAAAAGAGTTAAAATGTCTTATAATTTCTGAACATTGGTGTTCTAAAGCCTTTTGAAAACTTTGTCGGAAAAGGAGAAAATGCTGGTAAACAGCATTTTCTCCTTTTCCCACAAAGTTTTCTACCCTATAAAAGAAAACTTGCCTCATTTAAGCCACTTTAAAAGTGTCATCTGCATATGATGTCGATTTGGATAGTTAGATAATTTTGCCATGCGGTAAATGGTTAATAGCCACTCTAAAAAAATAATAGCTATCTGTTATTTGTGTCCAATATATGTACATTATCTCCCGCTAGATGGCATTCTAAAAATACTGATCTATCTAATTTAGGCATTCTGGATATAGAACCAGACTACATTTTTATGCTACACCTGTTGCTTTGAATTTCAAACTAAAATAAGCTTAGGTAATGCACATGTACTTGGTGTACAGTGTTGATCTATTTTTATATGCTGTATTCAAAAATTTGCAGTAACCAATCATTTTTTTTTTTTTAAAGTAATTTTTGCCGGTATAAATTATTATAGTTTAGAGAAATCTGGAGCTAAATCAGGCCTGATTTCTCATGAATTGATCATAGCCATTTTCTCTATTGCTACTTTATTAACATGTATTACTACAATTCCCCCAATAATGGGGGGAGTGATGTGTCGTAGCAGACTGGGCGAATCATCAAAGAATATGACATGCACAGACAACAAGTATTATGTATGTATTTATGATCGCAGATGATGTTGCTTGTGTTGATCCAGCTGTATGTAAAGAAGTTTGCGATAATCCAGCGGGATGCTCAAATATAGCTTATCCAGTACTGGTGCTGAATCTTCTGCCAAAAGGTTAGCCCATATTTTTATGTGATACGCATATTGTGTTATAAGTTATGTTTAGGAATTTTGATATGTCTGTTAAAACGTGTTAAATTTGATAAAATCTTTGATAGTCAATTAGACATATCTTTTTGTATGTAAGTATTACCAGTACAACATTGTTGTTAGATGACTTTCATTTGTAATGTCAGGCTTAAAAAGAAAATGTGGAGTACTAGAAAAGAAACTCCAGGAAAGCATGGATTAGGTGCACTGGCCACAAGGATTTAACATATGCTGTGATAACGTAAAAATGTTGAGAATGGCATTGAACCCCATACAATCAATCAATCAGTCAATCAACCAAGCTACTATGACTTTGTTGAATAATTATCTAGGCAGTCGATGTTTTACAGTGCTTAACCCATTACCAAACGACAAAATAAATTTTAAACTGGTCCAAGTTGAAAGCACTTGCAGACAACAAAGTAAATGTAAGTCAAAAATTGAAATTTGTTTCCAGCAGGGTAGAAAACATTGTGATCACCAGCATTTTTTTCCTTTTCCCTCAATTTTTTGAAAAGGCTTCTATCTCAGGGATATAAAACCCAGGGATTGTTTGGTAAAGGGTTAACATAGAGTGCCAGATGTGCAAGTACATGTATTTTATGTTGAAAGACCATAAATATTATCAACCAATTGGTATTAATTCAGTTCTACAATATGAAAGTATAAAACCAGCCATAGCATTGCCTGAGATAATACATCCGAGCTAATCTGATTGGTACTTTTGCGAAATATAAAAGAAGGATAATGATTTATTTTTTTTGAAAATTAAGACTCTCACCATTTTCTTGTTTGTCTGCTTCAGGAGCACGCGGCTTGATAATGGCAGTGATGTTGTCAGCCATTGTGACGTCACTGACATCCATCTTTAACAGTTCAGCGACGGTGTTTACAATGGACATCTGGAGAAAGATAAGACCGAACTCCAACCAGAGGGAACTTCTCATTGTAGGCAGGTTGGTATTTACTGTTTACGGAAAGGGGATAATCAGTCGACTTAGTTATACTCCCTAACTACAAAGTAGAAGGTGGTATAGTAGTTTCACTATGTCTGCCTGTCTGTTTGTCCATCTGTCCCTCTTGTTTTCGTTTCTGTGTTCTAATTCAAAAGCTGTTGGATCTAGGACACTGATTCTTTTAACACTTTACCACACAGCAAAATTTTAGACCTATCCAAATTGAAAGCATTTGCAGACGACAATTACAAAAAGGTTCAAACGGTGCAATTTTGCTTTGATAGTGTAGAAAACTTTGTGGGAAAAGGAGAAAATGCTGGATACCAGCATTTTCTCCTTTTTATACAATGTTTAAAAAGGCTTTTTCCTCAGGGGTGTTCAAAGTTGTCATTGTGTGGTAAAGGTTTAACCCATTACCACACAATCCCTACATTTGACGACCCTGAGAAAAATGCCTTTGGAAAACATTGTGGGAAAAGGAGAAAATGCTGGTAACCAGCATTTTCTCCTTTTCCCACAATGTTTTCTACCCTTCACAAAACAAAGGGGGGGTCTCATTTGCGCCCACGCATGGATTTTCTTGATACTTTCCAAGCGAATTGCCTTTGGCCTATGAACTGCAAAAATGTATTTATCTACTTCAAATAAGACATGTAGGTCTCAGGAGGGCACCTTGGGGTACTCCTAGTTTTGGCTGGTACCTGCCTTGAAAAAACTAAGTCCAAAGTTATCGAAATTCATTATTTTCCTAAAACTTTAACATGAATAGTAAAGGTACACCTTATAGAGATATTAGATACAAATTGTGCTATTATAGGTATTGACTTGACTGTTTTTTAAAAACTTGAATGTAAAAAGTATGGATAAAATTGACACTGAAATTTTCCAAACACAAAGTTCAACAAAACATTTATGGTAGTTCTAGTCTTTGTCAACCTATGAAATTGCTAGGAAAGTAGGCCCTGTATGTCTACATAATACACACAAAATTTTATAAAATTTGAAAACCGGTAACAATCTCATATTATGCATGATATGAGCAAAGGTGGTGTTTTGGACAAAAATCTAATGTCCATCTAAAATGTGTTATGGTTACCAAAACACTTACTAATGCAATAATATCGATATTTTTGCATAACTAACTATGATAAATGAAAGATTCACATACAGAAACAGACTTCTGTAAAGGTATAGCAGTAATTATACAGATATTTTCCTAAGAAAGTAGCATGTATGAAAATAAACACCAAAAAACACCAATTCACAAATTATTTTTATTTAATAAATATTCCTTTCATCCCAAAATATATTCTACACTTCTAATTTTCAATAGGACAATCATCTGAAGAAAGTGGCTTATCATTAAAAGAGTATTAGACAGGGTGCTCCACTTTTACCATAGATATATGCATGTCTTAACAAAGACATTCAGATGACAACCAGTAAATCAATTATTATACTAATAGCAATATTGTTAACACCATCTAGATGCAACTCGTGCATACGTTAATGGTCTGGCAGTACCTGGCAATTAGTAAGGTTACCTATATCAACAACTTTGAAGTTTGAATTAAAAAACTGTCAGCAAAACATACTTGTGTCTGAAAACATATTTTATATTTTTTTATATATTTGAACATCCTTAATGATGATTTTCTTTATACATATGAATGGTTTTAACAAGAGTCATCGTGATATCAACAAATTGTTTTTCCTTGAGGTTGATACTGGCTACAAAGACTAAAAGTGATTATCAATTACATTCACTTTCCACTAAACAGAAAAGAACAAGAAAACACTTCTACATCATTATACAATACTCCTATATTTGTTAACCGTTTTCTGCAGTCATACACAATTCATTTCTTTGAACAAAGTCTGACTGTATAGCTTTTCAAAAAGTACATGTACTCATACTGGTATTTCATTGAAACTGCTTTCTTCTGTAACTCCAAAAGTCACATTTTAAACGCTAGTGTAACACTCATGCCTAAACTACTTTCTAATTGAAACATTTCATTCTGCCTTGTTGCACTTCATCAGCTAAGAGAGTAGTTTACTTATTACATGTATTTTAGTCTATGTTTTGTCATATTTGATACTAGCTTTTGTAGTTGCCAATAATTGAAAAAACATAGCTACATTAATACAGACTTAATTCTATTAAAAGTTGTTTATACATTTTTGACTTCAGCAATTTGCAGTCAAGGCTGAAGTTCACAAAAGGGTGACAGAAAAGATTAAGCATTATTTAGCTGTATTCCACTCTCTTTGGTTCTCTGAGCTTTGGTTATTCTCCTCTTGTTTATATCAGTGTTTCTTTTTCATATCAATTTACACTTTGTATTATTTATACATCAATTGGGTAATTTTCACACATTTTACTATTTGTAAAACTTAGGACAAGAAGTCTAATTATTTACACCTTAGTAGGTTGTTCATAGGACATCATATGGTATCATATGGAAAAGATGTATAGAATTGGCTTAATGAGAGTGAAACAAAATAAAAATCATTAATAAGTAGTGTTAAATTATCTGTTTGCACTGAGTAATAGTAAACTCCTCAGAAGTCCGCATAGGAGCAGTTTTAATAGATAACATCTGATCTATTTTCATTATCAGACTTTCAATTGAGTTTTAATATTGCTATTTTTGATTTTCTTTATGGTGTTCAACAAGGTGCTATTATTTCTGCAAAAACTCTTTTTGGTAAATAAAGCATTATCTTTTGATTGTATGCGAAGTTTCTTATACCAGAACATCGCACAAATCATAAACATGCGTAAATAAACAATAATAAAAACCCTAAAACAAAACTAAAAAAAAATGTGAATTTTACATTTTGAGAAAATTTGACCATTAAGACTAAAATTAAAAAAAGACTATGTTACCGGTTTTATTTTTTCTTGATATTTTAGGATAAGAACAAGCATATTTGTGGTCAAATTCAATATCAATTTCATAGGTTGACAAGAACTGTAACATGGTGAAAATAACAATTCAATTTGTTCAAAATATTTTACAAATGTGAAATTTGGGGGTCACTTCAATCAAAAATTGATATGGTCAATTTTGTTCAATATAACAATATAAACTAAAGGTTCATACATGATTGGAGATTAATAAGCATTATTTTAGGAACAAATTTGGTCAGCAAATCAAAAATCAGAAGGACTGTGGGCTCCTTTAATTGAGGCACACCCATTTTTTATCAAAAATTCTAAAAAATTCAAAAAATCAAAAACTGTGGTAGATGGAACAAATTTCTTTTTAGTAATATAATCCTCATGTAATACACTACCTTCACATAAATTTTCATAAAATTCTGGGCGTGGGCAGGTCCCTATGTAAATTTCATATAGGGTGAGACCCCCCCTTTCAAATTTTTAGTCACTTTTATTCGGTTGTCTGCAAATGCTTTCAATTTGGACAAACGTAAAATCTTGTCGTTTGGTAATGAGTTAAACAAGTGTTGCCCATGACCAAAAAGGGCATTCTATTGTTTTTGGGTCACATGGGTCAAAGGTCAAGGTCATGGGTGGACTTAAACAAAAAATTGTTTGAAAATTGTTTCCGTCCTCTAACTCTGTAGTTGATAGTGTTGACCTTGGACCCTGAAACTTTATACAAGTGCTGCTCATGACCCAAGGAGGCCTCCCACATGGGTCAAAGGTCAAGGTCATGGATGAATTTTGTTTTAAAATCCTTTTGTTCCTTTAACTCAATAGTTGAAAGTGTTGACCCAGGACCCTGAAACTTTATACAAGTGCTGCTCATGATCCAAGGAGGCCTCCCACATGGGTCAAAGGTCCAGGTCATGGATGAAAATTGTTTTAAAATCCTTTTGTTCCTCTAACTCAATAGTTGATAGAGTTGACCTTGGACCCTGAAACTTTATACAAGTGCTGCTCATGATCCAAGGAGGCCTCCCACATGGGTGGAAGATAAGGTCATTGATGGATTTTCTTTGAAAATCCTTTCGTTCTTCTAACTCAGTAGTTAATAGAGTTGACCTAGGACCCTGAAACTTTATACAAGTGCTGCTCATGACCCAAGTAGGCCTCCCACATGGGTGGAAGGTAAGGTCATTGATGGATTTTGTTTGAAAATCCTTTTGTTCCTCTAACTCAATAGTTGATAGAGTTGACCTAGGACCCTGAAACTTTATACAAGTGTAGCTCATGACCAAGACATGTTAGTTTTTGGTCACATGGGTCAAAGGTTATTTCCATTCTCTGATTGTGCTGTTTTAGTGACAAGGTGCTGGTGGGGGTATTTGTCTGCTTTAGTTCTAATTTATGATTACTTGAGCCATTGTTTTTTTCTTCAAAAGGATAGATGAATGAGTTGGTTATTGCCAAACAAGTATAACTGATACACTGGATACCTTTAACACTTTACCAAATAATAGAAATGTAGGCTTGTCCAAGTTGAAAGCAGTTGCATACAATTAGAGTGTTACTCAAACGATGAAACTTGACTTTGGTTGATTAGAAAATAGCCGAGCCCTGATAGCTCAGTGGGTAAAGGGCAGGAATTGAGAACTCGGGGTCCAGGGTTTGATCCCTGGCTCCTGGCTATGACCCCTGGCTCGAGCAATTTCTTTCCGAGGAGTGATGATAGTCACAACATCAGGATTCATTCTTCTCCCACCCCTGACCATTGTTTCGACGATGATCATGTGGGAAAGCATGCAGTGGCCTGGGAAGAAAATCATGCGAAGTACTGGTAAAAGAAACTCCAGGAACATATGGATTGGTGTACTGGCTGCCATAATGTAACTGAAATAATGTTGAAAACAGCATTAAACACCATACAACTATAATTAGAAAACATTGTGTGAAAAGGAGAAAATGCTGGTAACCAGCATTTTCTCCTTTTCTCACAATGTTTTGAAAAAGCTTCTTCTTTGTCAGGGTCATTTAATCTTGGATGGTGTTCTAAAGAAAAACACTCACATTATTTTTCAGAGCATACGTTCTTGTGTTGTGTGTGGTAACAATCCTCTGGATACCTGTTGTAAAGGCGGCCCAAGGGGGACAAATCTTTACCTATATTGTTGTCGTGGAAGCATTCGTTGCTGTTCCATTACCTGTTCTCTTTGCACTCGCTGTGTTTTGGGATGGAGCAACAGGGAAGGTAATTGTACTTTTTTAAGGTGTTTAACCAATTATCAGCCGACAAAATTCTAGCCTTGTCCAAATTGAAAACATTTGCAAACAAAAATTTCATTGTTGCTCAAATGGTGCAAATTTCATATAATAGGGTAGAAACATTGGGGGAAAAGGAGAAGATGCTGGTTACCAGCATTTTCTCCTTTTCCAACAGTGTTTTTGCAAGGCTTCTGTCTCAGGTCTGTTAAAAGTTGGCATTGTGTGGTGAAGGGTTAAAGGAAACTTTTAAGATTTTTCAGAATCTGACAGTACTTCAGAAATAATTTTTATGACTGAATGAAGTGAGCCAACAGCTAGCAAACGTCACTAATGAAGACAGTAAGAAAAAATATTTTGGATGGTATTTCATTTATGGGCTACACCAGCATTTTTAGGTATTGTCCCAAGGTTTTTCAAAGACTCTTTTAAATCTCACATTATCATAAATATGCGCAATTACGAGGATTCATATTCAAATCAGTATGACGATGACGTACCTGAAATAATAAGAATAGATGGAGTTACCAGTTGCTTAACCCTTTACCAAAGAATCCTTGGTTTTCTCGACCCTGGGAAAGAAGGCATTTGGAAACATTATGGGAAAAGGAGAAAATGCTAATAACCAGACAGATGCATTAAGCCCCCTTTTCATAGGAACCCTATACCAAACAATTCCTGGTTTTCACTACCCTGGGAAAGAGAGCCTTTGAAAACATTGTGGTAAAAGGAGAAAATGCTGGCATTTTCTCCTTTTACCACAATTTTTTCTAGGCTATCAGAGACTTGAAGTTTGTTGGTATCCATTCTGAATTTGTCGTTTGTGGATACTCTTAGTTTGGAAGAGTCTAAACTTTGTCGTTAGGGAAAGGGATAATAACCATTTCACTTTTTGTTGCTCTGTGTCACACTGTTTTACTGAATTTAACCATACAGTTTATATGATTGCAAAGAAAAATATATATCTATCTCTTTTGGCACTTTACAACAAACTCTGATTTGTGGCATAAAAACTAAAGAGCCACCTTTAAGATCGTTTCAAATAATATTGAGTAATCAGTGTCACATTTGTTTAGTTGTGTTAGAGCTAAAAGTACATGTAGTAAGAGGAAAAGAAGTAGTGGCAAGACTAGCAATGAAACCCCTTAACACAAATTGTTGCAGCTTCAGTAATGAATTAACATCTCTGATTTAATTTTCAAATTTTCATTTCTAGATTGCAGAATTACGGACGATTTATCGCTCCATAATTATATCTGAACAGAACCCACTCTATGGCATCCTGATAATGTATGGCCTGCAAATGTGAAAAGAGGCAATGACTCATTACCAAACGACAATATTTTAGACTGGTCCAAATTGAAAGCATTTGCAGACGACAAAATAAAAGTGACTGAAAATTTGAAACTTGTTTTGTGAAGGGTGGAAAACATTGTGGGAAAAGGAGAAAATGCTGGTTACCAGCATTTTCTCCTTTTCCCACAATGTTTTCGGAAGGCTTCCTTCTCAGGGGCGCCAAAAGTAGGGATTGTGTGGTAATGGGTTTAGACATTTGCTTAAAGTGTCGTCTTGGATTAGCCTGTGTAGTCTACACGGGCTAATCCAAAATGACATTTTCTGGGTTTATGGAATTTTCTGTTTTGCCTAAGTCTAATTTAGTCTAATGTAGTCACAAAGTGACATTTTGGACTTGCCTGGGCGCACTGCGCAGGCTGATCTGAGATGAAAGTTTGCGCAAATCTCCGAATGCCCCTTTTTGTGTGTTGCACGCCATTATGTATACTTAGTAGTTAGGTTCATTTTCTGTCTCACAGCAAAGATGCAAGACCTGTCATATTCTTGAATCTCTGCAGTTTCTATTTTGTACAGATGAATATGTGTCCATTAATGTAATCTGTGCTCTTGCAAAAGGGAGTTTAATGCATCTTACAAATAAAAAAAAATCCACTTTATCCACTTTTACTAAATCATGAGGTAGACTTGCTTGTTTACCTGCAGAAAATTGACCATAAGCAAAAAGTTTCGGCCCAGGTCAGCCTGCGCAGTCAGCGCAGGCTGACCTGGGCGGATACTTTTTGCAAATGCATTTGGCCTCCTTTTCATAGAGCATGGGTAAGTTAATTATGATGTATAATTTATATTATTTTATCTAAACAGGGTGCACTTTGTGGTATGGTGATAACACATATACTTGGTGTAGTTAGACTGGTTCTTGAAGTCGTGTACCCTGTACCTCAGTGTGGAATCGAGGACACAAGACCGACCATATTGTCAGATCTCCATAGTTTTTACTTCTCACAGATACTGATATTTATACAGCTGGTTACAACTATAGGCGTCAGTCTGTGTACTACAAAGAGAACTAAACAAGAGGTAAAGCTTTTATTAATTTTACTCTGTACCACACAATCACAACTTTTAACGCCCCAGAGGAAAAAGATTTTTGAAAATGTTATAGGAAAAAAGTAAATGCTGGTAACCAGTATTTTTCCTTTTCCCACAATGTTTTCTAACCTGTGAAAGAACTTGGATTTATTTGTACCACTTTCAAATTTGGCATCTTGGGGTGTCCTCAGTTTGGAATGGTCTAAAATTTTTTGTTTGGGAATGAGTTAACTCTTTACCACACAAGTGAATTTTAGACTGGTCCAAATTGAAAGCATTTGCAGCTGACGAAATACAGGTGACTGAAAAATTGAAATCTGGTTTTGGAAGGGAAGAAAAACATTGTTGGAAAAGGAGAAAATGCTGGTCACCAGCATTTTCTCCTTTTCCCACAATGTTTTCAAAAGGCTTCTTTCTCACGGTAGTTAAAAGTCGTGATTGTGTGGTAAGGAGTTAAAAAAGATTTGATTATGAAAGAAATTAAAATGATTTGTTTTCTCTGTTCCTTGCAAAGCGAGAATCTTCATATCGTCAGACTTTTACTTCTCATATATACTGATACAAATAAGCATGGGCAATCTCCCTTTTTGCAACAGCTGAGCCCCAGTAGCTCAGTCGGTAGCATTCAGGACTTGAGAACAGGAGATCAAGGGTTGTATAAGCGGCTCGGCCAATTTCTATTGGAAGATCGATGATAGTCATTGCAACAAGATTCTTACGTCTCCCACCACTAAGCATTGTTTCGACAGTGGTTATGTGGGAAAGCAGCCAGTGACTTGAAAAGATATTGTGTGGAATACATGTACTGGTAACAGAAACTCAAGGAAAGTATAGAAAGTGTCCTGTCCACCGCGATATGACTGGAATAATGTTGAAAATGATGACCACACAGTCCCTACTTTTGACGACCCTGGGAATGAAGCCTTTTGAAAATATTGTGGGAAAAGGAGAAAATGCTGGTAACCAGCATTTTCTCCTTTTCCCACAATATTTTCTACCCATCTCGAAACAAATTTTAATTTTTAACTCACTTTCATTTTGTTGTCTGCAGATGCTTTCGATATGGACAAGTCTACAATTTAGTCGTGTGGTAAAGAGTTAAAGGGCATTAAGGGCCCATGCTTAACTCTTTCCAAACACTGCAACTTTAGACTGGTCCATACTGAAAACATTTGCTGTAAACAAGTTAGATGTGACTAAAGAAAAGTGAGCCTGCTTGGAGGGTAGAAAGGTAGAAAACAATGTGGGATTTTTTTTCCTTTTTATATCCCAGAAGGGTCATATTATGTCATGGCTCCAGTTGTTCATCTGTCCATCTGTCTGCCTGATACTGATTTTTGTGTGCACAACTCCCCTACAGTTTTCATTGGTATTAGTTCAAACTTACCAGAATGAATCTCTATGATGTTTAGTTGTGCATGTAACCTTTTACATTTGGATCTCTTCTAGAGTTATCTGCTCTTGATTTCTGAAATAACCAGTTCCTTGTGTGCCTACTCACTGACAAGCCCCATTGGGTGTATATGCGCTGCTCTGTAAAGCTCTTGTTGTCACTTGGGAGTTGAAAACATCGTGGAAATAGGAGAAAATGCTGGATACCAGTATTTTCTCCTTTTCCCACAATGTTGCCTAAAGCGTTCTTCTTTAGTCAGTATTTAACATGGTCAATGGTCATCTGAAGTACCAACCAAAGAAAGCAACATAATTATGAGGATGGTCTTTTCATAAACCAGTCGATTGAATGTTGTTTTATGCTGTTCTCAGTATCATTTAGGACATAGCACTGCCACAGCTCACAAATTCATGTTTTCCTAGGTTTTATCAGTACTAGGCTGAGACTCTGAAGTGCCTTGCCCCAGGACACTCTCACACAAAAGCCATTGGATCTGAACTGCTTGAGCCAGGAGCCTCCAGGTTAAGAGTCCCACACTTTACCACCGAGTTACACAGAATCCCTTTTTTCAAATCGGAACAATATGATTATCGTATAATATCTGACCAAAAACCTGCGCTGTAGGAACTTAATTTGAATTGTCTCATGAAGACGAAAGAAATCTACTGATTTCCAACAACACAGGTTTATGAGATCGAACAAGGTTACAATATTAATACACCCTGCTGTCCTCTACTTCTAGATTTCTGCATGACAAATACAGTCCCAGCTGGGCTAATATCTTTATAAGGACTAATGATAGTCATTGTGACAAAGACAGGATTTAGCCTATTCCTTTCTCACCACTGAGCATTGCTTTGATGATGGTTATATGGGAAAGCAGCCAGTAGCTTTGAAAGATCTTTGTGCAGTGTATTGGTAAAAAGCTTCAGAAAAGCTTGGATAAGAGCTTTTGTTGCAGAGGTATAACTCAAACATTGATGAAAACGGCGTAAACACCAAACTATCCATCAACAAAAATAATTTTGCAGCTTCAAGGAACGACATGGTCCACCCGCCTGAACCCCGAGAGTTTAGCAGACCCAGAATTTTTTGAGGACAGTGTTGATGATGGAAAAGAAGATGTAATAAGTAGTAGCTTATCACAAGGTAAGAAATAACAGTTTGATATATGTGTAATACATTGTTGTTGTTGTTTAACCCTTTACCACATGGCAAAATTTTAGACCTATCAAGGCCCACCCGGGTGGCTCAGTGGTGAGCGTGTTGGACTCATGATCTGAAGGTTGTGAGTTCGATACCCGGTTGAGGCGAACTTTCTTTCCGGCGTATTTTCGCATTTCACTTCTGCTGCAGCATGTGAGTAAAGTAGTCTGTGGCTTTGGAAAGAAAGTTGTGTTAGTACCAGTGTGAGAAAGCCAGGAAACATGTGTGTGTCACTGACCGCCATGATATGACCTTAGCTGTTAAAGTGGCGTTGAATACCAATACAACCAACCAACCAATTAGACCTATCAAAATTGAAAGCATTTATAGACGACAATTTCATAGTGGCTAAAACAATGCAATTTTTCTTTGATAGGGTAGAAAACTTTGTGGGAAAGGAGAAAATGCTGGTTACCAGCATTTTCTCCTTTTCCCACAATGTTTTCGAAAGGCCTCTTCCGAAGGGTCCTTAAAAGGCATCATCATGAGGTAAAGGGTTAACTCTTTATTAGACAATTAAAGTTCTGGTTATCCAAGTTGAAAGCATAAAATTTTGAAGACGACAAATTAAAGATTAACCAATTGATAAAATTTGTCCTGGTTAAGATAGAAAACATTGTGGGAAAAGGAGAAAATGCTGTTTGCCAGCATTTTCTTCTTTTCCCACAATGTTTTCAAAAGACTTCTTTCTTAAGGTCATTTAAAATTCAGGATTGTTTGGTAAAGACTTAATGAAATATTTAAAATAAATATATTAATTTAACACCAAAGGGCACTTTGTGGATCCTGCTCAGTAATTCTCTCTGTCTGTCTGTCTACATTTGGAATTGGGAAAAGAAAAACATGCAGCATTTTCTTCTTTTCCCTTATTCATTTCAAAGGCTTTCTTTCTTTTGGTTGATAAAGCTTGGGGTTGTGTGGTAAATTGTGTAGGGAAGCTATTACTTCCATGTTTTCATGGTCCTCATCCTGTTTATAAAACGCAAAACAAATGATTTTGGGGTATACTGGAATCAGCCTGTCTGTCCGTGTGTTTCTGTCAAAGCACTGGCAGGGGTATTAAGTCACATTTAGTGACAGCTCTAGTGTTAAACAGTGATGCATGGCAGTTTTGGGAATGCCCTTTGTCAGGATATTGCAGAATCCTGACCTTGCACTGTTTATCAAGGAAAGATAAATGTGTGAGCAGTTGTCATACGTGTCTGTGAGCAGTTGTCATACGTGTCTGTGAGCAGTTGTCATACGTGTCTGTGAGCAGTTGTCATACGTCTCTGTGAGCAGTTGTCATACGTGTCTGTGAGCAGTTGTCATACGTCTCTGTGAGAAGTTGTCATACGTGTCTGTGAGCAGTTGTCATACGTCTCTGTGAGCAGTTGTCATACGTCTCTGTGAGCAGTTGTCATACGTCTCTGAAGTACATGTACATTCATTCCTTTCCCAACTAGAAAATTATAGCTCTGTCCCAATTGAAAGCATTTGCTGGTGACCAGCATTTTCTCTTTTTCCCTCATTGTTTTCGAAAGGCTTGTTTCCAAATGTCTTAACTCTTTACCACACAATCCCGACTTTTAACGACCCTGAGAAAGAAGCCTTTTGAAAACACTGTGGGAAAAGGAGAAAATGCTGGTAACCAGCATTTTCTCCTTTTCCCACAGTGTTTTCTACCTTTCCCAAACCAAATATTAATTTTTTGGTCAGCTTTATTTTGTCATTGGCAAATGCTTTCAATTTGGACCTGTCTGAAATTTTCTTGTGTGGTAAAGAGTTAAAAGTTGTCATTGTGTGGTAAAGGGTTAAAAAAGGCTAAAAACATCATTCAAATCTTCACCCTCATTACGAAGTTTTAAAATGGTCAAACTTAAAACTATTTGTAGCTGACAAATTATATATGGCTCATTTTATGTGATTTGCCTGTTGAAGGTTACAAAGCAATGTAGGAAAAAGGAGAAAATACTGATCACCAACATTTTCTCCTTTCCCCACAATGTTTCCAAAAGCCCATTTTCATCAAGATTTTTGGGTAAAAAACCGTTGTTGTTTTATAGAAAGAAGAGATTCAAGCAGTTTATCAGAACCAACTTGTGGCAGAAGAATTGTTCAACTGGGAAATGTTATCTGCGGAATATCTGAGAAGAACGCTGAAGCAGATGTCAGTATATCTGTAGAAAGCCGACTGAAGTTTTTGAAGGAATCCTCGAAACTTCTACAGTTTCTGAACAACAGCCTGGCTATTCTTCTTTTAGTTTCTATTGCTTTTTTAATTGGGTATTACCACTAGGACATTGCTATCATTGGCTTACTTGTAGATCACATATTGCTTGCAACATGTGAAAAGGGGCATTCCAACATTTACATAAAGTGTTGTCTCAGAGCAGCCTGCACAGGTCGGGCAGGCTAACAAAGCAGAACAACACTTTCTGCTTTTATGTTACTTTCTATTTTTGTGCTAGTCTACTGCTGTACAAAATCGAATGTAGTCGTAAATTGCTGTCTCAGGTTAGCCTGGGCATACTGCGCAATCCGAGATGACACTTTACGTAAATATCTGAATGCCCCTGTATATGCCATATATGTATGAGCCATGCTTTTTGAAAAGGGGGTTAAATGCATCTCAAGCGAGTCTTGACCAAGGCCTGCATTGGCTAACCTGGTTGAAACTATATGCTAATGGTCATTTTTCATAATAATTATGTCAGAGGACCATCTTACTTCATGATTCATTTGACTGGGTCTGTACTTCCTGTAGTTGCATTAAACCTCCTTTTCACAGGATTGTGTTTAGATGCTTCAAGAAAAATGACTGTAGGAACTGATGAAGCTTTGAATTAAAATAATAATGTGTGCCAAATGGCTAAAAATACATGAAACATCCTTTATCAAAGAAACATTAAAGATAGCCTAATTATAGATCGGTACTTGAGTCCCTGTGATACATGGATGAAAATAGAGGAGTACAGGCATAATGAACTAGGTCGGTATTCACCAACTACTCTTTAGAGCATTTGTAATCATCTTCTGCAAAATTTTCTAAATTTGAAAGTAACAAAAATTCTGATTGGCTACACCATTTGGTTTAGCCAATCAGAAGTATTGTTATTTTCAAAATTAGATAACTCTGGAGAATAGGACTTAGTCTTATTCTCCAAGGTTTTCTACAAAGAAAAAAGAATATAAAAGTAACAAAACTTTTGATAGGCTAAACCATTTGGTTTAGCCAATCAAAAGTTTTGTTACTTTCGAATTTAGAAAACTCTGGAGAAGAAGAGTAAGAATGTTCTTCAGAATGGTCAGTGAGCACTGGCCCAGATCTACCCTGGTTTAATCCTTGCTGAAGTCTTTAATGGTGAAAGAGTCCTTGGGCTGACTTATTTTATGACTTCTTTACCTTTTACCAAATAATTCCTGGTTTTTACAAGCCTGAGATAGAAGCTTAATTCTTGCAAACATTCTGGGAAAAGGAGAAAATGCTGGTAACCACAATTTCCCACAATGTTTTCTATCCTGCTGGAAACAAATTTCAATTTTTGAGTTGCCTCTATTTTGTTGTCTGCAAGTGCTTTCAATTTGGACTTGTCTAACATTTTGTTGTTTGGTTAAGGGTTAATATTTTGACAGGAATAGTCATAAGGATTGTTACTGTGTACCATTAGATAGATAGACTCATTTCTGTACAAAATATATGCACGAGATTACATGGACATGATAATGAAATTATGACAAACTATATTTAAATACAAAGAATGACACAAAAAACGGATTATAAATCCCTTATTCCCATTGTGGTCCTTTAACCCATTAACCACACAATCCCTACTTTTGATGCCCCTGAGAAAGAAGCCTTTAGAAAACATTGGGGGAAAAGGAGAAAATGCTGGTAACCAGCATTTTCTCCTTTTCCGACACTGTTTTCTACCTTTCACAAAACAAATTTCAAATTTTCATCCCCCTTTATTTTGTCGTCTGCAAAATTAATGCTTTTAATTTGGACCAGTCTAAAATTTTGTCGTTTGGTAAAGGATTAAGTAATGATAAATTAAAGCAGTGTGAGAGAGACAGAGCTTTTAAAAACGTTGTTTGAAAAAGAGAAAATGCCAGTGACCAGTGTTTCCTTCTTCTCCAACAGTGTTTTTAAAAGCCTTCTTTCTCAGGGTCGTTAAGAGATTGGTTTGTGTAGTAAAGTTCTCTAAGCTAACCACAGCGTTTTCAACGCTTTGAAAGAGAAACCAGGCCATCATTTTGAGAATGCAACTTCTTGATTGTAGATGAGCATAAAATTTTGTTGTGTTTAAAAAATATAAGATGATGGGCAGCTTTTGCCTTGCTTCATCAAGCCGATTTTACATTCAAACTGTGTTACAATTTATTCATAAGATCATGTGATACATGCATCATGAAAAATACGCCCTTAATACCCCACCCCCCTTCCCAAAACTACCGTTAGAAAGTCACCCCACTTTTGATGACAAAGTATGCATATGTAACATATTTCACATTATTGGTCCCGTTTCTCTAAAACTTACTTGCCTGCCTTGGTAGCTCAGTGGTTAGCATATCATACTTGTGACCTGGTGGTTGCAGCAATTTTTTGCCTCTCACCTCTGATGCATGTTAGAAAGTACCAGTAGTCATGGACTTGGAAAGAAAGTTTTATCAGTACTTGTGTGAGAAAGCCAAGAAACATGTGTGTAGGTGCACTGACCACAGCAATATGACCCTAAGCTCCTATTTAATTAACCCTTTACCAAATGACAAAATTTTTCGACCAGACCAAATTGAAAGCAGTTGTAGATGACAAAATAAACGTAACTATGAAATTGAAATTTATCTCCAGCAGGGTAGAAAACATTGTGGGAAAAGGAGAAAATGCTGGTTACCAGCATTTTCTCCTTTTCCCACAATGTTTTCAAAAGGCCTCTATCTCAGGGTCGTAAAAACCAGGGATTGTTTGGTAAGGTTTAAGCTCCTATTCAATTAATGAACCTTTTACCAAATGACAAAATTTTTCGACCAGACCAAATTGAAAGCAGTTGTAGATGACAAAATAAACGTAACTATGAAATTGAAATTTATCTCCAGCAGGGTAGAAAACATTGTGGGAAAAGGAGAAAATGCTGATTACCAGCATTTTCTCCTTTACCTGCAATGTTTTCAAAAGTCATCTATCTCAGGGTTGTAAAAACCAGGGATTGTTTGGTAAAGGGTTAATTAATGAACCTTTTAAATTTGCAAGGATTGTGCAATACAAATTACTGAAACCCTATCAAATATGGCTGGGAGCCACATAATTTATTTTGAGAAACTGAAGAAGAATTTGCAAAGATTGTGTTATAAAAGTTGATTTTGCTGCAAAAAAAATCCACATTGGATAGTATAGATCAAAGATCAGACTGCAGGTTTTGTGCAACCTGATCTTTATCTACAATGTCTGCAACTGTCATGCTTTGTAGACTAAGGGTAAATTCTGTTTCTAATAGTCCAGTGTTTCATATAATGCCTTTTGAAAACACTTTGGGATGAGGAGAAAATACTGGTGACCAACATTTTCTCCTTTTCCCAAAATGTTTTATACACTCGCGAAATGAAAACCTATCATTTTGGCAACATTTGATTTGTCAACTGAAAATGCTATCAATCTGGACAATACTAAAATTTCAACTGAATCTGGAAGGATCCCGCCTGGCTTAGTGGTAAAATGTAGGACTCGTGACCTGGAGACCCCAAGCTCAAGCCTCACTGGATTGACTGGCTTTTTAGCTCACCTGAGCACAAAGTGCTCATGGTGAGCTTTTGTGATCGCCCAATATCCGTCGTGCATCCCTTGGGTCAAAACTGGCCCCAACCCGGGGGTCACAAATTTTTAGCATAGCAACAAAGAAGGAAAACTTTAAAAATCTTTTTCTCTGAAAGTAGAAGGTGCAGAGCTTTGATATTTGGTATGTAGCATCTCCTAGTGAAGTTCTACCAAGATTATACATATGATGCCCCTGGGGTCAAAACTGGCCCTGTCCAGGGGGTCACAAGTTTGAAACATAGCAACAAAGAAGGAAAACTTTAAAAATCTTCTTCTCTGAAACTAGAAGGTGCAGAGCTTTGATATTTGGTGTGTAGCATCTCCAAGTGGACCTCTACCAAGATTGTTCATATGATGCCCCTGGGGTCAAAACTGGCCCTGTTCCGGGGGTCACAAGTTTGAAACATAGCAACAAAGAAGGAAAACTTTAAAAATCTTCTTCTCTGAAACTAGAAGGTGCAGAGCTTTGATATTTGGTATGTAGCATCTTCTAGTGGGCCTCTACCAAGATTGTTCATATGATGCCCCTGGGGTCAAAACTGGCCCGGCCCTGGGAGGTCACAAATTTGAAAAAAAGGAACAAAGAAGGAAAACTTTAAAAATCTTTTGCTCTAAAAATACGAGATGCATTTTGCATAGTTACCCTCTCAGAATTATTAATTTTGACCTTGAACTTTGATATTTGGTATTTATCTTCATTGTAGACCTTTTCTGCTTAGTACTCAGGTGAGCGATATAGGACCATCATGGTCCTCTTGTTTCAGTGTGTGGGAGTGTTCTCAGGCAAGACACCTCAGAGCCAAAGCCTGGCCAGTAATACTGAAACCCAGGAAATACATGAATATTTGCGTTGTGGCTGTGATTTGCCTTAAATAATGTTGAATGCAGCATAAAAACACCATTCAATCAATAAACCATTGATTAAATTTGGATGCATCTCATCATCATGAGTTCCCCATATGATGGACGCCCCCTTTAACCCTTCACGAAACAAAAGAATTTTAGACTGGTCCAAATTGAAAAGACTTTGCAGACGACAAAAAAAAAAACATGACAAAAAATATGAAATTTATTTCTGGCAGGGCTGAAAACATTGTGGGAAAAGGAGAAAATCCTGGTTACCAGCATTTTCTCCTTTTCCTGAAATGTTTTCAAAAGCCTTCTCTTACAGGGTCGTTAAAACTCAGGCTTGTGTGGTAATGGGTTAAATATTGACCCTTTACCAATATGACAAAAGTTTTGACTCGACAATATTGAAAGTACATGTATACGCTGAAAACAACCAATAAAATGGAGTTTATGGGATGATTTCTGTCTCAGAAGGAGAATGAAAAATTGTGGAAAAAAGAAAATGCTAATTTCTAGCATTTTCTCCTTTTCCCAATTAATTCCAAAAGTTGTCTACCAAATGGTCTTGAAAACTCAGGCAGGTTCGGTAAAGGGTTAATGCATAGTCCCATAAAAAAAGATCTGTCAAACTGAGCAAACAAAAGATTGTATACTAGACACAGTCCTTTTGCTATACTGTTTTCTTTTGTATCAAGTTTTTTTGTCAAAGATAATTGTTGTTGGGGGGGGGGGGGGGGGCAAGGTGGTAATGCCTTCATTAAACTATACATTTGTTCAGTCATTGACGGCAAAAGTTAATCTAGACATGAATATTTGCCTGGGCATTTTTAACCTTTCACTGAACAACAGAATTTCAGATTTTATCGTACCATTATATAACTCTTTATCAAACGATAAAATTTTAGACTGCATTACATGGTCAAAATTAAAAGCATTTTCAGATGACAATGTAAATGCAACTTCAAAACTGAAATCTGGTTTCCAGCATTTTCTTCTTTTCCCACAATGTCTTCCTCAAGGTTTCTAAAAGATCAATTTGTGTGGTAAAAGGCTCAAGAATTATCAGATATTCTAACACGACATGCGAATTCCGCTCTATAAACACAGTGCAAGGAAAGCATGGTAAAATCTGCGACAATCCACGCAGTGACGTCATTCACTGAGGGGTTATTCAATGGAATATAATATTTATCCACGTTTTTACTCTACGTTTGAACTTGTTTTCCAGTAATTAAGAATTGACCATGTTACAATCGAAATAATCTTCTTTCTATCGTGATATATCGTTCAATAAACCCTCGTGGATTATTTATTGTGCCTCATAACTCACAACTGTGGTTTATTGAATGATATACCACGATAGGAAGAAAATTATTTCTTAACCAAACAATCCCTGGTTTTTACGACCATGTTAAAGAAGCCTTTCAACCCATTAGCACACAATCCCTACTTTTGACCACCCTGAGAAAGAAACCTTTAGAAAACATTGTGGGAAAAGGAGAAAATGAAGGTAAACAGCATTTCCTCCTTTTCCCACAGTGTTTTCTACTCTTCACAAAACACATTTCAAATTTTCAGTCACTTTTATTTTGTTGTCTGCAAATGCTTTCGATTTAGACAAGCATAAGATATTGTTGTTTGGTAATGAGTTAAAAACATTGCGGGAAAAGGAGAAAATGCTGGTTACCAGCATTTTCTCCTTTTCCCACAATGTTTTCTACCCTGCTGGAAACAAATTTCAATTTTTGAATCATATTTGTTTTGTCGTCTGCAAGTGCTTTCAATTAAGACCTGTCTAAAGTTTTGTTGTTTGGTAAAGAGTTAAACCATTGAAGTGCTTTTTTACTGGAAATTAACGCTTGAATTCTTGCATTTTCTGGTTTTCAAAGACTGTTTTATGACCCTCCCCCTTGAATCAAAGAAACACAAGTTTGTTTGGTATAGGGTAGAACCGTCTTTTGTAGAATTACAAGTAAAATTATGTCGACAAATATGAATTCGTGAACGATGGATATCGTCTTCATTTTATGGTCTAAGGGAGAAAACTAGTATAATCCTAACATCAAGTTTATGGAGAGTGACCTCCCTTTATGTCAATTATATTCCATATACATACTCAATGCTGAACGAACCGAAATGCATACAAGAATCTGCAATAGAGAATTTCTATACACAACTGGATTCTGACATGTCCTTCAAAAGAATACATTGATTTTTTTACAACAACGTTGCTAGGATATCCGCTTTTTTTTCCATTTCGGTTATTGATTGAAAAGAATCTGGCGTACGGGTCCTGACGAGCACTATGTACATTGGTCAAACACCGCTGATAAACATCTAGATTTCTCAATCGCCGAGAAAGAGTCGATATTGATCTGAAGAACAAGCTTTAAACAAATGGGTAAGATACTAAGTTCCCGTCAAATGTACGTTTTTGAATTCGAAATGAAAGGATTACTTGGTACATTTGACGAAATTGTCGTTGGCTTGAACTAAAATGGTTGTACAGTTTTAACTGTAGATGGCAGTGAAGTTGCCGTGAAAGTAGTTCCGGCCACTGATATATACCGGTGTATATATGGTGATACCGGAGTCTCCGGATATCGGTACATAGAAAAAAAAATTTTAACCGTTTTACCCTTTTAGTTCGACCAGAGTATTTTCACCACAGGCTGTAGTTTGTGGCCCAAACCTGTAAAGGTTAAAGACTAAATCTAGTGACCGTTATCATTCATATCAGTGTCACAGTGATCTGCCATACATCAAAGTTTCCTTTACAAAGAAGGGGTCCAGCATGGCTCTGTGGTAAAGTGTAGGATCTGGGGATTGGTTTTCTCTTCTCGAGGTCAACGACAGGGTCGAACTAAAATGATCAGGCAATTTACTTTTTTTTTTCGATGGTTATTAACCTATCCCCAGATAAGATGGGTATCATTTCAATGTGTGCATGCAGTAATCTTCCTGATTGAATATCGCGTATCGATGTATATTCATTAATTGCTTTTTTACCTGAATCAAGTTTACAGGCTGTGTCAAATCTTATCATGATAAACAATTTGTTACTTACAATTTTAAAATTTGCCGGTTGTCGTGTTTACAAATGTGTGGCGATGCAAGGGGGATAACCGGCCAGTTGAAAAATATTTTCTAAACTCTTATTTAACTGCCTTGTTAATTTGTAGGATTTAGCGATTACTTTTGAACTATTAATGATAGCTTCGTGAAGCAATAGATAATATATTACAGACCAGTGTAAGATTTTTTTCCTACTGGTCGTCTCGGAAAAAACCTAAGACGTGCGCCATTTTTTATTCGTGTCTAGTTTTAGGCTTTTCACAAATTAAGGGAGGCAACTCTGCTTTAAAAAGGACTTAAGCTAGTAAGAGTTTTCTCCCTTAGACCATTAATTTTTTAATATTTCGCTAGCATATATATCATAACGTACAACTAATTTTAAGTTTTATTTTACCCCCTTAGGCAGCTTAGTCATACTCACTGGCCGTTTAGAGACAGTGTAGATCAAGATCAGACTGCACAGAACAAATAGGCTAAAACTGATTGGTGGCTAAGAAAACTGGTAGAACATCTGCTCATCATTGCTAACTTCAATGAATAATAAAGAAGGAAAATGCAAAAGTACATTGTAATTATTTGTTTAGAACAAAAAAGATGCGCTTGCAAATGAGCTATGCTCTGTAAAAAGGGGGCTTAATGCCCTCTTTTGCCAGGACATGGCTCCTTAATACATGTATTTGTGACCCAGCACTCAAAAAGGGACCATCTGGGAATTATGTACATCAATTAGATGAAGACAGATCTCAATGATAGTGCTGGTCAGTTAAGCTGCTAATTCAAAAATGATTACAAGGTACAATGACCACCTTTCATACAGAGAATGTCATTACTTAATGCGAAAAGTGTGAATCCTGGTCAGCCTGCCCAATTCACACAATCTGACCAGGTTGACACGTTTCACATTTCCCAGAAGGTCCCTTTTTGCGTGATGGGTCACATTTATATGCCTTGATGACATTTAAAAAGGTACATTTTCAGGATAAATAATGACTCCATTGAGTTTCGGTTCAATGACTGTTTTCACAAGCGCTTCATAGTATCTGGTATTCTTTCAAATCATAAAAAGCCGAGCCTGTGTTGTGCATTCGGTAGCATGCAAAAACTCAAGAAGAGGGATTGCTGGTTTGATTCCTGGCTCAGCCAGTTTCCCTCCAAGGGTTGATAATAGTCATTGCAACAAGATTCATCCCTCTCTCATCGCTGATCATTGTTTCGACAATGTTTCATTGGAAAGCAGCCAGAAGCTTAGAAAAATATTTTGCAGAGGACAAGTAAAAGAAACTGCAGGGAAGCATAGATAGGTTGCCTGTTTACTCAACATATTCCACTTCACTGGTCCCCATTCCTTTGAAACTTGCAAGGATTGTGCAAGATCATAAAAACTTGAACCCTTTCAAATATGGCTGGGCACCATGTAATAAATTATTCAGTGATTATTCCACTGTTTAATTCACCATGTCTACTTACTATGGTATCTGACTGGGTTTAAGCCTGATTACAACAACCCTCCACCCCGATTGTTTTGTATGTGGATTTTGCTTTGCCTTAATGACATCATGAAATCATGATGTATGCTAGAAAATGAGCAAAAACAATGCCAATAGAGTGATTCATGTCCTCAAGGGCCTCTAGTTCAGCTCTTTACCACACTATCCCAAGGTTTTATGACCCTGAGAAGAAAGCCTTTTGAAAACAATGTGGGAGAAGGAGAAAATGCTGGTTACCAGCATTTTCTCCTTTTCCTACAATGTTTTCCATAGGCTTCTTTCTGGGGTCGTTAAAAGTCGGGATTGTGTGGTAAAGAGTTAAAGTGCTTGGTGCATAGCACTATCCCATTAGTCCTCTGTTTAACCCTTCACCAAACAATCTCTGGATTTTATCACCCGCAGATGTAAGCCTTTTGAAAACATTGTGGGAAAAAGAAAAAATGCTCATGAGCAGCTTTTCTCCTATACCCACAATTTTTTCCAAACTGCCGGAAACAAATTTCAATTTTTTAAAATACCTTTACTTTGTCGTCTGCAAGTGCTTTCAATTAGGTGCAGTCTAAAATTTTGTTTTTTAGAAAAGGTTTAAAGTCTCATCCTAAAGACTACATGTATTAATAATTATTTTGAAATGTTCAATCTTGAGGCACAAACCCACACCACAAGGTGACCCAAAGTTGCTGTTTACAATTCTTGTGCTGTACCACATGAGCTATGCGGGCTGGTGAGAAAATACTGTTGTTTTGTAAAGACTTAACCTCAAACCAAACAATCACCACCTTGTACTAAACAATCACAACCTTTTACCAAACAATCACAACCTTTTACCAAACAATCACCACCTTGTACAAAACAATCACAGCCATGTACCAAACAATCACAAGTTTTCACATCCCTGAGGAAGATGGCTCTTCATAATATTATTGAAAAAGAAGAAAATGCTGGTTACCAGCGTTTTCTTCTTTTCTCACAATGTTTCAAAAACCTTTTTTTCTCGGGGTTGTTAAAAGTTAGGTTTATCTGGTAAAGGGCTAAAGTATTTTCAGACAAGAAAATTTGATATGGCGTATCATTTCCATACGACAATATTTTAGGCTTGTCCAAATTGAAAAAATTTGCAGACGACAAAATAAAAGTGACTGAAAATTTGAAATTTGTTTTGTGAAGGATAGAAAACGTTGTGGGAAAAGGAGAAAATGCTGGTTACCAGCATTTTCTCCTTTTCCCAAAATATTTTCTACAGGTCTCTTTCCCAGAGTCATCAAAGGTAGGGATTCTGTGGCTTAAGTGAAAGGAATCATCTTCAACTGGGAGTCAAGTTTGTGGTAAAATCAGTGGAATGCTTTTTGCTAAAAATTAAATGTTTAAATACTTGCATTTTCTGCTTTTTTAACATTGTTTTTAGGACCCTCACCCTCAGAATCAAAGACACACAAGTTTGTTTGGTAAAGAGTTGAGAGAAAAACTAAATTGCCAAGTATTGAAAATGCCTTCACTTTTATGGTCTAAGGGAGAAAACTAGTACAGTCATAATGTCAAAATTATGGAGAGTGATCTCCCTTTGTAAACATGAATGACCCAGTTTGCATGAGAATCGACAATCAAAAATTTCTATAGAGTTGGCTCCCCTATTTCAAAATCTGCATTTGGTAGATCTATCTATCAGAGAAAAAAAACATTGATTGTTTTACAAGAACAACGCTAGGATTTCCGCTTTGGGTTTTTTATTTTTTTACATTTCGGTTATGGATTGAAAAGAGTCTGGTTCTGACGAGGACTACATTGGTCAAACACCTTCTTTCGGATAAACATCTAGATTTCTCAATCGCCGAGAAAGAGTTAATATTGATCTGAAGGACTAGCTTTAAACAAATGGGTAAGACACTGATATAGTTCCCGTTAAATGTACATTTTTGAATTTGAAATGAGAGATTTACTTGGTATATTTGACGAAACTGTCCTTGACCTTGACGGGTTGAGAAAAGACAACCTATCCCCGGTATCAGTGTTTACGTGCTGTAATCTGTCTGATCGAATATCGCGTATCGATGTACATTAATAGAATGCTTTGTAATATGATTTAACTTTACAGGCTGTGTGAAATCCTATCATGGAAAACTATTCGTTACTTACAACTTTAAATTTTGCCGGTTGTTGTGTTTACAAATGTAGTGATGCAAGGGAGATAACCGGCAACTTGAAAAATATTTTCTAAACTCTTTAACTGCCTTGTTAATTTGTGTGGTTAAGAGATTACTTTTGAACTATTAATGATATTTTCGTAAAGCAATAGATAATATATTACAGGCCAGTGTAAGATTTTTTTTTTTTTTCTTACTAGTCATCTCGGAAAAAATTAAGTCGTGCGCCAATTATTATTCGTCTGTGGTTTTAGGCTGTCCACAATTATAAGGGACGCAACTCTGTTATTAAAAAGGAATTAAGCGAGTAAGAGTTTTCTCCCTTTGACCATTAATTTTTCATGATTTCTCTAGTGTAATACCATTACGTACACTAAATTTCAAGTTTTATTGAATCCCTTAGGCTGCTATGTATGACTCACTTACCTCTTAGAGAGAGTGTAGATCAAGATCAGACTGAACAGAACAGAGTAAAACTGATAGGTGACTAAGCAAACTGGTAGAACATTTACTGTCATTTTTTTGTCATTGCTAACTTCATTGAATAATAAAAAAGGAAAATGCCAAAGTATATTGTAGTTATTTGTTTGGAGCAAAAAAAAGAAGATTTTATGCTTGCAAATGAGCCATGCTCTGTGAAAAGGGAGCTTAATGCATTCAAAAAAAGTATTGACCCATGTGTGCCTGCGCAGTCCGTGTAGGGTGAAATGGGCTTAAACATATCGCTATATTAAAACTTTCTGCATGTCAAAGAATAGTTCTATCTCATGACTCAGTCAGTTATCAGACAAAGTTGATTTTATGGATTCAAAAGAAGATGATGTCTTGCCAAGACAAGACAAATCTTTTATTCTCCCAAGTATACAAATCATACAAAAAGGGGAAATGACGAATACCAAGCAAAGTTAAAACAAGATTTCCGGTATATTCAGTGGTTTTATAACTATCTGATATCTTTTAGAGTAAATCATAGCCAATTATATTACATCACAGAGACACATTAAGCCCCCTTTTGCCAGAGCATGGCTCATTAATATTTGTGACCCAGCACTCAAAAAGGGTCCATCAGGGAATTCTGTACAATGATTAGATGAAAACAGATCAACAACAGTGCAGGTCAGTTTAAGCTGATAATTCAAAAATGAATGTATAATGAAGGTACAGTTACCACTCAATCCCTACTTGTGATGACCCTGTATATGGTATAATGCATCACGAAAATTGGCTGAACTTTCTTTTGATACAGCATGGCTCTTATATTTTGCGCACACTATAGACCATACTATACCTAACGAAACTTTGAAATTGCGCTACTCTTTTCCAGGTCTTCTATGAATTAACCCATAACCACACAATCCCTACTTTTGACGACCCTGAGGAAGAAGCCTTTAGAAAACATTGTGGGAAAAGGAGAATATGCTGGTAACCAGCATTTTCTCCTTTTCCCATAATGTTTTCTACCCTTCACAAAACAAAACTCAATTTTCAGTCACTTTTATTTTGTCGTCTGCAAATACTTTTGATTTGGACAAACTTAAAATTTTGTCGTTTGGTAACGAGTTAAAGCAAAAAGTGTCAATCCCGGTCAACCTGTGCAGTTTGTACAGTCTGACCAGCTCAACACTTTTCGCAGTTCCCAAAAGGTCCCTTTTTGCATGATCGGTCACATTTATATGCCTTGATGAAATTTAACTCATTACCAAATAACCAAATTTTAGGCTGGTCCAAATCGAAAGCATTTGCAGATGACAAAATAAAAGTGACAGAAAATTTGAAATTTGTTTTGTGACAGGTAAAAAACATTGTGGGAAAAGGAGAAAATGCTGGTTACCAGCATTTTCTCCTTTTTCCACAATGCTTTCTTAAGGCTTCTTTCTTAGGGTCATCAAAAGTAGGAATCAGTGGTAATGGGTTAAAAAGGTACAATTTGAGGTTGAATGACAACTCCATTTAGTTTCAGTTTTATGACTGTGAACATTTTATAGTATCTGGTACTCATTCAAATCATAAAAGCCGAGCCACGGTTGTGCAGACGGTAGCATACAGGACTCAAGATGAGGAGGGTTGTTGGTTTGATCCCAGGCTCGGCCAGTTTTCTGCCGAGGGTTGATGATAGTCATTGCAACAAGATTCATCCTTTCTCACTGCTGATCATTGTTTCCATGATGGTTGTGTGGGAAAGCAGCCAGTGTTTTGGAATGAATATTTTGCAAAGCACTGGTAAAAGAAACTCCAGGAAAGCATTAATAGATGCACTGGCCACCGCAGTGTAACTGAAATAATAAAAAAAAAAATGCCCCAGGAAATCCCCCTAGCCCTTGAAAACTGTCCCCCGCTTTGAAACTTGCATAACGGTATATTATTTACATGTATATTACCAAAGGCTTGAACCCTATTGAAACCTAGCAATCAATTTAACCCATTAACTGATTACCACACAATCCCTACTTTTGACAATGCTGAGAAAAGAGCCTTTAGAAAACATTTTGGGCAAAGGAGAAAATGCTGGTAACCAGCATTTTCCCCTGTTCCTACAATGTTTTCTACCCTTCACAAAATAAATTTCAAATTTTCAGTCACTTTTATTTTGTAGTCTGCAAATGCTTTCGACTTGGACAAGCCTAAAATATTGTCGTTTGGTAATGAGTTAACACACAATCCCGAGTTTTAACAAGCCTGTAGGTGAAGGCTCTTGAAAACATTGTGGGAAGAGAGAAAATGCTGGTTACCAGCATTTTCTCCTTTTCCCATGATGTTTTCTTCCCCACCCAAAACAAAAATCATAATTTCAGTTACATCTAATTTGTTGTCTGTAAGTCCTTTTAATTTGAACCAGTCTAAATTTCTGTCGTTTGGTAAAAAGTTGGGAAAAGCAACTATTTGATGACTTGGCCTGTTTACTCAACATATTCCACTTCACTGGTTCCTATTTCTTTGAAACTTGTAGGAGTTGCACAATATAATGAAAACTAGAACCCTGTTAAATATGGCTGGGCACTACATAATTTGTTTTGAGAAAAATTGTTCTGTGATTATTCCACTATTTGTTTGATTGGTGACCAGCATTTCCTCCATTTCTTACAATTTTTTTAGTTGCATCCAAAGCCAAATCCTAAGCCAGGTTAACCACAATTGATTTGTCGACTGCTAATGCTATTAATCTGGACAACACTAAAATTTTGAAAAATTTGGATTTATATTATGTCGGCTGCAGTTATCCATATTGGTGGAGCCCATGAAGTCTGCTTTTTTCATTACAGGGATAGTACAAGATATAGAACAAAATCCATACTAAGTAACGCCTGGTTCTTTAACCCATTACCACACAATCCCTACTTTTGACGCCCCGGAGAAAGAAGCCTTTAGAAAACATTGTGGGAAAAGGAGAAAATGCTGGTAACCAGCATTTTCTCCTTTTCCCACAATGTTTTCTTCCCTTCACAAGACAAATTTCAAATTTTCAGTCACTTTTATTTTGTCGTCTGCAAGTGCTTTGAAATTGGACCAGTCCAAATTATTGTCGTTTGGTAATGGGTTAATTGTGCTTGGTGTATTGCACCATCCCACGGGACCTCTGTTTAAAGTCTCGTTCTAAAGAGTATTAACTGTTACCACACAGCAAAATTTTCGATACCATATATCTAAATTGAAAGCATTTGTAGGTGACAATTTCAAAGTGGCTCAAATGATGCAATTTTGCTTTCATAGGGTAGAAAACTTTGTGGGAAAAGGAGAAAATGCTGGGTACCATGTACCAAACAATCACAAGTTTACACATCCCTGAGGAAGATAGCTCTTCAAAATATTATTGAAAAAGAAGAAAATGCTAGTTACCAGCATTTTCTTCTTTTCCCACAATGTTTTCAGAAACCTTTTTTTGCTCCAGGTTGTTAAAAGTTAGGTTTGTCTGGTAAAGGGCTAAAGTGTTTTCAGACAAGAAAATTTGATATGGCGCAGCTCATTTCCATATGACAACTTTTTAGGCTTGTCCAAATCGAAAGCATTTGCAGACGACAAAATAAAATTGACTGAAATTTTGAAATTTGTCTTGTGTAGGGTAGAAAACATTGTGGGAAAAGGAGAAAACTCTGGTTACCAGCATTTTCTCCTTTACCCAAAATGTTTTCTAAAGGCCTCTTTTCCAGAGTTGTCAAAAGTAGGGATTCTGTGGTAATGGGTTAAGTGATAGGAATCATCTTCAACTGGGAGTCAAGATTGCAATAAAACCAATAAAATGCTCTTTACTGAAAAATAAAAGTTAAAATATTTGCATTTTCTGCTTTTCAAACACTGTTTTCAGGACCCTTATCTTCAGAATCAAAGACATACAAGTTTGTTTGGTAAAGAGTTGGAAAAAAAATATACAATGCTCAGGATTGGAATTGCCTTAATTTTTATGGTCTAAGGTAGAAAACTAGTACAGTCATAATATCAAATTTAAGGAGAGTTATCTCCCTTTATGTCAACATGGACGACCCGATTTGTGTGAAAGAGTTGGCAGTCAATAATTTCTATACAGTATTTCAAAAACTGCATTTTGGTAGATCTATCAGAAAAAAAATCAATGATTCTTTTACAAGACCGTAGCCAGGATTTCCGCTTTGAGTTTTTTTTTCCATCTCGATTACATGTATGAAATGAAAAGAATCTGGTTTACGGGACATGACGAGCGCTATGTACATTGGTCAAACACCTTATTTCGGATAAACATCTAGATTCCTCAATCGCCGAGAAAGTGTTGATATTGATCTGAAGAACAAGCTTTAAACAAATGGGTAAGACATTGAATTCCAGTCAAATGTACATTTTTGAATTTGAAATGAAAAGATTACTTGGTACATTTGACGAAACTGTCTTTGACCTTGACGGCTTGGGAAGAGAAAACCTATCCCCGGTATCATTTCAGTGTTTACGTGCAGTAATCTGTCTGATTGAATATCGCGTATCGATGTACATTTTTAGAATGCTTTGTAATATGAATTAAGTTTACGTGTGTGCTGTGTCAAATCTTATCCTGATAAACAATTCGTTATTTACAATTTTAAATTTTGCCGGTGGTTGTGTTTACAAAATTAATGTGGTGATTCAAGGGAGATAACCGGCAACTTGAAAAAAATATTTTCTAAACTCTTTAATTGCCTTGTTAATTTGTGTGGTTAAGAGATTACTTTTGAACTATTAATGATATTTTCATTAAACAATAGATAATATATTACAGGCCAGTGGAAGATTTTTTTTTCTTACTAGTCGTCTCGGAAAAACTTTTGTCGTGCGCCATTTTTTATTCGTCTGTGGTTTTAGGCTGTTCACAACCATAAGGGAGGCAACTCTGCTATTTAAAAAGGACATAAGCGAGTAAGAGTTTTCTCCCTTAGACCATTAATTTTTCATGATTTTGCTAGTATGTATATCATAACGGACATCTAATTTCAAGTTTTATTTTAATCTCTTAGGCAGCTAAATATGACTCACTGACCTTCTAGAGAGAGTGTAGATAAAGATCAGATTGCACAGAACAAATAGGCTAAAACTGATCGGTGGCTAAGAAAACTGGTAGAATATTAGCTTATCATTGCTAACTTCATTGAATAATAAAGAAGGAAAATGCCACTGTACATTGTAGTTATTTGTTTGGAACAAAAAAAAAAGAACTTATTCTTGCAAATAAGCCATGTTCTGTGAAAAGGGGGCTTAATGCATCTGTGCACTTTAACATTTCACTATATTAAAATTTTCTGCATATCGAAGAATAGTTCTACCTCATGATTCAGTCAGTTGTAAGACAATGTTGATTGTATGGATCTATAGTTGTGTGAGTTCTTGCCAAGTATAATGCATCGCACAGATGCATTAAGCCCCCTTTTACCAGAGCATTGCTCATCAATCCATTACCAAATTTAGACCTATCCAAATTCAAAGCGCTTGCAGACAACAATTTCATAGTTGCTCAAATGACTCAATTTTCCTTGATAGTGTAAAATACTTTGTGGAAAAAGGAGAAAATGCTGGCTACCAGCATTTTCTCCTTTTCCCACAATGTTATCAAAAGGGCTTCTACTTCAGGGTCATTTAAAGTTGTCATTGTGTGGTAAAGGGCTAATGTTTATTCATACCTTGATGAAATTTAATTAGGTACATTTTCAGGTTGAATAACGACTCCATTTAGTTTCAGTTTTATGAGTACAATGGTTTTTATAATATCTGATACTCTATCAAATCATAAAAAGCCGAGCCAATTCCCCATCAGAGGGTGGATTATAGTCATTGTATCGAGATTCATTCCTCTCTCACCGCTGATCATTGTTTTGACGATGTTTCATGGGAAAGCAGCCCGTAGCTTGCTAAAAATATTTTGCAGAATACAAGTAAAACAAAGTGTAGGAAAGTAAGGATAGGTGCACTGACCGCTGCAGTGTTCATGAAATAAAAAAAAATGGAATAGGAAATCCCCTCAGCCCCTTAAAATTGTCCCCCTTCTGAAATGCATACATTATTGATATTATCAAAGGATTGAACCCTATTGAAATCCGGGAATCAATTTAAGAAAAGCAACCATTTGATGACTAGGCCTGTATACTCAACATATTCGACTTCACTGGTCCCCATTCCTTTGAAACTTGCAAGGATTGTGCAAGATCATAAAAACTTGAACCCTTTTGAAAAAAATGTGGGAGAAGGAGAAAATGCTGGTTATTAGCATTTTCTCCTTTTCCCACAATGTTTTTTACTCATCCCAAGTTAGATTTCAATTGTTGAGTCACATTTACAAGTAAACTGTCCTCTGCAAATACTTTTGATTAGGGCTAGTCTAAATTTTTGTCATTTGGTAAAGGGGTTAAGGAGATTTACATTAACTCTGTTTAACTCAATACCACTCAATCCCTACTTTTGACGCCCCTGGAAAAGAAGCCTTTTGAAAACATTGTGGGAAAAGGAGAAAATGCTGGTAACCAGCATTTTCTCCTTTTCCCACAATGTTTTCCACCCTTCACAAAACGAATTTCAAATTTTCAGTCACTTTCATTTTGTCGTCTGCAAATGCTTTCGATTTGGACAAGCCTAAGATATTGTCGTTTGGTAATGGGTTAACTCTTTACCACACGAGAAAATTTTAGACTGGTTCAAATTGATAGCATTTACAGACAACAAAATAAAGGTGACTAAAAAATAGAAATTTGTTCTGGAAAGGGAAGAAAACACTATGGGAAACGGAGAAAATGCTGGTTACCAGCATTTTCTCCTTTTCCCACAGTGTTTTTAAAAAGCTTCTTTCTCAAAAGTCAAAAGTAGGGATTGTGTGGTAATGGGTTAAAACATGTAGTGTTTCTAGGACCTTTAAGGTAGTGGACCTGTAATACAAGACAGCTTTTTCCCCTCTAATATTATCCTACAAAATTTGCAACAATTAAAATTGAGTATCGTTGTACTACTGAAGCGAGCTACTTTTTTCCTTTCTTTCTGTCTTAGAATGATAATTTATAAACCTTAAACTACAATGTTCGCACTACAAAGGGAGATAGTAATTAACACCACTTAAACGCCCCCCCACCCCCATTTCTGGAAACTAACAAAGTATCAATAAATAATTTCAAGATAGACATCAGAGAAATTTCTGGTCAGTTAAAAATGTGCAAAAGAATTACATCTGTATAAGTCCATATTCATCAACTATCAAGAAATTTAATTCCGTGCTGCACCAAAAGTGTTATGGGTGTACGACCTTTAACCCATTAACCCATTACCACATGACAATATTTTAGACTGGTCCAAATTGAAAGCATTTGCAGATGACAAAATAAAAGTGACTGAAGATTTGAAATTTGTTTTGTGAAGGGTAGAAAACATTGTGGGAAAAGGAGAAAATGCTGGTTATCAGCATTTTCTCCTTTTCCCACAATGTTTTCTAAATGCTTCTTTCTCGGGGGCGTCAAAAGTAGGGATTGTGTGGTAATGGGTTAACACACAATCCCTACTTTTGACGCCCCTCAGAATCAAGCCTATAGAAAACATTGTGGGAAAAGGAGAAAATGCTGGTAACCAGCATTTTCTCCTTTTCCCACAATGTTTTCTACCCTTTTCTACCCTTCACAAAACAAATTTCAAATTTCCATTCACTTTTAATTTGTTGTCTGCAAATGCTTTCAATTTGGACCAGTCTAAAATTTTGTCGTTTGGTAATGGGTTAAGGAAAAAAAAACCTTGTTAAAACACTTTGGGATAAAGTAAAAATGCTGGTGACCAGCATTTTGTCCTTTCCTGCAATGTTTGAAATAGTTTCTTTCAAACCCAAATCCTCAGCCAGGTTAGCTACAATTGATTTGTCGACTGCAAATGCTATTAATCTGGACAAGACGAAAATTTTGAAAAATTTGGGTTTATGTATGTTGGCTGCAGTTATCCATATCACCGGAGCCCCTCAATGTCTGTTTTTTTTTGTTACAAGGATAGTACAAGATGTAGAACAAAATCTATCCTAAGTTATACCAGGTTCTTTAATCTGCTTGGTGTATTGCACCATCCCAGGAAACCTCTGTTTAAAGTCTCGTTCTAAATAGTATTAACCCGTTACCACAGCAAAATTTTAGATATATCCAAATTAAAAGCATTTCATAGTGGCTCAAATGTAGCAATTTTGCTTTGATAGAGTAGAAAACTTTGTGGGAAAAGGAGAAAATACTGGTTACCAGCATTTTCTCCTTTTCCCACAATGTTTTCAGAAGGCTTCTTCCTCAGGGGTGTTATAGGTCATCATTGTGTGATAAAGGGTTAATAATTATTTTGAAATGCCCAGCCTTTGGGCTCAAACCTGCACCCTGAGGTGACCCAAAGTTGCTGTTTACAATTCTTGTGCTGTACGACATGAGCCATGTGGGCTGGTGAGAAAATATTGTTGTTTTGCAAAGACTTAACTTTAACCCTTTCCCAAACGTCAAACTTTTGGACTAGACCAAGTTGAAAGCATTTGCAGACAACAATTCAACTCTTGCTGAAAAGATGATTTCTGTCTATGATGGGGTAGAAAACATTGTGGGAAAAGGAGAAAATGCTGGTTACCAACATTTTCTCCTTTTCCCACAATGTTTTCAAAAGGCTACTATTCCAGACCCATAAAAACCAGGGATTGCTTGGGAAAGGGTTAAACTAAACAATCACAACTTTTCACATCTCTGAGGAAGATGACTTTTCATAATATCATTGGAAAAGAAGATAATGCTGGTTACCAGCACTTTCTTCTTTTCTCACAATGTTTTCAGGAGCCTTTTTTTCAGGGTCATTAAAAGACTGGTTTGTGTAATAAAGGGCTAAAGTATTTTCAGAGAAGAAAGTTTAATATGGCTTGAGTGATAGGAATCATATTCAACTGGGTGTCAAGATTGCAGTTAAACCAATAAAATGCTCTTTATTGAAAAAAAATTGTATAAATACTTGCATTTTCTGCTAGTCATACTATAATTTTAGGACTCTCATCCTCAGAATCAAAGACACACAAGTTTGTTTGGTAGATGGTTGAATAAAACCTATAAATTGCTTAGTATTGGAAATGCCTTCATTTCTTTATGATCTAAGGGAGAAAACTAGTACAGTCATAATGTCAAATTTATGGAGAGTGGCCTCCCTTTATGCCATAACATACTCCATGCTGGATGACCCGAAGTGCGTGTAATAACCAACTATCACTAATTTCTATACAATATTTCAAAAACTGAATTTTGGAATATGTCTATCAGAAAAAAATGTTGACTTTTTACAAGAGCGTCGCTAGGATTTCCTTTTTTTCCATTTCGGTTATTGAAAGGAAGCTTGCTTACGTGTCTGACGAGGACTACATACATACACCTTATTTCGGATAAACATCTTGACTCCTCAACCGCTGAGAAAAATTTGATATTGATCCGTAGCACGAGCTTTACACAAATAGGTAAGACATTGATTTATTTCTAGTCAAATGAACATTTTTAAATATGAAATGAAAGGATCACTTGGTACATTTGACGAAACTTTCGTTGACCTTGAGAAGAGATAGAAAACCTATCCCCAGATAAAATGGGTATCATTTCAATGTTTACGTGCGGTAATCTTCCTGGATGAGTATCGCGTATCGATGCATATTTCTTAATTGCTTTGAACATTACCTGGATCAAGTTTATATGCTGTGTCAAATCTTACCATGATAAATAATTTGTTACTTACAACTTTAAATTTTGCCGGTTGTCGTGTTTACAAATGTGATGATGCAAGGGGGATAACCGGCCAGTTGAAAAATATTTTCTAAACTCTTTAATTGTCTTGTTAATTTTGTGAGGTTTAGCGATTACTTTTGAACTATTAAAGATATTTTCATTAAACAATAGATAATATAGTACAGCCCAGTGTAAGATTTTTTTTTCTTACCGGTCGTCTCGGAAAAACTCAAGTCGTGCGCCATTTTTATTCGTCTCTGGTTTTAGGCTGTTCACAGCTATAAGGGACGCAACTCTGCTATAAAAAAGCACATAAGCGAGTAAGAGTTTTCTCCCTTAGACCATTAATTTTTCATGATTTTGCTGATCTAAAACCATAACGTACAAATAATATCAAGTTTTATTTTAAGCCCTTAGGCAGCTAAGTATGACTCACTTACCTTGTAAGAGACAGTGTAGATCAAGATCAGACTGCACAGAACAAATTGAGTAAAACTGATAGGTGACTAAACCAACAGGTAGAACATTTGCTCGTCATTGCTAACTTCATTGAACAATAAAGAAGGAAAATGCTAAAGTACATTGTAGACATTTGTTTGGAACAAAAAAGAAAAAGATTTTATGCTTGCAAATGTGCCATGCTCTGTGAAAAGGGGGCTTAATGCATCTATGAAAAGTATTGGCCCTTGTCAGCCTGCGCAGACTATGTATGCTGACATGGGCCTAAGCATTTCGCTATATCAAAATTTTCTGCATATCATAGAATAGTTCTACTTCATGACTCAGTTGGTTGTCAGTCAAAGTAGATTCTATGAATCCAAAACAAGGTTTTGTCTTGTCTAGTATAATACATCACAGAAATACATTAAGCCCCTTTTGCCAGAGCATGGCTCATTAATATTTACATAAGCCTTGATGAAATTTAGACAGGTACATTTTCAGGTCGAATGACGATTCCATTTGGTTCCAGTTTCTTGACTGCAAGCGTTTGATAGTATCTGGTACTCTTTCAGATCATAAAAGCTGAGCCCTGGATGTGCAGTCGGCAGCCTACAAGACTCAAGAAGAGGGGTCGCCGGTCTGATCTCAGCCTCGGCCGGTTTTCTTCCGAGGGTTGATGATAGTCAGTGCCACAAGGTTCATTCCTCTCTCACCGCTGATCAGTGTTTCGACGATGGTCACGTGGGAAAGCAGCCAGTGGAAAGAAAATTGTGTGAGAGTACAGGTAAAAGAAACTCCAGGAAAGCATGGATAGGTGCACTGGCCGCCGCGATATAGCTGAAATAATGTTGAAAACGGCGTTTAACACCATACAATCATTCAATCAAGTTATAAAAAACATACTTTGCAAACGATTTCATGTCTCATTGATCACTACAGTTTAGGGCTCATTTCCCTGACGACTGAAAAAAAAGTAGTTTTCGACAATAGTTATATTTTTTAACACCAGCTTGACATAGTGTAGACCAAGGTCAGACTGCACAGGCTGATCTTGGTACTCACACCTTCGGTCGAATATATACACGACAGTGAGCTGTCCGAGTACAGTTATATATATTACATAACCCTTAGGATACTAAGCGCGATTTCTGACCTATTGCGGACAGTGCAGATCAAGATCAGACTGCGCAGAACTTGCAGTCTAATCGTTGATCTTCTCTGTCCGATGAGGAAATATTATTCCCCGAAACACAAGTTTGCAAAAACAATATGGCCTGCAACACAGGAAAAGGGGCATTCGGACGTTTGTGTAAAGTGTCGTCTCGGATCAGCCTGCGCAGGCTAATCCAAAACGACAATTTACGATATAATATGATTTTCTGTTTCGCAAAAGTCTACTGTAGCACAAAATCTAATGTAGTCGTAAAGTGCCGTCTCGGATTAGCCTGCGCGGACTGCACAGGCTGATCCGAGACGACACTTTACGCAAGTGTCCGAATGCCCCTTTTCCCGTGTTGCAAGCCATATATGGGTCTATATGGTCGACTTAAAAAATTCATTTTAGTTATTTAACAGGCTAAAGGTTAAAGCTCGTTCTACTATGTAACTAAAATGAATTTTTCATTTAGAGAGTTAAAAAATCCCAAATATTGCTATTTCAAAGTTATGTTTTGGAGGAAAAAATATCTTCTTATCGGACAGTGTAGATCTAAGATCAGACTGCACGTTCTGTGCAGTCTGATCTTAGATCTACACTGTCCGCAAAAGGTCAGTGGGTTGAGCTTAATAGCCTTCGGGTTAATATCCATGGTCATACCCACTTTCTTCACAGGAGTGTCCTTGGGCAAGACACTTCAGAGCCTAGCCTAGTACTGGTGAAACCCAGGAAACATGAATATGTGAACTGTTGCCGTGATATGACTGAAATACTGTTGAAAGCGGTGTAAAACACCATTCATACTCACTTTCCCAACCTCGCCACCCCCCAAAAAACCAAAAACAAATTTGCAGGGTTTTCACGTGCTTCACGTGTGATGTGTTAAATTCACTGTTTATCGTGTTAGCCACTTGTAACACTTGTACAGGATGTAAAATGTTTGTCTTTTGAGACTTTGTTTTTGTTTTGAATTTGATTTATTATCAATTGATTTGATGGATATATTCTGGAATATAACAAACATCGAGGTTGGTGAATTTATTACTGTTGTTTTTCTCTTCTCCCTTTTTACTGTCATTTTTAAATGAAATCATCTTCGACACCTGGGCCTGTATTCACCAAACATTCTTTAGAAGGTTCTTTATCTTATTCTCCAGAATTTTCTACATTCGTAAGTAACACCACTTTTGATATGCTAAATCATTCGGTTCAGCCAATCAGAAGTTGTGTTACTTACAAATTTAGAAAATCTTCAAGACTAAGACGAAGAATATTCTCAAGAATGGTTGGTGAATACAAACCCTGCTGTTTTCACACAATTGAATTGCCTTCGAGGTAGTCGTCATGATGGACTCTGTCGACAGTGTACGGGACAAGAAAAAATAGGAATTACGAGTTCGATGCCGAGCCAGGGAGTTTAGTTTGTGACAACAGCGCTTGAAAATTTGAGTTAATTGGTTCGATGCCAAGCCTGGTGGCTTAGTCTATGACAATCGGGCTAACAAATAGTGGGGTTGTATGTTCGATGCTTTACAGCAAAGTCTATGACAATAGGGCGAACAAATAAGGGGGTGTGGGTTCGATGACTTGCGACTCAGTGTATGACAATACGGATTACAAACAAGAGGTTGTTAGTTCGATGCTTTGCAGCCCAGTCTATGACAGCACACAACAGGGCTTACAAAATGGGAGGTTGTGGGCTCGATGTCTTGCAGCTTAGTCTATGACAATAGGGCTTACAAACAAGGGGTGTGGGGGTCGATGCTTTGCGACTCAGTCAATAATACGGCTTGCAAATAAGAGGTCGTGGGTTCGATGTCGAGCTTGTTGGCATAGTCTATGACAATAGAGTTACAAGCAAGGATTTGTGGGGTTGATATCGAGACCGGTTACTCCGTTGATGACAGCAGGGCTTTGAAAAATTGAGAGTATGGATTTAATGTGAATGCTTTTGAAAACATTGTGAGAAAAGGAGAAAATGCCGGTACCCAGCATTTTCTCCTTTTCCCAACTTCGTTTTCCACCCTATCAATGACAAATACCAGCAGTTGAGCCACATTTAAATTGTCGTCTACAAATGATTTCATTTCGGAAGAGTGTAAAAGTTTGTCGGTTGGTAAAGAGCTAAGGTGAGGGCAGCATAACGGTAGCCTGGGTTTTTAGTCTGGTGATTTTTCCCCCTTCAATTTTTTTGGCGTTACTTTGTCAAAAACTAGAAATCCAAAGATTCACAGCAGAGCTCCAGATAAGAGGGAGTGATAATATTCTAAATCCATTATTTCTCTTCCAAACCCTATGTTGTTGGTATTCAGAATTATCTCGATGAGACAATTCTAATGAGTACCCACAACATAGGGTTTAGTGGAGATTATATGTATATTTTTCAACTTTGAAATCAAAATTACGCCTATTTCGAGCTCTGTCATAGATCTTTTTTAAAGATCTATGTACATACCGTAATAACAAGGATTGGCGAAGGAATTTTTGTTCGTCTTACCAGCTTCTGTCACAATGTTTTCACGAGTGTAGATGGTTGTTAACGTCAGTATAAGTATTTTACGGAATACATGTACATATTTTTTTTAAGTTATTTTCTCCATACATGTTTGCTTGTGAAGTTGCCGATATTTTATATGTTCATTTGATTTGAGGTGAAAGCCCTATACCAGACGACAAAAATTAAGAATCGTCCATAATAACCCTGTAAGCAGACGACAAATTAACTCTTTACCAAACGATAGAATCCTAGACTGGTCCAGATTCAAAGGATTTGCAGACGACAAAATAAATGTGATTAAAGAATTGAATTTATTTCTAAGGGTCGTTAAAGCCAGGGATTGTGTGATAAAGGGTTAAGCAGACGACAAATTAACCGTGAGATTTTTTTCTTTGAAAGTGAAGAAAACAATATGGGAAGAGAAACTGCTTATTATTAGCATTTTCTCATCTTTCCATGCTGTTTTCAAACACTCTGTCTGCGGCCGATGAAGCACGGGAGCGATGGTAGAGCATACTGACTGAAGAACTTAACTCATCGGGCAGTTATTAGAAGACTTCCGGTCGAACTTTTTTCCTAATGAAATTTAAAGTAGCTTGAGTAATAGTCCGGTCTGTTAACTCGATTTTTTAGCAAAATGTTTACACTCCGGACGAAAGCAACAAATTTTGCATACAGTTAAAAGACATCATTCCGAGTCATTTGCACCTGGTGTGCCCGATTTTAGTGGCCTAGTTCATTAATTACTGCCTATTATATATTCGGATAGATGTAGTATCCGAATACTCTTCCTTTGTATTTTATCAGAACACCATATATTAGTATCTCACAACGATTTGATCACTGAGGGTCGATCAAAACGCTTTCAAATTTAAGAGAACTTCATTTTTTTAGCGAAAATTTGTTTTTTTATTTACTTTGTAGGTGGATTTTGGTTTATTTTCAGTAATAGAGATATGAATAAATCCGAAATGATACCCAGAATGGGCATTTTTAGAAATTTTTTCACTTTTATATGAAGTTCCGAAATTTTTAAAAGGTAAAAAAAAACCTAAAACGGCTGTGCCGGTAGTTTTATTAATCATCTTTTTCGAAGATACCCACAAAAAAAGAAATGTCGTTTTATCAATTTTTCGGTAGACTTCAGAGAGTAAAGCAGTACCATAAGCGCTATTTTCTATCGGGCGTGTTGATAGAACTTTTAGTATGCAGACTGCATTAACCCTTAAGCTGCCAAGCGCGACTTAATGATCTTTTGCAGACAATATAGACTAAGATCAGACTATGAAGAACGTGCAGTCTGATCCTAGATCATCTACACTGTCCGATACGGAGATATTTTTCCTCGAGATATTCCTCTGAAATAACATTTGGGATTTTAGGATAGGCTTTAAAGTGTCATTTAATTAGTAGGATAAGGTTTGATAATTTGAAAAAACAAATCCCCCAGCCCATTCCGAAAGAAATAAGTGCAGATATATAGTTAAACTGGGAAAGATTAAATCAGGTTACATAATAATGCATTTGAAAACCGAAAAAAAAAAGATGTTCTGGCAGAAAAATGCATCTTTTTGGTCCAGTAATTAGAACAGACTTATCCCCTGTAACAGATTTTAATCATTCCAAACCTTTACAAGTGATATCAGCGTAAGGCTGAACGGGATAAACACTTAATTATGACACGTGTGTGTTAGTAGGTGCTCTCAGCTCGAACTTTTGTTTCTTCTAGAAGAAATGGGAGGTTTGAGATTTGAATTGAATTTTGTTATTACGATAGTTAATTTATAAGGTAGTTCAAACAGGAATATGACAAAAATGCAACTATAGAGATCTTAAATATTATTTCAAAGTCAGGATTTTCGCTGTAAATTGAAAATGTATAATATCTCAGTTTTTGGTAAATAAACTGTCTCTGTCTATTTGCAGAATACTGGAACGATTTTTTTAAAACAAAAATTATTACTTTAACAGTTTAAATAAATCAAACTACCGATTCCTGGGTTTCGAGCCAGTACGTTAAAAAACTTAGCCACGGAATTCGGCAAACATTAGTTGATCAATCAGACATAAAAATAGGAAAGGTCTATTGCAGTTATACTAATGTTATTTTTCTCCCTTTTCCCCATTTTCTTACAATACTGAATCTTCATCAACTCTTTACCAAACGAAAATTTGAGACTTGCCATAATTGCAAGCCTTTGCAGACAATTTGAATGTGACCTGAAAAAATGAAATTGTTTGTAAGAAGGATAGCAAATGGAAAAGGAGAAAAAGGTGGTTACCAGAACTTTATCACTTTTCTACAACATTTTTAAAAACTGTATTTCTCAGGGTCGTGAAAAGCTTGTGTTATGCGGGATAGGGTTTTAAATAGTTACGGTGAATGTTTTCACCCGACGACGTCCATATACTTAGTGTATGGGCGACGGACAAAAGCACTGGACAAAAGCCCACTGGGCAAAAACTCACTGCTAATTTTGACAGGGAAGACAAATGCCCACTGCTTATAGAAAAAAAGTGTATAAAAATTTCTTTTTAATCATTTTAGTAGAAAAAACACTTCAATGATCAGAATGATCAAATTGCTTTTCTTTCTTCTCAATGTTTAATTCTCTGCAACATTTCCCACTCTTATAACAACCATGTGAAAGAAGAAGAAAATGCTGCTTATCAGCATTTTCTGCTTTTCACATAACGTTTTCTGCTTTTTGTAGAGACAAGTCACATATATATACGAAACTTATTAATTCCATACATGATTAGAATTAAAGTTCTATTGGGCTATTGTCCCAGTGGGTTTTTGTCGTAGTGGGCTTTTGTCCAGTGGGCTTTTGTTCCATTGGGTTTTTGTCCTATACCCAGCATGCATATGGAGACGATAGAGTAAAGGTGGTTCAAATGGTTGTAATTGTCCTTGAAAAAGTAAAACATATTGTTGAAGCTGGAGAAAGATTGCTTTTTTCCCCAAAATTTTCTCTCACAACTTTGAAAATTCATTTTTCACAGATGTTTTTGAACTAGTATATATTGATCACTTTTTTTTGCGGGAGTGGGGGCGGTGTTGAGGTTGAGGATGTGAGACAAAAAATAAAAAGTGGGACAAATCAGCACGTCTACCCCCCTTTTTTCCGGGTCACCAAAACACGAAATACTTTGGTAAAAGGTTAAATAGCTGACCAGTGTCTTCAGAGAGACAGGGACAGTCCATTTCCTGATATTACAGCACTATTATCAAAACGTCTTTGTTACGTTTTCAGGCATGTTCCTATTGACGAATAACTTCATGCTATAGATCATGAGCAAAAGAAACGTGGCTTCAGATCAAATTACAAACCTTCCATACCATCTTCACAAAATATTTATTCAAACTTCATTTTGAGCATTTAAAGATGTGCAAAATGGGTAAAGGGTTAACTCGGTGTTCCTTTGATCTCGGTATCGCACTGCAGGGTGGGTGACCTTTAGAAGAGTTGTAATGTACTGTTTTTTTACAGATTTACAAACATGTGTTACATTAAACTGACTCTTCCGTACCTTTTGTTTTATATTAATTTACCCGTGTGGTGATCATTAATGCACGGGATTTTGAATTATACAGAGGTTACAGAGGATTCATTCTTAGTCTCTATATGCTCTTTATATCAATACGATCTCACCACGAAATATTACTAAATTGTATTAGAATGGATTTCCTCTAGATTTTTTGCTTTGTCATTTTCTTTTCAGTTGTGAATTTGTCCAAATTTAAAAGGTTTGCGAACGGGACATACAGCATTTGTCACTGAAAAAAAAATGCTTTGGAGTAAAAGAAAATATGCGTTATATCAAATGTAATCGGCAAATCGTCTATTGCATTGTATGCGGAAATCTGAAGGCAATTTGATTTGTCCTGCCGATCGACCGAATTCAAAGGAATCCTATACGCGAAATTCAAAGTCAGTTCTTTTTAAGTATGTAAAGTGCAAGCAAATGACAGGCAAATGGACAGACAGATAAACACACAGATACGAAAGACGTATAGAATATTCATAAAATCAATCCCTAAATACAGCTGTGCCTTTAAAACGCCAAAATACTTCTGAAACACCATTTTTTGTCGATCATACATTGTGACTAAACGGGAAACAACCAAATTACTGTTCTACAAAGGAAGAGTATTCGGACAGTACAGTTATCCGAATTTCAAATCGCAATAAAAATTGATCCAGGGCCTTAAAATCGGGCACACACCTTTTTTTCGTTTTAGAAACGTATTGTTTACATCATATAAAATTTTCATACTTTCGTCCGGCGAGTAAACATTTTTGAGCTAACAGACCGGACTATAATGGTACATTTTCTTTGAAAGTGAAGAGAACATTGTGGGAAATAGAAAAGTTTGTTTCCAGCTTTTTCCACAATGCTTTCAAAATCATGTGTCGTTGTGATTTGAGAACTTTACTCACGAGCAGTTTATAGCGGGACTTCCGGTCGAACTTTTTTTTTTTCAATGTTTTTACAAGACAATGTATTCAAATATTAACTACAACATTTTTCTTATAGGCACCAAATTGGTCTAATGGTCAGGGGAGTCGACTTGGGAACTCGGGCACCTGAGATCGATACCTCGCATCTCCAGAAAAAAAAATGCAAAGAGACAACGGGGGAAAAGAAACACCGCAAGCTGGATAGAAAGAAACAGCTGGATAGTGAACGGGCTCAAAAGACACTTGGATAGGCGATGGGGGGACCCAGGGAAATAACCTTTTACTACTTTGTGTATTTAGATTTATCAATTATATTACAGAGAGGTTTAATAAAATTCGGAAATTAAAGATTTTTTTTACAAGTTCTTTCAACTTGTTTCTTTTTTTTTTTGTGTGTAAAGAGATCAAGTTCAAGCAAAAAGAACACAAATATTTAAAGAGAATCTTTTATTTAATAAACAAAATGAAATGTTGATACATGCAAAAAAATCTAACATCAAATTCAACAACTAAAATTGCAAAGTATTTAGAAAAACATTGCGGGAAAAGGGGAAACTGCTGGTTACCAACATTTTCCCTTTTTCCCACAATGTTTTTCATCCTTTCACACACAACAAGCATTACTTAAACCATATTTATCTTTTTTTTTACAGTAAAACCCTTAATAAAATAATTAAGCCTCTACCACACAATTCCCAGTTGTAACGGCCATGAGAAATAGATCATTGGAAAACGTTGTGGGAAAAGGAGAAAATGCTGTTAACCAACATTTTACCCCCTTTTCTCACAATGTTTTACACCTTTTCACACAATAACCACTATCAGAAACATACAAATGAGAAATCCTCTGAGAAAAGGGGGCTTAATGCATCTGCAAACACTATCGGCCCAAGTCAGCCTGTGTACTCCACGTTGGCTGACCTGGACCGAAAGTTTTCACTACAGGAAAACTGTCTGTATGTTCAAGGACCAGTGTACCCCGTGATTATGTCAGTTGTTGAAAAATATGGCATATATATGAATCGACAATGGTGTGATCGCTTGCCAGGTATCACACACAATTGAGATGCATAAAGCCCTCCCATGCCAGAGCATGGCTCATATCGTATTTGTTGACTGCATATGCCTTCATTACAGATCAATAAAAAATATTGTCATCTGAAAAAGCGTCAATAAACAAGTACATGTCTTAAATTAACCCTTTGCTACATAAGGCATTTCTATTGTCTCTAATTGACCCTAAATAACAGCAAGGATGAAGTCGTTTCTTATGTGTATATGACACCTTTTGATACTAGTGTAGAAAACATTGTGGCATAAAGTGAAATTGCTCATCACGAGCAATTTCACCTTTTGCCACAATGTTTTCCAACAAGCAATGCATAGAAATGAGTATCTATGGAGTAAAGCGTTAACCCTTTGCCACACAACTCTGGGTTTCAATGACCCTGAGAAAGAAGCATTTTAAAACATTGTGGGAAAAGGAGAACCAGCATTTTCTCCTTTCCCAATAAGGTTTTCTTCCCTTTTACAGACAACTCCAATTACTTGTGCCAAATTACGATGTGCTTTAGAAATGCTTTTGACTTGAATCTTTCTAAAAAACTTTTGTGTGGTAAAAGTTTAATGATTATACACAAATACAAGTTTTACACTAACCCTTATTTCTCTAAATACTGAAATGGAATTTTTCAGCAGACAGCAAGAACTGAAAGTTTGCTACATCATAGATATTTTTGAGGGGAACAATATGTCACTATAAGACAGTGTAGTTCAAGATCAGACTGTACATTCTGAGCAGTCTGATCTTGATCCATACTGTCTGGAAAAAGGTCTGCAAGTCACGCTTAGCAGCCTAAGGGTTGAAAAAGAAATCACTGAAAAAAAAAAAGTGAAACAAAGTCATTCATTACTTCTCCACTAAACAACAAAATTTAAGACTTCTCCACAGAACTACAGATAAGGGAATACTGATTTTATAAATCCATTATTTCTCTTTGAAACTCTATGTTGTGTGTACTAATAGGGATCATCTCAATGAGACAATTCTAATGAGTTCCCATAACATCCGGTTTAGTGGAAAATAACTTTTTTTTTTTCAATTTTGAAATCATAATCATTCCCTCTTTCTGCTACCTCTGAGTCCAAATTAACTCTTTACCACACAATCCCGACTTTTAACGCCCCTGAGGAAGAAGCCTTTTGAAAACATAGTGGGAAAAGAAGAAAATGCTGGTAACCAGCATTTTCTCCTTTTCCCACAATGTTTTCTACCCTTCTCAAAACAAATTTCAAAATTTCAGTAACTTTTATTTTGTCGTCTGCAAAGGCTTTTAATATGGACCAGTCTACAATTTTGTCGTTTGGTAAAGAGTTAAAACACAACAATAAGATAAACTGAGGACGGATTAAGATAATTATCTGTTATGGTACAAAGTGATCACTCGTTTACATGTTGAATGTATATATATAAGACCGAAAGGAAACAATTTAATGAGTAAATCACCATCAAGCAAAAAAAAAAAAAAGGGGGGGGGGGCAGGGGATAGGGATGCACGGCACAGGTACGACACTAAAATTATTTTATTTCTTCGTTAGAAATCACAAAGGGAGACGCTAGCCCATGTAAAGGGGCTGTTGTCCGCCTGAAAGATTGGATCAAGGGGATAATGACCACCCTTGCGAAATCGCAAAGGGGCTTTTGACCGCCTTTAAAATTTGATGAAGGGGATAATGACCGCCCTTGCAAAATTGTGAAGGGGCTTTTGACCGCCATACCTGTTTTTAGGGGAAGGGGATTATGACCGGAGGGGCTTTTGACCGCCATTCCAGACAATTACATGTACCTCACTACAATAAAGAATAGCTAAAAAAAAACTTTTACAAAACAAAGAAATATTGCACTCATCCAAACAGAAAGTATCTGAAGATGATAAAATGTGGCTGTAATTATGTAACTAGATGACAAAGGATAGAAAACATGGAAGAAAAGGACTAAATGCTACAAACCAGCACTTTAACCAATTTCCACAAGGTTTTTAAGTACATACTTAACTGAGCCATGCTCTATGAAAAGGGGGCTTAACCCATTACCACACAATCCCTCCTTTTGACATCCATGAGAAAGAAGCCTTTTGAAAACACTATGGGAAAAGGAGAAAATGCTGGTAACCAGCATTTTCTCCTTTTCCCCCAGTGTTTTCTACCCTTCCCAGAACAAATTTCTATTTTTTAGTCACCTTTATTTTGTCGACTGCAAATGCTTTCAATTTGGACCAGTCTAAAATTTTCTCGTGTGGTAAACAGTTAATGCATCTGCAAAAAGTATTGACTCAGTATCAGCTTGCAGGTTACGCACAGGCTGACCTGGGTCAAAAACCTTTTGCTATTGGTCAATTTTTGCATGTCAAAGGACAAGGCTACCTCATGATTCAGCTGGATACTGGACAAAAGAAACTGTATGGATCCATGATTTGAGTAATATTTTGCCATGCAAAATGCATCACAAAGATAGATTATGCCCCCCCTTTTGCCAATCATATTTTTTTAACCTTTTACCACACAACAAAACTTTGGACCAGTCCAAGTTGAAAGCATTTGCAGACGACAAAATGAATGTGAATCAAAAATTGAAATTTGATTTGGAAATGGTAGTAAACATGGTGGGAAAAGGACAAAAAATGCTGGTTACCAGCATTTTCTCCTTTTGCTACAATGTTTTCAAAGGGTTTCTTTCTCGGGGTCGTTAAAGTCAGTATTGTATGGTAAAGAGTTAAACTGCTGGCTTGGTAAAAGGTACACATTAACACAACCCATTCACAATAAGGATCTTTTCAACTTTTTACAAAACAACAAAAATTTAGTACATGTACTGTCCAGTTTGAAACCATCTGCAGAGCATAATCACATGATTTGCAATTTCCAAAAAGGGTCATTCATACATCGGCGTAAAGTCTCATCTCAGATCAGCCTGCACAATCCATGCAGGCTACTCAAAGACGACACTTTATGTTTTTCTGTTTGCACAACTCTAACGAACAATATAATGTAAAGTGCCACCTTGGATTAACCTGCCTGACTGCACAGGCTGATCCGAGGCTGATCTGAGATGACACTTTATGCAAATGTCAGAATGCCCCTTTTCAAGTGTTACATGCCATATGGCATGGCTCTAATAATAGAATTTGTCTTTTATGAGTTACAAAACATAGTGTAAAAGGAAAGAAATGCTGGTTACAAGCACTTCCACCATGTTCCACAATGTTTTCTTCTTCACATTTTTTCTGAATAATAAAATGGTTTGATATAAACATTAATATATTACATTGAATCTTTACCAAATGACAACATCTCAGACTAGCCCAAAATTGCTTGTTTACAGATGACAAAATAATTGCATCTGAAAAATTTAAATTTGTTCTGGGAAGGGTAGAAAATGTTGTGGAAAAAGGACAAAATGCTGGTTACCAGCATTTTTTTTTCCTCCAAAAATCTTTTCAAAAAGGCTTCTCCCTCAGTGTCATTAAGAATGAATGAATGAATGTTGTTTTATGGCGCATCGACAACTTTGGTCATTTAGCGCGCATATCTATATTAAAAGATAATAAACGTGGAGTTGTTTAAACTGAATAAAGTTTGAATGACAATAAAAGAATTGAATTAAGAAAATTTAATGCATAAAGGGCATCATCGAGTTACAGGGCAATCCCTATATACTCAAATGTTTTAAATGATGAGAACTGAGTGTCATTAAGTCAACATTGTGTGGTATAGGGTAAACTCCTTCCAAAATGACAAAATTTTAGACTTGTCTCACTTCAAAAACATTTGAGGTGACAGCTGACCCATTACCAAATGACAATATTACAGACTTGTCCAAATTGAAAGCATTTGCAGACGACAAAATAAAAGTGACTGAAAATTTGAAATTTGTATTGTGAAGGGTAGAAAACATTGTGGAAAAAGGAGAAAATGCTGGTTACTAGCATTTTCTCCTTTTCCCACAATATTTTCTAAAGCCTTCTTTCTCAGGGGCGTCAAAAGTAGGGATTGTGTGGTAATGGGTTAAGATGTGCCTAAATTGACAGGATACTGGTAGGTCTTGGCCCAATATTATGGGACTAAGAGAAAATGTTTGCTAACACACTTATCCACAGCATTTTCAAAAGCCTACGATATAATTTTTTTCTATAGAAAAAAAAAATGGTTAGAAAAAGGGCTTAAAATCAATACAATAAAATATTCACACTACAGACTGTTTTAACTCCTTCCCAGAACAAATTTCCATTTTTCAGTCACCTCTAATTTGTTGTCTGCAAATGCTTTCAATTTGAACCAGTCTAAAATTTTGTCATGTGGTAAAGAGTTAATCCATTACCACACAATCCCTACTTTTGACATCCCTGAGAAAGAAGCCTTTTGAAAACACTATGGGAAGAGGAGAAAATGCTGGTAACCTCAGTAACTTTCATTTTGTTATCTGCAAATGCTTTCACATTGTACCAGTCTAAGGTTTTGTCACTTGGTAAAGAGTCAAGACCCTGAGAAAAGTTTAACTCTTTTTCCAAACAACAAATTTTTAGACTTGTCAAAAGTCAAAGCATTTGCAGACAACAAAATAAACGTAACTGAAAAAATTTAAACTTAGTATTAAAGAGTTGAAAACTTAGTGGAAAAGGAGAAAATGCTGGTAACCGGCATTTTCTCCTTTTCCCTCAATGTTTTCAGAAGGCTTCTTACTCTGGGCCATAAAAACCAGGGATTGTTTGGTAAAGGGTTAAAAACTCAATAAAATATTACAGGAAAAGGAGAAAAATGCATATAGTATTTTCTTTCCTTCCAATTTTTATCCAATCCCTCTCGTACAAAATTCTACCATTGACAAGCATGAAATTTTGTAATTTTGGTAAAAAATTAAACAAATTCCAAGTTCTTACAACATAATTGACATCCTGAATCCAGTCATCTCAATCCTTCACCATACAATGTCCACTTTTATCATACTTGGAAAAGTGACCTTTTGTAAACATTATGGAAAAAAAGGAGAAAATGCTGGTAACCAGCATTTTCTCCTTTTCCCATAATGTTTACTACCCTTCTTCAAACAGATTAACAGATTTCAATTTTTGAGTAACAATCATTTTGAGGTCTGCAAATACTTTCATCTTGGACTCATCTAAAGTTTTTTGAGTCTTCCGTAACTCAACAGCCTATCAACAAAAAGTGAAGAAATGGATACATAGAGTTCTGAAACAGGATTGGGATTATAACAAGAGAACCATGATAGCCCTGTATCATACCACTGGCTTTAAACTGACTACCACACAATTCCCAGTTTGATTGACCCTCAAAGAGAAAGGTTTTGAAAACATGAGAAGAGGAAAAAATGCTGGTAACTAGTATTTCCTTCTTTTCCCACAATGTTTCCTACCATGAAAGCAACAAAAATAATCATTTCAAAATATATCTAAATTGTTGTCTGCTATAGCTTTTAATTTGGTCTAGTAAAAAAATTGTATTTTCTTGAAAGTACTATAAATATACCCATATGCATAATTACCACTGACAGCAACATACAGAATAAAAACTCACTAAGTCTAAACTTACAAAGAAAAATAACCCCCTCCCTTTAAAAAACAAGAGGGCCAAGATGGCCCTGGATCGCTCACCTGAATTTTTGAGATGACCATAGCCTATTTTTTCTTGAGGTATTGAAGCATTGGAAACAAATTTATAATTTTGCCAAGCAATTTTCAAAAGGTCACCTGTAAAATCACTTCGAAATCTGACCATCGGTTTCAAAAAGAAGAATTTTTAAGAATTCTTCATTTCTGTATACGAGCAAGTAGCCCCCATCCATAAAAACCATGTTTCTTGATGGATCAAAATTTACAAACAAGTTTTGAAAAGGGTCACCCAAGGAACATTTCGGAAAATTTCTTTTAAAATCTGACCAGGGGTTTCAGAGAAAGAGAATTTTCACGAATTTCATCATGTCCGTATAGTGCAAGTAGCCCCCATTCACAAGAGCAATGTTTCATGACAGATAAAAATTATATCTACAGTTTTTGAAAAGGGTCACCCAAGGAACATCTCTGTCAAATTATTTTAAAATCAGACTAGGGGTTTCAGATAAGAAGAATTTTCAAGAATTTCTTCATTTCCATATAGTGCAAGTAGCCCCCATTCACCAGAGCCATGTTTCTTGACGGATCAAAATTTCATGAACAATTTTTGAAAAGGGTCACCCAAGGATTATCTCTGTGAAATCATTTCAAAATCTGTCCAGCCGTTTCAGATTTTCAAGAATTTCTTCATTTCCATATAGTGCAAGTAGCCCCCATTCATCAGAGCCATGTTTCTTGACCAATCAAAATTTCGCGAACAATTTTTGAAAAGGGTCACCCAAAGAACATCCCTGAGAAATAGTTTCAAAATCTGACCAGCAGTTTCAGAGAAGAAGATTTTTTAAGAATTCCTTTATTTCTGTATAGTGCATGTAGCCCCCATTCACCAGAGCCACATTTTTTGACGGATCAAAATTTCATGAACAATTTTTGAAAAGGGTCATCCAAGAAACAACTCTGTGAAATTATTTCAAAATCTGACAAGCGGTTTCAGAGAAGAAGATTTTTTAAGAATTCCTTCATTTCTGTATAGTGCAAGTAGCCCCCATTCACCAGAGCCACATTTTTGGACGGATCAAAACTTCACGAACAATTTTTGAAAAGGGTCACCCAAGGAACATATCTGTGAAATTATTTTAAAATCCGACCAGCGGTTTCAGAGGAGAAGAATTTTAAAGAATTCCTTCATTTCTGTATAGTGCAAGAAGCCCCCATTCACCAGAGCCACATTTTTGGACGGATCAAAATTTCACGAACAATTTTTGAAAAGGGTCACCCAAGGAACTAATCTGTGAAATTATTTTAAAATCCGACCAGCGGTTTCAGAGGAGAAGATTTTTAAAGAATTTGCTAAAAAATTCCATTTCGTTGCCATGGCAACCAGAGTTTTTGATGGAATCAAATTCTGTGAACAATTTTTAAAGAGGACCTCCCAAGGAACATTCCTGCCATGTTTGGTCCAAATTGGCCCAACGGTTTAGGAGGAGTTGATGTTTAAAGAATTGTTGACGACGCACGACGGACACCGGGTGATCCTAAAAGTTCCCCTTGAGCACGTTGTGCTCAGGTGAGCTAAAAAAAGTCCTTTTTTTTCAATTACAAAGATAGTGTCATGTAATGTTTTTCAATTCCATGAGAAGTAAATTTCTTGAACACAAAAACTTAATATTAGAAATCTTACTTTTTAACCCTTTACTCAATAGATACTCATTTCTACGCATTGCTTGTAGGAGGCTTTGGAAAACATAGTGGCAAAAGGTGAAATTGCTCGTGACGAGCAATTTCACCTTTCGCCACAATGTTTTCTATGCTATCAAAAGGTGTCATATACACATAAGAAACGGCTTCAATGTTGCTGTTATTCAGGGTCAGTTAGAGATACCATAGAAATGCCTTATGGGGTAAAGGGTTAATTATTAACTCTTCACCACAGGATGCCGACTTTTATTGACCCTTGAGAAGTAAGGTTTTGGAAACATTGTGGAAAAAGAAAAAATGCTGGTAACCAAAGGAATGTGTCATAATTTGAGCCACATTGAAATTGTGGTCTGCTAATGCTTTGAATTTGGATGGGTCTAATCTGAGCATAACTATTAGCATCACGAAATATATGAGCTGTGCTCTGTTAAAAGAGGGCTTAATGTGATCTGTCATGCATGATACCAGCCCAAATCATTACATAATCATGGATCCATAAAAGTCATTTTTTAAACAACCCACTTAATCATGAGGTAGACAGGTCCTTTGACATACAGAAAATTGACTAGTATTGAAAAGTTTCTGCCTAGTTTTCAGCCTGCGTGGAATGCACAGGCTGACCTAGGTCTATACTTTTCGGATATGCATTAAGCTCCCTTTTAACAGAGCACGGCTCATATCACTATCCCTGAAAATTGAGCATACCAGTATTCTACCAAAAAACTTAAATATCTAACATAAATCATGTTATAATCCATGTAATAATCAAGGGAGTTAAATAGTAACAATGTATACATCACTTATAATTGGAGTTATTTCCCTTGATAACTCTTTAAATTAAGTCCACACATAAGCTCGTTATTCTTGTGACCCCCAGGGCAGGGCCAATTTTGAACCAATGTTATAATTCAAAGAACTTGGCAGACCCCCATTTGAGCCTCTATGAATTTTTTGTCTGCAAATGCTTTTCAATTTTATGTGGTAAAATGTTAAGACAATGTAGATGAAGATCAGACTGTAGGAGGAAATCTAATCTTCATCTACACTATCTTGTTTTAATATTTTGTGATATATCCCAACTACCGGTAAACAGTTTTATGAGTTTGTAGATGAAAACCTGGCTTCTGAAGTGCACACATAGTTTTTCTAGGTAATACTTTGAAAAAATCTTGGAAAAATGTCCACAACTGAAGTCTGTAGACATTTACACTTCATTGTGTTGGTCTAAGCCTTTTTATTTCACTTTTTCCCATGCAACAAAATTTTAGACTCGTCCGAATTGAAAGCATTTGCAGATGACAAATCCAATTTATTAGAAATGGTAGAAACCAGCCATTTCTCCTTTTCCCACAATGTTTTCAAAAGGTTTCCACATCAACATTGTAAAAACCACTGGTTGTTTGTTAACCTTTTATCAAACAATCGCTGGTTTTTACGATCCTGAGATAGAAGTCTTTTGAAAACATTGTAGGTAAAAGAGAAAATGCCCGTAACCAGCATTTTCTCCTTTTCCCACAATGTTTTCTACCCAGCTGGAAACATTTAAATTTTTGAGATCTGCCAGTGCTTTCAATTAGGACCAGTCAAAAATTTTGTTCTTTGGTAAAGGGTTAAGACAATTATTGAGGATCTATTGAATTTTCTGAAGGGTCAGAACAGCTAGCATGAACATTGTGATTCTTTTTTCAGGCAGTAACTGGTTTAACCCATTACCACACAATCCCTACTTCTGACACCCCTGAGAAAGAAGCCTTTAGAAAACATTGTGAGAAAAGGAGAAAATGCTGGTTACCAGCATTTTCTCCTTTTCCCACAATGTTTTCTACCCTTCACAAAAAAAAATTCAAATTTTCAGTCACTTTGTCATCTGCAAATACCTTCAATTTGGACAAATCTAAACTCTTGTAGTCTGGTAATGAGTAAATCTTCAATCCTTGGTCTAATACCCCTGGCTGGAAAGATTCAGCCTGATACTCATCTCTACACTGTCTCCCTGAAAATAGAAAACAAAATACACATTGATTTCCACTCGTCTTTAAACCCCTTAACACATAATCCCTACTTTTCACAACCCTGAGAAAGAAGCCTTTAGAAAACATTGTGGGAAAAGGAAAAAATGCTGGTAACCAGCATTTTCCCCTTTTCCCACAATGTTTTCTACCCTTCACAAAACAAATTTCAAATTCTCGGTCATTATTATTATAAGTCTGCAAATGCTTTCAAATTGGACAAGCAAAAAATTTTGTAGTTTGGTAATGAGTTAAACCCTTCACAACTATAGTTGCCTTCGCATACATTGTAGATACACAACCACACTGCATGTTTACAGCAGCCTGACCTGGTGGTCTCAATAATGAGACACTACGATGATCTTTTTCACATTCGGACATTTACTTTACACCATACCCTCTCAAGTTCACTGTGATTTTTCCAGTAGCAATGCTTCAGACCCTACATTTTGTTGGTTTTATCAATAGTACATCAAGATGCATGCACGGATCCAGATATCTTTCTCAGGGGGGGTCCCACCAAAAACGCACTCGTCTTATTATATGATACTTTGGTTTCCGGATTTCAGTGGATGTAAGCTGTTTACAAGAAAAGTCAATGTTTCCAGTTCTAATCACAAGGAGGTCTTCACATTTAGAACCTTTTTTTGTTTTAAATTTGACTGTATTTTACATAAATGCTGTGCAATATCAAACGAGTACCATTTCACGAATCCGATAACCACATTTTTGCCAAAATTCCAAGGGGGGTCCGGACCCCCGGTCCCCCCCCTCTGGATCCGCCCATGAGATGCACTTAAATTTTAGTAACCAATTAGACCAGACATTTTCTGAAATGTTTCATTCCTAAAGCGCGTTTGAAAGTCCTGCATAACATGTTAATCTCCATAAATTTATGAATTACTGCCACACGAATCGGTGTTGCCACAACTTTCTGCTTGCAAAATTCCAGACTTTTTCTCCAGGATTTTTTTTTTCAAAATTCAAGTTTTTTTTTGTGTTAGGAAAAACTGGAAATGCAAAACCTTTTGAAAGCTACTTTTTTACATACATTCCTTGTTTAAATGAACAGGAGGGCCATGATAGCTCTGTATCGCTCCACTGGCTAATAAGTAAAAACACTACAAACCAAACATTACAATATTTGGCCAATTGGTTTCAAACTTAAGACATACCAAATTTTTTCTATAAAATCCTACGAGAAAGTTGTGACCCTGGGCAAAGCCAATTCTGACTGCAAAGCTAAAATTACTTGAATCCTGGTGGAGGTCCACGTGAAAAAGGGCCTTACCAAATAATATACGTCTAGAATGTGTGGTTATAAACAAGAAGATTTTCAAAGTTTTCTAAATAAAAGGCCCTGTAAAACATGAAACCCATGAGACAGGGCTAAATTTAGTAGCCCTGCTCTTTACTATGGTGAGTAACAGTATGACTTAGAAAGTTTTCACCACAAAAGCCCATGTAAGACTTGTGACCCCTGGTGTGGGGACAAACTTGACCCCAAGGCTATAATTTGGGCCCTCCTGGTCAGGCCCACTATACAAAGCTAGATGCAAAATTTGGTAGCCCTAGACCTTATAGCTAGATACATGTAGACTTCTAAAAATGTCCCAATATGAGCCCATGTAAAACTTGTGACCCCCAGGACGGGGAAATTTAATCCAAGGGCTATAATTTGGGCACCTTTGGTAGACAACCATTTGATGAGGCTAGATGCAAAATTGAGTAGCCCTAGGCCTAATGGCTTGGTACAAGAACATGTTTCAACTTTTCCCTATTTAAAGGTGGGTATTTAGAATTTTCACATCACACTTAAGTAAAAAATATATCTATCATTGAAATCTATATGAAACAAGAGGGCCAAGATGGCCCTGGATCGCTCACCTAAATTTTTGAGATGACCATAGCCTATTTTTTTTTTTTTTTTGAGGTATTGAAACATTGGAACCAATTTTATAATTTTGCAAGCAATTTTCAAAAGGTCACCTGTAAAATTCATTTCGAAATCTGACCATCAGTTTCAAAAAGAAGAATTTTTAAGAATTCTTCATTTCTGTATAAAAGCAAGTATCCCCCATCCACGAGCGCCATGTTTCTTCATGGATCAAAATTTACAATCAAGTTTTGAAAAGGGTCACCCAAGGAACATTTCGGAAAATTTCTTTTAAAATCTGACCAGGGGTTTCAGAGAAAGAGAATTTTCAAGAATTTCATCATGTCCATATAGTGCAAGTAGCTCCCATTCACAAGAGTAAGGCTCACCCAAGGAACATCTCTGTCAGATTATTTTAAAATCTGACTAGGGGTTTCAGAGAAAAAGAATTTTCAAGAATTTCTTCATTCCATATAGTGCAAGTAGCCCCCATTCACCAGAGCAAGCTTCTCGAAGAATCAAATTTTTGTGAACAATTTTTGAAAAGGGTCACCCAATGATCACCTCTGTGAAATCATTTCAAAATCTGTCCAGCCGTTTCAGAGAAGAAGAATTTTTAAGAATTTCTTCATTTCCCTATAGTGCAAGTAGCCCCCATTCACCAGAGCTGTGTTTCTTGACGGATCAAAATTTTGTGAACAGTTTTTGAAAAGGGTCACTAAAGGAACATCCCTGAGAAATTATTTCAAAATCTGACCAGCGGTTTCAGAGAAGAAAAATTTTTAAGAATTTCCTCATTTCCCTATAGTGCTAGTAGTCCCAATTCACCAGAGCCATGTTTCTCGACGGATCAAAATTTTGCGAACATTTTCTGAAAAGGGTCACCCAAGGTACAGCTCTGTGAAATAATTTCAAAATCTGACCAGCGGTTTCAGAGAAGAAGATTTTTAAAGAATTCCTTCATTTCTGTATAGTGCAAGTAGCCCCCATTCACCAGAGCCACATTTTTTGACGGATCAAAATTTCACGAACACTTTTTGAAAAGGGTCACCCAAGGAACATATCTGTAAAATTATTTCAAAATCCGACCAGCAGTTTCAGAGGAGGAGATTTTTAAAGAATTCCTTCACCTCTGTATAGTGCAAGTAGCCCCCATTCACCAGAGCAACAATTTTTGACGGATCAAAATTTCACAAACAATTTTTGAAAAGGGTCACCCAAGGAACATATCTGTGAAATTATTTCAAAATCCGACCAGCGGTTTCAGAGGAGAAGATTTTTAAAGAATTTGCTAAAAAATTCCATTTCATTGCCATGGCAACCAGAGTTTTTGACGGAATTAAATTCTGTGAACAATTTTTGAAGAGGACCTGCCAAGGAACATTCCTGCCAAGTTTGGTCCAAATTGGCCCAGCGGTTTAGGAGGAGTTGATGTTTAAAGAATTGTTGACGACGGGCGACGGACGACGGACGACGGACACATTGTGACCCTAAAAGCTCCCAGTGAGCACGTTGTGCTCAGGTGAGCTTAAAAAAAAAAACAATACAAATCATCAATAATTAAGAATCATAAAATTACAAAAAAAAAATTTTTTTTGATGGTATTCCCTTAAAAGGCTACATAGCCTCTTAAGCTATTTTTAGATTTCACGCCAAAAATCAATAAAGCATTGTGGGAATTTCAAGTGACTGGCATGTGACTAATAACGCTTAAATTGCATTACATAACAAATATGTAATAATTATTTTCCATAATGTCCTCTTCGGACGGATATTTGAAACTTCGTCTGTGTATTCCTGTATTTAAATGAGAGAATTGATAATCTAAAAATAGAACGTGTCTCCCGTTGGTGTCAACCTGGTCCGTAATAAAGCTCTAATTTTTCCTGTTATTGGATGGTTTTCGACTACCGGGGTTTTATGAATGCAAATTGAAAGGCTTTGAGAGTTTAAGGATGACTTTTTTGCATTTTTGTCAAATTTTCGTCCCAAAGTCTGAAGGGCCACCTTTAAGCCCATATAAAACTTGTGACCCCTGGGGCCGGTCCAAATTGACCCCTGGATTATCATTTGGGCACTCTTGGTAGACAATCACTTGATAAAGATACATGCCAAATTTGGTAGCCCCAGGCCCTATGGCTAGGTACCTGAAGGGTTTTAAAGTTTTCCCTATATAAGCTCATATAAAACTTGTGGCCCCTGGGGTGGGGCCAATTTTGACCCCAGGGCTATTATTTGCAGGAACTTGGTAGAGGTCCACTAGATAAAGCTACATGCCAAATTTGGTAGCCCCAGGTCCTATGGTTTCAGACAAATTTTTAATATTTTATAAAAATATTTTATATTTTTCAGTTATTTTACCATGGCAACCAGAGTTTTTGAAGGAATATAATTCTTTCATGGAATTCTGAGAAGGACCATGTCAGGATCATTTCTGTGAAGTTTCATCAAAATTGGATAGGTACTTTCAGAGAAGAAAATGTTTGAAATAAAAGTTAACGCATGCACATGACAGATGCACGCACGCGCAGATGCAAGAGGGACACCACCTACATTTCGATGCATGAGCACTGAGACAACTGTGATTATTTTGTAAAAAGTTTGTACATGTACCTCTGTCCAACCTTCATCTTCAACCAGCCACAGATTTGTCTACATCTAGTGTTTTACACCACTTTCAGCAGTATAGCAGTTACATCATGGCAATGGCTAACTTGTTCATCTGCTTCTGGGTTTCATCAGGCCGAGCCTAGGGCTTTGTTGCGTCATTCCCCTTGATACAGTCATGTACACCATTGCTGCCTGTAAGGAACAATCCAATTACCTCTAGATAACAAATCTGGAAATCTGTACACCATGTCACCAGTCCTGTAAGTATATATTAAGACAGTATACCTGTAACAGTAAATAAACTCTACCAGACAACAAGTATTGTTGTAACTAATGTTCTAATAATTGAGAGAAATTGTGAAAAAACAAAATTAATGCTGCTCAAATACGAGATTTGTTTCTCCAAGGTGGATATTTAGAATTTTCACATCGCACCAAATTAAAAAATATATATATCACTGAAATCTATATGAAAAAGCAGTACAAATGATCAATAATTAAGAATCATAAAATTACAAAAACAATTTTTTTTTATGGTATTCCTTTAAAAGGCTACGTAGCCTCTTAAGCTATTTTTAGATTTCGCGCCAAAAACCAATAAAGCATTGTGGGGATCTCAAGTCACTGGCACATGACTAAAAACGCTTAAATTCCATTACATAACAAACATGTAATAATTATTACCCACAATGTCTTCTTCGGACGGATGTTTGAAACTTTGTCTGTATTTTCCTGTATTTAAATGAGAGAATTGATAATCTAAAAATAGAATGTGTCTCCCGTTGGTGTCAAGCTAGTCCGTACTAAATATCTAATTTCTCATGTTATCGGATGGTTTTCGACTGCCGGAGTTTTATGAATGCAAATTAAAAGGCTTTGGGAGTAAAAGGATGATTTTTTTGCATTTTTGTCAAATTTTCGTCCCAAAAACTGAAGGGCCACCTTTAAAGGTTGCCTTTCAGATTTTAGGACGAAAATTTTACAGATATACAAAAATCATCTAAATATAGAATGTGTCTCCCATTGGTGTCAACCTGTGCCGTAGTAAATCTCTAATTTCTGGAGTTGTCAGATGGTTTTCGACTAGTGGGGTTTTATGAACGCAAGTTAAAAGGCTTTGGGAGTATATGGATGATATTTTGTACTTTTGTAAGATTTTCGTCCCAAAATCTGAAGGGCCACCTTTAAGGGAATACCATCAAAAAAAATTTTTTTTTTGTAATTTTATGATTCTTAATTACCGGTAGTAATGATTTACATTGTTTTTTCATATGAATTTCAGTGATATACATACATTTTAATTTGGTGTGATGTGAAAATTTCAATTTTTGAGTTATGTTTATTTTGTTGTCTACAAGTGCTTTCAATTTGGACTAGTCTAAAATTTTGCTATTTGGTAAAGATTGAAATAGACCCATTTCAAAAATGGTAATAAATTCCTGCAGATTCCAATAACTTTTGAGTGCCATAATGGCAGCAAAACTAAACAACTCTGAAACAAGAGGGGTTTGATGGCCCTGAGGTCGCTCACCTGAGCCTTATTGACCAAACATGACCCATCTCTTCCAAGATATTATGATAATGATTCAACAAAACAATCAAAGTATTGGGCTGAAAATGTAGCTTCTAGAGTGTATACAAGCTTTTTTTTTCCTAGAATTTGTCTCAGTTACCCACTTTTTAGCCCAATACAATCCATTTTCCAACTTGTTGCAGATTTTAATATCAAAACAAACATTCTGACAAGCGTTCATGAGTGTTGGACAGAAAATATAGCCCATACAGTGCATAAAAGAACTTACAAAGCTTTGACCTGATCATGCCCCTGTATTTTATCCATTTTCAAACTCTTTGGAGTTATCATCTATACACATTCTAGTGTTAATTCTAGAGCGGAATAGCAGGGCGCGCCGCCCTGCCCCTTTTTCACTCCGCCCTTCTGCCCTCGAATCTGTGAACACCCGCCCTGTTACCCTTATCAAATACATACAAAACTTGTTCGTGTATTGTTCTGGTTTCAGAACAAACCACCGGGCTACATGGGCAAAAAACTCATCTTCAGTGTCTCGGCTCCGTCTCGTCAAGCTTGCACAGTCACAAAAAGTCGCCATAAATTTCTTCCGACCTGACTATATTCATGAAATACAGCCAATCTAAGACTAAGGGTGACACTAATTATCCTTTATCAACTTTGTCAGTTAAGACAGGACAGCAGGGTTATAATCCTTCTCTGTCATTAACTTGCTAAACCATCCCTTTATCCCTCGAAACCCTGACTTTTTCCCCCCACAGGTACTTTAACGTCTGCTAATTTCTTTAAATGACGTCACACAATCAGTGAAATTTATGAATACTTGAATAGTTTTAAAATAAAGCTGAATTAACTGTTACTGCAGCTGGAGATCATCATTTCGTATATTTTTTGCATAAATTACAAGTATGGATGGTAAACCAAAGTTGCCAACTATCTTGAAAATACTCGATGTTTGCTATTCAAGCATCGGCAATTTTTTTAAAGCAAAATCAGTGTTGCAGTGTTCTATTTTTAGCAGTCTATTTATAGAATGGCTATGCAGTAGTACACTACTCCATCAGTAGGCCTGCCTAAACATTTTGTAATTCTTTCTATGTAATAATTAAGTTTTTTTTAATTTTTTTCTTTCTAATCAAAATTATTGTCATTCCTTAAAACAGCTGAGGAGCAGGGTTTTTTTTTTTATAATTACTCTTGACATTTTTTGTTATCTGACGAGAAGTTAGGTAGTGGACCTGTAAGAGAAAATAGCTATTTCCACAATATTATTATCCTACAAAATTTGCTAAAATGAGTATTATTGTACTACTTAAATCGAGCCAATTTTTCCTTTTTCCTAGAATTATTATTTATAAATCCAAAACCATTGTACTCTCATTACAAAGCAAATTAATAATTACCTCCCTTTTCTGAAAACTAACAAATGTATCAACAATTGTTTTTAAGAGACATCAAAGGCATTTCTAGTCAGTCAAAAATATGCATAAGTATTTTATCTGTATAAATCCGTATTTATCAACTATCAAGAACTTTTATTCCATGCTACACCAGAAGTGTTACGGGTCTACTACTTTAAAGCTAGGTGTGACAGTGCATCATGGGATCATAAATTACATGGCAATCAAAACCTGTATAGTCAGATTGTGCTGCTTTCAGTCTATGAGTTGATAAGAATCTTTTCTTATTCTTTTCTTTAATATTCTTTTCTTTAATATGCAATTCATATCCAAAGTTATAGTTAGAACTTGTTTCAAAGAGTGAAGGACACTGATTTGCCTTTATCTGATATGAGAAGTCATTCAACAAGGCAATGTTCCTCCCTGCCCCTTTTTCCTGCCTCCCTGCCCCTTTTTCCTGCCTCCCTGCCCTTTTGCCTGGTCTAGAATAATCACTACATTCTGACCAACTTTTACATGTAATGAACAGAAAATGCGGTCCATAAAGTATGCACAAGCTTTAACTAAGAGATGACCTGGTGACTTAGTTTTCAACCCCATGTGACCAATTTTCAAACACATACATACATGTAATTTCATCAAAACAAACATTCTGCCTTCATTTTCATAAGTACTGGATAGAAAATGTAGCCTCTAGAGTGTACACAAGTTATTTCAAAGATTTATTATGTGACCTAGTTTTTCAACTAATTTTGCCCTTTTTCAAGCTTGTCAAAGATATAAAGACAAACTACTCTAACCAACTTTGATAAGTCATGATTTAAAATTGTGGCTTTACAATTGAAAACAAGTTTTTTCTTATAATTTGACCTGGTGACGGTCCGATCCAAAATCCACCTGTTTTCGGAATCATCTGAGATTTGACCTAGCAACCTAGTTTTTAAATACACATGACACATTTTTGAACTCATCTGAGATATTATCAAGGCAAACATTCTGACCAAGTTTCACAAGTATTAGACTGAAAATGTGGCCTCTAGAGCATACACATAGATCTAGTACAAGTTGGCTACGGACCACACACATCGGACACAGCACATTCACAAAAGCTCACCTTGGGCACTTTGTGCTCAGGTGAGCTTAACCCTTTACCAAACTACAAACTTTTGGACTAGACAAAAACTGAAAGCATTTGCAGACAATTCAAGTTTTCCTGTAAAGACTATTCCAGACCAGTAAAAACAATTCAACTCTTGCTGTAAAGATGATTTCTGTCTATGATAGGGTAGAAAACATTGTGTGAAAAGGAGAAAATGCTGGTTACCAGCATTTTCTCCTTCTCCCACAATGTTTTCAAAAGGCTATTCCAGACCCGTAAAAACCTGGGATTGTTTGGGAAAGGGTTAAAATATGCACAAATGGCACCTGGGCACTAGAATGAACCCTAGATATGAGTTCTGTTGGAAGCGATGGCACAATATGTGTGGCACAATAATGTATAATCCACGTTTCAAGAAGTAAACAAAAGTCAAAGAATCCTGGAGCGTATGTTGCATACTGCGAAGTTCAGAAGAGATAATTGGCATAATACCGTAAAACGCCCCTCAGCTATACAGTCAATGCATAGAGCAAGGTACCCTATTATCGACACGTTAAGCACTCCAACGTGAATTTCGGCACACAATACGTTTTTCCGATCGGAAAACAACCTTGTTTATAAAGCAAGATTTCATTGGATATTTCATGCCATGACAAGGTTCATACGAAGAAAACTCATCCAATGAAATGCCTTGAAACAGCTACACTCAATTTTGTGGAATTCAAAAAAGGTTCCTATCATCGACACCATTCAACTTCTATTATCGACACCCACAAGAATTCTTTACAAAACAGTTTAAACCCTTTCCATCATCATTTATTTCATGATTTTGTAGCCTACAAATGCTTTCAAGTCAGTCTAGTCCAAAATTTTGCCGTCAGGTAAAGAGCTAGATCAGTAATTTACGTTAATTCCAAAACAAAGTTCAATTGTATTTAAACAGCCGTTCTACCTCATTGAAACATCTTTTAACAAAAATGTTTCCTGCCAGGGCCCTGTTTAATTAATATAATTACGTACAAATTTGCGCAACTACAGTCTGGCGACACATTTCTGTCACAAGATACGAGACAACTATCATGCTTAGCCTACTTTTGAAAACTATTGTGACAAAGTTTCCTGAAAGTTTGACCTACATAAGATGAATAGATACAATTTCCAGGAAACTTTGATTTGTCGCAATAGTTTTTTTTTAAATAATCATGATAGTTATCTCCTGGTGCTGCTCAGATTAAAACCAGTGCTATGATATGCTTACATAAAACTTAGACAAATTTTGTTCGTAACTACCGTAGTAAAATGAGGCCTAGCTGAAGCAAGGTAATACTTTACACTTTTGATGGGAAGAAATCTCCACTGATACTCAAATCAGTGACACATTGGACAGACAAATTCACATTTTTCCCTTTCATCCTCATATGGTAGCTCGTATTCTGGGCGATATGGGCACATGAAACGCCACCGTGTATCGCATATTTCACATATAACCCAACAGGACGGATGCCGGTCTCCCTTGCACCATACTGGACATATGTCACAGAGGGGTGTCGATAATAGGAAAGTGATGTTAATACCATAACCTATTATCAACACCCTCAATATTTGCCAAACAGAGCGTGGTTATAACTTAAAACAAGTGGACAGAGGTATAACAGGACATTTACATCCGAAAAAATTCAATAATGCATGTTTTACAGCTTGATTTACAACATGGTGTACCTATAAAAAATCATGTCACCTTAGCCAGGTCTGTAAGAACGCCGACAAAAACGCAAAATTTTTCTTTTCTTGTTTATACACATTCCAAAATAGCACCGACGAAGTAAAACATGTGTGACATCATTATTAAACTTCCCGATGTAATTAGATGACATAATAATTATATGTAAACAGAGAAAGGCTGCAGTGTCGATGATAGGAGAGGGTCGAAGTTAGGAGACATTGCTCTACATGTGGCGTTGATTTTTTGGGTTTAAATTTCTTTTTTTAATGAAATTTTCAGCTTCATTCCGTTGAAAAATATTGTAATTAATGTATACGAAATGAATCCCTAAACCATTTGCAATTTTGTAGCACACAATTTTGATTTTCATGGGTTTTCGCGATTTATGGCGGGGCGTTTTACGGTATTATGCCAGATAATTTAGGTCTATCACTATCAGTGTTGGAAAAAAATACGAATAACAAGTTCTGTAAAGTTTCTTGATTTTCTGACCTTTCTTTTTAACTTAACGTTCATCTTGGCCAATAAAGTAAGGTGCGATGATGTGGAATGGACAAGTCCGGGTATGAACCACATGTGGAACGAACAAGCTCGATAGCGAATATCTGAAAGGTGGGGTTGGGGAAAAACGCATTTTCCTTTCTGTTTCAATCTACCTCCCCTGTACTTTCCATCCTTAATTCTCTATCGATTCATGACAGGTTTGCATACCTTTCATTCTGGCTCATTCTGTCCATATTTGGATGTTAAAATAGATCTATTTGACCTTATCAACGAAAAGGTAGGTCGGTTTACGCACGTGCAGCTAAATTATGCCTAGTCTAGTCATTATCTCCCGCTAGATGGCATTCTATAAATAGTCTTCGAAGAATATGACATGCGCAGACAACGTAGTCTAGTTTCCGGTTCAGCTGGTGCCTGGTTCCGGAAACAGACTTTTTCGTCTGTGGACTTGTTCGCACTTTCGTGTTTGTTCCAACTTTTTTTTTAAAGTATTGAACAAATTACATTTTTAAACTTTTAACTGGCTCCTTAATCTCCATCAATATTTGATACTTTGAATGTGTATCTTTACCAAATTTAAGATCAATCCTTGTTTACTCGTGTATTTATCAAGTATCAGAAAAAGAAATATAAGGATTTCTGTGCTAGTCGATATGTTCATCGCGCAACCGTTTGATTGTAAAATTATAACAAAAAAAATGCTCCTGTAGATCAACAAAAAAATTCAAACACCTTCATGTTTTGCGATGCAAATTTAGTTAATTTAGCCAAGCTTTTAAATATCAAGGCCTGGAGCCTCTGGCATATTGGTTTTTTTGACAGTGTTATTTTGAAAATCATTGTCTAGAATAATGTTTATTGAACTAGTTGTAAAGGTCTGCCTTCTTCTCGATCCATTGCTCAAAGGTCATGCGCGGAGAATAAATGAAAAACAGATATACAGGCTATATAGGATGATTATGATCAAGGCATGCAAAAATTCTGGCATTTTATTATATCTTTGTCATATCTGAAGGTATTTACATAATAATTCGGCTTGTTGTAAACTGCTGAAAGGGGGATTCAAATCAAATAAACCTTTTGATGGGTGGCGTTCTGTGTAATGGTGATTTACAGTCATTCTGATAAGCGTCAGTAAGGGACGGTATGTACAGTTTGTACTAGAATAATCGTCTGTCAGTACTTTCAATACTTTGATCTCTCTCTCTCTCTCTCTCTCTCTCTCTCTCTCTCTCTCTCTCTCTCTCTCTCTCTCTTTGCAGATGGTAGAGATTAAGATCAGAATTTAAAAAAAATAATCTTTTAATCCTTTTATATGCTGTGCACAGCAAAGATTTTTTTCCTTTTTTTTTTTTTTGCGGATGGTGTAGATCGAGATAAGACTGCGTTCTGCTCTTTTATCTACACCGGTGCTCAGAATCTCGTTCAATAAAACGATTGAAATACTTCTTCCTTTAGATAGGAATTATGTTTCTGGCATTCAAACGAAAAAAAAGGAACTAACTCTCTCAATACCAATTGAGCCATGCTCTGTAAAAAGGGGTCTTAACAGATTTGTTAAATAAAAAGGTTTCGAAAAGCATAACAAAGTACCAGTCTACCCCATATTTTATTCGGTTGTTGGACAAAGTGGATTTTATGGATCCCTTGGTTTTGTATATGACTGGATGATTGAATGCTTGAAGAGGGGAATACTCTTACCATTGGTTGGAAAAAAAATTGTATTGGTGGTCTACCTTCCATGAATGATTATTCAAGAGTAACGTCCCTTGATGGATAGAGAGAAGGGAAACGGGAAACGGGGGGGAGGGGGGCTACAAAAAGAGATATAAGCATTTAGAAAACATTGTGGGAAAAGGAGAAAATGCTGGTGACCAGCATTTTCTTCTTTTCCAACAATGTTTTCTACCCTTCACAAAACAAGTTTCAAATTTTCTGTCACTATTATTTTGTCGTCTGCAAATGCTTTCGATTTGGACAAGCTAACAATTTTGTCGTTTGGTAATGAGTTATAACAAGTGGCTTCTTTAAAAAAGAAGCCAGGAGAGGTCGACATCATTTTTTTCTAATACTTTTTATGCTTTTAGGTTAAATATATTGAGGTACATGTAAAGAAACAAGCAAGATAATAAACGGGTAGTTGAAATCTGTTCAGTTGTAAATACACATTCATCAAAGTGGATGGCAAAAACAGGATTCCGTATACATCCGTCCTTGTAATTTATGTAAGTCACATGACCTTCCCGCGTTTTAAGGTCACGTGATTTTTTCCGCTGTGTTCGTTTCTATTTTTAACGAAATTCTTTTTTCTTTTTCTTCTTTTTGTTAAGATTTAAGATTGTAATACAAAATTAAAATTGTTGGAAAGGGAATATGCAATTAAATCCTTACAATTTTGTTGAAATTTGCGATATAGAAACAAACCACGTCTATTTCCTATTTCAGTTTTTAGACTTCGATTTCTTTATAAAATCATGACGAAACAGACTGTGTATAGGAACAATTCCCCAACAAAGACTGGATTTAGACAACAATTTCTGAGGCAGTCTGCCTTTTAAACTCAACACTGTTGGAGAGGTCTGATGACCTCTCCAATTATTTGATGTCTTGCATTTAGTAAAATGTAACTTAATGAGATACATTAAGGCCCCTTTTGTAAGAGCAAGCTTCAGTTATAAAGTTCTCGACTTCTTCAGGCTGTTGCGAGTACAATCCACTAAACCTCAGATAGACTTATAATCTTAACGTCGGTTTACTTCAAAAAGCTCGTAACTACAGCTTGAAACAAGCTGTAGTTACGATGTTTTTGAAGCATACCGACGCTATAAGCATGTTATTCTGTGCTGCCTGATCTTGATCTACACCATTTGCAAACAAAGGCCCTGTTGGAAGGGTAACTGTATTTGCACCAGTTGATCTGCTAACCTTTTTTAACCCTGTCCCAAACAACAAAATTTTAGACCGGTCCAAATTGAAAGCACGTGCAGACGAGAAAATAAATATAACAAAAATAAAAAAGAAATTTATTTCCAGCAGGGTAAAGAGCATTGTAGGAAAAAGACAAAGTGCTGGTCACCAGCATTTTCTCCTTTTCCCACAATGTTTTCAAAAACCTTCTATCTCAGGGTCGTAAAAACCAGGGATTGTTTGGTAAAGGGTTAAGGAGATTTTAGACATGAACCCTTGTATTTTTAGCTGACGACAAAATTTAAGTCGTGTCCAAACTGAAAGCATTTGCAGACGACAAATCAAGTGCACCTAAAATGAATGATTTTGTCTGTGATATGGTAGAATGCATTGTTGGAAAAGGAGAAAATACTGGTAACCAGCATTTTTCTCTTTTTTCCACAATGTTTCGAAAAGCCTTTCGCCACTGGATATCTAATACGCGAGGTTGGTTTTTGGAAAGTGTTACAGTGCCAAATACATGTAAATCAATTACATATTCAAAGTTAGGTAAAAAGCACCCTAACTGCAATTGCAGGAATTTATTTTGCAAGTCTAATTCACAAAATAAGGAAAAATGGAGATCAATGATCAGGATGCACGTTTTTTTAGCAGTCTTATCTTGCTGTACGGTGTCAGTAAAAGATATTTTTAATTTTAATAAAACGTTTACTAGCATAAACAATATACATGTATTTTGTGCATTAAGATAAAAGGGTTCATTTGTTTGTATGAAACCAAATGGCTTGCAACAGGCGAAAAGGGATATTCGGACATTTGCGTAAAGTGTCTTCTCGGATCAGCCTGCGTAGTCCGCACAGACTAATCCGAGACGGCACTTTACGTCTACATTAGATTTTGTCCTTCATTAGACTTCTGCAGAACAGAAAAAATCATATAAACGGAAAGTGTCGTCTCGGATTAGCCTGCGCGGACTGCGCAGGCTGATCCGAGACGGCACTTTACACAGATGTCCGAATGTCCCTTTTCGCGAATTGCAAGCCATATTTTTTGACATTGACCCAATCCGACACAAAGGTGACCGCTTGCAAGGGGTCACTCACCGAGAAAAAAGTTGACCATATTTGGTAAAACTTCAGATATTATGTTTCTATATATGTCTATCATGTATTATTATAACAATTTTCAGTCCGTCTGCTGAAACCTGAACTCTGTCTGTATCTATGTCTTCCTCTCTCTCTCTCTCTCTCTCTCTCTCTCTCTCTGCCCTCTCTCTCTCTCTCTCTCTCTACTTATCTATATGTGTCCCTCTCTCTGCCTTTTTGCCTGTCTGTCTGTCTGTCTGTCTGTCTGTCTGTCTGTCTGTCTGTCTCTCTGTCTATCTCTCTGTCTGTCTCTCTTCTCTCTCTTTATCTATACCTCTGTCTCTCTCCAACAGATCTGCAGAACTCACTATGGCCTGAAATCGACTTTTTGACACCTTGACAAATTGCTTTAAAGTGGCGATTTATCCCTTCCCCACACTGTTTAACACGTATTCGTACATGTAAACCTTAATTTGCACTGAATTAATTTTCTTGCTTTGTATACTGTATATGTTTCTAAAACTGCCCGCTACATTGCTTATAGGAGCCTGGCCTGGCTAGCGCATCTGGCTCATGACCTAGTAGTCTAGTTGCGAGTTCAAAATCCGGTCGAGGCAAAACTTTTTTCCCCCGGAGATTTTCGTCTCTCACCTCTGATGCGAGTGAGAAAAGCAGACAGCTGCTTGAAAAGAAATCTGTGTCAGTTTTAAAGGTGGGTATTTAGAATTTTTACATCTCGCCAAATTGAAAAATATATAATCACTGAAATTCATATGAAAAAATAATACAAATCATCAATAATTAAGATTCATAAAATTACAAAAAAAAAACTTTTTGATGGTTTTCCCTTAAAAGGCTGCGTAGTCTCTTGCTGTATTTTTAGATTTCGCGCCAAAAATCAATAAAGCATTTTGGGAATGTCCAGTGACTGACACGTGACTCATAACGCTTAAATTCTATTACATAACAAACATACAATAATTATTTTCCATGGTGTCTTCTTCGGATGCTATGTTTGAAACTTCGTCTGTGTATTCATGTTTGTAAATGAGCGAATTGATCATCTAAAAATAGAACGTGTCAACCTGGGCTGCAGTAAATCTCTAATTTCTCGTGTTGTCGGACGGTTTCCGACTACAAGGGTTTTATGAATGAAAATTAAAAGGCTTTGAGAGTATAAGGATGATTTTTTGCAAATTTTTGCCCCAAACTCTGAAGGGCCACCTTTAATGTGAAAAAGCCATGAAATACATGGATAGGTGCCTTGGCCAACGCGATATGACCTAAGCGGTTAACAGTGTTAACCTTCCAAAGCAATCTCTGGTTTTCACGACCCTGAAAAAGAAGCCTCTTGAAAACATCGTGGAAAAAGGAGAAAATGCTGGTAACCAGTATTTTATCCTTTTCCCACAATGTTTTCTACCCTCCAAGAACAAATTTCAATTTTTGAATCATGTTAATTTTGTCGTCTGCAAATGCATTCAATTTGGACCAGTTTGCAATTTTGTCGTTTGGTAAAGAGTTCAACTTCAACAACTTTTTTAGATAATGGTTGAATAAGAACGAAGTGATTTGTGCGTACCTGCTACGCGTATACTTGGCAAGTTGTCTGCGCATGTCATATTCTTCGTAGATTCGACCTGCCTTTTACGATGCATCACTCCCCTCAGTATTGGGGGGGGGGGGGGGGTTGTAGTAATACGCGCTATGAAGTAGCAATTGAGAAAATGGCTTTTAACAATACGTTTGAGGAGAAATCAGGTCAGTTTTAGTTCCAGACTTCTCTAAACTGCTGATCACAGCTGAATGAATCGCACCAGGTAGCGTTTTAATGAGTAAACGCTTATTTTAGTTTGAAATTCAAAGTAATGGTTGTCGCGTAGCAAAGTAATCCGGTACTGTACCAAGAATGCCCGAATTAGATACATCTGAATTTGTGGAATGCCATCTAACGGGAGAAAACGTAGTTTTCCGCTTGTGACAATACTTACTCTACCTCACTAATGCTCCGAATACGTGGTTCATACCTGTACAAACGACCGACATCTATCGGTGTTCATTCACAAGTGACAGAGATAAGTGATACTTGGTTAAACTTGAGTGCAATAATCAACGGGCCTGCTACACCTAGTTTAAACCTTTACTTCACAATCCCAACTTTTGACGACCTTGGGAAAGAAGCCTTTTGAAAACATTGTGGGAAAAGGAGAAAATGCTGGTAACCAGCATTTTCCCCTTTTCCAACAATTTTTACTTCCCTTCCCAAGAGAAATTTCAATATTTCGGTCACTTTTATTTTGTCGTCTGCAAATGCTTTCAATATTTGAACCAGCCCTAAATTGTGTCGTCTGGCAAAGAGTTCAACCTGTACAGGGCGGTTTCGTATTTTGACGGTCCTCAGGTTTAATGCTTTTAAAAACATTGTAGAAAAAGGAGTTTCTCCTTTTCCTACAATATTTTCCAACCTTTCGTGTTAAAATCTGAGCCATTTTATCAACATTTTGATTGTCCTATGCATATGCTTTCAATTTGGATGAGTGTAAATTTTTGTCGTTCGGTAGGGTTGTACGGTTGTACCTCTGACAGTTCCGTATTTTAACGATTCTTAGAAGGAAAGCTTGGAAAACGTTGTGGGAAAAGGCGAAAATGCATTTGTTTATTCTTCTTTAAAAGAGACAATTCACCATTTAAGCAACATTTTAATTTGTCATCTGTATATATTTTTGAACTGGACTGGTTTCAAAATATTCTTGTCTGGTAAATGGATCATTATTCAACCGAGACTATAAAAGTTAGACCGGCCAACTTAAAAGCAGACGACAAATTAAATGTAGCTGAAATGATTGGATTGGAAAAAAAAACATTGTTGGAAAATGTCAAAGTGCTTGTTACCAGCAATTTCCTCCTTTTCCGACTGTTTAACCCTTTCCCAAAATATAAATTTTGGACCCTTCCAAACTGAAAGAGTTTGCAGACGACAATTTTAGATTTGGAGAAAATGGCAGAATGTTCTAAAAAAAAGTAGAAAACATTGTGGGAAAAGGAGAAATTGCTCGTTACGAGCAATTTCTCCTTTTCCCACAGTGTTTTCGAAAGACTTTTACTGCAGACACGTAAAAACCAGGGCTTGTTTGGGAAAGGGTTAAAAAAAAAAGCCCCACACCCCCCCGCGCAAGGATTTCTAGGCACGGTACAATTTAATAAACCCTTTATCACACGACTATTAAGTGCGACTCACAGACCTTTAGTGGCCAATGTAGATAAAAATCTGACTGCATAGAACATGCAGTCTGATCTTGGATCTTCACTGTCTATAAGGAGATATTTTTTCCACCAAATGCACTTTATGCATATTCTGAGATTTCCCCCCTCCCCCCCCCCCCCAAAAAAAAAAAAAAGAAAAGAAGAAAATTAAGATCTTAAAATTTGGCTTTATTCTATTGGCTAGAAAATTTATTTCACTTATAAAACGGGAAAAGGGTTAAATTTTGTGGTTCGATAGAGAGAACCCTTTCCCAAACAATCCCTTGTTTTCACGACCCTGAAAAAGAAGCCTTTTGAAATCATCGTGGCAAAAGGAGAAATGCTGGTAACCAGCATTTTCTCCTTTTCCAACAATGTTTTCCATCCTTCCCAAAACAAATTTCAATTTTTTGAGTCACATTATTTTTTGTCGTCTGCAAATGCTTCCAATTTGATCGAGTCTTACATTATGCCATTTTTTAAAGAATTAATTGAATAAGTAAATAAATGAAAAAATAAATAAATAAATAAATAAATAAATAAACAACACTAAAATTTGAGTCTACAGTCATGATTAGCTAGAAAATTTTGTTTCACTTATTTATAAGAATATATATCGGTTAAATTTCGTCGTTCGATAGAGAATTAAAAGCTAATATTTTTTCTAGAAGAGTACTAGAAAAACCAGAAAGTTCAGCGTAAAACTTCAATTTTCAAGTAGTTATCGACGTAATGCGATAAAGATTAGACAGCACGAACGTCCTGACTGAGCCGGTCCACTTTATCACATGTCACACTGTGAAAAGTGTCGTCTGCTACATGCGTGAGAAAATTTCTCGTCAGACAGAAAGTTTCAAACGTTTCACGTCCTGATAAGACTTGCAGTTTTTTCAGCCTTCTCCTTTTGGGTAGCAATCTTTTCATATCTCAATATTTGTATAAAAAAATAATTTCGCAACACTGAATAAAAGTAGGATATATAAATAACGTCGGGGTTTCACACTGTACATAAACAAATAAATCGACCAATCAGAAACGAGAATGTCATTTAAGTTTCGCGTGAACGACTTACCTGTACGAATTTATATCCTATCACGTGACATCAATGTGAAACCACGATATAGTAAACTGATATTTTTCACTAATCGTCTAAAAGTTGTACGATTTGAGTAGATGGTGTTTTTGTGATAGTTTTCTCAGTATTCGTGACTTTCTTTCGTTTACGACTTTGTTGTACTGTTTGATCTATTACATGCATATATACATACCAACACAACGATCGATATAAAGGTGAACATATATAACATACGTGTAAAACACGTACAACTATACCGGTGTTTCTGTCAAATACTCGAAATTTCCTGTGTCTGTCAGTAGTGTTATATTCCTTGGAATAAAAACAGGAAGTTACCCCAAGCGAGCCAAGACACCGGAAGACGAGTAGGAATGATCTACAAGAGTTTGAACAAAGACGAGGTCCAAGTGCTCTGTAACGAACTTAAAGGACGGCTGCCGGGCACTGCCAAGGTAAACCTCTTAAGTAAATGCTTAATCCCACAATTCCGACTTACCAAACGACAAAACATTAGACTGGTCCAAATCGAAAGCATTTGCAGACGACAAAATAAAAGTAACTGCAAATTTGAAATTTGTGTTGTGAAGGGCAGAAAACATCGTGGGAAAAGGAGAAAATGCTGGTTACCAGCATTTTCTCCTTTTCCCACAATGTTTTTTCAAATGTTTCCTTCTCAGAGTCGTCAAAAGTAGGAATTGTGTGGAAATGGGTTAACTTTACAAAACAACAAACTTTTGGACTGGACCAAATTGAAAGCATTTGCAGACGACAAAATGAATGTAGCTCAAAAGAAGGTTTCGATCACCGATAGGGTAGAAAAGATTGCGGGAAAAGGAGAAAATGCTGGCTACCAGCATTTTCTCCTTATGCCATTATGTTTTCAAAAGGCTTCTTCAGGGTCATTAAAACTTCGGCTTGTATTGTAGAGGGTTAAAGAAATGCTTTAACTCACAATTCCGACTTTAACTCTTTACCAAACTACCAAACTTTAGACTGGTCCAAATTGGAAGCATTTGCAGACGACAAAATAAATGTAACTCAAAAATTGAAATTAGTTTCTAGCAGGAGGCTAGAAAACATCGAAAAAAAGAAAAAGAAGAAAATGGTGGTTACCAGCATTTTCTCCTTTTCCCAAAATGTTCTCTACCTGTTTGAAAACCAGAATTCATCATTTTAGCCTGATTAAATTTGTCGTCTGCAAATGCTTTCCATTTGGACAAACCTAAAGGTTGTTGTCTGGCGCATCTTTCTTGTCGCCTGTCATCGCCAAGGATAAAACTCTAGTTTTTGTCAGATTGAAGCCCGACTGGATAAGCTTATGGTTAGAAAACCGGGCTCGTGATCTGATGTTTGCGGGTTCGATACCCGGTTGCGGCAAACTGTCTTTCCGGCCTCTCACCTGTGATGCATGCGAGAAAAGCAGTAAGTGGCTTTGAAAGAGGGTTTTGTCAGTACTTGTGTGGGAAAGCTAAGGAACACATGCGAAGGCCCACTGGCCGCCTGATATGACCTAAACTGTGAAAATGACAAACACACCAGTAAATCTAAAGGCTGTAAAAATACAGTGCAATAAAACTTCGAGGATTTATCTGACAGGCTCGAGTAAACAAGCGAATAGTATAGCTCCAAGATCAAACTGCACTCTCTGTGCAATCTGATCTGGGATCTATGCTGTTTACTATACCAGACCATTTGCTTCTTTTTCTAAAATGGAGCATTTGCAAACGATGAGAAAAAAACGCGGTTTGAATATACGGGATTCGTTTGTGAAAATTGAGAAAATATTGTCGTAACAGGCCTTTAGAAGAAAATGCTGGCCACTTTCTCCTTTTCCCGCATTGTTTTACGAATTAATTTTTTTCTCGAATTTATTCAAACAGGGTACTTTTCGATAGAGGATTAAATACCATGATTAAATGGTAATTCGAATATTGAAAATTCGAATATTTCGTTTTATTCGAAATTTCGGGTAAGGCGGACGAGTGCTTATAAATAGAAAGATAGTGCAGCGACAGTTTAAGAAGTTGCCGTACTTGTGAACGTGTTGTTATCTCAGCAAAGCTGCAAGTCTGTGATTATGAATTTAATTATACGAGCCACACTTTGGCAAAAGGCGCCTTATTGCGTCTCCGTCATCCATGATACCAAGCATGTCATCACATAGCTATAGATCCTATAAAATATATTTTTTGAAAAAAAAACAGACTTAATTATGAGGTAGAAAAGCCCTTCGACATACATAGAATTGACCAATAGCGAAAAGTTTCGGCACAGGTCAGCCTGCGCAGTCCGCGCAGGCTTACCTGGGACGATACTTTTCGCAGATGCAGCAAACCCCATTTTCTTAACTCTACCAAACGACAAAATTTTAGACCTATCCAAATCCAAAGCATTTGCAGACGACAAAATAAAAGTGATTGAAAATTTGAAATTTGTTTTGTGAAGGGTAGAAAACATTGTGGGGAAAGGAGAAAATTCTGGTTGCCAGCATTTTCTCCTTTTCTATAGGCATCTTTCTCAGGGGCGTCAAAAGTAGGGATTGTGTGGTAATTGGTTAACAAACATGGCTCCAATATAACGTTGTATCCGATAAAGTGTCCATTCATTTGGAAAAAGGGTAAATGTTTGTCCATAATATTATAAAAAGATCGATCTGTTTACAAGGTTTGCGATTTTATCAGAAAAAGCAAACCTAAATTGTGTTTCATTGACGAAATTCAACATTTCGTCACAGCGGGCGGCTTTTTAACATAGATCAACTCTTTAGTTCTGTCTTTTTTTTGAAAGAGTGCGGACGTCAAACTATGGCAAGAGCACAGATGATGCAGTTTAACCCTTCATAAGCTAGAAAAGCATTGTGGGAAAAAGAGAAAATGCTGGCTACGAGCATTTTCTCTTGTCCCACAGCGCTTTTCAAAAGAACTCACACCCAGGCTTGCTATTTTTTTCCCTCGCCGTTTTATGTATTAACACTTTCCCAAACGACAAATTTTATACTCTTCCAAACTGACAGAGTTTGCAGACGACAATTTGTAACTTTCATAACAAAGGCAGAAAATTATCCGAAGGGGCAGAAAACACTGTGGGAAAAGGAGAAATTGCTCGTTACGAGCAATTTCTCCTTTTCCCACGGTGTTTTCAAAAGACTTGTACTGCAGATATACGTAAAAGGGTTAATTCAGATATTTCATGGCGGCCATTGCACATGTTTAACCCATGGTTTTTTTTGAGACTCTTTTTAGCCAGTTTGCACAATATTCTTTCTAAGCCACTGGCTGCTTTCCCGCATAATCATCGTTGAAACAATGATCAATGGTGAGAGAGCCATCAATGCCATCACAATCTAGCCGTAAATTGCTTTGTTCATATTTTACCCATCTTGTACTAAAACTAATATCTTAATATTCCATACATTATTTAATTTTCAGTATCTCTTCCAAACTGCATACGTTACCTTGATGTTTGATATATTTTGATCAAAATTTTGACATTTTCTATTAATCCACTCCTTGGGGAATGATATATGATTTAAATATTTATTTATCTAATGGATGGTATGATTGTTTTTTTTGTAAGATGTATGTGAGAGATTTTGAGTGTGTCATTTTCAGTATATATAATATTATTATCATATTACATGTACTAGTATATGATGAAAATTGAAAAAAACTCTGTTTTGTCCAATTCATTCATTCATTCATTCAATGACTAGTTTAGTTTAAACATATTTTATTTCAACAAGAAGAAATGGGGTTGGACCACAAGTTCTTTCAACTTAGAATCGGTCCTTCCCCTAATTCAATGACTGTCATGTATCCCCTGAAAGCATCTTGCGGAACAGTGCTCCTGAAAACATGAGAGTGTTTCGCAAAAGCTTACCACGTTCTGAAAATGTTAAATAATTCTAAATCGAAAAGGTTCGACTCGGATCAGTTTGTGAGCATAGTTCGGGTCGGTTCCAGTCGATCCTCCACATATACTGTATTGGCAATCTAGGTCTTTTTTTTAATCTGAGCCCCGGCAGCGCAGTCGGTCGCGCACTGTAGTGTTGGGCAATTGGTTTAAAATCTCAATCGATTATCGCTTTGTAATCGGAAGAGCAAACCAACTAGCTATCGATAGTACAATCGGTTTAGACTGTCATTCCATTTAACTGAGAATGACTTTTTGCTTAAAATACTGTGACAATATTGTAAACATGACAGTCTTCATGTATTAAATTTATAAAGATGTTGCATTCTGCACTTTAATCATTATCATTCATTTTGTTCCTTATAATTTCCAAACGACTTAAAAAAGAATCAGACATATACCTTATAGTTCAAACATTTGCAGACGACCCTCTTTCTCCCCATCTTTCCTCCCCCCTTCTATATTTTCATTTCATAAAACTACATTTTTTCCGCTCATGAACAGAATTTTAACTTCCATTTACTGCTTTATTCAGAAATTTGTGTAAATTCAATGTTAAAATTCATTATTAAAGATAAGAAGATGGTTTGAAGTCTCTCTGATCGGACGATGCCACGCTGCTCACTGTAGTGTCATGGGTTTTCGCGCTTTTTTTTGCGATCTATTTTTTATTGACAATTAGTTTCTGGAGAAGTATTACTACATGATTTTACATCATTTAGTCAGTTTAAATAGCAAGTAATTTAAAATGCTGTCACTTTACACTAAATAAGAGGAATAACACCTTCGTTACTCTAGCATAATAGACTCGCCAGCTTCATTATCATCCGGATGTCCTTCGCATTTTATACTGATCGTGTTTAATCCATTTTTCTGCCCGATGCACGCGAGCTAGGTTATATGAAGTTTTAGATGATAATTTAATGCCTCAGATTGACATTTAGGCAAATATCTTTCATCGCCAAAGACGGGTCATTTCAAATTTCCAAATGTCAAAACCCGGGCTCAGGGAAGCTTGTCGAGTTGTCAACTTTTGTCAAGACATTCATGGACAAAGATTCGTACCTCACTTTTCAGCCAGTTTTCGTGTTTGTTATCTACTATGTTTTAAATCCAAGATTGTGATTAATAATAGTCACAAAACCAAGCGTTAAAAACCAGAATTCAAGTTTTGGCACCAAGCCAGCTTATCAAACCGACTACAATCGATTCTGGGATTTCTCAATCGATTATCGGAATTGGAAGCCAAAACCAACTGACTTTCGACTATAGTCGATCATCGGCCCACCACTAGCGCACAGGACTTGAGAAGAGGGCCCGGGTCGCTGGTTTGAATCTCAAGCTCGGCCAATTTGCTTCCATGGGTTGATGGAAGTTATATAGACAGGATTCATTCCTCTCCCACCCCATATCGTTGTTACCACGACGGTTATGTGGGAAAGCAGCCAATATTGTTGGGAGAATTTTGTACGAAGTAATGGTTACAGAACCCCCGGAAAAAAGCATGGATAGGCGCACCGACCACCCAAATATACATGTAATAGTAACAGAAATAATTTTGAAAACGGCGTTAACCTTTTAACCTGTAAGGCATTTCTATGGTATCTCTAATTGACCCTAAATACGACGTAACAGCAAGGATGAAGCCGTTTCTTATGTGTATATTTCACCTTTTAATAACAAAGAAAACATTGTGGCAAAAGGTGAAATTGCTCGTGATGAGCAATTTCACCTTTTGCCACAATGTTTTCCAAAGGCTCCTACAACAATGCGTAGAAATGAGTATCTGTGGAGTAAAGGTTTAAACATTGTACAATATTAACTCCTATCCTGCTAAACAACTAAAATGATTTTTTTTTATTCGATTGGAAAAACCCAAATCTTGCTATTTCAAAGGTATGTCTTGGGGTATAATATCTTCATATCGGACAGTGTAGATCCAAGATCAGACTGCGCGGTCTGTGCAGTCTGATCTTGATCCACACTGTCCGCAAAAGGTCAGTGAGTCGAGCTTAGCAGCCTAAGGGTTAAATACCGTATCAATCTTTTATTATACTCGGTTCTGGTACTGGGCGGCCATATATTCTTTCACTTTTTAACCCTTTACCAAACAGTTTCATAATTTACCGACCCTAGAGAAGAAGAATGCCTTTTGTCGTCTGCAAATGCTTTCAGTTTGGACAGATCTAAAATTTTGTCGTTTGGTAATGAGTTAAGCCCCCTTTTGCCAGAGCACGGCTCACATGTTTATGTCTTTTTTCTTTTTTAATGATGCTAAACGTCCCTTTTAACAGTAATTCAATCAATATATTCGGGGAACGACAGACTAAATTATTGTACCAATTCAAGTGTTTAAATCTAACGGAAAAAAGAAACAGCTTTACGAAAACCGGTCGAGCGTGTCGCACTGTTTAAAGCAATTTGTAAAGTACATTTAATAATAAAATTTGGATGACCAGTGACACGAAAACTTGTTAAGTAGGTAGCCCTATTCACGCGAAAAGATCTTTTGAACTCAAAACGAGACTTGGAGAGAGAGAGAGAGAGAGAGAGAGAGAGAGAGAGAGCGATAACAGAACACATGTATTTAGACTACCCGGTCTATGGTCTATACCAACTTTTGAAAGAAAACGAACGGTGCGAAAATAAAAATAAGGAGTTGCTCCTTTTGTAACAATTTAATCACAATAATAAAAATATCTTTGCGGCGATTTTTCGCCTCTCACATCAGATGCATGTGAGAAAAGTAGTCACGAACTGGGAAAGAAAGTTGTGTTAGTACTGTTAGGAGAACACCAGGAAACCTTTGTCTGCGCATGTCACTTTCTTCGAAGATTCGACCTGTCTGCTATGACGTATCATTCCCCCCCCCCACTCCCCAAGTGTTTTTTTTTACGCGCTATAAGTTAGCAATGGAGAATATGGCTCTTATTAATATGTTTGAGGTGAAACCAGGCCTGTTTTAGCTCCAGATTTCTCTAAACTGCTGATCATAGCTTAATGAATCGCACCAAGTAGCGTTTTATTGAGTGAAGGTTTACCTTACTTTGAACTTCAAAGTAACGGTTGTCGCGTAGAGAAGTAGTACAGTTCTGTACCCACATTGCCCAAATTAAATAGACTTGTATTTGTAGAATGCCATCTAGCGGGAGATAATGAAAGTAACGGTTGTCGCGTAGAAAAGTAGTCCGGTTCTGTACCCAGAATGCCCAAATTAGTATTTGTTGAACTGGCCACCGTTGTATACCGTGTATTACTATACACGTAGTAGTATCAGGGGCGGTAACCAGTCTAAGTATTTGTAGAATGCCATCTAGCGGGAGATCATGCCAGGAAACACATGCGTAGGTGCATTGTTACAATGGCGTTAAATTCCAATACAATTAAGGAATCAAGCATCTGAAAATAGGTCTTACGTTACGTCTTTTTGTCATTTAGTCCTTTACTTCCGAATTTAACCCTTTCCCAAACGACAAAATTTTAGACTGGTCCAAATCGAAAGCACTTTCAGACGACAAAATAAACATAACTCAAAAATTGCAATTTCTGTCCAGTTGGGTAGAAAACATTGTGGGAAAAGAAGAAAATGCTGGTTACCAGCATTTTCTCCTTTTCCCACAATGTTTTCAAAAGGCTACTATTCCAGACCCGTAAAAACCAGGGATTGTTTGGGAAAGGGTTAAATACATGTAGTTAATTACTACAATATCAATTTTGTTAAGTCAAGCAGCATTGAATATGGTTTGACTTGACGTAAACTACGGGTAGAGGAGCGGAGGTGTGGACGAAGATCAGACTGCACGAATGTGAAGTCTGATCTTGCTGTACACTCCCCGCTAAATGTATTAATGGTGGGGGAATACAAGAGAACAGATTTACAGTCGTAACTCGTATGATAATTTTAATCTTGAAAGATTTCCAATTCGTAGAGTCTATACATGAACTCATGTATTATACATATTATAATGTAAAATATTTATCTAAGAATATAGACAAAAGCGTGACAGCAAAGACCTAACTAGTTTCTGATTTCAAAGCAGACAATTAGATCGAGTATCCTTCTCACAAATTTTAATCCTTAGCCTTGCGACAAAATTGGACTCGTTCAAATATTGAAATTGAAACTAGTTACGAAAACGGCCAAATAATTGTAGATCAAATGATTGGATTTGTTTTTGTAAAGATAGAAAACATTGTCTTAGATAGAGAAAGTGCTGATTAGTGATTACCAGCATTTTCTATTTTTCCCACAATGTTTTCTATCCAATCGATGACAAATCCTACCATTTGAGGCTAATTTAACTTGTCGTCTGCTAATGCTTTCAATTTGTGCAGGTCTAAGAAAAGTTTGTCGTCTGTCAAAGAGTTACGCAACCAAAAGATTACAGGAAGAAACTTTTTGAGAACGTAGTTGGAAATAGTTTTTTTTTTCCATTTTCCACAATATTTGCTACACTTTAAAGACAAATCCTATCATTTTAGCCAACTTGTCGACTGCAAATGCTTTCAATTTGGACAAGTCTAAAATTTTGTCGTCTTGTGCAGAGTTAACGCAGTCAAAATATTACAGGAAGAAACCTTTTGAGAACATTGTGTGAAATCATCATTTTTTTTTCCATTTTCCACAATATTTTCTACTCTTTGATTGGCAAAATCTTATCATCTTAGCCAGATTTAATCTGTCGTCTGCAGATGCTTTGAATTTGGACAAGTATAAAATTTTGTAGTCTGGTGCAGAGTTAACGCAGCCAAAGGATTTACTCTCTTTCTACTGAATAAGCCAATCCCAATTTCTCAAAGGCTAAAAAATGTAAAAATTCATTTCTTCTGGAAGATCAAAAGACAGTTTGATCATAATCTAGAATACTGCATTGGACAGTGTAGATCAGAGATCAGACTGCACGTTCTGTGCAGTCTGATCTTGATCTACACTGTCTACAAATGCTTCTAGTGTTGTCTATGGAATGGAAAGAGTTAATAGTTAAAACACACCTGACCTATATTTAGAACTACAACGATTACTGCAGGTTGAAATTGACTGACATGCCTTAACTCTGACCATGACCTCTTTTCTCCACTCGATCTTTTTATGTGTCAAATGTACGAGGTTATTTATATACATGTATCATGCGTTGTAAAAATGAGGCTAAATATATCTATCATAGGGTCCCGAGTTCGGTACCCGGGAGTGGGTGTCAGCTATGGGATTGCTCATTGGTCCGCACATTCGGCGCCAGTACTAAATGTAGTCCCCAGGAAGCGTAATCAAGAGAGATTAGTATAAGTTGTAAGAACTTGTTTTCTCAATCGATGTAAAATAAATACGTTTAAACTAATGTTTCTACAAAAAGTATCGGAGCTGATCTAAGTTGAAACTTTTTGCTATTCGTCATTTTTCTGCCTGTGCGAAGACCAGTTTGTTTATTCGGATGTTTGGCAAAATGAACTTTTAAGGTAAAGGACCCGTATTAGAAAACAGCTATTTCTGCTATAATATCCTACAAAATTTCCTATGATTAAAGATGAGTGTTATTGTACTACTATAACCGAGCCACTTTTTTCGTTTTTTTTTTTACCTTCTAAGAATTATCATTTATAAATTTAAAAGCACTAGTCTTAATATTACAAAAGGAGATAAAAAATATCCCTTTTTATAGAAACTTTTAAAAGTACCAACAAATAATTTCAAGACAAGACATCAAAGTAATTTCTGGTCGCTAAATGTGCAAAAATTTCATATCATGCTGTATAAATCCTTATTAATCAAGTAGATGTATCAAGAAATTTTATTCCATGTTGCACTACCCTAACGTAGTGGACCCGTGATAGAAAACAGCTATTTCTACTATAATATTATCCTTCAAAATTTGCTAAGATTAAAAATGAGTATTATTGTACTACTTTCGACGAGATACTTTTTTCCTTTTTGTCCTCCCTAGAATTATCATTTACAAATCTAAAACTATTGTATTCTCGTTACAAAGGGATATGATAATTACCTCCCTTTTCTGTAAATTACTCACACAACAGTATCAACAAATAATTTAAAGACAGAAATAAAAGGAAATTCTGATCGGTTAAAAATGTGCAAAAGTATTATATCTGTATAAATCTGTCTTTATCAACTGCTAAGAAATTTCATGCCAAGCTGCACTAGAAGTATTACGGGTCCGCTACCTTAAAGACACATAATTATGCGTCGAAATTATTGCATGATTTAACTCGTTCCTTACCCCCCGGTCTCACAGACCCCGATTTAATCCCGATTTCGAAAATTTCAAAATCGGCGCGAAATCGGCTAGCTTCGGGAGAGTCGTAGTGCCTCCTGACTCAAATCGGCATCAATTCGGGATCAAAAATAAATCGGGACAAAAATTTCAACATGCGCAATTTTTTCTCCCGATTTGGAAAATCGTGCCGAAATCGGTGCACCTCGGTGTACCTCGTACTAAGTCGTCGTTGTTCGTAGTAAGCAAATCGGCGTTTTTTGGTCCTATTTTGGCACATCCACCATGGCGATGAACCCCGAATAACGCCGATATACTACGAGTATCTCCCGATTCTCGCCGATGAACTACGACGAGATACGCGACTAGCATCACGAGCTACACCGACCTACACCGAAGAAGTACGAACTGCTATGATATCATCCCATAGTACTACGAACTACCCCGAAATCCGATCGGTATAAAAAGGCAACTCAACTTTGAAAACAATTCATTTGCAGAATTTTTTCCAAACCTTTGAACGAGACGCTTCCATATACTTCGATACAATGGGACCAAAAAGGGGGCTTTCGAAGAAAAAGCAGTCAGCTACAACAGATATGCCTCCTCCATCGAGCACCGAAGCTCCATCATTAAGCACAGAGAACTAACGTGACCCTGATTTTATGCCGGATCAGCCAGTTGTCCTGTAAAACGAGTTTGAGGATGACGTCTAATATCCATATGATAACTGATTTTTTTTTTGCTGTTAATCACGAAATTTATACCCATTGGACGAAATCGGGGCATAATTCTGAAATAAGATTTGAAGCTCGTAGTCGATTCGGATCTGTCGGCGTATGTCGCAGTAAATCTTTGTGCATCGTAGTCCATCGTAGTAAGAAATCGGGACGATCGGTCTAGATCGTACTGTTTCGTAGTAACTCGGCTCCTTAACTCGGCGTACTTCGGAACAAAATCGGGGCGAAAGCGTAGTAAATCGTATCGCATCTTAGTTTTTCGCAGCCCATCGGGAACACACCGATGTATGTCTAAAAATACCCTTCGTCCAAGGATGATCGGAGAAAAACGGCTTGAATTCGTGGTAAATCGGAGAAAATGCGCTCTCCCGAAGCACTACGATTATTTTGGAAATCGGGGTCTGTGAGACCGGGGGGTTACTGTTGACGACACAAAAAGCGTTTATAAACAGTATGGATTAAGATCAGGCTGCACAGAATGTGCAGTCTGTTCTCTGATCTACATTTTCCACCGATTTACTTTAGATTTTAACTGAAGATTTTTTTTAATCTTGCAGCAGAACTGTAATAAGAACCATACAAAGTAATGGTTATTAATTCAGTAGTAAGATAATTAAATGTGACCCATCACGCAAAAGGGACGAAATGCGCAGGCTGACCAAGGTTGACACTTTTCGCTTTTATCATATTTTATGTTTGAAAAGTGGTCATTCTACCTTGTTTTAAAATAATTTTTGAAATGTCAAGTTATATTCCATTATTGTTGATGTGTTTCCACGTAATTGATGTACGGAATTCCGAGATTGTCCGTTGTCTGCGCAGGTCATATTCTTCGAAGGTTCGACTGGTCTTATATGACGCATCACTCTCCCCGATATTGGGGAGATTGTAGTAATACGCACTATAAAGTAACAATGGAGAAAATGGCTTTTATTAACAGGTTTTGAGGTAAAATCAGGCCTGCTTTAGCTCCAGATTTCTCTAAACTGCTGATCATAGCTGAATGAATCGCAATAGGTAGCGTTTTATTGAGTAAGCGTTTAGTTTTGTTTGAAATTCAAAGTCACGGTTGTCGCGTAGAAAAGTAGTCCGGTTCTGTACCCAAGATGCCCAAATCATCAAGGAGATTCACTAAACCCCTTTTGTCAGAGTGCGGTCCACAATTATGCTAATATTCAATGTATACTTGTATTTTGAAGGACGTCCGACGGTTTTCTGATATTATTGGTTATTTTATTGTCTCGACGCGGTCCGACTTGATTCATTATACCATCGGAATGGTAATTTTACGCCTCTTTGCTAATCATTTTATGTATATTACTGCGACAGTTTGACAACAGCTTTTGTTGAGGTGCATATCATAAATTTACTGTTTGATATCAATTGAAATCAATACGAGTCTAAAATGTCGGGACCTAAAACAAAGAGTACCTTTAAAAAAGATAGACGGTGTGGATTTGACAGCAAATAGGCAGGGGCCCTTAAAATAAACATGTCTATACTTTTTTGACCAATCACAGATTTGTATTTATTCATTTGTTATCAGTACCTAAGGTAGGTCAAAATCCAGCACATTCGGCTACGCCGAAACAAAAACTATTATGAACCACTAGGCATCTTGGGGAAAATGAGTTTTTGGTGTAACCTCGGTGCTAATCGGTTGCTTCCGGGTCGTGGTGATTTAGAAATAGCCACAGTTAGAAAGTTGTCTGCGCGTGTCATATTCTTCGAAGATTCGACCTGTCTGCTAATAAGTCGGAGGAAGAAACCTTCTGAAAACGTTGTCGGAAAAGGAGGAAATGCTGGTAACCAGCATTTTGTCACTGGCCTTTTCCCACAATGTTTTCTAATCTTCTAAAGTCATGTTTCAATTTTTGAGTCATGTTTATTTTGTCGTCTGCAAATGCTCTCAATTTGGACAAGTCTAAAATTTTGTCGTTTGGTAAAGAATTGAAGTGATATGAATTCAATTAGCCCATATTATTTTGACTTCCAAATTATTTGCTTTTGATGTTTACTGGGCCTTTAAATGTTATGGATGAAATTTGTCCGGAATTTGTTTACCACATTGTTACCTTTGGCATCCAGTGGGCCTTTAAGAAAATATGAGTTCAATTTGCAATCTCCCAAATTCTTTACGGTCTGGCCGCAAGAGGGCCTTTTACAATTTCCCACACAATGACGACTTATGGCGACCATTGGAAAGCCTTTGAAAAACATTGTAGCAAAAGGAGAAGATGCTGGTAACCAGCATTTTCTCCCTTTCCCACAATCTTTTCTACCCTATCAATAAACAACAGCACCATTTGAGCCACACTGAAATTCTCATCTGCAGATGCTTTGAGTTCGGACAGGACTAAAATTTTGTCGTCTGGTAAAGGGTTAACCCATTACCATACAATCCCTACTTTTGACGACCCTGAGAAAGACGCCTGTGGAAAACATTGTTGGAAAAGGAGAAAATGCTGGTAACCAGCATTTTCTCCTTTTCCCACAATTTTTTCTACACTTCACAAAACAAATTTCCAATTTTCAATCACTTTTTTTTTTGTCATCTGCAAATGCTTTCGATTTGGACAAACCTAAAATTTTGTCGTTTGGTAACGAGTTAAGGAAGGTCACATCACTCAGTTTACATGTGATAGTGGTTTAGTACATAACCTGGATTTCAAAATGACACGACTGCACACAGGTCACAAGGTGTGGTGAAAAGTTCGTACAATAAATCGAACATCTTTATTCGTTCATCCCTTTACCGCACTATTCCGAGTTTATTCGACCCGAACCTCAAGAAGGGGGCATTTAAAAACATTTTTGGGAAAGGAAAAGGAGTCAAAGCTAACAGTCTGTCGGTTGAATTCGTTACGAGACAAACCGACCCTCACTGAATCGAAGAAAAAAAAAGCCCTAAAAATCAGTACATGTATGTATTTGAGCTATGATCTGTCAAAAGGAAATTACTAAAAGTGCCAACCCAGGTCAGCCTGATCGACCTGAATCGAATTATTTTACCATAAGCCAATATTACCTGTATGTTAAAGGACCAGCGTACCTTACAGATTCAACCTGTTATTAAACAATATCATTATCTCCCGCTAGATGGCATTCTACAAATACATATCTATCTATAATTTGGGCATTCTGGGTACAAAACCGGGCTACTCTCCTACACGACAACCGTTACTTTGAATTTCAAACTAAAATAAAGGTTTAGTCAAAGAAAAGGTACTTGCTGCGATTAATTCAGCTATGATCAGCAGTTTAGAGAAATCTGGAGCTAAAATAGGCCTAATTTCTCCTCAATGATATTGACAAAAGACATTTTCTCCATTGCTACTTTATAGCGCGTATTACTACAATACCCCAATATTGGGTGGAGTGATTTGTCATCACAGAAAGAGGTTGAATTTTTGAAGAAAATGAGATACGCAGACAATGTATACAGTATGGGTTTTAGGGATACATAATTATTATGCTGACTACCTTGGTCAGTTAACTCATTACCAAACGACAATAACCTAGGCTTGTCCAAATCGAAAGCATTTGCAGACAACAAAATAAAAGTGACTAAAAATTCGAAATTGGTTTTGTGAAGGGTAGAAAACATTGTGGGAAAAGGAGAAAATGCTGGTTACCAGCATTTTCTCCTTTTCCCACAATGTTTTCCAAAGGCTTCTTTCTCAGGGTCGCCAAAAGTAGGGATTGTGTGATAATGGGTTAACGTATTACAGAGATGGGTTTAGCCCTTTTTTGCCGCTGCGTGGATAATTTCTTTTCGTAAGTATTTGTCAAGAAACACATTTTGTGCGTCATTGAACCATAGCTTAGATTTCAATTTAGATTGTTAAGGCTGACGTGGCTTGTATTGTATAATTATGAAGTAGACGCGAACTCTCGTTTTAAAACCTTTTTTTTCCAGACGATATAATTCTGGGTGTGTCCAAAATTGGAATCAGTTTCAGACAAGCTAAATCGGACTAAAGTGATAGTATTTGAACCTAAAAGGATAGAAAACATTGTGGGAAAAGGAGAAAATGCTGGTAACCAGCATTTTCTCATTTCCCAGCAATGTTGCTAAATATTTCCCCAGTGTCATAAAAACACAATGATTGTTTGGTAAAGGGTTAACTTAAGTGTTCGTGATGTTGAACTACGATTGTACCATGATTCATTATATATTCTGCCCGCAAAAAGCTTTCGATGTTTGTTAAATTGGTTGTATTGGGCCCAGGAATTTGACATTCTATAACCCAAATAAATGATCAAATATGACAAAAAAAATCTCCCCTATATATATTAATATAAACACAAGGAATGCAACGTCTCGATTGCGGCGCTAGCACAAGACAGCCTTTCCCACCTAAAACCACCCACGAAACAAAGACTGATCATAATTTCCTTTAGCCAAGCGATAGACAACAGAAAAATGTACCTGCGATATTCGGCGATTCCTCAGCAGACACCTTTTAACCGGAGATATCCGTCATGTTTTACAATTTTTTTTTTTTTGAAAATTTCTATTCATCGAGAAGGCCATTCGCTGACGTCACGGGAAGAGCCAGGAGGGGACCATCTTCGCGAGCCAAGGATACTAACTCCACTTAGTTCGTTATGTACCTTGGCCGCTCGCCTCTTTAAAAATCGAAACTCCCGCTGCGCCACCTATCGAATATCAGAAGTTGCGTAACCTTTGCTGATGTTATTTCTGACCAATCAAGATGCTCGTAAAAAAATTGTTGGGCAATGCATCAAATATGGCTGCGCTTTCGGAATCATCAGATCAGAAACAAGACGAACAGACATACGTTAATCCGCAATCATTTGGCTGTAGAACCCGTCCTAATACTTCACATAATTGATCGTAAACTATATAAAACTTATTAAATATCGATCGTCTACTCTTTTTTGGCAAATTTTCGTCACAGACACGACAACTTTCGTTTTTGATGGGCGCCGCCATTGTTGTTTTCTGTTTTGCGAAAGATTTCTTGTTACGAATGGTTTGATTGGACGCGATGAGTTTTGATCGCATCCAATGAAATGGCGCAGCGGGAGCTTCGATTTTTAAAGAGGCGAGAGGCCAAGGGTACTACCTTAGTATCCTTGGCTTGTGAAGATGGGAGGGGACAGGAAGTGTATTTTTTTATAGAGTCAAATATATTTCCTTTAAAAAAGAATACGTTTAAATACTTTTGTTAGTTACTTCGAGAAAAAACTTAAGTATTATGTCATGTCCATAACTATATCTAAAAACGAAAGAAATAATAGTAATACGAGATCCGAAAATACGCTTCCTGGCTCTTCCCGAGACGTCAGCGAATGGCCTCTTCGATGAATAGAAATTTGCAAAAAACTTGTAAAACATGACGGATATCTCCTGTTAAAAGGTGTCTACTGAGGAATCCTCGAATGTCGCAGGTACATTTTTTCTGTTGTCTATCGCTAGGCTAAAGGAAATTATGATTGGGGTTTGTTTCGTGGGTGCTTTTGGGTGGGAAAGGCTGTCTTGTGCTAGTTCCGGCAATCGAGACGTTGCATTCCTTGTGTTTATATTATATAGGGGGGATTTTTTTCCTACATGTTTGATCATTTATTTGGGTTATAAAATGTCAAATTCCTGTGTATTGGGGTTGAATGAAACTTTAACAGCTAAGGTCGTATCATGGCGGTCGGAGACGCACATGTGTTTCCTGGCTTTGTCACACCAGTAACACAACTCTCCTTCCAAAGCCACCGACTACTTTTCTCACATGCTTCAGCAGAGGTGAAAGGGGAAAATACGCCGGAAAGAAAGTTCGCCTCAACCGGGTATCGAACTCACAACTACCAGGCCATGAGTCTGACACGCTCACCACTGAGCCACCCCGGCGGTGTACCATGATGTATTATATAGCGGCCCGCAATAAAGTTTTCGATGTAGAAATAGTTGCGGGAGAAAATGTCTTATCAGTTATTCTTTCATATTTTTGTTTCTTTCTTAAATCTTTAGAAGCCCCTTTAACAAGAAAAGACGTCAGTTTGAAAGAGAAAAGAGACATGAACACTTAAAAATGCTATTAAGGAAGGGCGTATATCTAACTTTATTTACACAACCGAGATACGCACTGACTGTTTTGTCCAAACTTTGTTTTACATAATTTGATTTTTCAAAGGACGACAAAAGTTTAGACTTGTCCAAACTAAAAGCACTTCTAGAGGACATATTCTATAAGACTGAAATGTTGCGATTGGTCTCCAAAAAGGATAGAAAAAACGTTTTCTAAACACTGTGGAGAGTAAGAAAGAGGAAGGCAGGCAAACACACATTCATACAGACAGACAGACAGGCAGACACAACGATGGACATCGGCTGGCACAGAGACCGGTACCAGCGACCACAGATATAGAGATCTGAACCGGACTAGCTTTCTACACGACAACTGTTACTTTTAATTTCAAAGTACGAGCAAAGTAAACGTTTACTCAATAAAACGCTACCTTGTGCGAATCATTCAGCTATAATCAGCAGTTAAATTTTCTCTAAACTGTTTAGAGAAATCTGGAGTTATTTATTAAAACAGGCCTGATTTCTCCTCAAAAGTATTGATAAAAGCCATTTTTCTCCATTGCTACTTTATAGCGCGTATTACTGCAATACCCCCAAATTTGGGAAGAGTGATGTGTCATATCAGACAGGTCGAATCTTCGAAGAAAGTGACATGCGCAGACAGCGATCTGAAGATGAATGGGATCAACTTGTACTGAACGATTTTGGATTTATAGTCAAATACATCGCACTTTTTTATTCCCGCAAAAGAACATTAAAATTACAAAAACTCTAGTTATTACTATTGACAGGAAATTTTCATGCGTGTTATTATGCAATTTTAGAGTGTATATAAGTAATACGAATCTTTCATAATCATATACTGTAACACCTCATTGCACCGTACGATCGTATTTACAGGCTTCATAAAATGTTGCTCTCATCTTTTTATCTGTGTTCTTTGATATCTGATGCACGAGCGGAGCAATAAGGTACTTGTGTAACTAAGTACCTGGTATCTTGTCAATGCGTCGGCAAAAAGTATCAACTCATGTCAGACTGCGCAGGCTGACATGAGTCGAAACTTTTTGCTACATGTAAGTGTTCTGCATGTGAAAGGAGCCAGGACTCAACAAAAAAGCATTTAACTCATTACCAAACGACGAACTTTTAGGCTTGTCCAAATTGAAACCATTTGCAGACGACAAAAAAAGTGACTGAAAATTTGAAATTTCTTTTATGAAGGGTAGAAAATATTGTGGAAAAAGGAGAAAATGCTGGTTACCAGCATTTTCTCCTTTTCCCACAATGTTTTCTATAGGCTTCTTTCTGAGGGGAGTCAAAAGTGGGTATTGTGTGGTAATGGGTTAAGTCAATAGCAATGAAATTACCGGTGTGAGTATTCTAACCCTGGGTAACTTCTTTGTCTTCATTAAAGGTAGCCCTTCAGATCCTGGGTCGAAAATTCTACAAAAATGAAAAAAAAACATGCTTATACTACCAAAGCCTTTTAATTTTCATTCGTAAAACGCCAGTAGTCGAAAACCGTCCGACAACACGAGAAATTAGCGATTTACTACGCCCCAGGTTGACACCAACGGAAGACACGTTCTATTTTTAGATGATCAGTTGGCTCATTTACTTACAGGAATACACAGAAGAAGCTTCAAACATAGCGTCCGAAGAAGACATTATGGAAAACAATTATTAGATGTTTATTATGATAGGGAATTTAAGCGTTATGAGTCACGTGTCAGTCACTTGACATTCCTACAATGCTTTATTGATTTTTGGCGCGAAATCTAAAAATATCTTAAGAGGCTACGTAGCCTTTTAAGGGAATACAATCAAAAACTTTTTTTGTGTGTGTGTGATTCTATGAATCTTACTTGATGATTTGTATTATTTTATCATATGAATTTCCGTGATATATATATATATATATATATATATATATATATATATTTTTTTTTTTTTAGTGAGATGTAAAAAATCTGAATACCCACCTTTAAAACCGTTTTTGTGAGTCGACTTTTATTGATAATTATCTTGAAAAAAAAAAGTCTCATCAGATCAAACACACACACACAAAAATACGGTTTAAGGGAATTAAGCCTAGATTACCTTGAATTCCAAAAATGACCTGAAGTCCTGCGCATTGCACCATGAACATCAAAGCACCGAGAGGAGTGTATGTGGATTCTTTATTTGGTCATTATTTTCAGCTGCAAAATTAGATATGTAAGAAAACCAGATTTGGCAGTTGTTACCATCGCCTGAAAATATCAGCCCCTACCGATTATTACGTACATTATGCCTAGTCTGATCTAAATCTACACTTTATGGCCGATCCCACGAGGTTGTGTTTAAAAGGTTTTTTTGCATGAAGAATACGACTATTACAATGGTTGGAATACAAATTTTCCTCGGTTCGTTTTACATCATTAACACATGTCTATTTTATTCAACTCATAAGCTGCTGACCTTCTGCGAATAGTGTAGAAAAAAGATCATCTACACTGTCCGATAATGAGATATCATTTTCCAAAATATAACTTTGATATAGCAATGTTTGGGGTTTTTTTTACATTCCAATTAAAATTTCCATTTTAGTTATATAACAGGATACAGATTAATCATTAACCATCACTTGTCCAACTTGTGAAGGTAATACTCGCAAAAAGACTACTTACTTCGTATATTTATTTGTCCAAAGGCTGGCTGTATATACCAGAAGACTAGATCTATTTGTCTAAAGAAATTTCTGTCCCATTGTGTTCTATTCTATGATATTCATAATTTTTTCACTGTTATTTCATTTCTTTCCCTCCTACCTGCAGCAATTTAACTTTTTATGAGGTCATTATAATCATAGAATAAATACTGTACATGATTTCAATTTTGATACCCAGTCGTTATTTTTCGTCTGTCTCGGTACATCTATTTTATGAGTACATTATGAGTAATTTTATGAGTACATTATTTTTTCTTTTTTTATGCGTACATATTTTTTCTTTATTTGGTTTTGATTTAAAAATTACAATATTTGTATCGTTTTGCTATCTCACCACGAGAGAGTTTTATTTTTTCACGAATATTACATCATGGGGTGAAATCATAAAATAAACGACCCATAGGAAGAAGTCTTTTGAAAACATTGCATGAAAGTGAGAAAATGCTGGTCACCAGCATTTTCTCCCATTCATGCAATGTTTTTTTAATCCTGTCAAGGACAGCTTTTGTCATTAGGGCTACATTAATTTGTCATGTGGAGATGCTTTCAATTTGGACCAGTCTAAAATTTTGTTATCTTGTAAATGGTTAAAGCTGCTTTTGCCATTTTGCCGCTTATTTTGTTAGTGCATATTTCTACTTTTATTCTGCTTCACGTCATCACTTTCAACAATTTCAAAAGAGAGAATATATTGCGTCATAAAGTTTGATTTCAGACAGGCATCAATGCACTTGATGTTCATTTAACTGTCAACTTGAGAAAAATTTTAAAAAAAGGTGCTGATCTCATCAAAAAATGACAGACAGTTTTGTTATATATGGTAGTTAAAATATGATACTTAAAATCGGCTATTAGATTTTGATTGTTGATATGGGAAAAATTCAGCAACCCCGAGGTTAGACACTTTTGATTTGGTAACCAGCATCTTCTCCTTTTCCTGCAATATTTTCTACCCACCCTCGATAAATCTCAACATCTGAGTCGCATTTAATTTGTTGTCTGCTGTTTTGGATTCGGGCGTGTCCAACATTTCGTAGTCTGTTAACTTTTTACCGGAGGAAGACTGCCACACACACAAATAGTTGACTGCATGAGCAAACAGAAAAATGAAAATGAGGTTCAAATGGTGGGATTTGTTTTTGAAAGGAGAGAAACCCTTGCAGGAAAAAGAAGAAAATGGTTGCTACAAACATATTCTTCATTTCCTGCAATGCTTTTGGAGGCGTTCGGCCTAAGGCTCGCAAAAACACGGAATTGGTTTGAGAACAGTGATTATAAAACAACAATAAATTCCAAGGATGTGCATAAACAGACAAGTCACTTCCGGTTGCTTCTGTAATTTTCATTTAGATTAATTCTTAAATAAGTCTAAAAAAATTATTCCAATGCGCATTATGGAGTGTAGAGGAAGCTTTGATAATTAGTGCCCACCGATTACCCGAACTAGTTTCTCGGTGCAACTCTTATTTGAATGATTAATATAAATCAGTTTGTCCAAAATGTCCAAAATTAAATTATTAAACCCATTTGAGTGTGAATAGATCAAATCGACTTTTTCCTCCTATAAACCTAAATTTACTGGGATTGTCTGGCGAGAATATTTTGCAAAGTAGCAGAAAATTTAGATTGAAGGTCAGACTGCACGTTACGTGCAGTCTGATCTTGATTTAAGCTATCTGCAAAATGCCATCTGATCTTGACCTTACAAAAGCTGCAAAAGTAGTGCTGAGCATTTCAAATGTTAATACGAAAAAATGTATTCTCTAATTTCAGATATTCTATGTAATAAAAAGTTTTCTCGAAGGGCTGCTACCCGGCAAGGAGATAATTGTTGACGTCTGGCCAGAATGGACATCTATTATCGTTCGTACTTGCGATGAGGAACTGGTAAACTTTGTTTATTTGTTTGTTTGTTTATTTATTTATTTATTTATTTATTTATTTATTTATTTGCAACGGTAAACGGTTAGAAATAATTTGCAAAAATAGGGTTGCTTATATATTAAAAAAGCCAAAAGGTGTTAGCTTCCTTATAATCAAGATGTCTGCAAAGGTGGTGACTGTTTGTAAACAGAGTTAAAACAGTTATAGAGAAGAATTTGCTGCGTAAAAAATTGCAATGATTTCGATATTTTGTATTTTGTTTGAGCCTTCCAGTGCTAAAATTAGTCGAAGTAGTTTCTAGGTACAACTCGTTTTCGAATAATCGAGGTTCTTATATAAATATTTTGTCCAAAACTAAATTATTCAACCCATCAGAGCTTGAATAGACCTAAACGATGTCTTTGAGGGATGAGCCTGTTTGTAACCTGAGTGAAATCTTGTTGTGGAGAGAACAGCTTCGTGAAAAGTGCGATGAATTTGATTTTCTTCATTTTGTGTGAACAGTGCTGTCGGTACTTTGATTTTAGAAAGTCAATAGATTTTATTTGTTGCAGGTGTCACCATTTTTCCGGCACTCCTATATGTGTCACGCGAGAAGTGCTAGCTCACTCAAGTACTTTATACAGCGACCAGGTGTTGTTAATTGGAGAAAGGCTGCAAGTTTTACAGGTAATAACGACATCTCAGACTCTCTTAAATGGTCATAATTACTAGTTTTATTTGAATACCTTTCCGCATTATTTTGCAAGGTTTTTTCATAATCGATATTAATTGCATTTCTACTTAGCACCAAAGTTATTCAAGAATGATGTCGAATCTCAACTAGATAACCTAGTTACCTTGTTCGTTTCAATCGGAACAGCGGGTCAAATGTTATACCACTGCAGTACTCAGCTAAACTCTTACATTTATCTCAGTCTATGAATCAAAGAGATTCGGAGAACCACTGCACAAGAAAATGCCTTTAATATAATATTTCTTCTTTTCCCTGTGTAACGTTTCGACACACTACCAACTTCCGGTTTCAGTTTCAAGCAGTTTGATTGGTTGATGGAATATTCGTTTAACTTTTTTCTGGTCGACACAATTGCAGGGTACAAAAATCATAATTGCAGTCTGCTTTTTTTTTTGTTACTCAAGATATGACACACTAAAATAAAATTGTTATACAAATAGCGAATATTTAACAGTCTTGTTTCGTGCAAAAACAAGAAAATGATTACCATTTCGAGGACAAAAAATTGGCACAATTATACTTTAGTGCCATTCTGCCGAACCGAACAATCAGGGCCATTTTTCAGCCTCAATGTGCGTTAACAGACCATATTTACAGGTCGTATAGAAAGAACGGCGAAGATCGTATTCACGAACCATTCTTCATTGCAAGCTCAGTCCAATTCTGGAATTTGAAAGTAACACGATTTGTGATTGGCTAATCTAATTGAGCCACTCTCTTGCAAAAAAAGGTTCAACGCGTCGGTCGGTTTTTTTATTCGTTATTATACCAAGAATGTCATCACATGATTCTATATGGACCCATAAAAACATTTTTGTCTAACAAGAACTGGACGCTCGGGTAGAGTGGACCTTGGACGCACAGAAAATTGACCAGACTAAGCAGAAAGTTTCTGCCCAGGTCAGCCTGCACGGACCAAGATTGTTGTAGGCCGATTCTCTGTGGAAATACTTCAGCATGTACGCAAGTTGTTGAAAAACAAATGATTAGAGGCCCTTGGGGCCCTAAATCGCTCTCCTGGCAGTGATTGTTGTTTAACATACCGGTACTTCATGAATTCAAAGAGAGAAGAAAACAGGGGTACAATTTTTTAAAACGTATTGTTTGAGTTCCAGAGTTTTAGTACATACTCATTATTGTATTAGCAATCCCTGCAAGCTTCAAAGAAATGTGACCAATAATGTGGACTGAATTGAGTAAACAAGACTCAATCATCAAGTGGCTACTTCTCCTAAGCTGATTGCTTGATTTTCTTGATTTTTGATAGGATTCTATCCCTTGATAATATGAGCAATCTGTGTAAATTTCAAAAGTAGTGAATGAAAACTGGGGACTTTGTCGGATAAACAAGAAATGAACATTTTCAACTTTGAATAACTCCTTTTTGCTTACTAAAAGTCCGATTGATTTTTTCCAATTTAATGGGCTTTAAGCTATTGATAAAATAGTAATAAAAAAAAAACAGTGTGATAGTTTCATGTAATTCTGGCAACAAATGCAGAATTTATCGCGTAAACAAGAAAAGTAAATCTTCAACTTTAAATGGATTCCCCCTCCTTACTGATTTTAAGATTTTTTTTTTTTTCAAAATCAACACGGTCCAAGCTATTAGTGATATAAACACACCGAGAAAGTTTCACAAAAATCTGAAAACAAGTGCAGACTTTAATATCGCGCAAACAAGAACAGACTGACGGACGGAAACCGCATCATGACATAAGTTCTGTTGGCTTTCAGCCGATAGAGTTATAAATGACGAAAATATAAATTAACCTGATTTACTTAAAAATAAAACCGGAAACATTCATAAACCTCAGATTTGTTTGGTCTTTATTGAAAATTTAGAAAAAGGGAAAAACTACAAGTATATTGAGCCCTATTCCTAGGGCAACGGCTAAATGATTTGTTTTACAAAAACAGATATAAGAGTGATAATTTCGAAAATACACTCAAAATAATTATCATAGTTTTCGAATGTTTACCTCATAAAACATAATCATGTGGTACAACTTTGAAAATATCTTTCAAATCAATATAATTATATATGAGTTTAATACACTTCAACAAATGAAAACAGTGTGGCGAAGAAGAAATTGTTCGTTACGAGCAATTTCTTCTTCGCCACAATGTTTTAATACGTATTCGACTTTAAATTGAAATTCGTCGTGTACAGGTAGTGTAATTGAGAGGTGTTTTCATCCCATCATCACTAAGTTTTCTGTTTCGAAACTATTTAGTTTATTTCCCGAGGTACATTTTAGTGGTATCGGCCCGGGTGAAACATAAGATTATCAAGTGACAATGGCTAAAAAAAAAGTTTTTTTTTTCAAACCACCGGTTTTTTTATTTTTTTCTCGGAGTAGCTGAATACACTTGCTTTTGAATTACTTCTTGGTACTGATCAAGAATGAATACACGGTAATTTGCGATTGATGGAAAATGTGCACATGTTTAATTGGCGGCTCCTGCTGCCATAATTTTTGTTCGCACATTTATGAAAACGCTATTTATGAAAACGCTAATCGGCACGACGGGGCCTTGATATATAACATAGCCTATTACTATCTTAGAGAATGATAATTTTCTCTGCTCTTTGGAAATTTAATATTTTCATATGCGTTACCCAATAACCCAACACCATTTTTCAACAAAATATTAAATAAAAAAGAGGAAGAAAAAGAGAGTTGCTCGTGAGTTTAGTATTTCTTATCGTTCTTCAAATTGAGCTACAAAAGACTTTCATTTCATATACCAGTGTCTCTTACGCGGATATCTTTTTATACGATATTTCTTGTTTATCATTTTATTGAGTTACAACGAATGTAATATTTTACTTAAGTCACCAGAGAACTCCAAAGGTACTCAGTTTTCAAGGTCGTCATTGCTCCCCTCCCTTTCTTTTTGAAAAAAAAAACTTATCAGCAGTGTAATCCGTGATTTTACAATCAAGTGAAGTTACCCGGATGTAAGCAGGTACCTGGTTACCTGGTTGCTGACTACAATTTTCGGCTTAATGCAACGAAACACCATTTAAAGGAGAACATTTGTCCTATGAAGCATTACCTTCTTTCTGATTTATGTTTCACCAGTATTGTTATATTCAACATAGGCGCATGTTTATTATCTAAATATTCATATTCATTTTTTTTTTATATCCATAAGAATATTTATTTACAAAGATTTGTATTCATCAACTATTCAATAGAACGTCCTTCTAAAAGATTTTCTACTTGAATCGCAAAGTAACACAACTTTTAATTGGCTAAACCAGTGTTGCTTTAGGTTATCTTTCTTAAGAGTGTATAGCGAATACGGACCCTGTCTTTTGTGCTTGATCCTAATAACGGAACTGTTTGATTCTTCCTTAAATACTGAATCTTTTTTTTTTTTTCATCATTTCTTCACTATTACTATATTTTGGACGGAACGATAGTCACTGAAAAGTTTTTGGCTTGTTTTGAAAAGCCTTCTTCCGCCCGTATTCATCAACCATTCTAAATTACGTTCTTTGTCTTATTCTCCAGAATGTTCTACATTTGTAAGAAACACAACTTCTGATTGACTATAAACCATTTGGTTTAGCCAATCAGAAGTTGTGTTACTTACAAATATAGAAAGTCTTGGAGAATAAGACTAAGAATATTCTCAAGAGCGGTTGGTGAATACGAGCCCAGGGTCCGTATTCACCAACAATTCTTAAGAACATTCTTAGTCTTATTCTTCAGAATTTTGTCAGTGTGAAAGAAACAAAACTTCTGATTGGCTAAACCATATGGTTTATCCAATCAGAAGTTCTGTTACTTTCACTGTCAGAAAATCTTGAAGAACAAGACAAAGAACGTTCTGAAGAATGTTTGGTGAATACGGACCCAGGAGTCGGTTATTTCAACCCCGTGACGTAATAGTTTCAAGTGTTTTGATAAGGTTCCATAAACTAACCCCCGCCCCCTCCCTCCCTATCCCCAACAAACATATTCATGCACAGCCCTTGTGAAATTACATTTAGCATGCGCGGCTCAGGTAAACGAAATCTGCGCTCGACTTCTCCTTTAATTTTCTTTATTATTTTAATTCAGAATCAAGGAAAGAAGTAACCGGATATTGATAAAACACAAAGAAAAGCTATTTATAAGACGTAATAGACTTGAACAGAGGCAATTTATTAAACGTAATTTGCTTTTTAGATTTCCTTTTCAAACAAATGACATAGCATTTATTTTTGCAACCTTCATCGAGTATGGTAATTTTCACAGGAGTTTCTATTCAATTTTTCTTTTAAGAACTTTGTATTATATGGAGGTATTAATTTGTTTCAAAGCACATCTTTTCTTACAAATTATCTTTTATGCAAGGAAGTCTGTTTGATTTTACTATTACTATGTACATACTAAGCCATAGCTCCAGATAGAGGGAGTGAATTTGATTTCAAATTTGAAAATATCACTATTCTCCACTAAACCCTATGTTGTGGGTACTCATTAGAATCGTCCCATCGAGACGATTCTAATGAGTACCCAAATCGTCAGGTTTCAAAGAGAAATGATGGATTTAGAATACCATAACACCCTCTTATCTGCTGGAGCTTTGCTAAACCTCTATAAAACGAAAGAAAAATTGGCACAACATCCAAATTGAAAGAACGTGCAGACGACCAATAAGTAATGTCTCAATTTTTTGCATTTTTCTTGGACAGAGCAGTAAAAAATGTAGGAACAGGAGAAAATGATGGTTATCAGCATTTTCTGCCCTCCCCACGTTTTTTTTTTTTTTTTTTTGCTTCCAAAGCTTAACCCTTTCCCAAACGACAAACTTTTGGACTAGACTAAATTGAAAGCATTTGCAGACTACAATTCAACTCTTGCTGAAAAGATGATTTCTGTCTATGATTGGGTAGAAAACATTGTGGGAAAAGGAGAAAATGCTGGTTACCAGCATTTTCTCCTTTTCCCACAATGTTTTCAAAAGGCTACTATTCAAGACCCGTAAAAACCAGGGATTGTTTGGGAAAGGGTTAATTCTGTAGGGTCCTTAAGATATAGAAATTTTGACAGAAAGAAAGTTTGCCGAAACCGGGTATCGAACCCGAAACCTCTTGATCACGAATCAGGTACGCTAACCATTGAGCCACCCGGCCGAGCGCGTCCATTTGATTTTTTCAGGTCAAAACATCCTGCTTCTTTTGTTAGTAACAACCTTTTACAAGACTGCAAAAGTTTAACCTTGTCCGAGTTGAAAGCATTTAATGTGCTTCAAATGATGGAATTTTTCTTTGATGGAGTAGAAAACATTGTGAGAAAAGGAGAAAACGCTGGTTACCAGCATTTTCTCATTTTCTCGCAATGTTTTTTAAAGCCTTCTAAAAGTTGGCATTGTATGGTAATGAATTAAGCCTTTTGATTGGGCAGTATTATATAGGGGTTATGCATTTTTTGTAAAACTTCATTTGATATTGCGTGATACGGTATTACGACCGACTTTTTTCGTTATTAATCGAAACAGGATCTAGGAAAAAAGCGGGGCTTTTTTTTTAGCCCTAAAACAGGATGTAATACCGTTTCTGTGATAAGATAGAGTTTCCTAGGTTAACCCATAAGTGCATAAAAGGTTCAAAACGAGACAGAAGAAAAGGAACTGGGCAAGGTTTCTCGAAAAAAAATCTTTATGGTATACGTCACCAGGTAGCGTTTTACTGAGTGAATGTGTATTCAAACTAACGGCTGTTTTGAAAAGTAGTCCGGTTCTGTACCCATAATGCCCAAAATCAGATAAATTATGTATTTGTAGACAGCCATCTAGCGGGAGATAATAGTTAAAATGGCTTTACACTCAAATGAAATACCAAACCGAGGAAAGCATGGGATCATTTGCGTCATGATTGCTGTCCGTCTTCGGTCGTGTACAGAGCTCATATACTCTTCAAGCACCTAAAAGAAAACTATGCTCGACCTCTTACACTATGGTCACAATGTGAAACTGCCGCCTGCCGATTTTTAGACATCGGTGGATTCTTAAAATTACATGCCGCCGGCCGATTTTTTACAAATCGGCGAGAGTGGTCATAAATAACTGCCACTAAAAGGCCGCCTGGCGGGTTCCGGGCGGCGGCAGGCAGTTTCTTAAGTTCGAGGGATGTGGGGTGTCATCAGGGTGTCGGCCGGTGGCAGTTAGGCGACAGTCCGGCAGCCGTCAGATTTTACCTGCCACCGCCCGGCGGCCTGGCGGACACCGACCATTTACAACTGACATCGGCCGGCGATCGGGCGCTCGAACTGCCACCGACAGGCGCCCGCCCGATAATCTGACGGCGGCAGGCTGGTTTACGGGGGATATATATATAGCTAGATTGCTCTCGTATCACTACAAAGTGTTCATCATTATTATCAACCACAAGATAAATAGATCTAATTTTTAAGAAACTTTTCCTTCCAACAAGTTGCTCCCTAAAGGCAAGGGGTAAGACAAAGCGCCAGCACCGAAGCGCAAGAGACCCGAGCCCAACCCAGCAATACGCAAGTCTATGAGTCACTATGGTGCTGTTAGAATCGCCATGACGACAATTTCTTATTGTGAATAGCCTCGGATTTATATTCAGGGGCCCGGGAGTCTGCACTCGGCAGATCGCTATCCTGCCACCTACCAACACCGAAAGCCGCCTTCCATCTGCTTTTCAATCTCCGCCCTGCCGCCGGCAGGTATTTTGAAATCGCACGGTGGCATGTCGGTAGCATAACGGTAGCAGGCCGGATGCTGGAGAGTGGCAGTTAGCTCTACCGATCGCCGGCCGAAGATTGAAGGCCCTCGAACCCCGTGACGACCGAGTAAAAATCGCGCTGCCGCCCGTCTGCCGCTTGATTGCCACCGCGCGACCACGAAATGCGCCCGGCCGGCGCCCTGACGACAGCCACAATTGGAAAAAATCGGCCGGTGGCAGTCAGAATTTTAACTTTTTCTTAAAACTTCAGCGGCGTCCTAGCGGCGTCTAAAATGCCGCCTGCCGCCTGCCGATTGTGCCTGCCACCGAGCTGCCACCGGGCTGCCACGGGCCGAATTCGAGTGAAAACTGGCAGTTACCACGCCGGCAGGCGGCATTTACTGATTTGTGACCGTACTATTAGCGGTGGATAAGGATTACGACTCCTAACTCATCGGTAAATATCGTGTAACATCGACGTTTTCGTAAAGGCTATTCGGCAGCTTCCGTCTATCACGGCAGCTTCTGTCGTTTAGTACGAAATTTATGGGACACGCTAATTGGCTGGTAAATACCCTGTAACATCCACGTTTTCGTCCAGGCTATTCGGACAATCTCGGCAGTTTCAGTCTTTTGTATGAGAGTTAGAGGGTCGTGGACCTTAAAATACAACCCAATGACGAAGCTAAGAAAGATTCTTACCCCGTACGCTTACTTAAACAAACAGACGATATAGATCAAAGATCAGACTGGATATTCTGTGCAGTCTGATCTTGATATATGTCATCTGCAAAAGTCCCTGTTTTCGTCTATTATGCTCATGTACAATCCATCAAAATAAGCTAACGGATTCAACTAGACAACTGGACGGTAAGAATCAAAGATCAGACTGCAGGTTTTAACCCTTTACCACACAATTTCGAGTTTTGACGCCCTTGAAGAAAAAGCCTTTTGAAAACATTGTGGGAAAAGGAGAAAATGCTGGTAACCAGCATTTTCTCCTTTTCCCGCAATGTTTTCTACCCTTCCCAAAACAAATTTCATCTTTTGAGCAATGTTTATCTTGTCGTCTGCAAATGCTTTGAATTTGAGCCTGAAATTTTGTCGTTTGGTTAAGAGTTAGTCGGTGCCGTATGCAGACGCCTCTCTTTTCGACTGTGGTGCTGATAACATTTCTTTTAAAGTCGTCGATTCGTACCTTTGAAAATCGTCCCTTACAAAGTCTCTTTCTCGTTGATAAATTACCTGGCATTTCATTGGGTCCGTAATAGAATTAAGCAGAATGTCTAACCAATAAAATGACACGTTACGAATTTGGCATTTTTCAATCGTACAACATCATTAATCGAAACTTACAAACGGCACCCGAGAGTATCTTCTCGCGGAAGGATATTTTGTTGGTAGTAATACCAATTTCATTTCCGGTTTCGAATACTGTTGGGATAGCAAGCTTACTCCTGGACAGAAATAACCTTCATGATTCACCATATCGTCGGTTTACTTCGAAAACCTCGTAACTACAGCTTGTAACAAGCTATAGTTACGAGGTTTTCGAAGTAAATCGACGATATCCTGTTACAATCTTGACAAAATGACACAAAAATTCTATGGGCTAATAAACTGCATTATTTTTTTTGCATTGTAATTGCACTGAAAAAACGTCCTCCATGGACAAATACCTGTCGATTACCGTACTATTGTGCGATCTTTCGTACTATTAGTATATTTTTATCAAAACAATCTCAAGCTTAAATGAACCACGAAGGAGAGGGCTTTTGAAACGTTGTGGAAAAAGGAGAAATGCCTATGCAGACTGAACAGCCTGACATAGGTCAACAATACTTCTTGCTGATACTTTAAACTCCCTTTTTACAGAGCAGGGCTCATTAATTTCATGACTTACATCTAACCCTTTACCAAACAATCCCTGGTTTTTACGACCCCGAGATAGGAGCCTTTTGAAAGCATTGTGGGAAAAGGAGAAAATGCTGGTAACCAGCATTTTCTCCTTTACCCACATTGTTTTCTACCTTGCTAGAAACAAATTTCAATTTAATTTTTGAGGTACGTTTATCTCGTAGTCTGAAAGTGCTTTCAATTGGACCAGTCTAAAATTTTGTCGTTTGGTACAGGGTTAATAGAAAAAAAAAGACAAAAAACGTGCCTAATCCTGATCAAAATTTATCCATGGATACAGAGTGAATTGAAAGCGTCTAACATTTAAAAAATATCCTTAATAACTAGACTTTAGATCATCAATACTAAAATCATTTACAGTCACGAAAATACATGTGGTTCACATGATTGGATTTCCTTATGAAAAGATAAAAAGTATTGTGGGAAAAACGAAAAAAATGGTGGTTACCATCATCGTCCAGTTTTCCCACATAGTTTTCAAAAGGCCTCCTCTTTAAGGTCATGTGAACATGTTATTGCGTAATAAAGGTGTAATAAGGCGTGCATGCCTGCTCATTTGCATTTTCTGTCGTGCATCTTAAATCTCCTGGGATTTTGTATAAATTATTCTTTCTATTGAACAGAAACATCCCTTTTTATTATACTACTCAAAATTTGCTAGGGCTTAACATGTTACTCGCAATACCCTTTAATTTCACAAAACCTGTTTTGATATAAAGAACTACATGTAGTACATATATTTAAAGTGTAGATCTACTAGATCTATATTTCGGATACTTGAATAGTTCATTATGACTGTTGTGGAAACCGTGCGGCATGTATATTTTTTCTAATGCGAAAATGAATTGTGAATTTTTTCCAAAATATCAAAATGATCCCTAACAAAGTGTGAGTCGTATATATTCCTATCATTAACTTCACAGCTAATAACATGGTGTCGTCACTAGTGACGATATAGTTTCAGAATGCTTGCCGGAACTACTTTTTTCCCATATTGCCCATACTGTACCATCCTTAATGATTATTAGAACAAAGGATGAATTAGGAATATAATAAAAAGAATTATCAACTCAGTATAATAGATAAAATTATTAACCTGTTGTGTGTGATATTAAAAATCTGTCACTCGGATGGGGTGTGATGCGGTTAAGTCATTACCAAACGACAAATTTTTAGGTTTGTCCAATTCGAAAGCATTTGCAGACGACATGATAAAAGTGACTGAAAATTTAAACTTTGTTTTGTGAAGGGTAGAAAACATTGTGGGAAAACGAGGAAATGCTGGTTACCAGCATTTTCTCGTTTTCCCACAATGTTTTCTAAAGGCTTCTTTCTCAGGGGCGTCAAAAGTAGGGATTCTGTGGTAATGGGTTGAAGAAATCGTCCTTCACACTCGTTTTTGCAACTGCATCACGTCCCACACTAGTAAAATTTTATCTCAAACAAATCTTAAATTATATTCTTTTTATCACATAACAATACCCCGCATACCCTAAGAATAACAACATTTGTTTTTTTTTCAGTGGGCTTGAAGATTAATTCCATTTACTCAGCAGAATAAGTGTTAATCTGTTAATTCATTTCTACAATTACTTGTAAATTTCCTTCAGGTGTACCGAGTGATGTTGCCCCCGTGATCCAGTCCATGTCACAGAAACACCTAGGTACCCTGTCGACAGTAGAACCCAGGTTCATGTACGCGTGGACAAGACCGGATATGCCACCCGAACCAGAGTAAGTACTTGATTGGTTGATTGATTGACTGCGGATTGATTGATTGATTGGTTGATTGATTGAATGATTGATTGATTGATTAACTGATTGAGTAGCTGATTGATTGAGTAACTAACTAACTGACATTGACAACATTGTTTCAGTCATATTATGGCCACAGCTCTCTTATTAATCCAAGTGTATACTGGGTTTCATCAGCATGAGGTCAGGGCTCTTAAATGCCATACCTAAGAACAACCCCAATGAAAAACCCAGTGCTTCAAGGTTGCGAACGTTCAGGTTGCGATTCCTGCACTTTACCACTGAGCCACGCAGAACCTGTGTCAGAATATGTAAAGCGAAAAACATTTCGTGAAACTACTTTTCTTGCAATTCTTTTTTTTTTTAACAATCACGAAGTTTTAGTGTATCTCATGATCTGGTCGGTTGTTGGATACAATAGTAGTTGTACGGTCAGGTGGCAGGGGACTTGGAAACTTGTTCACGGTTATTTTGAATCATGTCGTCATCTCGCTTCGTTGGAAACCTGTCCACAGCTGTATTGAATCATTCATGTCACCACCTGGCATCGTTGGAAACTTGTTCTCGTCTGCGGTGAATCATGTCGCCACCTCGCTTCGTTGGAAACTTGTTCACGGCTGTGGTGAATCATGTCGCCACCTGGCTTCATTGGCATTTTTGGACACAGCTGGTGAATCATGTCGCCACCTGGCTTCGTTGGTAACTTCGGACACGGCCATGGTGAATCATGTCGCCACCTCGCTTCGTTGGAAACTTGTTCACGGTTGTAGTGAATCATTCATGTCACCACCTGACTTCGTTGGAAACTTGTTCTCGTCTGTGGTGAATCATGTCGCCATCTCGCTTCGTTGGCAACTTGTTAGGGCTGTGGTGAATCATGTCGCCACCTCGCTTCGTTGGAAACTTGTTCTCGTCTGTGGTGAATCATGTCGCCACCTCGCTTCGCTGGAAACTTGTTCTCGTCTGTGGTTAATCATGTCGCCACCTGGCTTCGTTGGAAACTTGTTCACGGCTGTGGTGAATCATGTCGCCACTTCGCTTCATTGGCAACTTCGGACACAACTGGTGAATCATGTCGCCACCTCGCTTCGTTGGCAACTTCGGACACGGCCATGGTGAATCATGTCGCCACCTCGCTTCGTTGGAAACTTGTTCAGCGAGGTGGCGACATGATTCAACACAGCTGTGAACAAGTTTCCAAGTCCCCTTCCACCTGACCATGCAACAAATTTATCGTACTAGAAAGTTTTACCATTCCATCGTTTGTTAAGCGAATTTTACCTGGATTTTTTTTTGTTTAAAAACTGAGTACGCTGACGAAGTAGAATTTCCTTTCTGAGTGCCCCAATTCAATGAAAACTGGCGTCACTGGGAGCTGATGTTACTGCAATCTTGATAATACGTGCTAAAACGTGCAGCTTGTCGCATAATCTTGGTGTTAATCTTGGTCGACACCATCATTTTGGATGGTGTGTTGGTAGTGTAGTCATGTGTTCGTGGGCTCCCGAGAGTCAAACTGCTTTTACGTTGGTTTTGCTGGAATACATGATATCAATGTTCGGGGCATATTATCCAATGAGATCGCGAGAAATAATGTCTTTGCAGGATAAATTACTGTGATAAAGTGCTTGGTGTAATGCCTGATGGGGGATATGAAGCCCCTTTTTGCAAGAGAATGTCTCGTATAATTTCATCATAATATTGTACTCTTTCTATTGACATATCAGAGTGCCTGATGGACTGGAGCTTGGGAAGCTGACGGAGGATGACGCTATCACACTACGGATGGACTGGGAGGGGTATCGGTACAAAGAAAATCTCGAGGGGTATTTCCGAACAGTAATACAGCACTATGACAGCAGTTGTTTACGGAACGAAAGCGGAGAACTAGTTGCTTATGCATGTATGCAGTTTAATGGATCGATGGCCATGTTGTACGTAAAACCCGAACACAGAGCCAAAAACTATTTCAAAATCGTGCTCGCCGATCTGGCTCGCGCCAGATTGAAAAAGGGCGAAGTTGCGTACGGGTTTATTCCAAAGAACGACTCGCACCTTGTCGATCAGATGCGCGCCCTGGATTTCGTTTGGGTGCCACGAGGAGATATGGTGTGGATTCAGTACGAGCCATTGAAAATCAACAGATCAAGGTCACCAGGCGTTTCAGTACAAGTAAATGGTGACAACAATGAACAATCAAGATCTCTAGACTTAGTATGTTCGAGCATGGCAAAGTTCTCAGACGCTTGTCGTCATGAAGAATTGAAACATACAACAGACCAAAATGCGCCTCTTAACCCAGACAACGTGATTATCAAATCAGGAGTGTCTGATACTCTAAACTGGGTAAGTCTAAACTGACTGCCCACAATTATTTAGTTTGTCAGAGTCGTCTGAATATCAGGTCATTGGGGCCTGTATTCACCATTCATTCTTGAGAATATTCTTAGTCTTATTCTAGAAGGTTTCCTAAATTTGTAAGTAACACAACTTCTGATTGGCTAAACCGAATGCTTAAGCCAATCAGAAATTGTGTTACTTACAAATGTAGAAAATTTTGGAGAATAAGCAAAGAACATTCCAAAGAATGGTTGATGAATACGGGCCCAGAAGCTTAACGCATATCAAACAAAAAGTCACCATACATTTACGATATTTTATATCATTACGCGATAGTTACTGTAAACATCGTTTGAAAAGAAAGGTCGTTCTTGGAGCAGAATATTTCTACCCATTCAAAGAGAGATCGTACCATTGTAATTGTATTTGATTTGTTGACTGCAAATGGTTTCAAAATGGACAAGTTTAAAAATTATGATGTCTGATAGGTTAGCGCAGAGTCCACTCATATGGTGGCATATTTCTTCAGTTTGCAAGAATACGAGATGACTATCGAGATAATATAAGAAAACTATCGCAATAAAACAAAATTTTCTGGTAATATTATCTAGATAATATTAAGTTTCGCGATAAACGATGTCGCGATGATTCTCACTTTTATCTCGATTATTTTTGCGTTGGTGCCCACAACTGACATAAACGGTATCTAAAAACAGATACAGTTCCGAAACATCTTGGTCCACAACCTTACATATAAAGAGGTCTCCTTTTCCCTGAACGGTTTTAAAGTATTTCGTAACTTGAGCATTTCGAATCCTCTTGAAGTTTAACAGACTTCTGTTCATCTTATGTCTAGCCGAAATGTACGATTGTCAATAATTCGTATTTCAACTTACCGCCATCGTGTAAGGTCAACAACTACCGGGTACACCTAAATGGTGAAAATTTGTATGGAGATGTAGAGAAACAAGTAGAACTATTGCTATGATTTTATATCGAGTGTCAGCTTCCTGTGCGAACGAAAAGTATTCCTAAAAAATATGTAGTGATCAATGTAAAATTTTCTAGATAACTACGTTTATCAGGTTTTTTTTTTTGCCCGAAAACTTTTCACTATCTAAATAAAATTTCCAGGAAACTTTGATTTATTGCGATATTTTCTAAAATTATCTCGGATGTATTGGTAGACTGAATATACCACCATACTGTCATACTGTGAAAAACAAGTTATTTGTTATAACGGCTAATAGTTCATTCCATGGCAATACTTAAAATTCCAGTGAATATCAGATCACGCTTGTAACACTTTGTGAGAAGAGAGAAGATTCGCCAAAATGTGTACGGTAATGCGCATACATATAGTGTGTCCGCCATTCTGTTTTTAACGGAATAATGTCCTCCATATTGTATACCAAAACAATCATTGTCCGCCATTTTGTTTACAATGTAATACTCTGCGGAGTGTTGACTTGCCTGTCAAGAGGTCAGTTATAGTTGTTGTTTGCAATATTTTATTCTTTCGGTCAATGTATGTGAACCTTATGATTTTTATCCCTTTTTTCTAAAAAAAAAAAAAGCGAAAAATTTTGGGTTTTCTGACAATGGCACATTGATACCTGCAGACGACTTTTCGCGTCAAGCATACACGACGTCCCTTAAACACATTATTGCTTGTAACGAGTAATTTCTCCTTTTGAAACAAATTTTTCACTTATCGTATGTGTAAAACATTAATTTTTTTTATCATCCACATGTATCAGAACAGAACAGAATTTATTAAATATATCGCGTGTTTTCAAAGCTGCCAGCAGCTATATGTTTCTGCAGGTAATGGCCAAAGCTCTGTATTGACTCCTACATGTATTTCTATTGTTGTTAATGCATTTGCTTTCATGCCTACATTTTTTCTTGAAATAACTCGATCTATTCATACATGTATTTATTTTATATCATACAATACTTTGCACCATTACATATCATTCGCAGTATCACGCGAAAAGTATCATCGTAAAAGTTTAAACTTTGGGACGATGAACAGCCTAACAGGCCTCTGAAACTCCACTGGTCTATCAAGGGATAACGAACTGTTCGTTATCGGACACTGTTACTATAAATAGCACATGGTGATTCCCTCTGTATTGCAGTCAATTTGCTATTTATAGAAACGGTGTTAATGAAAATTTGAGTATACCGATATATTTCATGATATACAGGCATTGCACCAATGTGGTATAAGTGTTCGATGATAGATCAAGGACAATCTTATTGTTCCGTGATGGACCAATATAGCTTTAAAAGGCCTGTTGCTAATATGCATCTGTATATATTTATGGCTAGACAACGCTATTGGTATATCGCAGCACCACAGTAACACACACTTGTTAGTGCCAGATTTTACTAGCAAAGGTTTGGCTTTTCTTTCTTCTAACAGTTAATTAGTGGTGAGATCATCTAGCGCTTGCCTCGCCCGGGGACGAGACAGGTTCAAGTCACTGGGACACCTTTTCAAACTCATCTTAACTCTTTACCGAACTACATTTTTTTTACTTTTACAGACTGAAAGCATTTAAATACGACAAAATAAATGAACCATGCTCTGGTAAAAAGTGTCTTAATGCATCTCTGTGATACTGGCCTGCAACACGCGAAAAGGGGCATCCGGACATTTGCGTAAAGTTTCCTTTCGGATCAGCCTGAGCGAACTACTCCGAAACGTTACTTTTCTTTTTCACTTATTTTTCTGTTTTTTGCAAGTCTACTATATCACAAAATCTAATGTATTCGTAAAGTGCAGTCTTGGATTAGCCTTCGCGTATTGCCCAGGCTAATCCGAGACGATACTTTACGCAAATGTTCGAATGCTCCTCTTCGCATATCACAAGCCATATCAAGCAATTCACTAAATCAATATGGGCCCATAGAATCCATTTTTCTGACATAGGCTGAGTCTCAAACTTTTCTGACAAAGGCTGAGCCTAGAACGTTTCTGACATAGGCTGTCTAGAACTTTTCTGACATAGGCTGAATCTAGAACTTTTCTGCCATAGGCTGAGTCTAGAACTTTTCTGATATAGGATGAGTCTAGAACTTTTCTGACATAGGATGAGTCTAGAACTTTTCTGACATAGGCTGCGTTTAGAACTTTTCTGGTGTAGGCTGACTCTAGAACTTTTCTGGTATAGGCTGACTCTAAAACATGCAGAAAATTGAACAATTTAAAAAAGTTGGACCCATGTCAGCCTGCGCTGATTGCACAAGCTGACCTGCGGCGATATTTATTTGCATATGCATAAGGCCTCCCCTTTCTTTCGGGTAGACAGAAAACAGAGTTGGAAAAGAAAAAGAGTACAGATTACCGCCACTTTCCCTTTTCAAAACGTCATGAAAAGTTATGCTTGTGTGGTAACGGATTTAAAGTATTCTTAGGCTTTCTCTGCAATTAAAAAATACATGTAATACATTTTCTTATTGGCTTGGTCACTTGGTTTAGCCAATCAGATATTTAGGAAACTCAAGGGAGTAAGACTAAAACGCAATCTAGAATACCAGCCACAGACGATGAACTTTACGACTTGCCCAAATGGACAACATTTGCAGAATACAAATTCACTCTTTCACTACAGATTTTATCAAATCAGGGTTGTTAAATAAATGGATTTATGGATCTATCATCATGTAAAGCCTTGCGGGGTATAGTGTATCACAGAGTATATGGCTTGCAACACGCGAAAAGGGGCATTCGGACTTTTGCGTAAAGTGTCGTCTCGGATCAGCCTAGGCTGTCCGCGCAGGCTAATCCGAAACGACAATTTCAGTTCTAATGCGATTTTCTGTTTCTCAAAAGTCTACTAAAGCACGAAATCTAATACAGTCGTAAAGTGCCGTCTCGGATTAGCCTGCGCGGACTGCGCAGGCTGATCCGAGACGACACTTTACGCAAATGTCCGAATGCCCCTTTTTCCGTGTTGCAAAACAATTATATAAAAAACCTCATTTGTCAGAGCATGTTTTCTTTTTGTTCTTTTAACCCTTTAAACCCTTTCCCAAACAACAAAATTTTAGACTGGTCCAAATTACAAGAACTTGCAGAGGACAAAATTTATGTTAATCAAAAAGCAAAATTTGTTTCTTGGGAAGAAAACATTGTGGGAAAAGGAGAAAATGCTGGTTACCAGCATTTTCTCCTTTTCCCACAATATTTTCAAAAGGCTTCTCTCTCAGGGCCGTAAAAACCAGGGATTGTGTGGTAAAGGGTCAACAGAAGAAAAAATTTAGCATTGTCAAAATTAAAAGCATTTGCAGACGACAATTTCATTGTGGCTCAAATGGTGTAAAATATTTCTCTGATAGTGTAGTAAACGTTTGGGAAAAGAAGAATATCCTGGTTACCAGCATTTTTTTTTCTTTTCCCACAATGTTTTCAAAAGGTTTCTTGTATAACAAGGTACATTGACCACTTTTCATACAGAAAATGTCGTCAAAGCGAAAAGTTTCAATCCTGGTCAGCCTACGCTATTCCACTTTCAATACTTCCCAGAATGTTCCTTTTTACGTGATGGGTCACATTTTTTTCTGGAAAAGAACTATTTGTTCTCCATCTTTTTTGTAAAACAAGGAGTTATATGGCTGTTGTTGTTATTTCTTTTTATGTCTTTTACTTGTTAAATTTTCAAAGTGCTTTTACTGTTAGAGATGTTGGCAATCTGAAATAAGCATGTATATATTTACTTATTGTATCCGTTTTTGTTGACCAATAAAATTTATTTTTAGTAAAAAAGACAAAATTGTTAAAATATGTTTTATTTACCTTGTACGAGGACCACTCTGAAAGTTCTGATAATGGTTGCGACTGAGTAAAGCTGCTCTTACCTACGCAAAATTGCGTATTCCAGTCCTTCGAAGTACTCTCCTTTGATCTATTCACACTTTTTAACCCATTACCAGACAATCCCTACTTTTGACGCCCCTGAGAAAGCAGCCTTTTGAAAACACTGTGGGAAAAGAAGAAAATGCTGGTAACCAGCATTTTCTCCTTTTCCCACAGTGTTTTCTACCCTTCCCAGAACAAATTTCAATTTTTCAGTCACCATTATTTTGGTGTCTGCAAATGCTTTCAGTTTGGACCAGTCTGAAATGTTCTCGTGTGGTAAAGAGTCAAAACCTTTATTCACGTCGTCTGCAAATGTCATATTCATCGAAGATTTGACCTGTCTGCTATGACGCATCACACACCCCTGTATTCCGGAGAAAAGTAGGGCTTATACCGAAGCGGTCAGCCTATTACACAAGCATGTTGGGGATGTTTTAATTGATGGCCGATGCATGCAAGCTGATCATATCTGAATGAATCGCATCAGGTAACGTGTTGCTGAGTAAACGTTTATTTCATTTTGAAATTCAAAGTGATGGTTATTTTGAGAAGAAGTCCGGGTCTGTACCCAGAATGCTCAAATCAGACAGATATGTGTTTTTAGAGCGCCATCTACCGGGAGATAATGCTTATAGTCCGATCCAAAAATGCCTTGTTATCGTCCGACTTGGGCAGAGTACAAGAACGTCGGTAACTTTTGGATCGCTCCGACTGTCTCGAAAACCAAACCCATGTTTCTACACCCCATTCCCCGTTAAATAACCGTCTTTCAGCACAGGTCTCATTAACTATTAATAATTTCGTCGCAAGTCTGATGAGCTCCTGTTTGTGGTGATCAGTCAACAAATGAAGGATCCAACGTGCGCAGATATTCCTGACCTTTTCTTTCAAAATTGTGAAAACTACCACAAAACTTATACCACGTATGGCCTGCAACACGCAATAAGGGACATTCGGACATCTGCGTTAAGTGTTGTCTCGGACCAGCCTGTACAGTTCGCGTGGACTAATCCGAAACGACACTTTCCGTTTTTTTTTTTATTTTCTGTTTTGCGCAAGTCTACTGAATCACAAAATCTAATGTAGTCGTAAAGTGCCGTCTCGGATTAGCCTGCGCGGACTGCGCAGGCTGATCCGATACGACACTTTACGCAAATGTCCGAATGCCCTTTTCTCGTTGTGTAAGCCATATGTCAGCTAGCTCTCCAACAGTGTAGCATGCACCTTTGTCCACTGTCTTTTGCTTTTAAATGCCGTTAACTTACGTCTAATACGTAGATCATCTTTGTCTGTTTCTCTGCCACCTTTAAACCATGCTGACCATCGAGCAACAATAGGATATGACAGAGCTTCATTTCCATATACCTTGTCCTAATCCGCCTTTATTTGCTGTCACGAACATTTAGGTAACAACCTTATTTCAACCATTTCAACCATCGTTCGCTATATCTAAAACAAAACGTAATAATCACCAATGCCTGGAACCATTATCCTTCTTAAAGAACAGCAGTAAAAGTCCAGCACGTTTAGCACGAGGTAAACGGAAACAGTACAATTTCCCAGACCGTGAGTCATTATCTCCCGCCAGATGGCATTCTAAAAATACACATCTGTCTAATATGGGCAATTTCCGGGGTACAAAATCGAACTACTTTTCTACGCGACAACCATTACTTTGAATTTCAAATCAAAATGTACTTTTACCAAATAAAACTCTACCCGATGCGATTCATTCAGCTATGATCAGCTAGCATGTAACCTATGCACCGGCCATTTATTAAAACAGCCCCTACAGGTTTAGGTAATAGCAGACAGGTCAAAGAATCATTATCTCCCGCTAGATGGCATTCTATAATACTCATCTATCTAATTTGGGCATCCTAGTCACAGAACCGAACCACTTTCCTACGCGATAACCGTTACTTTGAATTTCAAACTAAAATAAACGTTTAATAAATAAAACGCTACCTCATGCAATTCGCTAAGCTATGATCAGCAGTTTTGAGAAATCTGGAGCTAAGGCAGGTCTCATTTCTCCTCAAACGTATTGATAAAAGCTATTTCCTACATTGCTACTTTATAGAGCGAAATATTACAGTCTGCCCGCTTTCGGGGCTAGTGATGCTTCGTATAAGACAGGTCGAATCTTCGAAGAATATGACATGCGCATACAACGGTAGAAGAATATGACATGTGCAGACAGCTATTCTTTAGCTTTTTATAAGTACATGTATATGACATAATTCAAATCAATACAGCATAAGCAGAGTTATACCCCCTTTATCAGACCTTACAAAATGGCACACGTATGCTGTGAAAAAGGGTGTTTGATGTATCTGCACAAGGTATTGGCCCATGTCAGTCTGTGCAGTTCGCACAGGCTCACTCGGTCGGAACATTTTGCTATCGATCAATTTTGTGCATTACCAACATTCTTCGTTCTTGAGTCGGTTTTTCACGATAGCTGTCTCGTATCCCGTGGCAGAAATGCGCCACCATAGATTCAGAAATGAAAATTTCGCATTTACTGCAAATCCCTTGTCATCTGCGCGGGCCAAGGTTACTACGTGGATAGTGAATCGTCAGCCTTGGCTTGTGAAGATGATCCCTTGTTTAACCCTTTACCAAACAATCCCTAGTTTTAACGACCCCAAGGAAGATGCCCTATGAAAACATTGTGAGAAAAGGAGAAAATGCTGGTAACCAGCATTTTCTCCTTTTTCCATAATGTTTTCTACTCTTCCACAGTCAAGTTTCAATTTTTGAGTCATGTCTTTTTTTTTTTTTTTTTTTGTCGTCTACAAATGCTTTCAACTTGGACAAGTCTAATATTTTGTCTTTTGGTAAGGAGTTAACAAACTCGGGAAAGAAGACTTTTGAAAACAAATTCTTCCATGTGCAATGCCTTTACCTTATAAAAGCAGCTCTAAACATCGTATAGAACTACTAGGTGTGTGGTCAGCAAATGCTTTCATTTTGGATCAATCTAAAATTTATCTGTCGTCTTCTGGAATTCATCAGAAGACTAGATTCTGTACACGAAAGTTGCAAAATTGGTGTCAGCATCCTGAGAATTCATTAGATATAAACGAAAACGTAACCTTTTGGTAAATATGTTATGCACCACGGTGATATTTGTAAATTCTCATGGTAGAAAGACAGTTCTCTTGACCTTGAACTATTTAACCTGTGTCTTTATTTGTTCCATTTTCAAATACTTTGTTGCACCTTGTGGATACCCCAACAGTACTTTGAAACTTAGTGGAAGAACAAGGGAAATAACTACGTTAATAATTTGCTGCGCGCGCAGTTCTTCTGACGTCATATTTCTACGCGACCGAGTCCGTGACGACAGCACAAACAACATGGAGGAAGAAACGACGTAATTGCTATATACCTGTACCATTGACGATACTAGCCCTCTAATATGGGACAAGCAAAACGAGTATTGATAGAGAGATGCCCGAAATGGTACTATCTGCTTTCTTTCCTTTCTGATCGGCCTGCATTTTTTTTAAATACAGGAACAGTTGAGTCATTCTCTCTCGGGTTTTCTGTAACAAAACAAATATAAACGATCTCTGGTTTTCTCGACTCCGTGAAAGAACTTTAGAAGGCCTTTTGGAATCAAAGAAAGAAAAATAATAAAAGCTTTTGATCAGTATTTTCTCATTTCCCACAATGTTTTCTATCCTTCCCCAAGTAAATTTTTAATCATTGAATCACTTTAATTTTGTCGTATGTTATTGCTTTTAATTTGTAGTATTACTCAGTAGTCCAAAATTTTGTCGTTTAGTAAGTAGTAAAAGAATCTTGATCTGTCCAGCAATGGCTGAGAATGTTCTAGAAATCAGTCTGTGTCCATAGTTCATCAGTATTTTAGAGCCAGTATGGCTCGCAGCAACAGTATCAGACCCCACAAGCAATCAAGTGATTTAATGAGTTTCAGTATTATTTTCAAGATCATTTTGTCTTGAGATATCCAGGAATCGTAAGTATACTGTGTATATACGAACCCTGAGATATCATAACAGTTTTTACTGTAACTTGTAAATTCATGTTCGAAAAGATGAACAATAAATTAAATCTTTACCACACAAGAAAAATTAAGACTGGTCCAAATTGAAAGCATTTGCAGACGACAAAATAAGGGTGACTGAAAAATTGAATTTTGTTCTGGGAAGGGTAGAAAACAGTGTGGGAAAAGGAGAAAATGCTGGTTACCAGCATTTTCTCCTTTTCCCACAGTGTTTTCAAAAGGCTCCTTTCTCAGGGGCGTCAAAAGTAGGGATTGTGTGGTAATGGTTTAAGACTATGAGAAAATATCTACATTCAAAATTTTCATTCTGGTCTTTTCAGCTATGCAAGTCCCAAGGCATATAAATTGGAGCAAAACCAGCCCATGCTGAAGCTTTTCTCAGAGTATCAAAGTGTATGTATCAGATCAAGTCCTTCACAAACCACTATAGATGTTATAGTCTCAATTATTCCTGCTGAATAACTAAAATCAAATTTTCATTTCAAGTGTCAAAACCCTAATTTTGCTTTTTCAAAGTTATGTTAGAGACAGATGAATCTCTTTTTATCAGACAGTGTAGATCCAAGATTAGACTGCAAGCTTTTTGTAGTCTGATCTTGATCTACACTGTTTGAACAAAGTCAGTGAGTCAGACTTGGAAACCTAAGGGTCAATCCTGAGAGCCCAGAATAAACATATCAGACATTTTCATCTGAGAAATAGGACCCAAGTAATTGCAATTCCATGGTTACCTTTGTCTACAGTGTTTAAGCAAAGCCAACAGTGTATATCAAAGATCAGGCTGCACATTTTGTGCAGCCTAATCTTAATCTACATTTGCTGCAAAGGCAGGTTTTTTGCAGGAGTAAAGGAACTAAACGAACATTTCTCTTTGTATCACAGGCTTACAAGTCATGGCCATGGCAACCAGTGAGACAAAGTCTAAAACCTGACACAGGCAAGGGATCCTTGAATAGAATAAAAGGCCAAGTGGAGAGGAAATCAACATACGGCATGGATTATGTTCGTTATCCTGTACGTAACACTGGCTTGCTATTTCTTCCTACAAGTTGGTATCACTGCTTAACTCTTTACCAGACAAGCAAAAATTTAGCCTTGTCCAAGGTGAAAGCATTTGCAGATGATACTTTTGATGTGGTTCAAATGGTGCAGTTTTTCTTTGATAGGTAGAAAACATTATTGGAAAAGGAGAGAATGCTGGTTACTAGCATTTTCTCCTTTTCCTACAGTGTTTTCCAAAGGCATATTCCTCATAGTAGCTAAAAGTTGGGATTGTGTGGTAGAAGGCATCCTCGGAACCCAAGTTTACGCATTACGTTACTCTCCATGCATTTACCCCTGGGAAAATTGACTAGCGAATCTTTGTTTCCTATGAATATTCATATGCCTGGAAAGTACCCTAATAGCCAAACGAAAGATCGATAACATATTCATTCTCTCTTGTAGGGAGGGAAATTTCATTTCGTCAGTTACTGAAAATAGAAATGATGGCATATTCGTGATAAAAATAGTTTAAATTTTCTCAAAGAAAAACTGAGATTACTAATCAAAATGCTTCATGAATAATTCAGGAGAACGAGAAAATGCTAGCCAAATAACGCAGGGTCGATTATAGTATGAATCAAAACTGGGTCAACGAGGATGGGTAAAAGGCTAATAAGCAACAACTTGTACTCTTCATCACCCTTTGCTAAACGATCCTGAGTTTTAACAATCTTGAGGAGGTTGATCCATCTTCGTGAGCCAAGGTTACGATCGCTACGTGGATCTTACCTTGGCTGATTGAGCTTGATTCCGAGATTCCCAAGATGCGCCCTCTATTGGATGCTGCTTATTACCCCCTTTACATCATATTTCTAAAAGCCAATGAAATATTGTTTTACAAACTGCTTACGAATACGAATGAAGCGATAAGCAGACATCCACGTAGGTTTCCATGTTTACCTTCTATTCGTAAGGTAACGACCTTGTTCTGTTTTTTATCAAAGATGAAATGCTAAGAGCAATTTCATTTGTGACAGTTATAGCTGGCTGCATCCAATGAAAAAGCGTATCGGGGGAATGTAAAAATCAAGTTTGATCCGCCAAGGGTAGAGTATCATAGTGAATTGTCAGCCTTGGCTTACGAAGATGAGGTTGATCTTAATGTCCGTGATGTGTGTTACCAGGCATGTCATCACATGCCAGCTCTTTACCAAACAATCCCGACTTTTAACGACCCTGAGGAAAAAAAGCCTTTGAAAACATTCCATTTTTTTTAGCTTCGTTTATTTTGTCGTCTCTGCCTGTGCATACAATTTGAACCAGTCTGAAATTTTGTTGTTTGGTGAAAAGTTAAAGAATTCGCAGAGGACAAAATTTTGAAGGTTGCAACCCAACATTGGCGCTGATCTTCTGAGATCTATAAAGTTTAAAAGGTAATTTTCTGCAATATGATAGAAAATAGTTTTCGCAATGTAGAAAGTGCTGTTTATGCTCTGTACCACACAATCCCCAGTTTTATTGACCTGTGGGAAAGAAGCCCTTTGAAAACATTGTGGGAAAAGGAGAAAATGCTAGTAACCAGCATTTTCTCCTTTTCCCACAATGTTTTCTACCCAGCTGGAAACAAATTTCAGTATTTTAGTTACGGTAATTTTGTCGTCTGCCTGAGCTTTGAATTTGGACCAGTCTAAAATTTTGTCGTTTGGTAATGAGTTAATGGATTCATAAAGTCCAGATTTTGTCTAACAATGGACAGAATCATAAAGAAGGATGGTCTTTTGCTGTACAGAAAATCGGCCAATTGTGAAAATTCTGGCCCAGGTCAGCCTGCCCATACTGTGCATGCAAGCCTATGTCAATACTTTTTATACGCCCGTCGAAGACAGGATGTATTATGGGATCATCCGTGGTGGGCGGGCGTCCAGGCAGTCGGGCGGGCAGGCGGCGTCCAGTTCTTTGTCCAGAGCATATCTCCAAAACTATACTAGCTAGGGTTATGAAATTTCATGCGTATGTAGATCTCATCAAGGGGGAGTGCAGTGCACAGGAATCATAACTCTTGCACGCTGAATTTTTGAGTTATTGCCCTTTGTCGTTTTTCATACTTGAATTTTGTCCGGAGCATATCTCCAAAACTATACTAGCTAGGGTTATGAAATTTCATGGGTGGATAGATCTCATCAAGGGGGAGTGCAGTGCACATGAATCATAACTCTTGCTTGCTTAATTTTTGAGTTATTGCCCTTTGTCAATTTTCATACTTGAATTTTGTCCGGAGCATATCTGCAGAACTATACTAGCTAGGGTTATGAAATTTCATGGGTGGATAGATCTCATCAAGGGGGAGAGACATGCACAGGAATCATAACTCTTGTATGCTTAATTTTTGAGTTATTGCCCTTTAATGTTTTTCATACTTGAATTTTGTCCGGTAAATATCTCCAAAACTATACTAGCTAGGGTTATGAAATTTCATGGGTGGATAGATCTTATCAAGGGGGAGTGCAGTGCACAGGAATCATAACTCTTGCTTGCTTAATTTTTGAGTTATTGCCCTTTGTTGTTTTTCATACTTGAATTTTGTCCGGAGCATATCTCCAGAACTATACTAGCTAGGTTTATGAAATTTCATGGGTGGATAGATCTCATCAAGGGGGAGTGCAGTGCACAGGAATCATAACTCTTGCTCACTTAATTTTTGAGTTATTGCCCTTTGTCGATTTCCATACTTGAATTTTGTCCGGAGCATATCTCCAAAACTATACTAGCTAGGGTTATGAAATTTCACGGGTGGATAGATCTCATCAAGGGGGAGTGCAGTGCACAGGAATCATAACTCTTGCTCGCTTAATTTTTGAGTTATTGCCCTTTGTCATTTTTCATACTTGAATTTTGTCCGGTGCATGCCCAAGCTTTACAACTTGGGGTAAGACGGGCGTATCTTGCAACAATTTGCCGCTCTTGTTCACAGATGGATTAAGCCCCCATTTACAGAACATGGCTTAGATGTATACCTTATATTCATCTGTTTTTCAATATAAATATCAATTTCAATATAACTAAAAGAAAGGCAAGAAAAGAAATCTTTTTTTTTTTACTTTTTACCCTTTTTTACCTTTTAACCAAAAGACAAAATGTTGAACTTGTCCATTTTTAACCCTTTACCAAACAATCCCTGATTTTTATGACCCTTAGATAGAAACTTTTGAAAACATTTTAGGAAAAGGAGAAAACGGTGGTAACCAGCATTTCTCCTTTTCCCACAATGTTTTCTACCCTTATGAAAGTAAATTCCAATTTTTGAGTTAAGCAATTGCTTTCAATTTGGATAAGGCTAAAATTTTGTCATCCGATACAGAGTTAAAGAAGCTTGCATCCATAGTATAATTGAAAGACAGGACTGTTTGATAATTGACAGCACTGACAGTTTCCAAGCTATAGCCGTCCTGGGTATTCTTGTCCAATTCATTCTAAATTCAATTCCGATTTTAAATTCAAAACTTCCAATCTGGTTGGTTGAGACAAAGTAACTTGGCCAATCAGGTAGCGTCATGTAAACTGGGATTTAATTTGGGAGTGCTTGGTGAGTACATCCTGTGCTTTGTATCTATTTAAGACTCCAAAGAAAGTTGTTCTAAAGAAGCAAAAAGCAGAACTTACCTGTCCAGTTTTAGACATGGATGCTTCCACAACATACAAACTTGAATTTTTTGCAAAGGTAAAATATTATAATGGCAGATTTTAGTCTTTATACATCCTTTTTTCTATTTAGTACCTTCTGTAGGAATGTTATCAGTTGTATCAAACGTAATGTTAATGTAGAATTATGCTAAACTATTTTCTTGCCTTTCTTCGCGCTAACTCTTTACCAAACAACAAAATTTTGGACAGGTCCAAAATGAAAGCATTAGCAGATGACAAAACAAAAGTGATTGAAAATTGGAATTTTCCTGTTGGAAGGGTAGAAAATGTGGAAAATGGAGAAAATGTTGATTACTGGCATTTTCTTGTGTTCCCACAATGTTTTCAAAAGGCGTCTTTCTCAGTGTCGTTATAAGTTGAGATTGTGTGTTAAAGGGTTGACTCTGTACAAGAACACGGAATTTAAGTGTAGAGAAATTTGGAAGCATTTTGAGTACAAGAAATTAAAATTAGCCCAAAAAACTGGATATGATTTTAGAAGTTTAGAAAGCGGTGTGGTTACCAGCATTTTCTTGTTTTCCTACAATCTTTTCAAAAGCGTGCTTTCTCAGAATTTGTAAAACACAAGATTTATGTTAACCTTTTACCACGTAGCAGGACTTGGACTGAACCAAACTGAAAGCATTTGTAAGCAATAATTTCAAATAGGCTCAAATGATGCAGTTTTTCTTTGATAGAGTAGAAAACTTAGTGGAAAAAAGAGAAAATGCTGGTTACTAGCATTTTCTCCTTTTCCGACAAAGGCCTCTTCCTCAGGGGCATTAAAAGCTATCATTGTGTGGTAAAGGGTTAAAGAGTTTAGAGGTAATTTATCACATAACCTCCATTGTTTTCCGGTATAATATACCCAATACAAATTTTATTTAATGCTTTCCAGAAGTTATCGAGAAGTATCGGTGAAATATTTTTCAATATTTCATGGTTACGACAGGTGAAAATATCAATTTTGTATCTTCTAACTCTTCAGTTGAAGGCGGAAACAGTAGATCCCATGCATTAGTTACCTAGGTAACATGCGAAATATTATGTAATTTACCTTACATTTCTTGTACTTAATTCAGGTAATATATTGTAATTCATTGCTATGCAAAGGGGTGCATAAAGGGGAATAATCGAAAAGAACTGTTCTGGATTTTGATAAAGGTCCTACCAGATAGGGTTAAAAGCATGAAATAAATAGAACATTTGTTTTGTTTGATGAAAGATCGAAATCTTATTTCATCTCGTGAACACCACCAGTAATATTTGTTACATGGTATTACATGGACATGAATTTATTTGATTATGCATTTTGTCTGTATTGTTCTGTCTTCAGCTTTTCATAAAAAGCCTTAATCTCTAAATCTTTTTTTTTAAAGACCTCAGACAAGCAGGTTCCTACCAAGAAGAAAAAGGAGAATGATAACTCCATGCAACCTGCAAAAGACGCCCGCTTTCAAGGGGACTCCATATACATGGTAAGACTTAATTTTCTTTGGTGAATACAGACCCTAGTGCTTGGCTGGGATTCTTCAATACTTTGATCTAGGACAATCACACCTGACAGACCGCTCCATCTAGAATCAGTTTTCAATTATTCTAGAATTGGCCTGTCTCTCTCTCTGTCTGTCTATCCGTATACACTTACAACAGTTGTGTAATTTACCCCTTTTAGTCATCCTCGGATACCCCGGGGTCTCCATATTTGCTGCGCTACATCGACCCCTGGGACAACTAATTGAATTTCCCTCGCTTTACCGCTGGCCAAATGCTGGCTTTTCATTGGTTCCATCATCATTTTTTGATGGGCGAGTGGACTGTACGCTATGACGTTTCGTATCGATTTTCGGCGGCTGATTCAAAGTTTTATTAGTCAATTGTCCCAGGGTCGATGTAGCGTAGCAAATAGGGAGACCCCGGGGTATCTGAGGATGCCTTTTAGTGTCAAATCATTGAAACCCTGTCCAACCATTTACTAGAAACTGTTATTTTGCAAGACACAAATGATGGTTGTCTGCTCTGGAAAAAGCCACTTGGAGATTCTAATGTGTTTATTCTTTATCAAATGACAAAATTTTAGTCTGTTCCAAATTCAAAACCTTAGCAGACAACAAACTTAGAATGACTCAAGAATAGAACATTGTACCAGCATTTTCTCTTTTTCCCTTATATTTCTACCCGGCTGGAAACAAATTTCTATTCTTTTCCACAATGTTTTCAAGAGGCATCTATCTAAGGGTCGTAAAACCCAGGGATTGTTTAGTAAAGGGTGAATGCAGAATAAATGTTTGTTGATGTTTTGGATGTAGAAGATCTGATATGAGTTGGCATCTGAGATAAAATTTTTTTGAAGAGTCTTTGAAAGAAATAATCAAACAAGCCTTTGCAGAGCTTAACCCATTACCACACAATCCCTACTTTTGATGACCCTCAGAAAGAAGCCTTTAGAAAACATTGTGGGAAAAGGAGAAAATGCTGGTTACCAGCATTTTCTCCTTTTCCCACAATGTTTTCTACCCTTCACAAAACAAATTTCAAATTTTCAGTCACTTTTGTTTTGTTGTCTGCAAATGCTTTTGATTTGGACAAGCCAAAAATATTGTTGTTTGGTAATGAGTTAATTGCATTTTTTGTTGATGAGTTTCCTAAAATTTTATGTCAAAAGCCATCATATTTCAGATTCTTTTTATTACATTATGATACTTCAGAAATTGTTGATTATAAGGTGCAAAATCATCTTTAGTTGCATGCTCTGTGATATATAAAAAAAAACTCATTTACTTCTATAAATAATGTACAAAAATGATGTCACAAGATTATGAAAACATATGTGTACAAGATAAGGAAAATTATTATGGGTGTATTACACTGAAAACAAGGAAGGTTATGTGATAAACTGAGGGACAGTTTTCACCTGTCATTCTGAGTATTGTTTGTGAAATTCTCTCACAGCTAGTCAAATGGCTTTGAATTTTGTATAAAACTGAATTTTATATCAATGCAGCCCTTGAAGTCATTTAGCTATCAAACTATTTCTTTGTCCTTCACACATTCAAACAGTTCAGCTTTTATTCCTTGTACCTTTTTCTCTTTCACTCTCCAGGCTTCCTATCCATTCTATGATAACAAAGTGGTGGCTAAGTGTCGGCAACATCCAGTAAAGATTAAAGACAATATCGAGATACCTCTGTCAACCGAGTCAGAGAAAAATGCTCGGTCCACTGCTAGGGTAAATGCATTTTTTTTTCGTGCTTTTCAGCCATTTATAGAAATCTAAGTATGAATTATATCCAGATACATGTAATTCACCAGTGAATGTTATAATGCATCGATGAATGTTACAACTTGTACCATGCTCTGGCAAAAGGGGTCTGAACTCTTTAATAAACAACAAATTTCTAGACTAGTCCAAATGGAAAGCATTTCCAGACGACAGAATTAACCTGACTCAAATATTGAAATTTGTTCTGGGAAGATAGAAAACATTGCGGGAAATGGAGAAAATGCTGCTTACCAGCATTTTCTCCTTTTCCCACAATGTTATCAGAAGGCTTCTTTCTCAGGGTGGTTAAAATCGAGGATTGTTTGGTAAAGGATTTATCTATTTCCATTATATGTGAATACTTATTTTAACAATAACTTTACCATGAAGTGGACTGGTTCTTTAACATATGGAAAATGGACCAAAAGCGACAAGTATTTCGGCCCAGATCAGCCCGGGTAGACTGTAGAGGCTGACCTTGGTTGATACTTGTAGTCTGCATGTGCTTTCAGTTTTGACCAAAAATTTTGTCATTTGTTAAAGAGTTAAAGAGGCACTTTTTTTCCACAATAAGCAAAAATCAGATGTGAAAAGAAAGATGTCAAGTGAACAGCATAAACGAAATAGAAGAATTGTCTGTTTTGGAGTATAATCTGTCCATCTGTCTGCCTGTCTGCTAGCAATTTCTTGTGTCCGCAACTCCTCCTACAGCTTCCACTGGAATACTTTGAAACTGTCCACAATGAATCTCTGTGAATTGCAATTGTACATGTGACTCTTAAAATTTGGATCTCTGTAGGCGTTTTTGACGTTACCCTGTTTCACTGACAAGCCCCTTTAGGCGTATGTTCCCTGCTTTGCAAAGCCCTTGTTACACATAGATCTGTAAAATAAAAAGCTTTGTAAACATTATGGGAAAAGGAGAAAATGCTGGTAACTGGCTTTTCTCCTTTTCCACAATGTTTTCAACCATATGAAAGACAAGTTTCATGCTTTGAGTAATATTCAATTTATCCCCTGCAAAAGCTTTCAGTTTACACAAGGCTAAATTTTCACAGTCCAGTAAAGGGTTAAGGTAGTAGACCTATAATATTTCTAGTGCAGTATGACATAGAATTTCTTTATAGTTGAGAAATAGAAATACCGATTTATACAGATATAATACTGTTGCACATTTTTAAACATCCAGAAATTCCTTTGACGTCTATCCTGAAATTATTTGTTCTTTTACTTTTCCGGAAAAGGGCATGATTATTATCTCCCTTTGTAATGAGAATATAGTGGTTTTAGATTTATAAATGATAATTCTTTGAAGCACAAAAAGGAAAAAGTGGCCTGGTAATAGTTAAACGCTAAGAAATCAAAATTAAATGATTTAAACAGCCAAAAGGAGGGAGCGTAGTGACCAACTGTGGCTGTTAAAATCGTTTAATTTTTAACTTCTTAGCGTTTAACTGACTAAGTCTTTTTCAGCCCACATTATATGATTGCCAAAATAATGTTCCATATAAGGAATCCACTATTCACAAAGAAACGCCCTTTCACCCATATATGGAGTTGGCTGATTCGCTAAAGAAACGTCATCATTGCATCATCGCTAAATATGACGTAATTTCCACGTGAATATCGGGGGGCTAAACCGTGTACACGACCACGTGGTATTTAAACCTTTACCAAACAATCAATTGGGAAGGAAGGTTATTTTTGGAAAAGGAGAAAATTCTGGTATTGGCATTTTCTCCTTTTCCTACAATATTTTCTACCCTGTCATAAAACTCAACGCCATTTGTTCCACTTTCAAAATTTGATATCTGCCAATGCTTTCATTGGAATGGTCTAAAATTTGTCATATGGGAAAGGGTTAAAGAACCGTCATGATCAGCTTCATTTCCAGTTCATGCTTGACTATCGCCAGTAGATCTATTAAACAATGTCAAATATGGCAGAATTTGACCAAGATTTTGAGGAAGTAACGACTAGACTCAGCCTATGAAAATTTCTACAGATTTAGATTTAGTCTACTACAGCATTATTTTTTCTTAAAATTCCAACATATCGTCGATTTACTTCTTAAACACTGTAATAACAGCTTGTTTCAAGCTTCAGGTGGTATGTTTCAGAGGACAACCGACCATATAGATCTAGATTGATCGGTTTTTATTTCATAAATTGTATCTGTGTTTTACCTTTTTTTTCAACGGCGTAACTTGTAGATCTACTTGGCATGTGCTAGACCTAATTTAACCCTTTCCCAAACGACAAATTTCAGACTCTTCCAAACTGAAAGGGTTTGCAGAGGACAATTTTAACTTTCGTAACAATGGCAGAAAATTATCCGAACGGACAGAAAACACTGTGGGAAAAGGAGAAATTGCTCATTACAAGCAATTTCTCCTTTTCCCACAATGTTTTCAAAAGACTTGTAGATCTACTGCAGACACGTAAAAACAAAGGCTTGTTTGGGAGAGGGTGAAGTAATTGTTGAATATTAATGAGGGGGTAGGGTTTAGGTACGCATGCGCAGTAAATCCAGATAAACTCCAGATAAACTCCGACGTTTAAATGGATAAATGATCAAAATAAACCTGCGTTGGGTAGTTTATGGAAGATAGACGGTCAAAAATTTTCAAATATGAGCGTTCTGACTGGATAGAAAAGTAGGACAAAGACTAAGTTAAAGTAGTACAATAATGCACATTTTTATCATAGCCAATTTTTTTAGGATACTATTAAAATAGGTGTTTACCATGAGGGTCCACTACCTTCAGCCATGAAAGTACATGTATATAAACTACTCCTTGTCTCATATTTTTGAAACACAAGGCTGACTTTGTGATGCATGAAGACTACGAGAGACCAAGGCCGATACGTCCACATTTGAACAGTCATGACTTATCGGAACCTGTACAGGGATCAACAGAGTACAACGATTCCTACAACAAAAAACAAAAGGATCCCCATATGTGTAATGGCCGTTTTCTGTTGAATCTTTTTTTTAAACTTAACTCATTACCAAACGACAATATTTTGGGCTTGTCCAAATCGAAAGCATTGGCACACAACAATATTAAAGTGACTGAAAATTTGAGATTTGTTTTGTGAAGGGTAGAAAACATTGTGGGAATGGTTACCAGCATTTTCCCCTTTTCCCACAATGTTTACTAAATGCTTCTTTCTCAGGGTCGTCAAAAGTAGAGTTTGTGTGGTAATGGGTTAATTGATAAGTTGAAAGAATGTTTCCATTGCAAAATGAAACTATTTTGTCATACTTTTGGTTTGTTTATTTGCATGATTCATTATTTCTTTTTCATCATTATTTCAGATATAATGTGGTGGCCAGTGCACCTATTGATGTTTTCTTGCTGTTTCTTTTACCAGTACTTCTACACAATATTCTTTTAACTCTTTACCACGCAATCCCGACTTTTAACAATGCTGTGAAAGAAGCCTGTTGAAAACATTGTGGGAAAAGGAGAAAATGCTGGTATCCAGCATTTTCTCCTTTTCCCACAGTGTTTTCTTCCCTTCCTAAAACAAATTTCAATTCTTAAGTAACAATCATTTGCCGTCTGCAAATGCTTTCAATTTGGACCAGTCTAAATTTTGTTGTTTGGTAAAGAGTTAAAGCCACTGACTGCTTATCCATATAGCTGTCTTAGAAACAATCACTAGAGGTGAGAGAGGAATAAATCTCATTGCAATGGCTATTCTCAACCCTTGTAAACAAATTTGCTGAGCTTGGGATTAAAACCAGCTAATTCCTTGTAAAAAGTCTGGTACTCTTCCAACTGCACTACTAGGCTCAGCAATTAATTCTCAACCAAACGACAAAACTGTAGACCAGTCCAGATTGAAAGCATTTGCAGACGACAACATAAGTATGGCTCAAAAATTGAAATTTGTCTTGGGAAGGGTAGAAAGATTATGGGAAAAGGAGAAAATGCTGGTTACCAGCATTTTCTCCTTTTCCTACAATGTTTTCAGAATGCTTCTTTCTCAGGGTCGTTAGAAGTCTGGATTGTGTTGTAAAGATTTAACTCTTTATGTGGTAAAGACTTAACTCTTTACCAGACAATCCCTGGTTTTCATGACTCAGTGGAAGAAGCCTTTTGAAAACAGTGGGAAAAGGAGAAAAATGCTTGTAACCAGCATTTTTTCCTTTTCCCACAATGTTTTTTACCCTCCCCAATACTAATTTCAGATTTTTAGTCCGTTCTATTTTGTCATCTGCAAATGCTTACAATTTGGACCAGTCTAAAATTTTGTCGTTTGGTAACAAGTTCAAGTATTTTTGGCACAGTTATGCACCTTTTCCGAATGAATTTGGTTAAAAATCAATTAACTAGCAGAGGATTGGCATCTGCATCCAGTGCTCTGATTACATAACGGAAATATACAGACAAAGCTTCAGACATAGGTTCCGAAGAAGACATTATGGAAAATAGTTACATGTTTGTTATGTCATGGAATTTCAACGTCATTAGTCACGAGTCAGCCACATAACATTCCCACAATGCTTTTTTGATTTGTGGTGGGAAATCTAAAAATGGCTTAAAAGGCTACATAGCCTTTTATAGGAATACCACCAAAAAAAAATATTTTTCGTAATTTTATGATTCTTAATTGATGATTATTTGTATTGTTTTTTCATATACATTTCAGTGATCTATATATTTTTTAATTTGGTGTGATATAATAAACCTAAATACCCACCTTTAACACCTGGAAGAGGAAAGCTTTTGAAAACATTGTATGAAAAGGAGACAACGCTGGTAACCAACATTTTCTCCTATTTCTTGCAATGTTTTCTAATGCTTTCAAAGAAAATACTATCATTTGAGCTCCAATTAATTTATCACCACAAGTAAGCTTCTAAATTAGATGAGTCTACAAACTAGTTGTTTGGTATATAATTACAAAAATGAACTCTTTACCACCCAATCCTCAGTTTTAACGACCCTGAAGAAGAAGCCTTTTAAAAAAAACATTATAGGAAAAGGAGAAAAAGCTGGTTACCAGCATTTTCTCCTTTTCCCACAATATTTTCTATCATATCAAGTATAAATTCCATCATTGGAGCCAAATTTGAATTGAAGTCTAAAAACGCTTTCAATTTGGACAAGTCTAAATTTTTCTCATGTGGTTAAAGAGTTGAAGAGGTTTTGCCAATTTTTTAGTGGGGTAGATTTTCATGTATCTTTGTTATAGGTCGAGCAATACTGACCGATGGAGGCTCAATGCCAGTGAAAGCTATAAGCACAGCCATGGCAGACTTCACTTGGCCTGAGGGTTTTGAACCTCAGGAACCCTGTCATCTTCCCCAGTCAAATCATTTAATTTCCGCAAAGTTTGATGGAACGACTACTTTCAGCATGGCTTACAAGCCCTGGAAAGTAACGCCTTATGAACTTCCAGTTTGGGCAAAGAAGCCACAATGGAAGAGACCTGTTGGTGGTATGATTCTAAACTCGTTGTATAAGGTATGGCTGGCTTTTGACACTAACAGCACTCAGTAAACCCCAACATGCATTATCTTACTATAACTGATTGATAGTAAGGTGTTTAACCCATTACCACACAATCCCTAGTTTTGATGCCCCTGAGAAAGAAGCCTTTAGAAAACACTGTGGGAAAAGGAGAAAATGCTGATAACCAGCATTTTCTCCTTTTCCCACAATGTTTTCTACTCTTCACAAAACAAGTTCCAAATTTTCAGTCACTTTTATTTTGTCGTCTGCAAATGCTTTCAACTTGAGCCAGTCTAAAATATTGTCGTTTGGTAATGGGTTAGGCCATTTTCCACATTATTTCAGTCACACGGTGGTCACTGGTGGCCAGTGCACCCTATCTATGTTTTCCTGGAGTTTCTTTTACCATTACTCTGCATAATATTCTTTCCAAGCCACTGCCTGCTTTCCCACATAGGCATCATTGAAAAAATGGTCAGCTGTGAAAGAGGATTGAAACCTGGGGCTACAACTATCATCAACCCTGGAAAAGAAAGTGGCAGAGCCTGGAGTCAAACCAGGAAGCCCCTGTTCTCACGTCCAGTATGCTACCAACTGAACTACAGGGGCTTGACACTCTCAGTCTAGAAATAAATTCCGAATAATTGCAATTTCATCTTTCTTTGGACCTTATTGCTTCAGGTAAGCATACAATGTAGATCAAAGATCAGACTGTACCTTCTGTGCAGTCTGATCTTGATCTACACTGGCTGCATGACCCGTTCCAAAAGGCTGTTAAAAGATGGTCTCTTTTGTTCAGTTGATCACCTGTTTCCAAATTATTACCCCCTGCCAATGGCAGGGGCATAATTATGGTTTTGGCATTGTCCTTCCTTCTGTCCTTCTGTGTGTTTGTCAAGGAGAATATCTCCAATACCATCGGACAGAATTTCGTGAAACTTTATACATGTGTATCTACTGAAACTTTATACATGTGTATCTACTGATACACGTTTTTTTAGTTCACCTGAGCACAACGTGCTCAAGGGGAGCTTTTAGGGTCACTGGGTGTCCGTTGTGCGTCGTCTGTCGTGCGTTGTCAACAATTCTTTAAACATCAACTCCTCGTAAACCGCTGGGCCAATTTGGACCAAACTTGGCAGGAATGTTCCTTGGGAGGTCCTCTTTAAAAGGTGTTCACAGAATTTGATTCCGTCAAAAACACTGGTTGCCATGGCAACCAAATTGAATTTTTTAGCAAATTCTTTAAAAATCTTCTCTTCTGAAACCGCTGGTCGGATTTTGAAATTATTTCACAGATATGTTCCTTGGATGACCCTTTTCAAAATTTGTTCGTGAAATTTTGATCCATCAAAAAATGTGGCTCTTGTGAATGGGGGCTACTTGCACTATACAGATATGAAGGAATTCTTAAAAAATCTTCTTCTCTGAAACTGCTGGTCAGATTTTGAAATAATTTCACAGAGTTGTTCCTTGGGTGACCCTTTTCAAAAATTGTTCGCGAAATTTTGATTGGTCAAGAAACATGGCTCTGGTGAATGGGGGCTACTTGCACTATAGGGAAATGAGGAAATTCTTAAAAATTTTTCTTCTCTGAAACCGCTGGTCAGATTTGAAATAATTTCTCAGGGATGTTCCTTGGGTGACCCTTTTCAAAAAGTGTTCGCGAAATTTTGATCCGTCAAGAAACATGGCTCTGGTGAATGGGGGCTACTTGCACTATCGGGAAATGAAGAAATTTTTAAAAATTCTTCTTCTCTGAAACTGCTGGACAGATTTTTAAATGATTTCACAGAGATGATTCTTGGGTGACCCTTTTCAAAATTTGTTCACAAAATTTTGATCCGTCAAGAAACATGGCTCTGGTGAATGGGGGCTACTTGCACTATATGGAAATGAAGAAATTCTTGAAAATTCTTCTTCTCTGAAACCCCTGGTCAGATTTTAAAATAATTTGACAGAGATGTTCCTTGGGTGATCCTTGCTCTTGAGAATGGGGGCTACTTGCACTATATGGACATGATGAAATTCTTGAAAATTCTCTTTCTCTGAAACCCCTGGTCAGATTTTAAAAGAAATTTTCCAAAATGTTCCTTGGGTGACCCTTTTCAAAACTTGTTCGTAAATTTTGAACCATCAAGAAACATGGCTCTCGTGGATGGGGGATACTTGCTCTTATACAGAAATGAAGAATTCTTAAAAATTCTTCTTTTTGAAACTGATGGTCAGATTTCAAAATTAATTTTACAGGTGACCTTTTGAAAATTGCATAGCAAAATTATAAATTTGGTTCTAATGTTTCAATACCTCAAAAAAAAATAGGCTATGGTCATCTCAGAAATTCAGGTGAGCGATCCAGGGCCATCTTGGCCCTCTTGTTCATGTTTTTTGTTCGATGAAAAATGGCCAACTGGGAGTAAATTTTTCAGGGCCTTCATTTCCCTGCAAGTCTGAAGATATAGAGGATATTTTTTTTCATGGTGAAAGATGGAAATTTATTTCATTGAGAAACATCATCAGTAATATTTTTCCCGAGTGGCACACACATACCCACTTGTGAAAAAATTACTGATGATGTCCATTCAATGAAATAAATTTCAATCTTTCACAGAAAAAAGTAAATATTTTTTTTTTTTTTTTTTTGGGGGGGGGGGGGGGGGGGCCTTAATAAAAATCCAGTACCGTGCTAATTGATAATTCCCTGTGGCATACCCCCTCTTTTTAGCTACATAATATGACGTCAAGGATGAGAAATGTAAGGTAAATTATGCCATATTTCCATCTAGTTGTGAGCCATGCACATTTTACCAAGGTAACTAGTACACAGGAACAGCTGTTTCCACCTTCAGTTGAAGAGTTAAAATATTAAAATCGGTATTTTCACTGGCTGAATCTTTTTTCTTCTTATCACTTATAATACAATCTTATTCCCTATTGTTTCACTTCAGCATGATTTCACTGATCCGAAAGTGATCCATCCACCCACACCGATCAACCCAATGATGATGCATCGCAATCAAATCATCAAGGAAGCTGCCAAAGCCAGAAAAACAGAGTGTGTCTCTACCTACATCAACGATTTCAAACCCTGGGAGGGGTCAAGGCCGCCAGAGTCCTATAGAGTAATGGAGGTGTACACACCTCCAAAGGAGAGCATGAATTTCGAGACAAATAACCGCGCTCATTTCAGAGGTAAATGTTTATTTGTTTGTTTGTTTAACCCATTAGCACACTATCCCGACTTTTGACAACCCTGAGAAAGAAGCCTTTATAAAACATTCTGGGAAAAGGAGAAAATGCTGATGACCAGCATTTGTTTCCTTTTCTCCACAATGTTTTCTACACTTCACAAAACAAATTTCAAATTTTCAGTCACTTTAATTTTGTCGTCTGCAAACGCTTTCGATTTGGACAAGCTTAAAACATTGTCATTTGGTAATGAGTTTCCCCTTTATCATACAATCCAGACTTTTAACGACACAAATTTCATCATCTGAATCAAGCTCAGTTTCTCCTCTACAAATGTTTTCCTAATGGCTAAGTCAAACTGTCATCATGTTGTTTTGTCATGTTGCAAAGAGTTAACCCATTACCACACAATTCCTACCTTTGACGCCCCTGAGAAAGAAGCCTTTAGAAAACATTGTGGGAAAAGAAGAAAATGCTGGTGACCAGCATTTTCTCCTTTTCCTACAATGTTTTCTACCCTTCACAAAACAAATCTCAATTTTTCAGCTACTTTTATTTTGTCGTCTGCAAATGCTTTCGATTTGGACCTGTCTGAAATTTTGTCGTTTGGTAGTGAGTTGACCTTTAAAAAGCCTTTACTGAAATACAGTCGACAAAAGCAACCATGAAATTACAATTATTTGGGTCATATTTCTAGGCAGAAAGTGTCCGATATGTTTATTCAGAGCTCAAACGGTTATGCCTCAACACCGAATAAAACCAACAGAAAGTTTCATCCTAAGTTTAATCCTAGAAATGCTTCTTTGTCTACAGTGTTTCAGCAAAGCAAGCAGTATGGATCAAAGATTTGAGGCTGCACAAATCATGCAGCTTGATCTTCAACCCTTTACCAGATGACAAAATTTAAGCCTTGTCCAAATTGAAGGCTTTTGCAGATGACAATTTCAATGTGGCTCAAACACTGCACTCATCTTTTGATGGAGTAGAAATCATTTGGTTACCAGCATTTTCTTCTTTTCCCAAAATATTTCAAAAGACTTCTTTCCAAGGGTCATTAACCCATTACCACACAATCCCTACTTTTGACGCCACTGAGAAAGACGCCTTTTGAAAACACTGTGGGAAAAGGAGAAAATGCTGGTAACCAGCATTTTCTCCTTTTCCCACAGTGTTTTCTACCCTTCCCAGAACACATTTCTATTTTTCAGTCACCTTTATTTTGTTGTCTGCAAATGCTTTCAATTTGGACCAGCCCAAAATTTTCCTGTGTAGTAATGAGTTAAGAGTCTTCATTGTGTGGTTTGGGTTAATCTATACTCTCCACTTTCCTAAATTACTGTAGAAAGAAGCAACCATGAAATTACAATTATTTGGGTCCTATTTCTAGTTTTGTGTTGATTTGTCTCATGAAGGGGTAGAAAGCTTAATAGTAAAAGGAGAAAATACTGGTAACCAGCATTTTCTCCTTTTATCATAAAAGTTTAAAAAATCTTGCTCTTCAGTATCATTTAACCATCAGATTATCTAGTTATTATGTAAAAACCATGAAATAATGTTTGTATTTGTCAAATCAGGTGAATACTCATCAAAAAGACGACCCTGTAGACACGAGTCACAGCACAGAGAGCTGAATGAAAACACATTTATTACATTTATAACTACCTATAATGAAAACTATCAAAACCCACGACCCAAAAGTAGCCCAGTAGAAATACCAACCCCTTGTGACAGCCAAGCAAACAAGTCAAGATGTAATTCAGCTGGAACCTTTGTCCCTATCCCAAAACCAAACCTTGATCCACTAACTAATGCCAATCCACCAGCAAGTGCCAATCCACCTGCAAGTGTCATTACACCAGCAAGTGCCAATCCACCAGCAAGTGCCAATACAGAAGCAAGTGCCAATTCACCAGCAAGTGCCAATACACCAACAGCTTCCAATCCATCACCAAGTGCCAACCCGCAACCTAGTGTGAATATTAACACAAGTGCAGAAGATTCATCCAAAGCAGATACTATCAAGGTTTTGAAGAACGCCACTCCTACTTCTATCGGAGACTCCACTTCAAAACAGGTTGGAAATAAGCCCAAGGAATCTTTATCACAATTACACAAGGAATGAAAATAACAAACAAAATTTTCTATTAGATAGTTACATTCTGGCATTTATTCATCAAATTATGGCATTTATTCATCAAATTAAAGTAATATTTACATTTGTTTTTTGATATATATTTTGCAATATGTATGTACTTATAAAAATATTCATTTTTTACCCTAGCTATTTACATATCTATTTATATACAGGACAGCTAAGAAAATTGCAGAGTTATTGCTCAAGTTTTTACTATCAAGGTTGTTATTGCAGTATTCTGTAGCACTTCCAAATAAACATTTTACAGCAATATATTGATCTTATTATATATCTCAGCCATTATGGTACTGGTGTTACAACAATTTTTAACCCATTACCACACAATCCCTACTTTTGATGATCCTGAGAAAGAAGCCGTTAAGAAAACATTGTGGGAAAAGGAGAAAATGCTGGTAACCAGCATTTTCTCCTTTTCCCACTATGTTTTCTACCCTTCACAAATCAAATTTTTGATTTTTAGTCACTTTTATTTTGTCGTCTGCAGATGCTTTCGATTCGGACAAGTCTAAAATATTGTCATTTGGTAAAGGGTTAAGAACATTCCATTCTCAGTATGCTGATTGGTTGACCCAATGGTCAAGCAAATCGGAGGTTTCCTTACTCTCTAGATCTAGAATAAGACTAAAATTAATGTATTTGTGGATTTATATAGAGGATATTTGTTTTTTTCGGTGAAAGATATAGATTTATTTCATGAAGTGAACACCACTGGTAATATTTTCACGAGTGGTGCAGCCTCTCATGAAAATATTACCAAAGGTGTTCACAAGATGAAATAACTTTCGATCTTTCACTGAAATCAAACAAATATTCTGTTTATTTCATGCTTTGACCCTTTCTGGGAGGAGCTTTATTAAAATCCAGTACAGTTCTTTTCAGTTATTCCCTATGGCATACCCCTCCCATATACAATGTAGCAACACATTACAATATTACATCAAGTGTGAGAAATGTAAGGTAAATGCCATGATATTTCCATCGGGTTGTGAGTCATGCGCAATTTACCAGGTAACTAGAATATAAAAGTACGTATTTTCACTGGTCGTACTCATGGAATATCGAAAAATATTTTCACTGCTATTTCTCAATATCCCACCGGAAAGCATGAAATAAATATATATATGTGTATCAAATACTTTGCGAATAATTGATAACAGATATTTTGCTCACCAAAAAATGTCTGCGAATTCAAGACACATGTTACTTGTTGGTATACTTGGGGTAAAACATGCTAACAGGAAAGTTTGCAAATTTTTCGAATCGCGAAATTTTCAGCATCACAAAAATTCCACTTGTACAGAACAATTAAGAGAGGTTGAATACAGACCCCAGATGACTTTCAAGCCTAATTTCACAGAGAACAGGGTCTGTATTTACCAACCTTTCTTAGGAACTTTCTTTGTCTTATTCTTCAAAAGTGTCTAACTGTGAAAGTAACAGGCCTTCTCATTGGCTAAACTATTTGATTTAGCCCATCAGAAGTTCTGTTACTCTCACACTAACAAAATTCTGAAGAATAAGACTAAGAACTTTCTTAACCCATTACCACATAATCCCGAGTTTTAACGACCCTGTAGGAGAAGGCTTTTGAAAACATTATGGGAAAAGGAGAAAATGCTGGTAACCAGCATTTTCTCATTTTCCCACAATGTTTTCTTCCCCACGGAAAACAAAGATCATCATTTTTGTAATATTTAATTTGTCATCTGCAAATCATTTTAATTTGGTCCAATCCAAATTTTAGTTTGGTAAAGAGTTAAAGACTTTTGATTAATGCCGACCCAGGTTTTGCATTCTCAGGCAAACCTTACTTTTTGTTCTAATTCTTAACTCTGAGGCTGACCAGTTGATTGGCTGATACTATCTAGCTCAGCCAATCAGATGGTTACATTTGGAATTCAGAATTAGCATTTCCAGACGACAAAATTAACCCGACTCGAACACTGAAATTTGTTCCGGGGAAGATAGAAAACGTTGTGGGAAAAGGAGAAAATGCTGGTTACCAGCATTTTCTCCTTTCCCACAATGTTTTCAAAAGGCCTCTTTCTCAGGGTCATAAAAACCAGGGATTGTTTGGTAAAGGGTTAAAGCATTTGTAGATGATAAAATAAACATAACTCAAAAACTAAAAATTTGCTTTGGGAAGGGTAGCAAACACTACGAAAAGGAGAAAATGCTGGTTGCCAGCATTTTCTCCTTTTCTTACAAAATTTTAAAAAGGCTTCTTTCTCGGGGTCATTAAATATCAGGATAGTGTGGTAAAGGGGTTGAAGACTAGTATATATCACAAACACTACAACCAAAACTGTTTGAAGGAAAAGAAAATTTCATGAATTGTATTGAACATACTGAAGAAAAACAAGCTGCTGGATTTAATCTTTACTTTCTGTTTTGATCTGAGCAACATTTGATTTGGTTTACATTTTAAAGAAAGCAGAACCACAACTAGCCTTCAATCATCTAGTCTATTCAACTTCTTTCCTTTAAACAAAAGTTTGACTCTTGGACAGAAGCTTCTGTTAACCCAAGGAAAAGAAATTTTCCATGGGTAAGGACCCATCGGAAATGCTTTCCATTATGATTCACTTTGAGTGTAGATGTACCAAAAGAAAAAATTATGCAACTGGTATCTGTAAATTAAATCTTGGCCAAGTTTATAAATTTTGAAGTCAAATAAAAATGTAAATCAACTCATTCCTCTACTGATATTCAATTTCATACCTCTACCTTAGACAACCTTTGAAAACATAGTGGAGAGGGGTGATTGCTCAGAATGTGTAATTCCTCCATTATCCACAAGTTATTCCAACCTCTCACAACAATCCTTTTCTGCTGTAGCAAAAAAATGCTTTCGATTTGAAAAACCTTAAAATATTATTGTTTGGTGATGAGTTAAGATAATGGGCCCGAAAAGAAAACAGCTATTTCTGTTATAAAATTATCCTTCAAGATTTGCTACGATTAAAAATGAGTACCTTTGTTCTCCTTTAACCATGCCATAAACTCCTTTTTTTCTTCTTAGAATTATTATTTATAAATCTAAAACCACTATATTCTCATTACAAAGGGAGATAATAATTACCTCCCTTTTCTGGAAATTAACAAAAGTATAAAAAAAAAAAACGATTTCAAGCTAAACATCAAAGGAATTTCTGGTCAGTTAAAATTGTGCAAAAGTATTATATCTGTATAAATTTGTATGTATCAACTATCAAGATTTTTTTTCATGTTGCACTAGAAGTGTTCCGAGTCTACCACCTTAATCCTTTACCACACAATCCCAACTTTTAACAACCCTGTGAAAGAAGCCTTATGAAAACATCTTGGGGGGAAAAAGAGAAACGCTGGTAACCAGCATTTTCTCCTTCTCCCACAATGTTTTCTTCCTTTTCCAAAACAAATTTCCGTTTCTTAGTAACATTTATTTTGTCGTCTGCAAATGCTCTCAAATTGGGCCTGTCTATAATTTTGTTGTTTGGTAAAGAGCTAAATCACTACTTTAAGTCTATTTTGTTGTAGAATCTAATAACTCCGGATGATCTGTCCAAAATTGGTCTCCTATTAAATCTGTGTGTAGTCTGATTATATTTGGCTTGGGTAGTATTTTGGCACCTCTAGACCGTCTGGCAGATGTTGGGCTTCTGGCTGTGGAGGTCCCAAATGGCCCTGCTGATGACCCCATTCCTGACAAGTTAAGCTGTAAGGTCTGGTCCAGATCTCCATTTGGTACTTCCTGTGAGCAAGAGAAGCAAACACATGCGTAAGTTTATCACATACTTTAACATGATGCGTGAATTCAGCTCTAAAAATACTGTGCTACGAAATTATGGTAAAATCTACTTCATTCTATATAGAGTGATGTAATCCTATGTAGAATGACATCATTTAGTATAAAGTAAAGTAAGTAAGTAATTTATGTAATGGAATGTAATCTTCATCTGCGTTTTTACTCTAAATATGAACCTGTTTTTCTTTCATTAAGAGTTGTTCATGTTAAAATCAAAATAATTGTCATTCTATCGTGGTTTGAGTTGCGAGGCATGATAAACCACTTGGGCTATTGCCCTTGTGGATTATTTATTGTGCCTCAAAACTCACAACTATGGATTATTGAATGATAAACCACGATAGAAAGAAGATTACTTTTTTATATCTCCTTTGTTTTCAGTTAAATCCTTACCACAAGCAAAAAAGCTGCTTGTCCAAATTGAAGGTATTTGCACATGACAGTTTGATTTAAGATAAAAACGATGAATTGTTTTTGTTGAGGTATAACACATTTTGTTTTTTGTTGAGGTATAACACATTGTGAAAAAAGAAAAATAATGTTATTTACCGGCATTTTCTCCTTTTCCCACAATATTTTAAAAAGGCTTTTCTTTCCGGGTTGTTAAAACTTCAGATTGAGTGACAAAGGGTTTAAGGAATTAAGAGATTTTTTCTTTATTTTCATTAAGGTATGACAAAAAAAAAACAACAACAACTAAGCAAGCTGTATTGAACCACAAAATGGTAGACAGTTGAGAGTAATCAACCGTTTAAATGACATTCTAACGTGACATATGAATTCGAATCTATAAACACAGTGCAACGAAAGTGTGGTAAAATCTATGTAATTCTATGTAAAGTGATGTCATTCTGTATAAATATTCAATATAATCTCATCCATGTTTTTACTGTTAGTATTATATTAAGAGTGGGTCATGTTAGAATAAAAAGAATCTTCTTTCTATCATGGTTTATTGTTCAATAAACCGTGTGAGTTATGTGGGGCAATGAATAAACCTTTTGGGCTATCGCCCTTGTGGATTTTTTATTGTGCCCCATAACTCACAACAGTGGTTTATTGAATGATAAACCATGATAGAAGATTATTTCTTAACCCATTACCACACAATCCCTACCTTTAACGACCCTGAGATAGAAGCCTTTGGAAAACGTTGTGGGAAAATGAGAAAATGCTGGTAACCAGCATTTTCTCCTTTTCCCACAATGTTTTTTACCCTACTGGAAACATATTTCAAAATTTGAGTTACATTTACTTTGTTGTCTGCAATTGCTTTCATTTTGGACCAATCTAAAATTTTGTCGTTTGGTAAAGGGATAAATATGATAGATGTTTTGGTCTCTAAATACAGTTAAAATGCCGCATAGTTGACTGAGAAAGAAATGAGATCCGGAACCATAACCATTACGCACACCCAACTAAGAATGCAAAATTATTTGCAACCTGCTATATGTGACAGAGTGTGCTTTCTCAGGCAGAGAAAATCAATCACAAAAAGTACAATATGATCTTGATCTACATTGTTCGATTCAAGATTTTCCATCAACAAGAAAAAAGGATAAAATCTCCAACAGTTAGCAATTTTCTTCTTGTTCTCAAGCAGTTTTTTTGTAAAATGATGAAAGAAAGTTTCCTCAGTCCGAATTTTATTCTGTACATTACACACTTGAAGACTGTGCATAACAGACAATAAACCCTTGGAGACATACCTTTGGAGTTCGCACCAGGATTGTTCCTTTTCTGTGTAGAGGGTGCAGGTTGTTGTAGTTGAGGTCAAATTCTCTGAATAGCAATTCATTCTTGTCACTAGACATTGTACCCTAGAAAATAAAACAAGAGCACCACATGTGAGAACCAGCACTTGGCTGTGGTGGCGGTTATAGAAAATCTAAGTCAAAGAAGTGGCAAAACATAACAGTGTCAAAAATATTTGAGCTAAGCTCTGTGAAAAGGGGTATAATGCATCTGCGAAAAAAGTGCCGACCAAGGTCAGCCTGCACAGGCCGACCTGGGTTGAAACGTTTGCTCATGGTTAATTTTCTGCATGTTAACCCATTACCACACAATCCCTACTTTTGAAGCTGGCGAAAAAGAAGCTTACGGAAAACATGGTTGGAAAAGGAGAAAATGCTGATAACCCTTTCCCAAAATAAAAGTGACTGAAAATTTGAAATTTGTGTTATGAAGGGTAGAAAACATTGTGGGAAAAGGAGAAAATGCTGGTTCTCCTTTTCCCACAACAATGTTTTCTAAAGAATTCTTTCTCTGGGGTGTCAAAAGTAGGGATTGTTTTGTAATGGGTTTTAATTAGCCATCAGATAAAATATGATTGACAGGGAATTTCATTTATTTCTTTCTATAGAAGAGCTCAATTTCATTTTCTACTCAATATTCACTGACCTTTAGTCTGTTTTGAGCTTCTGCTGGACTCAGACTTTTCTCCTGGATCAGCTTCCAGAAACAGGTGTTGTAGAGATTATTAATGTGACCTAGATGAGTAAAACAAGGGAAATAACACTTGAGTAAGAAACAATTATATCTTTAGAGTTATGTCCCTTGATAAAAATTTTTACACTGCTGGGCTATTTTTGTTTTCAGTAAGCCATCATTTCATTCTTTACCACACAGTCCCAAGGTTTTAACCCATTACCAGACAATCCCTACTTTTGACGCCCCTGAGAAAGAAGCCTTTTGAAAACACTGTAGGAAAAGGAGAAAATGCTGGTAACCAGCATTTTCTCCTTTTCCCACAGTGTTTTCTACCCTTCCCAGAACAAATTTCATTTTTTCAATCACCTTTATTTTGTTGTCTGCAAATGCTTTCAATTTGAACCAGTCTAAAAGTTTCGTTGTTTGGTAATGAGTTAAATTACCCTGAGGAAGAGGGCTTTTGGAAACATTGTGGAAAAAGGAGAAAATGCTGGTAACCAGCATTTTCTCCTTTTTCCCACTATGTTTCCTGCTCTATCAAAAACAGAATTTACCAATTGAGCTGAATTTATTTGTTTGCCTGCAAATGCTGTCAATTCCATTAAGTCCAAAATTACATCATTTGGTACAGTGTTTGGCCTTTCAAACTGATACTTTCACATCTCAGAAGTTTTTTTTACATTTTCTCCATCTGTCACCATGTTTTCAAAGGTCATGTAAATCATGAAATTCAAATATGTTTTCAGCAAGGTAGAAAACATTGTGGGAAAAGGAGAAAATGCTTTCTACAAGCATTTTCTCTTTTACCTAAAATGTTTTCAAAAGCCTTCTTTTGGGTTGTTAAAGGTCGGGATCGTGTGGTACAGGGTTAACTCTCTGTTTTTAACAATCCTGAGAAAACTGAGCCCCTATAGCTTAGTCCACAGTGTGCAAGACTTCAGAAGAGGGAGTTGTGGGTTTGATCCTTGGCTCTGCCAGTTTCCATCCGAGGATTGATGACAGTCAGTGCAACAGGAATCACTCCTCTTCCACTACTTTCATACCATTGTTTTGATGATGATTATGTGGGAAAGCAGCCAGTGGTTTGGAAAGCAAACTGTGCAGAGTGCTGGTATAAGATACTCCAGGAAAGCATGGATAGTTGCAGTGAACAGTGTTAAACAACATTCAATCAATCAATCAATCAATCAATCAATCAACCCTGAGAAAGATGATGTTTGAAAACACTGTAAGAAAACATAGAAAATGCCAATAATAGCATTTTCTTCTTTTTCCACAAAATTTTCTACCCTTCAACAAGCAAATATTAATATTTTAGTTGCATTTATTTTGCCATCTGCAAAAGCTCCCAATTTTTAACAAATCTTACATTTTGTTGCTTGATAAACAGTTTTGTAAAAAAGAAAATCTCAGCAATTAGTTTTATATTATTCTCTGTCGCTTTTCCAAATTGTTTAAATGACATAGAATTGCACCAAAGTCAGTAATCACAAGCCATTATTAAGAATATTCTTAGTCCAATTCTCCAGAATTTTCTAAATTTGGCTGTAACACAACTTCTGATTGGTTAAACAATTAAATTTTAGTTTAGCCAATCAGAAGTTGCATTACTTTCAAATTTAGAAAATTAGAGAATAAGACATAGAACATTTTTTAGAATGGTTAATCAATATGGACCCAGGTACAACCCACAATGAACTTACAATCTGCTTGTCGCCAGCTGAGGTAATCGCGTAGATTTTTGTCTGTGGGATAGAGCACAGTTCTGGAATCAAAGGCTGGAGGATACTGCATCATTTGCGTACCAAAATACCGTGGCCAGAAATACACAAATGAAGAGGCAAACAAACTCACAACATTCGTGGACAGTTTACTGCAATGTAAAAAGTTTTAGGCTTTATCATTTTACTTTTATTCTTCTTGCTGCAGCTTTAACTCTACCAAACAACAAAATTTTTGACTGGTCCAAATTAAAAACATTTGCTGATTACAAAATAAGTGTGTCTCAAAAATTGCAATTTGTTTTTGGAAGGGTACAAAACAGTGTGAAGAAAGTTTAATATTTGTATTTTCTCCTTTTAGTTTAAACATATTTATTTTACATCGATTGTGAAACAAGTTCTTACAACTTATACTAATCTCTCTCAATTCTGCTTCCTGGGAACCACACCAGTACTCGCGCTGAATGTGTGGGCCTATGAAAAATCCCAAAGTTGACACTCACTCCCGGGTATTGAACTCAGGACCTTTAGGTTATGAGGCCGATGCTCTACCTACACGACCACAGACACCACCAAATTTTAGCCTTGTCCAAATTTTCTCCTTTTACCAAAATGTTTTCAAAAGCCTTTTTTTTCCAGAGGTCAATTAAACAAGGGATTGATGAAGAATTAACCTTACATCTAAAAATCAGACAACCCAATAATATTTTTCTAAGTTTCTTACCCTTTCAAAGCTAAATCCCACTAATTTGTTGTATGTTAATAATATGATCACAAGGATTTTCTCCTTTAACCAAAATGTTTTTTTAAACTCTTTCCCAAAGGGCAAATTTTGGACCAAACCAAATTGAAAGTATTTTGCAGATGACAAATTAACAGTTGCTAAAAAGATTATTTTTCTTTATGATGGGGTAGAAAACATTGTGGGAAAAGGAGAAAATGCTGGTTACCAGCATTTTCTACTTTTCCCTAATCTTTTCAAAAGGCTTCTATTCCTGACCAGTAAAAACCAGGGATTGTTTGGGAAAGGGTTAAATGCCATCTTCCTCAATGTCAGAAAAACATGAGATTGGTAAAGGGTCAACCCTTTACCAGAGGACAAAATTTAAGCCTAGTCCAACTTGAAAGCACTTCCAAACGACAATTTCAATGTGACTCTAACTGTACAATCATTTTTTGATGGAGTAGAAACATTTTGGAAGAAAGTGAAAATGCTGGTTACCAGCATTTTTTCCTTTTCCCATAATGTTTTTAAAAGGCCTCTTTCCAAGGGTCGTTAAAAGTCATCGTTGTGTTGTAAAGGGTTATGACGTATGGCCTAAATTAACCCTCTCCTACACACATTTTAGACTTTTCCATCAGACCACAAATGAAAAACAGGGACAAATGAGATAAAAATTCTCCAATAGGAAAGAAAACCTTGTATAAAAAAGAGAAAATGCTGGTTACCAGCATTTTCTCCTTTTTCAACAATGTTTTCAAAAGCAATCTCCAAAAGTCGTCCATAAAAAATGGGCTTGTTTCGTAATGGGTTTTATAAAGAGTATTTCCGGGCTGTAACTAATATAATACCAGCAAGTATGTAACTTGATGACAAATAGGAACATGGTTACTAAAATATGTATAAAACATAATAAATAAATAATTTTCCCATCTACGGCTTGACAAATTGGGAGCAGGCCATGTCAAAATTGTATTATTTGACCCATATTAATATTTACGATTATGGCAAAAGAACAATTTGTTGAAGGAAGACAGCCATATGCCAGAGCCATATTATATACTGTTGATTAGAATTCAAACAGCCCATATCTCTTTATTCCTCATTAACTCTTTACCAAATGACAATTTTTTGGACTGGACCACATTCAAAGCATCTGCAGAAAACAAATTAAATCTTGGTAATATGATGATTTCTGACTTTGATACATTAGTAAATATTGTGGGAAAAGGAGAAAATGCTGGTTACCAGCATTTTCTCCTTTTCCTACAATGTTCTCTATAGGCTTCTTTCTCAGGGTCCTTAACAGTCGGGATTGTATGGCAAAAAGTTAACACTTTTAATTCCCACTTTTAATCAACCCAGAGGAATAAGGCTTTTGAAAACAATTTGGGAAAAGGAGAAAAATGCTGGTAACCAGCATTTTCTCCTTTTTCCACAATATTTTCAACCCTTCATAAACAAAAATTTAATTTTGAGCTAAGTTTATAGGTTTCTTTTTTTTAAAATTGATTTGAACTTTGAGCAAGTCCGAAATTCTGTCATGTAGTAATACGTTAACTCTTCCACCAGATGAAATTTTTTTTAACCCTTTCCCAAACAACAATTTTTGGACTCTTCCAAACCAAAAGAGTTTGCAGACAACAATCTTAGATTTGGACGAAATGGTAAAAAGTTCTTAAAAAGGGTAGAAAACACTGGGAAAAGGAGAAATTGCTTGTTACGAGCAATTTCTCCTTTTCCCACAGTGTTTTCTAAAGACTTGTACTGCAGACACGTAACACCAGGGCTTGTTTTGGAAAGGGTTAAGCCTTGTACAATTCTAAAGTCATTGCAGACGACAAATTGAATCTGGCTAAACAAAAATGGGCTTTGTCGATGAATGGGTAGAAAACATTATGTTCGACTCAAACTAAGTGTGGCTAAATTGATGATATTTGTGTTTGAAAGTGTGTATAAAATGCTGGAAAAGGGAGAAAAAATGCTGGTTACCAGCACTTGCTATTCCTCCCAAAATGTTTTCAAATGCTCTTTTTCTACGGGTTGTTAAAACAAGGTGTTATGGTGAAGCTCTAGATGGGTAAAGAGTTAAAAGAATAAAAGTACATTGTTCTCATTTTATAATTTTGATCTTTTGCCGTCTAGCAAATTAGATGGCATGTCTTTGCATTAACAAAATTTATAGGATATGCATTTAGATTGTAAAGTGAATATGGCCTGTAATCTTTCTGTAACTCTTAGGCTGCTAAGCTCAACTTACTGACCATTTGCAAACAGTGTAGATCAAGATCAGACTGCACACAATGTGCAGTCTGATCTTAGATCTACACTGTTCCATTATGAGATATTATTCCTCAAAACATAATATCACTAACAAATTGAACATTTCACTTTAGTTTTCTGGGCAGGATAAGAATTAAAATAGCCTTTACGATTTTTAGGTCTTTACCAGATAATAAAATTTTCAGACTAGTCCATTGGGAGAAATGCCGCTGCCCCTTGACTGATGATGGTTACCGGCATCTTTTCCTTTTCTACAATGTTTTCAAAAGCTTTAATTCTCAGGCTGTTTAAAAGTACTTATAGTTTGGTGAGGGAATAAATGGCTTCTCGTGTTTTTGTTACTTTTCCTTTTAAGCTATGCAGATCCCCAGTAGTTCAGTCAGTAGAGTACAGGACTTGAGGAAAGGGGTTTTTGGGTTTGATCCCCGGCTCAGCTACTTTTTTCCAAGGAATGATGAAAGTCGTAGCGACAGGATTCATTCCTCTCCAGCCGCTGACCATCAGCTAGACGATTGTTATGTAAGAAAGCAGTCAGTGGCCTGGAGATAAAATTATGCGGAATACTGGTAAAAAGAGACTTCAGGAAAGCCTGGAAAGGTGCACTGGTGGCCGATATATAACTGAAATAATATTGAAAACAGTGTTAAACACCATAAAATTGATCAATCATTCCTTCAGTTACAAACTGATACATGTGTAATGTGTATTCCTTTTCATCAGTGTCTATTCCAGGATCCTCATTTGCAGGATTTGCATTAATTTTTTTGCAGATCCCACATAAAAATTCACCCAATGCTACACAGTCATGAAAAAGTCCCATTAACTCTTTACCACACAATCCCAACTTTCAAAGAAGCCTATAGAAAACATTGTAGGAAAAGCAGAAAATGCTGGTAACCAGCATTTTCTCCTTTTCCCACAATATTTTCTATCCTATCAAAGTCAGAAACCATCATATTACCAAGATTTAATTTGTTGTCTGCAGATGCTTTGAATTTGGTAAGGTCCAAAAATTTGTCGTTTGGTAAAGAGTTAAACTGGACAATCCTTAAATTTTGCCATCTAGTTAAGAGTTACAGCCCCTAGTTTTTTTCTCACCAGTTTCCTTTTTCATTCTATTGTTTGACTTACCTTGCCCTTCTGTTATACACATTTGTACTCTTTTTAAAGACGAAGCTATATTCATCACTTTGTCCATAACCAAGGACAATGTCCTTGAACTCCTCCATGACAGTTTCTGCAGCCTTAGACATCAGGTCAAGGGCACGGTCATCATTCGGCTTTATGTAGTTGTGAACCTCTGAAAATCTGCAGAGTATAAAAGATACAGGATTGTTTCACACTTGCTATAATACATTGGTACAAAATTAACTTTAAGGCAGTACACCAGTAATACTACTAGTGCTGCATGGCATAAAATGTCTTGATAGTTGATGAATATGGTTTATGCAAATAAAATACTTTTGCACACTTTTTACCGACCAGAAATTTTCTTGATGTCTATTTTGAAATTATTTGTCAAGACTTTTGTTAGTTTCCAGAAAAGGGAGGTAATTATTATCTCCTTTTGTAATGAGAATATAGTGGTTTTAGATTTATAAATGATAATTCTAAGAAAGACAAAAAGGAAAAAGTGGTTCTGTGAAAGTAGTACATTAATACTCATTTTTAATCATAGCAAATTTTGTAGGATAATATTGTAGTGGAAATAGCTGGCTTTTTTTTTTTTCTATTATGGGTCCACTACCTTACAATTGTAAAGTACTATATTAGATAAGCATAGTGGTAAATGTACAATAAAATCTGTAAATAGCAGCCACTGAAGAGAAGCAGTGAAAGTGGCTGTTATTCACAGATTGGCTGTTGTCCACAATATGCACGTCTCACACCACTTGATTGTGTTGTTAATATGATGGTTTCAACAGATAAACATTTGCTTGCACTAAACCTTCAATCTTTCTGTATTCAACTCATGAAGAAACAACAAAATTCTAGACTAGTCCAAACTGAAAGCATTTGCAGAGGACAAAAAAACTGTGACTGAAAAAACTGAAATTTTGCAGAAGGGTAGAAAAAATTGTGGGAAAAGGAGAAAATGCTGATTACCAGCATTTTCCCACAATATTTTCAGAAAGGCTTCTTTCTCAGGGTCTTTATAAGTCGTGATTGTGTGATGAAGAGTTAAAACACCAAAATAATTCACACAAATAAGATTGCAAATAGAATTTTTGATTTATGTTTATTTTGTTGTCTGCAAGTGCTTTCAATTTGGACCAGTCTAAAATTTTGTCATTTGGTAAAGAGTTAAAAATGTAACTTCTTTTCCACAATGTTTTCAACTGTCTTTTATCTGAAGATCTTTAAGGCTTGGAGATGTCTAGTAAAGGTTAAATAACTGAAAAGTCAATTTTGCATATTGGTAATTCTATCTCTTTTAACGAGACAATTATAGTTACATGTATACCAATATCATTCTTATTTCAATCCCATTTCCAAATAATCAATGCATATCATTTATCATGTGACATTTCAATAACGTTTGCTAGATTGTGGAACAAATTCCAAACATATCATTAGAGGCTGTGTATTTCATTTAACCCATTACCACACAATCCCGACTTTTAACGACCCTGAGAAAGAAGCCTTTAGAAAACATTGTGGGAAAAGGAGAAAATGCTGGTAACCAGCATTTTCTCCTTTTCCCACAATATTTTCTACCCTTTCCAAATCAAACATCAAGTTTTGATTCACATTTATTTTGTCGTCTGCAAATGCTTTTGATTTTGACTGGTCCAAAATTTGTTGCTTGGTAAAGCCTTAAACACTTGATCAAAGTAAAAATATTTATACTTGTCCAAATTGAAAAAGAATCTGCGAACAACAAAACAGATGAGGCTCAAAAATTGAAATTTGTTTCTGGACCTGTAGAAAACATTGTGGGAAAAGGAGAAAATGCTGGTTACCAGGAATTTCTTCTTTTCCTACAATTACGTTTAAGTGTCTTTTTATTGAAGGTCTCCAGGGTTTCAAGGTTTCAAGTTTCCTAGTTCAAGATTAAGTAAATGAAAGTCGTTTTGCATATTGGTAATTCTATCTTTTTATTTATGGGGCCAAAATCTCATTATGATATTATTATTGACAACACACTTATTTTAATTCTTTATCTAATGACAACATTTTAGACTGCTCCAAATTGAAAGCATTTGCAGACAAAAAATAAAAGTGACTGAAAATTTGAAATTTCTTTTGGGAATGCAAGAAAAGATTGATGGAAAAGAAGAAAATGCTGATTATCAGCATTTTCTCCTTTTCCCCCAATGTTTTCAGAAGGCTTATTTCTCAGGGTCGTTAAAAGTTGGGATTGTTTGGTAAAGTGTAAAATATCATTCCACATACTAATCAATGCATTTAATTTATCTATCATGTGACATTCTAACAACCTTTGCCAAATTGTGGAACAAATTCCAAAAACATCATTAGAGGCTGTATATTCCATTAAGGAAATACCACAATAAAATTTACTTTCCTAACATCTCTCTTTATTATTTATTGATGGTGTCCTAGCCTAGTTAAATGCCTAATTAATTCACTAAAATAACATTTTGGAAGTTTTCCTTTTGTTTGATTATAAACTAAGAAACAATGGTCAATGGTCAGAGTAAAATGAACCCTGTCACAATGATTATCATCAATCCTTGGAAAGGAATTGGCTGAGCCAGGGATTGAACCAGTGACCCCCTGTTCTCAAATCCTGTTCACCACCAACTGAGCTACCAATGCTTGATTATGTTTTTAAACTTAATACAATACAATGTGATAAAAATGTGGCTAACCTGAGTACTAAGCAATAAAGGTCTACAATGGAGATAAATACCAAATATTGAGGTTCAAAGCCAAATGATAATGAAACAACAGTTGCAAGTTGTCGCAACATATGCCCATCCCACCAGCAGTTGTCAAGGAAGTATAATAGTCTCAAAGGGCAGACAATACAACAAACATGTTCACCAAATCTCAAGTCAATTTGACTAAATACTAAATATCAAAGTTCTCTGAAGAACTTTAAAGTTTTCCTTTTTTTGTTCCTATGCGTTGAACTTGTGACCCCCTGGACGGGGCCAATTTTGACCCCAGGGGCTTCATATGCACAATCTTGGTAGAGGTCCACTAGGAGATGCTACATACCAAATATCAAAGCTCTGCACCTTCTAGTTTCAGAGGAGAAGAATTTTTAAAGGTTTCCTTTTTTGTTCATACGGTTCAAAATTGTGACCCCTGGGCAGGGACCAGTTTTGATTCCAGGGGCATCATATGCACAATCTTGGTAGAGGTCTACTAAGAGATGCTACATACTAAATATCAAAGCTCTGCTCCTTCTAGTTTGAGAGAAGAAGAATTTCAAAGTTTTCCTTCTTTGTTCCTATGGTTCAAACTTGTGAACCCCGGGGCGGGGTCAGTTTTGACCCTAGGGGCATCATATGAAAAATCTTGGTAGAGGTCCACTAGGAGATGCTACATACCAAATACCAAAGCTCTACGCCTTCTAGTTTCAGAGGGGAAGATTTTCAAAGATTTTGCTTTTTTTTCCTTTGGGTTGCCATGGCAACCAGGGTTATGAATGGAATTCAACCTCTTGAACAACTTAGGTAGAGCTTCACCGAAGGAACATCCCTGCCAAGTTTCATCAAGATTGGCCCAGTGGTTTAGGAGGATAAGATGTTTAACGAAATTGTGGACAATGGACAACAGACGACACACAACAGACATTAGGCGATCACAAAAGCTCACCATGAGCACTTCGTGCTTAGGTGAGCTAAAAAAGAATGTTGTGCAGAGTTCTGGTAAAAGAAACTTTAGGAAAGCATGGATATAACTGAAATAATGTTGAAATAAGCATTAAACACCATGCGGTCATTGAATCAATCAATCAAACAGATATGTATATATGTAATAATATATATCCTCTCTGTATAAATCATTGTAAGCCATTCACACATGAAAACAACAAATGTCGCAGGAAACTGTTTGATCTAAACAATCTCCAGCCTATGTTTAGCATATATTGCTAATTCTAAACCAATTAAACTTTTGACTAAACAATCCCAAGTTTTAATGACCCTGCAAATTACCTTGAGGAAATAGGTTTTTTGAAAACCTTGTGGGAAAACGAGAAAATGCTGGTAACCAGCATTTTCTCCTTTTCCCACAATGTTTTCTACCCTTTCAAAGATAAGTCCCATAAATTAACTCTACCATAAGACAAAATTTTCCACCTTTTCAAATTCAAACTATCTGGAGACGATAATTTCAATGTGGCTCAAATGATGTGGTTTTTTCTTGGGGAAGAAAACACTGTGGGAAAAGAAGAAAATGCTGGTTACCAGCATTTTCTCCTTTTTCCATAATGTTTTCAAAAGGCTTTTCCTCAAGGTCGTTAAAATTTGGGACTGTGTGGTAGTGGGTGAAATGCATCACATACAAAGATAAATTTGCAGTTAGCTCTTTACTAAATGACAAATTTTTGGACTGGACCAAATCCATAACATTCTGCAGACAAAATATTAAATCTTGGTAATATGATGATTTCTGACTTCAATAGGGTAGGAAATTTTGTAAGAGAAGGAGAGAATGCTGCTTACCAGCATTTTCTTCCTTTTACCACAATGTTTTCTATAGGCTTCTTTCTCAGGGTCGTTAAAAGTCCTCATTGTGTGGCAAAGAGTAAATGACGTGGAACACATTCTTGTAAAACATAAATTGTTTGATTGGTTGACTAAATGGCGTTAAATGCCATTTTCATCACAGCAACAGCTCAGTAATATCGTGTAAGTAGGGTCCAATAAATGCACTCGTCCAGTCATCCTTACCAGTAAAAATTTGGTGAGGGCAAGTGGATTATCCTTCTTTGTCTAACTAAAGAGCACATGCAAAATGGCAGGAGGACAAGTAAGAATTCTGAATTTTTTTGGACCCTCATAAGCCCTAGAGAATACATGGAGATCATTCTTGCAAAACATACATTGCTTGATTTATTGACTGAATGGCATTAAATGCCATTTTCATCACAGCAACAGCTCACAAATATCGCGTAAGCCCTATAGTATACCAGTAATCAGCTATGACGTTGAAGGATTTTGCACAAGAGTGCTCTCACCTATCCCCACATTTTGTGCAGTCTGACCTTAGTATACATTGGCCAAAGAGGCAATACTAGTTATGATGGTTGCATAAAGGGTTAACTATTTTATAGCAAACACTTTCTATTTATTACTATCTTTCAGTTATAAAATGGAAAACAGTTCCGGCTAATTTGCATATATTATCAAGTCTGGATTAACTTCACATACCTTTTCTATTTTGAACTATCAGAACTTTAGAGATAAGAAAAATTAACACTTTACGGTTACCATGTAATGTCTTGTTTTAACTCATTACCACACGACAAAATTTTTGTCTTGTCCAAATCAAAAGCATTTGCAGACGACAAAGTAAAAGTGAGTGAAAATTGGAAATTTGTTTTGTGAAGGGTAGAAAACATTGTGGGAAAAGGAGAAAATGCTGGTTACCAGCATTTTCTCCTTTTCCCACAATGTTTTCTAAAGGCTTCTTTTTCAGGGGCATCAAAAGTAGGGATTGAGTGGTAATGGGTTAATGACCCTCTGGTAAGAAGCTTATAAAGACATGGTGGGGAAGGAAGAAAATGCTGGTAACCAGCATTTTCTCCTCTTTCTCACTATGTTTTTTTATACTGTCAGAGACATAATTCCATCATTATAAATACATTGTCTGCAAATGGCGTCAATGTGAGCAAGTCTATTGTTTTCTTGTTTGGTGAAGAATTAACCCTTTCCCAAACGACAAACTTTTGGCCTAGACTAAATTGAAAGCATTTGCAGACGACAATTCAACTCTGGCTGAAAAGTTGATTTCTGTCTATGATAGTGTAGAAAACATTGTGGGAAAAGGAGAAAATGCTGGTTACCAGCATTTTCTCCTTTTCCCACAATGTTTTCAAAAGGCTACTATTCCAGACCCGTAAAAACCAGGGATTGTTTGGGAAAGGGTTAACCCTTTATCAGATGGCAAAATTTTATCCCCGTCCAAATTGAAAGCATTTGCATAAAACAATTTCAATGTGGCTCAAATGTTGCAATTGTTTAGTGATCGGGTAGAAAACATTGTGGAAAAAGAAGAAAATGCTGGTCACCACAAATGAATGAACAGAAACTTGTGAATGGTCAAAAATGTGAACCATCAATCCAAAAAGGAAATAAAGAAATTCCGTACATAAATTAGATGAAAACAGATAAAGGATAGTGCAGATCAATTTCAGTTGATAGTTCAAATATGACTGTATAACAGGGTAGAATGACAACTTTTCAAACAAAAAGTATCATAAAAGCAAAAAGTGTCAACTTTTCCAGCAGTCTGACCAGGGTTGAAACTTTTCACAGTTCCCAGATAGTACCTTTTTGCATGACTGGTCCTTTTTTTTTTTACCAAATGCCATCTATCTTTTTTAAAGATAATTAAATGTTATTCTCTGTATGTGTTTTTTTCTCAGATGTTTCTCTCTATAGAACTATAACTAATTTAGACATGTATTTCTATTCCAATTTACAATGCATCCAAGTCAGTATAGACAAATCATAAAATACATGACAAAGAAGTTTAACTTTACCAAACAACAAAGAATGGTCCAAATTGAAAGCATTTGCAGACGACAAAATAAGAGCAACTCAAAATTTGAAATTTGTTTCAAGCGGGGTAGAAAACATTGTGGGAAAAGGATAAAATGCTGGTTACCAGCACTTTCTCCTTTTCCCAAAATGTTTTCAAAAGCCTTCAATCTCAGGGTTGTAAAAACCAGGTATTACTTGGCAAAGGATTAAACCATTCTTGTCCCTTTGTACACAATTTAATAGCTTACTAAATTAGAAACAACGCAGAGTAAAATCCTTTAACTCTCTAGCAAAACATTAACAACACAAACTTAGACTAATCCAAATTGAAAGCATCAGCAGACAACTAATTCAATGTGCCTAGAAAATTAAAGTTTGTTTTGGGAAGAGTAAAACCCATTGTGGGACAAGGAGGAAATTCTTTCACCATAATGTACTTCACACACATAGACATCCAAATGTGACACTGTATTAGTGGTTATTATTGCGGGTCTAAATTTTCTTTAACACCATGACACTGACCTTACATATGCTTATATTTTCCACAAAAAATTACTATCATTTTCATTCAATATAACAAATTCTTATCTGTAAGTCGATCAAATGCATTTCAATGCTTAACTCTTTACCAAATGACACAATCTTAGACTTGTCCATATTGATAGCATCTGCAGATGCCAAAATAAACGTAGCTCAAAAATATAACATTGTTTAGGGAAGGTTAGAAAATATTGTGAGAAAAGGAGAAAATGCTGGTTACCAGCATTTTCTCCTTTTCCCACAATTTTTTCAAAAGGCTTCTTTCTCAGGGTCATTAAAAGTTGGGGTTGTGTGGTAAAGAGTTAAATTCAAAATGTGAGCCGCCTCTTAATTGGTATTCTGGGCGATTTTAATGAAAAAAAGCACTTATCGATATTGACAAGGTTCTCTGTCAATCGTTCCCGCATGACCCAGTGTCTAGGTAGAATGTGCTTTATTCTAGCTTAAATTAACGCTTGCGAATACCTTCGCTATTCTTATCCATAGGAGAAAATAGTGATGATTTCAATGATGCGAACACTTCTGGTTTTACGGTATATTCCTATTCCTTGATTGATTGAATTTGCATTTATTTATCGTCGCAACTGGTTGCCCGTATGGGCAACAACCCAACCTCCCCTCCTTGGTTTAACCCATTACCACACAATCCCTACTTTTGGCGACCCTGAGAAAGAAGCCTTTAGAAAACATTGTTGGTAAAGGGGAAAATGCTGGTAACAGCATTTTCTCCTTTTCCTACAATGTTTTCTACTCTACACAAAACAAATTTCAAATTTTCAATCACTTTTATTTTGACATCTGCAAATGCTTTTGATTTGGACAAGCCTAAAACATTGTAGTTCTGCAAGTTCATTCAATACATTGTACGTACATATATAGAAAAATTCTTGTGGTTTGGAAACTTTTGCGATTTTGCATATTAGCCATAGCACTCAAATTGTGAATTTCTAACTTAATAGCTGAGTCATTGTCAGGCTAAGATCAAAATTGAATATGCAGTCTTATCTTGATCTACACTATTTATAAGAACAACTTTAACTCTTTCACAAACAAACCCTGGTTTTTACGTGTCTGCAGTAAAAGTCTTTTGAAAACACTGTGGGAAAAGGAGAAATTGCTCGTAACAAGCAATTTCTCCTTTTCCCACAGTGTTTTCTACCTTTTTCGAGACTTTCCTACCATTTTCTGCAAATCTAAAATTGTCATATGCAAACTCTTTCTGTTTGGAAGAGTCCGAAATTTGTCATTTGGGAAAGGGTTAAATCTTTACCACACAATCCCAAGTTATAATCACTTGGGAAGAGGTTTCGAAAACAATGTGGGAAAAGGAGAAAATGCTGGTAACCAGCATTTTCTCCATTTCCCACAATGTTTTCTACCCTTACACAACAAATTTTGACTTTTAAGTCAAATTTATTTTTTTCATCTGCAAATGCTTTCAATTTGGACTAGTCTAAAAGTTTGTCGTTTGGTAAAGAGTTCATTGTGACAAGTATTTCCAGGGCTATCAGGTTATAATGATAGATATCTATCAAACAAAATGTTTAGTTGACGGTTTGTTGCAGCTCTTCACCATATGACAAAATCATAGACTAATCCAAATTCAAGGCATTTGCAGACAAAAAAGTAAATGTGACTACAGCCCTTAACTCTTTACCAAACGACAAAATTGTAGACCACTCCAACATGAAAGCATTTGCAGACGACAAAATAAACGTAACTCAAAAATTGAAATATGTCTTTTCCATTTCCTACAATGTTTTCAAAAGGCTTCTTTCTCAGGGTCGTTAAAAGTCTGGATTGTGTGGTAATGCTGGCTTATAACGACCCTGGGAAACAAGCCATTTGAAAACATTGTGAGAAAGGAAAAAATGCTGGTTACCAGCATTTTCTCCTTTTCCCACAATGTTATCTGCCCTATCAAAGAAAACTTGTACAATTTAAGCACCACTGAAATTCTCGTCTGCAAACACATTCAATTTGGACAATTTGTCGTCTGGTAAAGAGTTTAGTGTCTTTGACAAGGTAGGAAAGATTTTGGGAAAAGAAGAGATTGCTGGTTAGCAATATTTTCTAAGTTTTCCACAATGTTTAAAAAAAAACTTCTTTCCCTGGGTCATTTAAAAATTGGATTGTATGGTAAAAGTTTGATTGCCTCGGAAAAAATGAGTGATCAATTTTATTTTATGGGATATATTTATAGCCCAAGTTACTTTATTTTAGAACCATCCGTCTGTCTCCATCTTTTGCTTCCCATCTTCTCTCCTAAACATTTTACCATTATGGCAGAAGGCTTTACAAACATCCTAGTTAAATATGAATGATCAACTTGTAAGGAGGTTTCAAACATTTATTCACACAGAAGCTATTGTGGCAAAAGGAGAAATTGCATATTATGAGCAATTTCTCATATTATTACATCATTTCAAAAAGAGTTGTAATGTGTTAACCCTTTACCACACAATGCTGACTTTTTACAACCCTGGAAAGGAAGCCTTTTGAAAACATTGTGGGAAAAGGAGAAAATGCTGGTTTACCAGCATTTTCTCCTTTTCCCACAATGTTTTCAAAAGGTTTCAGTTCGGACAACACTAAAATTTTGTCATTTAGTAAAGAGTTAACACTTGTCCTACTGTAATAACTAAAATGAAATTTTCATTCCAATCATACAAACACACACTTTGCTATTTCAAAAAGTATGTTTTGAGGAATAATATCTCCTTATCGGACAGTGTAGATCTAAGATCAGACTGAATGTTCTCTGCACGTTCTTTTGACTGTACTTCATCAACATTACTGACCTTTGCTTTCACATTGTCCCTGTAAAAGATCTGAATGCATCTTTTCTGTAAAGAGTTCCACTATTAACCCATTACCAAACAATCCCTACTTTTGACGACCCCCAAGAAAGAGTCCCTTAGAAATCATTGTGGGAAAAGGAGAAAATGCTGGTAACCAGCATTTTCTCCTTTTCCCACAATGTTTTCTACCCTTTCCAAAACAATTTTCAAATTTTCAGTAACTTTCATTCTGCTGTCTGCAAATGCCATTTGGAAAACCCTAAAATACTGTCGTTTGGTAATGAGTTAACCCATTACCACACAATCCCTACTTTTGACGCCCCTGAGAAAGAAGCCTTTTGAAAACACTGTGGGAAAAGGAGAAAATGCTGGTAACCAGCATTTTCTCCTTTTCCCACAGTGTTTTCTATCCTTCCTAGAATAAATTTCAATTTTTCAGTCACCTTTATTTTGTCGTCTGCAAATGCTTTCAATTTGAACCAATCTGAAATTTTGTCGTGTGGTAAAGAGTTAAAGATGTATCTGAGGGAGGGGGATAATCATGTCCATCAGGGAACACTGGTTACTGTAACCTGTCAGGTGGCTTGATTAATATATTAGTTATGCAAAGACAGGTTTATGTAAATGAATGTCAACTCTGACCCAACTATCACTTTATTACCATAATTTCTTTTTTTAAAACAATGACAGAGCCTGTTTCTTAAATTTTTCAAACCCACCATCTAGTGCTAATTAAAACAAATGGACATTCCAAGTCAGGACTAGAGGTGCAGATTTTGCAATTTCTTACCCCAGGCCTATCTTGCTAAATACAACCCTGTATGTGAAATGAAATGTTCAAGCCAAAAGCAACAACCCAAACTTTTCTATTTCAAAGCTACTTTTTGGGGAAAGATATCTTCTTACTGGAAAGTGTAGATCAAGATCAGACTGCACAGAACTTGCTGTCTGATCTTGATCTACATTGTCTGCTTAATGTTGTTGAGTAACCCTTAGCAGCCTGTAGATTAAGGCTGACTTTTTATCAGAGTTTCTGTGCAGTCTGATCTTGATCTACACTTTCCACATAAGCAATAAATCAGGTGGTGACACTTAACATCACTTCTTCTATGTAACTCAACTGTAACTCTTAACCTTTTACCACATAATCCAAAGTTTTAACAACCCTGAAGGAAAAGCCTTCAAAATCATTGTGGGAAAAAGAGAGAATGCTGGTAACCAGTTTTCTATCCTCTCAGAGAAAAATCATTACTTTGGCTACATTCATTTTTTTATCTACATATGCTTTCAATTTGTTTAAGTTCAAAATTTGGTTGTTAACTCTTTACATAACTACGAAATTATGGACTAGTCCAAATTGAAAGCATTTTCAGATGACTGAATAAAATTGAAATGATTTGGGAAGGGTAGAAAACGTGGGAAAAGGAGAAAACGCTGGTTACCAGCATTATCTCCTTTTCTCACAAATGTTTTGAAAAGGCCAAGTGGAAGGGTTGTTAAAACTTGGGGATGGTGTGATAAAAGGTTAAACTATCTAAATCTACCTGTGGAATCCTTTTCCGTCAATCCTGACCACAATCCAACAGTTTGGAAGCAGCTTGTCCTCCGTCTCGAACTGTTTCACATACTCAAACCTGCTTTTGGCCATGGCTTGTGTCCCGTCACTTGCTACAGTAACTCTCCTCTAACATAGACATCTACCTGTAACATATAACAAAGATCATATAACTGAGGCCGAATCCCGGTAGCTAAGTCAGTAGTTAGAGCCCCAGATAAGAGGGCATGATGGTATTCTTAATCCATTATTTCTCTTCCAAACCCTATGTTGTGGGTACTCATTAGAATCGTCTCAATGAGACGATTCTATTGAGTACCCATAACATAGGGTTTGGTGAAGAATTATTAACATTTCGATTTGGAAATCAAAATCACGCCCTCTATCTGGTACTCTGAGTTATTGTGAGTATACAGGACTTGAGAACAGGGGGTAGGTGGTTAGATTCCTAGCTACGCCAATTTCTTTCCAAGGATTACATGGTATCGGACTCTTAGCAAAATCCAGAGATAAATTTTCGGGATGTTGTGCCACTGTTTTCAGCTTTGACAGTAAACCGATTTTCTATTCACCAAGATTCAGTTCCTAGCACAAATCTCATGAGCTTCTTTATCTGTTTGTGGTGGAGTTTTTTCACCTTTTCAAACTTTTAACATTTTTAAACCACCACTTGAATTTCTTAAATTGAGAGCTCCTAATATGTAGGAAATTACTAACGACATGTACAAGTAAAGACACATGAAAAATGGAACAAGTTGATGAATTTAATAATCCACAGTAACCCTGATATTTCCAAAGAAAAGTAAATAAGTACATGTATATCCAATCAATCCAATCCAAGAAAAAAAAAAAATTCAGTTACGTTCCACTCTTAATTAATATCCATTTTAAACTTTAATCACTAAAGGAATCAAGAACTCTAAATACCAATGCAAAAGCACTTGTTTATATACCATTGAGTGCCGTTGCACAATTGCAAAAGCACTTGTTTATATACCATCGTGTGCCGTTGCACTGACATGAAATACCATTGGGACGGTGCCGAAGTAAATCACAGCAAAATGGCAAGAAATGTTGGCCCAATGGCACAAGAAATTTTCACAGTCAAGAAATAACGTAATCTTCGCGACACCATTACAGCGTAACTATGTATCAGTAATTTCTTTATAGTAACGCAACTGACTAGATTCTTTCTTCGATCAAATTTCATCACCATTTTTTCTCTCTGTCTGAAAGTATGTATCTTTTTGGAGGTTCCAGGAAAGAAAAAATCAGATGAAAAATATTGAAGAAATGAAGCTGATTTGATTGATTTAATGGTTAATTACACGGCTTTCGACACTATTTAATCATATCACAGGAACAGCTCTCACATATCCAAGTATTTCCTGGGTTACCCCTTTACCAAAAGATAAAATTTTAGGTTTCTCCTAATCAAAAGCATTCACAGACAACAAAATAAAGGTTACTGAAAATTTGAAATTTATTTTGTGAAGGGTAGAAAACATTGTAGAAAAAGGAGAAAATGCTGGTTACCAGCATTTTCTCCTTTTCCCACAATGTTTTCTAAAGGCTTCTTTCTCAAGGTGATCATGAGTTACAGGGATTGTCTGGTAATGGATTGAACCTGTGCGAGGCTTGGCTCCGAAGTCTTACCCAAGAGCAAATATTTCCCCTGCAAGATCAAGAGACAGTTTCTTATAATCTAGAATCTAGCAATGGACAATGCAAGATCAGAGATCAGACTGCATATTCTATGCAGTCTGATCTTGATTTACACTGTCAACAAAAGGTTCTGAAGAAGATGAAGTGAAAGGCTAAAAGGTTAAAACTAACACAGGCAAAGACGAATAATAAATATTATTTCTTAAGGAAGTGAATAACACTACTTGAGCACCTATACAAACATACAGGGAATTATCTGAGAGATTTGTAAATATATACATTTCAATAAAAAAAAATCTCTATTCAATCCTGTAATTAAATTTTACAATTTCTTTTTATAACAAAGAATCTAATGGTTGATTTTTTTTTCAAAATTCACTGTGCCTGAATTACAAGGACAGTCAATTAAACAAAAATTCAGTTTTTTCACCGAGTATTCATAGATAACTTTAACTATTTATTAGACAACAAAATCTTAGACTTGTCCAAATTCAAAGCATTTGCAGACATTCAGACAACAAATTCAATCTGACTCATATGTTGAAACTTCTCTTTGACAGGGTAGAAAACGTTATGAGGTAGAAAACGTTATGAAAAAAGGAGAAAATGCAGGTAACCATGCAGCATTTTGTTCTTTTCCCAATTGTTTTCTACCCAGTGCTGGAAACATAATCAAATTTTGAACATTCATTTATTTTCTGCAAGACTTAGTGCTTTCAATTTGGACCAGTCTAAAATTTTGTTGTTTGGTAAAGGGTTAGACCAGGAAAGCAATTATTTCTCAGGGTTGTTAAAACTGGATTGCACTTTGATTAACCATTATTGTCATTTACTTTTTGACTTAAATGGTGTTACATGCATTTTATTACCTGAATAAAGAGGTGCATTTTAACCCTTTACCAGACGACAAAATTCTAGACCTGTGCTGGGAAAAAATTTGTCAACGATTACTGGATCAGTGGAAATTTTTGTGACATCGGAAATTTTTGCAATTTCACTTTTGAAAAATTCGCAAACTTCTCTGTTTGTGTTTTTTTTACGGTTTTTAACACATTCAAACAATTAATAAGTACCGTACCTTAAATTTGCAAGCATTTCCATGCCCAAAATGACGGTAATCAGTAATTTGCAAATTTGTCCACACATGTACATATCCATTGATACAGTAAGTAAATTGTTGCTTTACTGTTACTTCCTTTGACTTTACAAAGTAAGAAAACAATGCAAGAAGATAGAAAAATGCCTTTTCCCACCTGGTTTTCAAGAGATCCATTTTACCCTTTGCCAAACAATCCAATAGTTAATGACTCAATCTTTTACCACATGACAAAATTGCAGACTTGTAAAAAATGAAAGCATTTCCAGATGACATGACAAACATGACCTTAAATAACAAAATTTTCTTTTGGAAAGGTAGAAAAAATTGTTGGAAAAGGAGAAAAGAGAAAATGCATTTTCTCCTTTTCCCACAATGTTTTCAAAAGCCTTTTTCCTCAGGGTTGTTAGAACTCAAGAATATGTAGTAAAGGGTTAAACATTGTTGGAAAAAGGAGAAAAAGTGGGTTAAAAGCATTTGATCCAACTCCCACAGTGTTTTCTAACCCTACTACAGACAAACTCTAAACATTTGAGATACATTTTTCAACTCTTTACCAAACAACACAATTTAAGACTAGTCCAAAGTGGAAAGCATTTGCAGATGAAAAAATTATTTCAACTCAAAAATTAAAAGTTATTTAGAGAAGGGTAGAAAACATTGTGGGCAAAGAAGAAAATTGTGGTTCACAGCATTTTCTTCTTTTCCCACAATGTTTTCTGAAGACTGCATTTTCTATACCTTGTAATCTGTGAAACCATGCAACTGACTGGGGCAAGATTTGGCATAAAGATACAAGAATGATTATAGTTTCATCAAATAAAGATGAAACAGTTAAAAAAGTAGATGAAAAGGAGCACAGATGTATCTTTAAGGAAAGGAATGGCAGGCAATAAATCCTTCTCATTGAGGAATGACAATGCCTTTTTTATTACGAAGGAACCTCATAAAACTTGACTTCACCCTTACCTTGCTCAATCTATTGGAATATCAGAATATTCAACTCTTTAAAAAACAATTCTATATTATAAAAACCCTGAAGAATACTTTGAAAACATTGTGGGAAAAGGAGAAAATGCTGGTAACCAGCATTTTCTCCTTTTCCCACTATGTTTTCTGCCCCTTTAAAGACAAATACAATTATTTCAACCACATCATTTTTCTTGTACGAAAATGATATGAATGGATATATTGAACAACTCTAAAATTTTGCCATTAACAATTTATCAATGAATATTCAAGTCGTTTTTGCAAAAATGACTCACCAGGCATTAGATCATCATTGATAATGCATGTACCAGGCAAACTGATAGTATTTTTTTGTCTGCCATCAACCATTACATTACGTATACAGCTTTACTACATGACAAACTCGTCACCAGGCAGCAAGTCTTTAGACCAGGGCCCCCGATTTAGTAAGGTAGTTACGAACAAAATTTGTGTTTTAAGTTTTAAGTTTTCGGTAACTATAGCATCATGGCATATTTCTACAGTGAGATAAGAGATAACATTCATGATTATTATGGCAAACTGTTGGGATAAATTATAGTCAGTCCGATAACCAGAGCCTTTTCATTAAACAAAATCATCAAGTAAAACTGCAAAACAAAATACTCTGTGTTCTTAATATTCTGAATGTCTGATTTAACGCCTGTATTTCAGAAGAAGGGCAAGTAACAACACATATTTCTGTGACTTTGCTGAAGTTGTGTACCTTGTTTATTAGAATGACTTAAATGTAGGGCCTGAATGCCAGGCTACAATAGTTTTCGAAACTAATCATGATACTTATCTTAAGTATCTCGTGGCAGGAACATGCCATCATACTATAGTTACCTAAAACTTGCGTAAATTTTGTTTGTAACTACCCTTGTAAAATGGGGCGCAGGTCTGTTTGAAGGCATGTGCAAAAGATGCATTAACCCACCATATGATTTAGACCGGTCTGAATTTAAAAACCTTTGCTGATGACAGTTTCAGTGTGGCTCATATGAAATAATCTTTCTTTGATAGGGTAGAAAACATTGTGGGAAAATGACAAAATGCTGGTAACCAGCATTTTGTCCTTTTCCCACAATGTTTTCAAAAGCCTTCTTTTTCCGGGGCATCAAAAGTCATCATTGTGTGATAAAGTGTTAACCTTTTACCACAGGACAAATTTTAGTCTTGTTCAAATTCAAAGCATTTGCAGGTGACAATTTTAAAAATGGTTCAAACAGTGAAAGTTTTCTTTGATACAGGATGAAACATTGTGGAAAAAGGCTGTTTATCAGCATTTTCTTCTTTGCCCACAATGTTTTCTATAGGCTTCTTTCTCAAGGTCGTCAAAAGTAGGCAATGTGTGATAATGGGTTAAAGGGTTAAATTTGTGAAGAAAAGCATGTACAAGTATAAATAAGTTTTTACCTATTCTGATCTTTATTTCCTCAATACTTTCTACTCCACATTTTGTACAATGTAAAACCATTCAAAATAGTGCGCAATAAAACTGTGGTAAATTTTTTTTTAAAGTCCACAATGAAATAAAATTTTAACCTCATACCTATAAAATTAAGTTAAATGACACTTTCAACCCGATAGTAAAACCTATAATTTTGTTTTAAAAGTATTTTATGTGGAACAAAATTCTACAACAGTACAGATTCAAGATCAGACTGCATTTTCTGTGCAGTATTATAACCATGATCTACTATGATTGTCCCCAAAAAGGTCCTTGACTTGTTCCTAATAGCCCAAGGATTAATGTTGGTCTTTACAACCCATCCAGATTGAAGGCATTTGCAAACGACAATTTAGATGTGGCTCAAATGACGGAAGTTGTCTATGCATGGGTAGAAAACATTGTGGGAAAAAGAGAAAATGCTGGTTACCAGCATTTTCTCTTTTTCCCACAATGTTTTCAACAGTCTTCTTCCGCAGTCATTGTCTGGTAAAAGGTTCACAATTTCAAAACGAATCTTTTTTCCCCTTTATCAGCCAGGAGTTGAAAAAGAGCATAAACAATCATACTTCTCTATCTACTTAAATTCACAACAAACTCCTTCAATGCAATATCAAACTGTTTACCAAAGGACAAAACATTAGACTGGTCCAAATTGAAAGCATTTGCCGATGACAAAATCAATGTTACTCAAAAATTGAAACTTCTTGTACTGGGAGGGTATAAAACATTGCAGGAAAAGGAGAAAATGCTGGTTACCAGCATTTTCTCCTTTTTCCACAATGTTTTCAAAAGGCTCCTCTCTCAGAATTGTGAAAACCCAGGTTTGTTTGGGAAATAGTTAACTTCAATGCATTTATCCCTGTTCCAAGTATTCTGTGTTTTAACTCTTTACTAAACGACAAAATTTTGGACCAGTCCAAGTTGAAAGAATTTGCAGAAGAGTAAATAAATGTCAATCAAAAATTAAATTTTTAGTTTGGTAGGGTAGAAAACATTATGGGAAAAAAGAGAAAATACTGGCTACCAGCATTTTCTCCTTAAAAAAAAAATCCCACTATGTTTTCAAAAGCTATCCTCAAGTTTGTTAAAACTCCGGATTCTGTGGTAATGAGTTAAAGACCCTGTCAGGAGGCAGCTTTTGAAAATAATGAAAGACAGAAAGTCTGTTTTCCTCAATGTTTCTAACTCGATCAAAGCCTGAAACACCATCAACTGAACCATATTTTATTTGCTGACTGCAATTGCTTCCAACATGAACAAGTCTAAAATTTGTCTAGCTCAAACAGGTTTAAAACTCTTATTAAACAAGAGGACAAAATTATAGACTGTTCTACTGTATAATGTGGGTAAATATGGGCAGGGGTGTGCAATTTTGGAATTTTCCCACTTGCCCAGGGACAAGTTGGACTGAATTTCCTACTTGTCTGCATTTAAAGTTTATTTGTCCTTTTTTTCCCCCACAACAACTGCATTTAGCGAGAGGCCTCACTCACCAGGTCAATACGTAACTTTGTTCCTTTTTGCTGTTTATTTCAACAAGGGGTATTCAAAGCTTGGAATAAATGGAGCATTTGAGGATCGTCATTGATGTAAATATGACATTTCCTTATCTGGTTTGGCTAAAAAATTCACTTGCCCCTGGACAAGTGCTCTGGAAAAATTCACTTGTCCGCAGGCAAAAAGTCCCGAGTCGGGCAAGTCGGGCATAGGAATTCAGCACCCCTGATGTGTCAAAAAGTTTGTGAATTACTAATTACTGACATTTTGCCTATGAAAATGTTTGTGAATTCTAGATGCTTGTTAATTGTAGTTTATTTGTGGTAAATTTATTTTTTCAAATTTGAGAAACCGCAAAAATTTCCACACCGCAATGTATATACAATGTATGAGTGAACTTGCAGACAATACACTCAACATGGCTAGAACCAAGACTTTAACCCATTACCACACAATCCCTACTTTTGACAACCCAGCGAAAGAAGCCCATAGAAAAAATTGTGGGAAAAGGAGAAAATGCTCGTAACCAGCATTTTCTCGTTTTCCCACTATGTTTTCTACTCTTCACAAAACAAATTTCAAATTTCACTTTCATATTGTCGTCTGTAAATGCTTTCGATTTGGACAAGCCTAAAATATAGTCGTTTGATAATGAGTTCATGTGTTTAACAGATCAAAAATCATTGTAAAACTTAACCCTTTACAAAATGACAAAATGTTACACTGGTCCACATTGAAAGCATTTATAGATGACAAAATATACGAAACTCAAAAATTCAAATAGGGTTACTAGCAGGGTAGAAACATTGAGGGAAAAGGAGAAAATGCTGGTTACCAGCATTTTCTCCTTTTCCCACAATGTTTTCAAAAGGCTTCTTTCTCAGGGTTGTTAAAAGTCGGAATTGTGTGGTAAAGAGTTAAATGTGAAAAAGCCTCTAGTTACCAGCATTTTCTACTCTTCCAAAAGTATCTTCACAAGTCCTTTTTCCAAAGGTCATAAAAACCAGGATTTGTTTGCAAAAGGATTAATACCTTTGTCACATATTTAGAACTTTTCAATTTTTACCACAAATTCCAATAAATTTAAATCATTATTGGGAAATTTTTTTACAAACCTCGAGCTTGTCAGTTAACACTTCACCAGACAACTCCATCTTTTACTCTAAGAAAGAACGCCTTCAAAAACATTGTGGGAAAAGAAGAAAATGCTGGTAACCAGCATTTTCTCCTTTCCCCACAATGTTTTCTATAATTTCACTGCCAAATCTCATGTAATTCCAGTCATATTAAAATTGTTGTCTGCAAATGCTTTCACTTTGGACAAATCCAAGTTATTGTCGAGTGGTAAAGAGTTGGACACTTGAGAACTGCCTAACAATATTGACCAAACCCAACACTTCATCAACATTTACCACCCAATCCCAGAGCTTTTGAAAACATTATAGGAAAAGGACAAAATGCTAGTAATTAACATTTTCTCCTTTCCCCACAATTTTTTTTTCTGTACTGTCAAAACCAAAATTCTTAAGTCTGACTCACATTGAATTTGTGGCCTGCAAAATTAACCCTTTAACCCTTGGTGTCCGTAGTTGTGGAGAAGAGCATCCGCCTTGTATCCAAAAGGTCCTAAGTTCGATCCCCAGGAGCAGGTGTCAACTTTGGTTTTTTTCATTGGCCCACACATTTGGCGCGAGTACTGATGTAGTCACCAGGAAGCAGAGTCAAGAAAGATTAGTATAAGTTGTAAGAACTTGTTTCTCAATTGATGTAAAATAAATCAGCATTTTCTCCCTTTACCACAATATTTTCTACCCTGCTAGAAACAAATTTCAATTTTTGAGTTGCATTTATTTTGTCTTCTGCAAGTGCTTTCATTTTGGACCAGTCTAAAATTTTGTCGTTTGGTTCAGGGTTAATGTTTTCAACTTTCTCAAGTCAAAAATTTTGTAATCTGGGAAATACTTGAAATTAATTCAGCAATCCTCTAACGGAAATTTACTGAGCAAAGTATTCCAACCAGCTTACGTGTATTAACCCTTTCCGAAAGGACAAACTTTTGGACTAGACCAAATTGAAAGCATTTGCAGACGACAATTCAGCTCTTGCTGAAAGGATGATTTCTGTCTATGATAGGGTAGAAAACATTGTGGGAAAAGGAGAAAATGCTGGTTACCAGCATTTTCTCCTTTTCACACAATGTTTTCAAAAGGCTACTATTCCAGACCCGTAAAAACCAGGGATTGTTTGGCAAAGGGTTAAGCCCTACTTTTCCCAAGTATTCATGGGATGGGTGATGCGTCATAGCAGACAGGTCAAATCTTCGAAGAATATGACATGCGCAGACAACAGCATCATTTGGGAAAGGGGTTTAAACTTTGTAATGTGTATTTGTATATAATAACAGACTTTTGTGAAAAAAATAACAAAAGCATACCCCTTTAAATCCCTTTAAAACACTCTGGTTATCTGATGTAACCAATCAATCAACTTGATTTATCCATTGAGAAAATTACCTATTTAAACATTTACTCACCTGTCAGAAAGCTCATTGTCTTCAAATTTCATAAATTACACGCCTAATAATTCCAAGTATGCATTGATTCACACCTATTCTATTGTATTTCAATATGAATTATTGATACCTCACTACAGCGCCAAAATAAGTTGAGGACTTAACCCATTACCACTCAATCCCTACTTTTGACGCCCCTGAAAAAAGAAGCCTTTTGAAAACACTGTGGGAAAAGGAGAAAATGCTGGTAACCAGCATTTTCTCCTTTTCCCACAGTGTTTTCTACCCTTTCCAGAACAAATTTCATTTTTTCAGTCACCTTTATTTTTTTGTCTGCAACTGCTTTCAATTTGGACAAGTCTAGAATTTTCTTGTATGGTAAAGAGTTAATTAAATATTTTGGACGTGATTCAAATCCTACATTGGAGTCCCTTTGCTATTAATGACTTTAACCCATTACCACACGAGAAAAATTTAGACTGGTCCAAATTGAAAGCATTTGCAGACGACAAAATAAAAGTGACTGAAAAATTGAAATTTGTTCTGGGATGGGTAGAAAACACTGTGGGAAAAGGAGAAAATGCTGGCTACCAGCATTTTCTCCTTTTCCCACAGTGTTTTCAAAAGGCTTCTTTCTCGGGGGCGTCAAAAGTAGGGATTGTGTGGTAATGGGTTAATGACTTAACTCTTTACCAAATGATAAAATTTTAGACTGGTCCAAATTGAAAGCACCTGCAGATGACAAAATAAATGTAACTCATAAATATAAATTTGTTTCCAGCAGGGTAGAAAACATTGTGGGAAAAGGAGAAAATGCTGGTTACCAGCATTTTCTCCTTTTTCAACAATGTCTTCTACAAGCTTCTTTCTCAGGGGTGTTAAAAGGTGGGATTGTGTGGTAAAGAGTAACACTCTAGATCGTAACATGTCCACACTGACCAGGTTAACCAGCATTTTCTTCTTTTTTCCACCATGTTTTCAGTTTTATCGAAGGCATTTCCCATTACTTGGGTCACAATTAATTCTTTGTCTGAAAATGCCCTGAATTTGACTTCAACTGTCTAAAACTTTTCACCTGCAGAAGATCTTTGTTCAGAATCACAAAAAACAGTCAACCAAAACCCCTAACAACAGACCCAGCATTTTTCAGATCTTGAGACAGATAGGTTATGAAAACGTCAGGGAAAAAGGAGAAATTCTTTTCCCACATTGTTTTCTCCCCTTGCACAGAAAAATTCCATCATTTGAGTCATGCTTAACCCATTACCACACAATCACGACTTTTAACGACCCTGGGAAAGAAGCCTTTTGAAAACATCGTGGTAATAGGAGAAAATGCTGGTAACCAGCATTTTCTCCTTTTCCCACAATGTTTTCTACCCTTCCAAAATTGAATTCCAAATTTTGATTCAAATTTGTTTTGTCATCTGCAAATGCTTTCACTTTGGACAAGTCTTAAATTTTATTGTCTGGTAAAGAGTTAATTCTTTATGACACGATCCCAATTAACGACCCTGACAAAGAAAGCCTTTGAAAACACGTTCGGAAAAAACATTCCCATAATGTTTTCCAACCTTCCAGAAACATGATGGATAATAATCCAAGTTAGTCAACCAACTACCTACATTATAAGGTTAGACTGTCCCCTTGACCTGATTAATATTGACCAATGGTAAAAAGCTTCAACCCAGCAAGCCTTGGTAACTCAGATGGTAGCATACAGGACTTCATCTTCACAAGCCAATGCCGACGATTCACTATGTTACTCTACCCTTTGGGGATCGAGCTTGATTTTTACGTTCACCCGATACGCTTTCTCATTGGATGCAGCCAGCTCTAGCTGCAACGAATGAAATCGCTCGTAGCATTTTATCTGTGATAAAAATAGAACAAGGTCTCTACCTTTCGAATAAAAGGTAAAACATGGAAACCCACGTGGATGTTTGCTTATCGCTTCATGTGTATTCGTAAGCGGCTTGTAAAACGATATTTCATTTGCTTTTAGAAATATGATGTAAAGGGGGGCAATAACCAGCATCCAATAGAGGGCGCATCACAGTAATCTCGAAATCGGTTTCAATCAGCCAAGGTTAGATCCACGCAGTGGCTCACGAAGATGACAGGACTTGAGAACAGGGAGTCGTGAGTTTGATCCCCAGCTCGGTTAATTTCTTTCCGTGGATTGATAATAGTCATTATGACAGGATTCATTCCTCTAGTTACCACTTATTGTTGTTTCGACAACGGTTATGTGGGAAAGCAGCCAGTGGCTTGGAAAGAATATTGTGCAGAGAAACTGATAACAGAACCTCCACGAAAGCATGGATAGGTACACTGGCTGCTGCATTATAACTGAAATAATATTAAAAATGGTGTTAAACACCATAATCAATCAAATACATTTATTTGTCAGTTCTGTCTATACTGCAGCAACTTTTTAAGATAACAATTATGCAGCAATAAAAAAACTTATGGATCTCATAAATTCTTCGGGAGACATCGTGACTTAAGTCTGAAGGGTGACACGGTACAATCATGGAAACTTGATTGTTGAACATCTTAGTTATTCAAATGTAGTGGTTTAACACATTAACATACAAATGCAAGTTTTGAAGACCCTGGAGACAAAGCCTTTTGAAAACACTGTGGGGTAAAGGAGAAAATGCTGATAACCAGCATTTTCCCCTTTTTCTTCCACAATGTTTTTTTATTATTTCGAAGTCTGGAACAACACTTGAGCTACTCTCTTAATCTGTATTCTGCTATTGTTTTCAAAATGGTCAAGTCTAAGTTTGTTGTTTAGTAAAGAGTTAACCGCTAACCAAACAACACAATTTTGCCCTTGTCTAATTTCAAAGCATAATCGGACAACAATTTTAATGTGGATCAAATTCTGGGATTTGCCTATGAAAGGGTAGAAAACATTGTGGTGAATGGAGAAAGAGCTGGTTTCAAGCAGTTTCTCCTTCTCCAACAATGTTTTAAAAACCCTTCTCATTCAGGTTATTTAAACTGTGGATTGTGTAGAAAAGGGCTAACCCTTATGTAAGGTAAAGGGTTAAAAGAGTTGTTCCATAGAAGGTTAAGATGCCAGTGGCTTGTTGATTTGCTGTTGTGGCTTCCATAGAGCATGATCCCACCCCACAGGTTCTGTCTTAACTCTTTAGCATACAATCACAAAATTCTAAGGAGGATTTTCTCCTTTTTCAATGTTGTTTCCTACCCTTTCCAGCATGTTCTCCTTTTTCCTCAATAATTTCAAAAGCTTTCTTTAATAGGGTTGTTAACCCTTTACCCCATAAGGCATTTCTATAGTATCTCTGATTGTCAATAAATAACAGCAAGGATGAAGTCTTTTCTTATGTGTATTATATGACACCTTTTGCCACAATGTTTTTCAAAGGCTCCTACAAGCAATGCGTAGAAATGAGTATCTATGGGGTAAAGGGTTAAAGGACAGCTTTTTTGGTTTGTTAGGTAAACGGTTATAGATGTATGAAAAATTTACCGGTAATTTACCCAAAATCATTTGTACTGTTTTTAGGATCTTTATAGCCATTTTCAACATTATTTGGGTAAGTACCTTGGCAACCAATGATTTCTGTTCTTTCTCTTGGATTTTTTTTCTATTTGAAGTTTTTTTCCTTGGGGTTGTAAGACATGGAAGAGTTTTTTAAAGGGTAAAAAAATGGGGTTAAACAATAAAGTTGACATAAATATAAATAGCATTTACAGAAATCTGCTTAGTAATGACAGGCAAAAACCACAAACTACAAACAAGCAATATCTAGAAACAGTTCATTTTAACAAGTCCAATTGACAACAGAACATTTGAGTGGGAACTCAAGGCCTTCTGTCGCCCACGTAGATCAAGATCAGATTGCAGAAAAATGTGGCTGTTATCATTTTCACAATGCTGCTCCAAGTTTAATTCTTCACCAAACAATCCTGGGTTTATATGAACATGAGGTGGAAGCAAATGAAAACAATTGTGGGAAAAGGAAACAAGAGGGCAATGATGGCCCTGAATTTGCTCACCAGAACCTTTTGACCAAACATGATACATTTTAAATCTCTTTCATAATATTATGGCAAACTTTCTGATTTAGCTTTTATAATTACTGGACTGGGTGTTTGGCCTGTAGCATGTACATGTACCCAAGCTTTTCCTAGACTCATCTAAGATTTCATCAAAACAAACATTTTGATAAAGTTTCATGAGCACTGAATTTAAATTGTGGACTCTAGAGTATACTGAAGATTTTTTTCTAAAATTTGACCTGGTGACCTAGTTTTTCATCTGACCTGACCCATTTTCAAACTTGTTTCAGATGTCATCAAGACAAACATTCTTACCAAGTTTCATAAGTTTTAGCCTGAAAATGTGGCCTCTTGAATGTACACAAGGTTTTTCCAAGATATGACCAAATGACCTTGTTATTAACTTGAGGTGACTATAATTTTCAAACTAATCAAAGATGTTACCAAGAAAAATATTGCAACCAAGTTTCGTGAGAACTGGACTGAAAATTTGACCTCTAGAGCATACCAAAGTTTTTTTCAAAGATTGTTCACAGTGACTTAGTTTTTGAAGTCAACCCAAAGTAAAGTGTCTTTCACTAAAGTTGCCTTTGAAGCCAGTGACAATACAGAACAGACCACACAAGGCTCGTTAAAGAGTTAACCCTTTCCCAAACAACAAACTTTTGGACTTGACCAAATTGAAAGCATTTGCAGACGACAATTCAACTCTTGCTGAAAAGATGATTTCTGTCTATGATAGGGTAGAAAACATTGTGGGAAAAGGAGAAAATGCTGGTTACCAGCATTTTCTCCTTTTCCCACAATGTTTTCAAAAGGCTACTACTCCAGACCCGTAAAAACCAGGGATTGTTTGGGAAAGGGTTAAGCAATCAAACTCAACAGTTCTTTTCTTTTCTTATTTCCCAAGACTTTCTAAGTGTGAGAATAACAAAACTTTTGATTGGCTAAACCAAATGGTTTAGCCAATCAGAAGTTGTATCATTTTTACATATAGAAAATTCTAGACAATAAAACTAGGAACATTCTTAAGAATGATTAGTGAATACGAACCCAGGTCTCATGGTTCACTTATGAAGGTGTGGGTTCATGCCCCATGGCTGGTCATTAAAATTATAAACAGTCTTTCTGAAGAGACATTAAGCAGAACTCAAGATAAGAGGGAGTGATGGTATTCTGAATCCATTATTTCTCTTCCAAACCCTATGTTGAGGGTACTCATTAGAATTGTCTCAAAGAGACGATTATAATGAGTGCCTACAACATGGGGTTTAATGGAGAATTATCAATATTTTCAATTTTCAAATCAAAATCACTCTCTCTATCTGGAGTTCTGATTAAGGTAGAGGACCCATAAATAGAAAACAGCTATTTCCACTATAGTGTTATCCTACAATATTAATGCTAGGATTAAAAATGAGTATTATTGTACTACTTTAACAGAGCCACTTTTTCCTTTTTGTCATTCTTAGAATTATCATTTATCAATCTAAAACACTATATTCTCATTACCTTAACTCTTTACCACACGAGAAAATTTCACTGGTCCAAATTGAAAGCATTTGCATACGAAAACATAAATAAATGAAAAATGAAAAATTGAAATATGCCTAGGAAAGGGTAGAAAACATTGAGGGAAAAGGAATAAATGCTGGTTACCAGCATTTTCTCCTTTTCCCACAATGTTTTTTACAGGCTTCTTCTTCAGGGTCATCAAAAGTAGAAAATGTGTTGTAATGGGTTAAACCCAGGTCCTGTGTGAGGTAACTCTGTATCAAGCATGTTAAAGAATCAGACTTAACTTAACCCTTTACCAAATGACAAGATTTTAGACTGGTCAAAATTGTGAGCATGTGCAGACAACAAAGTAAACGTAAATCAAAAATTGAAATTTGTTTACGGCAGGATAGAAAACATTGTGGGAAAAGGAGAAAATGCTGGTCACCAGCATTTTCTCCTTTTCCCACAATGTTTTCAGAAGGTTTCTGTCTCAGGGTCGTAAAAAGCTGGGATTGTGTGGGAAAGGGTTAAAATGGGTTTTGATCTGTATTTTGCACATTCCCCCATCACAAAACTAACAGCCATCAGGCAGCATCACCCATATGGGCAACCTGGTGGTGACAAATAAATAAAGGTAAAAATCATTCATTTCTAGAGACAGAAGTCACAACAAAGGAAGAGTGTATTCACATTTGCACAAGTCAAATATAGAACATGATCGATAGCTTTTCAAATATCATCTAAACAATATTGCCAAACTTGTGTTACGATATTTATGATTGCTGATAAACTACAATTTGTCTATGAAAGAAAAACATTAACTTTACTGAACAACCCCCTTGGTTTCACATCCATGAGAAAGACAGCTTTTTTGGCTAAAAGTAAGTATTTCCTCCTTTTCATTTAACCCATTACTACACAATCACGACTTTTAACAACAGTTAGAAACCTGACCATTTTCTTCTTTTCCACAATGTTTTCTACCTTTTCCAAAACAAGTTTCAATGTTTTGAGTCAAATTTATTATGTCATCTGCAAATCCTTTCAATTTGGACCATTCTAAAATTTTGTTGTTTGGTAAAGAGTTAGTCCATTACCACACAATCCCTACTTTTGACGACCCTGAGAAAAAGGTCTTTTGAAAACATTGTGGGAAAAGGAGAAAATGCTGGTAATCAGCATTTTCTCCTCTTCCCATAATGTTTTCTACCCTTCAAAAAACAAATTTTAATTTTTCATTATCTTTTATTTTGTCATCTGCAAATGCTTTCGATTTGGACCAGTCAAAAATTTTGTTATTTGGTAAAGTGTTAAATGACAAATCCCACCATCTGAACCACAATAATTAACCCTTTCCCAAACAATCCCTGCTTTTAAAGACTCTATAAAAGAAGCATTTTGAAAATATTGTGTGAAAAAGAGAAAATGCTGGTAACCAGCATTTTCTGCTTTTCCCACATTGTTTTCTACCCTCTCAGAAAAAAAATTCAATTTCTGAGTCAAGTTTATTTTGTCGTCTGCAAATCCTTTCAATTTGGACCATTCTACCATTTTGTTTTTTGGTAAAGAGTTAAAAAACAAGTTCCTCAATCTGAATGTTGACTGATTGTACAGTGTTTAACATTGTTTTCAACATTATTTCAGTTATATCCCGGAGGCAAGTGCCCCTATCCATTCGTTCCTGGAGTTTCTTTTACCAGTAGAATTTTTCTTTCCAAGCCACTGGCTGCTTTCCCACATGATCATCGTCGAAACAATGGTCAGTGGTGGGAGAGAAATGAATCCTGTCGCAATGACTATCACCAATCCTTGGAAAGACATTAACCGAGCCAGAGGTCAAACACCCTGGATCTCGTGTTCTCAAGTTCTACATGCTATCGACTGAGCTACCAGGGTTCGGAAATGAAAATGTTATCCATAAAATACAGGAGCCATGCTCTGTAAAAAGTGGTTCAATGAATCTACTAAACAGTATCAGCTCAGTGTAGTTATTATCTCTAATTCCAACAATGTTTTCAAAAGTCTCTCCTTAACCCATTGCCTAACGATAATATTTTAGACTGGTCAAAATGGAAAGCATTTGCAGATGACAAAATAACAGTGACTGAAAAATTGAAATTTGTTCTGGGAAGGGTAGAAAACACTGTGGAAAAAGGAGAAAATGCTTTTCTCCTTTCCCCACAAATGTTTTCAAAAGGCTTCTTTCTCAGGGGCCTCAAAAGTAGGGATTGTGTGGTAATGGGTTAAAACTCAGAATTGTGTGGTATTAACGGACAATGTATTGTGTAAATGCCTAAATCCTCTACCCAACAATATCATTTTTTCACATAGACAGTTTTAGCAAAAATGGTTGGAAAAGGAGATGATGCTGGTAATCAGCAGTATTCTGTCTCCTTTTTCAGCCATATTTTCTGTCCATTCATGGACCTTTTAATTTTGTCTGCAGATGCTTTTTGTTCAGTTGGCAGCATCTACATTTTGCTGTAATTAAAGATACATCTGCACTCGTTTTCAGCCAGTTTTTCACCCATTTCATCCTTATTTTATGAAACTATAATCTTTTTTACCGTATATCATCATGCGAAATATTGCCCCTAGCTGCTGCATGGCAGCAGAGATCACAACGGGTATAAGATACATTTTATACTACAGATCCTATAAGGTATCGCAGTTGTCATTTTTAGTTTGACATCAGCCAGGACAAATTCCTTGAGTTTTTCCATCCCTTACACCATATTATATTGATGATTTATCTATGTTTACATAGCTGAGCCACTCTACACACTTTCAAGTTTTAATCACATTTTTTTCTCTCTAACGGTAAGGATGTATTTGTACATATATATGGAGTATGAAGTTAACCCTTTATCACCTAATCCCAACTTTTTACCAACCCAAGAAAGAAGCCTTTTGAAAACATGGTGAAAAGAGGAGAAAATACTGGTGACCAGCATTTTCTCCTTTTCCCATCATGTCTTCTAAATTTCCCAAAACAAGTTTCAGTTTTTCAGTCAGATGTAAATGCTTTGAATTTGGACCAGTCTAAAACTTTGTTGTCTGTTACTGGAATTATCAAAGATGGATATCTGTCAGGTCTTATTTCATTTTCATACAGAAACATGATAAGTTACATTGTATTTGCCTTTACCACATCATGTGTTGAAACCTTTCTTTTGTCCTGCGGCAGAATATTTCAAACCATTGTGGCAAGAAAAAAAGTGGTTGAATGTTTTAACTTTACATTGTGAATGACAGCTTAACCCATCACCACACAATTCTACTTTTGACGATCCTGAGAAATAAGCCTTTACAACATGTGGGAAAAGGAATAAATGCTGATAACCAGCATTTTCTCCTTTTCACACAATGTTTTCTACCCTTCACAAAACAAATTTTAAACTTTCAGTCACTTTTATTTTGTCGTCTGCAAATGCTTTCGATTTGGACAAACCTTAAACTTAGTTGTTTGGTAATGAGTTAAACCTTTGCGTCACAACAATACCAAAATTAAACATCCTGAGGGATAAGGCTTTTGAAAAGATTGCGACAAAAGGAGAAAATGCTGGTATCAACCAGAATCACTATCTCCGGCTAGGTGGCATTATACATCTACAAATACACATCTATTTGGGCATTCCCGGTACAAAACCAAACTACCTTTTAAAACAAAAAATGTTACTTTGAATTTCAAAATTAAATAAATGTTTACTCAATAAAATGCTACCTGGTGCGCCTCATTCGGCTATGATTGGCTAGCATGTAACCTATGCAACAGTACCGGTAATTTATTAACCCTTTGCTCCATAGATACTCATTTCTACGCATTGCTTGTAGGAGCCTTTGGAAAACATTGTGGCAAAAGGTGAAATTGCTCGTGACGAGCAATTTCACCTTTTGCCACAATGTTTTCTACACTATCAAAAGGTGTCATATACCCATAAGAAACGGCTTCATCCTTGCCGTTATTTAGGGTCAGTTTGGGATACCATAGAAATGCCCTATGGGGTAAAGGGTTAAAACAGTCACTGCATGCTTGGGTAATAGGCTATTAGCTTCCCTATAAGCCCTACTTTTACCTGGTACATAGGGATGAGTGATGCATCATAGCAGACAGGTGGAATCTTCCAAGAATATTACATGTGCAGACAATGCAATGGGAAATTAAAAATGTCCTGTTCACCAAAGAAAATATAAGTTATAATCAGTGAAAAGGGGGGCTAAATGAATTTGCTAAAAGTATCAACTCATCTCAGCCTGCGCAGTCTGTACAGGCTGACCTGGGTCGAAACTTTTCACCAAAGCAGTAATATTGTATGATGCTAAACAGTAAAGCAAAGGGAGAAAGAACTGGATACCAAAAATAAAAGGGTCCTTTTCACAAAAGAAGATTATGAGCCATGCTCTATGTAAAAGGGGGCTTAACCCTTTACTCCATAAGGGATTCCTATTGCATCTCTAATTGACCCTAAAGAATAGCAAGGATGAGGCCGTTTCTATTGTGTAAATGACACCTTTTGATCGCATAGAAAACCTTGTGACAAAAGGTGAAATTGCTCATGATGAGCAATTTCACCTTTTGCCACAATGTTTTCAAAAGGCTCCTACAAGCAGTGAGCAGAAATGAGTATCTATGGAGTAAAGGGTTAATGCATCTCTCTGATGCATGATACTAAGCAAGTCATCACATACTTTTGAAGCAAAAATAACCACTTTTCTCCACAAATGACTTAATCATGAGGTAGACTGGTCCTTTGAGATATTGAAATTGACCAATGGTGAAAATATTTAGCCCAGATCAGCCTGCATGGAGTGTGAAGGCACTTGATACTTGCTCCAGATGCATCAAGCATCCTTTTTACAGAGCATGGCTCATATATTTGGCATTTTCTGATTTTAATAAGTGTCACAACATCATGTTGTTGACGAAAAAAGAAATTTATTGTCAATTTAATTGCACGCTGCTTTAAGATATATAAAAGTTAATTGTCTTTTCTTGATCAAGATATGTACAATATATCATTGCCTGAAGTTGAACACCAAATCTGACACTTTCACTGTGGCATAGCCACACATGAATACATTCAATCTTAAAATTATTGCAACCACACATCAAAACAAACTATTTTCTGATTCAGAAATGCTATAAACATGAATAAATAAAGTCTTTGTCCTTTTCACACAGTGTACTTCCTTGGTATAATGTCACATTCACAATAATACACGTACCATCAATGTTCTGAAGTCATCAAAATCTTGAACAAAAAATGTAAAAGTGTCAAAATACTTTTATGCAAATCAGAGTGGCATACAAACCACAAAAGCAGTCAATTTATAAACCTGCAAGTTCACAAGTAAAACAAACAATTTTGATGAAATGATACCTTGCACCGAAAAAAGACCTTTTCAAAAATTTAAACAACGTCACTCAAAATCGTTCCCAGTTGCCCATTTAGCATCAAATCAACAAGGCAACACTTTACACTTTACCAAACAATCCCTACTTTTTACCACCCTGAAACAGAAGCCTTTTTCCCACACCATTTTCTATCCTGCTTGACAAAAGTTTCAGTTTTTGAATTAATATGTTAATTTTGTTGTCTGCAAATGCTGTTAATTTTGACCAATCTAAAATTTGGTGTGGGATAATAAAAGGTTTGAGCCATGGTCAATTAACTCTTTACCAAACGACAAAATTTTGCACTGGTCCAAATCGAGAGCATTTGCAGAAGGCAAAATAAACGAAATTCAAAGATTAACATTAGTCTCCAGTAGGGTAAAAAACATTGTGGGAAAAGGAGAAAATACTGGTTACCAGCATTTTCTCCTTTTCTAACAATGTTTTCAAAAGACTTCTACCTCAGGGTTGTAAAAGCCAGGAAATGTTTGATAAAGGGTGAAGACTGGGTTTAGTGCATCTGCAACAAGTATCTATCAAAGCCAGTCTATGCAGTCAGTGCATATTGGCCGAGGTCAAAACATTTAGCTATCCAGAGGTCCAGATAAAGGGAGTGATTTTGACTTCAAAATTGAAAATATTAATTATTCTGCACTAAAACCTACGCTGTGGGTACTCATTAAAATTGTCTCATTAAGACGATTCTGAATACCCACAACATAGGGTTTGGAAGAGAAATAAAGGATTTAAACTAACATCACTCTGTCTTATCTGGAGCTCTGGTTATCATATTTTTTTTTCTGAATGTCAAAGAACCATTCTACCCGAGGATTTAGCCAGCTGTAAAACAATCTGGATTTCGTGGATCCATAAGTACGAGTAAGTATGAGATGAGTAAAATCATAGGGTTAGGATATTTATGTAAGGTTCTTTAGCTCTTTCACAACTGAATACATAAATTGCATCTTCCTTAAAGCTTAAAATACATTTCCACGACAGATGAAGTGATACTTCCATCATAATCTAGGATATAGCAGTGGACAGCATAGATTAGTGTTCCCTTTTCCTTTCCTCTTCAAATTATGAGCCACACATTATTTTTGATCTGCAAATGCTTTGGCTCTACACAAGTCCAAAACCATGTTATTTAGCAATGGGTTATGATAGCTCTAGCATTGACAACCATCATCAACCCCTGGATAGTTCAACTGGAATTCAATCCCAGAACCATTCTGTATGATTTTGACTGCTATACCTGGCTCTGCTGTTTGCAGTGTCTTTTGATTGAATTTGCATTTATATATTGTTACCACTGGTTTCCTATATGGATGACTCCCCCTGGAGGCTACTGATAATGTTATGGGGGCTAGTGCAGATACAGGATGAAACCCAACCTAAGTTTTGCCTGGTTCTCATACATGCTCAGTGTATAGCACCGTCACGTAAAGTCTCATCTGAAAGATTATTAGTAATATTCGATGGCTAGCCATGGAGATCAAAACAACACCCTCATGATCACCAGTCAAATACTCTACCATCTGAGCTATGCAAGCTGGTCAATAGTAGTGTCTACAATTCTATGATCTTATTATAATTATACTTTACCTTTTCCAAGCAATTCCTGGTTTTTATGGTGCTGGTAAAAACAAAAAAAAGTTTTTGAAAACAATGTACCAAAGGAGAAAATGCTGGTAACCAGCATTTTCTCCTTCCCATATTCTGTAATGTTTTCTACCCTTTATGGACAAAAATCATCAATATATAACATTTAATTGACATCTGTAAATGCTTACAATTTCATCTCATCAAAATTTTGTCATTTGGGAAAGGGTTGAACACCCCGGTCCTGCTGAAAATAAATGTTAAAAACATTATAGGAAACTGAATACTTACTTGGAAAAAAAAACAACTAATACAAACGCACAAACGTGATTTAAGACTTAAACAGGTGATTAAGACCTTTACTACTACACCATAAAATAGGATAACAATGTTGCTGTTATCAAAAAGTTTATTCCTTTCTCACCTGACGAAATATTAAGAAATACCAGCGATGAACTAACGCTGTAAAGTCGTTGTGGGACGAATTCAATGCACTCTTGGTCTTTCTGCCACGACTTATGTTGAATTGTTACATATTTGTAAGATTTGAAGTTATTCCATCGGGTATGTCTCTCTTTCAACTTTTTTCTTCCTGTTTCATAATCGGAAAAATGCAAAATCTATTGCATTTGACAGCTGCTTAGCCTCATGTTGTTTACATGGAACATTTGGAAAATTTTACATTTGAGAAGAGGCAGCTGAATGGCCGAAATATTGCGATTTGTATGTAGTTGATTTCCGGTATAGGTAAATACTGCGTCCGAATAAAGTACCAGTGACGGGTATCGGAAATCTGAGCTTTCTCATCTCAACAACTAGTTTTTATTCCTAAAGAAAAACGACGAAAATTATCTGTCATGTGGAGTTGATAATATGTCAAAAAGTGTAAATAGAGAGTATCTTGTCGTGGTTTTAAGTCATGAGCCTGTGGTTTACCACACTTTGACAATCTTGAGGACAAATTGAGATTGACTTTAAATCACTGAAAATAAATGTAAATGGGCGTTTTGAAAAGCTTCTTTTGACAAAGAACTGACGGTACACTTAAATATGTTCATCGCTGTCAAGTCTAACCATGAGACAGAAAACTTTTTGCCACACGATCCCAAATTTTAACGACCGAATTTTGCCACACAATCCCAAATTTTATCGCCCGAATTCAGGAACAATTTTGAAAACATTGTGGAAAAAGGAGAATATGCTAGTGATCAGCATCTTTTATATTTCCAAGATATGTTTTATCCTAAAGAAAAAAGATCTCATCATTTCAGCGACACTGAAGTTGTCGTCTGCAAACCATTTTTATCTAGATATATACGAATATATTGTCTTGTATAGAATCAAAAGAATGAGATCAACTACGCATCTTCTTCGTCTTTCTTTTATTCAGCGAGATGAACATACCAGTAAATTCCTTTCCGTTTCATGATATATTCCCCAGTTTTCTCGGCATATCTGGTTGCTTTACTACACCGAAATGCACAGGATAGTGATTTTTCCCTATGGCCAGTGTCCGTTTTCGCCAAGCATAGATTAAGAATGTTTTTGTCTGGTTTTCCAAGAGTTTCTAAATGTGAAAGTTGAAGTGAAGGAAAGACAGATGAAAACTATAGGAGAATGCGCATTCCTTCTTATAAATTATGCTGTCTCAAATTCTTTCTACCGTAGGGGTAAAAAAGGTAGCTGAGACCTGCCAAACCAAATTACTAATTACTCGGGGATAAACATTTGTTGGAAAAAAATGGCAAGAATAGAGAACGTTTAATTGTGGCTACTTTGCCGCGTTTTTTCCAGACTTTTCAACAAGGGTCAATCTTTTTAGTAATGGGTAAAAGTAGTTAAAGCTTGTGACCGAATTTTTTGCTCAATCTGACTCAAATCTTAACCCTTTACCAAACAATCGTGGTTTTTTTTTTTTTTTTTTTTAGTTATATATGTTATTCCGTTTGTAAAATTAATGCTTTCAGACAAGTCTAAAACGTTGGTAAAGAGTTAACCCTTTACCACACAATACCGACTTTAAACGTCCATGTGAAAGAAGGCAATTGAAATCACGGTTGAAAAAGGAGAAAAAGATGGTAACCAGCATTTTCTCCTTTTCCTAAAGTGTTTTTCCCCTTTCTGATATAAATCTAGAATCGTTTGTACCGAGTTTAATTTGACGTCGGCAAAATGTCTTCAATTTGGACCAGTCTAAAATTTTGTCGACTGGTATAGAGTTACATTAGTTAATAGTACACTGTAGAGGGTCTATAATTGAATTCGAATACAGGCCTAACCTTGTACATTAAGGTTTTAACAAAACAATAACTTAACATGTCAAACATAAATCTTACTTAATGACTATATTTTAGTGCATATAACAAAAATGAAAATCATACTGTTGACGTTAATGAAAATAACGTGTTAAAAAATGAATACAAAGCGACCATTGTGGATTTCACTCTAGATAAAAAGACCAACATTTTTGACTTGTCCAAATTGCAAGCATTTGAGGACAATAACATGAACATAACTCGAACTTTGAGATTTTGTTTTGGAAAGGTAAAAAGATATTTGTGAGAGAAGGAGTAAAATGTTTGGGATCGGTACTTTCTTTTTTTCCCCGCAATATTTTTAAAAAGTTTCTGTCCCATGCTTAAAGGTCGGGATTGTGCGATGAGGTGTTCACACGGACTCACACTTCCTTGTACGAAACCCCCTTATAAGCAAATCTATTGACCTGTTGCAATTTAGATTCACCGAATCATTTTGTCAATTCGATGCTTTGTAACGGAAACAATGATGCCTTTGAACCTTTGCACTCCGTAAATCTTAGCTGAACGAGGATATTGACAAGAAAAACTCGACACGTGCCGGTGCATTACATGCCAGTAAAATGCATCGTACTGTAACGCTGGCGGATATGACCAACTGTTCGATATAAATAATGTAGTTCTAACCATGTTTAAATTCCAGGAATAGCCACGTGGTTCTGTCTCGGTCAAACTAGTGGAAGGTCGATCTTGGAACTTACAGAGTTAAATACATATTTAGAATGGGTGGTGTATGCAGTCCCTATAGTTACAGTAACTGGGGACGTGAGCCGTCCATAAGGACCTAAGTGCTTCTCGTGCCAGTATCCACAAAAAATACCAAAAGTTGTCCAAAGCACCTTAGGTCGTAATTTCACGTTTGAGTAGGTCTGCGACTTAGCGGTCCCTGGAAGAATTCATGTGAAGAAATACAAGTCAGAGTTGCGCTAGTATAGTGGACTCTCTTGATATTTGAAATATAAGGATAGTAATGATACATTGTACATTATTTAACACTTTACCATACGACATTATTTTAGACTTGTCCAAATCAGAAGCATTTGCAGACAACAAAATAAAAGTCACTGAAATTTTAAAATTTGTTTTGTGAAGGGTAGAAAACATTGTGGGAAAAGGAGAAAATGCTGGTTACCAGCATTTTCTCCCTTTTCCACAATGTTTTCAAAAGGCTTCTTTTCCAGGGGGGTCAAAAGTAGGGATTGTGTGGTAATGAGTTAAATAAAAATCGAAGGTACCACCTATCAGGAACTGTTTTTTTCCGCCCTTGTATCATTTTCTTAAATTTACAGGCTACCGAAAGGCTTTAGCTTGCTCTTCGCATAGTGGTGAACCGAAATCAGTACATGTATTTAAAATTAATTCATCAAATGACAAATCAATGTCAAATTCATATTGATCATTTGAAAATATGACTCGCAATAAAAACCAATGTGGGGGCTGCCGCCCCCATACACCAACATAGCGGGTTTCTCCGAGAACTGATGGTGTCGCACCTCCGCGAGGCTGCTATCGGGTCGTACGCTTTGTCAAAAGTATTTCTATGAGAAATTTTGCAGTAGCACTTTTGTTGCACTGTGTCATGGAGCTGAGAGGGCTGGTTGTGTATATTTTAGAATGTCTTCAAATTTAGGCAGCGGGGGATTTCTAAGATGTGTTTCTATTTTAGATTGACAGAACTTTTTAGTGTCACTGGAGGAACAAAAACTTGGGGTCATGACCATTAACCGGTGTTTTTGAGAGGTTAATTTCTAGGATGCATGTTTTGGTTAGGTTTCAGCGGAAAACGCAATCGGTTGACATATTGTTTTTTATTTTAAGGACTATTGACGTAATTTTGATACAAAGAAACAGAAAAGCAAACATTTTGCGATCTGTGACGCTTCTAAGATGGCCAATTTCATAATATTCTCGATATGGCAAAATAGCGGAGGTGTGATACCTAATAAAGTGTATAAGACCCCCGAATGTTTGATCTCGTTCCTCACCATGTGGGCAAACATGTCACGTGGGTTTAAAGACCAATTCGTATGTCTCTTTCAAATTTATTTTCTCAATAATAATCGTCGGAAGTTCGATCGTGTGTCATCTATTGTAATTAGACTTTATCCTTAGGCTGCCAAGCGCGATTCGATGACTTTTTGTGGATAGTGTAGAGTAAGATCAGATGCCCAGGACGTACAGTCTGATCTTGTATCCATTATGTCCAATACAGAAATATTTTCCCTAAAATATATCTTTGAAATAACAACCTTTGGGGTTTTACCCTTGGCTTCAAAGTTTCATTTCAGTTATTTAACAGGATAGGCAAGGTGTCTACTGCGGAGAACATAATTTATTGCGAGAAAAAGTTATTTCTATGAGACAAACAAGTTTGTTTAAACTCTTTACCACACAACCACTAGCAACGTGGAAGAAGAAAGCTATAGAAAAACATTGTGGGAAAAGGAGAAAATACTGGTAACCATGAAAGGCTCCTTTTCTCGCAGTGTTTTCTACCTTATGACACATGAATTTTGTGTTTGATTAGTATTTTCGTCGTCTGCAAGATTTCAAAGGTCACATGTAGGCCTACTGGAATCGTGTCTGCTCCATTTCTCAGATTCATATTCAGAAGCCTCAAGACCATTGAGAGACTTTAGAGTGCAGAACCTTCGGGGGAACTTCGCCTCCCTGGACCCCCCACCAGGGCGCTAACCTGGAAACGCTGGGGATCTACGCCCACCCGCTGCAGGCCGTATACCAATCCAAATTAGCTACGCCCCTGCTTACAGTAGGCATGCACGAAACAGAAGATCACAAACGATCGGAAAGTGTCGTCTTGAATCAGCATTGGCGAACTGATCCAAGACGAAACTTTACGCAAATGTCCGAAATGTCCCTTTAGAACTGCGTGTTGCAGGCCGGTTATTATTTGTTGTATTCACAACCTGAATAAGATGATATGCAGAGTAGGGGATCTACAAACTAGTCTCCAAGGTGAAGGTCAAATGGGTTCAAAAGTGACATATGTTACTAGTTCCAAGGCCCGCATTCATGGCATTCTTAAGAACGTTCTTTGGCTTACTCTCCAATATTTACTAAATTTGAAAGTAACACAACTTCTGATTGGCTAAACAAATTATTTAGCCAATCAGAATTTGTGCAACTTTCAAATTTGGAAAGTTCTGAAGAACAAGCCGAAGAACGTTAAATTCTTGAAAAGGCCTATAGTGAATATGGAACCAGATCTTCTGATCCTCTTACCGAATTGAAAAGATTTACACATTTGTCCATCTTGATAGGATATATGCAGAACGAAACTTCACATACCAGATGCAAGCCACAATGAGGTCACAGGAAATGGGGGAAAAGGTCAAAGATCACATGAACAATATGTCTCAGTGACATTGAACGATAGGTCACTATAGCTTTTTTGGTGCGGATTGGTGTAAATCGGTTTTCGACAAAAATATAATCTAGTTCCAAACTTGAAACGGAATTTGGGGCAGTTTTCACCGACCATTCATTAATCTTTTTGCTGTTAAATAACTAAAATGAACATTTTAAGTAGATATTAAAACCCAAATTTTGTTTATCTTCTTTTTTTCCTTTTTTTTTGGGGGGGGGGGCTGGATATGTCCTTATCGTACAATGGGGAACAAAGGTCAGACTATACAGGACGTGCAGTCTGATCTTTGTTCCTCACTGTCTGCAAAAGACCAATGAGTCACCCTTAGAAATTCAGGATTAAGAATTGTCCAAATTTCTAGCTAACGTTATTCCTGATTAGGTGAACCATATTGTCGAGCCAATCAGAAATTGTGTGACTTTAAAAATTTCTGAATTTCAAAATAGTTGGTGAATATTGGGTGTTGAATCCATGTTCAATTTCAAGATCAGTCTCAATACTGAGACTGTTACCATGCTCTTTTTTGGCGTAGCTGTATGATCTCACTTTTGACCTACTTTGGGTACAAGGAATGAATCGCACCAGGTTGCATTTTATTGAGTAAACGTTTATTATAGTTTGAAATTCAAAGTAACGGTTGTCGCGAAGAAAAGAAGTCCGGTTCTGTACTCAGAATACCCATACTAGATAGGTGTGTTTTGTAGAATGCCATCTTTCGGGAGGTAATGGGTACAGCGCTGAACTGATTTTCTGTTTCGTCGCCGTTAAATCTGTGTTGTGACGAAAAGCAATTTATTTTTTGTGACAGATATGAGCAAGGACAAATTATTAGTTTTATTTCCGTAAAGCGTTGTCGTTTATAAGTTGTAAATTTGGGAGAAAAAAAAGAAAATTGACGAAATTTATCGTTTATAGGAGCCATTTTGTGCCTGTTTTGGGTAACGTAAACAATTTTTTTTCTTATTTATGTTTACCGCTTACATTGGAAATGTTTGTATTTGAAACGAATGGCCATTGAATACGCAAGTTATGGGTGTTTTTTAATTTTAGTTTCGTCGTCCTTCTGTGTTAATATGAGAACCTAAACATGTGCACATAAACCTACATGGAGATTTCCCCCATTTTTGTTCGCGATTGACACCTTTGTACCATCTGCAACCATTAAAGACCTAAATGGCATTCTGTGACAGTAATTATTGTCTGTACTATGTAGACAGAATATATATTGTACGGTCAGGTAGCAGTGGTTTTCGAAACTTGTTCACAGCTGTAGTGAATCATGTTCGCCACCTCGCAAAAGTCAGTTTCCATTGCATTTTGGCATTCTGAAAGAAAATTCGATTTCGTCAGCGTACTCTGTTCGTGAGACCATAAAAAACGGTAGGATCGCTTGTGAGAATGGTAAAAGTTTGCAGCATGATACATTCGTTGTACGGTCAGGTGGCAGGGGATTTGGAAACTTGTTCTTGGCTGTGGCAAATCATGTCGCCACCTTGGATTGGGGGGACATGCTTCGCCACACCGTGGACAAATTTCCAAGTCCCTTGCCAACTGACCGATCAACTATTAATAATCAAGGAATATTATCCAATCAGATTGGGAGAAATTTCTTGAGAGCATAATAAAGATATATACAGGCTACGAATATCTACGGGAAATAAAACTATATACTTCCGCCATTTCATATTTTGTGTTATTTCCGACGAAATTAACCTTTCAAAGAGAATTATGCGTTTGAAGACCATTATGGTTGGTTTAATTTATAATCTTTTACGTCACGAGACATCTATGTGAAGGACAAGGGGTCACGAATAAACTATTTCTAAACAACAAGAATACATCGGGAGCGTCATTATCTCCCGCTAGACGGCGTTCTACAAATACGTGTACATCCATCTAATTTGGGCATGCTGGGTACAGAAGCGGACTACTTTTTTAAAACAACAACCGTTACTTTATATTTCAAAATGAAATAAACGTTTACCCTATAACATGCTACTTGGTGCGATTCATTCAGCTAAAATCGGCTAGCATGAAACCTATACATCGACCATTCATTAAAATATGTTCTACATGCTTGGGTAATAAGGGAATATAGCTTCAGTATAAGCTCTACTTTTCCCAGGTATTAGGAGGATGGGTGATTCGTCATAGCAGACAGGTCATATCTTCGAAGAACATGACATACGCAGACAAAGCTGGGAGCGTAGTGCTTAACCCATTACCACACAATCCCTACTTTTGACGTCCCTGTGAAAGAAATTTTTGGAAAACATTGTGGGAAAAGGAGAAAATGCTGGTAACCAGCATTTTCTCCTTTTTCCCACGATGTTTTCAACCCTTCACAAAACAAATTTCAAATTTTCACTCACTTTTATTTTGTTGTCTGCAAATGCTTTCGATTTGGCTTAACCTAAAATTTTGTCGTTTGGTAATGAGTTAATACATGTAGGTGACGTCATGTGCAGATTGGTTTAGCAATCATGCTGCTTAGTACGATTCATGGAGCTTTTTGCGGACAATATAGATCAAGATCAGACTGCACAAAACGTGCAGTCTGATTTTTCATCTGCATTGTCCGATACGGTATTTACTTTCCAGTGAAATCAACTTTGAAAGCGCAATAGGCCTATTTAGGTTCTGCTATTGAGTTGAAATTTCATTTCAACCGTATTTAGCAGTTTAAACATTGACCACCCTCGTGAACAAATGGTAAACTTGTTCAAATTGAAAGTAATGAAAGACAACGGTTTAATCATAGGTCAAAAGATGAAATTTGTCTTTTTATAGAGTTACCAGCATTTTCTACTTTTTTTTTCACAATGTTTTCAAAAAGCCTCTATCATAGGGTCGTCAAAACTTGTCACTGTGTGATACAACGGTAAGAATCAGGCCTTTCTGCATCAAAAAGTGTATACAGGAGTTTAAAGACGGTAAAAATTCCAGATTGATTGATCGATCGATCGATCGATTGATTGATTGATTGATTGATTGATTGATCGGTGTTTAACCCTTTACCAAACAATCCCTGGTTTTTACGACCCTAAGATGGAAGCTTTTTGAAAACCTTATGGGAAACGTAGAAAATGCTTGGAACCAGCATTTTCTCCCTTTCCCGCAATGTTTTCTATCCTGCTCGAAACAAATTTCAAATTTTGAGTTACTCTGAATTTGTTGTCTGCACGTGCTTTCAATTTGGACCAGTCTAAAATTTTGTTGTTTGGTAAAGGGTTAACGCGGTTTTCAACATTATTTCAGTTATATCGCGGCGGCCAGCGCACCTATCCATGCTTTCCTGGGGTTTCTGTTACCAGTACTCCGCAGAATATTCTTGCCAAGCCCCTGGCTACTTTCCCATATAACCATCTTTAAAACAACGACCATTGGTGAGAGAGGGACGAATAAATCCTGTCGCAATGACTATCATCAATCCTCGGAAAGAAGTTGGCTAAGCCGAGGATCGAACTCACGATTCCCCGTTCTCAAGTCCTGTGCGTTACTGACTGAGCCACCGGGGCTCGGCAAATTCCAGAGAACTGGCTCGGCCAATTTCCTTCCTAGGATTGATGATCGTCATTGCGACAGGATTCATTCTTCTCAAGTTCTGTGAACGCGGATCATTTTGTCTACGATGGTTATGTAGGGAAGCTGCCAGTAGCTTGGGAAGAATATTATGCGGAGTACTGGTAGAAAAAATCCATGGAAAGCATGGATAAGTGCATTGGGCGCCGCGATATTACTGAAATAATGTTGAAAACGGCTTTATAACCATACAATCCATCGATCATTCATTCATTCATTCATTCATTCAATCAATCAATCAATCAATCAATCAATCAATCAACCAACCAATCAGTCAGACTGAACTGAAAAGAACATGCAGCCTCACTTTGGAGTGCATTTTTAACCGTCGAAGGTGGTCGAGTTCACGTGAGCCATACTTTGTGAAAATGAGGTTTAATACATCTGCAAACCGTATCGACCCAGATCGCAGGTTGCAGTCGTTTGGGAAAGGGTTAAAGGTAGAGCATCCTAATGTGGATTCGTGTAATATCGGCTTTCATCGCCGAAAAACGGACGGATTCGGCTAAGACTCGGGTAATCCGTAATCGATCTCCCGATAGATACTGATTCCCCGAATCGATTACTTGGGTCTTGGCCGTTGTCTGCGCACGCCATATAAACTTCGAAGATTTGACCTGTCTGCTATCACTCTCTTCCCCCCCCCCCTCCCCCTAGCAATGGAGAACATGGCTTTTATCAGTACTTTCGAGGAGAATTCAGGCCTGGTTTAGTTCCAGATTCCTGTAAACTGCTGATCACAGCTGAATGAATCGCACATTAAATAAACGTTTATTGTAGTTTAAAATTCAAAGTAGAGGTTGTCGCGTAGAAAAGTAGTCCGGTTGCGTACCCAGAATGGCCTAAATTAGATAGATGAGTATTTGTAGAATGCCATATAGCGGGAGATAATGGAGACTTGGCTGAATCCCTACGATGGAAGGCGATGTTACACGAATCCCATTACGGTGCCCTATTCTTAATGACAGGACATAAAATATACACCACTATAGATCATGCAAGACACAAGATAACGTGCAGCCTCAGTTTAAACAATATTTTATTTCTTACTGACAACATATACATCCATCATTCGAACAAACGTTGTGAAAAGTATGGATTGGAAATTACATTACCTAGTAACTTAAATAAATTCCATTCCTTGATGAAATTTTATTTACAGTATAATTAACAAAATTTTACTAATGATAAAGTTAAAATAAACAGTAAACTGAACACTATAATAAATAACAAATAACAATCAATAATTAATGGATAGGGCACCATAATGGGATTCGTGTAACATCGCCTTACTTCGCTAAAATCGTACGGATTCGGATAAGACTCGAGTAATCCGTAATCGATGCGGGGAACCAGCGTCTACCGGCCGATCGATTACGGATTACCCGAGTCTCAGCCGAATCCGTTCGTTATTTTCCGCGAAGAAAGGCGATGTTACAGGAATCCTATTTGGGTGCTCTATCATTAAAATTTTCTCTCACTTAAACACTTTCTCCCCTTAAATCTGTAGAACAAATATACATGCACCATGCTCTGTGAAAAGGGAGGTTAAAGCATCTGCAAAAAAGTGTAAACCAGTGTCAGCCTAGGCTGACCTGGGTCCAAACCTTTTGCTATTAGTCTGTTTTCCGCATGTCAAGGGTCCCTTCAAGCGCATTATTTGGACGTTTGTTTGACAAAATGGGTTTTTAAGGATCCACAATTTATAATGACTTGCTCGTTATAACGCATTTAGCCCCCTTTTCCCAACACATTGCTCATATGTATTAAAAACACATGTTTGAGAGAAGTTCTTCTGACTTTTAGTAGTTTAACCCGTTTCCCAAACAATCCCTGGTTTTTACGGGTCTGTCATAGAAGCCTTTTAAAAACATTGTGGGAAAAGGAAAAAATGCTTGTAACCAGCATTTTCTCCTTTTCCCACAACGTTTTCTACCCTATCATAGACAGAAATCATCTTTTCAGCAAGAGTTGAATTCTCGTCTGCAAATGCTTTCAATTTGGTCCAGTCCAAAAGTTTGTCGTTTGGGAAAGTGTTAAAAATACGTAATCGAGAGAAGTTCTTCTTACTCTAAGTAGATTTAGAACGATTTTTGCTTGTCCCAGCGCATGCAAAAATCTCGAAAATAAAGCAAATAGTGTGTCAAGCTGAATAATTCATAAGAATGAGATGTGTGTTTAAATGTCATTGTACGACAATAATTCACACTTCTGAGCGACTATAGTTGGCCAGGAAATACTTTCTGACGTAATTAACTCTTTAGAAAACGACGAAAAATTTAAATTTGCCTAAACTTAAAGCACCTGCATATGACAACTGAAATATGACTATGTGCCTTTTTTTTCAAAGAGTGGAAAACACTAGGTTGAAAAAGGGACAATACTGCTAATTAGCATTATCTGCTTTTGCCAGGATGCTTTTAAAGCCCTTTTCTTTTCATGGTCCTGACCATGTAAAGGAGAGGTCCTTTGGCTGAAGGTTTGTTCAAAGCATATCGTTAAAGCATATCGTCGGTTTACTTCAAAAACCTCGTAACTACAGCTTGTAACAAGCTGTAGTTACGAGGTTTGTCGAAGTAAATCGACGATATCATTAAAACAAATGTCCTAAAGCATATCGTCAAATCATATCGTCGGTTTACATGTACTTCAAAAGCATCGTAACTACAGCTTGTAAGAAGCTGTAGTTACGAGGTTTTCGAAGTAAAATCGACGATATCATTAAAAAATGTCCTTATCGAGTACAAGGTAGAAATTACATTGGCAAAAAGTTACAATGCTCACAGCGAGCAATCATCATTTTCCAACAACGGTACAAAAGCTAGCTTTGTATGGCCAGGCAGTGTAAGTTAACCCTTTACCCCATAAGGCATTTCTATGGTATCTCTAATTGACCCTAAATAACAGCAAGGATGAAGCCATTTCTTATGTGTATATGACACCTTTTGATAGTGTTGAAAACATTGTGGCAAAAGGTGAAATTGCTCGTCACGAGCAATTTCACCTTTTGCCACAATGTTTTCCAAAGGCTCCTACAAGCAATGCGTAGAAATAAGTATCTATGGAGTAAAGGGTTAAAAAAAACATTTAGTTGAGGTTTAGAGAAACCATATGGAGTGCAACACGCGAAAAGGGTCATTCGGACATTTGCGTAAAGTGTCGTCTCTGATCAGCGTATGCAGTCCGCACAGGCTGATCCGAAACGACACTTTCCGATTTTAGGTGATTTTCTGTTTTACCCAAGTCTACTGTAGCACAAAATCTAATGTAGTCGTAAAGTGCCGTCTCGGATTAGCCTGCGCGGACTGCGCAGGCTAATCCGGGACGACACTTTACGCAAATGTCCGAATGCACCTTTTCGCGTGTTGCACTCCATATGTGAAGGACCTTTATGGACGAATCTTCATATGGCGCGGGAGTATGTAGTATACTGGTCTGTCCCGCAAATAGATGTAGACATCGTCGGTTTACTTCAAAAATCTCCTAATTACAAGCTGTAGTTACGAAGTTTTTGAAGTAAACCGACGATATAAAGGTTGTCTTTATATAAAGAAACATTTATCTGTATAGTTACGAAGTTTTTGAAGTAAACCGACGATATAAAGGTTGTCTTTATATAAAGAAACATTTATCTGTAGTTACGAAGTTTTTGAAGTAAACCGACGATATAAAAGGTTGTCTTTATATAAAGAAACATTTATACTGCCTTGCTATGGAGCTAGCTTTTGTACCGACGTAGTAAAGCTTTCACTATGGGTCCTTGAGGTTCTGGGTTCAACCTATGCATAGGGAGCCTATTCGCCAGAACTGTTACAGAAGCTTTTATAATAAACAGTTTGTGAAAATATAAACTTGTTGCTAAAGAACATGCAAAAACGTGTGGCACAAAGACAAATTGCAAATTGTAAACATTTTCTCTTTTTCATTCAAATGCTATTATAAATGGCCTGCATGAGGTTGAAAGATGGTCATAAACTGATCATAAACTGATAATTTGTATTGAGATAATTTCAGTGTTTCATGCTGACACGCAAAAGGGACTGGTGTGAATTAAATCATGTTTCCCCGTGTTACATATATCACTGATCAATTATACAACTTAGTATCATCTGGTCCTATGGAGTTATCTCTCTTGGAGCATTCTTTTGATCATATGTAAAGAAAACTTACAAGCCTCGCGAGACAGCGCGATATATCTGGGACCTACACGATGCCCGTGACGTAGCCACAACGTAAACTAACCATAGTGGGTAAAAATGATAATTGAAAGCCATAATAGCACTTCATATATGACTCCAACAGTTTTCGTATACGCACTCTCCATCCAGTTGGTATAACTGATTTTAAGTGTTCCACAGATACAAGATGTGGTGCAAATACCTTTGGTAATGTAGATCTATACGTCTATTTTCTTTTCGAAATTAATCATCTCTTGGATACTTTGCTGTATATCGTTTGCGTTTCCTCGTAATCATGAATTATTAATGAGGCAATATGTGACTAGTGAGCCCAGTATTTCTTCGAAAAATAGCCTTTTTCATTTCACAAACGCATGCGTTATCTACCTTTACTCTCCCGATATCCAATCATATTGTTCGTTGCAAATTGAGCTCGGAAATCTTTCAATAACAGTTATTTTTGGTAAGGACGGAATGCAAATTCACCTCTATCACAAAAGACTTCAACGGCTAAATCATGGACAATATGGTAAGTTAATAGGAAACATATATACTTTTCAAGGCACATGGAAATTTCAAGAAAATATTTTTCGAAAGTCTATAGTGCTGAATTGTGAAGTTTGACCGACATATATATTCAAATATCACTTGCTAGACACAGAGCAGAAAATATCTTGGTTTACAAGATAATGAGGTGTTTCATTTTAAGATCCGCTATCAATATTCAGTAGCTGCCGAAAGGAAAATCTTGTAATGCAACACAATGCTAATTTGAGAGCTAAGAGCAAACTAATGCAAACAATAAAAAAAGAGGTAGCTATTTCACGGGCAGGTCAATAACTTTCTTCCCTTGAAGACGAAATTTTAAGGGGAGAAGAAGAAGCAGAATTGACCAACTCCATAGCTGTTTACTGTAGGAATGTAAAGAATGGTTGAATGACGTAATACAAGATTGAAATGCACAAAGGTTTTAAATTTGTAAACAGGATTACAGAATTTGGGTTTTACGTATAATCTATGGGAGGAGATGCATCAACTGAAATATTAAGTATGTACAATGACAAAACAAGAATATTTTGGTTATATTTAGAACGGTAAGCGATCAGTGCCATTGGCATTTCTAAACTTTACTCTAAACTTTGCATCAAGTCATATACTGTCGTCTGCAACCGAAGGTATAAATGAATCACGCGACTAAATTGGAATTTAGGACTCAAGAAATGTACAGGTGGGTAGTGTCTGCCCCTAGCTTTATCACATCCTTGACAACTAAGAAAACCACTCCATGCATGATCCTAATTTCTTATACAAAAATCAGTTTTCAGTTTTTAATTCCAACTAGTAGATCATTACATCTGATTGGCCAAGATAATACATTCAAGCCAATCAAATGGACAGTCAATGGTTTAGGATTCAGGATCCGTATTCACCAATCAATTTTCAGAATATAATGAAGGTAACAGAACATATGACTGGCTAAACCATTTGGTTTGGCCAATCAGAAGTTGTGTTACATTAAAATTTCAAGTCTTGGAGGATTTGACAAAATATGTTCTTATCTGATTGGTGAATACGGACTCTGGCGTGATCGTATCCTAAGGACCAAGAAAACAAGACACCTGGATGCACGACTAATGTAGAAGGGAACCAGGGCCCGTATTCGCCAACCAATTTTGGCGAAATACTTAATCTAATTCTGAACAATGTTAAACTTAAGGAAACATAATTAATGACTTTACAAAAGAAGCAGTTTACCTAGTTATCTAAAATAAAAGTAACAACGCTCTCAGTCCCTGAATGGTTGGCGAATAACAGCTCTGGCTGTGTGCAGTATGTTGAAGTCTGTCACTAAATCTGGCCGACAATAAAGAACACCCGTTTTTTTTTTATCTAGTCTTGATTGGCTTTCCATCATTCCATCACCAGTTACATCTGCAAGCACACAATATTAATAAATTAACCATTTACAAAACGATTGCCACTTTTAGTGGCCACAGGGAAAAGCGCTTTTAAAAACTGCAGAAAAATGAGAAAATACTCGTAAGCTAACCGCAGTTTTCTCCTTTTCCTACATTTTTTCTCTCTTATCGAAGACAATTTACCTAATTTCTGCCACACTTGCCCTGGTTCTTAGACAAACAGTACTAGAACAAGTCGTTCCGAGACATGTCGCACCTGGACATTTGGTGCCAAGTGTAGTATACTGCATGGTCTTGCCCACAGATAGATGTAAAGGTAGTAAGTAGCCGGATACAGGTATTTGGTGATATATCGTGCGGCCTTATCGACATGTGGTTCGGTAGCTCAGTTGGTAGAGTTCAGGAACGGTATTCCTGAGGCCCTGGGTTCGAATCCCGGTCGAGCCGCAGTTTTTCTCACCACCTGTTACATATAGAAACGTTTTCTAGCAAAACTTTTACGGGGAACAAGCTGTCTGACCTACATCGTCCGCTCGTTTACATTGGCCAAGCCTGTAAAAAAATCTTTCTGAGAACCTGTGAACTGTCTTTTCATCTGTCGAAATAATTCTAGTTTATTTGTTTGGCGTTGGAAGTAATTTGGAGCCAGTTCAAAATTGTCATACATGAACTTGCACCGAGAGCTACCTTTTTGGAACCATAAAAAGCTTTGACTTTTCCCACCAAAACTCCATATTAATCATGTCCGAACGGAGAAATATTCGGATAGCCAAGATGTCATTTATCGTCGGTGTACTCCCAAAACCTCGTAACTACAGCTTGTTACAAGATGTGGTTAAAAGGTTTTGCAAGTGCATCGACCTTACGATATCGTCGGTTTACTTCGAAAACCTCGTAACTACAGTTTGTAACCAGTTGTAGTTACGAGGTTTTCGAAAAAAAAACCGACGATATGTGTGTGGAAAGAGTCACGTTAACTTAAGGGATACCAGCACATGTATACCATGCGTGAGAGCTACATGTAATTAGACTTTAAGTTAAATGTAATTAGACTTTAAGTTAAAAAGGTATTTTTGATGCACACATAAATAATAAACAAGAACGTCATTGTTGTCAGCAATTTTACACGAAAGCTTCGTCCTTTAACCCTCTACAAAATGTCAAAATTTTAGACTTGTCGAATTTCAGTTTTTTTTAAGTATTCGCAGAAGACAAGCTATGATATATATGTAGCTCAAATGATGAATGTTATTTTTGAAAGTGAAGAAAACATTTTGAGAAAAAAAGTAAATGCTGGTAACCTGCACTTTCTCATTTTCAAACTTTTTTCAAAAGCTCTCCTTTGTAGAGTCGTTAAAATATGGCACTATTTTGTGAAGAGTTAAATCCAGACAAGCGTACTAATTACACCTTTGTTTTTAACTGTCATATCAACGCACAATGGCGTGTAAAAATATCTATTGTAGCTGCCTATATTTACCTCCCCTTTCCTATAACGCATTACCTCCCGAAATGTATTTTCAGCAGACGACTTTGAAAATTAAAAAAGAATATCAATTGAAAACGCTAATGAAAAAGATGGATTAAGTCGATTACAAAAATACATGTGAACGTATGAGCAAAAGGAGAAAAACTCGTTACAAGTGATTTCTTTTTTCGTATCAGTGTTCTCCACAATTATTTACTGCATATCTCAGTCGGTGATAAGTGATATCTATAGACATTCATTAAGCCCTATGAATGCTAAATGAGTAAAGTGGATATAATCAGTCACCACAGGAAAAAAGTCACTTTATTACATTTTTCAACTAGTTGGACCAAATGATACTGCGTTTGTTACGCAAGAATCCAAATCTCAATCCCTTCGGAGACCGGTGAAGGCCGAGAGTGTACTTCGGAAGGCCATTTCGAAAAGCACTAACGTTAGGGGGGGAAAAAGATGGTCGTTTAATTGTCATACTTTAGCAAAATGCCCGAAAGGCTGGCGAAAAAGTTTACATTTTTCAAACTTTTTCTCAACAATTTTGGAGAATACATTACAATTATTTGGTACAAATGTCTACAAAGAAATGGGTGGCGTGTACTAGTATCAGACCAATTAGTTTTGTTGTTTTTCCTAAAGGTAAATGTACGATAAAAGATGCTCATAAATACCTAGTGAACTTTGTGTGCAACGTGATCTTTACTAATTCCATTTAACAGTTGTCCAATGGATGACGGTATTACCGATACACTCTTTGGCACTTTTGGAAAGTCAGAATTCGAAGGCACAGTAAAAAGGCCAAGAACGTCGGTTGCCCCGCTTGCTTCTACAGCTCCAACAGACTCACCAACAACACCAACTATGTTTGCTTTGTGAGACCCATGCTGCGGATCATGAGGTGATACACTAATATCGGACATACTATGTCCACTGTGTCCCGGCGACAATACTGTGGTCGCTCTAGCAATCGAAGGCACTTTCGATTCTGCTAAGTGCACGTGTTTTGCAGCAGACGGACCTGCATCTACAACATGTTCAACGTGTCCTGCAGATGTATGACCTGCAGATGGATGATCAATAACGACTATGTCTGGACCTGCTCCTGCAGCTCCCGTTCCGGAAACACCACCAGCGCCACCATTTCCGATAATACTGTTTAACACGTCGGCATTTATAGTTTTCCCTGACTGAATAGCTTTCTCCAATTCAGTAAATCCTTCTTTGCTCAGAGTTAGAACATCAACATTGCCAAGACCTAACAAATCACTTGGAATGGAGCCAGTCTTCCCTAATTCCAAAATGCTAACCTCAGGGGCAAGAGGGTCAGCTTTTAATGAGTGTGCTGCACCTACAATATTTGCTACCCCAGTTGAACTTTTGTCTGCATTTGTAAGATGTGGCGCACTTAGAGCTTTAGCTTTGGATGCTCCTGTAAGGGCAACATCTGGCTCTATAATTACTGGTGGTGGCTCAAGATTGATGCTTGGTTTTACTCCTATAGGTTCCGGTTCCGGACCTGCTGGTGGCAAGTTTCGAATCTCAGCGATGTTCTTACTGATGGCATTGCCAGGAACATCCGCTTGTAAAACTGCTGACGGGTCTGTTTTGACTAGCTCTTTTATCTCTGGAGAGGGTGGTTCCTGATCTAGATGTGTTAAATCTATTATTGCATTGTCCACAGGCACAGATCCACCGCTATTTACAATACTGTTTGTTTCACCGGGAACGTTTACTTGTGTTAAATCTATTACATTAGCATCCGGTAATTTTGAAGATTTATCAACTGTCTTTGCAATGACAGATCCTGCAGCTTTCGTCAAATCCAACACTTTTGAATTCGATTTAACCTTGCCCTTGCCAGGGGTCTGCTTAGGTCTGAATATCGGGCGATTATTCTTCGAGCGTTTCCTAGTATTTCCCCTTTGTCCTCGCCCTCGTCTTGCACCTTGCCGTCTAGAAGCCATAGAAGCCTTCCTGGAGGAGTTAAGTCGCTTTGAAACACCTTTAGGTTGATTTATTTTATGGAGTGTACTGACACGTTCACTGAATCTTGACCTCCTTGCCGCTGCAGGTATGGCTCGTCTGACTGCACCAGGACTATCGAACCGTCGAGAAATTCCCCATACATCCCGAGGGAAACTACGCTCACCATCTCTTCCGAATCTAAATTCTCTATCTCTGTAGTAATCTGATGTCATATCTGTATACCTGTCACTATCTCTCCAACGGGACATTCGATATCTATCCCTGTAATCCCGGTCTCTGAAAGACCGAAACCGTCGTCTAACAACATCCATATCATGAAAGTCTGGTCGTTCATAACCGTATTTAGAAAGACTGACTGGATGTACACCCATATGTGCAGGTACTCTAGGACCGTATGGTAGCGGGCGAAACCGTCTTAACTGTCTGGGAAACAAACTGTTTGGTAGCGGTCGCAGCATTCCACCCAGATGACTCTCGCCGAAAGGAAACCGCGCTCCAGGAGGAGCTCTAATTATCAGGATCCTTCTTGGAAAGGGTCGATGAGGGCCGGTTAGACCAGGGGACAAGAAAGGAGGCAGTGGATCGTGGAATGCGAACTCTGGCCCATACAATGGTGGATGCAAGACTGGAAAGAAAGGCATGTGCGGTCCAAGTGTACTTTGTACGATAGTCCAGACTGATGTTAGTACCCACAACTTTAACTGCATCTTGACTGGCGCTTCTTCTCTGGACTAGAAATAAAAAAAAATGCACTTAAAATAATCTAATTTTACAAACTAATCAAGACCTAGTTTCAATAAAAACCTTACGGATCGGGCACCTTGATGGGATTCGTGTAGTAACGCCTTTTATCGCAAAAATCATAAGACATTCGGAGTAGACTCAGGTAATCCGTAATCGATGCAGGGGAAGCAACGTCTATCGGCCGATCGGTTACTGACTACCCGAGTTTTAGCCGAATTCATTGAATTTCACGACCTACCGGTCGACCGACCGACCGAGTTGTTGGTTGGTCGGTCGGTTGGCTTTTTTACTTTTTTCTTTTTTTTTTTTTGGGGGGGGGGAGCCTTTTGGCTGGCTGGCTGACTGACTGACTGACTGACTAATTGGTCGGTTGGCTGGCTGGCTGTCTGGCTAAACAATTAGGTGGGTGGGTTGGATGTTGAATGGCTGGGTTGGGTCCATCGATCGATCAATTGACTGATCTTGCGCTCCGTTTTCAATAATATTTCAAAGAAACAGCCTTGAACTGTGATAAGATGGGGCGGTTTTTCCCAGACAGAAAATGTCAAATCATTCCGAGCACTCTAAGAGTAAAATGATGTTGCTAAAGCGCACAGTTATGATTGATGGGTGACTTTTGATTCTAAAATTACTGCTGCGTTCATTTAGATTTGCACTTGTATGACCCAAATTAACTCTTTACCAAACGACGAAATTTAAGGCTCTTCCAAATTGAAAGCATTTGCAGACGAGAAAATAAACACGACTCAAACATTGAAACTTAACTTTGGAAGAATAGAAAACATTGTGAGAAAAGGAGAAAATGCTGCTTACCAGCATTTTCTCCTTTTTCCACAATGTATTCATAAGCCATCTTTCTCAGGGCCGTAAAAACCAGGGATTGTTTTGCTAGTGTTAAACCTACATAAATTAACAACAGCTTCTTGTGTCATTTGTGAACAGTACAGACCGCGACCAGACTGCACTTATGTGCTGTCTGATTACGGTCTACACCTCTTTGTTCCTTGCCATACATTTTTTCAGGCTTTGATATAGATATTTTTCCTTTTAACCATATATTTACCAAACAACAAAATTTTAGACCTCTCTAGACTAAAAGCCTTGGCAGATTAAAATTTGTTTTAGGCTTTAAAGATCGAATTTGTCTTTAAAAGGATAGAAAAACATCGTGGGCGAAACGGAAAATCCTGGTTATCAGCATTTTCTCTTTTCTCGGGTTGATTTTAAAAGCGTTTAGCGTAGCGACGTAATAACTCGGAACCTGTCTTGAATCTACACTGTCCAATATTCAGGGAGAACTTTCTTTCTTCAACAAAAGCATAACTTTAAAATCACAATATGCGATTACTTTTTACGCCCTAGTACCATTGTGAACCCATCGTCGGAAAGGGAGAAACAACTACTTAATGCATCGGCTCCTTTTCCTACAATAACCCCTGATCACTGCAAAATGCAAAAGGTATCCTGATCAATGCAAAATTGCTCAAAGTATCGACCCAGGGTCAGCCTGCGCAGTCTGCACAGGCTGACCTGAGCCGAAACTTCTTGCTATTGGTCTACTGTCTGCATGTCAAAGGACCGATCTATCTCATGTTTCAGTGGATTTTTGTGTCTTGCTTGGTATAATACAAAATGCAATACCCCCCTTTTCACAGAGCATGGCTCAGATGTAGACTAATATGCGTTGAGCATAGACCAAGATCGATCTGTACACACACGTGCAGATCTTGTTTCAAACTCCAATCTTCTCTATCAACGGGTCAACCCTTTACCACACAATCCTGTATTTAACAACCCTTAATTTTTTTTCTAAACATTGTGGGAAAAGGAGAAAATACTTGGATCAATCGTTTTACGCTATTCCTTCAACATTTTCTAACTTTTTAATGATAATTTAGTCATTTTAGTCACATTTCATTTGTCGTCTGCAGATGATTTCATTTTGGAAAAGTCTTTTAATTTTGTCGTCTGGTAAACAGTGAAGTCATTATACTCCCAATTAAGTGCCAATAAAAGATTTTTTTAGATTATTAACAACATATAAAGTTCACCACGATACTGATCAACACGATACCAAAAGTTATTTCCAGAATTATTGTAAACCTACTTTTCCCACACAAATTCCCAACAAGCACTGTCTGAACTAACACAGCAGCAATCCAGAACACTTGTCGAACCGAACTAACGTCCCCACGTGTAACAGAACGACCCTCTTTCTGGCAATTGCCAAGATGATGTCGTCATATTTTATACAAATCAAAAAAGCAGTTTTCATCCAATCAAAAGCCTTGCACACACATCGGCGTGAGGACTACTAGCCCATGTAAAATATTCGCCAACAGTTTGACAGCGGTGTTCTAACAAATGTCACGTTGACTTTAATTTAAACATGTAATACTGTTTATTAATAAACTTTTACTGTCTAATTGAAATAAAGTTAAAAATCATGCGTGAAAACTTAAATATCATCATTACCTCAAAACTCTTTTTTTCTTTCTTTTCAAGGCAGCTGTAAAACGGGCCTTTAATTTTGAATCAAAAGAGAGAGCAGAAATAATTCAACCTTTCAGTTCAATATTTAATACAACATTTGATTTAAGTATCCTAATCTAAAAACAATCACGGAAGCTCATTGCGTAATTGTACGCAAAAAGGTTAACTACGCAGGGCAGTCAATGTCAAGGGTTGGTGTTTCAGAATTCAAAAAAGTGCGATTTCCTTCAAGTTTTAATTAGATTGTATGCAGTTGGTACTCGATAGCGTGAAGAAAAATATAGAGTTATGCTCCCCGTCACTGAGAGATGAACATATAGGTTTTTGTTACCTTCTTTGACTTCTCAACCTGGGTTCGAATGTTCTCAGTTTTATTCTCCAGAATTTTCTGTATTTGAAAATAACATAACTTCTTATTTGCCAAACCAAATGGTGTAGCCAATCAGAAGTTGTGTTTCTTTCAATTTTAGAAAGCTTTAGTATTAAGTACGGTGCTAAACCGGAAGTATAAGTACGCGTCATTGTCCATTAAGTGTTTTCTCGCTAGGAAAAGGAGAAATTTATACGCAGTCGAGACATTATCGATTCATCAAATCATGTAGGCGGGGTAAATATAACTTTTCTTTCATTAGGTACCATGATTGATATAGTCAAGTCACATAAAACTTTACAAAGCGCTCTGAAAAATGACTGTCGGTCAACATTACCTCATATTGCATTTCCATGGCCACTTGGTATCAAGGTCAAGAGCGCCTAGTGTCAAACCGAGAACATGTTGAAATACACCGGAAATCACTACATGTAATTTTTAACTTTAAACGATTCTTTGCTAGTCGATTATTGTTTATTTCTACGGCATTAGTTCAATGATATCCATAAAGGACAGTGTTGCTTACAAGATTACAGCGGCTCCTACATGGGATGTGAACAATGTTTCCTTGGGTAGTCGCAAGCACCAAATACTAGTATATCTCAAGACGTAGAAAAAGTGTCCTACGTTTATAAACACACCATGAAATCAGCAGGAGATGCATTTATATCAGACTTGACAATTCTTGGTTACGATCAGTGAAATTAACCTGTCATTGGGACCAGTACGGAACTACATGGTGTACAGTTTCACAATAGGTCGTAAGTGAGAATTTTCGTAAACATCTCCTGTGCCACTCGTGAAAATATTACCGATCGGATCGATGATGGTCACCCAAGGAAATAAATTTTGAATTTCATAAAAATGCTTTAATGTAATAGAGGTGTTTCTTATCACTTTTAATGAAAGACTGCATTTGACTAAGAAGCACAAAAACCGAAAGGCGTCAGAAACACTGTATATTGGGCTGGATAACCATAGCTTTGCGAATTCTTATCAAAGTCATTCGTTCCTTTTTTCATTCATTCCCTCATTCATTCATTCAAATCATTCATTCATTCCATTTATCTGGCAAAGAGTCACTTAACGTATTATCGGTTTTACTGCAAGCTAAAAGTATAGAATTATACAAGTACATGTATACAAGATTTTATTTGTAAATGTAGGCCTCTGGCCCATAATACAAAATTTCATTGACAATCAAAACAACAACGAAAGAGTTGCAAATTACATTTGAGTCATAATCTGTGAAAACGAGGCTTCATCCATCTGTGAAAGTTATTGAACCAAACCAGCCTGCACAACACACGCAGGCTGACCTTGACTTTTAAACTTTTCAGTATCTGGACTGTTTGCACTCTCTGTGCTTTGATTCTATGGCACGTTGGAAACATGTGATTTACAAACCCATTTACTTCTAGTCACCTATTCTTTTGTCCCCCAGTTATGAGGATTTGATACAACATGAATTTACATGTGACGTGAACAATTGCGCTGCTTGGTAAAATTACAAAATCGGAATGTCTGCATTCTCGCTGCAGCGTAAGTTTGCTTGTGATTCACTTTCCTGTAACAAGCTGCAAATGCTTTCCAAATGGATATGTCTAAAGTTTTTTCAACAAGTAAAAAGTCATCTAAAGTCAGTTTAAATCAGTTTTACTAAATGATACATAAAAGTACATAATGGGACCGTCTGCACTCTCGGTACTTTGTTTCTAAATCGTTATTTACTTTTGCACTTTAATGTAAGGTCGAATAAATGCTTCCAATTTGAACCTGTCTAAAGCTTTCTTGTCAAATAAAGAGCCATCTTAGACTTTCTAATATCAGGTCAGTTTTACTGCGTGACGACACAAAGTCTGTACTCTCGGTGCTTTGATTCTGTGGCGCTATGATTCACTGACACACTTACCTGTAGTAACTTACAAATGCCTCCTAAGGGTTATCTCGGGCTATCTTAATTTCTGACCAGTTTTGCTGCATGATAAGAGTACTTCAGCCATACTCTAGCAGAAAGAGTGTTAGTGCATCTTCGTGATTCATTATACGGGTACCAAGCAAATTACCCTATAATGATGGATCCGTAAAATCCATTTTTCACAAGACTGAACTGAATCATGAAGTACACTTGTCTTTGGATATATAGAATAAATCAATGGTAAAAATTTTCAGGTCGAGGTCCAAGTCAACCAGCACTTTTGTACAATCACAAGTTGTCTCATCTTCGACAGCCAAGATTACGATCACTTCGTGGATCTTACCTTGGCTGATTGAGCCCGATTTCGAGATTCCTTCGATGCGCCCTCTATAATATTGGATGCCGGTTATTACCCCCTTTACATCATATTTCTAAAGGCCAATGAAGTATCGTTTTACAAACCGCTTACGAATACACATGAAGCGATAAGCTGACATCCACGTGGATTTCCATGTTTACCTTCTGATCGAAAGATAGCGACCATGTTCTATTTTTATCAAAGATGAAATGCTACGAGCGATTTCATTCGTTGCAGCTAAAGCTGGCTGCATCCAATGAAAAAACGTATATCGGGGAATGTAAAAATCAAGCTTGATCCGCCAAGGGTACAGTAACGTAGTGAATCGTCAGCCTTGGCTTGCGAAGATGAAGTTGTCTGCGCATGTGGCCTCCTACAAGCAGGTGCGCTACGCCTAGATTGGATTAGAACAGCCAGAACATGTTCTGAAGAACACGGCAAAGTGTTCCTAAATACATGTACACCATTGAGATAGAACATGTTCAGAGTGTTCGGAGTAGCGAAAGGAATACGCCCACAGTAAACCTGTCGGTAATTCTCTAACCCACTTACTGCATAATTGGACTGTCTACACTCTCGGTGCTTTGATATTATGGCGGTCCTATGAGCCTATGATTCACTAACCCAGTTACCTTCAGCGACCTGCTCTTTTTGTCCCACAGTTATGAGTATTAATTACAACATGGAATTTTACATGTCACATAAACAAGTGTAGGGTCATGCTGTGGGGTCATAATTACGCTTATTCACGGGATTTTAAGCAGGTAAACGTGTCGTCCGTGAAACCAAAAAAGTTTGCTATCTTGTTTGAAAAGTCAAATGAGATTGTAATAATCGTAGCATTTCGTCGGGTTACTTCAAACATCTCGTAACTACAGCTTGAAACGAGCTGTAGTTACGAGGTTTTTTGAAGTAATAGTGCGGTCACAAATCAGTAAATGCCGCCTGCCGACGTGGTAACTGCCAGTTTTCACTCAAATTCGGCCGGTGGCAGCTCAATGGCAGCTCGGTGGCAGGCACAATCGGCAGGCAGCATTTTAGACGTCGCCAGGACGTCGCTGAAGTTTTAAGAAAAAGTTAAAATTATGCCACCGGCCGATTTTTTCCAATTGTGCTTGTCGTCAGGGGCCGGGCGGGCTCATTTCGTAGTCGCGCGGTGGCTATCAAGAGGAAGACGGACTGCAGTGAGATTTTTAATCGGTCGTCACGGGATTTGAGGGCCTTCAATCTTCGGTCGGCGATCGGTAGGAACTAACTGCCACGCCACTCTCCAGCATCCGGCCTGCTACCGTCATGCCACCGTGCGATTTCAAAATATCTGCTGGCGGCAGGGCGGAGATTGAAAAGCAGATGGAACACTATGGTCACAATGTGAAACTGCCGCCTGCCGATTTTTAGACATCGGTAGATTCTTAAAATTACATGCCGCCGGCCGATTTTTTACAAATCGGTGAGAGTGGTCATAAATAACTGCCAGTAAAAGGCCGCCTGGCGGGTTCCGGGCGGCGGCAGGCAGTTTCTTAAGTTCGAGGGGTGTGGGGTGTCATCAGGGTGTCGGCAGGTGGCAGTTAGGCGACAATCCGGCAGCCGTCAGATTTTACCTGCCACCGCCCGGCGACCTGGCGGACACCGACCATTTACAAGTGACACCGGCCGGCGATCGGGCGTTCGAACTGCCACCGACAGGCGCCCGCCCGATAATCTGACGCGGCAGGCTGGTTTACAGGGGATATATAAAGCTAGATTGCTCTCGTATCACTACAAAGTGATCATCATTATTATCAACCACAAGATAAATTTATTTGATTTTTAAGATTTTTTTCTTTCCAACAAGTTGCCCCCTAAAGGCAAGGGGGGCAGGACAAAGTGCCAGCACCATGGCAAATTACTAAAAATCTTTTCTGTATTTCGTCATTTATAAAAATAAACCACGTCTATTTCCTGTTTCGTTTTTTTTTTATTTCGCTTTATTTACAAAACCATGACGAAACAGACTGTGTTTCAGAACAATGACGCTACAAGAAATAGAATTCGACAGCAAATTCTGGGGCAGTCTGCCTTTTAAACTCACCGCTGTTGGAGAGGTCTAATGACCTTTCCAATAAACGTTTTCTCAATAAAACTCTTTCTGGTGCTATTCATTCAGCTATGATCAACGGTTTACGGAAACCTGGAGCCAAAACAGGCCTGATTTTTTCCTCCTGATTTTTGCGGTCCGATTCTGTACCCAGAATACCAAAATTGGATGAGTATTTTAGAAAGCCATCTAGCAGGGAAATAATGCATCATTGATGAATCCTATCACCCGAGGTATACCGAATGCACTCGAATGTAGTACCAAACAGGCAGTCAAAATCTGATGCACTGAGCTACGCCGAAAAATTCATATTGGGCAGTGGAAATCCAAGATCAGACTAATCTTGATAAAGATTCATTCGGCATACCTCGGGTGAGCCATTTGATGTAGGTACAGAATCGGCCGAGTTGTGACGAATGGGTCAAGATTGTCGGGCTTTATCTGGCTGAGTGTCAAGATTTATTAATTGGAAAATTAAACGAGACTTACCTGTAAGTTGAAGTTGGATTTCAATTCTCCGAAGCACAAGGTCACCGTGATGAGCTCATGTGAGAGATGCATGTTGTCTCCAGCAGGTCAAGTTTTAACTTGTGATGTGAACACTTTTTCCCATGGAACACTTTTTCCCATGGAATTGATTTGCACTTGCACTTTTACAACACTTATACACACATTTCTTAACACTTAGCACTTTTTGAATACATTGTGCATTTATACATATATATATCTATACTGCCAATTTATACAAAGGGCGGGCAAAAAACGGGAGGGCACATGAGCTCATCACGGTGACCTTGTGCTTCGGAGAATTGAAATCCAACTTCAACTTACAGGTAAGTCTCGTTTAATTTTCCAATTCTCCTATCAGCACAAGGTCATGTGATGAGCCCCTGTGAGAGTTTTAAAGGTGTTCACGAACAACCAATAAATCAGGGAAGGCACTACGTATGTAATCAACTAACTCTCTACCTACATTTATATACAAATGTACATTATGATCCCCTTTAATTTATGTGCTGTCCAGCTGTTCACAACTTTTAAGAACAGCTTTAGAGAAATTGTCCGCATTATGTATGGACTTGTTATAGAATTTTGAAAAGGTTGCTTTAGATGACCAGCCTGCCGCTGCCATAATGTTATGTAATGGTATCCCTGCGTTCTGAGCTGCAGAAACAGATGCAGCTCTTGTACTGTGCCCTTTGTATTTTGTAATATCTATACCCGAGACTGAGAGAGTATTTTTGATCCATCTAGAAATTGTGTTAATGGATACTGCATTATGAGGTTTCTGTGTACTTATGAACAGTTGCGTACAGTTCGCTCTCAGATCTCGTGTTTGTTGTAGATAGGCCTTTAAGGCTGATAGAACGCACAAATCCCTGTCTGGGGTATATCCATGAAATACTAGTGGCTTGATATGAAAACCCGGTCTAGTCTGCTTTATGCACTTCCCAATATGAAAGATAACTTGATCCTCCAATAAAGTCATTGAAGTTATGTCCATATACTGCAAGGACTGAGCTCTTTGGCCCGACAACAAAGCTAATAACATGACTAGCTTATGTGTAAGTAATTTCAAATCAAGTTTATCAGTAGGTGCCAGTGATTTAAGATATTTTAAAACAACTGAAGTATCCCAAATGCATGTGTACCGAGGAAGGGAAGGCCTGTAATTAAAGGACCCCTTCATGAATCTCTTTATAACTGGGTGATTACTAACTGTGTAATTTGTGTCGGTAAGAGTTACTATGGAAGATAGAGCACTTCGTGCTGTATTTAGTGCACTGTAACTTGATTCCTTCTGGAATAGGAATGTAAGGAACTCTAGTACTTGATTTACAGAAACAGAGTGAATATCTAGGTCATTGCTGTCACAATAATGGATCCACTTATTGTAATACACCTGGTATTGTTTTCTTGTGCTGGCCCTCCAGGAATTCATAATGATGGCAACTGCCGAGTTTGATAAGCCTGACCGTTGATAAACTTCCCTGACAAGTGACAGGCTATCAGTCGTAGTTTTGGATATAATGGATGGATTTTGCCCGGTGCATATGGTAAGGTCAGGAGATCTATGGCACGTGGTAATCTGACCGGGCATGACACACACACTTTTATCGCTAGGGGGAACCATGGCTGTGTTGGCCAATGAGGAAGTATAAATATCCCTTCTGCCTTGTCTGCCAGCAGTTTCTGAAGCACTCTGTCTATGAGACTGAAAGGCGGAAAACCATAGCATTTGAAATCTGACCAGGATACTTTAAATGCATCTACATGTAAAGCCCCCGGATCAGGCTTCCAGGACATGTAATTTTTTAATTTCTTATTTAGCCTAGAGGCAAATAAGTCCACCTCTATCTTTAGAGAGAAATGTTTAATGCACTTTTGGAAGATATCATCTCTCAGCATCCACTCAGTGTTATCATGAAAAATACGACTTTCCCTATCAGCAATTACATTATCCCGTCCAGGTATATGAACTGCAGTTAGCCACATGTTACACTGTTTTGCCAATTCCCAGAGCTGTCTGGCAATTGAATTACAGCTGTCAGAGCGTGTCCCCCCCATGTGATTAATGTAGGCGACTGTGGTGCTGTTGTCCGTTTGAACCCTAACATGTTTATTTAACAGTTCCTCTCGAAAAGATAACAACCCTAAATAAACGGCTTTTAGTTCAAGGTAATTAATGTTGTTATCAGTGGGTATCTCTGAGAGACCCCATTGACCTCCTGTCTTTTTATCTTTGCAGACTGCACCCCAGCCAATTAGCGATGAATCTGTTGTTACCTGCTGGGGAGGCCTGTTGAATAAAAAAGGCCTCTGGCTGCGTTTTGTCATTGGATTGAAGCGATGCTGAGGGAAATGCTTCTGGGGTCTGACCTTTAAACCAATCTTGTTCGTTTCTGTTATCGTCTTAAGTTGTTCCGTTATATTGTCCCCAAAAAGGTATTCTGTCATCGGATTTTGCTGTGAACACAATGCTGTGTATTCATGATTCAGCTCCTTCTTCATTGAGTCGCGTCTCCAGGAATTCATGTCAGAGCTAGCACATGAAATGAGTGCTAAGCTGTCCACAAGTAATGTAACTATACTCTCTACGTCTACTTGGTCTGTTTGGCTTTGGTTCTTCACCAAATGGTCGATGGCTCTCACCACCGGAACAATTGCTCTTAGGCAGTTCGACTGTATTTTCTGCAGTTTCGCATCTTTTGACCTAGCGTCCAGTGAAAGCACTCTCCAGATTTCTTCATTGACTTTTGGGACATCGAGAAGGCGAGTGTTTTCTGGTATTAGATGTTTTTCACAGAGCGATTCTCTTTTCTTGTTATCTAATCTTGATGACATGAGTGTTTGAAGGAAGTTTCCCATCTCCTGGGAAGCTGGCAACCCTTTTTTCTCCGTTAATGCCAGCGAGGCTGTGCATTGTTCTATTATTGAAGCTTCGGCCTGAGTACGTGACACGGACTGTAGTTCACTGCAGTTACTATTGTATTCCTCAGAATTGTCCTCTTCCTCACCAGGATTCTCACTAACCCCCTTTTGAAGTTGTGCTAATGATTGAGTCACCCCAGAAAGCTGGGATACCAAATTCATTATCATTTCAGATTGCTGTCTTTGTACAGCCATAAGTTGAGAGAAATCAATGGCATTTGGATTTTTTGTTTGTCCCGTGACAGGTGACATATGATCATTTTCATCAATTGTATTTCGATTTTTTGTTTGTCCCGTGACAGGTGACATATGATCATTTTCATCAATGGTATTTAGATTTTTTGTTTGTCCCGTGACAGGTGACAATTGATCATTTTTATCAATAGTATGTGGATTTTTTGTTTGTCCCGTAACAGGTGACAATTGATCATTTTTATCATTCTCAACTTGATATGTTGGGTTTATTGACCTAATATGAGCGTCTCTGCCCATGGCACGAAATGTGGGAGACTCAACACTCCGACCCCTTCCTTGAGTCTCCTCCGTACTCTCAGAATTGCTTTTCGAATTGAACTGAATGCTCAGTTTACTAAGTAATCCTTTTTGTGCCATCACTTACTTTTCTGAATTTACTATAATTCACACTCAACTAAGTCACTTTTTGAACTACACTGATAATTCACCCTTGGTTGAACTTTAACAGTTAAACAATGGAATTTAAGTTCCACTGTGTATTTTTACTCCAAATCTGAATAAGGTGCAATGTAAAAACACGCCTTAACCTGACTGGAATTAACCTGCAATTGACCTGCTGGAGACAACATGCATCTCTCACAGGGGCTCATCACATGACCTTGTGCTGATAGGAGAATAGGTCTTGAACAATGAGCTGTTTCACTGACAAATTTAATCACTTTACGGGATGATATATCCATATAGAAAGCATTTACAGACGACAAATTAGTTATATAGTAACTTTAATGTTGAAATTTATTTTTCAAAGAGTAGAAAACATTGTGGGAAAGAAGAAAAATGCTGGTTATTAGCATTTTCTTCTTTTCCGGCACAGTTTTCAAAAACCTTGTTCTTCAGGGACTGGATATTATTTGTTGAAGAGTTAATTCACCAGGATACAGGTTAATAGTCACAAAGTTATTATTTTACCGTTGTTGAATACATTAAGTAATAACCTTCGGGACAGATGGTAGTAAATTACTTAATCTTCATCCAGTGTCGTTTAGTACCTTTGCTGAAGGAAGATGGATTTAAGAATGGTATTGAAGAGAGTGGGAGAAAGAGAGGTGGGAGGATATGAGGGAGTTTTTCTTTGTTAGGGAAAAATAAGAATTTTTTTTAATTTATTCTCAATTTTCACGTTTTTTTTTTCGAATGAGGGTATTTTTTGATTGCTTGCTTTCTTTTTTATGATGAATATGGCAAAATCCATATTCATCATAAAAAAGAAAGCAAAATAAAAAATACTTTCATTCAAAAAAAAAAAAACTTTCATTGATACACATGAAAATTGAGAATAAATTTATCTTGGAAAAAAAAGGGTAATTATTTTTTTATAAGACCATTTTTCTTAACAAACTAACGAAAAACACACATCTCTATTCCCTATACCCAACTAGCCACGTGTGTACACATAGTGATTGAAAATAATCAAAACTATATTTGTGCGATTTCTGTTATCTAACTGCTCATTCTTATATGGCCGTGCTGTGTAACATATTCCTTATGCTTTACCTTCAATAAGTTCAGGCGCAGTTTATCTGTATTCATTATCCCATGAAACACGATTGCGCCAATGACTTGAAGCGCTTTAGAAAACGTCGTTGTAAAAATATCGAATATCAAAATATATCATCATCAAACGTATGCAGAAATTGTGGCAGAAGAACATAAATTAGTGATAGTGTTACATGTAGGCTATATCAAACCTACTACTGTATATTAAAATCAAAAGAAATTTTAACCAAAATGTATTAAATCGTTAATAAAACTTCTGAATGTGGACTGATTTAGCCAAGTATGCTATGAGAGTCACGATAATAGTCATGACAAATGTTGAAAATTCTGTCCATTCAATAATTCTTGAACTTTTTTTAACCGTACGTCACTTTGAAATGTTTGGGTTTTAAGTAGACTTTACTAATTATTTCTCAATCAAATATCATAAAAAGATTCTTCAAAAAGCCAGGGATCGTATTTGTATATACGATATCCCTGAAAAAGCAGGCCTACAGTTTACCTATATTTTCAAAGAAAAAAAATAATGAATTATAAAATACCCGCTCTGCAAAGTTTAAAAAGTTTCAAACGTTTCATTGATTAAGATAGTTTTGAAAAAGTTGCATGATGCATACAGATTCAAGAGTTGTGAAAAAGATTGGCTTACACTATTCATAAGGCTGCTAAGAGAGAGCAAAAGCCCTACTCATTCCGGTGTGACAAACAGACATGCAAATGGCCCTCAGTATGAACACGTTCTTTTGAATTTTTATATGTTTAAGACGATGAAATGCTTTTATTAAGACACTCTGCTTGAAGAAAACTCCAAATATTTGTCATATACACATTCCCACACACACATACACATATATAGTAATTTCGGTTTTCAATTTCGTGTTTTTTTTCCATTTCAGTTCGGTAATCCCATTTAATTTCGGTATTTTTTAATCATTTCGGTTATTTCGGTACCGGGAAACAAAGGCGGATTTAAATCTATGATTTCCGAGGAAAGACCAATAGGAATTCATGAGTATCGTCGACCCCGACAGTTAAATATCGAGTAAAATGATTAAGAAAGATATAAGAATGATTCTACAAAAAGATATAGTAAACCTAAAACTTAAACATTGATGATTAACTACAGTGTTGTAGTTTGACGCGAATATCATTGGAATTCGCGTCCCGTTGACAAGTCCTATTTTCACCGCTATTTTTGGAGATTCCTAGTAGCTTCCTAGCGTGGCCTAAACTGAGAAAAGATAAACGTTAAAAAAACACACACATTTTTTTTTTCTTACTCTTCACCAAACTACACAATTCAAGACTGGTCCAACCTGAAAGTATTTGCACCTGCACTGCTGCAGACGACAATTTCAATAAAAACATCTGTCCTTGTAAACATTGTTGGAAATGGAGAAAATGCTGGTTACTAGCATGTTCTCCTTTTCTCACAAGGTTTTCTACCCTTCTAAGGCAAAGTTCATAATTTGTGCAAAGTTTAATTTGTCGTCTGCAAATGCTTTGAATTAATTGGTTTAAATTCAGAGTAAAACTGGTCTTCAGTACCAAATTACAAAATTTTAGAATGGTCCATCTTGAAAGCATTCACAGACAACAAAAAATGTAATTAAAAATTGACACTTGTTTTGAGAAGGATAGATAACATTGTGGAAAGAAGGTGAAAATGCTAGTTACACAATCAGTCTCAATAATGAGACGCCTCGGTGATCTTTTTCATGACATTTACTGTACACCAGAGGTGACCAGTCGAAAAGTAACATCGCCTTTGGGGACAGTTATCTGTACTAGTTACACAATGTTTTCTGCTGATTCTTTCTGAAGGCCATTAAAATTTGGGACTGCTTGGCATTTGTTTCCTTATTGCCACCACAATGAAACCTATGAACCCATTACCACACAAACCCTACTTTTAATGCCCCTGAGAAAGAAGCCTTTTGAAAACACTATGGGAAAAGGAGAAAATGCTGGTAACCAGCATTTTCTCCTTTTTCCAAAGTGTTTTCTACTCTTCCCAAAACAAATTTTCATTTTTTAGTCACCTTTTTTTTGTCGTCTGCAAATGCTTTCAATTTGGACCAGTCTAAAATTTTCTTGTGTGGTAAAGAGTTAAATAAGTCTTTCAATATATTCATACCTTGTATTTCAGAGTGCAAGTTAAAAGCAGAATCAATGGAAAATAATTATAGAACTGGAATGAACCAGCAGCCTAGTGATGTAGTCAGGGTAAGGCAAACAACAGTTTGATGGTTTACTTCAAAAACCTTGAAACTACAGCTTGTTTCAAGCTGTAGTTACAAGGTTTTTGAAGTAAACTGACAAGTTGCTTTCTCTTTACTGAAATTTATCTTTCACATGCCTTACAGCAGTTTTCCCACTAGCTTTTTTTAAGCACTAAGGGTCATATGTTACGGCCCCGGTTGTGTGTCTATGTATCCGTCAGTTAGCAATTCCTTATATGTGCAACTCCTCTTACAGTTTTCATTGAAATAAGTTCATACTTACTACAAATAATCTCTATGATGTGTAGTTGTGAATGTGACTTTTAGGATTTGGATATCTGCAGGTGGTCTAGATTTTAAGCCATTTCACTGACAAGCCCATTCTGGCATAATTTATGTGCTGCTTTGTGAAGCTCTTTTCATTTCAAGGGTACACTTGATCTCTGAGCTGTATTAAACTGCAGGGCAAGATTTCATGTTAGATGTATGTCAATAATGGTTCCCAACTACATGTAGAGGTAAGGCAATCCATATTAATGATTCCAGTTTTGTCCAAAACTTTGTTAGTTTAGTATAGACCTTTACCACACAATCCCGAATTTAACGACCCTGAGAAAGAAAGCCTTTGAAAACATTGTGGGAAAAAGAGAAAATGCTGGTAACCAGTATTTTGTCCTTTTTCCCGACAATGTTTCCTACCCTTTCCAAATCAAATTTCAAATTTTGATTCAAATTTATTTTGTTGTCAGCAGATGGTTTCAATAATTATCTAAAGCATGTTTATTTAACATCTATTGAGAAACAAGTTCTTACAACTTATACTAAACTCTCTTGATTCTGCTTCTTGGAAACTACACCAGCACTCATGCTCAACATGAAAATCCCAAAGTTGATACCTACTCTTGGGTATGGAACTCGGAACCTTTTGGTTACAAGGCAGATGCTCTACCTCACAACAACGGACACCACACAAAATTTTGATATTTGGTAAAGAGTGAAGGAAGGCTTAGACTTTAGTTCAACTTCACCACATTGTTTACAAAGCTAGTTTGTTGTTAGACAAGAAGGATCTGTTGTGGAATGGTAAATTCAGTGGTTTGCATTAGAGTTTGCAGATGATGCGTGGTAAAATAGGTATTTGATTGATTAGCATTTAATAGTGTGAACACATGTTTGGTGTGTAACTTGACAAAGCCAAGCCTGTTACCAGTGTTTGTATCGTTTTGTTTGGATGGCTACAGGAGATATGACAGGGACCAGTATGTTTTGATGCAGACAAGTGAGAGAGTACGAAATTGCAACAGCCATATCATACCGAGATGTACCAAAACTGCTAATAAACAGATTTTTTTGGATCATATTTGAAATTAAATTTTAGCAGCATTTTTCTAGGTAGGGTTGGGAAACCTTAAACAAAACTTTTTTTCAGGCTCATATGGTATGTTCTGAAAATGTTCTACCCCTGTTTAATCCTTAACTCTTACCACAGAATTTTAGTGACACTGAGAGACTCTTTTTTGAAACCATTATGGCAGAAGGAGAAAATGCTGGAAACCATCATTTTGTCCTTTTCCCACAATATTTTGTAACCTATCAAAGAGGAGTTACGTAATTAAGCCAAAATCTAGATTGTCATTTGTAAAATGCTTCCAGTTTGGATGAATCTATACTTTTTTGTTGTTTGGTATGTCATATACAGGGTTAACAACACAAAAACATTTTAGGCACAACCAAATTGACAGCATTTGCAGACAATACACAAAAATAGCACAAGTGATGGTATTGTCCTCAATTGAGTAGAAAACACAGTTGGAAGTGGAGAAAATACATGTACCTTTTTTACTGGCATGTTTTCGAGTCTTATTTGCTGGGATTGTTGAAACTTGGAATTGTTTGGTAAAGGGTTAATTCTGTGGTATCTTGTAACTTTTTTTTTCAGGTGCAGGGATCTAAACCTCTTTCAAGACTGAATTATCATAAGAATAAAACAAACTACTTGACTACCATGGACAAGGATTGCATAAAAGATCAGAAGAACAACATGACAAAAGAACCAGAAAAAGACAAAGGTAGCAAGCCAAAAATATCACTACTGGAGTACAGAGAGCGAAAAAAACAAGTTAAAACAGAAATACCTGGGGATAATTTGAAAACCTTAGATGATTCTGCTTCAAAAGCTTCTCGACTTAACAATTTAGGTGATGAAGGTAATGATAATGTAGCTGGAGGTCCAGGTATACATACAACAAGTAATAGACACTCAAAGGTTAGTGAGAAAGATGTATCTAATGTTAGTGCAGATCTACAAAACATGAGTATTGAGAATTCAACAGCTATCTTGGATGATAAGACTGGATTAATGGTAAAACAAGCGGAGAATGGCCATCAGAAAAAGAACAATTTGAACAATTTAATTACTAAAGATATTGAACAAACAAAAAGTGAACTTATACTGAGTAAAAACAGTGTGGAGAAAGTTGCTGATAAAAGTGAACAGAAAGCAGAAAGCAATACGGAAACTGGAATAAATCTTGATAAACCTCTTAGAGAAAGACTTCAAAAACCTGGCTCTACAGCAAGTTTAGATGTAAAATTGGGACAAAAACCTACCAAGCCATCATCTGAGAATGTGATAGATCTTACAAGTGATGATGAAACTGACAAGGAGACTTCTTCAGGTCCGAATGACCCTGACAAGCATCAGCAGAGAACTGTAAGTTCAAACTTACCCACTCAGTCCTTACAGTCATTTGCCTCACTCAGTAAAGGAATTGAATCTCAACCTCCCTTAGGACAACAAGCACCACAGTGGACAGCTATGAGAAATCAGACAGGTGGTACAAATGATAGTTTGAAAACCAATCAGCATACAGATCAGATCAAAGGACTACAGTTTTCTCTCCAGCAAGATAGAAAGAAAAGAGAGGGTCTGTTTCAGTTGCTCCAGAAACAAAAGGTGTGATTTGTTTGATTGAGTTTTGATTGATTGACTGAATTGTGTTTTACACCACTTTCATCATTATTTAAAATACATTGTGCCATGGTGATAGGTCACATATATCATGTGTTTCCTTGGTTTCACCAGCAGTAGTCCTGGTTTCTAAGTCTAAAGTGTCTTGTCATGGACACTTACACAAAAAAACTAGTGGATCCAGTGAGGCTTAAATCCAGGACTTCCAGAACCTACACTTACCTTTGATGTATGCAGGATCCTTGAAATTTTCTCATGCTTTTAACCCCTTTTTTGTTGGTACATTCGTGAAAGTCCTGTACAGTTGTTTTTGATAATTCAGTATTTTTAAGTAAATACCTCATGGGAGCTACTGTTTCCACTTTCAATATTGGGAGTAATGGAAATAGTTACAGTTTATTTCACTAGCCATAGACATGACTTCAATATCAAACCTTATTATCCACTATTTTTTCCTGAATAATTACCAAAAACATGAAATAAGACTTTGTTGATTTTAATTGTCGTCTGGAAATGCTTTGAATTTTTACAAGTTTTGTCATGGTTAACCCTTTACCACACAATCCTGACTTTAACAACCCTGAGAAAGAAGTCCTCTAGAAATATTGTTGGAAAAGGAGAAAATGCTGCCACAATGTTTTCTTTCCTTCCCAAAACAAATTTCAGCTTTCCAGTCGCTTTTATTTTGTTTGTCTGCATTTGCTTTCAATTTGGACTAGTCTAAATGTTTGTCATTTGGTAAAGAGTTAAATGTTAAAAGTACTTTGTAACTCTGTATTGGCAGGGACTTGTTGCCAAGGTTAACATGTCACAACTAGAGGATAAAGGAGCAAAGCTGAAACAAAGTATAGAGACATTGACTAGAGATATACACACACTGAACATGGGTATCAAAGAGAAAAAGGTGAAACTGGGTGTGTTGACAAACAATTCTACAGGCAGGTGACAGTTTCTAGCTTTTGAATGGATGAAAAAGAGCACAGTTAATAAAACTTTGAAAATATTGTTTTAACGTTCTTTGAAATGTGGGAAAAGAAGATGAGACTGAAAGGGTCTAATATTTTATCACTGTGTCAAGAGTGTAGTTTAATATATAACTTCTCAATTCTTTACAAAATGACAGAATTTTACACTCCACTAAATCAAAAGCATTAACATTTTTTGCTGATGACATGTTAATTGTATCTCTTAGATTGATTTCAGTCACTATAATGAGAGAAAACATTGTAGAAAAAGTATCAAATAATGGAAACTTTCATCATATCCTTTTTATACATCCAAAGGGTCATATTATGTTATACCCCCAGTTGTCCGCTGGTCTGTCCGTCTGTTAGCAATTTCTCGTGTGCGCAACTCCTACAGTTTCCATTGGAAATATTTCAAACTTGCCACAATGAATCTCCATGATGTCTAGTTGTGGGCCTGACTCTTAGAATGTGGATCCCTGTTTGCGTTCTAAAATTATCTGCCCTTGATTTCTGGAAAAAAAAATTTTCACTTTGAATTTTTTATCAGGCCATAACTTCCAAACTATAAAAGGTATCAACTTGAAACTACATACACTGATAGAACACATTATGGAGAAGTGCAGTGCACATGAACCATAACTCTGCCACCTTTATTTTTTGAGTTACTGCCCTTTGTTAATTTTCAGTTTGAATTTTTGTCCAGGCCATAACTTCCAAACTATAAAAGCTATTAACTTGGAACTTCATACACTGATAGAACCCATTATGGAGAAGTACAGTGCACATGAACCATAACCTTTATTTTTTGAGTTATTGCCCTTTGTTAAGTATCAGTTTGAATTTTTGTAAAGACCATAACTTCCAAACTTCAAAATCCATCATCTTGCAACTTCAAAGACTAATAGAACACATTATCAAGAAGTGCATTCTGCAAGAACCATAACCCTGCCTTCCTTCTTTTTGAGTTATTGCCCTTTGTTAGTTTCACTTTGAATTTTCGTCTGTGCCATAATTTCTAAAATATAAAAGCTATGATCTTGAACCTTCAAAGACTGATAGAACACCTTGTGGTGAAGAGCAATTCACAAAATTGTAACTGTGCTACCCTTATTTTTTTTTTTTAGTTATTGCCCTTTAATATTTTTCACATATCATGGATAATGACTACTCCTTATTCATGGCCCATCCATCATTTCAACTCATTTCACTTACAAGCCCCTTCAGGCGTATATGCGCCCCTCTGTGAAGCTCTTGTTCCTGTATGTTGTAAACAGCTCTTTTTTTTCAAGGTTATTCAAAACACATGGTTTTTGGTAAAGGGTTCCATAATTCGGGGATATGCACTCTGAAAAAGAAAGCATATGCAGTTATCTCCTTTATGGTCACTTTCAGTATATGCAGTTGTCTCCTTTATAGTCACTTGCTGTAAACCACTCACAGAGAAAGAAACCACTATAATATGTGTAATATTTTCAGGTTTTAAACATGGCAGTGGACCAGTGCCAGCGCAAAAATCATTACAGACTGGTTTTAAGCAGATATTACCTAAGCAACCCCAAGTCATAAAGATCTACCCAAATGGAGAACAAAAGGTGTTAGCTTCAAATGTATCAGTCACAGGTAATTCTCTTGCATACAACATTTGGTAAAGAGGACAACATAATTACACCCCCACAAGGTAGTGGAGGGGGAATACTGGAATCACCATGGCTGTCTGTCTGTCCGTCCATCTGTCTGTAGACACAAATTTGTCTGCAGCAATTCCCGTACAGTTTTTCATGTACTGAGCTCAAATTTACACATGGGTTCCTATATATGTGAAGTTGTGCATGTGCAATTTTCATGACCCTGCTGCAATTCGTTGCAGAATTATCTCCCCTTGAACTTTTTTGACTCTTACTTTTGTACTAAACCATTCTGTAGTCTGTGACAAAGACCTCTGGGGGGTATAATCACATGTAGTGATACTGTGGTAGGTCTAGTTATTTTCTCACTTTTACCTGGTCTGTGTTTGGAGAAAATGACAATTTATGTTATAGCCTTATCAACATTGTAGTTGTGCCAAAACTTTGACCTTTTGCACTGGCAATCTTTATTGTTACTGAAAATTTGACATTTAGTAAAACTTCTTTAATTTGATTCTCTTCCCATGTCAAATCAATCCAAAATTGATTTAATTTTACCCTTTACCAGACGACAAAATTCTAGACTTGTCCAAATTTGCAGATGACAATTTCAGATTGGCTCAAATGGTGTAATTTTTCTTTGATAGAGTAGAAAACATTATGGGAAAAGGAGAAAATGCTGGTTACCAGCATTTTATTCTTTTCCCCAATGTTTTCTAAAAGCTTCTTTTCCTGGAGCGTCAAAAGTTGTCATTGTGAGGTAAAGGGTTAAAATGGTTACAGAATCAAACTTGAGACTGTGCAACCCTTCGACAGAGGACTTTTGAAAAAGTGTGGGAAAAGGAGAAAATGCTGGTTACTAGTTTCCCATAACATTTTCTACCCTTTCAAAAACCAGCCTGCAGCATTTGAGCTACATTTGATTTGTCATCTAAGTGTACATGTACTATCGTCTGGTTACAGGCTCTCATTTTCCCACTTTTTCTACCATTTCGAAGACAGATTCCAACAATTTACCTATGTTTGAAATATCCACAAATACATTCATTCTGGTTATTAGCATTTTCTTCTTTTCCCAAAATTTTTTCTACCCTTTCAAAGACAGATTCAAGCAGTTGACTAACTTTTGATTTGATATCTGCAGGTGAATCCACTTTGGGAAGTCTTAATATTTTTTGCCCATTATTTAGTAGATATTATCAATTTATATTTCATGTATCTATTTTTAGAAATGTTATGAGTAAAGAAATATCGTAATTTAAGCGGGGGGGGGATTATTTCCCCCTCACAGTGAATATATTTCTCCTGCCGAAAATCTGGAACTACTTTTCGGTTATGCGGTTAATTGACTTGTGATCACTAGTTTTAAAAGTGGCATTTGTTGACAAAAGAATCAGAAGAAATATGAAATATAATTTATTTCATCACCTTGTAGTTAATATGGGAAAATATTTACCGAAAAAGGGAAAGGTATACGAAAATAACAAGTGCCATAAGGCACTCATTATTTTCCTATACCTTTCCCTTTTTTGGCAAATATTTCCCCATATTAACCACAAGCTGATGAAATAAACTCGGTATTGACAGGTCATCACCAACCACACAATCCAGAGCAGTTAAGACAGACAACACTGCTGCCCCACATGGCCCAGATCCCTCCACATATACTACAGCAGATGTATGCAGGTAAGCAGCTGATTATTTAAAAAGTTATAAAATGCTGTTGAAAGAAGATGAACTAGCCCACTTTTGCATAATTCCTCCTTTACTATGCTGTTGACTGTATATACTTTGAGTAAGCATCAATCTATCATTATGTCTTTATTCTGACAGCCCAAAAAATATCTTTGCTGAAACACTAACAGACAGATGTAGTTTTGACTGATATTGTATTACGCTTACATAGCCACAATCTGCTTTTTAGAGATACTTTTTAGCTGTATACTTTCAAAAACTACAACTACAAACAGTTCGTACTGATATAATGATATAATTCCAATCTTACACCACACACTCATGTGTTATAGCACAGGCATTTAATGCTGTATTGATCTATCATAGAATACCGAAATTTTCCACAATTGAACACCAAAAAAATGCATATTGGTGCATCATGTGTATGAATAATGGAATTGTGAAATTTTCAATAACACCATTACTATGAATTGCACATAGGCAACTCCTATGTTGTTTATTATAAGTCTTTCTATATGCGCTAAAGAGGGAGTCGCCAATATGCTATTTATATTTATTGGTAACCAGCATTTTCTCCTTTTCCAACAATGTTTTCTTCCCTTCCCTAATCAAATTTAACTTTTTGAGTCGCATTTATTTCTTTGTATGCAAATGCTTCCAATTTGGACTAGTCTAAGATTTATAAATGTTGTTTGGTAAAAAGTTGAAAGACACATTCATTTGGGCTATGCTCTGGCATAAGGAGGCTTAATGCATCTCCATGAGGCATGGTACTGAGCAAGTCATGACATTATTAAGGATCAGTAAAAATCCACTCAGTCTAATGAACGGCAGAATCTGGAGGAAGAGTGTTCCTTGAACATACAGAAAATTGACTGACAGCAAAAAGTTTTGACTTAAGTCAGCCTATGTCTGGAATGCGCAGCTTGAACATGGTTGGTGCTTTTTTATACCTCCGCAAACCAAATGTTTTTGGGGATATACTGGAATCAGCCTGTCTGTTCGTCTGTGTGTCAGTCTCTATATACAAAGTACTAGTAATTGCCTGTTTCTGCCAAAGGGCTGGCGAGGGTATTAAGTCACATTCAGTGACAGCTCTAGTTTTTCCAGATGCATTAAGCCCTCATTTCACGGAGCAGAGCTCATCTATTACTGATATTTCTGTTTTACCTATAGCTAACCCACAGGCCATGCAGCTGTATGGCGGAAGAATGACAGCAGCACGATTGAGAGAAGTGGGAAGTGTCACCAAGGAAGCCATAGAAAAACTACACAAGTATGTTATAAACCTTTGCCTATTAACATTTTTTTTCTCAATATTTTTAGGTAATTTTTTTCAGAAAAATCAAAATGTTTAGATACTAAAGAGTACCTTAAGTTGTATTTGATTTCATGAAATTTCTTCAGGTGAGTAGTCTCATTCTTAATCTCTTACTCCATCTTCTATCCAAGGCCTAAATTTTTTTAATTTGGTGGTTTTTAAAGAAAAAAAAAGAAAAAAATGAAACTTAATATTAAAAAGTGGAAACTATTGGGAAAATCATTTACAATAATGATTTTGAACATTTATATTTTGCACAATCAAATGAGCTATGCTTTATGAAAAAGGAGTTTTACTGTTACAGTTTTATTAGCTCACCTTAGCACAAAGTGCTAAAGGTGAGCTATTGTGATCGCCCTATGTCCGGCGTCCATCAACAATTTTTTTAAACATCTCCTAAACCACTGGGCCAATCTTCATGAAACTTGGCAGGAATGTTGCTTGGGTACAATACAATACAATAGTACAACATATTTGAAGGTGAAGCTCCACCAAAAGTGTTCAAAGAGTTTAGTTCCACCCATAACTCTGGTTGCCATGGCAACAAAAAGAAAAAAACCCAAAACCTTTGAAAATCTTCTTCTCTGAAACAAGAAGGCGTAGAGCTATGATATTTGGTATGTAGCATCTCCTAATGGACCTCTACCAAGTTTGTTCAAATTATGCCCCTAGCGTCAAAATTGGCCTCACCCCGGGGGATAACAAGTTTTAGGATAGGAACAAAGAAGGAAAACTTTGAAAATCTTCTCCTCTGAAACTTGAAGGCGTAGAGCTTTGATATTTGGTATGTAGCATCTCCTAGTGGACCTATACCAAGTTTGTTCAAATTATGTCCCTGGTGTCAAAACTGGCCCCACCCCGTGGGTCACAAATTTGAGCATAGGAACAAAGAAGGAAAACTTTAGAATTCTTTTCCTCAGAAACTAGAAAGCGTAGAGCTTTGATATTTGGTCTGCTGCATCTCCTAGTGGACATCTACCTAGTTTGTACAAATGATGTCCCTGGGGTCAAAACTGGCCCGACCTTCTGGTCACTAGTTTGAGCATGGGAACAAAGAAGGAAAACTTTAAAATTCTTCTCCTCTGAAACTAGATGGCGTAGAGCTTTGATATTTGGTATGTAGACCTCTACCAAGTTTGTTCATATGATGCCCTTGGGGTCAAAACTGGCCCAGCCCGGGGGGGTCACAGGTTCGAACATAGGAACAAAGAAAGAAAATTTTAAAATTCTTCTTCTCTAAAACTAGAAGGCATAGAGCTATGATATTTGGCATGTAGCAATTCCTAGTGGACCTCTACCAAGTTTGTTCATATTATGCTCTTGGGGTCAAAACTGGCCCTGCCCCAGGGGTCACAGGTTCGAACATAGCAACAAAGAAGGAAAACTTTAGAAATCTTTGTCTCTGAAACTCGATAGTGCAGAGCTTTGATATTTGGTATGCAGAATCTTCTAGTGGACCTCTACCAAGTTTGGTCATATGATGTCCCTGGCATCAAAACTGGCCATGCCCCGGAGGTCACAGGTTGGAACATAGGAACAAAGAAGGAAAATTTTAAATTTCTTTTTCTCTTTAACGGGAAGGTGTAGAGCTTCGATATTTGAAATGTAGAATCTTTGATTGGACGTCTACCAAGTTTGTTCCAAGGATGCTGCTTTGGTTAAAACTGACCCAGCCCAGGGGATCACAAGTTCGAACATAGGACAAAGAAGGAAAGTTTAAAATTCTTCTTTGAAACTGGAAGGTGTAGAGCTTTTATATTTGATTGCCCTATGTCTGGCGTTTGTTGCCCGTCTTCTGTCAACAATTTCTTTCAACATCTTCTCCTAACCCACTGGTCCAATCTTGATGAAACTTGGCATGGATGTTCCTTGGGTGAAGCTTTACCAAAGTTGTTCAAATAATTGAATTTCACTCTAGGCTATAGTCTAAGGTGAGCGTTCCAGGGCCAATGGCACTCTTGTCTTTCCTTTTAATACCCCGCAGGCAGCTGGAAACATGTCCTGAGGCTACAGCAGAACTGGAGGATCCTAAAGGTGTGAATGTCCCCTTGATGGTTCATCAGAGACAAGCTCTTCTCTGGCTGACATGGAGGGAAAGACAGTCTCCTTCTGGGGGAATTCTGGGTATATAAATTTGTTAACTGAAAGTCAATTGCCAAGACCAATGGCTCACATGTCTTTGATCCTTTACCACACAATCTGGAGTTTAACGACCATGAGGAAGATGGCCTATGAAAACATTGTAACCAGGATTTTCTCCTTTTACCACAATGTTATCTACCCTATCAAAGATAAATATCACCATTTTAAGCTACATTCAAATACCATTGCCTTCATTATATCCCCACAAAACGAATGCTTTCGGTGGTATACTGGCATCAGCCTGTCTGTCTGTTTGTCCTTCCGGGTTTCTGTGTGTCTCTCTGTGTACAAAATCAAAGTGCTGGCGGGTGTATTAAGTCACATTCAGTGACAGCTCCAGTTTTGCTGAGGTATAAAGTTTTGTAGTTTGGTAAAGAGTTGTCAGAAGACAACAAAACAAATGAAAAAAATAAAAAAGATAGTTTCTGTTCTCTTACTTTTTGGGGAAAAAAAGATGGTTTCTGTCTTTAGCTCACCTGAGCACAACGTGCTCAAGGGGAACTTTTAGGATCACCCGGTGTCCGTCGTGCGTCGTCAACAATTCTTTAAACATCAACTCCTCCTAAACCGCTGGGCCAATTTGGACCAAACTTGGCTGGAATGTTCCTTGGGAGGCCCTCTTTAAAAATTGTTCACAGAATTTGATTCCGTCAAAAACTCTGGTTGCCATGCACAGTTTCTTGCACTATATAGAAATGAAGAAATTCTTAAAAATTCTTCTTCTCAGAAACCGCTGGCCAGATTTTAAAATAATTTTACACAGATGTTCCTTGGGTGACCCTTTTCAAAAATTGATCGCGAAATTTTGATCCGTCAAGAAACATGGCTCTGGTAAATGGGGGCTTCTTGCACTATACAGAAATGAAGAAATTCTTAAAAAATTCTTCTTCGTTGAAACTGCTGGTCAGATTTTGAAATGATTTCACAAAGATGTTCTTTGGGTGACCCTTTTCAAAACTTGTTTGTGAAATTTTGATAGGTCAAGAAACATGGCTCTGGTGAATGGGGGCTACTTGCGCTATAGGGAAATGAAGAAATTCTTAAAAATTCTTCTTCTCTCGAACGGCTGGTCAGATTTTGAAATAATTTCACAGAGATGTTCCTTGGGTGACCCTTTTCAAAAAATGTTCGTGAAATTATGATTCATCAAGAAACATGGCTCTGGTAAATGGGGGCTACTTGCACTATAGGGCAATAAAGAAATTCTTAAAAATTCTTCTTCTCTGAAACGGCTGGTCAGATTTTGGAAAATTTTCACAGAGATATTCCTTTGGTGACCCTTTTCAAAAATTGTTCGTGAAAGTTTGATTCGTCAAGAAACATTGCTCTGGTGAATGGGGGCTACTTGCACTGTACAGAAATTAAGAAACTCCTATAAATTCTTCTTTTTTGACACTGCTGGCCAGATTTCGAAAGGACATTTGCAGGTGATCTTTTAAAAATTGCTTGGCAAAATAATGATTTTGTTTCCAGTGTTTCAATACCTTAAAAAAGAAAAAGGCTATGGTCCTCTCAAAAATTCAGGTGAGCGATCCAAGGCCATCTTGGCCGTCTTGTCTTACTTTTACTCAAACCTTTTGACTAGCAATTTATCAAACAACAAAAATTCTAAAATTTGAAAGCAGTGGAAGCATTTTCTCCTTTACCCACAATGTTTTCTACCCTATTATAGACAGAAATCAACTTTTTGAGCTACATTCAAATTGTTGTCTGCCAATGCTCAGGTATAGAATTTTGTCATTTGGTAAGGAGTTTCTAAAAAGGACAAAGCAAAACAACAAATCAAATCAAACAAAAAAGATGGTTTCTGCTGTCTTAGAAATATTTTGATATGGAACAGTTCTAGACTAACCATTTATTAGATAACAAAATTTTGAACATGTCTAATTTGAAAACAGTGGCAGCATTTTCTCCTTTTCTAACAATATTTTCAAAAGATCTCTTCTTACTGGTCATTAAATCTCAGGATTGTGTGGAACAGGTCTACGTTTTTAGAAATACCCATAAAGCTCTACATAATTTTTTTATCCCTATCAAATTTTGATAAGTATAGATGTATCTTTAAGAAAACAATATTTTGTATCTCTATCAAATTTTGAAGAGTATAGATATGTATTCTAGAACTTTTTTATTTATTGTGGTAAAATAATTACAGCTGATGATATGGGACTTGGCAAGACCCTGACAATGATCTCACTGATATTGAAACAGAATGAATCAAAGAAATGCGGAAGTGAGGATGAGCAGAAACTATGGCTGAATAGAGATGAACAACTGAAGAAAAGTAAGTTAATTGGGTCATATACAGTTATATGTTTTAATCCTTTACATGTTGTAAACTTTATCAAACCTAACAAAGACCCTTTTGATAATATTGTGGGAAAAAAAAGAAAATGCTGGTAACCAACATTTTCTCCTTTTCCCACAATGTTTCCTACCCTTCCCAAAACAAGTCACAATTTTCTGTCACATTTTGTCATCTGCAAATGATTAGATTTTGGGTTTGTCTAAAATTTTGTCGTTCGAGGAAGAAGGATATTTAGGGAAAAGGAGCTAGGAAATAATCATGAGAAAAGAAGAAGGCTACTGACCCGCATTCACTCCTTTTTCCACAATGTTTTCTACTTTTCAAAGCAGAAATCCCATCATTTATATCACATTTCAGTTGTCTTCTGCAAATGCTTTGAATATTTTTGATATAAATCAGTATGGATCTAAGGTTTTGTCTCATAAAGAGTTAACCTGCATAACCTTATGTTTTAGACCTGTTCCCTATGATCTTGATCAATACATTCAACAATAATACTTTAACTCTTTACCACACAATCCTGACTTTTAATGACCCTGAGAAATAAAGCTTTTGACAACATTGTGGGAAAAGGCGAAAATACTAGTGACCAGCATTTTCTCCTTTTCCCACAATGTTTTCTCTTTTTCCCAAATCAGATACAAATCTTTGGGTCACATTTTTTTTTGTTGTCTGCAAATATTTTCAATTTGAACTGGTCCAAAATTTTGTCATTTGGTAAAGAGTTAATGTGACATTGAGGTTTTTAAGGTGTATATGTTTGAAAATCTTGATGCTATTAAGTGCAACATAATATTCATAACTCTATGATCCCATGTTAACAACCCTGAGGAAGAAGGCTTTTGAGAATACAGTGGGAAAAGATGAAGTTTACTGGTAACAAGCAATTTCTCATTTTCATACAATGTTTTCTATCCTGTTTTCAGAACTTAAGCTCATTTGTACTGATATCAAATATGTCATCTGTAATGTTTTAAATTCAAAAGAGAAATATGTCATTTGGGAAGTTCAGGAGATTCTGAGTAAGAAGCATTGTAGGAAAAGGAACAACCAGTTATTTTGTTAAATTAGTTAGTCCTTTTTTCTAAAGAGTTTTCAAAAATTAGTATACTGCCATAGCATAAAAATTTCTAAATGCAGCTATTTAATCAATTCAAACTTATCTAATAGCTCCTCTTAAAGGATGCCCGCCCGGATGGCTCACTGGTGAGCATGTCAGATTCATGACCTGGTGGTTGTGAGTTTGATACATGGTTGAAGCGTACTTTCTTTCTGGCGTATTTTCACCTCTCACCTCTACTGAAGCATGTGAGAAAAGTAGTCAGTGGCTTTGGAAAGAAAGTTTGTTAGTACTGGTATGAGAAAACCAGGAAACATGTGCGTCACCGACCGCCACGATATGACCTTAGCTGTTTAAGTGGCGTTAAACCCCATTACGACCAACCTCTTCAAGGATAAAACATCCAGATATTACTGTTTTTTTCACAGTGGATAAATCTATTGTGAAGTCTAGCGCTACTCTGATAATTTGTCCAGCATCTTTGATACATCATTGGAGGACGGAGATAGAGAGACGTTGTAAACCTGGCCTACTTCGTGTTTGTATGTATCATGGTCCAAACAGAGAGAGAAATATCCTGAAGTAAGTTATTTTGGAGTTTGTTTCAAATTTGATGAAGACTTTACCACATGACAAAATTTTCAACAGGTCAAAGCTAAAAGAACTTGCAGACAACAAAGGTAACTGAAACAATGAAATTGGTTTCCAGTAGGGTAGAAAAAGATTGGTGGAAAAGGAGAAAATGCTGGTTACCAGCATTTTCTCCTTTTCCCACAATGTTTTCAAAAGGCTTCTTTCTAAGGATAATAAAAACTAGGGATTGTTTGGTAAACTGTTAACACTTTCTTTCACTATCCTGTGTTTTAATGTTGTCCAGAATGGAGGCTTTTGAAAACAGTGTTGGAAAAAAGGAGTAAAAAAGCTGGTTTCAAACAGTCAGTGTTATTTAATCTATTCCACAGCCAATTGATTAGAATGTGCACATTCCTGTGCAAAACAGTCTTAATATACAGGAATATAGTTCAGATGGTCTATGCTAGATTGATATTCTAGGTTACAAAACAAATAGTTCTCTTGAACAAACACACGAAATAAATTGTTTTGTCAAAAAAATCTAAATTTTAGAATATAGGAACAAAGGAGGGTATCACTTCAGTCATATACAAGTTGTTGTCTAGCTGGTAGACTAATACTAATACTATGTTACAGACTAGCAGCGCATGACGTAGTTCTAACAACCTACAATATTGTGGGTAAGGAGGTTGTTGTAGATGAGAAAGACAAGAATGGGGACCAGCCCATCAAAGATGATGAAGAAGTTAACAGTAAGGATGAAAGTGGGGTAGGTAGTGTTCAGTATAGCCATCACTGGGATGTTTTTTTTTAATTTTTTTTTTATTCATAAATGAAATATAAAACAGCAAAGAAGCCAGAAGAAATTGCTGTGCAGTCTCAAATGCATTGGTAAAGGTTTTGAATTTGTAGCCAAGAAATCCTGGTTTGAACCCTGAAGCAGTTTTGTTAATGTGGGAATGCAGCATGTCACCCAACCCAGGAGAGTCACAAATAAGTGAGCTATTGCTGTGATAGCAGTGAAATAGTATTTGTACATTAACCCTTTACTAGAAAACAAAGTTCTATACTGGTCAGAATTGAAAACTTCTGTAGATGACAAATAAAAAGAGTGGCAGAAGTGATATTATTTGTACCAAAAAGGGTAGAAAACTTGTGGGAAAAGGAGATAACTCTAATTAATACCAGCATTTTCACCATTCCCTGAGATTTTTTCAAAAGCCCTTCATCTCAGAGTCGTAAAAACTTGTGATTGTGTTGTAAATGTCAAATAGAGTAACTCTGTACAAGTCAACATTGCTTGGACCTATCTACATCAAAATTATCTGCAGGTGACATATTAGAATTACCTCAAACGATGACAGATGTCTTTGAATTGATAGAAAACATCAAAAGAGAAAATCTGGCGCATTTTTAGCCTGGCTGTTTTTTAAAGAAAACATATAGTTATTGTCATACCCCTTTCGTTGTCTGCATCATCATGCAGAAATTTTTAAATTTGACAATATGGCTGTCATTACCGAAAACATTCACTTCAAACTCAGGCCATATGTTTATCATCAAAAGTGGTCCATAGAATAAGAGCAGGCAATCATTAAAACATTTTTTTACACATTTATCCACGGCGGGGAATCACGTGACACAACAACAACAACAATGACCGTTATTTGAAAAAATTCCCCAACTTCAGGTAAGAAAATCTTCAATAATTCCGTTAATACATGACCGATTCGAATTTGGTTTGAAGCAGAGAAGGCGGAAGTACTCCGGGGATTTGCTTGATGTGTTAGATTTTTTAAACAACACCTGATAAAAAAGTTATTGACGAGCAAACAAATTATCCAGGGTAAAAAATTTGTTTGCTCGTCAATAACTTTTTTATCAGGTGTTGTTTAAAAAATCTAACACATCAAGCAAATCCCCGGAGTCCTTCCGCCTTCTCTGCTTCAAACCAAATTCGAATCGGTCATGTATTAACGGAATTATTGAAGATTTTCTTACCTGAAGTTGGGGATTTTTTCAAATAACGGTCATTGTTGTTGTTGTTGTGTCACGTGATTCCCCGCCGTGTTTATCACCCTCTTTAGAACTAGAATTTGTCATGCAAAACTTGACATTTTATAACATCTGACATTATAGATGATATTTACTATACACTTAGACTAGATACTACCTATTTAAAGGGAAACCAATACAAATAAACTTCAAGGTATACTGACACAGCTGTGGCTCTTTTACAACTCAGAATATATACTTTAAAAAATGATCTAATTCAAGAAGCAACTGCAATCAAGTCTTTGCAACCATGTGTGGTGCTCTTGTTTCCTTTTCCTACCCATTTGTAGATATACCAATAGATTGGATGTCTGCAAATGCTTTCAATGCAGACAAGTCCAAATTTGTTGCGGAAAAAAATTACAAAAAAAAAGATTCCTTAAAATTTTTCTTCATCATTTAGGAAAAAGAAAAGTCTACATTGAGCATTGCACAACAGCCAAATATCATGAGAATTGCCTGGGAGCGAATCATACTAGATGAAGCCCACAATATAAAGAATCATAAAAGTTTGCAGTCAAGAGCAGTTTGTAGACTGAGATCAGGATTTAGATGGGCATTAACAGGAACACCTATACAGAATGACCTGTTGGATATGTATTCACTGTTAAGGTGAGTAGTGAATTTTATTGATTGAACGGTGCTTTATGCCACTTTCAACATATTTTCAGTCATATGACGAGGTCAACTCAGATATTCATGTATTTCCTAGGTTCCACCAGTGCTAGGCTAGCGGTCTGAATTTATTTGCCCAATGATACTCCCATGAAAATGTAGTGATTTTTGGTAGTCTGGGAGTATGCTGTTTAACACTTTACTAGATTAGCCACAGTTACATATGGAGGCTTTTGAAACATCATAGGAAAAGAAGAAAATGCTGGTAACTAGCATTTTCTCCTTTTCCAATGATGTTTTCAACTTATTTAACCCTTTATCAAATGACCAAACTTTGGTCTCCACTAAATTGAGAGCATTTACTGACCAAAAATTGAAAGTAACTCAAATGATAATTTTTGTCCCAGTAAAGATAGAAAACATTGTGGGAAAAGAAACAATTTGTGACATCTGTCTTTGAGAGAGTAGCAACTGTCGTGGAAAAAGATACAAGTTATGTAATCTCCTTGAGAGGATAGAAAGCATATTGTGAAAGGAGAAAATGATGTGTACCAGCATTTTCCTCTCATACCACAAAGTTTTCAACAGCTTTCAATTTCAGGGTACATGTATTTAAAAGTCACAATTGAGTGGTAAAGAACTCATCATCTGAATCAAATCTAGTTTATAGCCTGCAAATGCTTCCATCATGAACATATCTAAAACTTTGTTGTTTGTTTTAGAGTTAAACTTTTACCACATACACGCACAATCACACATGTCTTTGTTTGTTTGCTTAGGCTTTTTATACGCCTGAAGGGTGGTATTATTTTATGGCCCTGTCATCTGTCTATCTGTCCATCTGTTAGCAGTTTCTTGTGTGTGCAACTCCACCTACAGTTTCCATCAAAACAATTTGAAACTTACCAGAATAAATGTCTATGATATGAACTTGTGTATGTTACTCTTAAGATTTTAATTTTTGTAGGTGTTTTAAAATTTTAACTGATTTAACAGACAGTTCCCTTCTAGCAAAAGCTGGAAATTTATTATCGTATGGTATAAGTGGCATAAAAATGACATGGCAAACTCATAAATCTTTAATCAGGTTCCTAAGATGTACACCATTTGATGAGTATAAGGTATGGAAGAGACAGGTTGACACAGGAAATGGTCAGTAAATTTTTTTATCATTGGACTTTGTCATTCAAACGCCTGCCACAACAGACAGGGCTGATGAAGAAAAATATAGGGCAAGATAGGACTGAACAGATGTCTGATCTTTGATCTACAGTTTTCACTTTCTAAAGTGTTGGATGATTTGTTCATGTGGTCATTGAGACAGGATTCATTCCTCTCTCACAGCTTATCATTATTTTGATAATGGTAATAATGGTAATGTGGGAAAGCAGCCAGTGGCTTGGAAAGACTATCTTGTAGTACAGGTAATTGAAACATCAGGAAAGCATGGATTGTGCATCATCTGTGGGATATTAGTTAAATAATTTTGAAAATGGATTTAAGTAAAATATAATCTATCAATGGAGTTTGTATCATACATGTTCCTTCACAGTGCAGAGTCTGAATCTATCCAAATGATTTGTGTGTTTCTGTAATGGTTAGGTGTACATGCATATTGCTCACTGATCTTTATTAGTCGTTTCTTTCACCCTTTTGCAGTTTTTAAGGAAAAGAAGGTAATTGTCCTTGAAAGTGAAGAAAATGCTGATTACCAGCATTTTCTACACTTTCAAGGACAATTACCATCATTGGAGACACATCTAATTTGTAGACTGTTAATATTTTGAATTCGAACAACTTCTCAAGCCTGAGATTTTGGTGTGTGGTGAACAGACAAAGGGGAACAAAGGTTTATTTTTATATTTTCATATTACATGTATTGATTTTTAAATAATCCAGAAATTGTTTTCTCTTCTATACACCAGCTATGGGTCAGGACAGGCTGAATGTGTTGGTGAAATGTTTGTTACTGCGAAGGACAAAATCACAGACTTCAACTGTAACAGGGAAGGCTCTTGTAAGTACAACCTCATTACTTTGGTTCATTTCTCATGAAACTTGGTCAGAATTTTTGCCTTCATAACCATTTACTACACAATCCAGAGTTTAAACTCCTTACCATATAACCCGACTTTTAATGACCCTGAGAAAGAAGCCTTTTGAAAACATTGTGGGAAAAGAGAATGCTGGAAACCAGCATTTTCTCCTATTCCCACAATGTTTTGTGTGCTTCCAAAACCAAATTTCAGTATTTGAGTCACATTTCTTACGTCGTTTGCATATCCTTTTAATTTGGAACAGTCCAAAATTTAGTTGTTTTGTAAAGAGTTAACTCTTTACCACATGAGAAGGATGCACACTTGTCTAAGCTGAAAATTTACATGTGACTCGGATGAGGAAATTACTTTTTGATAGGATAAAAGACAATGTGTGAAATGGAGAAAATGCTGGTATTTCAGGGTTATTAAAACTCGGAACTGTATGATAAAGCTTATGAAACATTTGTGGTGTCCGTGGTCGTGAGGTAGAGCGTCGGCCTCACAACCTAAAGGTCCTGAGTTCGATACCCGGGAGCGGGTGTCAACTTTGGGATTTTTCATTGGCCCACACATTCGGCGCGAGTACTGGTGTAGTTCCCAGGAAGCAGAATCGAGAGAGATTAGTATAAGTTGTAAGAACTTGTTTCTCAATCGATGTAAAATAAATATGTTTAAACTAAACATTTTCTTTAAGCATTTTTTTTTTCTAATTCAGGTACCATTACCAGAAAAATCCAGTAAAACACATGAGTTGCAGTTGTCAGAACAGGAAAAACAAGTCTATGATAAGGTCTTTGCTCAGTCCAGGTAAACAATCAGTTTAGCTTTTGTAAGTTTCAGTCCTTCACATCCCTCAGCTATGGATCCTTTATCAAACAGTCCCAAGTTCAACGAGAGTATGAGAGAGGGCTTTTGAAAAGATTGTGGAAAATGGGGAAAATGCTGGTAACCATTATTTTGTCCTTTTCCAACACTATTTTCTAACCTTTCTACCCTTTCATAGAAAATTCCAATTTATTGATCCACATTGTTTTTGTTGTCTGCATACACTTTTAGTTCAGGTGGGTCTAAAATTTTGTTGTCTCATAGCTGTTGCTGACAGTACATAGCAAGATCAGATTACACAGGGCCTACAGTCTGATCTTGTATCTACACTGTTCAATACTTGGTGCTAAACTTAGACTACAGTAATATCCAGCTGCAATAGAAGAGTGTTTTTGTACCACGAATTAACCCATTACCACACAATAAACACTTTTAATGCCCATGAGAATGAAGCCTTTTTGAAAACATTGTGAGAAAGGAAGAAAATGCTGGTCACCAGCATTTTTAGCTCACCTGAGCACGAAGTGCTCAGAGTGAGCTATTGTGATCACTCACCGTCCGTCGTCCGTCCGTCCGTCTGTCCGTCCGTCCGTTCACATTTTCTTGTTTACACTCTAGCATCTACAAATATCAACCAATCAGTACCAAACTTGGTCAAAGTATATATGACCATAAGATCTCGGATGAGTTCGATTTTGGGTCTTATTGGACCAGAACATCTGGAGTTATTTGCCCTTGAATTAGAAAAATTGCTGTATTTCACTTTGTTTACACTCTAGCATCTACAAATATCAACCAATCAGCACCAAACTTGGTCAAAGTATATATGACCATAAGATCTCGGATGAGTTCGATTTTGGGTCTAATCGGACCAGAATATCGTGAGTTATTTGCCCTTGAATTAGAAAAATTGCTGTATTTCACTTTGTTTACACTCCAGCATCTACAAATATCAACCAATCAGCACCAAACTTGGTCAAAGTATATATGATCATAAGATCTCAGCTGAGTTTGATTTTGGGTCTAATCGGATCAGAACATCTGGAGTTATTTGCCCTTGAATTAGAAAAATTGCTGTATTTCACTTTGTTAACACTCTAGCATCTACAAATATCTGCCAATCAGCACCAAACTTGATCAAAATATATATGACCATAAGATCTCGGATGAGTTCGATCATGGGTCTAATCAGACCAGAACATTTAGAGTTACATGCCCTTGAATTAGAAAAATTGCTATACTGCACTTTGTTTACTCTCTAGCATCTACAATTTTTAACCAATCAGCTGTAAACTTGGCCAAAATATATATAACTATAAGATCTTGGATGTGTTTAATTATGGGTGTAATCGGATGCAAACAACTGGAGTTATTTGCCCTTGAATTAGAAAGTTCTTTATAATAGTTCTTAATACAGAGCATAACTTTGTCATCTCCAGTCTGATTGACTTGAAACTTGACATTTGTGTTTGTTGCAATAATGCAGAGTGCAATGTGAAAGATCCATAACTCTACCTTATACTGTCTGTAAGTTATTTCCCTTTGATTGTCATTTTTACAGCATTTTCTGCTCGTCTGGAATATAACTTTGTCATCTATAGCCTGAACATCTTCAAATTTGATGTGCATGATTGTTGTATATTTATGGAGTGCAGTGAACAAGAACCATAACTCTTCCTAGCTTGAATTTTGAGTTATTTCCCCTTTGAACTTCATTTTCATAGCATTTCTTGCTTGTCTGGAGCAAAACTTTGTCATCTTAAGTAGGAATGACTTGAAATTTGGTATGATTATTTGGTGCAATATTTGGAAGTGCAGTGCACAAGAATTGTAACTCTAATTCGTGCTGTCAAGTTATTTCCCTTTTAATGTCATTTTTAAAGCATTTAGTGCCTGCCTGGAATATAACTTTTTTATCTCAAGTCGGAACGACTTCAAACTTGGTATGCATGTTTGTTGCAGTATTACAGAGTACAATGATCTTCATTCTTACAGTATTTCTTGCTTGTCTGGAATGGAACTTCAAAGTCTCAAGTCAAATTGCGACAAATCGCAGCTCTTATCATTTAGCCTTGAACCTTGATATTTGGTATTTATCTTTATTGTAGACTTTTGCTGCTTGGTACTCAGGTGAGCGATATAGGACCATCATGGTCCTCTTGTCTCCTTTTCTCACAAAGTTTTCTACCCTATCAAAGAAAAAATTGTGTCATCTGAGCCACTATAAAATTGTAGTCTGCCAGTGCTGTCAATTTGGATAGGTCTGAAATTTGGTGTGTGGTATAGGGGTCATAAAAAGAATTTAAATGAACCTTGCTTTACGAAAAGGGGGCTTAATGCATCTGTAGAAAGTATCAATGTATGCCAGCCTATGTAGGCTGAGAAAGGTTGAAACGTAACTTTTTTGTTAATTTCCTGCATGTCAAAGGACCATTCTATGTCATGATTCAGTTGATTGTGAGACAGAATGAATTTTATGTTTCCTTGAGTATGAAATGACTTGCTTGAATGAATCTCTGGAAATACAAGCTTTTCATAGCTTGTAAAGGGCAGTATAACGTTTATCCTGTATACAGGATAGTCAATGACAAGACAGAAAAGGTACTTTGAAGTTTTATCTGTATTCATATGCCATGTGTATATGTACTTGGCTTGTTCAAAAGTCTTCATATATATATATATATAGCAGCAGCTCCTACTGCTAACAGAAGAGATCAAAACTATTTATTACCTGGTTTCATTTTCTCTTTGATGATTTCATTCATGCAAAGCAGTATGTATTATTCATTGCCTGTTCAAAAGACCTAAGCTTTCAGTTTGAGTACTTTGATAGTGATTTTGAAACATATTTAACTTTTTCCCGAACAATCCCTGGTTTTTACGGGTCAGGTATAGAAGCCTTTTGAAAACATTGTAGGAAAAGGAGAAAATGCTGGTAACCAGCATTTTCTCCTTTTCCCACATGTTTTCTATGCCACCCTATAGAAAAATCATCTTTTTAACAACTGTTTATTTGTCACTTGCAAAATGCTTTCAATTTGGTCTAGTCCAAAATTTGCTGTTTAGGAAAAGGTTAACCCTTTACCACACAATCCCCAGTTTTAAAGACCCTGTGAAAGAAGGGCTTTTGAAAACATTTTGGGGAAAGAAGAAAGTAACCAGCATTTTCTTCTTTTCCCAAGATTGTTTTCTTCCCTTTCAAAAACAAATTTTAATATTTCAGCCATGCTCAGTTTTTTGCCTGCAAATGCTTTAAATTTGGACAAGTCTAAAATGTTGTTTGGTAAAGAATTAAAGTGCCATGCAATCACAGGTTTTATAGACACTAAAAAAGAAGGCTTTTGAAAACATTATGAGAAAAGGAGGCAATGCCAGTAAATAGCATTTTCTCCTTTTCCCACTGTATTTTCTATTCTCTCAAACAAAAATTCCATCATATGGGCCAAACTGAAATTTTTATCTTGCAAATGCTTTGAATTCTGACTTTGCAAAAATTTAATCGTTTTGAAAAGAGTTGACCCTTTGGCTGCTTATCGTGTCTCACAGACATTTTGCGGACAGGGTAGATCAAGATCAGACTGCACAGAATGTGCATTATGATCTTGGATCTACGCTGTCCGACCTGGAGATTTTTTTTTTTCCGAAACATCCCTTTGAAATAACAATTTTTCAGGTTTTACTATCGAATTTAAAATTTCAGTTTTAGTTATTTAGCAGGACAAGGGTTAAGATCGAATGATATCTGAAAAAAAAAAGAACATACAAAAATATCTTACAGCTTTCATAGGGTAAACTGTTAACCATTATCTTACAAAGGTCTGTATTGAAAGAGTATCTACGAAAACATGACGAGAAAGAGCTGGCTAAAGATGATGGAAAGCTAACGACTACTAACCCATTCATGGAGAAATCAACTGTAAGCCAGTCTGGGACAGTCAGTGGGTATCCTGGGAGTGGAGACATGAACCAGCCTGCCACTCAACATGGAAATGTTAGAGGCCAGCAGATTTTAGTGATGTTGTTAAGGCTTAGACAATGCTGCTGTCACCTTAGTTTGATGAAGGATGTAAGTTTATGTAACGCTTTACCACACGAGAAAATTTTAGACTGGTACAAATTGAAAGCATTTGCAGACAACAAAAAAAATTGTGACTGAAAAAGTAAAATTTGCTTTTGGAAGGATGGAAAACATTGTGGGAAAAGGAGAAAATGCTGGTTACCAAATGTTTTCATATGCTCTATATTTGTTGTGAAAACCAAGGATTGTGTGATAAAGGGTTAATGCTTTTTGGTAGTTTATCGAAAATGATGGTGGATTGTGGTGTGAAGTATCATGGTTACAACCAGTGAAAAATACTGATTTCATACTCTTTTCCTTTTCAATTGAGGACGGAAACAGTAGTTCCTGCACACTAGTGACCAAGGTAAACAGCATGTGCCATTCAACCAGAAGAAAGTATGGTGCCATTTATGTTCAAGGCATTTTTACCCTTCCATTCCACATATCGTCAGTTTGCTTCCAAAATCTCGTAACTACAGCTTGAAACAAGCTGTAGTTACGAGGTTTTGGAAGCAAACTGACGATATTTCATTAGTCACTGCCTTGGTAACTTATTATACCCAGCACAACAAAGTAGAGGGGGTATACTAGAATCGCCATTGCTCTCTCTCTATCCGTCTAAGTTTCTATGTGTAGACACAAATTTGCAAAATACTAGAAGAGTTTTTCAGATACCTAACTCAAATTTACACAGTGTTCCTGTATATGTAAACTTGTGGATGTGCAATTTTCATGACCTTACTGCCAATTTTTGCGGAATGATCTCCCCTTGAATTTTTTCAACTCTTACTTTTGCACTAAACCATTCTGCATTGGGTGACAAAAACCCCTGTTTTATGGTAAGGAGCTGGCGAGGGGTATGATCAGGTCAAGTATTAGCTGTAGGTAGATTTGGTTGATTTACATAGATTGTTTTGAACAGGCATTTGATGAAGAGACACAACAAAATGAAGGTTTGGAGTTGACACTGGAGGAACAGATGATGGACCTACTGTTGGAAGATGACACCAAAACTGGGGAACCAGCCATTAAAAAGTCCTCAGTCATCTTCAAGCCTGAATCTGTTAGTACAAAGGTCAGTCACTTATAGTGCTGCTTTAAGTATGAATGCAAACTACAGTACACAAGCATTTGTAATAAAAATTGAAGCCGGTATCTCTAGATCCAAAGGCAAATGTCCTACTATGTTGCTTCAAAAGCTACAGCAGGGAAGTAAATGTGTTTCCTTAACTCATTACCAAATGACAAAAATTTAGGTTTGTCCAAATTGAAAGCATTTGCAGAATTAAAATAAAGTGATTGAAAATTTGAAACTTGTTTGTAAAGGTAGAAAACATTGTGGGAAAAGGAGAAAATGCTGGTTACCAGCATTTTCTCCCTTTCCCACAATGTTTTCTCAAGGCTTCTTTCTCAGGGTTGTCAAAAGTAGAAATTGTGTGGTAATGGGTTAAAGAAACATATGCACAGCCAGACTGTTAAAATTTGAGTTTGTTATAATCTTGTTTGCTGAGTAAACATAGATAAAAAACCAATATAAGGTGTATGGGGTAAAGAAACTGTACAGTACGGATTTGTCTTCGATTTAAACCGGGAACTGTGGCTGTTACGTCCATGGCTAATTGCAATAGGATGAAATGCATTTTCTATCTGCCGTAATCAGTGCAACCATCAGAGGCAATATTTTGAAAACAAAGGAAGATGTATGGTTAAACAAACACATTATATATCTGTGGCAAAAACCATTATTCTGCATTAACATCATCTTGTATTGGAGGCATGATACTAAATGCATAGAGTGATATGGTTAACTGATGGCTCTCTGGATGTTCTTTCGCTCTAAAGTCTTCAGCTGTAAACTTTCAATATGGCCTCACTTGATTTTAAGTCTAAAAGTGTAAAATTGATTTGAGTCATGTTCAGTAACAAGGAAGTATCGACCCAGGTCGCAGTACATGCAGGCTGACCTGGGCCAAAACATTTCAGTGTTTGTCAATACATGTATTCTGTTTTTCAAAAGACCAGTCTACCCAGTGGTTAACCCTTTCCCAAACAAGCCAGGGTTTTTACGTGTCTGCAGTAAAAGTCTTTTGAAACAAGGTTTCAGAAAAGGAGAAATTGCTCGTAATGAGCAGTTTCTCCTTTTCCCACAGTGTTTTCTACCCTTTTTGAGAACTTTATGCCATTTTCTCCAAATCTAAAATTATCGTCTGCAAACTGTTTTGGTTTGGAAGAGTCCAAAATTTGTCGTTTGGGAAAGGGTTAAATTGTTTTTGTTTTTTTTAAGTGGATATGATGGATCCTTAAGTATGTAATGACTTGCTTGGTATCAGGCATCATGGAAATGCATGAAGCCCTCTTTTGCCAGAGCATGGTGCATTTATTTCAGAGCACCAGGTAGGGGGAGTTTATTTTACTTCAAATGTCAAAATTTTAATTATTCACCACTAAACACTATGTTATGGGTACTCATAAGAATCGTCTCATTGAGAGGATTCTAATGAGTACCCACAGCATAAGCTTTGGAAGAGAAATAATGGATTTAGAATATCACCGCTCCCTCTTATCTGGAGCTCTGTGTGTGTGTTCTACATGTTAGCAAACTCGGTATTTTACCTTTCAGATGAAGGCCTTGCTGGATGAACTTCACAAGATACATAAGGAAGGGAGTCCTAAAGACAAATGTAAAAGGTAAAGTTTGGGTAATAAAAAGATGGAATAGGTTTTTACTGAAACTTATTTGCAGCTGGTATATTAAACTCTTCACAACATAACAAAATGTCAAAAGTGAAAGTATTGGCAGATTATATTCTAAATGCAGCTAAAATGATGTGATTTGTCTGTGACAGGGTAGAAAACATTGTGGGAAAAGAGGAAAATGCTGCTTTTCCTGCAATGTTTTCAAAAGGTTTCTTCAGGTCATCAAAACTTGAGATTATTTGCTAAAAGTTATAAGATATCCCTATTAAAGAAGGATAGCCACACACAAAAAAAAAATACAAATTTCTGCATGAATAATTTAATATAAAAAACTTATAGAAATGAAGAAATTGTTGTTTAACCCATTACCACACAATCCCTACTTTTGACGCCCCTGAGAAAGAAGCCTTTCGAAAACATTGTGGGAAAAGGAGAAAATGCTGGTAACCAGCATTTTCTCCTTTTCCCACAATGTTTTCCTTTATTCACAAAACTAATTACAAATTTTTAGTAACTTTTATTTTGTCGTCTGCAAATGCTTTCGATTTGGACAAAGCTAAAATTTTGATGTTTGGTAATGAGTTAAGACTTGGCCATGTTGAAAGTATTTGCAAAAGTACTTAGTTACTTGGAAAGAAAGTTGAACCAATACTGGTATGAGAAAGCAATAAAATACATGGGTGCTCTTACTAGTATGATTTGAACTTAGTTGTTAAAATGGCATTTAACTTTTTACCAAATGACAAACTTTTTGACTGGATCTACCTCAAAGCATCTGTAGACAACAAATTGAATATTGTTATTATGATGATTTCTGACTTTGATAAGGTAGAAAATATTGAGGGAAATGGAGAAAATGCTGGTAAGCAGCATTTTCTCCTTTTCCCACAATGTTTTCTATAAGCTTCTTTCTGAGGCTTGCTTAAATTCGTGACTGTGGAAAAGGGTTAAACTCCAGTTCAGTCTAAAATTCCCCTTATCTGTTACAGAGACCTGGGTTATTGAGTATAATACAGCTTTTCTAACTTTCAGTGTGATAGTATCACAGTGGACCAAGATGTTAGACATTGTCACAATACACCTGAGAAACATGGACATCAGATACTCAGTTATACAGGGTAACATTCCAGCCAAAAAGAGAATGGAGTCTGTGGACCAGTTCAACAATGATCCGCATGGTCCACAGGTCATGCTGGTATCTCTCAGGGCAGGAGGGTGTGGCTTAAATCTGATTGGTGGAAATCATCTATTTCTGCTGGATAGTCATTGGTAAGAAAATTAGTCTTACTTAACTCTTTACCAAACAACAAAATTTTGGACTAGTCCAAATTGAAAGCATTTGCAGAAAACAAAATAGATGTGAATCAAAAATTAAAATTTAATTTGGAAAGGGTAGAAAACATTGTGGGAAAAGGAGAAAAATGCTGGTTACCAGCATTTTCTCCTTTTTATACGCCCGAAGGGTCGTATTATGTTATACCCCTGGTCGTCCGTCCGTCCGTTAGCAATTTCTTGTGTGCGCAACTCCTCCTACAGTTTTCATCGGAATTATTTGAAACTTGCCACAATGAATCTCCATGATGTGTAGTTGTGCACCTGGGTCATAAATTTTGATCGCTGTTTCCGTTCCAAAATTATCTGCCCTTGATTTCTGAAATAACCAACTTTTCACTTTGAATTTTTGTTCAGGCCATAACTTCCATACCATAAAAGGTATTAAATTGAAACTACATACACTGATAGAACACAAAATGGAGAAGTGCAGTGCACATGAACCATAACTCTTCCACTTTTATTTTTTGAGTTATTGCCCTTTGTTAATTTTCAGTTTGAATTTTTGTCCAAGCCATAACTTCATAACTATAAAAGCTAATAACTTGCAACTTCATACACTGATAGAACACATTATGGAGAAGTGCAGTGCACATAAACCATAACTCTGCCACTTTTATTTTTTGAGTTACAGCCCTTTGTTAATTTTCAGTTTGAATTTTTGTCCAGGCCATAACTTCTAAACTATAAAAGCTATTAACTTTGAACTTCATACATTGATAGATAACATTGTGGAGAAGTGCACTGCACATGAACCATAACTCTGCCACTTCTATTTTTTGAGTTATTGCCCTTTGTTAATTTTCAGTTTGAATTTTTGTCCAGGCCATAACTTCGGGACTATAAAAGCTAATAACTTGTAACTTCATACATTGATAGATAACATTGTGGAGAAGTGCATTGCACATGAACCATAACTCTGCCATCTTTATTTTTTGAGTTATTGCCCTTTGTTAATTTTCAGTTTGAATTTTTGTCCAGGCCATAACTTCTAAACTATAAAAGCTAATAACTTGCAACTTCATACATTGATAGATAACATTGTGGAGAAGTGCATTGCACATGAACCATAACTCTGCCACTTTTATTTTTTGAGTTACAGCCCTTTGTTAATTTTCAGATTGAATTTTTGTCCAGGCCATAACTTCCGGACTATAAAAGCTAATAATTCGCAACCTCATACACTGATAGAACACTTTATGGAGAAGTGCATTGCACATGAACCATAACTCTGCGACCTTTATTTTTTTACTTATTGCCCTTTGTTAATTTTCAGTTTGAATTTTTGTCCAGGCCATAACTTTCAAACTATAAAAGCTAATAACTTGCAACTTCATACACCGATAAAACACATTATGGAGAAGTGCAGTGCACATGAACCATAACTCTGCGACTTTTATTTTTTTAGTTATTGCCCTTTGTTAATTTTTTAGTTTGAATTTTTGTCCAGGCCATAACTCCCAAACTTTAAAACCTATCATCTTGAAACTTCAAAGACTTATAGTACACATTATAAAGAAGTGCACTGCATAAGAACCATAACTCTGCCATCCTTCTTTTTTAGTTATTGCCCTTTGATAATTTTCTCTTTGAATTTTCGTCTGGGCCATAATTTCTAAAATATAAAAGCTATGATCTTGAACCTTTCAAAACTGATAGAACACCTTGTGGAGAACAGCAATTTACAAAATTTGTAACTGTGCCACCCTTTCTTTTTTTACCTATTGCCCTTTAATATTTTTCACATATCATGGAGATTAACTACTCTTCATTCATGGCCCTTCCGTCATTTCAACTCATTTCACTGACAAGCCCCTTCGGGCATATATGCGCCGCTTTGTGAAGCTCTTGTCCTACAATGTTTTCGAAGGCTTTCTTTCTCAGGGTCATTACAAGTTTGGATTGGGTGGTAAAGAATTCATTCTTTACCACACAATTCTAACTTTTAATGACTAAAGGAAAGAATTTTTTTTTTTTTTAAATTGTGGGAAAAGGAGAGAATGCTTGTTACCAGCATTTTCTCCTTTTTCCCCACAGTGTTTTCTACCCTTCCATGAACAGATTCCAATTTTGGGGTCAAATTTATCTTGTTGTGAGCAAATGCTTTGAATTTGGGCAAGACTGAAATTTTGTTGTTTGGCAAAGAGGTTTTTAGCTCCACTGGCCAAAGGCCAGTGAGCTATTGTCATGGCGTTGTGTCCGTCGTTCATCCGTGCGTCCGTAAACTTTTTCTTTTAAAAAACTTCTCCTTAGACACTGTTGACTGGATTTTTACCAAATTTCACAGGAATGTTCCTTAGGTGGTCCTATTTCAAATTCCTTCAAATAATTGTGTTCCATGAATAATTCTGGTTGCCATGGCAACCAAAGTAAAAAACCTTTAAAAATCTTCTCCTCACAAACTGCTAATTGGATAGCATCATTATTTTGCAGGAATGTTCCTTTGCTAGAGGTCTACAGAATTCCTTAAAAAAAAAAAAAGATCTGTCAAAAAACATGGCTTTTATGGCCATGGGAGACTCATTTTCCTTTTATGGTATAAAGTAAAATCTTTGAAAAATTTCTTCTCTCAAACTATTCATTGGATTTCATTGTTGTATTGCAGGTTAGTTCCTATGGTGGTAAGTCTTTACCATACAATCCTGACTTTTAACGACCCTAAAGAAGTCTTTGGAAAACACTTGGAAAAGGAGAAAATGCTAGTAATCAGCATTTTCTCCTTTTCCCTCAGTCTGTTCTACTTCATCAAAGAGAGAAATCACCATTTCATCTATGTTAAATTTGTTGTCTGCAAATGCTTTCAGTTTGGTCACATCCCAAATTTTGTTGTTTGGTAAAGAGTTAAAGATGGTTGCTTTACATAGTCTATAACCCTTTTCATATAAAACAAGAGAACCTCTGCACTTTTATTAGGTCTGGTAAAGGTTTGTTGACCTACTGGTGACCTAGTACAAAGAGGGACAGGGCTTTACTGCTGTGATAAGGCATTTTGTTATCCAATCAAACTGATTCTGCAACTTCAGTAAAACAATTGCCACAATTCATATATTCTGTATTTTGATGTTTCCCCACCCAAAATGGTTTGTAACAAGACCCTCTTTAACTGTAAGCAGATGAAAAAAAATTTATAACTGATCATAATTGAAAGATGTTGCAGACAACATAATAAATCTTCAAATTAGTAAAACTTTTATCAAAAAGGGTAGAAATTATTGTGTAAATCTAAGAAAATGCAGGTTACTATTATTTTCTTCTTTTCTCACAATGTTTTTCATAGCTATTTTTCTTTAGTGACTTAAAATGCAGGAATGAATGGTAATTGTTAAAAACTTCTCTTCACCATTAAAGAAAAATCAGTGCTGTGGAGCGATACAGGCGCTCAAGCGCCTCTAGTTTTTAGCATCGTTCACAAGGTCTTCTGAAATACTGGAATTTTCGATTTTGCTTGCCCATTTGGGGATGTCAGGTCAAAGTTGCATTCTTTTAGCCTGGCTCTTGTCAGAAAAAACAAGTTAATGTCATAGCCTAGCATCCTGGTTATTTGAAAAATTTCTTGACATTTTGTAATATCTCTCATATATTACTGAAGACATTTACTTCAAACTTGGACAAATTTTTAACTACATGTATTAACTCATTACCAAACGACAAAATTTTTGGCTTGTCCAAATCGAAAATATTTGCAGATGACAAAATGGCTACCAGCATTTTCTCCTTTTCCCACAACGTTTTCTATAGGGTTCTCAAAAGTAGGGTCGTCAAAAGTAGGGATGTGTAGTAATGGGTAAAGAGGGGATCTCATACAATAGGGACAGATAACCATAAATATTACACAGTTTGTCTGCTGATGCTTTGAACTTGGTAAAGTCAAAATTTTGTTGTTGGTAATAAATAACTCTATACCAAACAACAAAATGTTGGACCAGTCCAATTTGTAAGCATGTGCAGTCGACAAAATAAATTTGACTCTTAAAATGAAATTTCTGTTTGGGAAGGGTAGAAAATACTATGGGAAAAGGAGAAAATGCTGATTACCAGCATTTTCTCGTTTTTCCACCATGTTTTCATAAGCCATCTTCCTCCAAAAGTCAGGATGATGTGGTAAAGGTTTAAATTTACTAGGTTTATCCCAGGTTAAATACAAGTAAAAACATTTTTAAAAAAGGGGACATTGCTCTAGACAAGAATCTCCTTTTGCCACAATGTTTTCAAAAGGGGTCAGCTGCAAGTCTCTAAAAGTTGTCAGCAGAAAGTATTTTTGAACTGCTTGTTTTTTTGCAGGAACCCCCAATTAGAGGAACAAGCTTGTGATCGAATTTATAGAGTCGGTCAACAGAAAAATGTGTACATCCATAGGTAAAATGATTCTTTAATAATTTTTTTTAAACTGTTTGCATGAAATGTGAAGAAAAATGATTTTGAATGTAAAAGGTTTTTTAGCAATGTAAAATTGTGGTATTCATTTTAACCCTGAGGCAAATTTTCATTGCGGCAATTTTTCACCTCTCAACTCTGATGCCTATCAGAAAAGTAGTTGGTGTCTTGGAAAGAAAGTGGTGTCAATACTATTGTGAGAAAGTTTTAAAACTTAGTCATATAGTAAAATATATTTATATGACAATGTAAATGTGGTGCAAATGATAAAATTTTCCTTTCAAAGGGTAGAAAACAATTTAGAAAGAGGAGGATTTGCTAATGATCTCCATTTCCCACATATTTTTCTAATCTTTCTTGCTCTTGGTATTCAAAATACTGTTTTGTGTAGGAAAGAGTAAAAGAGCTGGACATGGCTTTAGTAGCTTTTGAGGACAGTGTAGATCAAGATTTGCAGTCAAATCTTTTATCAGTGATGTCCATTACTTTGTTACAGATACTGCCAAATCAACCATAAAATCTCCATCGGTATTTCGGCTGTTCATTTCCTCATTTTCTTTTCCAATAATTTCAGGTTTTTGTGTAAGGAGACGGTGGAGGAGAAGATTCTACAGCTGCAGCAACAGAAACTGACTTTGGCTAAAAATGTTCTTACAGGGTGAGTGTTTTCTTGTGTAATCCTGTACAGAACAAATATAAGACTGTTCCATTTCAAAAGCACTGGTAGTTGAGGAATTATGTATGGGTTAAAAGTTGAGACTCGTGCATGAAATGTTAGAAAACATTTTAAGTAAAGATACAGATTTATTTCATCAGCTTGTGGTTAATATGGGGAAATATTTGCCTCAAAAGGGAAAGGTATGCGAAAATAACGAGTGCCATAAAGCATGAGCCATTTTCGCAGATCTTTCCTTTTTGAGGCAAATATTTCCCCATATTAACCACAAGCTGATGAAATAGATTATATATTATATTGTCAATGAATGCCACTTTTAAAACTAGTGATCTCAAGTCAATTAACTGGATAACTAATATTTTCAAAAATAGTAGTTCCAGATTTTCGGCAGGAGGAAAATATTCACTGTGACAGGGAAATAATTCTCCCCAGCTTGAATTGCCACAATTCTTTAACCATAACATTTCTAAAAATAGACATAAAATATAATATACATGTACTTGCTTCTGGCTTATGCTTATGTTGTGTATCCATACTTTGAAAGGATGCTTTTTAACTCTTTACCAAATGACAAAGTTTTAGACTGGTCCAGAAAGAATGTACTTGCTGGCGAAAAAATAAACATAACTCAAAAAATGAAATTTGTTTCCAGCAGGGTAGAAAACAGTGTGGGAAAAGGAGAATATGCTGGTTGCCAGCATTTTCTCCTTTCACACAATGTTTTCCAAAGGGTCCTATCTCGAGGTCGTTAAAACCGGGGATTGTTTGGTAAAGAGTTAAGTCTGTTGTAGAAAATATATTTCATGTTTTACTGAAATACGGTTTAGAATCGGAGAGTGTTTTCTTTAACATTTCCCAAATTACAAAGTCCAGACTTTTCCAAATTGAAAGTGTCTGCAGATTAAAAATTCAAATGTAGTGCAAATGAGCTGATGATCTTTCAATGTATAGAAAACATTGTGGGAAAAGGAGAAAATGCTTGTGGTGGAAAAAGGAGAAAAGTGCTGTTTATCAACATTTTCTCCCTTTTCCCACAATGTTTTGTAAAGGCTTCTCCCTCAGGGTAGTGAAACAGAGGATTGTTTTGTAAATGGCTAATTTCATGACTTATTACTTGTGATACGGTGTAAAAAATTATTCATTTATTTTCAGATCATCTGCAACCAACAGCAAGTTAACCCTGGCTGATTTACGACTCCTGTTTGGGGTTTGATTCCCTTTGAGAAGTACGCTAGCCAATATTCTTCTGCCTCCAATCGCTGTAAAGGCTATTTTGTAGAAGAAGTCTCAGAGCAAGATGAACCTACAGTTTTCACATGATTGCCATTCCTATCCATTGACTAATTGGAGTAAAACTATTTCTAAAATGTGCAATGTAACATTTAACTCTTTACCAAACGACAAAATTTTAGACGGGTCTAAATTGAAAGCATTTGCAGACGATAATATTATATTATAATTGTCTTTAAAAGTGTAGAAAACCTTGTGGGAAAAGGAGAAAATGCTGGTTATCAGCATTTTCTCCTTTCCCAACGAGGTTTTCCAAAGGCTATTTTCTCAAGGTCCTTAAAACTTGGGATTATGTGGTAAAGAGTTAATGCTTTACCACACGACAAAGTTTTCAACTAGACGATATTAAAAGCATTTGCAGAAGACATATTCATTGACGCTCAATGTATGATTTCTGTCTGTGATATTGAAAAGAAAACATTGTGGGAAAAGGAGAAAATGCTGGTAACCTGCATTTTCTCCTTTTCCTGAAATGTTTTCAAAAACCTCCTACTACAGGGTTGTTCAAACTTTTGATTGTGTGGTAAAGGGTAAATACATGCTTGTTATTTTTGTTTTTTAAGATGTGTCAGCTAGATAACATGAAATGTGCTCCTTGTATCTTGTACAGGAAAAGTGCTAAAAGATCTGAAGGAAAATAAGATTTTCAGGCATTGTTTTATTGTGCAATTTTTTTTAAAAATAATTTTTTTTTTTTAATCTCGGAGTCTTTTTTTTTGTGTAACCCTTTACCAAACGACACAATTTTAGACTGGTCCAAATTGAAAGCATTTGCAGACGACAAAATAAAAGTGACTGAAAATTTGAAATTTCATTTGGGAAGGGAAGAAAACATTGTGGGAAAAGGAGAAAATGCTGGTTACCAGCATTTTCTCCTTTTCCCACATTGTTTTCAGAAGGCTTCTTTCTCAGGGTCGTTAAAACCAGGGATTGTTTGGTAAAGGGTTAATTAAATGAAGAAAAAAGATGTTAACTGTCCATTTTTTGTTTCTTCAGATTTCGATCTGCCTTCCATTTCTACCAGTCATGCACAGAGGGATAACTCTCTAAAAAAAAATTAGGAAAATACCCTGGATTTTGACAAATCCCAACTTAAAAGGGTTTAGAAGCATGAAATGTGTGGAATATTTTTTTTTTGAAGGATATCTCCTAAACATCACCGGTAATATTTTTATATGTCCCAGAACGTGGGAGGAGGGGGTTATACTGGAATCGCCATGGCTGTATGTCAATCTGTCCGTCTGTTTGTAGACACAAATTTGTCCTGAGCATTACTCCTACAGTTTTTCATGTACTGAGCACAAATTTACACACAGTGTTCCTATAATCAAGTTGTGCATGTGCAATTTTCATGACCTTGCTGCGATTTGTTACGGAATTATCCCCTTGAACTTTTTTAAACTCTTCCTTTTGTACTAAAGTTAAACCATTCTGCATTCTGTAACAAAGACCTGTTTTTGTGACAGGGAGCTGGTGGGGGTATAATCACATTTAGTGATACTAGTAGCTCTAGTCATGCCTGGAGCCATGAGTGAAAATGTACTGGTGATGTTCACAAGATGAAATAAATTTTGATCTTCCACCAAAAACGTGAATTTTCTCTATTTACTGAGCAAAATTCATTCCAATTGGGGAGGTAATAGTCTGCAGTGGCCAGTTATTTAACAACACTTTACATCATCTCCATGTATGTGCAGAGTAAGAAAAACATTTGGTTGCAGAAAGCTTTTTTGCCTGAAAACTTTTACGCTAATTTATAATTTATCATTAAAGCGATTTTATTTTTTGTTGTCGGTCAAACCTAATGCTGCTTAGCATGACTATAATACCTTTAGTGGGCAGTGCAGATCAAAATTGGACTGCAAAGAAGCAATAGAAATGTTTGACTCATTACCAAACGACAATATTATAGGCTTGTCCAAATCAAAAGTATTTGCAGATGACAAAATAAAAGTGACTGAAAATTTGAAGTTTGTTCTGTGAAGGGTAGAAAACATTTTGGGAAAGGGAGAAAATGCTGGTTACCAGCAATTTTCTCCTTTTCCCACTGTTTTCTAAAGGCTTGTTTCTCAGGGGTGTCAAAAGTAGGGATTGTGTAGTAAATGTTTAAAGCTTAACTCATTAACAAACAGCATAATTTAGACTAGTCCAAATTGGAAGCACTGGCAGATGACATAACTAATGTGACTCAAAAGTTGAAATTTGTGGTGGAAAGGGTAGCAAACAACGTGGGAAAGCATTTTCTCCTTACCCACAATGTTTTCAGTAGGTTTCTTTCCGAGGGTTGTGAAAACCTGGGATTGTATGGGTTGAATAATGAGTGTGAGAAATGCAGGTGCCATGTGTAGCATATTCCTCCCTCAGTTTTCATGTGATTATTTAAAATTTGTACAACTATTGACCAAGAAACTGTAGATTGATTGATTGTATGGTGTTTAATGCCATTTTCAACATTATTTCAGTTATATCACGGTGGCCAGTACACCTATCCATGCTTTCCTGGAGTTTCTCTTACCAGTACTCAGCAAAATATTATTTCCACGCTACTGTCTGCATTCCCACATAACTATCGTCGAAACAACAATTAGCGGTGAGAGAGGAATAAATCCTTTCGCTATGACTATCATCAATCCTTGGAAAGAAAATGGCCGAGCTGGGGATTGAACTCACAACCCCCTGTTCTGAAGTCCTGTACGCTACCAACTGAGCTACCGGGGCTCAGCCAAAAAAAAAAAAAGTAGTGGTGTAAGGTTCATGTTGGGTAGGAATAGTGCTATTGATATTTGAAGAATTATCTTCCCTTAAAATGAGGTGTTTAGGAGTCCACCCAGATAGCTCAGTGGTTATCATATCAGGCTCATGACCTGGTAGTTCCAGGTTCAACACCGGGTTCAGGCAAACTTTCCAGAGGGCAATTTTTCCCCTCTCACCTTTGATGCATGTGGTAAAGTAGTCAGTGACTTTGACAGAAATTTTGTGTCGGTACTGATGTAAGAAAGCCAGGAAACACATGCCTAGGTGCACTGACAACAGTGAGATAATGTAATCAGATCTGTTCTAAACCTAAGATCAAAAACATGCCCTATGAACTGTTCACCACACAATCCCGACTTTTAGCGACCCTGAGAAGGAATGCTTTTGAAAACATTGTAGAAAAAGGAGAAAATGCTGGTAACCAGCATTTTTCTCCTTTTTCCATGTTTTCAACCCTTTCAAAGTCTAATTCAATTTCTGATTCACATTTATTTTGTCGTCTGCTGAAATTCTGTCTTGTGGTAAAGAGTTAATTGCTATGGCCAGATTGGTTAAGCTGACAGCAAGAGCTTTAACCCTTTCCCAAACAATCCCTGGTTTTTACAGGTCAGGAATAGAAGCATTTTGAAAACATTGTGGGAAAAGGAGAAAATGCTGGTAACCAGCATTTTCTCCTTTTCCCACAATGTTTTCTATCCTATCATATGGAAAAATAATCTTTTTAGCAACTGTTAATTTGTCATCTGCAAAATGCTTTCAATTTGGTCTGGTCCATAATTTGCTGTTTGGGAAAGGGTTAAAGAGCACCAAATATACAAAAATTGACCCTTATGTGTTGCCTATGTGACAATGCACAAGATCATACTGCACACAATGTGCTCTTGAATTTACACTTTTTCTTTTCAAGTTATTCTGACAATAACAGCTGTATAATGACAAACCGCCGATATTTATCTGTATCATTAGTTCAGAGGGCTTGTTTAATGGATTTAGCATTTTTTTTTTATCAAGGAAGAAAGACCAAGATATTAGAAGACATTTTAGACAGAGTGTCTTGCAAATGATGTCGGAGATGTAAGTGTAGGTCCAAGATCAGACTCCATGATTTGTTCTGTCTGATCTTGAGTTACATTCTCCACATAGGCAACTAAATCCAGGTTTTGACAGAACAAGACAGCTAAACTTGTGAAAGGCATTCAGAGGAGTATATGCAATAATGTAGCCGGTGATCATTAGTGCTGGTCAAATTAGGATAGAAATTGGTACTGTTTTTATATGTATGTTTGTGTACTTTTATATAAGTCATGCCCTGTGGAAAGGTGGCCCTATGCATCTATAAACAGTCTTGACCCAGGTTGGCCTGGGCAGTCTTTTGAGGCTGACCTGGGTTGAAACTTTTTACTATTGGAAAAATCTTTTGCATTCCAAACAACCCTTTTGCCTTTTTTGCCTCATTATCAGTTGTTTCTTAACTCTTTACCAAAAATCAAATTTTTGGACTGGACCAAATTCCAAGCATCTGCAGACAACAAATTAAATCTGGTAATATGATGATTTCTGACTCTGATAGGGTAGAAAATATGAGAAAAAGAAAAAATGATGGTTATCAGCATTTTCTCCTTTTCCAACAATGTTTTTGTATAGGTTCTTGGCTTCTTTCTCAGGGTCGTTAAAATTAAGGATTGTGCGGTAATGAGTTTAACAAAACAGATTTATATTATACAACAGCTTACCTTGTCTGACTCTGATGCATTACTATGATGTGATAACCCTTTATTTAACGAAAAACTTGTAGCCTTGTCCTTGAGAGCATTTGTAGACAATTTCATTGCTGTTCAGGTGGTGCAATTTATCTCAGAAAGTGTTGAAAACTTTGTTGGAAAAAGAGAAAATGCTGGTTACAAGCATTTTCTCCTTTGCCCACAATGTTTTTAAAAAGACTTCTTTCCCAAGGTAATTGAAAATCAGTATTGTGTGGTAAAGAGTTGAGCTCCCTTTTCCCAGAGCATGTCTCATAGATATCGAAACTATTTTTTTTTTTTTCATGTAGTATTTATCATGCAATAAAAATGTGCATTTATCATATTGAAACTAGATTTTTGATGAAGTATTTATGGAAAAAAATGTGCTTTTATTACATTGAAAATAGATTCTTCGATGCATTTATCAGAAAATAAAAATATGCATTTATTATCAAGACATTTATTTTCTAAATTGCCCCCCCCCCCTTCTCAGTGAGCCTTAACAACATAGTTACGGAGCCAAGTATTACTCCACTCCCTTTAAGATAATTGGTCTTTAGCCATCTTCGCAAACCAAGGGTGACAATCTACTACCTTACTCTACCCTTGGGAAATCTAGCTTGATTTGGACTGTCCCGCTATACGCATTTTCATGGGTTGCAGCTAGCTCTAACTGCACAAATCAAATCGCTTGTAGCATTTCATCTTTGATAAAAATAGAACAAGGTCGCAACCTTTTGAATAGAAATAGAACGTGAACATCCATACCCCGTGGATGTGTGCAGGATCTGTAATGATTTATTACCGAAGAAAAGATAGACAAACAATTTTTACAGAAAGTTTCAGTGTGACCAATTAATTATCGAAGATTTTAGGCTATATCCCAACACCTGACCATAGAATGTTGAAGCACATTTGTGGTTATTGCTTCATGTTGAATTATGGTATTTGTAAGCGGTTTTTAAAACGATATTCTATTGGCTATAAGAAATATGATGTAACCAGCATCCGATGGGGGGCATATTGCAGGAATCTCGAAATCAGGCTCGATCAGCCATGGTAAAGTCCAGGTAGTGATCGTAGGGCTCGCGAATATGGTCTTCTGCAGGCATGGGGAAAGACATAAACCCTTTACATCACAGTCTTGTTCTTTAACAGCCCTGAAAAGAAAAAAAAAAAACGAGGCTCTTAAACACATTGTGGAAAAAGGAGAAAATCTTGGTTGTGATGGATTATTTTTTTTCCACAAGATTTAACAGGATCTTTATTAACCTCTGATAAATAGAAAAGAATGGGACCAAAAAAGCGTATGATACAAGCTGTTGCTGCATCTTTGAACTTAAATATCTAGAAATGATTAAAAGCTATCAAACTACTTCACTATGACTGAAGATGGAAAGTTTTCAGAGCAGAAAACTAGTATACACAATACCAATTTCGGGAAATTCCTATTTCGCAGCGTTGTGCTGTGATCAGGGGAGATAACCACTAGTTAAGCAATGATGTGTCCCGAGTAAGTAAAAGTTACTTCCCTTTGACCATTACAAATTGCTAATAAAGGTAAAGGAAATTCTATGACAGATTTGTAGAGTTTTGAAGGGTATTTTCTTAACCCTTTACCAAAAAATCCCTGGTTTTCACGATCTTGAGGTTGAAGCCTTTCGAAAACATTGTGGGGAAAAGTAGAAAATGCTGGTAACCAGCATCTTCCCCTTTTCCCACAATGTTTCCTAAACTGCAGGTAACAAATTTCAATTTTTGAGTTGCATTTATTTTGTCGTCTGCAAGTGCTTTCAATTTGGACCCGTCTAAAATTTTGTCGTTTGGTAAAGGGTTAAATGGTCGTTATATCCGTTTGGAGAGAATTTCAAAAATGTGTTTTGGAGCAGGTTTTTTGCTTTAATCAGAGAGTGGTCAAGAGTCCCTCTTTTTCTTAAATTTCAACATGCTCATTCTATGTTGCTTAAGTTCTAGATGGAAATTCTACTCACAGTAAAATGGCAGTAAATAAAATTTTGGTTCGATACTGCTTCAAGAGTTTCCAAGGAAAGTATACATCAAGGTAGATCTATTTAGAATACACACATGCAATGACACGCACAAGAAGGATGAAAGGATCGTGAATTAAGTTTGCTGCCCTTTGCCCAGTGGAGGCAATTAGATGACATAATAAAACAAAACGGGGAATTCAAGAGTGCATGGCAGACATTTAGAAGTGCGGTAATCAAGCACAAAAATTTTTAAAATTGACCACACAAAATAAACTGGTGCGTTTAAAAGTAATTTGGCCATTGAGCACGATTGTTCCTATTTCCCAAATATTTTTTGACAATTTCCCTACGGTTTTGTTGTTTGTTTGTTTGTCTGTCTGTCTCTTAGTTTGTTTGTTAGCCTTCCCCTCGGTATGATAAAGACTTGCCTTTTATTAAACAGGCATATCATAATGACTCAAAAAGAAAGAAAAAGAAATAAGGAAGCTTAGTCTACCATATACGCGAAACTACAATTAGGCGTTTCTTGCCAAATATGCATAGCACAGAACTACTTCTTGAATGTTGTATCACCAAATCAAGATTTGCTTTCAAAAATAAAGTGTTCGACCATACAAACATTAAAGACGAATATGTTAGGTTCCGAATTGAAAAACATAATGACGTCACCGGAAGTCAATATTACTGTTGCAGACGAACTTTGACGAAGTGAGCTGTCGATGCAGTATAAACAGATCTTTCTCTGGTGTTTTCACTCCAACAAAGGTAATGTTCTTGTCACATAACTCTTTTAAATAGTTAGGAAGGAAGCGGAAGACATAACATATCAAAGTCAAGCGGATGTATATTCTAGGAAAGTTAAGAAAAGCTATGGCGCGAAAATCTTAAATTGTTTCTGTAGTGTATGGGAACTGGACAGGTAATCGAGTTGTATTTGAAGTTCTACACTTATCTAATTAGGAAAATAAAACAGAGTTCTAAAGAAAGTTTGCCCACGAAACTAAAAATTCATCCAGATCTATGTTTTTTTTTTTTTAGCACACCCAGATTTTGACCGTTGGCAGAGCAAAAGCGCAGGTCAAGAACCATAACTCTGTAGCCTACTTTCAGGTAAGCATTCCTTTCCAAACAAATAAAATTATACGAGTAAATAGAGACGAATTACAAAAACAAGAGGTGCAATAGCTTTAGATATTAATTTAACAAATTTTAATGATCAATAAAATGTTAAACTAAAACTTCAAAATTAAAAGCATTTGCCTAGGACAAAATAAACATTTCTCAAAAACTTGTTCAAGGAAGGATAGAAAAAAATTGTGGGAAAAGGAGAAAAAGCTGGTAACCAGCATTTTTCTCCTCCCACAATGTTTTCAGAAGCCTTATTTTCATGATCATTTTAAGTTGGGTAAGATCACAGGCTGATAATTCTGGCTATCTTGATAGGCAAGTTATCCCTTTTTTTGGAATGAAAATCACTGATAGTATAGCATGACTTTGAACCCTTTACCACACTACAAAATTTTAGAATTGTCCAAGTTGAAAGCATTTGCTGACTAAACAACAAATGCACCATACAATATACTTTCTGTCATAGGGTAGAAAACATCATTAGAAAGAGGGAAAATGCTGGTATCCAGCATTTTCTCCTTTTCCAACTATGTTTTCTAAAGGCTTCTTTCTATGTGTCTTTAACAGTCGGCATTGTGAGGGAAAGGATTAAAGATCCATTTCCACTGGTTATTTTATTAATCAGTGTGGAAATGTAACATGCTGTAAAACTATATAATCCATCCCACATACAGATCTAGGCTGAACCAAATATGGTGATCCCTAGCAAATTTTGAGTAGTATATAAGATCTGATAGATGCAAATGCTTGTAATTTTGTGATATGAATTTTTTTTTTCTTAACACTTTACCAAACGGCAAAATATTAGACTGGTCCAAATTGAAAGTTGTTGCAGACAGCAATTTTAATGTGGTTGAAATGGAGGAAATTGTCATAATAAGGGTAGAAAACAATGTGTGAAAAAGAGAAAATGCTGATAAACAGCATGTTCTCCATTTCCCACAATGTTTTCTTAACCCATTACTACACAATCCCTACTTTTGACGACCCTGAGAAAGAAGCCTTCAGACAACATTGTGGGAAAAGGAGAAAATGCTGGTAACCAGCATTTTCTCCTTTTCTCACAATGTTTTCTACCCTTCACAAAACAAATTTCAAATTTTCAGTCACTTTTATTTATTTTGTCGTCTGCAAATGCTTTTGATTTGGACAAACCTAAAATTTTGTCATTTGGTAATGAGTTAAGGCCTCATCCAACTGTTCGTAAAAACTAGGGATTGTGCGGTAAAGAGTAAACAGTTATTATTACCAGTAAATTTTCTGGCTCAATAGCACCACAATCATATAAATAATATACTAGACCGAAAAAACTCAGCCTAAATGCCCTGAAATACAGTTCCAAATATGGCATACAATAGGCGAAAAAAGGGCATTCAAACATTTGCATAAATTGTTGTTTTGCATCAGCCCGTGCAGTCTGCGCAAGCTGATCCAAACGACGCTTTCCATTTTTATGCAATTTTCTATTTTGCGCAAGTTTACTAATGAACAAAATCTAATGCAGTCATTAAGTGCCATCTTGGATAAGCCTGAGCAGAGTGTGCAGGCTGTTCCAAGACAACACAATATGCAAAATGTCCGAATGCCCCTTTTCGCATGTTGCAAGCCATATAATGTTATGAAAGAAATAACTAGCACAGACTAAGCATGTATTGAGTTTCTGATTCATTTTTTGTGTTGTTTTGGAATAAAATGTCAACAATTGAAAAAGGCTTTATTGAAAGTTGTCGGTATATAATGAAAAGAATATCATGCTGTAGTAAATTTACTTATGATTGTATATGCTCATCTTCGTGAGCCAAGGTTACAATCACTACGTGGATCTTACCTCGGCTGATTGAGCCCGATTTTGAGATTCCTGCAATGCGCCCTCAATTTGATGCTGGTTATTTACCCCCTTTACATCATATCTCTAAAAGCCAATGAAATATTGTTTTACAAACCACTTACGAATACACATGAAGCAATAAGCAGACTTCCACTTGGGTTTCCATGTTTACCTTCTATTTGAAAGGTAGCGACCTTGTTCTATTTTTATCAATGATGAAATGCTACAAGCGATTTCATTCGTTGCAGTTAGAGCTGCTGCATCCAATGAAAAAGCGTATCGGGGGAATGTAAAAATCAAGCTCAATCCGCCAAGGGTAGAATAGCGTAGTGAATCGTCAGCCTTGGCTTGCGAAGATGGTATATGCTTCTCGCGATGTAAGTGTACTTCAGTATTGCATTAGGGTTTTCAATTTTAGATGAAACTGATAATTTTTGGATATAAAACACATTTTTTAATGGAAAATAATTTGAGTTTTACAAATTTCAGATATTCCAAATTGCACATAATAAAACACAATATACAGTTCTAACTACCATAATTCTGCGAAAATATGCATGTAAACTGTTTCTCATTCTTTACAGACTTACAGGTGGTTGACCTGCAATCAGATTCAGGCCTAAATTGAGCACAGAATATCTTTTTGAGAGTGGAAGACACAGAAAAAGGCTGAAATACTTGGTTGTTTTGCCTGCCCTGCTTTGGTGATCAATACAGACTTTTTTTCATAATTCTTTACCACACAACCCTAAAACAAGAAGGCTTTGAAATCTAGTGGGAAAAGGAGAAAATGCTGGTAATCAGCATTTCTTCCTTTTACCACAATGTTTTCTATCCAGTCACATACAAATTCCATCTTCTCTGCCACAATTTATATGTTGTCTACATAAGCTTTGAATTTGGACCAGTCTTTAAATTTGTTTTTCTATTAAGAATCAGTTGCTGAATCTAGATTATAATTATTACAAGAAAATTTATGCGAGAGAATCAAAGTAGATTTCTTTTCCATCAGTGAAACCAGGTTATGCTGAGCCCCAGACAAAGGGAGTGATTTTGATTTCAAAATTGAAAATATTAATTATTCTCTTCCCAACCCTATGTTATGGGTACTCATTAGAACCATCTTACCGAGACGGTTCTAATGAGTACCCATAACATAGGGTTGGGAAGATAAATGATGGATTTAGAATGCCATCACTTCCTCTTATCTGGAGCTCTGGACTAATGCATAGACAAAATGCTAGCCTCCTTATGCATTCAGCATAACTTGGATGATGCAGTGATCAAGTCCCTGACTCCCTGGGCTGTATCTGGTAGCTTGATATGTACCTACACAGTACACTTTTCTTTGACGGCTGTACACTGCTCCACAGTTCTTAACCTTTTATCCTGCTAAATAACTAATATAAAACTTTCAATTTAATACTAAAAACTTATTATTCATATTTCAAATATATGTTTTTGGGAGTACCATCTCCTCATTGGACAGTGTAGGTCCAAGGTCCAAGATCTGACTGCACATTCTGTGCAGTCTAAACTTGATCTACACTGTCCACAAAAGGTCAGTAAGTCGCGTTTAGCAGCTTAACAGTGAAAATCGTAAGACTCCACTTAGTAGAACAAACACTGGTCACAATGTTCTGTGGGAATCTTTCTAAATGCATTTCTGATGACAAACAGTTTACACATTCAATTTTTAACTGTCTATCAGTTATGTTTGTATTTTTTCAGCTAAAGTTGCTTATCCCTGTGGCTGTTGGTGCTGTTGTTAATTGATTAACAGGGGTCTGTGTGACTGGTGGTATATCAAAATTGAAACCCCCTTAATGCAGGCAAGGTTAGAGATAAGTACAGAATAATGAAAAGATTAGAAGTAAGTACAGCATCAGGACAAGGTTAGAGGTAAGTACAGAATCAGGATGATGTTAGAGGTAAGTACAGCATCAGGATAAGGTTAGAGATAAGTACAGCATCAGGATGAGGTTAGAGGTATGTCCAGAATCAGGATGATGCTGGAGGTTAGTACAGCATCAGGACAAGGTTAGAGGTAAGTGCAGCATCAGGACAAGGTTAGAGGTAAGTGCAGCATCAGGACAAGGTTAGAGGTAAGTGCAGCATCAGGATGAGGTAAGAGGTATGTCCAGCATCAGGATGAGGTTAGATGTAAGTACAGCATCAGGATGAGATTATAGATAAGTACAGGATCAGGGTGAGGTTAGAGGTAAGTACAGCATCAGGACAATGTTAGAGGTAAGTACAGCATTAGGACAAGGTTAGATGTAAGTACAGCATCAGGACGAGGTTAGTTAGAAGTAAGTACAGAATCAGGACAAGGTAAGGGCTAAGTACAGCATCAGGACAATGTTAGAGGTAAGTACATCATCAGGATGAGGTTAGAGGTAAGTACATCATCATGATGGTGTTAGAGGTAAGTACAGCATCAGGATGAGGTTAGAGGTACATATAGCAACAGGATGAGGTTAGAGGTAAGTACAGCATCAGGACAATGTTAGAGGTAAGTACAGCATCAGGACCCTTTACCACACAATAACAACTTTCAGCCTCCCCTGAAAGGGAAGGCTTTTGAAAGCATTGTGGGAAAAGGAGAAAATGGTGGTAACCAGCATTTTCCTCTTTTCCCACAATGTTTTCTTCCCTTCCTCAAACAAATTCTAATTCTTTAGTCATGTTCATTTTGTCATCTGCAAACACTACTTATTGTATTGGACCAGTGTAAAATTTTATCGTTTGATAAAGAGTTAAACATTCAGCATAAGTAGGATGATCCAAATATTAAGTCCCAAGGCTGTATCTAGTCGATTGATTTATACATACACGGTACATTTTTTTGCCTGCAGCACCCTGCTTCACAGTTCCTAAAATTGTAGCACTCCACTAAGTTAACAAACACTAGTCAGAATGTTCCATAGGAATCTTTCTAAAAGTATTTCTGACAACAGTTGACACATTTAATTTCTTACTCTGTTTAAGTGTTATTTTGGCATTTTTTTCAGCTTAGGTGCTTATTGCTGTGGCTGCTGGTGCTGTTACTAATTGATGAACTGGGCACCGCCATGTTTAAGATCATGTGATTGGTGGTATATCAAAATTTAAACCCCCACTTTATGTAGACAAGGTAAGAGGTAAGTACAGAATTGGCCTAGTTGTGACGAGTGGCCTGCTATTGTCACATGCAAAAATCATAGAATGTAATGATGCTGTAAACCAAGTGTATTCTTTTTGTAATTTTTCACTTGATTTTTGTTGTACCAATTGACGGATGCTTGCCGTGAGTTGTTCAGTGCCTTAGCTTACATGCAATGCTGCAGCCTTGAAGTTAATGTGGGCTTCCTCTACTGTAAGGTCAACACACTTCACTGTTTTCATTTCGTAAACAGAGGAGAGAAATTTTTCAACTGACCAAATTGAGACTATTCGATGGCAGATAGCAAATATGTATATGGGATTTCTCAACAAAGGTTGGAAAACAGTTTGAAAAAAGGAGAATAGGATGGTTTACCAGCATTTTCTTTTTCCACAATGTTTTCAAACTCTTTTCTCACCAGCATTTACTCCTTTTTCCCATTCTCACTATATTTTCAGAAGGCTTCGTCCTCTGGGTCATAAAAACCAGGGTTTTTTGGTAACGGGCAAAGCAAAATTAAAGATTCAAGACTTTCAAGATTTTGTGGTAAGCAATTTAAGATTTAAGAAAAGACCCATCCTATTTTCCAAGATAAAACTACTCCAAAATATGAATGTACCTAGATGGCATGTCTGCTTCATGATTAATGTTGTTTACTGGTAATGTAGAAAATTTTTTCATATCTTGCATTTGGGTTCTTATCAGATTGCCTCCAATATGTTGTGTGATAGCATGGAACATGATTGAATTTTGTTGTAGCAGAACGTTTTTATTGGGTTATTTCATAGATAGCTGGCTGTAGCTATTTGCCAAACGACAACATTTCAGACTTGTCAGAATTGAAAGCATTTGCAGACGACAATCTTATTGTGACTCAGATGATTCGATTTATTAATGAAAAGTAAGAAAACATCGTGGGAAATGGATAAAATTCTTGTTACCAACATTTTCTCCTTTTACCACAATGTTTTCTTGTGTCTAGTTACCTAGTGTCATTTAAAGTCATTATTGTGTGGTAAAGGGTAAACTCTTTACAAAAAGACAAAATTCTGGACTCGCCCATATTGAAAGCATTTGCAGACAACATAATTTATTAAGTTACGAACAATTTACCTGGCAACAAAATTTTATCCTTGTCCAAACTGAGTCTTTGCAGACAACAAATTAAATATCACTTGATATCATGAAAGGCTAGAACACATTTTGGGAAAAAGAAGAAAAGACTGGTTACCAGCATTTTCTTATTTTCCCACCATGTTCCAAAGCTGTCTCTCAGGGTAGCTAAAAGTCTGGGTTGTATGGTAAAGAGTTAAAATTTTATGTAGCATTAAATAGTGCGTTTGTAACCATATTTGGTTACGAACATTTTCTTCTTTTCACACAATGTTTCCAAAGCCTTCTACTACATCTGGATAGTTAAAACATAGGATCGTTTGGTAAAGGGTTAACCCTTTACCACATAATCCCGAGTTTTAATGATCCTGAGAAAGCAAGCTTTTGAAACATCATGGGAAAAAAAGAACATGCTGGTAACTAGTATTTTCTTCCTTTCCTACAATGTTTTCTTACCTTTTACAAAAAAATCCCACTACTTGTACTACATTTATTATGTCCTTTGAGATTTTTTCGAATTCAGATATGTCTAAAATTTTGTCATGTAGTAATGAGTTGTGTTGGTTTTATTGAGGAAATTTTGTAAATGGCTGTTTGGTAGAAGGTTAGTTTGCAGACAGGGAACATTTGTAGAAATATCCAGTTTCATTGGAAAGATCTTGTCGCAATGCACAAAATGTGATCTGCAATGGCTGGGTTATACTTTTCCCATAAGTTTTCTGTAGATCCTATCATTTCTGATGTATGAATGTTATGTTGAACTCTTGCACAACCAAGTAAATGGTTTTTACTCTTTCACTGCCTACGAATAAGTTTCACAGCAAGATGGAGAGAGAGTTTGGCCTTCATCTATGATCAGAGATCAGACTGCACATTTTCTGCAGTCTAATCTTGATCTACACTGTCCACAAAAGGTTCTGGTGTTGTCTACAGGAAGAAAAAAGTTAATCTTTAACTCTTTACCAAAGGACAAAATTTAAGACTTGTACAAATTGAAAGCATTTGCAGATGACAAAATAAATGTGAATCAAAAATTGAAATTTGATTCGGGAAGGGTAGAAAACATTGTGGGAAAAGGAAAAGATGCTGGTTACCAGCATTTTCTCTTTTTCCCACAATGTTTTCAAAAGCTTCTTTTTCAGGGTTGTTAAAAGTCAGGATTGTGTGGTAAAGAGTTAACCCTTTACTACTCAATTTCAAGTTTGAATTGAGGTAAAAGGCTTTTTAAAAGATTGTGGGAAATTGAGAAAACGCTGGTTACAAGCATTTCCACCATTTTCCAGTGTTTTCTACCCTTTCAAAGACAAATAATTTTACATGAGCAACGTTCGATTTGTCAACTGCAAGTACCTTCAATTCAGACTGGTATCAATATTTTTTCAACCTAGTAGGAGTAAGACTTCTGAACAAATTTAATCAAAATTTTCAACTAATAGATCTAGTCAAAAACAAAACTTTGTGATACCAATTTCACCTAAAGAATTTCTCAATGTTGTAGATTAAAAATCAGTCCATACCTTGTATGCAGTCTGATCTGATCTACACAGCAAAATGTATTTCAGATCACCCTTTACACAAAATGGTACAAGTACCAACGACACAGGTTTTGGAGATGAGACAGTGGTTTGTAGAGTTAGGAGACCCATACTCATCAGGATCTTACACAGGTAAGTCGGTTGAAGCTGAAGAATTCACTTTTTCAGAGCCATCTAAATAAACTCGACCACTGTTTATGGCTCTATATACAATCCGTTGACACTTGCAAAGATTTTTATTGTATAAGCTTAACTTCACAAGCGGGTGGTATAGACCAAAGATCAGACTGCACAGAATGTGCAATCTGATCTTTGATCTAGACCGTTGGCAAAAGTAATTGTTTTGCCTATGGTGCCAAAGGCTTAATAGACATCATTGTGGACTTGGTGACCGAGCCCAAGTAGTGCAGTTGGTAACATACAGGAGTTAAGAACATGGGGTCATTGGTTTGATCCCCAGCTTGGCCAATTCTTTCCAAGAATTAATGATAGTCATTGGGACAGAATTCATTGCTATTCCATGGTTGATCATTGTCTTGACGATGGTTATGTGGGAAAGCAGCCTGGTCTTGAAGAGAATAATATGCAGAGTACTGGTTAAAAAAATCCAGCAAAGCATGGATAGGTGCACTGGCTTTCGCAATATAACTTAAAATGTTCAATGTTAAACATCCATCCATCCATCCATCCATCCATCAATCAGTCAATGTGTACTTAGTATGTGTACCATCATTAGATCCAATCCTTTGCAAAACAATGCTGGCTTTTGAATAAACTGTGGGAAAAGGAGAAAATGCTTATTACCAGCATTTTCTCTTTCTGGGCCCCCCCTAGTTTTGGCAGTCTGACCTGGGCCAAAACTTTTTACTTTATTTAAATTTTCTGTTTGTCAAAGGACCATTCTATTTTGTTTTACATGTAATGCATTTTATGGATCCATAATTATCTGATGACTTGTTTTAACTCTTTACCACATGATAAAATTTTAGACTGGTCCAAATTGAAAGCATTTGCAGACGACAAAATAAATGTGACTGAAAAATTGAAATTTGTTCCGGGAAGGGTAGAAAACACTGTGGGAAAAGGAGAAAATGCTGGTTACCAGCATTTTCTCCTTTTCCTACAGTGTTTTCAAAAGACTTCTTTCTCAAGGGCGTCAAAAGTAGGGATTGTGTGGTAATGGGTTAAGATGGAAGACAGGACAGAGATGCATTAACCCTTTCCCAAACAATCCCTGGCTTTTACGACCCTGAAGCAAGAGGCTTTAGAAAACATTGTTGGAAAAGGAGAAAATGCTGGTAACCAACATTAAGTATTTTCTACCGTGCTGGAAACATATTTCAATTTTTGAATAACATTTTTTTACTCGTTGGCAAATGCTTTTTATTTGGACCAGTCCAAAATTTTGTCGTGTGGGAAAGGGTTAAGCTACTTTTGGCCAGAGCATGGTTAATATTCAGTGTTCTTTAACAGAGTTTTACAAATAAGTCCGACAGGCTCAGTGACGTGGAGGCCCCGGGTCCAAGCCTCGCTGGATCTGGTAGGTTTTTTAAGGGAGTGTTCTTGAGCAAGAACCCTGGCCTTCTACTGGCAAAACCATGGAAACACATGAATATGTGAATTCTGTCACTGTGATATAAGTTAAATAATGTTAAAAACAGTGTCCAGTCCAAGTCTGAGGGTAAGAAAACCTGAAAAGCACCTGTAACTGATGATTCTATTCAAAATTTCAGCACAGCAGGATGAAAGTCAAGGACCACAATGCATAGTTATCATACTATTTCGTTTCTAAAGGCTTAAAATACCAGTCATTGTAAGAACTTTGCAGCCATCAGTAAGATTAACCCTTTCCCAAACAACAAACTTTTGAACTAGACAAAATTGAAAGCATTTACAGACGACAACTCAAGTCTTGCTGAAAAGATGATTTCTGTCTATGATAGGGTAGAAAAAATTGTGGGAAAAGGAGAAAATGCTGGTTACAAGCATTTTCTCCTTTTCCCACAATGTTTTCAAAGGGCTACTATTCCAGACCTGTAAAAATCAGGGATTGTTTGGAAAACAGGTAAGGTCAGACTGCACAGAAACCTATACTGATGTTGATCTACAGTGTTTACTCATTACCAAACGACAAAAAATTTGGCTTGTTCAAATCAAAAGCATTTGCAGACGACAAAATAAAGTGACTAAAGATTTGAAATTTATTTTGTGAAGGGTAGAAAACATTGTGGGAAAAGGAGAAAATGTTGGTTACCATCATTTCCTCCTATTCCCACAATGTTTTCTATAGGCTTCTTTCTTGGGGATGTAAAAAGTAGGGATTGTGTGGTAATGGGTTAAGTAATCTCCAAACCTTGGTAGCATAGTCCGTAACATACAGGAATTGAAACCAAGGGGTCATTGGTTTGTCATGTTTGGTGAAGATTTAACTCTTTACCATGAAATCCTGACTTTTAAAGACCCCGAGACAGAAGCCTTTTGAAACATATTGGGAAGAGGTAACCAGCATTTTCTCCTTTTCCCAATATGTTTTCTACCCATTTGGAAAGAAATTTCAATTCTTTTATTTCATGCTTTCCTGTAGGATATCGAAAAATAGCAGTGAAAATATTTTTCAATCTTACACTGCTACCACCAGTGAAAATACTGATTTTCATGTTCTTGTTGCCTAGGTAAATTGCGCGTGCCTAACAACCAGATCAGAAATATGACGTCATATACCTTACATTTCTCGCGCTTGACGTAATATTGTAACATGTTGCTATGTCGGAGGGGTACGCCATGGGGAATAACGGAAAAGAACTGTACTGGATTTTGATAAAGCTCCTCACAGAAAGGGTTAACAGCATGAAATAAATAGAATATTTGTTTTTTTCTGTGAAAGATAGAAATTTATTTCATCTCGTAAACACCATCGGCAATATTTTCACTTGTGGCTGTGCCACTTGTGAAAATATTACCGCTGGTGTTCACTCGATGAAATAAATTTGGATCTGTCACAGAAAAATACGAATATCCTCAATTGATTACGTTTATTTTGTCGTCTGCAAGTGCTTTCAATTTGGGCCTGTCCAAAATTTTGTCGTTTGGTAGAGAGTTAACACTTTATGGAAGTCTAGTCCGAATTGAAAGCATTTGCAGACAAAAAATAAAGTGAATCAAAATTAAAATTTGATTTGGGAAGGGTGGAAGACATTGCAGGAAAAGATGAAAATGCTGGTTACCAGCATTTTCTCCTTTTCCCACGATGTTTTCAGTAGCTCCTTTTCTCAGTGTCTTTAAAAGTCTGAATTGAGTGGTATAGAGTTAAGCCTTTATCAAAACAATCCTGAGCTTAAATGACCTTGTGGAAAAAGATTTTTGCAAACATTGTAGGAAAAGAAGAAATAACTGATAACTAAACATTTTCTCCTTTTCCTACAAGATATTCTACCCATTCACAAATAAAGTTCAAGTTTTCAGGCAGATTTGTTGCTGTCAATCTGGAAAAAGTTTAAAATTAAGTCAATTATCTCAGCGTTAAGGAACTGGACAGATAGCTGTGAAATAGATAATATAAATTGAATAAAAGAGTCTGTGTTCTACATCGTTAGTGCTGAACATTGAAGACTTCCTGTAAAGGAGGTTATCAACCTTTTGTAACTAGAACATTATCCTGTCTAGAATTTAATAACAACAAATTTGATTATGTTTGGAGACGGACTTGGATATGATGACAGCTTTAGAACCAACCCCATATTATTTAGTTCAAGATCAGACCAAACCCAACCTGTTGTTGCTAGCAAAAGATATGAATTTTACGCTCTTTATTAGTGAAGGTTATCAACCTTTTTAACCCATTCGCACACAATCCCTATTTTTGACGACCCTGAAAAAGAAGCCTTTGGAAAACATTTTGGGAAAAGGAAAAAATGCTGGTAACCAGCATTTTCTCCTTTTCCCACAATGTTTTCTACTCTTCACAAAACAAATTTCAGTCTTTCAGTCTCTTTTATTTGGTCGTCTGCAATTGCTTTCGATTTGGACAAGCCTAAAGTTGTGTCATTTGGAAATGAGTTATAATAGAACTGTATGCCTTCTATAACTTGATTTTTACAAATTTGATTTTCTTTGGAAACAGAGTTGGATATGATGACAGCTTTGGACGTAAACCCAACCCGCTGTCTGTAGCATCAGATCTGACTTTTCCGCTCTCAGTAATGGAGGTAATCAAGCTTTTATAACTAGAGCAGTATCTCATCTAGAATTCAATTACGACAAATTTGATCATCTTCGGAAACAGAGCTGAATAGAATGACAGCTATTTAGCTCAAGATCAGACAGAACCCTACCTGTGGTTTAGACCCTTAACTCTTTACCAAATGACAAAATTTTTTACTAGTCCAAATTGAAAGCATTTGCAGACAACAAAATAAATGTGAATCAAAAATTAATATTTTATTTAGGGAAGGGTAGAAAACATTGTGGGAAAAGGAGAAAATGCTGGTTACCAGCATTTTCTCCTTTTCCCACAATGTTTTCGAGAGCTTTCTTTTTCAGGGTCGTTAAAAGTCGGGATTGTGTGGTAAAGAGTTAAAGCAAAGGAGTTTCAGACTGTTCTAAATTCAAAGCATTTGGAGACAACAAATGAAACATAGCTCATTTGGTGAGAGTCGTCCGTGAAAGTGTAGAAAACAATTTGGTAAAAATGGTTGTTTCTATACAATCAATCAGTCAATCAATTCTGTTGATAGTAGGTCCTTAATTCTTTAAGAGAGGACTGTTTTAGACTTGTCTATATTGAAATGAAATGTATCTGAAATAACTGGATTGGCATTTGAAACAGAAAAAAACTATTGTCAGTAAAAAAAAAGAATGCTCATGTAACAAGCAATTTCTCTTTTCCCCTCATTGTTTTGGAAACTGATTGCATAATCCCTGTTTAAACCCTTTGCCAAACAATGCCTGGTTTTTATGACCCCGAGATAGAAACCTTTGGAAAACATTGTCGGAAAAGGAGAAAATGCTGGTAACCAGGATTTTCTCCTTTTCCCACAATGTTTATTACCCTGATTGAATCAAATTTCTATTTTTGAATTAAGTTTATTTTGTCGTCTGCAAGTGCTTTCAACTGGACTAGTCTAAAATTTTGTTGTTCGCTAAAGGGTTAATAATACCATTTTCAAAAATGTCAGCACAGGGCATTGGGAATCTCCTATCCTCAAGATTCGTCATCACCTATATTTTTCAAATACAAATTCGAAAACCTATCTTTGTCGGGTTTTAAAAAGGTAATATTGAACACTTTTTAGATGTTGCTCTGAGTCTTCTTTTGCTTTTCATATTTTTTGAAATTGTGACATAAAGGAGAAATTGTTAGAATACTTCTGTGGTTGTGTTTGAAATGATAATGCAGGTTAAGAAAAAAGTGTGCTCTCAGAAAGTACCAAAATATTTGACCATCATAAAAGTGAATATGTTATGTGTAGAAAGTGTTCTGTATTTCCAGTTAATGGTTTTAACAGACCATGGTTGTAATAATCCCTCCTGTCTTTCCTTAGTTTTGGCGCTCTTTTCATGTTTTGCGCGTATTGCCTTTATGAGTGAAAAGGAATCTGCTTGATTAGTTGAACAGACACCTTATAATCACTATTCCATGCACCATATTTTTACTTCCTATTTGTATGAATTTTTTTCCTTTTGCTGATTTCTTCTTATTTCATATCATGCTATGTTTATGTCTTTACCAAATGACAACATTTTAGGCATCTTCAAATAGAAAGCATTAGCAGACGACTGTTCAGACTTGGCTCAAATAATTAGATTTTATCTGTGGAAGGACAAAAAATATATGGTAGATAGATGCAGAAAATACCAGTTTAACTCTTCACCATACAACATGATTAAAGACTGGTCCAAATTGAAAGCATTTGCAGACAACAAAATAAATGTGACTGAAAAGTTGAAATTTGGTTTGCGAAGGGTAGAAAACATTGTGGGAAAAGGAGAAAATGCTGGTTATCAGCATTTTCTCCTTTTCCCACAATTTTTTCAAAAGGCTTCATTCTCAGGGCTGTTATTGTGCGGTAAAGAGTTAATTCCTATTTCCCACAATGTTTTCAAAAACTCTTTTCCTCAGTGTCAGTGAAACTTGGTTTCGTATGGTGAAGGGTTAAATTTTGTGTACAGCTTTTTTTCACGCTTTAGGGGCACTGAGAAAACCTGAAGCCATAAGCATATATCAGCCGATTTTGCAAACAGCTAAAATTACGATCAGACTACAGAAAGTGCAGTCTGATCTTGGATCTACACTGTCCATTTATTTAGTCAGGCTACAAGTTTTTTAATTATATTTGATGGTATTTTCAGCAGTCAAAAACTCTTTACTACACTATCCCGACTTTTAACGAACCCGAGAGGAAGCCTATTATAGGTAAGCAGCATTTTCCCTTTTCCCACAATATTTTTTACCCTATCAAAGTCAGAAATTATCATATTAATAAGATTTAATTTGTTGTCAGCAGATGCTTTGAATTTGGTCCAGTCCAAAAAAATGACATTTGGTAAAGACTTAAGAGATATCGGGTGTCACTTGCAAAAGCTTAGCTTTGTGTTTTGTGTCTTTCAAACTATCTTCTTAACCAGGGTTCCGGAAATTTTTCGATCTGAATCGGTCCAGGCCGTACCCCTCCCCCCCCTCTGCAAAAAAAAAAAAAAAATGTACCCTTACTCAGTCTCCAGAGGCATATTAAATAAAGTCTGACCTACCCCACCCCGATCGTATTAGTTCAAACATTTGCAGACGACCCTCTTTCCCACCCCACCCCCCTCCCTTTCACTATATTTTCATTTCATAAAACTTCATTATTTCTACTCATGAAAAGAATTTTAGCTTCCACTTATTGCTCTATTCAGAAATTTATTTAAATTCACTTTTAAAATTCATTATTAAAGATAAGAACATAGTTTGAAGTCCCTCTGATCGGACGACGCCACGCTGCTCATTGTAGTGTCATGGGTTTTCGCGCTTTTTTGGCGATCTATTTTTTCTTGACAGTTAGTTTCTGGAGAAGTATTACTACATGATTTGACATCATTTAGTCAGTTTAAATAGCAAGTAACTTAAAAAGTTGTCACTTTACACTTGGTAAGAGGAATAAAACCTTTGTTACTCTGTCATAAATGATTCGCCAGCTTCATTATCATCCGGGTGTCCTTCGCATTTTATACTGATCGTGTTTGACCCATATTTTTGCCAGATGCACGCAAGCTAGTTTTAGCCCATATTTTTGCCAGATGCACGCAAGCTAGTTTATATGAAGTTCTAGACGTTAATTTCATGCCTCAGATTGACATTTAGGCAGATCTCTTTCACCGTCACAGACAGGTCAATTCAAATTTCAAAATGTCAAAAACTGGGCTCATGGAAGCTTGCCGAGTTGTCAACTTTTGTCAAGACATTCATGGACAAAGATTTGCTTCTCATTTTTCAGCAAACTTTGGTGTTTGTTATCCACTATGTTTAGCCTAATCCAAGATTGTGATAAATAATAGTCACAAAACCAAGCGCTAAAAACCAGAATTCAAGTTTTGGCACCAAGCCAGCTTAGCAACCGACTACAATCTATTCCGGGATTTCTCAATCGATTATCGGAGGCCAAATCCAACTGACTTTCGACGACAGTCGATCATCGGCCCGCTACTAACAGCCATACTCGTCTCGTTTTATAAATATGCTTCTCTTTTTTTTTTTTGAGTAATATAAATTTGTTTCACGAGTATCGGCAATTAAAATTGACGCAATGTTTGATGACCTTTATTTTAAAGACACGGCCGTCAAACTTCAAACATGTTTAGAATTATTGTCGGTTCTAAACCCAATTCACAAGCAAAAATTGTACATAATGCAAACTCGCTATCATTTGCTCGATCAAGCATGAAACTGAAACAAAAATACTGGCCAACAGCGATCACAATATATGACGTAAGAACCAGCAGTCCACGTGCGGGGAATCACCTAATCTGTGCCTAGCGGGTAAACTCGTTATCGGATGTTCTCCACGCTTGTATAGTCACATGGATGTAATGTGTGAAAACCCTGGATCCTATCTGTGTTTTGTGGATTTTTATTGGCAGTTGGTGTTATACGCGAATATATATGTATGAATTGCTTTGAAAAACTCGGACCGATTTATAGGTATATTTTCGAAATTCTAATCGGTCCGACGACTCAAAAATCGGTCTGGACCGGCATTTTGTCGGTTTTCCGGAGCCCTGTTCTTAACCTTTTCCAAAAGAATTCCAATTCTTTATGGTCCTGATGTAGAAGGCATTTTGATCTTTCCCAAGACAAACCATCTTTGAGCATCTTGACTTGCATAGAATTTTGTAGTCTGGTAACAATTCAAACTGAGACAACTGTGATGAGAATCATTAGTTTCCTTGGAATATATCTTACTGGGAGCGTTCGTTTCCCGTCATTTCCTGAAATGGATGCTGATTACGTTTTTTTTTCTTACTTGAAAAGAAAAACATAAGATGTCTTTGACCTTAACAATTTTTTTCATTTTTTAGCTCCACTGGCTGAAGGGCTTATGTCATGGCCCGGTGTCCATCGTGCGTGTGTGTGTGCATGCATCTGTCCATGCGTCTGTCCGTTTGTCTATAAGTTAACTTTTATTTCAAACATCTTCTTCGCTGAAACTACCCATCCAATTTTGATGAAACTTCACAGAAGTGATCCTTACATGGTCCTCTTTAGAATTCCTAGAAAGAATTTGATTCCTTCAAAAACTGGTTGCCATGGCAACAAAACTGACAAATATAGAAAGGTTTTAAAAACCTTCTTCTCTGAAACCATATGGCCTAGGACTACCAAAATTGGCATGTAGCTTTATCTAGTGGACCCCTACCAAATTCCATTCAAATAATAGCCCTGGGATCAAAATTGGCACCGCCCCCGGCGTCACAATTTTTATGTAGTACCTTTTAATAGGGCATAGGGCTACCAAATTTGGCATGTATCTTTATCAAATGATTGACTACCAAGAGTGCCTACCAAGAGTGCCCAAATGATAGTCCAGGGTCACAAGTTTTATATGGGCTTATATAGGGAAAACTTTAAAAATCTTCTTGTACCAAGCCATAATGCCTAGGGCTACTCAATTTTGCATCTAGCTTTATCAAGTGGTTGTCTACCAAAGGCCCTGGGATTAAATTTGGCCCTGTCCTGGGGGTAACAAGTTTTACATGGGCATATATTGGGAAATATTTAGAAATCTGCTTGTACCTAGCCATAAAGCCTAGCGGTACCAAATTTTGCATGTAGCTTTAACTAGTGGGCCTCTACCAGGAGGGCCCAAATTATAGCCTTGGGGGTCATGTTTGTCCCCACACCAGGGGTCACAAGTCTTACATGGGCTTTTGTGGTGAAAACATTCATATAAGTCATTTGTTGCTAACCATAATAAAGAGTGGGGCTACTAAATTTAGCCCTGTCTCATGGGTTTTATGTTTTACAGGGCCTTTTATTGAGAAAACTTTGAAAATCTTCTTGTTTACAATCACACATTCTAGACCTGTATTATTTGGTATGGGGTTTTATCTTGTGGACTTCCACCAGGATTCAAGTAATTATAGCTTTGTGGTCAAAATTGGCTTTGCCCTAGGGGTCACAACATTCTCGTAGGATTTTATAGAAAAAATTTAGTATGTCTTCAATTTTAAAACCTATTGGCCAAACATAGTAATGTTTGGCTCATAGTGTTTTTACTTATTAGCCAGTGGAGCAATACAGGGCCGTCATGGCCCTCTTGTTTTTTCTACCAGAATGACAAAATTTCAGACTTGCCTATATTTATAGCGCTGAGCCCTGGAAGCGCAGTCAGTAGGATACAGGGCTTGAAATCTGGGGGTCTTTGATTCAAAATTCCCGGTCTGGATGAACTTCATTGTGAGATTGATGATAGTCATTGTTACAGGATTCACTTTGTCTCTCACTGACTCGTTATGTGAGAAAGCCGCCAGTAGCATGGAAAGAGGATTGTTCATGTACTGGTAAAAGAAATAAACCCTTTACCAATCAATCCCTACTTTTAACGACCCTGAGAATGAAGCCCTCTAAAAACATTGTGGGAAAAGGAAAAAATGCTGGTAACCAGCATTTTCTCCTTTTCCCACAATATTTTCTTTGCTTCCTAAAACAAATTTCAAATTTCCAGTCACTTTTATTTTGTAGTCTGCAAATGCTTTTAGTTTGGACCAGTCTAAAAGTATGTCGTTTGGTAAAGAGTTAACCCTTTACCAGACGACAAAATTTAAGCCTTGTTCAAATTGAAAGCATTTGCAGACGACAATATCAGCCTGGCTTAAATGGTGCAATTATTCTTTGATAGAGCAGAAAACATTGCGGGAAAAGGAGAAAATGCTGGTTACCAGCATTTTTTCCTTTTCCCACGATGTTTTCAAAAGGCTCCTTTCTCAGGGTCGTTAAAAGTTGGGATTGTGTGGTAATGGGTTAAAGGAAGAATGGACAGCTGTAGGAAAGAACTGAGATAATGTTATAAGGGCTTTACAGACAATACAACCAACCAGCAGGCATATTTATAGCATTTGTAGAACACAAATTGACCACTTTCTCAAATGACAAATTTTAAACTCTTCCCAACTGAGAGCATTTTGCAGACAATAAATTCAGAATTGGTACAAATTAGCTTTAGGTCTTTAGTAGGGTAGAAAACATTGTGGGAAAAAGGAGAAAAATGCTGGTTACCAGCATTTTCTCCATTTCTAACAATGTTTCCAAAAGCTGTCTTTTCTAGTGCCATGAAAAACAAGAATTGTTTGGTTAAGGGTTAAATGTCACTCAAATGATTTGACTAGTGTTCCATGGAGTAGAAGACTGTGGAAATAGGAGACAATGCTGACTACCGCAATTATTATACCCCCGCAAAACAAATGTTTTCGGGGGTATTCTGGAATCAGCTGGTCTGTCCGTGTATCCATCTGGCTGTCTGTGTGTCCATCCGTGTGTCCGTCTGTTTACAAAATACCAGTAATTGCCTGTTTCTGTCAAAGCCCTGGCAGGGGTATTAACCCTTTACCTCACAATCCCAACTTCAATGACCCTAAGAAAGAGGCCTTTAGAAAATATTGTGGGAAAAGGAGAAAATTGAAACCACTTGCAGACGACAAAATGCATGTAACTTAAAAATTGAAATTTGTTTCCAGCAGGGTAGAAAACTTCGTGGGAAAAGGAGAAAATGCTGGTTACCAGCATTTTCTCCTTTTCCCACGTTTTCAAAAGGCGTCTGTCTCAGGGTCGTAAAAACTAGGGATTGTTTGGTAAAGGGTTAAGCCCTGAGGAGGAGGACTTTTGAAATCATTGTTGGAAAAAGAAAAAAAGGTAACCATAATTATACTACAGCAAGACAAATATTTTTTGGGGGTATACTGAAATCAGCCTGTCTGTGTGTCCCTTTGTTTGTCCGTCCATGTGTGCGTCTGTGTACAAATAATTGCCTGTTTCTGTCAAAGCACTTGCAAGGGTATTAAGTCACATTCAGTGACAGCTCTAGTTTTTTTTGCATTTTGAAATATTTTTTCCTACCTTCTACAGGTCAAGTCTCTTTTCTTGGGTGATTTTGAAGCCCTGAGGAAGAGGGCTTTTGAAAACATTGTTTGAAAAGGAGAAAAAAGGTTCACTGATTTTTTTCCACAGCTTCAAACGTTATTTCCTTCCCTCTCCAGGTCAGATCCCATTTCTTCAGTAGCGTCTTACTTGTCGTCTTCAGATACTTTCAATATTGACATAATCTAAAATTTTGTTGTCTGGTATAGAGTTATCCAAAGATAAGGCAAAGCTTTTTGTCTCGTCTTTATGTTTGATGCTTTCATAGGATGTCCTGTGGCTGTCATAGGCATATTTCTTATTAACTCATTACCAAGCGACAAAATATTTCGCTTGTCCAAATTGAGAGCAAAATAAAAGTGACTGAAAATTTGAAATTTGTTTTGTGAAGGGTAGAAAACATTGTGAGAAAAGGAGAAAATGCAAGTCACATTTATTTTGTTGTCTGCAAATGCTTTCAGTTTGGAACTGTCCAAAATTTTGTCATGTTAACTATAGAATATTCCATACATTTCAGGGCTCTGATGGAACTTGTGTCCATTCAACAACTTGCAGCAAGTGGCTGACAAAAGAAATTTAGCTGTCAAAACCTGGGTTGAATGAAACAAGCTTTCTCAAACATCAAAGACCCCAGTACAATAATTACAATAAACTTCAGATGGTAGGTTTGCAAGAGAAAAACAGTATCAAATTTTACATTGTACAATTGCATAATAATTTTTCAGATTTTTAGGAAAAAAAGATGTTAAATGGAGCTTGGAATGTGGATGACTTACATTTTGGCCTCGTTGCACTGGCAGATTTTAGATAGGATAAAAAGTTTTGTGGATAGAATGTTTTTAGCTCTATGGTTTTTGAAGAAAACTGGGAACATTGAAGTATAATTGTAGATCTGTCATCAACTGAATGTCACTACAGGGGCGCCACTTTGGAGGCAAAACAGGAAATGACTTAAGTGGTTCTTAAGTGGTTATTGACGTCATCAGCGTCACGTGGTCGTGAGTCATTGTTCTTCGATGACGTAGATAATGTATATGTAAGTTGAGAACAATGGCCAAGATCATACGATTCGAGAACAATGCCTTTCGTTTCCGTTATTTTAAAATGTCGACCAATGGCGAATCAACACGCACCATACTAATGAACAATAGACTTTTCCTGTCATTGTTCTTCGATGACGTCGGTAATGTATATGTAAGTTGAGAACAATAGACAAGACCATACGATTCGAGAACAATGCCTTTCGTTTCCGTTATTTTAAAATGTCGACCAATGGCGAATCAACACGTGCCATACTAAGAAATGACGTATATATCTACGTCCTAGTACCGACACTACATAAGAGTGAACAATACAAGAAGCCACTCAACGGCAATACATCTAACACAGTGTGTGATTATTGGAAACGGAATCAACTGGAGGTAAGATTGTTGAACAGATTACAACACAAGTATACCAATACTTTAAAATATTTATCACTAATTATTATAACGCACACAAAGAATTATCATTGTTCTTCTAAAATTTCTTTTAGTTTTTTTAATTCTTTTTCTACTTTTTTGAGCTGTCTCCTGGCCTGCCTCTGAAATATAAACAAAAATACAAAATAAATCAAAGTGAGGAGATACAGTAAAATTAATAGATACATAAATGGGGGAAAGTAGATTAGCTTTCTAGAATTAAAAAAAATATATATACATCTTGTCTCTAAATATACCTAAGTAATGATCATATAACATTTAATGTAGGTATAAAAAAAAAAAACTCACGAGCTTGTCTTCAGCTTCCCAGAGTATTGTCGACTCTAAGTTCTCAGGGCTTGAGCCTTCTGAGTCTGATGTCTGGAAAAGAAATGATAAATTCTGACTTCTAGAATACGGTTCTACGCAGCTTCATGAAACTTATGTACATTATAACTTGGGAGTAGACGGGTTCGATGTCAACATGATACACTTTTTTTTTTTTTTTTTTTCCTGGGAGTGTTCTTTGGCAAGCATTTCAGAATGTGATTGAAAGCAACATAAAAAACATTAAATAACTTAGTTCTTTTTTTACGACTATGATTTAAATCTTTTATTACGCGAAAATATTAAAAGCTGCAAAAAAAAAAACATTGAAAGCACTATTGTATAAAAATAGGCAAAGTCTTCGCATTCAGTGTTTTCTTTTTTCATGAAATTATCATAAATTTTGATATATCGTCAGCAGCCGCTTTCGGTTTGGACAGCTGTAATTTTATTCCGTTAGTGCGAAAAACGTTAACACACGTACACACACGCACACACACGCGCACACGCACAAACACACCCCCACACGCACACATCCCCACACACGATGTCTTAAAAGATAAATGGTAACTTACGGCAAAGAGTCTCTTTGGTCGGAGATGTACACCGGTATGCGGTGTATCATCTCCCACTACTTTTTCTGCCGTGTCCGGCGTACAATCAATCACTATTGGTGAGTTCTGGAAAAGAAAATATTCAAACTATACGTTTAAATGAAAATAATTCCTTTATTTGGACAGTAAGGTTTAAAGATAAGACTTTTCATTCTGTGTAATCTGATCCTGATCTACGCCGTACACAGCCTAAGAATTAATAAAAAGAAAAACTGACAAAAGTTTGCCTCGGTTAAAAGATCAGACTCCACATTCTGTGCAATATGATCTCGATCTAAGCTAAAGATCAGACTTGATCTAAGCTAAAGATCAGACTTTACATTCTGTGTAATCTGATCCTGATCTACGCCGTACACAGCCTTAGAATTAGTAAAAAGAAAAACTGACAAAAGTTTGCCTCGGTTAAAAAGATCAGACTCCGCATTCTGTGCAATATGATCTCGATCTAAGCTAAAGATCAGACTTTACATTCTGTGTAATCTGATCCTGATCTACGCCGTACACAGCCTAAGAATTAGTAAAAAAGAAAAACTGACAAAAGTTTGCCCCGTTTTAAAGACCAGACTCCACATTCTGTGCAATATGATCTCGATCTCAGCTAAAGATCAGACTTTACATTCTGTGTAATCTGATCCTGATCTACGTCGTACACAGTCTTAGAATTAGTAAAAAAGAAAAACTGACAAAAGTTTGTCTCGTTTAAAAAGATCAGACTCCGCATTCTGTGCAATATGATCTCGATCTCAGCTAAAGATCAGACTTTACATTCTGTGTAATCTGATCCTGATCTACGCCGTACACAGCCTTAGAATTAGTAAAAAGAAAAACTGACAAAAGTTTGCCTCGGTTAAAAAGATCAGACTCCGCATTCTGTGCAATATGATCTCGATCTCAGCTAAAGATCAGACTTTACATTCTGTGTAATCTGATCCTGATCTACGCCGTACACAGCCTTAGAATTAGTAAAAAGAAAAACTGATAAAAGTTTGCCTCGGTTAAAAAGATCAGACTCTGCATTCTGTGCAATATGATCTCGATCTAAGCTAAAGATCAGACTTTATATTCTGTGTAATCTGATCCTGATCTACGCCGTACACAGCCTAAGAATTAGTAAAAAAGAAAAACTGACAAAAGTTTGCCCCGTTTTAAAGACCAGACTCCACATTCCGTGCAATATGATCTCGATCTCAGCTAAAGATCAGACTTTACATTCTGTGTAATCTGATCCTGATCTACGCCGTACACAGTCTTAGAATTAGTAAAAAAGAAAAAACTGACAAAAGTTTGCCTCGGTTAAAAAGATCAGACTCCGCATTCTGTGCAATATGATCTCGATCTCAGCTAAAGATCAGACTTTACATTCTGTGTAATCTGATCCTGATCTACGCTGTACATAGCCTTAGAATTGATAAAAAGAAAAAACTGACAAAAGTTTGCCTCGGTTAAAAGATCAGACTCCACATTCTGTGCAATATGATCTCGATCTCAGCTGTTAACCTACTAAGAATTAATGAAAGAAAAAGTTGCAAAAGTTATTTTCTAAAAGTAAGGAAAGCAATTTCTTAAAGTAAGAAAGTAAATTGTGAAAAAAAAAAACAAAGTTATATATTTAAGGAAAAGAACAACTTACACCACTGGCCATTTTTCTTTGTCTTGGAACGCGAAACGTTTGAACCATACAGAAAGCGAAGAGGTACATTGGACCTTTATATAGATTCAATAAATCGAAGACAAGATCGAAGAGTATCCTGGAAGGTTAGTACAATAGAATGAACAATAAAACCGGATTTCATTGTTAGTGGATTAAGATCCTCCTTTCAAAAAGGATTCTGATCTATTGTCGAACGATGCTGATGGAAAGGAACTTTGAAAAACATTGTGGGAGAAACTGCTGGTAACCGGCATTTTCTTCTTTTCCCACATTATTCTCAACCGTTCCCCAAAACAAATTTTAAGTAATGGGTCACATTTATTTTGTCGTTTGCATAATGCTTCTCTATTTTCACGAGTCTAAAAGTTTTGTCGCTTAATAAAGGAGTTAATTTAAGTCAGGCTTTGTCGAATAAGGGTAAACGCAAATACTTTTCTTTGTTTTTCTCATTTATATTTCTGTCTGTTTGTCTGTCCTCTCTCTTTCTCCACTTCTCTTTTCTTATTCTCTCTCTCTCTCTCTCTCTCTCTGAGCCCAGGTTTTCCCTTTACCTTCTTTTCAATTTTGCTCATCACATTTACCGCATACATTTTTTTTTACAGAAGTCTATAGAAGAAAAACACGAGGATGGCTAACACACTCTCATCACAACTTCGTTTGGCGGGCGATCAGCTGAATCAACTAATGTCAGAAAAAACCAATGACAAGAAGGAACGCGTTGTAATTCCAGAGACAGAGTGCTGGGATGACGATGATGAGCCATCATTCACACTACGCTTCGATCTTGATGCCCAGGAGTTGAAGAGGTTAAGGAGGCGGGCAGCAAGCAGCTGCTCAGCCTGTGGAAAAGTTGGAGGTTGTGCATAAAAAAAAAACAGCAGTTTTAAGGTCAAACTCCCCTTTTCGGAGCTTCTTAACTTTGATGAAAGAGCAATTTTCTTCTTAGAATGTCAACTAAGTGCAATTGTATATTTGTCTATGGAAGTTTTTTTTTTCGAAAAGGACCAACATCATGCAACCAACAACAACCAACCAGCCCTGAACAATCAAACAACATTTTGACAACAACAATGAACCTACAACAACCAAAACTAACCAACTAACAACCAACCAACAACCATCAACCAATTAACCTACGGAATAAAACAAACAACAACCAACCAACAGCAACAACTAAACATGCAACCAATTCAGAACAACCAACCATCCAACAACAACTACCAAGCTACAACAAACAACAACCAACCAACCAACAACAACCAACCAACAACAACAAACAACCAACCAACAACAACAACAACCAACCAACAATCAACAAACCAACAACAACCAACAACCAACCAACAATCGACCAACAATCAACAAACCAACAACCAACCAACCAATAACAACCAACCAACAACCAACCAACCAACAACAACCAACCGACCAACAACCAACAAACCAACAACCAACCAACAACAACAAACAACCAACCAACAACAACAACCAACAACCAACCAACCAACAACCAACAATCAACAAACCAACAACAACCAACAACCAACCAACAATCGACCAACAATCATCCAACCAACAACCAACCAATCAACAACAACCAACCAACAATCAACAAACCAACAGCCACCAACCAACAATCAACCAATCAACAACCAACTTACAACCAACAACAACCAGCCTACAACCAACAACAACCAGCCAACAATCAACCAACAATCAACCAACCAACCAACAACCAACCAACAACAACCAACTCACAACCAGCCAACAACCAACTAACCAACAACAACCAACCAACCAACAATTATCAACTAACCACCAACCAAGAACCAACAATTAACCAACCAAGCAACAACAACCAACCAACCAAAAAACAAAAAATGCAAAAACGAACCAACAGCAACAACAACAGCCACAACGAACAACAATAAACCAACAAACAACAACAACAATCGACATTAAAATAAGCAGACTGTTATGTGAAAGTTTATAAGAGAAAATACGCATCTTTGTAATTACAATGAGTATGCAATACTGAGAATGTATCGTTGCCAAGTCTGTAACAACACATATGTTTGGCACCAAAGTTTAAAACGTCACGTGAAACAGCATCATCAATCTAATCAACAACGACAACAACAACAGATGCAAAAACAACAACAACAGAGTGAAAAACAAGAGGAACCCCAGTTTTCGTTTCAACATCCGTTTACCTGCATCATCAGTGGGCCTACGTCGTCTGGAAAGACCTACTTTCTGTGTCAGCTGCTACAGAGAGCTGGCGAAAAAATACGACCACCACCCGAACGCATTATATGGATATACAAACGATGGCAACCGCTCTACGACGTCATACAGAGAACCGTATATCCCAAAGTCGAATTTATGAGTAGCATACCTTGGAATTTGGAGACCGACCAATTTCTCAACCCGAAAGTCAAGAATGTTATTGTGCTCGACGACATGGCGACCGAAGCGGCCAAGGATCCGAGAGTGACCGATTTATTTACGGAAGGCAGCCATCACAGAAATCTGTCGGTGATCGCACTCAATCAGAATCTCTACTTTAACAAAGATCCAACACAGAGAAGAAACTGTCATTATCTCGTACTCTTTAACAATCCGGTTGACAAGCAACAAATCATGACATTAGCCAAACAAATGTATCCGACTAACCCAACAATTCTCATAAGGAATTTTGAAGAAGCTGTCAAACACCCTTACGGATATCTTCTGATCGATCTAAAACCTACCACGTCAGATACACTTCGCATGCGGAGGAATATTTTCGAAGATTACCCAAGAATACCAAGCGATCCCGAACCCACCGTGGCATACAGTTCCGACCAGAACCCTTCCCTTCAAGTAACGGACACACCACAGCCGCGTTTTAGACTTCAACAATCGGAAAACGCTCAGAGCACTCCTCACTTTGCCTTGGCAGTTACGTCTTGTGACGACTGCGGTACTCTGTTCTCTGACATTCACTATCTACAGAAACACGTTAAATGGTATTGTCCCGAGGTTAAAGATAAACCGTCAGAACATCGAGCGAACTCGAAGCTAGATTGGATTCCCGACGAAGATCCATCTGAGGACGGCCAATCCGATGACGAGGATCAAACCGAAGACAACGATGAAAGCAGTGGTTCGAAGATCGATGATCCCTCTGTGGAAAGTCATTCCGAAGATGACGACGATACCGCGGACATGGACGGTATTGCCGGTGGCAGTGACCCTGTGATGGCGAATTCGGATGTCAAAAAGTGGAAGAGACATTTCCAAAACATGGCTGAAGGAAAAATAATGCCGTCTCAAAATGGTTCCTTTGTCGTAGAAACTTTACAAGACGATGGTTGGAAACCACCTAGTCAAACGGCGATCAAATTTGTCACACCCGTCGAGCGAGACTTAGCTTTGGCCAGGTCTCAGTTGAATATTAAAGAAAAGAAGGAAAATCCTGCAATACGATTCCTGACACATATTGCTCAAGAGGAAAAAAGGGTCAAAGCACAGTACAGAGGCACCAAGAGAAAGAATCCTTACGACGTATTTAAAATGCCAACACACAAACGTAAAAGGGACTTTACCATGAGGCCACCCGGAATTCCTTATGACAAATAACATCGTCACGAGTGACGTGCATTGGACTTTTAAACGGACGAGTCAGGACAGTGTTTAAAAAAAGAATGGACCTCAATAAGTGTACAATGGACTTCGTGTGCAGCTTTTTGGTACGATGACTTGCGGACTTAATTGCGTATATGTATGTGGATGGACTACGAACAAAATTGTGTCGTAGTTGGAAAAAAAAAAGACTCAATTCTTTTCATAGACTTTACCTTTGTATCTGGTTATGGTATGCTTTTTGTAAATAATAATGATGAAAAAAGCTACTTGTAAATAAAACAAAAAAAACATACTTGCTTATTTTATTACGTCCCCCGCCTTACTCAAGATCGATGCTAGTAGAAACGTAACAATGGAATGATGTACGAATCTCAGCTGAACGCCATCTTATCTCATGACCCTTCGGTTCGACGACAGTTTGGAGGGGTCTGTGCCGCCAACGAGCTTCCCATCAAGATAAGAAGACGTCCTAACTTGTTCATCGTCAATACCGATCAAAAAGGACAGCCCGGAACTCACTGGACCCTCTTTTACTTTCCGAGACTCGGACCTTGCGAGTTTTTTGATTCTTTCGGACGTGCACCAGATTTTTACCACGGACGATTCAAGACGGTGTTAAAGAGGAATGGACCTCGCTACGTGTACAATGGACTTCGAGTGCAACCTTCTGGTACGACGACTTGCGGGCTTTATTGCGTATACTACGCAAAACTACGGTGTCGTGGATGGACTAAAAACAAAATCGTGTCGTCGTTGAAAAAGACTCATTTTTGATCATAACTCTCTTTTCTCTTCTTTTTTTTTTTATATATGCATGCTATGTGTAAATAAAATGATAATAAAACAACAACAGAATACGAACAATCAAAAAAATTCTTTTTCTTATTTTATTATGCCCCGCTCAATACAGCGCGCCGGGGATTAGGGCGGTCCCTCCGGTAGCGCTTTACAATAACGTTAATTCGAGTAAAATGGGTATGCATACGGTATAAAATTGACTTTGTCGTTTTATACCCGTCATGAGTACCGTGCCAGACTGAAAACACGTGAAATGTATTCCATCGATTTTAAACATCACTGCTGGAAAGAGTTCCGGTTCGTAACTTCCCGAATAAAAACTACACACTTTGCCCAAATGTATCGCATAGTCCAGTTTGAAAGAAGCAGATATCGTCACAACTCGAATTTTCGAAAGTCGTACTTGCCATCCCAAACGTTGTAGTTGTCTGGCGTATCTTCTCACACGTCGTTTGGCCTCGGAAATAGATGATACTCGTCCGTTTACGGATAGTTTTCCGGACGAAAACACCATACAATGTCCTCCGATCTTAGGATGTTTCCACTGAGCTCCCGAATATCGACTAGGATCGTATATAATATTGGCGGTCTTGGTTACCAATGTTTTGAGGTTAATGTCACAATTTGTGTCGACTGTACACACAACGTTGGTAATCATGATTCGAAACGAATGCCACGTACTTTATCCAGGGTAATTGGGCCGGGTTTTCTGGCTCGATCTCCGTTGTCCAGGATTTTGGCAGCCGTTGAATTGTCTCTGACGCTTTGAAAAGCGTAGGCGAGTAAAGGTTTAGGACGATCACACTGACTCACAACTTTATGCCACTCGTTGATCAACACATACAGTAAAGTTTCTAGTTGCCTCGGATACTGTTTCTTTAAGCTGTCCAGTTGTCGTTTTTCGTATCCCAGATGTACGGCAAAGAGCTCCCAGTTGCGCCCTAGCTCTCTGGCATAATTTAGAATATCCTCTTGCGTTAATATGCTCCTGGAAAAAAAACAAAGAGTAAAATGCAGTTTTTTGTTTCCGTATTTCAAACACGTGTCCGTACAAAGTTTTTTTAACGAGTAGTAGCGCTATTCGAGAAAGTCTAAATCCATGGTATCCACTCACCAATTGCCACAGTCATTGGGATTGCACTCGGAACAGCTCAAATACCCCAACTGGTTCATATGATCGCTCTGAAATCGGCAAGGCACGAGGGTAGACAACTCGGGGATCGCCGCTGCTACGTCTGGGAAACTCTCTTGTAGCGTTTCGAATTCTGCTGGTCTCAGGCACAGTCCTTTCTTACAAGGCACGACCTCGTCCTGGGGCTTCCAGTATTGTCTCACGTCCACGCAAGGATTGTTCTTCCTGACGGTACAGTACACATTCCCGCCTAAGTGAACCTGGTAATCCTCGTTCTTGCGCAATGCCCCGTTCACGTCGTCGATCGAGTCCACTAGTTCTTTCCAGCGGAGCAAGGTTAAACTGATGCCTTTCTTCGTAGGTTTGTCGTTTTCCCACTCTCTGAGATCCACGCGTGTCTCGCCTTTCCACGAGCACACCTTCAGATATCTGTTATTTCCGAGACTGACGTTTGTGCTGTCCATGATGAGAATATCTGAACGAATGTTGATTACCTCTCATAGTTATTGCTTTTATAGAACGGTTGTGACATCATCGGTGCGTGTTGATTCGCCATTGGTCGACATTTTTAAAATAACGGAAACGAAAGGCATTGTTCTCGAATCGTATGGTCTTGTCTATTGTTCTCAACTTACATATACATTACCTACGTCATCGAAGAACAATGACAGGAAAAGTCTATTGTTCATTAGTATGGTGCGTGTTGATTCGCCATTGGTCGACATTTTAAGATAACGGAAACGAAAGGCATTGTTCTCGAATCGTATGATCTTGGCCATTGTTCTCAACTTACATATACATTATCTACGTCATCGAAGAACAATGACTCACGACCACGTGACGCTGATGACGTCAATAACCACTTAAGAACCACTTAAGTCATTTCCTGTTTTGCCTCCAAAGTGGCGCCCCTGTAGTAATGTCATCAAGCAGAAACTTTGACATTTTTATACCCCCGCAAATCGAATGTTTATGGGGGTATACTGGAATAAGCTTGTCTGTCCGTTTGTGTGTCCATCTGTGTACAATATACATACGAGTAGCTGCCTGTTTCTGTCAAAGCGCTGGCAGGGGAAGTAATGTCACATTCCGTGACAGCTCTACTTAATGTGTGTACATGTGTTATTAATGAATATGTTTGCTAAGGACCAATGTTGTTTACTATTAAAAGGGGAACCTATACTGAAATGAACTTCTAAACAGCCACTTTTAAGCTGTGATTTCCCATTGAGCTTTTCTCGCGTCCACTGCCTATAAAAGGGACAGCTTATTTGGTTTAATCTATTTGCACAATAATTGACTGGTCTGAAAACATGCCAACTTCTGGAGAGAATTCATTCAATTTTTATTGCTGATGAAACATATTTGAAGTTCATTCACTCAACGTTCTAAATTGAAAAGTCAATTTTTTAAAAATTTCATGCTTGTTTTTTGGATTTCATTTTTTCACTGAAAATAATTATGCTTTTTATACGCCCGTCAAAGACGGGACGTATTATGGGATCACCCGTGAGGGGCGGGCGGGCGGTGTCCAGTTCTTTGTCCGGAGCATATCTCCAAAACTATACAAGCTAGGGTTATGAAATTTCATGGGTGGATAGATCTCATCGAGGCGGAGTGCAGTGCACAGGAATCATAACTCTTGCTTGCTTAATTTTTGAGTTATTGCCCTTTGTTGTTTTTCATACTTGAATTTTGTCCGGAGCATATCTCCAAAACTATACTAGCTAGGGTTATGAAATTTCATGGGTGGATAGATCTCATCGAGGGGGAGTGCAGTGCACAAGAATCATAACTCTTCCTTGCTTAATTTTTTAGTTATTGCCCTTTGTTGTTTTTCATACTTGAATTTTGTCCGGAGCATATCTTCAAAACTATACTAGCTAGGGTTATGAAATTTTATGGGTGGATAGATCTCATTCAGGGGGAGTGCAGTGCACAAGAATCATAACTCTTGCTTGCTTAATTTTTGAGTAATTGCCCTTTGTTGTTTTTCATACTTGAATTTTGTCCGGAGCATATCTCCAAAACTAAAGTAGCTAGGGTTATGAAATTTCATGGGTGGATAGATCTCACTGAGGGGGAAGTGCAGTGCACAAGAATCATAACTCTTGCTTGCTTAATTTTTGAGTTATTGCCCTTTGTTGTTTTTTATACTTGAATTTTGTCCGGTGAATATCTCCAAAACTATACTAGCTAGGGTTATGAAATTTCATGGGTGGATAGATCTCACCAAGGCAGAGTGCAGTGCACAGGAATCATAACTCTTGCTTGCTTAATTTTTGAGTTATTGCCCTTTGTCGTTTTTCATACTTGATTTTTGTCCGAAGCATATCACCAATACTATACTAGCTAGGGTTATGAAATTTCATGGGTGGATAGATCTCATGGATGGGGGGTGCAGTGCACACAAATCACAACTCTTGCTTGCTTTATTTTTGAGTTATTGCCCTTTGTTGTTTTTCATACTTGAATTTTGTCCGGAGCATATCTCCAAAACTATAGTAGCTAGGGTTATGAAATTTCATGGGTGGATAGATCTCACTGAGGGGGAGTGCAGTGCACAAGAATCATAACTCTTGCTTTCTTAATTTTTCAGTTATTGCCCTTTGTCATTTTTTATACTTGAAGTTTGTCCGGTGAATATCTCCAAAACTATACTAGCTAGGGTTATGAAATTTCATGGGTGGATAGATCTCACCGAGGCGGAGTGCAGTGCACAGGAATCATAACTCTTGCTTGCTTAATTTTTGAGTTATTGCCCTTTGTCGTTTTTCATACTTGATTTTTGTCCGAAGCATATCTCTAAAACTATACTAGCTAGGGTTATGAAATTTCATTGGTGGATAGATCTCCTCTTGCTTGCTTAATTTTTGAGTTATTGCCCTTTGTTGTTTTTCATACTTGAATTTTGTCTGGTGCATGCCCCAGCTTTACAACTTGGGGTAAGACGGGCGTATCTTGTGACAATTTGCCGCTCTTGTTCTTATTGCTTACAAAAGTTCTGTATTTCATGCCTCTCTTTTTGTCTGTTTTGTCTGGTAGACACTAAGAATGCATAAACAACTAGTTTTCCTTTTTTCAAAATAGAGAATCCTTCCATTGGCAAAAACATGAATCTTTTCATTACGATACCATGATATACGTCCAAATATATGTCACAATTTGTTTTTGTTAATATATCTTTTACTTGTTCTGATTTATAGGAGAAAGAAAATTGGCAGTTTTGAAGTTCATTTCAGTGTTTATAACAATGGTAGGTAACCATCACAGTATTATTAGACAGTTATCCCCCTTTTACATAGAATTTTCACTGAAAAAATAACTGCAGCCAAGTGTTGGCATTATTTGACACATAAAAAACACTATTTGATGTCATAAATTAACCCTTTACTCCATAGATACTCATTTCTACACATTGCTTGTAGGAGCCTTTGGAAAACATTGTGGCAAAAGGTGAAATTGGTCGTGACGAGCAATTTCACCTTTTGTCACAATGTTTTTTATGCTATCAAAAGGTGTCATTTACACATAAGGAATGGCTTCATCCTTGCTGTTATTTAGGGTCAATTAGAGATGCCATAGGAATGCCTTATGGGGTAAAGGGTTAAAGGTCTGTAATACATTGCTTTTTGTTCCAAACAACATTGACAGCTTAAGTTCCCTCTTAGTCAAATGTCAGCTGATAATTTAAATGTCAAAATCTGTAGGCATTGCAAAGCTTAGATTTTTATACAGCCAAAGGTTTGTATTATGTGTTGACCCTGGTTGTCTATCAGTCCGTATGTCCAGCTATCTGTCTGTTCATCCGTCTGTTAGCAATTCCTTGTGTGCACAACTCCTCCTAGTTTTCATTGGAATAAGTTCAAACTTGCCACAAGGAATATATGATGTGTTGTTGTGCATGTGACTTAAAATTTGGACATCTGCAGGCATTCTAGATTTAACTTATTTCACAGACAAGCCCCTTCGTGTGTTGATGCGCTGTTCTGTGAAGCTCTTGTTTCTATTTTCATCCCTGACACACCCATATCAAAGAAATGAGTTAACAAATTAGCACAAAAATGTGTGAAAATGCATAGATAAGAAAAATGGTTCTTCATGAGAATATGATATCTTAATAAGAATCTAACTCCCATTATTGTGAGATAAATTGTTGTTAAACGGGACAAAAACTTTCATGAATTTTTTTTTTCCAGACATATTTTATAAAATTTTAACACAATTGCCAGCTTATGTCAGATCCAATCTTCCTCAAAGCAAAATTTAACTCTTCACCTCATGAAAAACATTCAGACTTGTCCCAATTGAAAGCATTTTGTAGGCAACAAAATAAACATGATTCAAACATTGAACTTTGTTAGTGGAAAGATAGAAAACTTTGAGGGAATAGTGATAAAATACTGGCTACCAGCATTTTTTGCATTTCCCCTTATTTTGTCAAAATTCCTATTCTTTAAGTTCATTATAAGTTTGGATTGTGTTGTAAAGGTTTAAATAAAATAAAAATCAAATCATTGTTGAGGTGCAGAGCTGCACTGGGTTTGTTGATCCAAACACAGCATGTTGCAAATTAGTTTGTCTGGCATTTCCCTAAAATAGTCTGTGACAAAATCAATATCATATTGCCATGTTGAAATTAACTGCAGCTTTCTACCACCCACTTTTTGTTGCTTTTATAGACAGCGTAGTAGATCAAGATCACACTATAAAATACACAATATGATCACTGATCTGTATTGTCAGTTATTTCAAGAGATTTCTTGGTTAAAACAGGCAAAAAATTGCTACAGTCATGTGAGTTTTGTGTGGACTGAAAATATTGTTTCAGCAGCCTGAAGGTTTACTCTTTAAAATAAGAAAAAAATTAAATATGTTCCTATTCATAGCATTCACAGACAACAAACAAAATGTGGCTGAAATCATAGTATTTGCTTATGATAGAATAATTTTGAGGGAAAAAAAACCATGGGAGAGGAAAAAATGCTTGTAACCAGCATTTTCTCCTTTTCAAACAATGGTTTCAAGATGTTTCTTTATAAGGGCTGGTATAAACGGGTACTTATCAGTAAAGGGTTGAATGTCATGGTAATGTGTCTTTCTAATGTCATAATAAATGGCAAAGAAAGGGTGCAAAGTCCTGTGGCTGATATTTTTATAGGCTGCACTTGCCTGGTTTGTTTGTAAGATGTTTATTGCCATTTTCAAGATTTTTTCAGTGAGTTTCTTTTACCAGTACTTTTACAGCAGGCTTTTTTAAGACACAGGATGCTTTACTCCATAAGTGTCTAAACATGCAAAGACCAATCGCTTTTTGTCTCGCTCTCTTTATACCCCCGCGAAACAAATGTTTTGGGGGTTATACTGGAATCAGCCTGTCTGTCTGTCTGTGTGTCCATCCGCATGTCCATCTGTGTGTCCGTCTGTGTACAAAATACTAGTGATTGTCTGTTTCTGTCAAAGCGCTGGCGTTGGTATTAAGTCAAATTCAGTGACAGGTCTAGTTTCCCTCTATGATGTATTTAGCACTTTATCAATCAACAAAATGTTACACTAGTCAAAATTGAAGGCATTTGTAGACAACAAAATAAATGCGCCTGAAAATTGAAATTCCATTTAGGAACACTAGATTTCAATTTTATTTTGTCATCTGCTAATGCTTTGAATTTGGACCAGTCTATATTTCTGTCTTTTGGTAAAGAGTTAAGTTCCCTATTGCTAGAGCATGATTCATGTAAGAGTTGTAGTTCCTGTGAGAGAAACACTAACAAGAAAAAGTTGATGCAAAGCATCAAAGTCGCTGCAAAAAAATTTGTTTAATGCTTCAAGAAAGCCAGGGCAAGTAAGTAAATGTCAGTTTTCATCAGCAGATTTTTTAACACATTATGAAATTATGTGAATAGTAACCTAATCAAAACTTGTCTTCTGTTACAGTATTTAATACCCTAGCACAGCGCTCTCATAGCTCTTTTCCAAACGACAAATATCAGACTCTTCCAAATTCAAAGAGTTGGCAGATGACAATTTAAAAAGCTGCAAAAATGGTGGAAAATTCGCTAGTAGTGGGGAAAAAGTATTTAATAAAGAAGAAATTGCTTATAACGAGCAATTTCTCCTTATCCAACATGTTTTGACAAAAGAATTTGATAGCACACATGTGATAACCCGTGTTTGTTTGGGAAAGTGGTGAAAGCAGGGCTAAGTTACTAAAATGTTGCTATCCTAGGAAAGTATGATTCAAGAGGACGTAAGTTTGCAAGGCATGCTTTCAATTTAAACAAGTCTAAGACTATAGTGTTTGGTGAACAGTGTTCATAAAGAATCATGGTTTTGCATCGCGCTTTATCATTATGAACAACACAGCGAAAAAGTGGCCTCTCTCCAGATTTTTTCCACAAATTAAATTTATGCTGAGCTCGTTGAGAAATAAACAAAGGAGTTCTAAACTATCTTTGTTGTAAAAACTAAACTTAGAAATAAGTAACCAATAATGGTCAGATACAATCATAACCATCATACCCGTTCTTCGGCGGAATTTAGCACAATTTCAGCAATGCACAATTTTAGCAGTGGTCATTCAACAAAAAATACACAAATAGTAGGAAAAATTATCTACAAAATAATCAAAATGATTATTAAACCTGTGTACGAATGTTGTACGAAACGACCAACTGGGTACGAAATGACCAAAATTGAAAGTATAAGTGGGTACGAAATGACCAAAATCGTACGAAATGACCTAGGTACGAAATTAACAAGGTACGAAATGACTGGAAACCTGTACAGCCTTGACCAATGGAAACAAGGCATTTATGTGGACGAGTCCATTTCTCACGAATAGCCACAATAAAAGAAATAATTAGGCGGTTTTTTGATGTTGTAAGTATTAATAGAACAAAAATAGTATCGTATTGCAATTTCGTAGTTTAAGAATGAATTAAAAAGCCAATTTAAGGCGAAGTAACGTTAGAAAGATTCCTTGTTAACCTAACACCCCTAAAAAAACGAAATTCCCACTATCCATGTCCTAACTCGAAAAACTATTAAAAATATAGTCGTGCGCTTCTGCGCGGCGACTAATAAAGGTAAGCTTAGACTGGTATCAGTCTGTTAACCCTTTACCCCATAAGGCATTTTTATGGTATCTCTAATTGACCATAAATAACAGCAAGGATGAAGCCATTTCTTATGTGTATATGACACCTTTTGATAGCATAGAAAACATTGTGACAAAAGGTGAAATTGCTTGTCATGAGTAATTTCACCTTTTGTCACAATGTTTTCCAAAGGCTCCTACAAGCAATGCGTAGAAATGAGTAACTATTGAGTAAAGGGTTACATAGAGCATTTTCATTAAAATAAAATCATCAAGTAAATCTGCAAAACAAATGCTCTGTGTTCTAAATGTTTTGAATGTCTGTATTTCAGAAGAAGGGCAAATAACAACACATATTTCTGTGATGTGATGTAGTTGTGTACCTTGTCTATTAGAATGACTAACTAGAGGGCCTGAATGTCAGGCTAAGGTAAGCTGAGAGAAAAGCTTTTAAAAATGATTGCCATTAACCCTTTTCTCCATAGATACTCATTTCTACGCATTGCTTGGAACGAGCCTTTGGAAAACATTGTGGCAAAAGGTGAAATTGCTCGTGACGAGCAATTTCACCTTTTTGTCACAATGTTTTCTATGATATCAAAAGGTGTCATATACACATAAGAAACAGCTTCATCCTTGCTGTTATTTAGAGTCAATTAGAGATACCATAGAAATGCCTTATGGGGTAAAGGGTTAAAAACTGTTGCTATGGACAAAATGGAAACACAATCCAAAGTTGAAAGAAATGACATATCAGGGGTCAACAATAAATAATGTCTTGACCTGCTACCTGGAAATTCCGGAAGGGACACCTAATATTCAACATAATAAAGACCCAGTAGAGGACAGAGGTAAACTTTGCAGGTGTTAACTCTTTAGTACACAAGAAGACTCCAGGCTTGTCCAAATTCCATGTATTTGCAGACAAGAAGTAAAATGTGAATCAAACATTAATTTTTGAAAGAGTAGAAAACATTGTGGAAAAGGGAGAAAATACTGGTTACCAGCATATTCTCCTTTTCCCAGAATGTTCTCCATAGCCTCCTTTCTCAGGGTAGGTAACAGTAGGAATTGGTAAAGGATTAAATCATGAAATTTAAAAGTATTGAAACTATAAGATGACAAGTTATTGTACAGTTGGTGCAAGTGTTAATCACTGGCAGAAAATTACTTTTAACGCATTACCACACAATCCCTACCTTTGATGACCCTGTAAAAGAAGTCTTTAGAGAACTTTGTGGGAAAAGTAGAAAATGCTGGTAACCAGCATTTTCTCCTTTTTCCCTCAATGTTTTGTACCCTCCCCAAAGCAAATTTTCACTGTAATTTTGTTGTCTGCAAATGTTTTCAACTTGGACTGGTCTAAAATTTTGTCACCTGGTAAAGAGTTCATGCAGGTAAAGGTAAACCAAAGATAGTGCAACTTTGACAGCTGCAGGAATCCAATTTCCATGATACTTATAGGGATAGGACTTGTTTCTCTCTCATTACTAGTCATTGTTCTCACTGGTTATGTTGGGCAGCAGCCATTGTCATAGGAAGAATAAAGTACTCTGGTATTGGAAAATCCTAGAAAACATGTATAGGTGCAATGGTTGCCAAGATACTACTGAAATAGTGTATTGACCTTTAGAAAGGGATCTTTGGAAAACTTTGCAGGAAAAGGAGAAAATCCTGGTAACCAGCATTTTCTTCTTTTCCAACAATGTTTACCACCCTTTCATAAACAAATTTCAGTTTTTAAGTGACATTATTTTGTCATCTGTAAGTGATTTCATTTTGGATCAATCAGTTGGTAAAGATTTAAACATCATATCAACAGTACATAAGCAACTGACATGGAAAATACTATATTTCACACCTAATACATCGGGGAGTATCAGTATGCAGTATATTCAATTTATACAGGTATCTTCAAGGTATTCTCCACTATTGTTCATCTACAGGTATGTTTTCAACTCTTAGAGAGGCAGGAGAATGAAACAGGTATTTAGAGTCTATCAAGAACATACAAAATTTCACACTTTTTGTGAGTTAATCTTTTACTGAACAAACCTCCTTTTTTATGCCAAGAGGTGATGGGTGTTTCAGTCACAAGTATATTAAATGCATCTTCTTTTATGCTGGATAAGTCTATATTATTTAGAACTAACCGCCTACTGGGGGCGTCGCTCAGATGGGCAACCTGTAGCGACGATAAATAAACGCAAATTCAATCAATCAGATTGGCAAGCTTTTAGCAAACAGTCTAGATCAGACTGCACACTTTGTGCAGTCTAAAGTTTGATTTAAAACAATTATTGTAGTTAAAGGCAGTTTAGGGGGTAATTTGTCATCAGAAGATATTTTCGATAAACGATGAACCTAAAACTAGTGGTCTTGTACGGACTTAGCCCCACATTACCTCACATGGTCTAAAACCATGGCTCCCAAAGTCATCTATTATGGCCTGCAACATGCTAAAAGGGGGCATTTGGACACTTGTGTAAAGTGTCACCTCAGATCAGCTTGCATGGACTGTGCAGCTGATCCCAGAAGATACTTTACATTCTTATGCAATTTTCATTTTCACACATGTCTACTGTAGTACAAAATTGAACGTAATAGTAAAGTGTTGTCTCAGATCAGTTTGCAAGGACTGCACAGATTGATCTGCGGTGAAACTTTACACAAATGTCCAACTGCCCCCTTTTGTGTGTTGCAGGCCATGCCATATGACGCGGTGTTTGGGAGCCATGTAATGCTATGGTTAAGAGCCATGGCTGCAGGCCATGTAACGCGACAGTTGGGACCCATGTAACGCGACGGTTGGGAGCCATGTAACGCGACGGTTGGGAGCCATGTAACCCGATGGTTGGGAGCCATGTAACATGATGGTTGGGAGCCATGGCTGCAGGCCATGTAACATGATGGTTGGGAGCCATGTAACATGATGGTTGGGAGCCATGTAACGCGATGGTTGGGAGCCATGGCTGCAGGCCATGTAACACGGCGGTTGGAAGCCATGGCTGCAGGCAAGGTAACGCGACAGTTGGGCGCCATGTAACGCAGCGGCTGGGAGCCATGTAACGCAGTTGGGAGCCATGGCTGCAGGCCATGTAACGCGACGGTTGGGAGCCATGGCTGCAGGCCATGTAACACGGCGGTTAGGAGCCATGGCTGCAGGCCATGTAACGCAACAGTTGGGAGCCATGGCTGCAGGCCATGTAATGCGACGGTTGGGAGCCATGGTTGCAGGTCATATAAGGGTTATAAAGCATGTTGATTATGTCTGTATTGGTGTTTAACACTTTACCAAGTTATTCCGGTCTTTTATGACCCTGAGATAGAAGCCTTTTGAAAACATAATGGGAAAAGGAGAAAATGCTGGTAACCAGCATTTTCTCCTGTTCCCACAATTTTTTCTACCCTGCTGGAAACAAATTTCAATTTTAGAGTTACGTTTATTTTGTTGTCTGCAAAAGCTTTCAATTTTGTCCAGTCATAAATTTTGTTGTTTGCTAAAGGGTTAAAACAGGAAATACCTGACTCTGCGTGAAGCAATAATTTATGTTGAAATAAGGAATTTAAGGCATATTAGTGATGTAAAAAGATTTTTTCAGAGTTGAGTCAGCAAAGTTTTGTGGTTGATATTTCACCCCCAAAAAAGGGAAGTCATATTGTATATGAATTAGAGACAAGAAATATCTTTAACAAAAAGATACTGTAATTTTTTCAGCAAAATAGGCAGGGACCCTAAAAAAGACAGGTCTACATTTTGATCAAAACAAATTTTCTTTTTATTCATTTGTTCTGAAAACAAAAAAGTTGGTCAAAAGGTAGTACTACCATCTTCGCAAACGAAATCAAAGCTTTGAGAATGCTGAAGTGGTATTGTCAAGAAACCCATTGTATGGAATTACTAATTTGAAAGAATAAAAGAAATATTGTTCAAATATTGGCTTAAAATGCAACCTATTATGCAAATAGATACTATTTTGGTTGGTTTAAGGGTGAGTACTCATGACAGAATTTGGATTATTTGGATAGTGATGGTTTCCCTTCGATCATAAGGAGGATTCAGGAGTAATGTGCCTTGACAGTAGGATGCATGATGAATAGAGCGAAAAATCATGTGATTACATTAAATAGAATTAAGTTTGTACTAGAAAACTAATATCTTTAGCCGTTCACATTTAATTCCCAACATTGCAATGAATTATTTCAATCTATAAATATTCGTGCTCAATTAAATGGATCGATGTCCCGGCCCAATATATTTTAATGTGCCATTTCCAGTTACATAAGTGAGTGATACCAAAAAACTCATTTGCCTGAGAAAATAATTATGAGGTTTGTTTCTTTTGGCTTTGCACAAAATAATAAAACATGGTATTCAAAATTCAATATTGAACTCATAGTGGTATTGTCTTCGACAAATACAACAAAAAATAAAAAAAAAAACTTGTGCTTTTTGGAAATGACACAGATACAGACTGTTAGTTATGTGATCTTAAACATGGCGGCACTTCTGTGTAACTTGATTAGCAGCGATATTAACAACAGTGAAGTTATTCACTTCTGTTGTTGTAAAACTGCCAATGAAATGGATAGACTTAGTTAAAAATTAATAGTACAAGCTTTTTCACAATGGAAATGTATGTAGAAAGATTTAAATAGGAACTGCTTTTCCTATTTCTAAATGCAACAATATGATTTTAACCCATTACCACACAATCCCTACTTTTGACGACCCTGAGAAAGAAGCCTTTTGAAAACACTGTGGGAAAAGGAGAAAATGCTGGTAACCAGCATTTTCTCCTTTTCCCACGGTGTTTTCTACCCTTCCCAGAACAAATTTCAAATTTTCAGTCACCTTTATTTTGTCATCTGCAAATGCATTCAATTTGAACCAGTCTAAAATGTTGTCGTGTGGTAAAGAGTTAAGATCAGTGAAACACTGTATGTTTGGCAAAGAAATGCACTATGTAAGTGCATATCACCCATAATTGTAATAAAGCCTAGAGATTTGATCAGGGGATAACTTGGGGTTTGCGAAATGATGATGATTGTTTTGCATAGTCTTGTTTCAACTCTATGCCAAAAGATAAAATTTTGGACCAGACTTCCTTCTTTTCCTACAATGTTTTCAAAAGTCTTTCTTGAATTCGTTAAAATGGGATGAATTGGTAAAAGGTTGAAATAGTCACTTCCAGGTCACTTAATATAACTACAAAAGCAGAAAAACACTCTGCCTAGTCCATCTTATTTACATTCAATAAAGGGAAGTTATTATGCCAGCCATGACAATTTTGCCACTCACAGACAACTTCTGTCACCTCGATTGTTGATGATTGTGTTGGAGTTTAGTGCCATTTCAACAACTAAGGTCAGAATTATCACATTGGTCAGTGAATCTATGCACATGCTTATTGGTTTCTCACACCAGTGCTGATACAACTTTCTTTCTAATTCACTGACTACTTTTTCACATGCATCAGAGGTGAGAGGCAAAAATTGCAGGAAATAAAGTTTGCCTCGCATTGTGTCAAACTCACAACCTCCAGGTCATGAGTCGGATACACTGACCACTGAGCTACAACCTAACCAGGTGGGCATTTGAGTCATGTGATTTGTTATCTACCAATTTTTTTCAAATTTGACTGATCTAAATTTTGCTGCTATATTCATTGTTATCTCTACCAAATAGTCTGGACAAACAGTCCTGAGAGAGAAACCTTTGGAAAACATTGTGGGAAAAGGAGAAAATGCTGGTAACCAACATTTTCTCTTTTTCCCACAATTATTTCTACCCTATCAAAGACAAAACGTATCATTATACCCCAACAAAACAACTGTTTTCGGGGGGATGCTTAAATCAGCCTGTGTGTCCATCTGTGTGTCCGTCTGTGTACAAAATACTAGCAGTTGCCTGTTTCTGTCAAAGCACTGGCGGGGGTATTAAGTCACATTCAGTGACACCTCTAGTTTAAGCCACATTTTATTTCGTTGTCTGCAAATGCTTTCAATTTGGACTGGTCTAAAATTACTTTGTGTTGTTAAGAGTTAACCCATTACCACACAATGCCTACTTTTGATGCCCCTGAGAAAGAAGCCTGTAGAAAACATTGTGGGAAAAGGAGAAAATGCTGGTAACCAGCATTTTCTCCCTTTCCCACAATGTTTTTTACCCTTCACAAATTAAATTTCAAATTTTCAATCACTTTTATTTTGTCGTCTGCAAATGCTTTCAATTTGGACAAGTATATAATATTGTCATTTGGTAAAGAGTTAAACTAGTTTTACATTTGTGTGTTTTTTATTCCCAGGAATGCTGTCAGTGTGACAAACCAAATGAGTTGAAATGTACTATCCTGTGTCCGAAGACTTTGATGGGTAATTTTCAATCACATAACCTCCATTCTTTTCAGTGTAATATACCCATTTTGAATTTTCGTATCTTGTACATGTTTGATATCACATCAATGTGATGTCATTTTTGACATCATTTTGTACCTAAATGTATTTATACAAGTGAATGGGTCTTACAGATATGATACCGTTGGTGCATTTATGAATGTTTTTGCATCATCTGATTTATATTTTGTGAAATGTTGCTATGTGATAAAAAGAATCTGACATTCTGGGCCAAATTTCCATAGACTTGTTTGATAAAATTTTATCTCTAAAGCCCACTGATGTCGGATCCTATATGTCTGTTTTTGGTATTTTTTATTTTAACCTGTACCAAAGATCACTAAGGTAGAGACTAAACAAATTTTATCAAGGTTTAACCCTTTCCCAAACAATCCCTGGTTTTTACGGGTCTAGAATAGTAGCCTTTTGAAAACATTGTGGGAAAAGGAGAAAATGCTGGTCACCAGCATTTTCTCCTTTTCCCACAATGTTTTCTACCCTATCATATAGAGAAATCATCTTTTCAGCAAGAGTTGAATTGTCGTCTGCAAATGCTTTCAATTTGGTCTAGTCCAAAAGTTTGTCGTTTGGGAAAGGGTTAACTGTACAGAAATGATTTTGCTTGACCCTTCACCAAACAGTCCCAAGTTTGAAAGACCCTTAGGGAGAGGGCTTTGAAAATGTAGGAAAAGGAGAAAATACTGGTAACAAGCATATTCACCTTTTCGAGTTGCTGTGATATGACAGACATAATGTTGAAAGCAACGTAAAACACCATTCAAACAAACAGACAGATAGTCACTTTTTCACACAATTTTTTCTTTCCTTTCAAGTAAAAATTCCATTAATTTTATAATTATGTTGGCTGCAAATGTTTCAATTTTGACGATTCTGAAATTTTGTCCTTTGGTAACGAGTTAAGGTGAAGACTGAACTCTTTCCCACATGACAAAATTTTACCCTAGTCCAAAATGATTGTATTTAAGGGCAACAAATCAAATGTAGCTCAAATTATGAATCCTATCTTTGATGGGTAGAAAACATTGTGGGAAAAGGAGAATCTAAACCAAATGATTTAACCTATCAGAAATTGTGTTACTTGAAATTTAGAAAATCTTGGAGAATAGTTTAAGTGTCTTTAAGAATGGTTGGTGAATACAAACATATTTTTAGACTTGTCGAAATGGAATGTAGTTGCAGATGAAAAATTAACCATTCACCCAATCAATCCTGAAAAAAGACTTTACCCCATTCCCACACAATCCCTATTTTTGAAGCCCCTCAGACAGAAACTTTTAGAAAACATTGTGAGAAAAGGAGAAAATGCTAATTACCAGCATTTTCTCCTTTCCCACAATGTTTTCTACCTTTCACAAAACAAATTTAAAATTTTCAGTCACTTTTATTTTGTCGTCCACAAATGCTTTCAATTTAGATAAACCTAAAAATTTGTTGTTTGGTAATGAGTTAAAAAATAGAGGAAAAAGGAGAAAACGCTTGTATTACCAACATTTTCTCCTTTTTCCACTGTGCCTTCCACTCTTTCAAGAAGAATTGGTGCCATTGGAGCTAGTTTTACTTTGTGGTTTGCAATTTCTTTCAATTTGGATAAATCTGAGAACTTTGTTGTGTGGTAAAGAGTTCAACAATGTTTGATTACATTGAAAATTGTGTTAGAAATTGGAGAAAACACTTATCAACGAGCTTTTATTACTTTTTCAACTGAATTTATAGAAGCCCTCTTTCTTACGCTTATTACGGTTTGAAAGAATTTGCAGACGACAAAATGAATGCAGCTGACTTGATAGTAAATACCACTGAAAGTGTAGGAAACCTTGTAGATAAAGAAGAAAATGCTGGTAAGGTGCATTTCTCCATTGCTCACTAAGGTGTCAAAAGGCTTGGATCCCTTTACGGTCATTAAAACTCAAGATTGTTTTAGAGTGAAGACAGGATTTTGGTTGCATTTTATACCTTTACCAGATGAAAAAATTTTAGTGAATTTAATGCATTTGCAGACAACAATTTCAATGTAGCTCAAATTGTGCGATTGTTTATTGCTAGGGTAGAAAACATTGTGGGAAAAGGAGAAAATTCTAGTTAACAGCATTTTCTCCTTTTCCCACAATGTTTCCAAAGGGCTTCTTTCCAAGGGTCATCAAAAGTTGTCATTGTATGGGAAAAAGTTAAACATTACACTTGATGTCCTATACAGTCTTTCCATGCTAAAATTTAGGTGTTTTTGCAACCATAGCTGGTGTAAATAGCTTTCGTAAATTGAATAGATCAAGATCAGACTACATACAGGATACTGTGTAATCTGAGAGCTTCACAATCTAAACTCTCAGTGCTGCTTCATTTAAACCTCACAGCAAATGGGAGCTCTTTAATTGCAGTGGAGAACTTAAATCTTTTCAGATTTTTTTCAGCTTAAAAGGACAAAATATTTTCATTTTGTGGTAAAAGTGTCAAAATACCTGTGAAAAATTTGGGGAAAACTAGCTTGTTCTATGACAGTGTAACTATACAAGTATAAAATTTATGCCCCAGCCCTTCACAGGTATACACTTTATGAAGTAATTTAGCCTGTTAAACACCTTTTTCTAACTATGGTTACCCGGCTGACTGTGTAGATCAGAATGCACAAAATGTGCAGTCTGATCTTTGATCTGCCCTGTCGGCATAGATATTCTGGATAAATACTATGATAAAAATGCAATTATTTTGGTCTAATTTTTTATACTTATGATATTATTTGGTTTATTTTGGGCTCTAAGGGTTGGTTTGATATATTTGGTAAAGATGTTGATGGGAAGCCAGATACTATTACTATATCTAACACTGACATACTTACCAACCATTGCTTTTTCTCTTTTTTTTGTCACCCTCATAAAATGGATTATAACAAGTGTGGAAGGGTGTATTTCTGTCAGTCTGTTTCATTGTTGAACTAAATTAGAGTTTGATTTACTGTGAATATCTTTTCTTTTTGCCCTTTCTGAACAAGACTGCTTCAAAATTAGGTTGTTTGTGATTTTATTGGACGATACCCAAATGAAATTTTAAACTCACACATAGTGAGAATCCATAACTTGGCTGCAAAAACACGAAATTCAAGCCAACATTATAAATAACGAGATAAGAGGGAGCAATATACTTCTGGAATCAGTGGGTTGTATAAAAACTGGTAGGTTTCTTGGCAGCTCTGTACCATGGCGTGCAAAAAATGACTGGTGGAATTTGCCTGTGTTTTAGTTGCGAACGTCCCTGAACAACGTAACACCAGGATTTAATTTGTTATGCAGAAAGACAGAAGGTTTCAATGATTTACTATTGTATTGTGGAATAAATTAGAGTGGGATGTTTATCTAATGTTACTGTTTTCCATTCTGAGCCCTTAAAAAGCACCTTTCATGATTGTTGTTGCATTTGCAGACAGTGTTGATCAAGATCAGACTGCACAAAATGTGCAGTCTGATCTTTGATCTACTTTGTCTGCTTTGCTTAGGTATTCTTGACTAGAGCAACTGTGAAACTGCGATTAATTGAGCCTTATTTCTAGACTGAAAATTTTCATTATGGTTTATTTTGTGCTCTAAGGGTTAAGTGGCAGAGAGTTAAGGGTTACTTTTGAGGATAGCCTAGATCAAGATCAGACAGAGGTTGTAGTTTGTGATATTGAATCTATACTATCTTTTATTCTTAGAACTAACCTTGACATTACAAAGTTCTAGGTTTTTTTATCATCTGAAATTATGCCTGTTGCATGTGTTTGGCATTCTAAAGTTCACTCTTTACCAGCAATAAAATTCATGATAGTCCAAATTGAATGGGTCTGCATTTGACAAATTTGACACAAATTTAAAAACTGAAACTACTCTCTGAGGTGCAGAAAACAAGTGTGGGAAAAGGAGAAAATGCTTGTTACCAGCATTTTCTCCTTTTCCCTCAATGTTTTTTAAGGCCTTCTTTCTTCGGGTTGTTAATACTAGTCATTGAGCAGTAAAGGGTCATAATATGGAGGTAGAAATTGTGTTACAGTGATAAGTGGTTTAATCCCCTACCAGACAACAAAATGTTATCGTGATATTCACAATGAAAGCAAATTCAGAAAAAAAAAAGTCAACACTGGATTAAATGGTGGAATTTCAATAACTTGTTTACCAAATGAAAAGATTTTAGGCCTTTTTTTTTTTATTTTAGGGATTTGCTGAAAATATATGAAATATTTTGCTCAAAATAGTTGAATTTGTCTTATATCTGGTGGAAAATATTATTGGAAAGGTGAATATGCTGTTACCCAGCATTTTCTTCTTTTCCCCGAAAGTTTTGAAAATCCTCCCTCCCTGAAACTTAGATTGTTTGGTATAGGGTTAAAGTCCGAAAAGAAAAAGTGTATAGTGCCAATATTTTCTCCTTTTCCCAAAATGTTTTATGAATCTGTTTATAAAATTACAGGATCTTTCAGTGTAAAGCCAGTTAAAAAAAAAACATCCACAGTGAAAAGAAATGATATTATTTAGCCACTATCAGGTTTAACCTATTTCTTCCATGAAAAGTCACAATGCTTATAATTTTGTCATGTCCTCTATGCTGTCTTTTTATAGCAGCATTTGTGGTTGAAAATCAAACATTGCTTGAAAGGTAGATATTGATGGTTACCAGTATAATGCGCACCCTGCAGAAGAGTTTTAATTTTGACATACATAAATTTGTTGGTAACAACTTAACCCTTCACCACACAATCACTGCTTTTAACGACTCTGAGAAAGAAACCTTCTTAACTCTTTACGACACAATCCTGACTTTTTACGACCCTGAAAAAGACAGCTTTTGAATACAGTGTAGGAAAAGGAGAAAATGCTGGTAACCAGCATTTTCTCCTTTTCCCACAATGTTTCCACCCATCCAAAATCAAATTTCAGTTTTTGAGTTAAATTTATTTTGTCGTCTGCAAATGCTTTGAATTTGAACTAGTCCAAAATTTTGACGTGTGGTAAAGAGTTAAAACATTGTGGGAATAGGAGAAAATTCTGGTAACTAGCATTTGCTCCTTTTCCCACAGTGTTTTCTCTTCCAAAGTCAAGTTTTAATTTTTGAGTGACATTTGATTTGTGGTTAGCAAATGCTTTCAATGTAGACAAGTCTAAAATTTTGTTGTTTGTCAAAGAGTTAAAAAGCTGCCCACTGCAAGGACATGATTGATCTAACCAAACAGCTAAATTCAGAGATTTATTTCAGAGATTTACAGACAACAAAGTCGAAGGTGTCTCACGAGATTGCTGTTGCCTGCATAGCGATAGAAGACATTGTAGGAAAAGGAGAAATTGCTGGTTATTGGTATTTTCCCATTTTTCCACCATGTTTTATACACCTTTTTTCTCAGGGTGGTTAAAATTAGGGGTTGTTTGGTAAAGGGTCAAAGTGTTGTGATATGAAATGATATTTCTCAAATAACCGAAAAAAAAAGGAAAAATATACTACTGCCCATGCGTAAGAAATCTAATAGTCCCAAATTCTGCATCAGTTCCTTTATTCCAGCTATTTGTGAAACAAAACGGTTTCAGATCACGATAAAATTGTTTTATAAATATATTTGTATTTCAATCATAAAGAAAACTGTCCAAGTGTAGACCATCTAATCAAGTGTGTGACAAAGTGGATTTTATCGAGGTTTAAAGGGGATGGAGACGAACCCAAGCACAAGCACAAGCTCTGCAGGTATGATTTTTACTATCGTTCATAATACAATAAGTGCCCCTTTAACCCTTTCGCAAACAATCCCTGGTTTTCACGACCCTGGAAAAGAACCCTTTTGAAAACATTGTGGGTAAAGGGGAAAATGCTGGTGACCAGCATTTTCTCCTTTTCCCACAATGTTTTCTACCCTCACAGAACAAATTTCAATTTTTGATTCGCGTTAATTCTGTCGTCTGCAAATGGTTTCAATTTGGACCAGTCTGAAATTTTGTTGTTTGGTAAAGAGTTAAATGCGTAAGCCTATTTACCAAACAACAAGATTTTAGAATAGTCTGTATTGAAAGCACTAGCAAATGACATTTAAAATGAGGTTCAGATTATGTTAAAAGTTCTAAAAGGTTAAAAAAAAAAAAGGGGAGGGAAAGGGAGAATATTTTGTCATCTACTAATGCTTTCAATTTCTAGTCTAAAATTTTTTCGTTTGGTAAAGGGTTAACTCTTTACAAAACGACAAAGTTTTAGACTGGTCCAAACTGAAAGCGATTGCAGATGACAAAATAATTGTGACTCGGAAATGGAAATTTTAATTTAGAAGAGTAAAAAACATTGTGGGGAAAAATAGTAGGTTACAGCAGTGATTTTCTCCTTTTCCCACAATGATTTCAGACGGCTTCTTTCTCTGGGTCTAAAAACCAGGGATTGCTTGGTAAAGGGTTAAATGACTCGTGAGAAAATGAAACTTTTTATAAAACATAAATTTTGTACCCAAACCAAAACAAATTTCAATTACTGAGCTACAGTTATTCTGACATGTGCGATAATGCCTTTTGATTTGGACAAGTTTAATATTCTATTTGTTTAGTAAAGAGCAAACCCTTTACCATATAATCCAGGGTTTTAACCACCTTGAGAAAGAAGCCTTTTAAAAACATTGTTGGAATAGGAGAAAATGCTGGTTACCAGCATTTTCTCCTTTTTCCCGTAATGTTTTCTACCATATCAAAGACAAATTTCATTGTTTAAGCCAAATTTGAATTGTTTTGTCTGCAAATGCTTTCAAATTTGACAAGCCTTATATTATGTTGTTTGGTAATGAGTTGATAGAATTATTCATAAATATTCCATTCCAAATTTTTATTTCATCATTGATGCTACAGGGGCGGACAATAGGATGACAATCAATAGTATTTTACCACAATACAATATTTATCACTTAGTGGTAGCCCATTTCAAAACATGGCGAAATTGCATAGAATTAGAATGGAATTCTCCTTTAGCTACAGTGTTTTCACATTTCTTTATTTCTTTATATTTTGTCACTGATCAAGGTCATTAATTGATATCTAATGCTGAGGGTTTTTACACTACCAAACAATTTTCAGACTTGTCCAGAATGAAAGTTTCTGTCTATGACGAACAAAATTGATGGATTTTGTCTCACTTAGGTAGAAAATGTTGTGGCAAAAGTGAAACAGAGCTGATTAAAGCACTCTCTCTTTTTCCCTCAATGTTTTTCATAAGCCATTTATGAGTATCTTCAACAAATAAGAATGCCTTCAACAAAAATGGTTTTCATGAAGGACATTTGATTACATTTTAAGAATGGTTGAACTTCGAAAAAACTTGCAGAAGACATTTTGAATTTTGCTTTACTCTTTACCAAACGCCAAAATCTTAGACCGATCCAAAGTGAAAGCATTAGCAGATGACAAAATAAATGTGACAGAAAAATAGAAATTGGTTTTCGGAAGGATAGAAAATCGGACAATTCAAAAACTTTGATGTTTAAAAAAGAGTTTAGAAACAACCATTACAACAAAAGGAAGCATAATTTCAAACATTTTGGTGGGAAAACCTTTTTCCAACTGTTTTTTATACACTTTCATTAGGAATCCCATCATTTATAGCTGCATTTTTTTTAATTTATTCTCAGCAAAATGCTTTTAATGTGTAAGTAAAAATTTTTAATGTTTTGAAAAGAGTAAAGCCCTGTTCTAATGTACATATTTCCTGTAAGTCAGTTCATTCTGAACTTAGAAAAGGAAAATGTCAACTAATCTTGTCTGCAGGACATGATTCTCAGTCAGAATCTGTACTTTTAAGATATTTTTGACCTTGCAAGAGTCAAATTTGAATGCAGAATTTTTATCTTTGATAGCATGGAGCTCGAAAACCTTTACCAAATTATCCTGAGGTTTAACCCTTAACCAAATGACAAAATTTTAGACAAGTTCAAATTGAAAGGAATAAGTCTTGCAGACAGCAAAATAATCATACATGTAATTAAAAAATTGACATTTGTTTCCAGCAGGATGGAAAACATTGTGAGAAAAGGAGAAAAATGCTGGTCACCAGCATTTTCTCCTTTTCCCACAATGTTATCAAAGGCTTCAGTTTCAGGGTCATAAAAATCAGGGGTTGTTTGGCAAAGGCGTAAAGAGCTCAAGGAAGGTGGCTTTTGACAACATGGGAGAAAAGGAGACAATACTGTTGCATGTATCTGCATTTTTTCCTTATTCCTCAATGATTTCTATCCTATCGGGGGCACACTCTATCTTTTAACCCTTTTCCACTCAATCCCGAGTTTTAACACTCCTGAGGAAGAAGCCTTTTGAAACTGTGGGAAAAGGAGAAAATGCTGGTAACCAGTATTTTCTCCTTTTCCCACAATGTTGTCTATCCTTTCAAAGACAAATTCATTTTTTGAGGCATGTTTATGTTGTTGTCTGCAAATGCTTTCAGTTTGGACAAGTACTTAAAGGTGGCCCTTCAGATTCTGGAACGAAAATTTTACAAAAATGCAAAAAAAGCATCCTTATACTCCCAAAGCCTTTTAATTTGCGTTCATAAAACCCCAGTAGTCGAAAACCACCCAATAACACGAGAAATTAGAGATTTATTATGGACCAGGTTGACACCAACAGGAGACACGTTCTATTTTTAGATTATCAATTCTCTCATTGGAATACAGGAAAAAAACAGATGAAGTTTCAAAGATCCGCCCAAAGAAGACATAATGGAAAATAATTATTACATCTTTGTTATGTAATGGAATTTAACCATTATTAGTCACGTGCCAGTCATTTGACATTCCCACAATGCTTTATTGATTTTTGGCGCGAATTCTAAAAATAGCTTAAGAGGCTACGTACCCTTTTAAGGGAATAACATCCAAAAAAATTTGGGGGGGAATTTTATGATTCTTAATTATTGATGATTTGCGTTGATTTTTTCGTATAAATTTCAATGATATATATATTTTTTAATTTGATGTGATGTGAAAATTCTAAATACCCACCTTTAAGATTTTGTCGTTTGGTAAAGAGCTAAACCACATTTAATTATTTCATCAAAAATTGCTTTTCATGTGGAACACTTTACATGTCAAAAAGTTAATCCTTTACCACAGGACAAAATTTTATATCTGTCAAAACCCAGTCAGCATAATCTACAGGGCAAATTAACCCTTTACAAAACGACAAATTATTAGACTGGTCCAAATTGAGACTATTTGCAGACGACAAAATACACATGCCTTAAAATCTGAAACTGTTTTAGAAAGGGAAGAAAACATAGTGGGAAAAGGAGAAAATACTGGTCACCAGCATTTTCTCCTTTTCCCATGATGTTTTTAAAAGACTTCCTTAAGAGGGTCATTAAAAGTAGGGATTGTGTGGTAAAAGGTTAAACGTAGGGTTGACTATCAGCCTGAAAGGTGACTAGCATCATGATATTTTTACTATCGCAGCATTAATATCATGATAAGTATCACTATCAAGAGAACCATATCATGATGCATCACGATACTATCAGGTTGTATAAGATCTTCCTTCATAACCGGTCTTCAGTAGTTGATGCAGGGCTTGACAGCAAATATCGGATTTGTTCCAATCTTGTTTCAGTATCATATAACATAGCATACAAGCTACACACTTTTTATCAACATTCTCGTCTTCATTAAGAAATTCAAAATAGGCTCAAACACTAGCCTCTCCAACTCAACAATTTCATAGTTTGCAGCCAACACAGATGACATAAATGCAGATATAGACGTGCTCAATTAGTAAGTACAAAAAAGTCATACAAAAACGATCATGGGCCATAAATAACATTTCCTATAATTTGCCGATTATTCCAGCTATTGAGTTGGTAAATATAAAAATAACTCATATTTAAAATGATACTTATCTTTCGTGAAAAAGATAAGAAAAATTTTTTATGCCTTGATGTCTTCTCGTGCATATGGAATCGATTTTTCATGTCCAAATCGCAAATGCTAAAAACTGAAATCGAGCATGCCTTATAGTAACCATAAAAGAAGCATAGAAGATCAGTCCTTATTCATTCTTTTATTCTATTAAGAAACACAATCAAAAAGCAGATCAGATCAAGTTAGCAAGCTAACAATAATTTCTTGTATTGACTATCGAAACTCTTAGATTGATATACAAACTATCATCGATTGTTACCAAAGTCGGACAAAGCAATCGTTGCATTGCTATCGGGACAGTCACAGTCACAATTACAATACATCGATATATGGTTATAACCCTAATTAAGTATGGCTAAATTTATGGGAGGTATCTTTGACAGGATAGAAAACATTTAGGGAAAAGCACTGTTTACCAGCATTATCTCCTTCTCCCACAATGTTTTTAAGTCTTTTTTTCTCAATATTAAAATATTGTGTGGTAAGGTTAAGATTTATTTCAGTATGAGGAGCTGTTCTCCATTGTGGAAAACATATTTGGGATGTGAGAATTCTGGTATCAAGCATAATTTCCTTTTTGAGTAATCATATTTTATCATTTACAATGACAAATCTGATCACTTATGCCTCATTTAATTGTCCCCTGGCAAAATTTAATCCTGTCAAGATTGATCAGCCTAGAATTGTATTTGTATGTTGAAAGAGTAAACAATTACTGCTGATAGAAAGGTCCAAAAGCTGCATGTCATCTTAATCAATGTTTTATGATAATACACTCAATATAGAATAGCCCAAAGATTCACCTTATTGTTTAATATGTTGTAAAATATTATGCTATTGCAAAGAAGCCATGTATCTTGTTGTACCCATCAGTATTTTCCCATCAGAATGTTTTCGGGGTATACAAGAATCACCCTGTATGTCTGTCTGTAAATCAGTCTGTACAGAATACTATTAATTGCCTGTTTCTGTCAAAGTGCTGGTGGAGGTATTAAGTCACATTCAGTGACAGCACTAGTTTTAAATGAGGATCTTAAATATACGGTATATGGGGGGAAGAGGGGGGGGGGGGGCTGAGGCCCCCCCCGGCCCCCCCCCCCCCCCAATAGTTTTGAAAATCATAGTAACTAAAATATCAGTTTTTAGCGCAATGCAACAACCACACAAAAAATCTCAGTATTTTGAAGTTAACCCCACCCCACACCCCCCACCCCCAATCTTGAAATGCTTCCTACGTGGCTGGGATTCATTCCTCTCCCATCGCTGACCATTGTTTTGACAATTGTGTGGGAAAGCAGCCACTGGCTTGGATAGAAAATTGTGCGAAGTACTGGTGAAAGAATCTCCAGGAATGTATGGATAGGTGCACAGGCGGCCATAATATAACTAAAATAATGTTGAAAACGGTGTTAAACGCCATACAATCAATCAATTCTGTCACCAACATGCTGCACAATATTCTCTCCAGGCCATTGGCTACTTTCCCACATCAAAACAATGGTCAATGGTAAGAAAGGAATGAAACCTGTTGCAATGACATAAAATCAATCCTCTGAAGGAAATTGGCTGAGTCAGTGATCGAACCAGGGACCTCCTGTTCTCAAGTCCTGTACGCTAGAGGGATATGGGGACTCGACAGGTTTGGGTAATGACTTCTATCCCATAGAGCTAGGAAAACAGTCCAGACTGAACACAAAAATCAAGGAAGAAAATTGTTCAGTTTCTACATTACCCTGTACAAGAATCCTGGTAGGATGCCTGTTATTTTTGAATGGGAAAAACATTACATGCATTCTTTTGTGAACACATAAATAAGTAAGCCAAATTCTTCTCACAGTTATAATAGTGTAGAAGTATGTGGCAATGGGGTGGGGATCCTTCTTAACCCTTGACACGCCTTTCATGGCTATAGTTGCCTATGCAGCCAGTGTAGACAAAGATCAGGCTGCACAAAATGTGCAACCTAATATTTGATCTACTCTGTCCACTTTGGTGAAACACTGTAGACAAAGCAGCCATGACATTACAGTTATTTGGGTTTTATATTTAGGATGAAAATGCTTGAAAGGTTTACTTGGCACTCCCCAGTTTAACCCATTACCAAAGGACAAAATTTTAGGTTTGCCCAAATCGAAAGCATTTGCAGACGACAAATAACAGTGACTGAAATTTTGAAATATGATTTGTGAAGGATAGAAAACATTGTTGGAAAAGGAGAAAATGCTTGTTTCTTCCTGAGGGTTATTTAGCCCTTTACTACATGACAAAATTTCAGAACTGTCCAAATTGAAAGCATTTGCAGATGACAAAATTTAATGTGATTGAAAAATGGAAATTTGTTGTTGGAAGGGTAGAAAATATTATGGGAAAAGGAGAAAATGCTGATTACCAGCATTTTCTTCTTTTCCTACAATGTTTTCAAAAGGCCTCTTTTTCAGGGTTGTTAAAACCCGGGATTGTGTGGTAAAGAGTTAACTATGGATTGTACAGTAATGGGATAATCTCAATCTAAGAGTAACATCAAACCTTAAGGTATGCTATATTTTTCAGAATATTGTGGGGAAAAAAAGTCAGGAGTATTGTGCAAAAAGGAGGAAATCCTCTTTATAAACATTTTCTTCTTTTCCCACACCCTTTTTCTACTCTTTCAGCCAAGCCCAGGTAGCCTAGTCAGTAGTGTACAGGACTTTAGAATGGGGGGAGGGGGCGGTCATAGGTTCGATCCCTGGCTTGGCCAATTCTTTCCGAGGATTGATGAAAGTCATTGCGACAGGATTCACTCTTTTCCCACCGCTGACCATTGTTTCTGCAATATTTATGTAGGAAAGCAGCCAGTGGCTTGGAAACAATATTGCACAGATTACTGGTAAAATTGACTTCAGGAAAGCATGGAGATGTGCACTTGCCACTATGATATGCCTGGATGTTGAAAACAGGGTTAAACACCATTTAACTAACATTTCTACTCTTTCAGATATTCATAAAGAAAATTACTTCTTTTAAGCCCCATCTAATTTGTCGTCTGCAAATGCATATTAAGTGAGACTGCAATGTATTTCTTTGTGAAAAACTTAATATCCACCCTTATGTGTGAATTAAGGAACGCTATTTAAAAGGCATTATCTTGATTTAAGGATCACCTGCGAGTTATTACTGTAAATCTATATCAAAAGCTTTCAGTTAAACATAATCAGTCGGCAGAATTTTATGGCAGGGACTTGCAGACAGCTTCATGCCAAAAATTTCTTGCTTGGCAGGCTTAAAATCCCTTAATCCTTTACTACACAACAAAATTCTAGACATGTAAAAATTAACCCCTTTACCACACAATCCTGCTTTTAACGATTTCGAGAAAGAAGCCTTTTGAAAACATGCTAGAAAAAAAAGAGAAAATGCTGGTAACCAGCATTTTCTCCTTCTTTCACCATGTTTTCTACCCTTCCCAAAGCAAATTTCAGTTTTTCACTCAAATTTAAATATTGCCTGCAGGTGTTTTCAATTTGGACAAGCTTACATTTTTTGTTGTGTGGGAAAGAGTTAACAGATTTTGCAGATGACAAAATAGTTGTGTCTGAAAAGTAGAAATCCAACTTGGGAAGAGTCGAAAACAATAGAGAAAAATAAGAGATAATGTTCTATACCAGCATTTTCTGCAAGTTTCTCACTATGCTTTCAAAAGACCTTTTCTACAGGATCATTAATTGGAAATGTGTTGCCGTTGTCAAAATGGTGATCAGCCGTTACAGAGGAATGAATGCTATCGTAATGACTATCCATCATCAATTTTTGGACAAAAAACTGTCAAGCTATGGATTTCTTTCGAACCAGTGACCCCCTGGTTTCAAAACGTGTATGGTATCGACTGCAACTCAACTTGGTGGTTGGCATTTTGAAACATCCACTTTGGGACTACATTGGCCCACATATTCGGCGTAAGTGGTTGTGTAGTTTACAGGAAGCAGAATTAATAGATAGTGATTGAAATTAGTATAAGTTGCAAGAACTTGTTTCTCAATCAGTGTGAAGTAAATATGTTTAACCCATTACCAAACAATTCCTTGTCTCCCCCATCAGGTTTTTGAGACATATTGTTTTTCCCAGTGCATCTGTCTAACTGTCACAAATCGTGTCAGCTCTATAACTCCAAAATCTTTTAAGATATTTTGATGAAACATTTGCATAACACTATGAGACAAAGTGTCGTGTACAAGAAACGTAACTCTGGCTTGTATATTTTTGTTATTTCTCTTTGATTATTTTCTATCACAAACCGTGTCTGCTCTCTCAATCGAAAACCTTTTAACTATTTACCAAATGGCATATTTTTGGACTGGACCAAATTCAAAGCATCTGTGGCCAACAAATCAAATCTTGCTAATATGATAATTTCTGACTTTGATAGGGTAGAAAATATTGTGCATAAAGGAGAAAATGCTGGTTACCAACATTTTCTCCTTTCCCCTTATGTTTTCAACAGACCTCTTTCTCAGAGTCGTTAAAAGTCAGGATTGTGTGGTAAAAAGTTAAAATATATTGATAAAATTTTACACATTTGTAAAGCACCATTAGACAAAGTGTCATGCACAAGAACTATAACCCTGGCTTGGTTTTTTATTTTAGTTATTTCCCTTAGATTATTTTCAATCACAAAATGTGTCCACTCTATTACTTAACCTTTTCAAATATTTTGATAAAATGTCACACATTTGTAAAGCTTTGTGAGACAAAGTGTCATGCACAAGAATTGTAACTCTTGCTTGTGTATTTCTAGAGTTATTTCCCTTTGATTACTGTTTGTCACTCAATAAATGTACAATTTTGTGCCAGCTCTATAATTCGAAAACTGTTACAGTAAAACCACCTTTTATATTGAGCTAGAAAATGCCTTGGTCACAAATCGGTCTTTTTGATACCAAAAACGGGGGAGACGTCTATTTTTTTTTTTAAAGAAAAAACAGGTTCTAGTTTCCACAATGTTTTCTGCTCTTCTTCAGTCAAGTTCCAACCTTTGAGTTGCATTTATTGTGTCATCTGCAAAATTTAGTGCTTTCAATTTTGGCATGTCTAACATTTTCTTGTTTGCTAAAGAGTTAACTACCGGTATTTACCAAACGACAAAAATACAGACTGGTCCAAACTGAAAGCATTAAATATTTTGCAAACAACAAAACAGGTGTGACTGAAAAATTGACTTTTGGTTTGAGAAAGGTAAAAAACATTGTGGGAAAAGGAGAAAATGCTGGTTGCCAGCATTTTCTCCTTTTCCCACAATGTTTTCAAAAGGCTTTTTACTCAGGGTCGTTAAAAGTCGTGATTGTGTTGAAAAGTGTTGAACTAAATTGAAAGATATCTACATCTTGGTCCTAAAACACCAGATTACATGGTCAAGGATTAACCCTGCACTAGGCAACAAAGTTTTGGCTCATATTGGAAATTTTGACAGAATCAATGATTGACTGATTGCATGCCTAGGATTAAATGCCATTTTTCAACATTATTCCATTTATATTGCAGTGACCAGCATATCTGTCCATGCTTTTCATGCTAGTTGCCAAGATTTTCTCCTGTTCCCACAATGTTTTCCAAACGCTCACTTCCCATGGTTGCTAAAAGTTGTCGTAGTGTGGTGAAGGGTTAACCAATACCTCAGTCACCCAATATTCTTTCCAAACCAATGGCTGCATTTCCACATAACTGTCGTTGAAAGAATTGTCAGCAGTGAGAGAGGATTGAGGACAGTCGCACTGACTATCATCAATTCTTGGAAAGACATTGGCTTAGCCAAGGATTGAACAAGTGACCTCCTGTTATCAAGTCCTGCATGCTACCACTGTGCTGCCAGGCTTGGCACAAAGCTTCGTACTGTATTGGAAGCACTTACAGATGAGAAATCAAATGTGGCTTAACCATTTACCAAATGACAAAATTTTAGATTTGTCCAAATTGAAAGCACTTGCAGACAACAAAATAATTGTAACTCAAAAATTGAAATTTGTTTCCAGCAGGGTTGTAAAGTTTGTGGGAAAAGGAGAAAATTCTGGTTACCATAATGTTTTTTCAAAAGGTCTCTTTCTCAGGGTCGTTAAAAGTCAGGATTTTGTGGTAAAGATTAAATGATAGGATTTGCCAATGAGATGTAATAAATTAATGAAATTCAATGTTGTTTTTATGGCACATTGACTGGCTTTGGTCATTTAGTGCAAAAGTCTGTATTAAAAGATGTTAAAGTGGAATTTTTTTGCATTTATAGATTTGAACGAAATGATAGATTGACATTAAAAATGTTTAAAAAGGAAATACAAGAAAGCATTATGAGAAAATGCTGCATATCGGCATTTTCTCCTTTTCCCACGTTATTTCCAAAAGCCTTCTCTATCTGGATTATCCAAATTTGGGAGATTTATTATGTGGTGGAAGGCTGAGGTAATGGTTTGCGGGATCTGTCAGGTGACACTATAAAGATGTAAGCCAGTTGAATAAAATAACGTTGAACATAAACTTAACTCATTACCAAATGACAATATTATAGACTTGTCCAAATTGAAAGCATTTGCAGACGACAAAATAAAGGTGACTGAAAAATTGAAATTTGTTCTGGAAAGGGTAGAAAACACTGTGGGAAAAGGAGAAAATGCTGGTTACCAGCATTTTCTCCTTTTCCCACATTGTTTTCAAAAGGCTTCTTTGTCAGGGGCGTCAAAAGTAGGGATTGTGTGGTAATGGGTTAAAATCAGTCAGACTGTCTTTAAGTTCAATCTAATTTTCAATGTTCATACAAAATAGAAGAAAGCTGTTACTGTGAAAAAAAGAGAAGATATTAACTGTGAACCCTTTACCAAATGAGAAAATTTTAGCTATCTGAATTGAAAACATTTGCAGACGACAATTTCAATGTGGCTTTCAGTGTGGTGTCCGTAGTCCTGAGGTAAAGCGTAGGCCTTGTAACCAAAAGGTCTTGGGTTTGATTCTTGGGTTTTTTCATTGGCCCACACATTCAGCACGAGTACTAATGTAGTTACCAGGAAGCAGAATTGAGAGAGACTAGTATAAGTTGTCAGAACTTGTTTCCCAATCAATGTAAAAGAAATATGTTTAAATTAATTGGCTCATATGGTGCAACTGTATATTGATAGGGTAGAAAACATTGTGGGAAAGGGAGAAAATGCTGGTTACCAACATATTCTGCTTTTTCCCACAATGTCTTCGAAAATTTTCTTTCCAACAAAAAACCCAGTGAATCCAGTGCAGTTCAAACACGGGGCCTCCAGATCATGAGTCTTACACATAACCACTGAGACATGCAAGGACCTTCCCAAATGATAATACTGGTCCATGAATAGTGAGAAAACATTGTTGAAATGGGGAAAATGCTGGTTACAAACATTTCTCCAGTATTTCCATAGTGCTTGTCAAAAGCTACCTTCTTTTGAATTGATAAAACAGGATTGTATGATAAAACGTTAACTTATCAAACAACAATATTCTAGGGTTGTCTAAATCGAAAGCATTTGCAGACAACAAAACAAAAGTGACTGAAACTTTAAAATTTGTTTTGTGAAAGGTAGAAAACATTGTGGGAAATGGAGAAAATGCTGGTTACAAGCATTTTCTCCTTTTCCCACAATGTTTTCTAATGGCTTTGTTCTCAGGGTCATCAAAAGTAGGGATTGTGTGGTAATGGGTTAACTCTTTACCACACAATCCAATCTTTTAAGGACCATAGAAAGAAGCCTTTAGAAAACATTTTGGGTAAAGGAAATAATGCTGGTAACCAGCATTTTCTACTTTTCCCACAATGTTTTCTATCCATCGGAAACCAAATTTCAATTTTTCAATCACATTTATTTTGTTGTGTGCAATGCTTTCATTTTGGACCATTCTAAAATTTTCTTGTGTGGTACGAGTTAAAGGGTCTTTCACAACTATTGTTACCTTTTAAGCCAATGTAGATCAAGATCAGACTTTACAAAAGATGACTTCCTGGTTAATAGCAACCTTGAAATTGCAATTATTTTGGAATGAAAGTATTCATTGGGTTTATGTGGTACTTTAACCCATTACCACACAATCCGTACTTTTAAAGAAGCCTTAGGAAAACATTGTGGGAAATTGCTTTGACTAGTCTAAAATTTTGTTGTTTGGTAAAATGTTAACTCTTTACAACACAACAAAATTTTAGACTGGTTCAAATTGAAAGCATTTGCAGACGACAAAATAAAGGTGACTGAAAAATTGAAATTTGTTCTTGGAAGGGTAGAAAACACTGTGTGAAAAGGAGAAAATGCTGGTTACCAGCATTTTCTCCTTTTCCCATAGTCTTTTCAAAAGGCTTCTTTCCAGGGGCGTCAAAAGTAGGGATTGTGTGGTAATGGGTTAAAAGGCTACATAGCCTTTTAAACTATTTTTAGATTTCCCAACAAAAGTAAAAAAGCACTGTGGGAATGTTAAGTGACTGGCACGTGACTATTGACGCTTAAATTCCATAACATAACAACATGTAATTATTTTCCATAATGACTTCTTCTGACGGTATGTTTGAAGCTTCTGTATATTTCCAGTATGTCAATGAGCAAGTTGCTTATGTAAAAATAGACCGTGTTTCCCCAAGGTGTCGACCTGAGCTGTAGTAAATCTCTAATTTCTCTTGTTGTCTGATGGTTTTCAGCTACTGGGGTCTTATGAATGAAGATTATAAGGCTTTTGGAGTACAAAGATGATTTTTTTGTATTTTTGTAAAATTTTCCTCCCAAAATCTGAAGGGCAACCTTCAAAAGTCGGGATTGTGTGGTAAAGGGTTAAGCTGCATAATATATGAATTGATGACTATAAATTCTTCAATGGAAGCAAGTCCATTACTTTTTGTTTCATTTGATAAAATTCATGACCACACAAACAAACAACCAAGTGGTTGAATGAAGTCTTTCTGGCAAAAGGGTAAGAGCGCAATAGTGAAATCATTAGTGAAATTTACAACAGAATGATGGCTTTTGACATTTGCTAAATTTACATATCAAAAGAAAATTGACATATTTCGGTGTTATGTTATTAGTTATATTGGTTCTAACTAGTTTTAAATGGTAGCAAGAAAATGAATAACATACTGGTACCCGAGTTTTTAGCGTTATTGCCCCTTCAAAGCAGATATAAAAATTCCACTCTATATTATATCTTGATATACACCTTAGTCGTAAATTTCTGCCTGGTTGCCTGCTTATTTCTAATTTTACAGGAGGACTATGTTCTAGACATGACCAAATTAAAAGCTTTTGCAGAAAACAAATCAAATCTGACTGAAATGATGAGTTTGTCTTCAAAAGGATAGAAAGCAGTGTGGGAAAAGGAGAAAAATTAATGTTGTTAGCCAGCATTTTTAGCTTGCCAGTGCACAAAATGAGCTTTTAGGATTATGCTGTTCTGGTTAACCCAAATAAACATGTACCTTATCTGTGCTCAATGGGCAGCATTTTCAGTTCAGCACTCTTGACACTTGGTCAGAAAATTTGTCTTGTCGATATCTAGGATATGTTGAAAAATGGATCACACCGAGTCAAAAACTCAATCACTGAGACACTTCTTGAAAAAACCTTACGAAAAGTCTGCGGGATATGTTTTCAGTTAAATGCTCATTATATCTGGCCAGAATGTCTAACTTGATGATTTCTAAAAGAAATTTGAAATGGGTTATCTGTTACCAAAAGCTATGTCTTAGGGACAAATTGTAGGAAAAGCTTTTTGCACCTGCTTGAGGCTGATTTTTCAGCCCAGTGCTTATTATATTGGTCAGAATGTTTATCTTGAGGATAGCTCAAAGAGGCTTGAAAGTGGGTCACATTGGATGAAAAGGCAGGTCACTGGGACAAATCTTGGAAAAAACCCTTGTTTTCTTTTTAAAGGCAAAATCCTCATGCCAATCCTCTTGAAAGTTTGAATATTTGTTGAAGTCTTTAACAAACAACAAAATGTTAGACTGGTCCAAATTGAAAGCATTAGCAGACAACAAAATGAAATTACTAAAAACTTGAAATTTCTTTTGGGAAGGAAAGAGAATATTGCAGGAAAATATTGCTGTGGTTACCAGCATTTTCTCCTTTTCCCATAATGTTTTCAGAAGATGTCTTACTCAAGGTCGTTAAAAGTCAGGATTGTGTGGTAAAGAGTTAAAGGATATCTCAAAAAGTTTGAAAATGTGTCATTTGGGGTCATAAAAGTAGGTCACTGGGGAAAATATTAGAAAAACATTTTGTACATTCTAGAGGCCACATTTTCTTTCTAATGCTAAAGAAGTTTGATCAAAATATTTGTATTTATGGTATCTTGGAAGAGTATTGGTTGGTCAAAATGGCTCAGTTGAGCGACTCAGGGCAATCAGTGCCCTCCTGTCTCCTTTACTAGTAATGTGTTTAAAGGCACACTCTTCCTTAACTGAGATTATTGAATCACTAGAGGCTATATTTTATGTCCTAGGCTAACAAAGGTTGATCTGAATTGATGATTATCTTGGAAGAGTCATAGAGGGTCAATAGGGCTCAGTTGAGTGACTCAGGGCCATCTTGGACCTCTTGTCTCCTTTTTTCCTGCTAAGGCACAAGTAATTTCTCCCACCCAAACTGTTATTGAGAGGAAACTACTACATAACAAGGGTGATAATGTGTTTATAAAGGAAATGTACCAATGGCATGGATTTCACTATAAACGCTTTACCACACAATCCATGAAAATCCATTTTTTGTTTGATTAAATGCCGTTGTCAACACTATTTTAATTATATTGTGTTGGCCAATGCACCTGTCCATTTTTTCCTGAAATTTTTTTTACCAGTAACTCACACAGTACTCTTTACTTTGTCCATTACTCATTCCTGTGACTGATCAGTCTCTCTTAACAATTCAGTCCTGAGAATACAACCAGTACTTAGCATATTGATGTACATAGGTCAGACCACTAACGTCTTGTGCTTTACCAGACAATCTCAGGTTTTTAGCAACCAGAAGGAAAAAGGGTTTTTAAAGAATTGTTGGAAAAGGAGAAAATGATGGTAACCCATCACAGACAAATCTAGTTACCAGCATTTTCTCCTTTTTTCCACAAATTCTTCTACCCAATCAAATACAAATTCCATCATTTGAGCGGCACTGTAATTATTTTCTACAAATACTTTTGTTTGGACAAAAGATTGAATGGCTGTATGGTGTTTTACACTGTTTTCAACATTTATTTCGGTTATATCCTGGTGGCCAGCATACCTATCCATGCTTTCCTGGAGTTTCTTGTTGTACCAGCACTCAGCATATTTTTTCCCAAGCAATTGGCTGCTTTCCCATAAAACCATCATCAAAAAAAATGGTCTGGGGTATGAGAAAAATTAAATGCTGTCGCATTGACAATTGTCAGTCCTTTGAAAGAAATCAGCTGGGCCTGGCATCAGACTAGCGACCTTTTCTTAACCATTTACCAAACGACAAAATTTCAGACTTGTCCAAGTTGAAAGCACTTTCAGACGACAAAATAGACGTAACTAAAAAATTGAAATTTGTTTCTAGCAGGGGAGAAAACATTGTGGGAAAAGGAGAAAATGCTGGTTACCAGCATTTTCTCCTTTTCCCACAATGTTTTCTAAAGGCTTCTATCTATGGTCGTAAAAACCAGAGATTGTTTGGTAAAGTGTTGATTAACCCATTACCACACAATCCCTACTTTTGACGCCCCTGAGAAAGAAGCCTTTTGAAAACACTGTGGGAAAAGGAGAAAGTGCTGGTAACCAGCATTTTCTCCTTTTCCCACAGTGTTTTCTACCCTTCTCAGAACAAATTTCAATTTTTCAGTCACCTTTATTTTGTCGTCTGCAAATGCTTTCAACTTGGACCAGTCTAAAATTTTCTTGTGTGGTAAAGAGTTAAGTCTTGTACACTACCAACTGTGCTAATAATAGGGCTCTGCCTGTACCTATAGATAACTCAAATATCTTTTAAGTCTAACCAAACAACTGAATTTCAGATTGGCCCATATTCGAAGTATTTGCAGACAACAAATTAAGTGTTGATCAGATGGTAAGATTCATCATTCTGTGATAAGATAGAAAACATTTTGGGAAAAAGGAGAAAATGCTGGTTACCTGCATTTTCTCCTTTTCCCAGAATGATTTCAAGAAGCTGCCTCCTCAGGGTCGATAAAACTTTGGATTGTGTGGTAATGGGTTAAAAGTGAATAAAGGCTGAAAACAGTCGTTGCAACATGAAACTATACTTGTAAAATGATCATACATAACTTGACTGTATCACCTATTCTATTTGCCTATGGGACATGTCTGCATATTTTAAACATTAGTTTCCCTGTTTGCTAGGTATTTTTTTTTACAGATAAACACAATTATTTTGTTGACAAATTATTGCAGCTGATGACTTTGACAGAACTTGCTGTATATCATTTGTAATTCAAAAATGGTTTATCCTATGGAAACTGTGTTGCTTTGAAGGCTAAAACACATTCTTAAAATTAGACTGAGAATGATAAAGCCCCTTTTACATGTTGCCTTTGTGGCAAGTGAAGATAAAGATCAGGCTACACAGAGCGTGCCTCATCTTTGATCTGTACACTGTTCAGTGTCCACTGAAACACTCTAGTCTAGAACAGCCTTCTTAATTGTAACTATTTCGGTTTTATTTATATACTGAAAATATTATTAATTATTGTTTATTCTTTAAAGACCATGTTTTACATTGCGAGTAAGTTTTGTCGGCCTGTTTGGCACAAGTGTCGCAATTTTGCAATCATATTTTGCAGTCTTATGTCATGGCCCTGTATCCTCCGTCCGTCCGTCTGTTTGTGCATGCATGCGTTAACTTTTATTTCAAACATCTTCTTCTCTGAAACTACCCATCAAACATCTTCTCTGAAACTACCCATCCAAATTTGATAAAACTTCACAGAAATGATCCTGCTATGGTCCTCTTCAGAATTACATGAAGGAATTTGATTCCTTCAAAAACTCATGGCAACAAAACTGAAAAAAAAAAATAACATTTTTAAAAATCTTCTTCTCTGAAACCACAAGGCCCAGGGCTATTGAATTTGGTATGTAGCTTTATTTAATGGATCTTTAACTAGTTTCTTGATATTATAGGCCTGGGGTCAAAATTGACTCCATTCAAGAGATCACAAGTTTAACATGGGCTTCAAAATATAGTCACTTCAATTAAACATTAATCATGGGAAATAACTTTTTATATATAGGATAAAGTTTGTAACTATTTACCTCCCTTGATTGTCAAAACTGCAGTGATATGATTGCTGCTAGATATTAAGTTATTTGACTGAAAATGTTCTGTTTTCAGAAGAGTGATTCATTTTGGTGCTAATATTTACGCTCACATGAGTGAAATTAAATTCATTGTAAGGTTTCTATAATACAGTTATTTCCCAAAGAACTTAACCTTTCATGCCAATGAATTAACCTGCTTGTATTGCCTTACATTGTTTTAGAAGGCCCTCTTTTTCAGGGTCATGAACACTTCAGTTTGTGTGGTAAAGGGTTAAAAAGCCAGTGGAGTGATACAGGGCCACCATGGCCCTCTTGTTTGTTTGGTTGTTGTCTATAGATCGAACATTACATAACAAAAAGGAATTGGTGTACTGCCTGTCTTTCTTTACCATTGGTGGGCATGCTGGGCTTAAGAAAAAATGCAAGTCCAATGTTCATTTTGTGAGTGGGAGAAAAAGCCACTTGCTAAAATTTGCCAGTGGATGAAAAAATGAAATTCAAACCCTGGCTTTAACTTTTTACTAAGCGAAAAAATTTGGCTTGGACCAAATTCAAAGCATTAACTGTTGTAAATGATTTTTCAGTCCCGTAGGACAGAGAACATCATGGGAAAAGGAGATAATGCTGGTTACATTGGCTGTAAAGGAGAAAATGCTGATAGCTAGCATTTTCTCCAATTCCCACAATGTTTTTAAAAGGTTTCTTTCTCAGGGTCAGTAAAAGTCGGCATTATGCAGTAAAGGGTTAAAAGAATTTAGGCTTATTGTATAATTAGGATGCCTTTAATATTGTTAGGCTCTGTTATGGTCTTTGATTATAAATTTCCTACAAGTATTACTCAAAAGCACATGAATGGTAAATTTTCAGAAACATTGCTAATAACCATAACTTGATTTTCCTTAATTATTTCCACAAATTGGAATAATAAACCCAATTTATTGACCCACAAAAACCTTTCCTTGAGGATCATAATTTCTCATAACATGTGGTGAGGCATTTCTGGAAATGAGTAATTGAAGCCAGGTCCCTCTCTACATTCCACCTTCATGAGAAAATGTTGCTCAAACCTTTGCCAAACCCATGTTTTGACAGCCCTTTGGAAGAGGGCATTCAAGAAAGATGATGGAAAAGAAGGAAATGCTGAAATCTAGCGTTTTAGACTGTTTCACCTATTTCTAGCCTTTTGAAAAACAAATCACATCATTTGATGTCCATTTAGTTTCTGATTAGAAAAAATTTGTATTCTTTTACCTTGGACAATTCTACTACCTTGTAATCTTGCAAAGGGTTACCATATTCCAGAAGTTATGAACATTCTTCTTTGGAATGAAAGGGTTAACCCTTTTACACACATCTAAACTTTTAATAATGCTAGGATTAAAGGCCTAATAGTGGCCAGAAGTAGACAATGGGAAAAAGGGGGGGTAACTCATTATCAAACAACAAATTTTAGGTTTGTCCAAATCCAAAGCGTTAATTTGCAGAGGACAAAATAAAAGTGACTGAAAATTTGAAATTTATTTTGTGAAGGGTAGAAAACATTGTGGGAAAGGAGAAAATGCTGATTACCACCATTTCTCCTTTTCCCACATCGTTTTCTAAAGGCTTCTTCCTCGGGTTCGTCGAAAGTAGGGATTGTATGGTAAAATGCATTAAAAATTTTAATTGTACTGTTTTTAAGTATGAAAACTATTGTACAGATAACAATATTATAACAGTCCATTTTAGTGTCACTGGCTGCCAGAAAAACAAATTCTAAAACTATGCAAAAAGTAAACAATGGACAGAGCAACCTGGCAACTAAGTTTTAACATTTATTTTTTAAGCCAGCTACTAATTTGGACCAATATAACAGATTGTGACGGTTTTATGATGTTTTCTGTATGAAAAGTGGTCATTCTACCTTTCTAAACAATCATTTTTGAAATATCAGCTTAAACTGACCTGTATGATCTATTTCGCCTAATTAATCTATGGAACTCTCAGATTGTCCCTTTTTGCATGACGGGTCACATATTATGTGAATTCTTTCAGTTTGGCACGCTTCTATATCTTGTTTGTTTGTTAAAGCCATAGTAGTGGGGAAAAAAAATGCAGATCTTCAAATGCATTTTAATATGAATCATACAATTGAAAAGGATGTAAAGTACTGTGAAGATTACTGTTATTGTAAGATTGGTACAAGCTTTACTTGCTGCCAGAAGTTTGAATTTTAAAAGTAAGTCAAAAGTTGAGTCAGCACAGGTGTGAGAAGACAGGAAACATTATGCAAAGGTGCATTGACCACAGTGAAATCATCCTAGCTGTTAAAATGGCATTAAACTCTAATACAGCTGACCAACCAACAATTTATTATCAAGGAAGGCAAACTGTCCATCAGTGTCAGATGTTTTCCATGGCATTATTTGGAACATTTCTAAGTTTTCTCTTGTCTGAGAAAAAACCAAGAGCTCCTGCATAAAAAATCTATATGTAGTATGATTTACCATTTTTAGCTCAATTTAGCATGAAGTGCTCAGAGTGAGCTATTGTGATCACTCACCGTCTGTCTGTCCGTCCATCCATCCATCATCCATTCACATTTCTTTGTTTAACTCTAGCATCTACAAATATTAACCAATCAGCACCAAATTTTGTCAAATTATATGATATTGGACCATAAGATCTCGGATGAATGCAATTATGGGTGTAATTGGACCAGAACATCTGGAGTTATTTGCCCATGAATTAGAAAAATTGCTATATTTGACTTTGTTTACGCTCTAGTATCTACAAATATATCTCTAGTATCTACCAATCAGCACTAAACTTGGCCAAAATTTATGTAACCATAAGATCTTGGATGAGTTTGATTATGGATCTAATTGGACCAGAATACCTGGAGTTATTTGGTCTTGAATTAGAAAAATTGCTATATTAGCATTTGTTTCACTCTAGCATCTACAATTTTCAACCAATCAGCACTAAACTTGGCCAAAATGTATAAATCCATAAGATCTTGGATAAGTTCAATTATGGGTCTAATCAGATTAGAACGACTGGAGTTATTTGCCCTTGAACGAGAAAAATTGCTATATATGACTTTGTTTATACTCTCGCATCTAGAATTATCAACCAGTCAGCACCAAACTTGGTAACAATATATATGACCATAATATCTCGGATTATTTCGATTATGGGTGAAATCGGACCAGAACAAGTGGAGTTATTTGCCCTTGAATAGAAAGTTCTTTAGAATAGTTCTTAGTCTGGAGCATAACTTTGTCATCTTCAAACTGATTTACTTGAAACTTGGCATTTATGTTTGTTGCAATAATGCAGAGTGCACCATAACTCTGGTACTGTCTGAATTATTTCTCTTTGATCATCATTTTTACAGTATTTTCGGTTCGTCCGGACTATAAGTTCATCATCTACATTCTGAACATCTTCAAATTTGATATGCATGATTGTTGAAAAGTTATGGGGTGCAGTGCACAAAAATCATAACTCTTCCTTGTAGGAATTTTGAGTTATTCCCCATTTGACCTTCATTTTTATAGCAAATTCTTGTTTGTCCAGAGCAAAACTTTGTGATCTTTAGTAGGAATGACTTGAAATTTGGTATGCATATTTGTTGCAGTATTTTGTAGTGCAGTGCACAAGAATTGTAACTCTACCTTGTGTTGTCTTTGAGTTATTTCCCTTTGAATGTTCCTTTTTTCAGCATTTAATGCCTGTCTGGAATATAACTTTGTCATCTTTAGTCAGAACGACCTCAAAATTGGTATGCATATTTGTTGCAATATTATGGAGTACAGTGCACAAGAACAGTAACTCTACCTAGCGCACATTTTGAGTATTTACAGTATTTTTTTACAATATTTCTTGCTTGTCCAGAACGGAGCTTTGAAGTCCCAAGTAAAATTGTGACCTTGTTTCATTATCATTTGGTGTTGAACCTTGATATTTGGTATTTATCTTTATTTTAGACCTTTACTGCTTGGTACTCAGGTGAGCGATATAGGACCATCATGTCCTTTTGTTTTGAAAAAAGGACAGTTCAGAAAACATTCCTGGGGTCACATAATTATCTTACTTCAGACAGAATTATATATGGGAAAATTTCAAAGACCTTCATATCTAAAACATATTGACCAAAATGGGCCACTGTTGGACTTAAGAACCCAATGGTTATTGACCTCTGAACTGCAGCTCTCAAGTTAGAGCCAAATTTCTAGAGTCATAGGGCTTTATCTTAGAATTTTTAGAAAAGGCAAAATTAGGGAAAAAAGATTCTTGAGGAAAGGACAGAATTGGGAAAAATAGATCAATACAACATAATAAAGTCAGGAACTTGTTTGAACTTTGAAATAAACTTATAGATAGGTCATTTCTTGTACTACTGAATCAATTTTTCTTCTTTTGTCAGTCTTCTTTCTATGTATGAATATCCTACTGATTTCTTTTCCTACACATATACCAGTGTTACTAGCTGCAAGGTATGTGAAGTTACCCAGCCTCCTTTTTCTAAGTTATGTAGATGGATGATAGCTTTTTCTCCTTTCATGAAGATCATAATTTTTTCTGTTGATGGAAAAGAGGATTTAGTCCCTACATTTTCTATGTGGCATGTAAACAAGTTGGCTTTTTACCTGTAAATCATTATCAAAGCTAAATACAACAGTTAAATGGTCTTTGATTACATAAGGTCAGTTTGATATTTACTTTGTCATGGGTTTTTGTGCTTTTTCAGTAACACCACTCTGTTCTTTGACATGTGCTTGAAAGATGGCAAAATCATCATATTCTTTCAAATACAGTATTTTAAATGATAAAAAGTAATTGTAAGGGGGGCTATTTGTGTTGGCTTTCAATTTTTAGCTCCACTGGCCAAAGGCCAGCGGGCTTATTTCATGGCGCTGTGTCCGTCGTGCGTCTGTCCATCCGTCCGTCCATCCATTAACTTTTATTTCAAACATCTTCTTCTCTGAAACTACTCATCCAATTTTGATGAAACTTCACAGAAATGATCCTGACATGGTCCTCTTCAGAATTTCTTGAAATAATTTTATTCCTGCAAAAACTCTGGTTGTCATGGCAAGAAAACTGAAAAATATTTAAAATTTTTTATATCTTCTTCTCTGAAACCATAAGGCCTAGGGCTACCAAATTTGGCATGTAGCTTTATCTAGTGGACCTCTACCAAGTTCCTTCAAATAATAGTCCTGGGGTCAATATTGGCCCCGCCCTGGGGGTCACAAGTTTTATATGGGCTTATATAGGGAAAACTTTAAAATCCTCCCGGTACCTAGCCATAGGGCCTAGTGCTACCAAATGTGTCATGTATCTTTATCAAGTGATTGTCTACCAAGAGTACCTACCAAGAGTGCCCAAAGGATAGCCCAGGGGTCAAATTTGGCATGGCCTTGGGGGTCACAAGTTTTTTATATAGGGAAAACTTTAAAAATCTTCTCGTACCAAGCCATATTAGGCCTAGGGCTACTCACTTTTGCATCTAGCTTTATCAAGTGGTTGTCTACCAAAGGTGCCCAAATTAAAGCCCTGGGATTAAATTTGGCCCTGTCCTGGGGGGTCACAAGTTTTATATGGGCTCATATTGGGAAATTTTTAAAAATCTACTTGTTACCTAGCCATAAGGCCTAGGGCTATCAAATTTTGCATGTAGCTTTATCTAGTGGGCCTCTGCCAGGAGGGCCCAAAGTATAGCCTTGGGATCAAGTTCTTCCCCACACCAGGGGTCACAAGAATATCTTGTGTATAACCACACATTCTAGACCTATATTATTTGGTATGGGGCTTCATCCTGTGGACCTCTACCAGGGTTCAAGTAATTATAGCTTTTTGGTCAAAATTGGCTTTGCCCGAGGGTCACAAATTTTTCGTAGGATTTCATAGAAAAAAAATCTATGTCCTCAAGTTTGAAACCAATTGGCTAAATATTGTAATGTTTGGCTTGTAGTGTTTTTACTTATTAGCCAGTGGAGCGATACAGGGCCATCATGGCCCTCTTGTTTCATATGCGATTATTTTGGTAACAGCTACAATCCAAATCAAAATTTATTCACACGAATATTTTGCTGCTTCTGCTCGTGCACCAATTGTGAAAGCCCCTTTAACATGAATTTTGGGTACTAAACATTACTGGGATATTTAGACTTTGTAACTCTTTACAAATTTGATAGGGTAGGAAACATTGACTTTTAGAGATATTGTTAGAAAAAGAGACATTGCTGGTAACCAGCACCTTGTCTTTTCCTTCAATGTTCTTTACCTTTCAAAGACATCCCCCATTGTTTGGTCCATGTTTAACTCTTTACCATACACCAAATTTTAGACTTGTCCAAATTGAAAGCATTTGCAGATGACCAAATAAATGTGACTAAAAAATTGAAAATTGACTTTTGAAGAGAAGAAAACATAGTGGGAAAAGGAGAAAATGCTGGTTACCAGCATTTTCTCCTTTTTCCACAATGTTTTCAGATGGCCTCTTCTGCATAAAAACCAGGGATTATTTGGTACAGGGTTAACTTGTTGCTTACAAATGTCTAAAACACAAAACTTGGCATAGAACTTTTTCTCTCAAAATGAAACAAAATGTCTAAAACACAAAACTTAGCATAGAACTTTTTCTCTCAAAAAGAAACAGTGTTGATTTCTTTTTTATTACTTTCCAACATGTACTGCTGGTGTGAGTAATGATATCTTATGAAATTTCATGCCACAATGAATGTGGTTATCTACTCAAAGATCTAGGGACAAAACTGGAAAAAAAAGTCAACTTCCAGCCTACCTAACCCTCATCCTGTTAAAAAAGTTAACCCTTTACCACAAAATCCCAAGTTTTAACGACCCTTGTGGAGAACATTTTTTAAACATAGTGGGAAAGGGAGAAAATGCAGGTAACCATCATTTCCCCCTTTTCCCACAGTGTCTTCTACCTTTTAAGAAACAAGTTCTGCAATTTAAAGAACATATGATTTGTTGTCTGCAAAAGATTTCAGTTATGACAAGGGTACAATAGTGGGTAAAATTTTGACCATGGTTAAAGAGTTAAATAAAACCTTTAAGCTGAGAGTATAAACCCTGAAAATTCTAATTCAAACTTCAAAATGTTTGTTTTATATATTAGTAAATATCTCCTTTTGGACACCAGTATTTTCTTCTTTTACCACAATGTTTTCAAAAGCTTTCTTTTTCAGGGTTGTTAGAAATCTGGGTTGTGTGGTGTGGTAAAGAATAAACAAAATTTGCAGCTGCAAATTTGATAGGATAGAAAACAGAGAGTGAAAAGAAGAAAATGCTTGTTATCAGTATTTTCTTCCTTTTCCACAATGTTTTCAAAAACTTTCTTTTTGAGGGTTGTTAGAACTCTTGAGTTATGTGGTAATGAGTAAACAAAATTTGCAGCAGCAAATTTGAGAGGGTAGAAAACATTTTGAGAAAAGTAGAAAATGCTGGTTACCATCATTTTTCTTCTTTTCCTACAATGTTCTCAAAAGCTTTCTTCTTCAGGGTTTTTAGAACTCTGAATGGTGTGGTAAAGGGTTAAATGAAATTCGCAGCTGCCTGATGTCAATCTGTTCCTTTTTTTTGGAAACACACCATTGCTAATAAAATTTTGATCTAAATCTAAAATTACAGTAAAATAATAAACTTGTGGAGTAGAATTTGTTGAATTTTAACAGTTTCTTCTGAAACAGAGATAAAGAACCCTCTTTGTATGTGATAATCCATTAACCCACTCAGCATTGCATATCTCTCTTCTGTTTTGTGGAAATTTGAATATGCTAGGAAGGAACAAACATCACCAGACATTGCCAGACTTGTAGCGGATCCACCGGATAAGAAACAGACATAAAAGGGATACAAACGGACAGAAATGGATAAAATGATTTTTGATCCGTTACTCATCCTTTATCATAGTGTGACTGAACCTTTAAAGTTAGAAAATATCATAACAAATTAAATGTTTAACCCATTACCACACAGTCCCTACTTTTGACGCCCCTGAGAAAGAAGCCTTTAGAAAACATGGTGGGAAAAGGAGAAAATGCTGATAACCAGCATTTTCTCCTTTTCCCACAACATTTTCTACCCTTCACTTAACAATTTTCAAATTTTCAGTCACTTTTATTTTGTCGTCTGCAAATGCTTTCGATTTGGACAAGCCAATGAGTTAAACAGATTTGTAAATACTTTTGCAACTGGAAAAGATGCTAATATACTGTCTCTTTTTTTGTTAGCTTTGCTGGCCTTTGGCCAGTGGGCTTATGTCATTGCCCAGTGTCCGTCATGCGTCCATCCCTGCATTCATCTGCCCCTCCATGTGTGTGTGTATTAATTTTTATTTCAAACATTTTCTTCTCTGAAACTACCCATCCAAATTTGAGGAAACTTAAAAGAAATTATCCTGCCACGGTCCTCTTCAGAATTTTTGAAAGAATTTCATTCCTTCAAAAACTCTGGTTGCCATGGCAACAAAACTAAAAAAAAAATAACATTTTTAAAAATCTTCTTCTCTGAAACCACAAGGCCCAGGGCTACTGAAGTTGTCATGTAACTATCTAATGAACCTTTATCAAGTTTCTTCATGTTATAGGCCTGGGGTCAAAATTGGCTCCATTCCGGGGATCACAAGTTTAACATGGGCTTCCATATATAGTTATTTGAATTGTAACGTTTATCAAGGGAAAATAACTTCTTATAATGGATAAAGTTTGTTAATATTTACCTCCCCTGAATATCAAACTGCAGTGATACATGATTGGTGCTAGATATTTAATTTTTTTTTTTGTAGAAAATATTCTGTTTTCAGGGAGAGTGATTCATTTTGATGCTAAAAGCTGTGTGCACATGAGTGGAATATTAAATTCAAAGTAAGGTTTCTATTATTCAGTTTTTTTCCCCAAGAATTTTACCTTTTATGCCAATGAATAGACCTGCTTGTATTGCCTGACAGTGTTCATTGTTTTTGAAAACCCTCCTTTTCAAGGTCATGAGCATTTCAATTTGTATGGTAAATGGTTAAAAAGCCAGTGAAGTGATACAGGGCCTTCATGGCCCTCATTTTGTTGGATTTTGACCAGATATTAGACTAGTCTAAATTGAAAACTTTTTCAGACAAGAAATTAAACTTAGTTTAAAAAAGTAACAAAAAGATTAACTGTAATGAAGAATTATAAAATTTCTGACATGTTGTATTACTGAATTTGCCTGTGAAAAAAAAAAGCCACTCATCAATGGACAAAAAACAAAGTTGAAAACCCTACCATGTATCCTTAAAGGTAGGTATATAGATTTTTTCACATCTCTCCAAATTAAATATATATATATCACTGAAATCTATATGAAAAAAAACAATACAAATCATCAATAATATAAAATCATAAAATTTTACCAAAAAATATTGTTTTGATGGTGTTCCCTTAAAAGGCTACGTAGCCTTTTAGATTTTTTTAGATTTCGCTCCAGAAATCAAAAAAGCATTGCGGGAATGTCAAGTGACTGGCACGTGACTAATGACACTTAAATTCCATAACATAACAAACATGTAATTATTTTCCATAGTGTCTTCTTCGGACACCATTAAATGAGCAAGTTGCTATGTAAAAATAGTACAGTGTCGACTTTGGCCTTGGTAAATTTCTATTTTCTCTTGTTGTTGGATGGCTTTCGACTACAGGGTTTTATAAATAAAAATTTAAAAGCTTTTGGAGTATGAGGATAATCCTTTCTGTATTTTTGTAAAATTTTCGTCCGAAAATCTGAAGAGCCACCTTTAACCCATTACTACACAATCCCGACTTTTAACGACCCTGAAAAAGCAGCCTTTTGAAAACACTGGGGGAAAAGGAGAAAATGCTGGTGACCAGCATTTTCTCCTTTCCCCCCAGTGTTTTTTACCATTCCCAAACCAAATTTTAATTTTTCAGTCACCTTTATTTTGTCGACTGCAAATGCCTTCAATTTGGACCAGTCCAAAATTTTCTCATGTGGTAAAGAGTTAAAGTACTGGATTGTTTGATAAAGAGGTAAATCGTTGATCAAAGGATAAAATTATGAATTCATGCAAACAATAAACAGGGGAATAATGTTGCAAAGAATTAAATTGCATATATCATGGCCTTTTCTTTGTTGGTGGAGGGAAAGGCATGATTGTTAACTCTTTACCTTATAATTCCAAGTTTTAATGACCCTGAAGACAAAGCCATTGGAAAAAACTGTGGGAAAAGGAGAAAATGCTGGTAACCAGCATTTTGTCCTTTTTCCACAATGTTTTCTACCTTTTAAAAGCCAAATTTCATTATTTGAACAGTCATAAATATCACTTATTATGACTGCAGATGCTTTGAATTTGAACAAGTCTGCATTATATTTTTCTTGCGTGGTAAAGAGTTACCGGTAATATTAGCAGTAATCTCATTCATGAAAATTATCTTCTCTCAAGGAAAACACTTGAACATTTTTAAAATTTGTAATTGTTATTCAGAATGTATTCAGGATTGAACCATTCTGAAAATTTTACATTGAAATGTATACCTATCATGTAAATTACTCAAATCCTTTTTACATCTGAAAAGAGTGAAGCTTGAAGCTGAACATCTGTAAAATATAACAAAGTAAGTTGTTTTGCATTTTGTACTTGTTACCCCATTATCACGCAAGCAAGAGTTTTAGCAACCCTGAGGAAAAGTGTTTCTGAAAACATTGCTAAAGAGAAAAAATTTGGTAACCAGCAACTATTGGTACCCTGTTGCTGCGCGTGTCATATTCTTCGAAGATTCGACCTGTCTTATATGACGCATCACTAGCCCCAAAACGGGCAGACTGAAATATTACGCTCTATAAAGTAGCAATGTAGAAAATAGCTTTTATCAATACGTTTAAGGAGAAATAGGACCTACTTTAGCTCCAGATTTCTCTAAACTGCTGATCATAGCTGAGTGAATTGCACGAGGTAGCGTTTTATTGAGTAAACGTTTATTTTAGCTTGAAATTCAAAGTAAAGGTTGTTGCATAGGAAAGTGGTTCAGTTCTGTACCCAGGAGGCCCAAATTAGACTGATGACTATTTATAGAACGCCATCGAGTGGGAGATAATGTTGGTAACCAATAACTCGTCCTTTTTAACTTGGGTGTTTTCAAGGCAATGTCATAGCTCTGGCATTATCTGCATCATTGTTATGTACAGGGTGTTTCATAATATCTGTCCCCATTCTAAACCATTATGGTTTTGTCAAAACTTAACACACACCTAAAGCAAATATGTATCTGCATAGCAGACAAAACAAATTTTATATTGATATATAATTTGTATTAGTACCTTTAAAGTGTCAATCCTGCCTGGCGTCAGTCTTAAAGATGTTAAATATGACGTCCGTTTTGGGCAATTACGATGTCAAGTCTTTGTCTGAAATCATTGATCAAGTTCCGACATGTTTCCTTGCCAATGGAGGACATATCTCCCTTGATGGCACTCTTAATGATGAACTGCAGATTTTGGGGAACTATCTGCTTCAAACTTGAACTTGTTGTTAACTATCAAAAGGAGAACTCATACAACAAGGGCAGGTAACCACCAAGATATGTTTAACTCTTTACCAAACGACTGGTCCAAATGGAAAGCATTTGCAGACGACAAAATAAATGTGAATCAAAAATTGAATTTTGATTATAGGAGGGTAGAAAACATTGTGGGAAAAGGAAAAAATGCTGGTTACCATGCTGATTACTTAAAAATTATCATCAGTTTCATGAGTAAAGATTATCTAATCTCTTACTTACTTTCAGGTTATTAAGCGTCTATTTGTGTATAATTATACCCTATGATCTATGCTAGTAAATAATAAATCATTAATCATACTATTCTTAAGTCATGCACAGGCTGTTTTTTTTTTCACAGAAAATATCGTGACAAAGAAAAGGTTGGGTGAAAAAAGAAAGATTCATAATAATGTGATTTTAGCAATCTATGCACTCTGATTTAAAGAAACTCCAGGTAAAAAACATGGGTAGACCTGTGCACTAACAAAGAAATGAAAGAAAGAAAGATTCTGTTTCTGTTTGTTTTCTCCTTCTTTGAGTATATTCATTGCACAGCAGCAGGTGCACCTACCATGCATTTCTGAAGTTCCTATTACCAGCACTCTGCTCGATAGTCTTCCCAACCTACCCACTGATTCCTGGTAAGAACCAGTCTCTCTTATATTGATCTAGATCTATATGCAGTGAGGAAAAGTTCTAGCAAAATGGTCTTTAAAAGTATGTGAACCATTAATCATTCCATATTATTTTTTCTGGACATAAATCAATAAAGTTGTCAAGGAACTGTCTCGGCCATGGACAGTTCGCCCTATTTCACATGTACAAATCTACGAAAGAAAAATGCCTGTTACTTTTGACAATGCTCAAAATCTGTTATGGCAAAGCCGGAATTCAATCTCAAATCCCTATGATTTTAAGATCTAGAATCTAGCTCGTCATTCGAAATAGTAGATACATGTATGTAGTCCACAAATCATTCACATCGTTCGTATTGAGGCTTTGCCTTTTTCATATTAAGAATAATTGATGAATATATACCCTGAATGTTCCCCTTTTTCCCACAATGCTTTCAAAAGTCTCATGGTTTAGGGCCCTGAAATCAGAATTGTCTGCAAGAAGGGTAAACTATATAGATTTTGTATAACAAGGCAGTCATTGACTGATATAGAAGATGAAATTGTTGTTGAAGGAGAAAATTTGCCATGCACGCTTAATTATGTTTGCAATGTGTGCCTCTGGCACTGAAATGCAATATTGGTAATAAATTGTAATAGAAGATTGTTCAATGTATGATTAAGTTTCATAAAACCTGAACACCGAGAACTCTATAAAATACAGAATTTATTATCTAATTTATAGTGTTCATCCTTTATACCAGAAGACAGGCTGTTGTCTAGAGCATGGGATTTGAACAGGGATCCAGATAAGAGGGAGTGATGGTATTGTAAATCCATTATTTCTCTTCCAAACCCTATGTTGTGTGTACTTATTAGAATCGTCTCAGTGAGACGATTCTAATGAGTACCCGCAACATAGGGTTTAATGTTTTCAGTTGTGAGATCAAAATTGCTCTCTCTATCCGGAGCTCTGTTTGAATGTAGGGATATCATACATCTGAATGGGTTAAAAGTCTAAAAAGATTTGGTAAAGCCATTAGATTTTTCGGCCAGAACAAATTTACTCAAAAGTTTTTGTACTGCAATTTCATACCAGTACTTCAGATGCCAGAGGGACCAAGGAAATAGTTTGAATTATCAAGTTTCCACATTATAAAAAAAAAATGCAATGATGCACAGCTTTACCAAATTAACTGGCATTTCAACAAATCTGTAGACAAGTGCTTGAGAAAACATTGTGGGAAAAGGAGAAAATTCTTGTTACCAGCATTTTCTTCAATTCCAACATCGTTTTCCTTTGTCTCAGAAACAAAATTAATCGCTGCAGCCATATTTAATTTCGATGGGAGAGTGCAACACTATCCTAAGTGCCTATACTTTGTATAGGCACTTAAGATAGTGTTGCACTCACCCATTGATTTGCAGTCTTAAAATTAAAGATACATCTTGTCTTGTTTTTCAGGCAGTTTTTACCCATTTTGTAACTTATTTCATCCTTGTTTTATGAAATTATTATCATTCTTGTATCTTCATGCCAAATGTTGTGCCTGATGGCTGCCAGATTGCACAGATTACAACAGAGAGAAAATGCATTTCATGTTTTTGAGGCCTCCAGAGCAACCCCTCTTGTCATTTCTGGTTCTGTATGAGGATAGGGACCGTATTCACCAACCATTCTTAAGAACAATATTCTTTGTCTTATTCTTCAAGATTTTCTGATAGTGAAAGTAACAGAACTTCTGATTGGCTAAACTGTATGGTTAAGCCAATCAGAAGTTCTGTAACTTTCACACTGACGAAATTCTGAAGAATAAGACTAAGAATGTTCTTAAAAATGGTTGGTGAATATGGATCCTGATCCCTTGTGTTTTTATATCCCATACAACATATTTAACAATAATTTGTCTGTTTTTACACAGCTGAGCAATTTTACAAACTTTCAAGTTTTAAAAGTTTTCTCTCTTGTTATAAGGATGCACTGTATCTCTAATACTTTCAGTTTGGAATATTTTGTTGTCTATCAGTATGATACCAGTGAAGCCAAGGACATACACATGTATTGTCTACGTTATTTAACCTGATCCTGACCTTTATGTTCAATATGGCGTGCAACACGTGAATTGGGCCATTCAGACATTTGCGTAAAGTGTCGTCTCGGACTGCCTACGCAGTCCGTGCTGGCTAATCCGAGACGGCACTTTACGACTTCATTAGATTTTGTGCTTCAGTAAACTTGCAAAAAACAGAAAATTACATAGAAACTGAAAGTGTTGTTTCGGGTTAGCCTGCGCCGACAGCGTAGCCTGATCCGAGACGGCACTTTATGCAAATGTTCGAATGTCTCTTTTCCTGTGTTGCTGGCCATATATAAGTAAGTATATTTTTAGAATTCTGAATATTACTCTGAAAGTTAAATATACATGAGAAGGTACATACACTGGTAAGCAATTTAACTTGACGCCGACTAAGCACAAATGAAAGGCATTCCTATGGTCAAGGTAGATCAAGATCAGACTGCACAGAACTTGCAGTCTGATCTTTGATCCACACTGTCTGAGATATTGAGGAGATATTGCCAATCAATCAACCTGTTTCAACATTCGGCAAGTTTTTGACTTTCAAAACCTATAAAATGAAGGTAGGTAAACCCACAATATTTTGACACAGTTATGCCCCTTGACCAATTCAGAATTTTCTCTGAAAATACAATTACAACTGTCACTGTTGCTGTGCTCTTGTTTGTAAAACACCTGCAGCGGCAATCTTGATCACTCATCAACAGTCAGAATGGCAGCTGCAATCAGTTTCCATAGAATATAACATTGTAGTGACTTTTCTAGTGCTTGTAGTTATTTTCAGCCGTGTGAGAAAATTTGGTACTGTTCATGACATAAGTTTGAGCAAGGTGCAAAAATTTAATTTTCTTTCACAGGGAGAAGCAAATACATGCAGCAGGAAAGTCACTACAGCATAATGTTCCTTTTATTAAATCACTCTCTTGCACTACGGATCATTCCCATTCACCTCTGTAGTTGGCTCAGAAAGTAGTCCGTCATCATATGATATTTTCGTCACATGACCATAACTTAAAACGGCAACACAAACGCAGATGAAAGAAAGACCAATTGGTTATTTGGTGGGCTGTTTTAACAGTATAATGGCCAATCTCCTTTCCAGAGTCCTCGCTATATCAATGCTTCATGTTGTTTAGGTTTTTTTAACTCTTAATTTCTTGTCGTAAGACTACAATTTTGTTTAAATTGCCATTGTTCATAGGCGCAGCCATTTATTTACAATTGGTGTAAGATTCTGATTAGTAAAGAAGCTTGAAAAAATAGTTCCATTGTATACAGGTAAATTCATCATTTTAAATGCACCTACTATGTACCTTGAATCATATTTTCTTTGTCTACTTTATTATGTTACACATGAAACATTTACACAGTAACGAAACATGTTTTCCTCGCTTTGACAAAATTCTTGTCATTTAGCCTGTTGCAGACATGTATGGTAAGAGTAACAAATGACAACTCTGCTTGTGGATTGTTATTAAATACCTACACCTTTTCAGTGACAAAATATTGCAAATAATTGGCCTTTTTTTTTTAAAATGGTAAACAAAATAAAGCAAATAATGGTGTAGTAGCCAGTTATTTTGTTTTCATGAATGTGGGACAAATATCACAGCGTGAAATTTGACCAATCAAATGCAAATGAATACATACATATACAGTAAGTAGGTGCATTACGTCATTATGACATCGTAACACCATATTTGAAATGGTATTTCATGGTATGTAGATACGGATTTTTTTTCCTGTTCTATGGCATAGTTAATTTGCCTGAAAATTTTCTGGTATATATCCTCGAGTGCCCAAACTGCGCCACCCTAAGATTTATCTTGGAACAAAAATATCAATAGGAAATATACGAAAAGAAAAATAAATGGAAATGTCAAATGTGTTCTTTTTCCATCAATCTCTACCAAAATTCATGTGTACAATAATTTTAAACTTACAAAACTTGATCAAACTTGACTACATGTCAAACAAACAACCGCCATTTTGTGTGTGCTTAACTCCGCCACCTGGCGTAACATGACAAATTCTCACAAGTCTCGGAAAAATTAGGCCAAATAATTAATATTATTATTTTTTTTAACAAATGTAACTTCAACATTGAGTTGTTTCAAAATAAATAACTTCAGGAGTTTGTCATTGCTTTCATGTGTTCCACTAGTTCTAGTAGCGTCAATGAAGGTGATTTACCAGTGGTTATTGTTTGAGGATGCACTTTTCTTGGTAACCTGTACCTGAGAGTGGCGCAAGGTACATTAAATATATAGTGGCCGTGTTAATTGTCATGTTCTTCTCTAAAATTTCGTGTTAAGCTTTCTTAGGTGCAACATGAGAATATTGTTTATTTGTTCATCTGATCATTCATGAGTTGGGCTTTCATTAAAATGGAGGAAGCAAATATCGGTTAAGGACCGTGGAACCAAAACTTATCTATAAAGATTTGCTTGGCCTTAGCAAAATTTGTTTTGTCACATGATTTTCATTCATAAAATGTAAACATTTGCAGATGAAATGTCTAAGACGTGTTTACAGTTGTATTTCGTGACTTTAGAGGTGATATTTGACAAAAAAAAAAAATGCATTACGAAAATATATAGGAAAACAGTGAGAGGACATAAAACTCAAAATAAAAATCAGCTTACATCTCAATTTGGGGTGAAAACCATTGGAATGTATTTACTATGATGTTGTAAAAACTTTTCGCACTGTAAGTCTCGCGCACTCTGAAACAACGCGAGATTTTGATGAAAGTAAGAAAGGTGGCGGAGTTAGGGCAGTGGCGCAGTTAGGGCACTCGACAATAATAAATGAATATAATTATTGCATGTGTTTCCATGATTCTGTATTTCACAGTTAACTTAACCCATGACCAGACTATGAAAAATATTACTTTCAGGGGTATGAGGTACTGAGTTCTAATTCCAGACTTGTCCCATTAATCTTATGATAGAGTCACAGATTTTATATATGAGCCATGCTGTGGCAAAAGGGGGCTGAATGCATCTCCGCGATGAATTATTCCAAACAAACCATATCATGACCATGAATCTATAAGGACCATTTTGCCTATTAACCCATTACCACATAATCCCTACTTTTGATGACCCTGAGAAAGAAGCCTTTGGAAAACATTGTGGGAAAAGGAGAAAATACTGGTAACCAGCATTTTCTCTTTTTCCCACAATGTTTTCTACCCTTTCCAAAACAAATTTCAAATTTTCAGGCACTTTTATTTTGTCGCCTGCAAATGCTTTTGATTCGTACAAGCCTGAAATATTGTGATTTGGTAATGAGTTAAACGACCGAACCATGAGGTCAACTGGTCTTTGAATATGGATGAAATTGACCATTAGCAATAAGCTTTGCCTGAGGTCAGGCTGCATGGATTACCTAGCTAATCTTGTTGCAGGTGCATAAAACCCCGTTTTCACAGAGCATGGCTATTATCTAAGTGTAAGTTGTATCAGAAATAACCAAACTGAGGCCTGGATACGATGTCAAAATTATTTTTAAAGAAGCCGAACAGTGTCAAAGCATCAAGAACTATCAATCCACAGAACATGCAGTCTGATCTTTGATCTAAACTGTCCAATAAAAAGATGTTATTCCTTAAAACATAACATTAAGTCTTTACCAAACAATTCCTGATTTTTACGACCCTGAGATAGAAGCCTTTTGAAAACATTGTGGGAAAAGGAGAAAATGCTGGTAACCAACATTTTTTCCTTTTCCCACAATGTTTACTACCCTGCTGGAAACAAATTTCAATTTTTGAGTTATGTTCATTTTGTTGTCTGTAAATGCTTTCAATTTGGACCAGTCTAGAATTTTGTTGTCTGGTAAAGCGTTAAAATAGAATATTTGAAATAGCAATCTCTGAGTTTTAAGTATCAAAATGAAAATTTCATTTTAGTTATTCACCCTGATAAGAGTTAAGATTTATTTCAGACATCCTCTCTGAAAGCACTTATCCAGTTTTGATCATCCGAAATGGACCTGCAGTGGTGCTCTTCAGAGTTACTTTGAAGAATTTGATTTCAAAGAAACACAACTGTTAAATATTGAAAATCTTTTGAAATTTTCCTTGTCAATACCTCAAGTTGGAATTCTCTACAAATTGGCTGAACCCTTTTCTACAGAATCCCAATTTTTAACAACCTTGCTAAAGAAGACTTTTGAAAATATCATGGGAAAAGGAGAAAATGTTCGTAACTAGTATTCCCAGAGGTTCTCTCCCTCATCAGAGAACAGGTCTACAATACTGAACTCATAACCAAATGACAATATTTTAAGACTAGTCCAAATTGAAAGCATTAAATTTTGCAGATGACAAAATAAAAGTGACTGAAAATTTGAAATAAAAGTGACTGAAAATTTAATTTTTGTTTTGTGAAAGGTAGAAAACATTGTGGAAAAAGGAGAAAATGCTGGTTACCAGCATTTTCTCCTTTTCCCATAATGTTTTCTAAATGCTTTTTTCTCAGGGGCGTCAAAAGTATGGATTGTGTGGTAATGGGTTAAATATGAGAGTTGGGGGCTGTAGACTTGCTACCTATTGGTAAATATCATGTAACATTGATGTTTTTGTAAAAGCTATTAAATTTTGGCAGCTTCTGTCTTTTAACTCTCTCAGTGCCAAATGAATAAACTTGACCTCGTATGACGGTTATTGATACAATTCATTGACATACAACGATTTTGATTGTATAGTCTTGATTAAACAAGCAGGTTCTGTGCAGTCTGATCTTGATCTGTCCCATCTGCAAAAGTCATCGTTTTCAGCTATGGTGCCAAAGATTAATATGAGAGTTCGGGGCACTAGACCTTACAAGCTCATTTATATTGATATTGAAGTTGTCGTCTGTAAATGCTTTCAAGTTAGAAAAGCCAAATATTTGTCATTTTGTAAGGAGTTGATTAGTTGTTTGTTGAACCTCTGTCAGATAAGTTATCTTAGCCCCAGTAGCTCATTTGGTAGCATGTAGGCTGGCTCCAACCCCTGGCTCGGCCAATTTCTTTCTGAGAATTGATGATAGTCCCTGTGACAGGATTCATTCCTCTCCCGCTACTTACCATTGTTTCGATGATGATGATCATCTGGGAAAGCAGCCAGCGGCTTGGAAAGAAAATTGTGGAAAGTACTGGTATAAGAAACTCTAGAAACGCATGGATAGGTGTACCTTCAGTCTGAAAGTTTTCGACAGTCAAGTCGGAGAAGTTGATATAACTTTGACCTGCTATAGAATACGATTGCTGTGGGCTTCACTTATTTATAGTTCATGGCAGACTATATGTATGAAGCTACCCATTATCCTCCATTACATGGCATTCTTTAAATAAGCATCTATTGGGCAGTCTGGGTACAGAACCAGACCACTTTCCAGAACAAGAACAATTAGTTTGAACTTCAAAATGAACTTAACATTGACTCAGTAAAATGCCACCTGGTACTATTAATTCAGCTATGATCAGCTAGCATGTGACCTATGCACCAACCATTTATTAAAGTTTTGGGTAATAACTAATGTATAAGACCTGCTTTTCCCATGTTTATGGGATAGTAATGTGTGTCATAGCAGACAAATCGAATCTTCACAGACAAGTCGAATCTTCACAGACAAGTCGAATCTTCGAAGAATGTGACATGCAAAGACAGCATTAACCCTTTATTATACAATGGCGACTTTTGACGACCTTGAGAAAGAAGTCTTTTGAAAACATTGTGGGAAAAGGAGAAACTGCTGGTAACCAGCTTTTTGTCCTTTTCCCACAATGTTTTCTCTCCTCTTTGATACAAATTTCAAATTTTCAGTCACTTTTATTTTATTGTCTGCAAATACTTTTAATTTGAACCACTCTATAAATTCGCCTTTTGGTTAAGAGTTAAGCTTACACAAAATGCTGATCAAGGGAAATAAATCCTGTCTGCTCATTACAGAAACTTGTACTTGTCACCATGTATCTCCTCTGTAAACAAACTGCCGTAACATTAATGGTGTTCTGTATTGGAAGTTATTTGTTGTCTGCAGATACTTTCAACATGAACTAGCCAAAAATTTCGTAAACATGTTGTCTGGTAAATGGTCAACTGTACCTCATAATAAACATTTTAACAACTATCACAAAGAAAGATTTTGGGAAAAAAAGCAGGAAATAGTGAAAAGGCTGGTAATTAGCAGTTTCTCCTTTTTCCACAATATTTTCTACCTCATGAAGAGCAAGTTCCATCTGATTTGGGGCTGCTTTGTAACAGTCGACCAGAGTAAAGTTTTGTCATTCGGGAAGAAAGATAAGGGCTGAAATAATGATTTTAACCCTTATCCTGTTAAATAACTAATTGGAAACTTTCAAGTAGGTATAAAATCATGAATGATGCTTGTTCAAAGTTATTTTGTGATGGAAAATATATTCCAATTGGACAGTGTAGATCCCAAATCAGACTGCATATTCTGTGTAGTTTGATCTTGATCTACACTGTCCACAAAATGTCAGTGAGTCGCCCTAAGCAGGCTAAGGGTTAACCCTTTACCAAACACCAAAATTTTAGAATGGTCAAAATTGAAAACACATGCTGATGACAAATTAAATGTAACTCAAAAATTGAAATTTGTTTCCAGCAGGATAGAAAACAATGTGGGAAAAGGAGAAAATCCTGGTTACCTGCATTTTCTGCTTTTTCCACAATATTTTCAAAAGGCTTTCTATCTCCGGGTCGTAAAAACCAGGTTTGTTTGGTAAAGGGTTAAGAGAAAATGGTTGCCAAATGCTGGAGATGTTGCAAATGCTCTGATAACAGATTTTCTTCACATGTATCTTTTTTTTCTGTCTGGAAAATTGGAGAGAAATTGCCTGAATTCAAAACACCTTCATATTTATCTGATTACCTTTAAAATTGATGTCACTTGCAGGATGTGGTTATACATTATGCAACAAAGACCGTTTTACTTCCTTGTTTAACTCTTTACCATACAGTCTCGAGCTGTAAGCAGCCTGAGAAAGAAACATTTTGAAAATATTGAGGGAAAAGGAGACAGTACTGGTTACTAGCATTTTTCGCCTTATTCCACTATGTTTTCTATCCTAAAACATGCAAATTCCATCATTTAAGCTACTACCTTTAAGGTCTGTAACCCCAAACTCGTCAGTAAATATTGTGTGACATTGATGTTTTTGTATAGGCTATTCAGCTGATCTGGGCAACTTCCTTCTTTTACCCTTATCTTGCTAAATAACTCAAGATATATTTTCAATTCGATAGTAAAAACGGAAATGTTGCTATTTCAAACTTACGTTTTGGGCAATAATTATTATCTCCATATCAAATCGTGTTGAACCAAGATCAGATTGCACCTTATATGCAGTCTGATCTTGACCTACCCTGTCTGCAAAAGGTCAGTGGGTCGCGCTTAGACTGCTATGGGTTAACACTTAGGCTGCTAAACCTGACTCAAGGACCTTTTGCAGACAGTGAATATCAAGATCAGATGACACAGAATGTGCAGGTTGATCTTGACTCTACACTATCCAATAATACAATATCTTTCCGCCAAAATAACCTTTGAAATAGCCAAGTCTTGGATTTTACCGTCAGTTCAAAAGTTTCATGTTAGTTATGAAGAAGGATAAGAGGCTGTAGACTGGCTATGGTACTCATCGGTAAATATATAGAGGATACTTGTTTTTTTCAGTGAAAGATCGAAATTTATTTCATCGAGTGGACACCATCGGTAATATTTTCACGAGTGGCACAGCCATGAGTGAAAATATTACTGATGGTGTTCATGAGATGAAATAAATTTTGATCTTTCACTGAAAAAAAAACAAATATTCTATTTATTTCATGCTTTTAACCCTTTCTAGGAGGAGCTTTATCAAAATCCAGTGAAATTCTTTTCCGTTATTCCCTGTTGCGTACCCCTCCCGCATAGAAATGCATTACAATATTACATTAAGCGTGAGAAATGTAAGGTAAATGACGTCATATTTCCCATCTGGTTGTGAGAAACGCGCAATTTACCTGGGCATCAAGAAGGTGAAAATCGGTATTTTCACTGGTAGTACCAGTGTAAGATCGAAAAATATTTTCACTGCTATTTCTCAATATCCTACCGGAAAGCATGAAATGTAACATGTAACATTGAGTTTTTCTGCAGCTTCATTGTAATAATAATGTCTTGTAAAGGGTTAACCCATTACCACACGATCTTTACTTTTGAGGGCCCTGAGAAAGAAGCCTTTAGAAAACATTGTGGGAAAAGGAGAAAATGCTGGTAATCAGCATTTTCTCCTTTTCCCACAATGTTTTCTACCCTTCACAAAACAAATTTCAAATTTTCAGTCACTTTTATTTTGTTAACGTTGTCTGCGAATGCTTTCCATTCGGTAAGGCCAATATTTTGTCATTTGGTTATGGGTTAAAGTACTTTATTGTGGTTATATCCTAGTGAACAATACCTTATCACTGGTATGTTTGCAGAATGTGCTGATAAGCCTACTTAGATAGATAAAGTGACCCATTTTCTGTGAAACCTGGCTATGTAACATGAGCAGACATTCCTAAATTTTTTACCCTTGAATTCTTTACCAAAAGAAACAAGAATTAAATCTTAATTAATCCTTTACCACACAATGACAAGTTTTAACACCCCAGAGAAAGAAACCTTTTGAAATCATTGTGGGAAAGGGAGAAAAAGCTGGTGACCAAATTTCAAACTTAAGAAAGTTCAAGGTTTTAGCAGACAAAAAATGAGAAGTGACTCAAAAATATAGAAGTTGTTTTGGAATGGTAGAGAACTTTCTGGGAGAGGTAAAACTCTGTTTTTACAACATGCAGTTTCTCATATTTCCACAGTGTTTTCTAGAGTCTGCTTCTGTAGGGTTTTTTATACTCAGGACCCTTTGGCATTAAGGATCTACATCTGAAAATGTTGAATCTACGTTCCCCATGCATTGTCAAAAACCCATGCAATTTCAGAGATTTTTTTTATCTCATTGAATCACTGCATTATCTTCCGCTAGATGGGATTCTACAAATACTCATCTATCTAATTTGGCCGTCCTGGGTACAGAACCGTACTATTTTTCTTATGCGACAACCGTTACTTTGAATTTCAAACTAAAATGTTTACTCAATAAAACGTTACCTGGTGCGATTCATTCAGCTATGATCAACAGTTTAACCCTTTCCCAAACAACAAACTTTTGGACTAGACCAAATTGAAAGCTTTTGCAGACGACAATTCAACCCTTGTTGAAAAGATGATTTCTGTGTATGATAGGGCAGAAAACATTGTGGCAAAAGGAGAAAATGCTGGTTACCAGCATTTTCTCCTTTTCCTACAATGTTTTCAAAAGGCTTCTATTCCAGACCCGTAAAAACCAGGGATTGTTTGGGAAAGGGTTAAAGAAATCTGGAGCTAAAACAAACCTGATTTTTCCTCAAACGTATTGATAAAAGCCATTTTCTCTATTGCTACTTTATAGCGCGTATAACTACAGTCTCCCCAATATCAGGGAAAGTGATGCGTCATATAAGACACTTGGAACCTTCGAAGAATATGACATGCACAGACAATGTGAATCACTGTATTTGGTAGATCAGGGCAAGATCAGTCCATTTTCCATTTGATCTGATCCTAGACGGACTATTGGTACAAAAACACATTGTGCTGACCAAAGTAGCTGACAGGTTTAAAATGAAGGAAGAGCTTACAGATCTAAGAGGAGTTATTAATTGTTGTGGAAATTGATATATATTTAAAGGTGGCCCTTCAGATTTTGGGACGATTTTACAAAAGTGCAAAATCATCCTGATACTCCCAAAGCCTTTTAATTTTCATTCATAAAACCCCAGTACTAAGTCGAAAAACCGTCCAACAACACGAGAAATTAGAGATTTACTACGGCCCAGGTTGACACCAACGGGAGACACATTCTATTTTTAGATGATCAATTCGCTCATTTACTTACAGGAATGCACAGAAGAAGCTTCAAACATTTTGTCCGAAGAAGACATTATGGAAAATAATCATTACATGTTTGTTATGATAGGGAATTTAAGGGTTATGAGTCATGTGCCAGTCACTTGACATTCCCACAATGCTTTATTGATTTTTGGCGCAAAATCTAAAAATAGCTTAAGAGGCTACGCTTTAAGGGAATACCATAAAATTTTTTTTTTTTTGTAATTTTATGAATCTTAATTATTGATGATTTGTATTATTTTTTCATATGAATTTCAGTGATATATATATTTTTCAATTTGGTAAGATGTAAAAATTCTAAATACCCACCTTTAAGAGTTTTGCTTAGTTGTTGAAGAAATAAAAGCCCACTGGGACAGTAGCCGACTAGGGCAAAAGCCCTTTTAGGCTTTTGTCCCAGTGGGCTACTGTCCTAGTGGGCTTTTGTCCTTGTGGGCTTTTGTCCTACACAAGTCTTAGTGCCCTATTGAGGGTAATTTCAGATTATGAAATGGATGTGAATCAAAGTGCTGTCAGTACTGTAATTGGTAGAAACTGAATGACCACACTGTGGCTTGAAAATCATAAACCAAATAGTAGATTGTTGAACTGTGTAAGAGAAGGAACCCCTTTTATCCTGGATATGAATCTTGACAATTTGAATCTGGAATTCTGTAATTCTTTTTCTTGCAAAACACTGTTTGAAAAACGTCTGAATTTAGCGATAAATATGTTTATTTATAGATGGTTTCCTTTGGGCCCTTTCAACATTATTTCAGCCATATCATGGCAACAGGCTGCTTATTCCTATTATGTCAATGTATTTCAACTGTACTGGATTAGGGCTCCTGAAGTGTCTCTTGTACATGAATAACAGCCACAACTAACCTTTTTATTAGGTTGGTAAGTTTTTGTACCCTTTATGACTGCAGATTTTTAGGATAAGTTAAAATTTTCACAAATAATACAACACACAGTCCCTTATTGCTCATCATATTGAAGACGGGCAACCTGATTAACCCTTTACCACACAATGCCCACTTTTGACGAACCTTTGAAAGAAGCCTTTTGAAAACATTGCGGGAAAAGGAGAAAATGATGGTATCCAGCATTTTCTCCTTTTCCCACAATGTTTTCTCTCCTCTTCCATACAAATTTCAAAATTTCATTGACTTTTATTTTAACCCATTACCACTCAATCACTCCTTTTGATGACCCTGAGGAAGAAGCCTTTAGCAAACATTGTGGAAAAAAGAGAAAATGCTGGTAATCAGCATTTTCTCGTTTTCCTACAAAGTTTTCTACTGTTCAAAAAACAGATGTTTAATTTTCAGTCACTTTTATTTTGTCGTCTGTAAAATTTATGCTTTCGATTTGGACAAACTTAAAATATTGTCATTTGGTAATGAGTTAATGTCTGCAAATGCTTTCAATTTGGACCAGCCTAAAATTTTGTCGCTTGGTAAAGAGTTAACCCATTACCACACAATCCCTACTTTTGACGCCCCTGAGAAAGAACCCTTTTGAAAACACTGTGGGAAAAGGAGTAAATGCTGGTAACCAGCATTTTCTCCTTTTCCCACAGTGTTTTCTACCCTTTCAGAACAAATTTCAATTTTTCAGTCACCATCATTTTGTCGTCTGCAAATGCTTTCAATTTGGACCAGTCTAAAATTTTGTTATTTGGTGAAGAGTTAAGCCATGATACTTGGAAATATTTCTTTTATTTCAGCAATACCAGAGCATGAGTTTTTCATTAGTTTACCTGGGAGGGCTTTTTTGAAAAGTTTGAAGTTGGTTGTGGCTTCACCATTGTGCAGCAGAAAATTTGCTACGCATTTCAGGTGTAAAATTTGATAAACTGTCCTAAAATCATCTGGACTGGGTACTGGTCTCGATCTTTCAACTGAAAATATTGATGTTTCAATAAAGGACCAGTGTAATTTCATTAAACTGGTAGCCTATCATCCCATCTTTGTATCAAACTGTCTATTGGACGGATATGAGAGATATATAACAGGAATCATTTTAACCCTTTACAACACAATGATGACTTTTAATGACCCTGAGGAAGAAGCCTTTTGAAAACATTGTGGGAAAAGGAGAAAATGATGGTAACCAGCATTTTCTCCTTTTCCTCCGAAGTATTCTACCCAACCAAAGGAAAATTGCACCATTTGAGCCACTCTGAAATTGTCGTCTGCAAAAATGCTTTCCGTTTGGATAGGTCTAAAATTTTGCAGTGTGGTAACATTGGGATTCCTGTCTACAAAATGATATTAGGGTAAAAATAGAAGGTATCCAATAATAGTTTGTTTCTGTATTAAAGTTTTGGAAAATCCCTGTTTTTGAATCAGTTACCTGACTGGTCACACACTGGATATCTTTTTGTGTCGATTGTTTCTTACAAAATTTGTGAATTTTGTATCCATTTCACATTCCAGCTGTAATATGAGTATTAAGTTGTCAGTGATTATTTCACAATTTGTGCAATTGATGCATATTTCTATGTGATCTAACACACTGTTTTCCAGGTCTTGGTAACTGACCTTCAATCTGATACATCGAAAAGGAAGAAAATTTAATGGAAAGATATATGAAGCAGTGCAATGGCCAAGAGTAAACAATTCTGGTGCTTAACCCATTACCACACAATCCCTACTTTTGACGCCCCTGAGACAGAAGCCTTTTGAAAACACTGTAGGAAAAGGAGAAAATGCTGGTAACCAGCATTTTCTCCTTTTCCCACAGTGTTTTCTACCCTTCTCAGGACAAATTTCAATTTTTCAGTCACCTTTATTTTGTCGTCTGCAAATGCTTTCAATTTGAACCAGTCTAAGATTTTGTCGTGTGGTAAAGAGTTAAGAATGCAATTGAATTTGAATCGTAATTTTTAAGTCTTTCCCACACAACAGAATTTTAAACTGCTCTTAATCTTTTTTTAGATTGTAGAAAACTGTTGGAAAGGAGAAGATGCCGATTTCCATCATTATTCCTGTTTTCCACAATGTTTTTATCAGCTTCATTTTTGAAGGGTTTAAAGGTGGGTATTTAGAATTTTCACATCACACCATATTAAAAAATATATATATCATTGAAATTTATTTGAAAAAACAATACAAATCATCAATAATTAAGAATCATAAAATTACAAAAAAAATTTTTTTTGATGGTATTCCCTTTAAAGGCTATGTAGCCTCCTGAGCTATTTTTAGATTTCGCGCCAAAAATCAATAAAGCATTGTGGGAATGTCAAGTGACTGGCACGTGACTAATAACGCTTAAATTCCATTGCATAACAAACATGTAATAATAATTTTCCATAATGTCTTCTTTGGACAGATGTTTGAAACTTCGTCTGTGTTTTCCTGTATTTAGATGAGAAAATTGATAATCTAAAAATAGAATGTGTGTCCCGTTGGTGTCAACCTGGTCTGTGATAAATCTCTAATTTCTCGTGTTATCAGATGGTTTTCGACTACTGGAGTTTTATGAATGCAAATTAAAGGCTATGGGAGTATAAGGATGATTTTTTTGCATTTTTGTAAAATTTTCATCCCAAAATCTGAAGGGCCACCTTTAAAGATGTGATTGTTCGGTAAATGTTTAAAAGAAAGAAAATTATTTTGAAGTTGACATTTTATCATTGTTCAGTAACTCAAATTGTTGTCACTCACAAAAATTGATTTTCAAACAAAGTAAATACATGTAGTCGCTAACTCTCTCTATCATTTGTGCACCCTCTCCCCGCTTTTAAAATTCATTTTCCACATAGAAAATACAAGTAATCAGCAAGATTTTTGTATTTGTACTGTAAAAGTTTGGTATGCTGTTATTTACAGTATAACTGTAACAAGGGATAACTTAAAAACATTTTTAACATTTCTAAATAAGTATTCATTTTTAACATTTCTAAATAAGTATTCTTTTTTAACATTTCTAAATAATTATTCTTTAGCTCAGTAGTGCCAGCTCTGATCCTGAAGGTTGAGGGCAAATTGGGCAAAACTTATATGTATGTATGTGTGTATATGATTCCTCTTTTCAGAATTTTCGCATTTCTACCCACAAAAAAATTATTCTAAAAGGTTATTTTTTTGGTTTATTCATTTAAATTAACCAGGCTATGGATTATTTAAACAAACATAATTCAGCCTAGACCCGATTAAATTTTTCTGGCTCAATTACGTTTTTTTTTTAAGTGCTTTCAATTTGGACCTGTCTGAAATTTCATTGTTTGGTAAAGAATTAACAACTTTACCCACAATACCCACCTTTTCCCACAATACTTTCTACCCTGCTGGAAAAAAATTTCAATTTTTGAATTATGTTTATTTTTTCATGTGCTTTCAATTTGGACCTGTCTGAAATTTCATTGTTTGGTAAAGAGTTAACAACTTTACCATACAATCCCTGGTTTTCACGACTGGAAGAAGCCCTTTGAAAACTTTGTTGGGGAAAAAGGAGAAAATGCTGGTAACCATTAATCTCACCTTTTCCCACAATGGTTCCTACAAATTTTACCTTTTAATTCATTTATTTTTGTGGTCTGCTAATGCTTTAAAATGGTCGAAAATTTTGTTGTTTGGTTAAAGGCGGCCCTTCAGATTTTGGGACGAAAATATTACAAAAATTCAAAAATATCATCCTGATACCCCCAAAACCTTTTAATTTTCATTCATAAAAGCCCAGTATTCAAAAACTGTCCGACAACACGAGAAATTAGAGATTTAGTACAGTCCAGATTGACGCCGACGGGAGACACATTCTATTTTTAGATGACCAATTTGCTCATTTACATACAGGAATTCACAGACAAAGTCTCAACCATAGCGTCCAAAGAAAACATTATGATAAATTATTATTACATGTTCATTATGTAATGGAATTTAAGCATTATGAGTCATGTGCCAGTCACTTGACATTTTCAAAATGCTTTATTGATTTTTGGCGCTAAATCTAAAAATACCCTAATAGGCTACATAGCCGTTTAAGGGAACACCATCAAAAAAACTTCTTTTTTGTAATTTTATGAATCTTAATTATTGATGATTTGTATTATTTTTTCATATGAATTTCAGTGATATATTTATTTTTTAATTTGGTGAGATGTAAAAATTCTAAATACCCACCTTTAAGAATTATGAGAAGTCTTGACACTGAAATGATCAATTTTTAGAAAATCATGAATGGAATGTGAATGAGGGGGGACTAATTAAGGATTCCTGAATGGGTCAAGATGTTTACCCACTATCTACCTGTCTGATAAATCGTGTAATGACTGGATTATAGGCCGTGTAATTAAAGACCAATGGTCAAGAATTTATCCCTGGTCAAGGATACTGATACAGCAGATTACAAACAGAAATGGTCTGTGTGTCTGACAGTGGAATGTTTATTGTGGAATGAATACATGTGTAGTCTGGAATGATTCTTGTGGATGTTTTAATTCATTGTGGATTATTAATTTCTAACTTTAAGATCAGTCCATTGTGATATATGAGTAAGTAAACTATTTATCAAAGGATTGTATTTTAGACTAGTCCCAATTCAATGCATTTGCAGACGACAAATTCAGTGTAGCTCAGATGATTAGATTCGTCTCTGAAAGGTTAGAAAACTTTGTGGGAAAAAGAGAAAATTCTGGTTACCAGCATTTTCTCCTTTTCCCATAAGGTTTTTATAAGCTTTCTATTTCAGGGTCATTGAAAGGTCATTAAAACTTGGGATTGTATGATAAAGGGTTACACTGAGTTTTTGTAGTCCTTTCCTCTTTGCAAGCCAAGGCTGATGACCCACTACACAGTACTCTACCCTTCGTGGATCGAGCTTGATTTTTACATTCCCCCGATACGCTTTCTCATTGGATGCATCTAGCTCTAGCTGCAACGAATGAAATCGCACATAGCATTTCATCTTTGATAAAAATAGAACAAGGTCGCTACCTTTCGAATAGAAGGTAAACATGGAAACCCATGTGGATGTCTGCTTATCGCTTCATGTGTATTCGTAAGCGCTTTGTAAAATGATATTTCATTTGCGTTTAGAAATATGATGTAAAGGGGGGTAATAACCAGCATCCATTATAGAGGGCGCATCACAGGAATCTCGAAATTGGGCTCAATCAGCCAAGGTAAGATCCACATAGTGATCATAACCATGGCTCGCGAAGATGTCAAACTTCAGGAAAATGTCTTTCGAAAACATTACGAGAGACGGAGAAATTGGTGATCAGCATTTTTTCCATTTCTACCAATTATTTCTTTTCTTGCAACGATAAGTTCTGTCATTTAACCCATTACCACACAATCCCTACTTTTGACAACCCTGAGAAAAAGGGCTTTTGAAAACATTGTGGAAAAAGGAGAAAATGCTGGTAACCAGAATGTTCTCCTTTTACCACAATTTTTTCTACCCTTTACAAAATAAATTTCAAATTTTCAGTCACTTTTATTTTGTCCTATGGAAATGCTTTTGATTTGAACAAGCCTAAATTATTGTCGTTTGGTAATGAGTTAAGCATATTGATATGTGGTTTAAGATGGAACTCTACAAAATGTATTGTCTGATCTTTGATGTACACTTTTAGCTTTAATCAGACATCATTGACCAAAAAAGCCCCTTGATTCTTGAAGTTGTCATTCCTCTCCCATTGGGATTGTTTCGATGATGGTAATATGGGAAAGCAGCCAGTGACTTGGAAAGAAAATTGTGCGAAGTCCTTGTAAAAGAGACTCCAGGAAAGCATGGATAGGTGCACTGGCTGCTGAGATATGACTGAAATAATGTTGAAAATGGCGTTTCACACCATACGATCAATCATGTTTACTCTTTGCCAAACAACAAAATTTTAGACAAGTTGTAATTGAAAGCATTTGCATACGACAATAAATATGGCTGAAAAATTTGTTGTTGGAAGGGTAAAATTTATTGAGGGAAAAGGAGAAAATGCTGGATACCAGCATTTTCTCCTTTTTCCACAATGTTTTTAAAAAGGCTTTTTTCTCAGGGTTCTTATAAGGTGAGATGTGGTAGAGGGTTAAAACCATGCTTCTAAAGATGTAACACCCGAGTCATTCTAAAGTAAGTAGCAGATTTGTATAAAAAGTGGTATTTGAAAAAGTGATAATTAGAAAGTACCTTGCAACAATAACTAATTAACCCCCATGCTTTGACTTTGCTATCACAATGTGTGTGTTCAGAAATGATTTGGCAAAGTTAGAGAACACCCACTAAACTGTTTAACCCTTTACCACACAGTCTAATCATCCTCTTGAAAACAGTGTGGAAAAAGGAGAAAAGGCTGGTAACCAGATCGTTTTTACCCTATCACAGACCAATTGCATCATTTGAGTCACATTAATTTTGTCATATGCAAATGCAAATATGCAAATGCTATCAATTTGAATGAGGTCTACCCTGTCCTAAACAACAAATTTTAAACTTTTCGAGACGACAAATTCAGGAATTGGTACATGTACAGATGAGCTTTAGGTCTCTAATAGGGTAAAAAACTTTGTGGGAAAAGGAGAAAATGCTGGTTTCCACCATTTTCTTTTTTCTCAGTCTGTTCTCAAGTCTTTCTAATACCTTCCTGAACCAGGGATTGTTTGGTAATAGTTTAAGATTTGGTTGTATGGTAAAGGGTGAACAAAAGCAGGGAGGATTCTGAATATTTGACAGGTTTCAAAGCAAATATACTTGGCATTGTTGTTTGTGGTATTTATCTCTGAACTTTAAATTCTAAGACTGCAAAATAACTAAGTTAACCCTTTACCAAACAATCTGGGGGTTTTCACGAAACTCAGATGGAAGCCTTTTGAAAACATTGTGGGAAAAGGAGAAAATGTTGGTAACCAGCATTTTTTCCTTTTCCCACAAAGTTTTCTTCCCTTCCAAATCAAATTTCAATTTTTCAGTCGCATTTATTTTGTTATCTGCAAATGCTTTTAATTTGGACCAGTCTATAAATTTGTTGTTTGGTACAGAGTCAGACCTTTACTACAATGGAGAATTTTAACTCTTTACCACACAATTCCGACTTTTAACGACCCTAACAAAAGAAACCTTTTGAAAACATTGTGGGAAAGGGAGAAAATTTCAAAATTTGAGTTTCATTCATTTTGTTGTCTGCAAATGCTTTCAATTGAGACTAGTCTAAAATTTTGTTGTCTGGTAAAAAGTTAAAGACCCTGAAGAATGCTTTCTGAAAACATTGTTAACCCTAACAAAAGAAACCTTTTGAAAACATTGTGGGAAAAGGAGAAAATGCTGGTAACCAGCATTTTCTTCATTTCTCACAACATTTTCTACCCTGCTGGATACAAATTTCAATATTTGAGTTTCATTAATTTTGTTGTCTGCAAATGCTTTCAATTTAGACTATTCAAAAAACTTTGTTGTCTGGTAAAGAGTTAAAGACCCTGAAGAGGGCTTTCGGAAAACATTGATAGAAAAGGAGAAAATGCTGGTAACCAGCATTTTCTCCTATTCTCACAACGTTTTCTACCCAGTCTAAGGCAGAAATAGTCATTTAGAGACATTTTGCTTTTTGTTGCTTGCGATTGCTTCGATTTTATCCAGTCAAACATTTTGTTGATTGTTTTAAAGTTTAGGGTTTTCCCTGGACTTTCTTACTTGGGGTCATTTGTCCTCCTTCAAATGAATAGAAGAAGGCAATACCAGAAAATATGGTGGGAAACAAGGAAGTTCTTATAAATTGAGTATTTCTGTATTTTCTGCTTTTCCCACAATATTTTCAACAGCATTCCTACCCTAGGGTCATCAGAAACACAGGACTGTGGTAAAATGTTCAATTTTGATTGATTGGCTGATTGGATGGTGTTTTACGCCACTTTCAACATTATTTCAGCCATATCATGGCAACAGCTCACATTTTCATATATTTCTTGGATTGTACCAATAATCAGGCAGGACTCTGAAATGTCTTGCCCAAGGACACTCCTATGAAAACCAGAGCAAATCCACTCTTTCCTTAACTCAGCTTATTCCATACCTACATCTAGCCTCATCCGTATAACAGTTGTTTCTATTTGAATTGCAAATCATGTGATATTGTACATGGGATGCCAATGTCATTCGTTTAGCAAAGACATAAACAACCTCAATGAAGTTAAACACATTCTGTCTATCTGTCTGTGAAAACTGACTGTCGGTGGAATTAGTGAAACATGTTAAAAATGAATGTACAAACTGTTTGTCAACTGAAATTTTTCGATAGAAAATTGAAACTAAGGTTTTCTTTTGTAAGAGGAGCCTAACAATTTTCAGAATGGTAAACTGGAATATTTCCTGGCGATGAATGTAACGATCTGCTAAATATCAATCCACCAGATACAGCCAAGGGAATTGATGGCTCCCATCACCAGGGTCCGTATCCACCAACCGTTCTTAAGAACATTCTTAGGCTTATTCTTCAGGATTTTGTCAATGTGAAAGTAACAGAACTTCTGATCGGCTAAACCAATTGGTTTAGCCAATCAGAAGTCCTGTTACCTTCACTATCAGAAAATCTTGAATATTTAGACAAAGAACGTTCTTAAGAATGGTTGGTGAATACGGGCCCAGAAGTATGCAGAATGGAAGATCCAGTTTTGTTTGAACCCAGGGCCTCCAGGTCAGATTAGTCCCATACATCACCACCGAGTCACACATCACACACCCAAAACATTCAGTTTTATAGCTATTCCACTTACCTATAATGTGTTGTTAGGCAATATTTTAAGAAAGAAAAACATAGTGGTAGGAGAGGCTTATCAGTAAATTGGGGAAACTTGAGTAGATATTTCAAAATGTTAACCATTTACCACACGACAAAATTTTAGCCTTGTCCAAATTGAGACGAAACTTTCAATGTGGCTGAAATGGTGCAATTTTTTTTGTAGGGAAGAAAACATTGTGGGAAAAGGAGAAAATGCTGGTTTCTAGCATTTTCTCCTTTTCCGACATTGTTTTCAAAAGGCTTTCTTTCTTAGGGTTGTTGAAAGTTGGCATTTTATGGTAAAGGATTAAACCTGAAGGAGGCTAGTTGATTCGTTCTTCAGAGAAATATTCTTAGAATATTCTTCCAAAGAAAATGTCAAATCTCGTGCTGTTTCAAGATAGGGTAGGTATGCAGAAATGCATTAACCCTTTACCAAACAATCCCTGATTTTCAGGACCCTGACAGGGAAGCCTTTTGGAAACATTGTAACTGTACCATTGTCTCCCCTGAATCTTGAAATCAAAATAATTATATTGTCTCCCATTATGGTTAGTAAAACTCATCTAAATAATGGGCTCTTACTTTACTCCTTTTTTCTACAATATCATTCTGACCAATGTAGAATTTCTAAAATTCTAAGACATTAATACAACACTAGGTCATGGATTTTTTTTTTGATAATAATGATCTTCAGAGAGGCTTTTCCTTGATACACAATATTGTTGGTGATGTTGATAGTAAAATGGTATCAAAAAAAGTTTCTTCAGCAGTATCTGTAAAAAGTCTTGAGTGTGTGATTAAGGGTTAGTGGTGCCCATGGTTGTGAGGTAAAGTGTCCGCTTTACAACCAAAAGGTCCTGAGTTGAAGACCTGGGAGCAGGTGTCAACTTACAGATTTTTCATTGGCCCATACATTCTGCGCGAGTACTAGTGTAGTTCCCAGGCAGCAGAATCGAGAGAGATTAGCGTGATTTTTAAAAACTTGTTTCTCAAATGATGTGAAATAAATATGTTGAAACTAAAAACTAATGGTTAACAGAATTATGGTGATAGGCAGAAAATTGGTCAGCAGTATTTTTTTTCTGAATGATGGCTTTGAAAGGCTTCTTCCACATGGAAATGTTCAGTGTTTCCTCCAAGTGAGTTGCTTTTAATGAGAGTTGCAAAGAGATTTTTTGACTAATTGAAAATGAGATGAAAAACAAGTAGTTTTAATTGAAAATTTTAATGCAATTAGGGTACTAGATCTGTGATGTATATCTGTAATTAAGTCCATGATTTCAAAGCATTTTTCAGCACATTAATGCTGTACAGGGATTTAGGATCAAAGTAAATAAAAAAGGTAATTGCACAATTAATGTTTACATATCAGTGTTAATAAATGGTTTTATGGAGCTGATCATGACTCTTTACCACATGATGCCCGAGTTTTAATGAACCCCAAGGAAAGATGGTTTTGAAAAGACTCTGGGAAAAGGAGAAAATGCTGGTAGTTCATACTCAATTTTATCAATTGAGCTATGCTTTAATTGTCTGTCTGTGCATACTTTCAATTTGATCAAATCGAACATTTTGTCATTTGTAAAGGTTTAAACTTTTTATCCTGCAAGCTTTGTTAATACAATCATGTTGTACCACGCTATCCCGACTTTTAACAACCCTCTAAGAGAGAAGCCTTTTGAAAACATTGTGGGAAAAGGAGAAAATGCTGGTAACCAGCATTTTCTTCTTTTTCCACAACCTTTTCTACCCTTCCCAAGTCAAATTTCAATTTTTTCAGGCACATTTTTGTTGTTGTCTGCAAGTGCTTTCAGTTTAGACAAGTCTAAAATTTCGTCGTTTGGTAAAGAGTTAAATTGACACTTAGGCGTTTAAGTGCAATTTCGTGGGCTTTTATGGCAGGGTAGCTGAGTAGTTAGCTTATCTGACTTGTGACCTGGTAGTTGCAAGTTAGGTGCACATGTGAGGCAAACTTTCTTTCTAGTGATTTTTTGCCCCTCACCTTAGATGCATGTGAGAAAAGTGGTCATTGGTATGGAAAGAAAGTTGTGGCAGCAGTAGTGTGAGAATGGCAGGAAGCATATGTGTAGGTGCACTGATTGCAGGGATTTGAGCCAAACACGTATTGTAGCGTAAAACTTCAAAGAAGCAAATAGAGCAAGATCAAGCTTTACAGAAAAAAGCTGAGTCTGATCTTGGATCTACATGGTCCCATACAGTGAAATCTCGGCAAAGAATGATTTTTAACCCATTACCAATCCCTACTTTTGACAATCTTGAGAAAGAAGTCTTGGAAAACATTGTGGGAAAAGGAGAAAATGCTGATAGTACAGCATTTTCTACTTTCCCCACAATGTTTCCTATCCTTCACATAACAAATTTCAAATTTTCAGTCACTTTTGTCATCTGCAAATGCTTTTGATTTGGACAAACCTAAAATTTTGTCGATAATGGTAAGGAGTTAAAATTTACAATTAACTGTGTACCTGGAAATTAGAGAAAAAGCAAATAATCTTTGCTTTAATTCCAATCCATTTTGTCAGTTATGTTTGTTATTCTATTAATTCGTCTTTAAATGCTTTAAATTTGATGATTAAATATGTTTAAACTACATAAAAGTTTGATAACATTCATGTGCGTGGAAATAAAGAATTAACTGTACACGCAACTAACCTTGGATATCGAAATGAGCATGAACAAGTTTCCTTGGAATTTCTGTATATTATATTTGATCTTGATGTCTTTTAAGGGCAAAAATGAATTTAACATGTCCATATAAATAGCATTTGCATTTTCAAATGAAATAAAAAGTTAAATATTGCTCAAAAACTACAAGATTTCCTTGAAATAGTAAAAAACATTGTGGGAAAAGGAGAAAATGCTGTTTACCAGCATTTCCTCTTTTTCTCACAGTTTTCAGAAGTCATTTTCATAAGGGGCCTTGAACTCTTTACCACTACAGGATTTTAGACCGGTCTAAATTTACCCCTTTACCAAACGACAAAATATGATACTGGTCGAAATTGAAAGCATTTGCAGACGACAAAATAAAAGTGACTGAAAATTTGAAATTTGTTATGTGAAGAATAGAAAACATGGGAAAAGGAGAAAATGCTGGTAACCAGCATTTTCTTCTTTTCCCACAATGTTGTCTGAAGGCTTCTTTCTCAGGGTCGTAAAAACCAGAAATTGTTTTGTAAAGGGTTAAAGCATTTGCAGACGAAAAATTATATGTAGCTCAAATGATTTTATTTGTTTCTGTAAGGTTAGGAAATATATGTTGGAGAAGGAGAAAATGCTGGCATTTTCTCCTTCTCCCACAGCATTTTCAAAATCTTTCTTCCGGGTTATTAAAACTCAGGAGTAAGTGGTAAATGGTTAAGGCCAGTTCCATAAAACCAGTTAACAAAGGTAGAATTTGGGATTGTGTGGTAATGCCCCAGTCACAAATAACAGACTGCCATAGGGCTGCGAGTTTTTCAGAAGATTTTGTCACAACCGACTAGGGACCATGCAGTGACAGTCAGGCGGCAGTTCAATTTTGAGTAACTGTCCAGCAATTTTGACTGGCTGTTCAAAGTTTAGAAAAAAGTTATAATTGGATAGTAATTAACTGGGTAATTTTTGGGCCATTGGAGAGCTCATAGTAATTAGTTGAACACAAATGATGGCACATATCATACGTTGACCTGACGGTAGCCTATGGCAGCACAAAGTCTGAAAGATGTCTGTATGGGCACTGTCTGGTTGCCACCTGATGTCCATCTTGGTGTCACCAAATGTCCGTCTGGTCGTCACCTGTTGCTTTTTTTAACTGAAAAGTGCAAGCACCGCATTTCTGAGGAAATTACCATCTGATGCCATGTTGATTTGTGACTGCTTGAGCAAAATGTCTTGAACTATATAGGGCCATGATGATATCTCAAATTTTTTAATCAGTAAAGTTAGAAGAAATTGTCCCCCGCACCCGTTTTATTTAATGGTTTATACTTGGGATTGTGTGGTTAAGGGTTGGGGTAACATAGGCACACAAGCACTTAGTCATGTTTTTTGATGAGGTTTGGTAACATGAAACTAGATTATGTAAAATGATCATTTATTATTCACACCATCTTCCTTTTTATTTGCCTGTGGGACATGTTTGAGGCCTCTCTCATTAATTTTCCTATTTTAGCACGATAGCACACAATCCTGACTTTTAACGATCCGGAAAGAGAAGCCTATAGAAAACCTTGTGGGAAAAGGAGAAAATGCTGATTACCAGCATTTTCTCCTTTTCCCACAAAGTTTTCTACAGTATCAAAGACAGAAATCATCACTTAACCCGCTTAAACACAACAATGACTTTTAACGACCCTGAGGGAGAGGCCTCTGGAAAACTTTGTGGGAAAAGGAGAAAATGCTGGTGACTAGCATTTTCTCCTTTTTCCACAAAGTTCTCTACTCTAACAAAGAAAAAAATTGCATCATTTGAGCCACTGTTAAGTTACACCTACAAATTCTTTGGATTTGAATAGGTCTATATATTATTGTGGTAAAGGGTTAAGCATCATTAAATTTGTTTTCTGCAAAAGCTTTTTATTTGGCTTACTGCAGAACTGTTTGGGTTAAATTGATAAAGGATCAACCCAAACAACAACAACAACATATTAGAATTGTCCATATTCAAAGCATTTGCAGAGAACAAAATACCGTAATTTGCGTATGTTTTGGGACACCCAAAGAATTGGGACACCAAAAATCGCGAAAATAATTATTTTTCATGACCCAAAGGTTTGGGACATACTAAAAATTGCAAAGTGAGATCGGTAATTTTTTGTTCCAAAGAATTGGGACAGTGAATAGAATCTATCTATTTAGAGACAAAAAAGAAATCTTTCAATCCATTTGAAAACTTTTGTTTGCAGATATTTAATTCGCGTAGATCTAGTTTTATTTCTCCACACATAACGTCGTAAGCATGCTTCCCAACCCTCACGATTTCAATGGGAGTTACCTGATTCAAGACACAAAAAACGATCACCTGACAGTCTAATTTAAACCCAAAATAAAAAAGAAATCCGGCGTAAGTGTAAAAAGGGTGTGATAAACTTCTATCCAAGATTCATAACGTGTATATAACGTGTGTACATCCGAAGTTGACAGAGTTGACACGCATGTAATTCATGGTCAATCGAGTTCAATGTTTATAAATAAAAATCAAGGTACACGATTTTACCCAAGGTTTATCGATCGAAGATCGACGAACCAATCAAATTTGAGATTGGTCCGACCATGTACTTGTCAGAGTGGAATTAACATTGTTCACCTCACGTAAATGTAAGGAGGTAAGATATGTTGTGAATTTATCTACAAATGCAAAATATCATCTTCATTGCGATCCAAAAATGCAGACAATAATGAGTGACGAGTTAATAATCAACAAAAATAATGAGAAAAAGCGAAGTATTAAACCTTTAGTGCTCAAATTAATCGGTGGAATTCCAATCTGTCTAAAAATAGATCACCCTGCAAACCTGACATCAGTGACGTTCCAATATTTCAACGTCCGCAATATTCGAAGGGCTAGCGGCGAGTGACTTTCAGTATGACAGATTGTCGCGTTTGACCATAATTTTTGGGACAGCTGACAAAATAATTATTTTTTGTAGACCAAAGTATTGGGCCACGAAAAAAAATAATTATTTTTTACTGTCCCAAAATTTAAGTAAATTACGGTTAATGTGATTCAGTTTATGTTGAAATAAATACTTGAAAGGTGAGAAAATGTTGTGGGAAAAGGAGAGATTGCTGGTTACCAGAATTTTCTTCCTATTCCCCAACCCCCCCAATGTATAGTAAATGGCCTCATTCTTTGGATCATGATAACACGGAATTATAATGTACATGTAAATAGTTTACCCATAAGTCTTTCCAAATGACAAAATTTTAGACTTGTCCAAGAAAACAAAATAAATATGATTGAAAAAACGGCAAGTTGCTTTTGGAAGGGAAGCAAACTTTGTGAGAAAAGAAAATACTGAGTTAACATACAATTAATTGATGAACTATTTCAAATTAAATGCATCTGCAGGCAACAAACTTTTGTTTTTAAGAGGATTGGATTTGTTTTTGATAGGTAAGAAAAAAATTCTGGATAAAAGACGAAATACTTGCTATCAGCATTTTGTTCTTTTCCGAAACTGTTCAAAGTCCTTCCAGGCAGGTTGGATATTGGTATCATTTGGTATAGTATTTAAGTGCCCAAATAATGGCCAGTCACATATAACGAACTGGTACTGGAATGCTAGTTTTTCAGCAGATTTTGACACTATCATATGGGGACCGAACGGCGACCGCCTGGTGGCAGTTCAATTTGATCGGCGGCAGCTCAGTTTTGAGACACCATCAGATGCCTGTTCAAGGTTTAAAACAAACATATAATTGGACGGCCACTGGACAATTTTTAGGCCATCGGAGAGCCTGTTAACTCATTATTCAGGCTCTGTCATCATAAGGTGATGGCTCAGTGACCAGATGGTAGCCAAACAGTGGCACAAAGTCCAAAAGATGTCTGCACAGGTGCCATTGATGTCCATTCAGTGGCCGCCTAGTGTAATTCTGAACTGAAAAGTGCATGCACGGCATTTCCGAAAAAACTGCCGTCTGGTGTGTGTTTGATTTGTGACTGCTTGTGTCATTTGGCGCCCACACAATGTCTCAAATCTGAGAATCGGCAAAGTTGGAAGATATCGTTCGGGGCCTGTTTTATTTGTGACTTAGGCATAAACCAGTTGAATCTAAAATAAAGTCCCTAGTAAAGTACAATGATTATCAAGGTTTCTTTTGTCTAGAGTTTCTCTGCACAGATTTCTCAGCAAAGTAGACAGTGCAGATCAAAGATAAGACGGCACAAAAGACTTCAAAGACAACAAAAGTTGAGACATGATATCTTATTGTGACCTTTTACCAACCATCTCCAGTTTGTCACCAAACTGTGTGGAGGAAGAAGCCTTTTGCAAACATTGGGAGAAAAGGAGAAAATACTGGTAACCAGCATTTTCTCCTTTTCCCACAATGTATACTACCCTTTCATTGGCAAATCCTATCATTAGAACCATATTTAATATTTGGTGGAAGTGTTTTCAATACGACTCAGTCTATTTAACTCTCTACCGCACAATTCCAACTTTTAATGACCCTGAAAAAGAAGCCATTTGAAAATATTGTAGTATAAGGAGAAAATGCTGGTAGGGAGCATTTTCTCCTTTTCCCACAATGTTTTCTACCCTATCTAAAACAAATTTCAATTTTTGAGTCGCATTTGATTTTCTGCAAGTGTTTTCAATTTGGACAAGTCTAAAATTTTGTCATTTGGCGAAGAGTTAAAGTCTGGTACATAATCATAATTATATAATTGTAGACTTGTCACTAACTAGTGGATAAATGTCTGGAAGGAGTGATACTTTGATGAGAAGTGCCATATAATCTGATTGATGTTTAAGTTATCAGTTGACTGATTTTTTTTTAACTGCCATTTTCAGCATCATTTTAACCCTGTACAACACAATTACGACTTCTGATGGCCCTTTGATGGAGGCCTTTTATAAACATTGTGGGAAGAGGAGAAAATGCTGGTAACCAGCATTTTCTCCTTTTCCCACAATGTTTTCTACTCTTCCCAAATCTAATTTCAATTTTTCAGTCACATTTATTTGTCGTCTGCAAATGCTTTCAATTTGGACCTTTCTATAAATCTGTTGTTTGGTAAAGAGTTAATTCCTGTAATAGTACTGTTTAAGGATATCGTGTAATGCATGTCTGTGACATCAGTCTTCTTGTTTTTGTGGTATTTGTCGAAGACAATACCACAATGAGTTCAAGATTGAATTTTGATAACCATGTATCTTATTTTGTACCGTGAATCTAATACTCCGTCGCGTTTAGGTACACAGCAGTAGAAAGGGATTGAGTTCAAGTAGTTCCCTCTTAAATTTCGCCGGAATATCCCAGATATTTGTAGCTTGAAAATGCTTCAAACACTTTGGAATATCATCACTACGTTCTCTGTCCTAACCACATACATACAGACAAAGCAATGAGTATATGCTCTTTTGTCGCAAAAAAAGCCAGACGGGCTGAAAAACGTAATTTCAAGTGGAATAACTCGGCCCTTTTCAAAAAAAGTCGGTCGTCAATGACACTGATAAATTAATCAACCTCCGAAAGGTCCCGGGCTTTAGCACAAGAATATAAAACTTGGCATAAAGTAGTTCAATTTAAATATGTGAATATTGCCATTTTCTTCATAATTTGCTGCTATCTAGGACGACATTTCAATTTAAATCTTTATTTGCAGATCTTTATTTGCAGATATATGATACATATTTCTACACATGCCAGTGTATCCATTTTGTCATAGCGTACCCAAATTTAGAGTCTATACCGAGTCTATACCGAGACAGCGTACCCAGACTTCGTAGAGTTTTAGTTCAACCATTTTGTGCAAAACCGAAGGAAATAAACCCAGTTTAACTCATTTTTTCTCAGGCAAATGACTTTTACGATGTCACTCAAATATGTAATTTGAAATGGCATATTAAAATACCTTGGGCGAGGCTATCGATCGTTGAGATACTTATTTTTGATTGAAACTAGCTTCTCGTGAAATGATACAAATTTTCCAACTGACCTTGGGCTTTTTCGTTCCAAAACCAATTCGTTCCATTGCTTGTTGGTCCTATGATTGCAGCTACTCCATTTGATTGCTCATGAATATTTATAGATCGAGGTAATAGATCATTTGTCATATACCGTTACTGACGCGTCACCACGAGTTACTTCCCTTTCAACCTGACAATTTTTCCCAATCCTGTATATACCTGAATAGTGAAAGTGTCATATTTTTTAAATGGATTACACACTAAACGCGATAAATGAACTACCCTAAAACGGCTGTGCCGTTAGTTTCATCAGTTATCTTTTTCGAAGACACACACAAAATAGAAACTGTTGTTTTATCGTTTTTTCGGTAGACTTCGAGAGTAAAGCGGTATCATTTATAAGCACTCTCTCCTGCCAGGCGTGTTGATAGAGCTTTTTGAATGCAGACTGCATTAAGCCTTTGGTTACCAAGTGCGACTCAATGACCTTTTGCAGACAATATAGATTCAGATCACACCAGGAAGAACGTGCAGTCTGATCCTAGATCTACACTATCCGATACGGAGATATTTTTCCTCAAGATATTCCTTTGAAATAACTTTTGAGGTTTTACTATCGGCTTTAAAAGTGACATTTAATATATTTAGTAAGATAAGGTTTGACTTAAATTAAACAAATACCCCCTCCATTCCTAAAGAAGTTAGTGCAAGTATACCGTTTAAAGTGGGACCTGTTAACCCAGGTTACATAATGCATTTGAAAAAAAAATGTTTAGGCAGAAAAATGCATCTTTTGGCACCAGTAATTAGAACAGACTTACCCTCCGTCACAGCTTTTAACAATTCCAAACCTTTACAAGTGATAACGTGATAAACACTTAATTATGACACGTGTGTGTTGACTAGTCGGTGCCTAAAAAGAACACAACAGTTTTTCAAATAGATCATCCACTTTGACGGTGAAACACCGAGATCAAACGTACACCCAGCTAACCCTTGACTAGCTTTTCAATAAAAATAAGTATAGCACGTATTCGCTTCCTGAAAATGAATCTGTAACATCTTTTCTTCTAGAGGGAATGGAAGGTTTGAAATTTGAATTAAACTTTGTTATTACGATAGTCAACTTATAAGGTAGTTCAAACAGGAACATGGCAAACATGCAACTATACAGATTTTTAAAAATGTTACTTCAAAGTTAAGATTTTTGCTATAAATTCAAAAATGTTTGATGTCCCAGTTTTTTGTTAGTAGACTGTCTCTGTCTTTTAGCAGATACTGGAACGATTTTTCGGAAAAATTATCACATTAATCAGCGTTAGCGCCAGCTATATTTAGTTTGCGTCCTGTGGACGCAGAGGCTTGAAAATTTGCGTCCTTGAGCTATCATTTCGCGTCTTTGCTACGAGAAGCATTCTAAGACATTCCTTCTTCCAATATTTTGTAAAATTGACAATAAAAAAAAGCGAAGAAAGAAAACAGTTTAATCAGACTGGGTCGGAAAATTATGCCGACGTCGCACATAAGAGAGCAGGTAGGGCAAGGCTATGTTAAGTACCTGGTTAGTAGATTTTTAAAGGGTAAAATATGTAATGTTTTCTCCACAATGTTTTCAGACAGTGAAAGACTATCCACTTTTAATCCCCTCAAAGCAATGAACTGATCATAAAAATCTAATAGGCGAAGCACGAAGCAGATTTTACGATGAAAAATTCCGAACTGGCTCAAGTCTACTAAATTGAAAAATAAAGTGGTTGACTAATGTCAAAGGCAAATAATGCCCTGCCATGTCAACGCTTACCGCCACTCTGGTCTCATGGAAAACAAACTTTTTGCTCACTTTATTTTTTTGGAAGAGAGCTTAAATATTCCAACTTTCACATGTGGTGTACTGCATACTAATCAGGAATCGAGTACGAGATTTATTAGCTGCCTGTGATCCCTTTGTCACACCTTGACTGTGTGTATCCTGCCAGGAATATATGACTAGCATGATAAGCTGGTGTGTAATTAGCGATAACCAGTCTGAAGAGGCTTGCATGCAATGTCTGATTAATGTAATTAATTATTACATCTATTAATTTTAAGTAGGTGATAAAATAGCACCCTGTTGAGCTGCTAGGATGTGTCTCATCGGCGTCTTTGAACTTGAAAGCGGCATGATTGGCGATGCATTACAAAAGGTGCTTTGCGTCCTGTGGACACAGACAGAAATTTTTTCACGTCCAAAGTTAGTTAAATTGCGTCCCAGACGCATTTTTTTGCACCAACGCGAACGCTGCATTAATAGTTTAAATAAATCAAACCACAGATTCCTGGACTTCGAGCCTGTACGTTACAAACTTAGCTACAGAATTATGCAAACATTGGTTGAATAATCAGACATAAAATTAGGAGAGGTCTATTGCAGGTATATTGATGTTATCCCCCTACAACCCATTTTTTATAACACTGAATCTTTCACCAACTCTTTACGAAACAAAGATTTGAGACTTGCCCAAATTGGAAGTCTTTGCAGATAACAATTTGAATGTGGCTTAAAAATGAAATTTTCTTCAGGAAGAATAGCAAGGGAAAAGGAGAAAAGGTTGGTTACTAGAACTTCAACCATTTTCAACAACATTTTTAAAAAAAACTATATTTCTAAGGGTCGTAAAAAACTTGGGTTATGTGGCATAGGGTTTTAAATAGTTACTGCGAATGTTTTCACCCGACGACAACACTTTGGACTTGTCCAGATACTTAGGATATGGAGACAATTGAATAAACATGGGTCAAATGGTTGTAATTGTCTTTTAAAAAGTAAAAAAAAAACTCTTGTTGAAACAGGAGAAAATGCATGTTGCAAGCCCTTCCTTTTTTCCTCAAGTATTTTCGCTCACACTTTGAAAATTAGTTTTTTTCACAAATGTTTATGAACTACATATTGATTACTTTCAGTTTTCGGTTTTTTGAAAGTGTGTGTGTGTGGGTGGGGATGTATTAAGGTTGAGAAAGTGAGACAAATAACAGACAGTGGGACAGATCAGCATGTCTGCCCCCTTTTTACACCGGTCGCTCGAAATACTTTGGTGAAAGGTTGATTAGCTGTTTAGTGTCTTCAGAAAGACAGGGACAGTACATTTAGTGATTTTAAAGTACTATTATCAAACACCCTTGTTGCACTTTCAGGCATGTACCTATTGACGAATAACTTATGTTATCGATCATGGACAAAAGAAACATGGCTTCAGATCAAAATTCAGACCTTCCATAACTTCTTTTAAGCTTCATTTTGAGTATAAAAAATATGTATCTAATGAAGTCTTACCAAAAATAAAAAATGGGTGAAGGGTTAAAACGGTGTTCCTTTGATCTCGGTATCGCACTGCAGAGTGGGTGACCATTAGAACAGCTGTATTGTACTTGCTTCTTACAGATTAGCACACACGTGTCACATTAAATTGACTCTTCTTATCTTTTGTTTCATATTAATTTACCCCTTTGGTTATCATTAATGGTCAGGATTATGAATTTTATACAGGTTTCAGAGGCTAAGTCCGTTCTTAGTCTCTATATGCTCTTTATTTAAATATTTAAATAGGATTTTATAAAATGCATATTTTGTCTGTTTGTGATTTTCTTTTTCAAAGGCAATATCATGAAGTATATTTGAATTGTGTTAGAATTGATTTCCATAGATTTCTTGCTATGTCATTTTCTTTTCAAATTTAAAGGATTTGCGAACGGGACATACGGCATTTGTTACTGAAATAATTCTTTGATTGTCCGGTGTCACGTGATACTGCTGGTGCGCCACTTGCGATAAAATGGAAATATCGCTTACCATCTATTGATTGTAATATTTGAAATTGAATGTAAAAGGCTAGAGATATTTCATAATTATAGTTTTCAGGAACAAACTTAATTTTGTTCGATATATCAACAGGATTTTTCTCTCTATTCGTCATGCATCCTACTGCTTCTTCCTCATGATCAGAAGGAGACCACTTATAAAAAAATAAACCAAACTTTGTCATGAATACTCTTCCTTCAACCGAAAAGGTATTCATTTGCTTAGTGGGTTGACTTTTAAGCCAATGTCTGAACAGTATGTCTCTGTTTCTTTCAAACTCTTAATTCCACTCATGGATTTCCTTGACAAATACCACTTCAGCGTTTTCAACGCTTTGATTTGTCTTTAAATTCGGTAAACATCCTGATGAAAGCATAAGCTGAAACATTGATAAAGACTTTTTTGTTTAAAGCCACTTGTGTTTTTATAGATTTGTTTCCATTTACAACGTAATTTAATCATATTACAGCATTAGCTTACTAAAGTCATGTGATTCATTGATTTCTCCAGGGCTTGATGATGGTGTTTGGCAATACGTAGACTTAGGGCATTGTCGCCAGTTGAAACATTTGGAAAAGAGCAATTGCGTTTAATGCATTACCAAACCACAGAATTTTATGTTTGTCCAAGTTGAAAGCAATTGCAGACGACAAAATATCGCTAAAAGTGACTGAAAATTTGAAATTTGTTTTGTAAAGGATAGAAGACATTGTGGGAAAAGGAGAAAATGCTGGTAACCAGCATTTTCTACTTTTCCCACAATGTTTTCTAAAGCCTTCTTTCTCAGGGGCATCAAAAGTAGGGATTGTGTGGTAATGGTTTAACAAGTTTGCGTTACCAGTTCTCTTTCTACAATGTTTGCAAAAAGCATTTGACTACTTGGGTAATGACATTTTCCTTTTACTCTTTACCAAACAACAAATTTATAGAATCATCCAAATTTAAAGCATTTACAGACAAGATAAATGTGACTGAAAAATCGAAATTTGATTTGGGAAGGATAGAAGACATTGTGGGAAAAGTAGATAATGCTGTTTTCCAAAGGCTTTCATCATAGTGTCGTCAAAAGTTGTCATTGTGTGGAAAAGGGTTAATCAGATCTGTGACAAAATTCTAGACTGGGTGACATCAAAAGTGCTAGAGAGACAAATAAGCCCTTTACAAAGTTACAGCATTTAGAATCCATTGAAGTAAAAAAAATGCAGATGACAAAATCAGTCATGCTTAACCCTTTCCCAAACAATCCCTGGTTTTTACGGGTCTGGAATAGTAGCCTTTTGAAAACATTGTGGGAAAAGGAGAAAATGCTGGTAACCAGCATTTTCTCCTTTTCCCACAATGTTTTCTACCCTATTATAGACAGAAATCATCTTTTGAGCAACAGTTGAATTGTCGTCTGCAAATGCTTTTAATTTGGTCTAGTCCAAAAGTTTGTCGTTTGGGAAAGGGTTAAGAGCTGATATCTGTCTGAAATATTTAGAAGCACTGTGCATAAAACAGAAATTATGCCTATCACCAGCATTTTCTCCTTCTCAACACTGCTTTCAAAAAAGTTCACTTGATCAGGGTAGTGTTAAGTACGTAACAGCTTAAATCTGGCTCAACTCTCTACCAAACACCAAAATTTAGACTAGTCTAAATGAAAAGCATTTGCAGATGACCAAATAAATGTGGTTGAAAAATTAAAATTGGTTGTTTGAAAGGTAGAAAACATCTTTGGAAAAGGAGAAAATGCTTATGACCTGCATTTCTCCTTTTCCAACAATGTTTTGAAAAGGCTGCTTGCATAGGGTTGGTCAAAGTTGGGATGGTTTGGTAAAGGCTTAGATGGATAGAAGCCATAATTAGGAATGAAGTAAATTTAGACATCTAACTAGCTTTTTCCCTTATTTTTCCAAAACCTTTTTTTTTTTTTATAACAAAGGAATGACTTTAGTGAAGAGTCAAGTAGAATTCAACATGTAATGGAGTGTCATGGTTTGTAATTATACCTGGAGGTGTTGTCTACTTTTACATATTAATTACATGGTTACTGTAGTATTTTATACAATTTCCATATAAATTTTCCTTTTTATTAAAGTCAGCTTCAGTTTTTAGCTCAGTAATATTTGAAGAAAATTTTGAGGTTTTGGCATAGGACCTTGTTTGCATCACATTGTAAAAACTTTGAGATCTAATCTAAAGATCTAATATCTTTTTCATTATTGAATGTAATTCAGAGCTCCAGATAAGAGGGAATGACAGTATTCTATAGTAATTATTTTTCTTCAAAACCCTATGTTGTGGGTACTCATAAGAATCATCTATGTGAGACTAATCTAATAGGTATCCACAACAAAAGGTTCAGTGCAGAATGATTAATATTTTCAGTTTTTAAATAAAAATCACTCTCTTTATTTTACAAGACAGAGCTCCAAATAAGAGCGAGTGATGGTATTCTATGTAAGACTATTCCAATGATTACCACAACAAAGGGTTTAGTGGAGAAAATTATTTTCAATTTTGAAATCAAAATCACTCTGTTTAGAGCTCTGAAATTTACTTCAGACTGTGTGTAATTGTTGAATATCTGTAGGGGATACAAAGGAGCAGGTAACCATCAAAATGTTTTAACAGAGTTATTCTCCTGTTTATGTCTTACAATTTACATTGAAAATAAACCTTTTTCTAATAGCTGTCCTTCAAACTTTGATATTTTGTTATGTCAAACTGTACAATAGGAGTAGATGCGTCAACATACTTTTGATGCAGTTACGTCCCTTTTCAACCAGAATTTTTTCCTGAAAATCAATCAGTGTTAAAAGCAACAGCAGGTGCATTGGCACCCACATGCATTGTTCTTGTTAACATATGATTGTGTCTTTTATATTCCCAACAAAATATGTAACTACAACTTTTCACTCCCTTCAAGTAACAAGTTTCTAAAAGATTCAGGGGATTTGAAACTATTCTTACCTTGAACTCCTCACAAGACATAATTATGAGAGTGCCCTTCCAAGGTTAGACAATTTTGATGACGACAGAGCTCCAGTTACAGGGAGTGATTCTGATTTCAAAATGGAAAATATTAACTATTCATCAACTAAACCTTATGTGTGGGTGCTCATCAGAATTGTCTCGTCGAGATGATTCTAATGAGTACCCACGACATAGGGTTAAGTTGGTGAATGATGGATTTAGAATACTATCACTCCCTCTTATCTTGAGCTCTGTGACAATCTGATCTTAGTATTTATGATGTCCTATACCACCAAGATCAAAATGGAAAATATTAACTATTCATCAAGTAAACCCTATGTGTGGATACTCATTACAATTATCTTGTTGAGACGATTCTAATGAGTACCCACAACATACATTTTACAGTAGTTGATTATAATGGATTTAGAATAGTATCACTCCCTCTTATTTGGAGCACTGTGACGATCTACCAGTAATCTTTAGTATCTCGGATGCCGCACACCATCAGGATCAATTACATTCTTTAGCTTTATCTTTTCACCAAGTAGTTTTAACAATCGTCAGGAAAACAGCTTTTAAAAAAAATTTGCAAGAAAGAGAAAAAATAATTGGTAACCAGCTTTTTCTTTTTCCACCAAAATGTTTTCTATCCTCTAACAGTTATTCATCCTTTGAGCAACACTTAAAGGTGGCCCTTCAGATTTTGGGATGAAAATTTTACAAAAATGAAAAAAAATCATCCTTAAACTCCCAAAGCCTTAAAATTTGCGTTCATAAAAGTCTCCAGTACTCGAAAACCATTCGATAACAAGAGAAACTAGAGATTTATTACGGACCAGGTTGACACCAACGGGAGACACATTCTATTTTTAGATTATCAATTATCTCATTTAAACATAGGAAAATACAGACAAAGTTTCAAACATCCGTCCGAAGAAGACACTATGGAAAATAAATATTACATGTTTGTTATGTAATGGAATTTAAACATTAGTCATGTGCCAGTCACTGGACATTCCCACAATGCTTTATTGATTTTTGGCGCGAAATCTAAAAATAGCTTAAGAGGCTACGTAGCCTTTTAAGGGAATACCATCAAAAACATTTTTTTTGTAATTTTATGATTCTTAATTATTGATGATTTGAATTGCTTTTTCATATAAATTTCAATGATATATATATTTTTCAATTTGGTGTGATGTGAAAATTCTAAATACCCACCTTTAATTTATTGTCTTCAAATGCTTTCAGTTTTATACCAGTCTGAAATCTTGTTTTCTGGTGAAAAGTAAAGGAATTGACAAAGCTTTAATCAAATTTAGCCGTCTTTTGTGACAGTATGGCAGTGAAATGCCATTCATGGAATCCAGCGATTGTCTGTTTTGGTACCAAATATCATTAAAGGCGCTGTCACACTCTAGCATGTAGAGCCAGTGTATGAGGAATGTAATGGACATTTTTTGGGCATACGCTGAAACACGCTAGGACTACGCTGGAATACGTTTCTAGTACGGCTGGGTGCGTCGGTGTACACTTATGTACGTTGATGGCCAAAACATTTTTTGAACATGCACAAAAATTGTCAGCTTATGCTGACGTATAAATTTTACGTTTATCATACTTTCCTCATACGCTAAACATGCTAGAGGTACGCTGAAAGCATGTTACTCATATGTCGAGTACGCTTCTCATACGTTGAAATTGAATGGGTCAGGAAACCTAGCGTTAGAGGACAGTATAATGAACGTGTGTCTGACGTGTTTCTAATGAATGGCTAATGCTATAATGGTAGTTTTAACGACAGTCTAACATACTCAACTTATGCCTAACGTGTTCTGAGCATACAGCCAACTTATCCCATGCATATTACACGCGTATTTCCAGCGTATTGGGGGGTATATAAACAACCATTATATGATATGCTTTTGGAAATAATTGAAAATAGCAAAAAAATGCTTATAACAAGTCAATCCTCCTTTTCACACAATCTCTCCTTTCAAAAACTGAATCCATGTTTTTAGTCTCTCATAACTTGCTGTACGCAAAATGCTTTCATTGTGGAGAAATAAAAAATGTTGTCATTGGGTAAAAGATTATTTATTACCAAACAACAACATTTTGGCTGGTCCAAATTGATAGCAACTGCAGACGACAAATTACAAGTGATAAAAAATGCCTAAGTCTTTCCTTGATAGAGCAGAAAACATTGTGGGAAAAGGAGAAAATGCTGGTTACCCACAATGTTTTCAAAAGACTTCTTCCCCAGTGTCTTTAAAAGTCAGGACTGTGTGGTAAAGATTTAATTCTTTACTGCAAAATGTCAACTTTCAAGGAACTTTTTAGAAGAAGCCTTTTGAAAACATTGTGGGAAAAGGAGAAAATGCTGGTTAAATACCAGCATTTTCTCCTTTTCCCACAATATATTTTCTACTCAATTAAAGGCAACTTTCATTTTTTCAGCCAGGCTGAAATTGGCGTCTGGGAATTCCTTCAAGTTTGATGGTTGTAATATTTTGTTGTGTGATAATGGATTAACTCATGACCAAACGACAAAATTTTAGGTTTATCCAAATCAAAAGCATTTGCAGACGACAAAGTAATAGTGACTGAAAATTTGAAATTGTTTTGTCAAGGGTAGAAAATATTGTAGGAAAAGGAGAAAATGCTGGTTACCAGCATTTTCTCCTTTTCCCACAATGTTTTCTAAAGTTTCTCAGGGTCATTAAAAGTAGGGATTGTGTGATAATGGGTTAAAGTGTTACATAATTTGACTGTATAATTATATTATCTGACTTTTATCTGACTTCACTGTGTGTATAATTTCATGGTAGTGTAGTCATTTCCGAGTATTTAACCCATTACCATACAATCCCTACTTTTGACGCCCCTGGATAAGAAGCCTTTTGAAAACATTGTGGGAAAAGGATAAAATGCTGGTAACCAGCATTTTCTTCTTTTTCCACATCATTTCCTACCCTTCACAAAACTAATTTCAAATTTTCAGTCACTTTCATTTTGTCGTCTTCAAATGCTTTCAATTTGGACAAGCCTGCTATATTGTTGTTTGGTAATGAGTTAACCATATTATGCTATTGAGATTTGAATTATTTAATCGCTGATGTGCACTTCGTTGAGAAAACCTGCAGTCTGATCCTGGGTCTACTCCTGTCTGCTCCTTTTTCAGATATTCTGACCCCCAAAAATGTTTGAAATTTGAAATATCTTCAACTTTTATGTTTATGAAGAATGTCTATTTCACTAACGTTGCACTGCAAGGATTAACTCTTTACCATTACAACAAAATTTTAGCAAGGCCTAAAATTTTTGCAGACCACAAAAGTAGTAAAAAGGTTGGAATTTGTCCTTGATAGACTAGAAAACATTTTGAAAAAAGGAGAAAATGCTGGTTACCAGCATTTTCTCCTTTTCCCACAATGTTTTCAAAAAGCTTTCTCAAGGATGTTGCAACCGTGGATTGTTTGGTAAAGGGTTAATCCATGACTGCACAAGTCTGAGTTTTAATCCTTTCCCTCCTAAAGAACAAGCACAAACTCTCAAACCTATAGTAAATACCCAAATTTTGCTGTGTTGAAGGATGTTTTTGGGAGACTGCACGTTCTTTGCAGTCTGACCTTGATCTTCACTGTCTGCAAAAGGTCAGTGAGTCAGCTTAGCAGCCTAAAGGTTAAATGACCTTGAAGAAGAAGGTGGTAAAAAAAATGTGATTGGGATTTTCTCCTTTTCTCACAATGATTTTCTGTCGTTTTAAACTTTAAGACAGAACTCATCTCTTTAGCTACAATGACTAGGTAATCTGCAAATGCTTTTAATTATGTTAAGTCAAAAAAAAAAGTTTTTTGGAGGAAAGGGTCACAGGAAGCAATATGCACAGTCTCATGACATCATTTATGCAAACAGAGGCTAAAATTTGTCTTTTATTCCTTTGATTACTGAGTAACCCTTAACTAAATAACGAAGTTTTAGGCTGGTTGAAATTGGAAGCACTTGCAGACAACAAAATAAACATGACTCAAAAATTGAAATTTGTTTTGGGAAGGGAAGAAAACATTGTGGGAAAAGGAGAAAATACTGGTTACCAGCATTTTCTCCTTTTCCCAGAGTGTTTTCAAAAGGCGTTTATCTCAGGATCATAAAAAGCCTAACCCACTACCAAATAACAAAATTTTGCAATATTCCAAACATAAACAATTATAATTATGTAAATGAACTGTAGATGGCTCAGATGATGAAATTTGGCTTTCTTCTGTGACTAAGGGTTGTTAAAATTCAGAATTTTGTGGTAAAAGGTTACTCCAAAGGCTAGACTCAGACAAATGAGAAATGTGATAAAATTAGGCATAGCATGTAAGGCTAAGCTCAGTAGCTCAGTTTGTAATATGCAGAGCTCGAAAACCATTGGCCAGTGGTTGAGGGTTTGAGTCCCAGTTTCATACAGACACATTTTCCTGCTAAGGGTTGGTGCTATTGTTGCCGTAGGCTTCATACCAGTCCCTCTGCTATATACTGTTTTGATGATAATATAGAAAAGAAGCAGGGCTTGAAAGCCATTGGCCAGTGGTTGAGGGTTTGAGCCCCAGTTTCATACAGACACATTTTCCTGCTAAGGGTTGGTGCTATTGTTGCCGTAGGCTTCATACCTGTCCCTCTGCTATATACTGTTTTGATGATAATATAGGAAAGAAGCAGGGCTTGAAAGCCATTGGCCAGCCAGTGGTTGAGGGTTTGAGCCCCAGTTTCATACAGACCAATTTTTCCACTGAAGATTGGTGTCATTGTCGCAGTAGGATTCGTACCTCTCCCTCTGCTATATGCTGTTTTGATGATATCAGAAAGAAGCAGGGCTATAAAGCAATTGGCCAGTGGTTAAGGGTTTAAGCCCCAGCTTCATACAGGCCAATTTTCCAATTAGGGATTGGTGCTATTTTTGCAGGATTCATTCCTCTCCCTCTGCTATATGTTGTTTTGATGATATTGTTATCAGAAGGAAGTAGGACTTGAAAGTAATTGGCCACTGGTTGAGGGTTTGTGCCCCAGCTTCATACAGGCCAATTAATCTCCCCACTGAAGATGGTTACCAGCATTTTCTCCTTTTCCCACTTTGTTTTCAAAAGCCTTCTTTTTTCCAAGGGTAGTCAGAAGTCATTATGCGCTCAAGGTTTAACCCTTTACCAAACCATCCCTGGTTTGTATGACCCTGAGATAGAAGTCTTTTGAAAACATTGTCGGAAAAGGAGAAAATGCTGGTATCCAGCATTTTCTCCTTTTCTGACAATGTTTTCTACCCTGCTGGAAACAAATTTCAATTTTTGAGTTTCATTTATTTTGTTGTCTGCAAGTGCCTTCAATTTGGACCAGTCTAAAATTTTGTTGTTTGGTAAAGGGTTAACTCTATACCACACACTCCCTAGTTTAAACTACCCTAAGAAAGAAGTCTTTTGAAAGCCCTATGGGAAAAGAAGAAATTGCTGGTATAAAGTATTTTCTCCTTTTCTCACAACGTTTTCTATCTTCCGATGGAGCATCCTCATTTTTTTAGTCACATTTACTTCGTTGTCTACAAATTTGTCTAGTTCGGATGAGTCTAAAATGTTATCGTTTGAGAGTTTAAAGGGTTAAATTTTCTTGTTTGGTAAGAGATAATTGGTTTTACTTTCAACATCAAACAAACTTAAAAAGGACAAAGAGGACATGAGGGAAAAGGATGTCATATAATATTTTGCTGAAAAAAAAACAGCTTCTATATCCGGGCTGTGGAACTGGCTGTGGGACCTCACTGGCTGTGGGACCTTGGTGAATGCTCTGTGAACAGTTTTCAGAAACTCTTTATATACTAGAGATGAAACATTAACGTTCGTTAAAATTGATGATCAAAATAAGACTGTAAGTTCTGTGTAGCCTGATCTCTGATTTACACTGTCTACTCTGTAACTATGGATAATGACAGAGCTAAGAAAATTAGAAAAGCTTTCATCGTTCAGTGACTGTAATTTTAGTTGTGGGAAAAAATGTCATTTATTTATTTTTTTTGTGAAAACGTTAATCCTTAGGCTACTAAGCCTGACTCACTGAACACTTGCGGACATCATAGATCAAGATCAAACCACACAGAATGTGCAGTCTGATCTTTGGTCTATACTGTCTGATAAGGAGAGATCTCTCCAACAAAAAAAGATGTACCTTTAACTCTTTACCGAATGACAAAAAATTATAGACCGGTCCAAAATTGAAAGCATTTGCAGACGACAACATAATTATGACTGAACAATAATTGAAATTTGGTTTGGGAAGGATAGAAACAGTGTGAAAAGGAGAAAATGCTGGTGACCAGCACTTTCTCCTTTTCCCACAATGTTTTCAAAAGGCTTCAGTCTCGGGCTGGTAAAAACCAGGGATTGTTTGGTTAAGGGTTAAACGGCAATATCTGGGATTTTACTATCAGCTTGAAAGTTTCATTTTGTTTATTTCGCAGGATAAGTGTTAAAAATAACTTGTAGACTGACAGACAATACCGACACAGACACACACTTGAGACTGAAATGTAACAACACTCCACATAGTCGTACATGTAGGATAAAACGCAAAGGATAATACAATAACTAGGTCAAGTGTGAATTGGGCTTGTTCTTGGTTTATATATAGCTGGGGATTCTGGATTATCAATGGTTTGTTTAGCAGACTGAAAATTTTTCAGCTGGAATTCATGTCGAAAGGTAAGCAAGCATTTTAAGATGTGATTTTTGTATGTCTATAATGGAGCACGAGACTGAATGTGAGATAGGTTATTAAATTCATTATCAATGTAAACCCAGATTATGTACATAATTTGTCTGTCTGCCTGTCTGTCTGAGTTTTGAAAAAGTCACTTTTGCAAAATTATTGTTTTTCGTGATCACGCCAAATGTGATTATAGTTGTTTTTGTTAGCAATGTAGGTTAGGATCAGACTGCCCTGAACATGCTGTGTGATCACACATCATTCTCCAATGTCAATATTGAGTGAGATTTCTCTGACCACAAGCAAGCCTAGGATGAATTGTAAAATATTAGTCTTTTTCCATTCAGATGATATCTGGTTATTCTATGCGCGGATCCAGAGGGGGGGACCAGGGGTCCGGACCCCCCCTGGAATTTTGGCAAAAATATGGTTATTGAATTTGTGAATAGGACCGGTTTGATACTGCATAACATTTATGTAAGATACAATCCTGATTAGATATTATGTGGATACTCGTTTGGAATTAAAATAGGCATTTAATGTAATCCTTGATAGTCCTTAAGGCAACAATTATGAAAAATTAGAGTGTGAGGTTGTGTACATGTAAATATAAAAGCGGATATGCTTATAAGACGAGTGCGTTTTCGGTGGACCCCCCCTGAAAAAAATATCTGGATCCGCGCATGTATTCCATATAGCGCTGAATCAGACTTGAGTTGATTTTGCAGTCAATGTAAATTCAAGATCAGATTGCACAGAATGTACAGTCTGATCATAGCTCTACCCTCTCCACATTGTCACATGTTCCAGCTACAACAACCCCTAGTACAGGTAACTGTCCCCAAAGGCGATGTTACTTTTCGACTGGTCGCCTCTGGGTACAGAGACAATCCAGACAAAATCAGTCGAAAGTTCCGCACAGATTGTGTGCGCAAGTTTGAACTCTTATAATTTCCTAAATAGAGCACAAAAAACTAGGATTTAAACATACCTGTGGCTTGCGTATTCAATATTCTTTCATTTGAAAAACAAATATTTTCAATTCAAACGCTGATCGTGAGGAAATACCGTGCATTTCATTAGTGACCCGAGCTGTTTACGTTCCCAAAAACATTCAAAATGGCCGCCACGCATGATAAATTTCGTCCGTGATTTTTCCGAGATAAACATGTTGTAAACGACTTCTACAAGCTTTTTATGTAATGAATGGTTTAACAATTTGTTTTTGGTCATGATTAGTACTAAAATTTAGTTGCATTTCACTGCAATACAGATAAAACCAACGAAACCGAAAGTAGGTATAGCGCTCTATATTTGCTACCGGAAAATTTACGATGGACTTGAGACGGTACGGTGTGCAGTAAATATCCAAATATGAAAAAGATCACCGGGGTGTCTCATTATTGAGACTACAAAAACCCCAGGTTTTAAATAGCCTATCTGTATCAAGACTAATGGTGGTTATGGATTCAATACAAATCAAATACAAATTGTTTTATTGACTTAGTTGGTTATGGATTTGAGAGAAAGTTTCTGTTTGGCAGTTTTTACCTCTCACCTCTGATGCATTTGAGAAAAGCAGTCCTTGGCTTGGAAAGAAAGATGTGTCAGTATGTGTTAGAAAGCAAGACAACGCATAGACAGGTGCACTGACCACTTTGATATGACTTAGGAAGTTGTTAAAGTGTTAAACTATTAACCCATTACCACACAATCCCTACTTTTGACGCCGCTGAGAAAGACGCCTTTTGAAAACACTGTGGGAAAAGGAAAAAATGCTGGTAACCAGAATTTTCTCCTTTTCCCACCGTTTTTCTACCCTTCCCAGAACAAATTTCTATTTTTCAGTCACCTTTATTTTGTCGTCTGCAAATGCTTTCAATTTGGATAGGTCTAAAATTTTGCTGTGTGGTAATGGGTTAATACAAACAGCGAAAACAACCTTCAGTCAGCAGAATTTAACTCTCTCCAACAATGATTATAACGACCCCAGATGTAAGAAGACTGAAAATATTGTGATAAAGGGAAATACTTGTTACATGGCAACAGTGTGCCCACTAAATTGTTATTTCAAGGGTACACTGGCCCCTTGAGCTGTAAATCTGCGGGTTCCCAACTGAAGTTAAAACAATCCGTATTTGATTTGCTTCAAAAAAGTCTGTTAAAGATATTTGTTAAGATATACTACTTAAAGTCATGGAAAAGCTGAAAAGATGGTCTGAAGAGATTCTGATTGGACAATGTTTAAAAATGGAACATTTTGTTATGTTGTGGGTTTTGTTTTTTTTTTTGCACCGATCATTTTTTCATGTTTGTTAATTTATGGATAGCTACTTCCACACGATTGAACAGTTTTGTTAATAAGGGTAACAAGTGACTTCAAAATCTGTCATTTTACACAAGATACGTGAATAATGGCTTTAATTTACGCTTTTTCTTAATATGTGAGGTCTCGCATGTAACAAAACTTTGTTACGTGAATACAACTACAATGTGATTTATGCAATAATGGGAACACTGGGCAGCTAGTATTTTATCCTTTTCAGACCATGTTTTCTACCCTTCCATAGACAAATGCATTCTTTTTAGCCATGTTTATTGTCTGTGTAAATACTTACATTTGGGCTAGTAGAAAAATTTTGCCATCTGGCAAAGATTTAACTCTTTACTAAACAAAAAAAAATGTTAGAATGGTTCAAGTTGAAAGCAATTGCAGACCACAATTTTAACTCGCCTCAAATGGAGAAAACTGTCATAGAAAGGGTAGAAAACATTGTGGGAAAAGGAGGAAACGCTGGTTACCGGTATATTCTCCTTTTCTCACAATGTTTTAAAAAGGCTTTCTACATCAGGGTCTTTAAAACTAGAGAATGTGTGGTAAAAAGTGAAGCTGTTTTTCCTGATAAAAAAGTTTCATTTCACTTACTCTTTACCAAACCGCATAGTTTTAGACTGGTCAAAATTGGAAAGATTTGCAGACAACAAATTAAGGTGACAAAAAAATTGAAATTTGTTTTAGGAAGGGTACAAAACATTGTGGGAAAAGGAGAAAATGCTGCTTACCAGCATTTTCACCTTTTCCCACGATGTTTTCAGAAGGCTTCTCTCTATGGGTCGTAAAAACCCAGGATTGTTTGGTAAAGGGTTAATTCTGATAGACTCCAAGATGTTATTTGTTTTAGTGCTGAACAGGTTAATTGAAATTATGATAGAAATAGTTAACCACTTACCATGGAGATTATTTCTAGACATTACTAGAAACAGCCAAAAATTATTCAACATATAGCAAAAGGGTAAAAGCATCACATCACAACTTCTAGATAGTGTAAAGGGAGCCACATGCACAGACATTTAAAATAAGAATTACCATTATCTCCCCCTAGATGGCATTCTATAAATACTCATCTATCTAAATTGGGCATCCTGGGTACAGAGCTGAACCACTTTCCTATGCGGCAACCTTTACTTTGAATTTCAAACTAAAATAAACGTTTACTCAATAAAACGATACCTCGTGCAATTCACTTAGCTATGATCAGCAGTTTAGAGAAATATGGTCTCATTTCTCCTCAAACGTATTGATAAAAGCTACTTTTTACATTGCTACCTTATATAGAGCACAGGAATTTGACATTCAATAACCAAAATAAATGATAACATATGAAAAAAATCTCCCCTATGTATAATATAAACAAGGAATGCAACATCTCAATTGCTGGTGCTAGCACCCGACAGCCTTTCCCAACCAAAATCACCCACGAAACAAACATTGATCATAATCTCATTTAGCCTATGATTTTGGTTGGGAAAGGCAGTCGGGTGCTAGCGCCAGCAATCGAGACGTTGCATTCCTTGTGTTTATATTATATAGGGGAGATTTTTTTTTCATGTTTTATAATTTATTTTGGTTATAGAATGTCAAATCCCTGTGTATAGAGTAATATTACAGTTGGCCCGCCTTTGGGGCTAGTCATGCGTCAAATAAGACAGTCAAATCTTCGAAGAATATGACATGCGCACACAACGTAAGAATTACTGAAAAAAGTTATCAGGTAATGAGAGCTCCAGATAAGAGAGTGGTGGTATTCTAAAATAATTATTTTTCCTCAGAACCCTATGTTGTGGGTACCCTTTAAAATCGTCTCGATGAGATGATTCTTATGAGTGCCATTAACATAGGGTTTAGTGTAGAATGATAAATATTTTTGATTTTGAAATCAAAATCACTTCCTCTGTCTGGGGATCTGACTGGAAAAATGAATTGTTTGAACTTTATAGTAACAACTTCCCAGGTTGCTGTATCTTTTGTTTATCTTTTGGTAGGTTTTAAATTTCATTTTCATACCCCTGCAAAACAAATATTTTCAGGAGTATACAGGAATCAGCTGGTTTGTCTGTCTATGTGTCCGTCTGTGTACAAAACACTCATAATTTTGTGTTGCAAACTCCTACTACAGTTTTCCTTCAATTGTATTGAAACTTTGTACATATATTGATCATATATTGAAGGTTTACTCGAGGCAATTTTCAAGTGTCAACTCCTAGTTGAGGAATTATTTTCCCTTGAACTTGACACTTTTTTATAGCCCCGAAAACATTCTAAAACTGGAATCAGTCTGTCCATCGGTCTGTGTGTTCATCTGTGTACAAAATAGTAGTAATTTTGTGTCACACTCTCCTCCCACAGTTTTGCTTCAGTTGTATTGAAACTTTGCTCATATATATTGGTCATATATTGAAGTGCAAGATGCAGTTTTCAATCATCTACACCCTAAGATTCAGGGGTAATTTTCCCTTGAACTTAGAAATTCTTTTGTTCAATTGCCTGTTTCTGTCAAAGCACTGGCAGGGGTATCAAGTCACATTCAGTGACAGCTCTAGTTCTGCCAGCTACTATCAATTTGGCCAGCCATACAACAACATATTATGACATTACAATAATTTCATATTTTAAAACATAAAACTTTGACATTGAATGCATTTAAGCTTGTCTTCCAGTGTGACTTTAAAAATTATACATTCAAATTTTCTTTCAAATGGAAGTTCAAATGAAGACTGATGTTCTTGGGCCTGCTCCTTAGGTTGCAAAATTCTCAAATGAAATACTTGTGGGAATCATCAGCTTGAAATTTAAAGACAAGCTGGAACCGTTACAAGAAATTCTGATTAGTTTCTGACTCAGAAATTGCCAATATCTATCCTAATTAACACTGTCTGGTCCCTGAATTTACATACCTTTCATCATTCTGTGCTACATTCGGTCAAGTTATTTACAAAAAGTTACCACTGATCAATACAGAGGCACAGACAATGAGAATATTTTCATGCACAAGGAGAGATATCAAACGAGTCCTTCAATTTACTGTCTATGCTGTTGGTATAGTGAATGTCTGAAAAAGCCTATTTTAGTAAGAATCCACAGCACATGATTGGGTGAATAAAAGTTTATGCTAGGCTTTGAATAGCTTATCCCAGGACCTGCATTATTTCTTTAAAATACATGTACTTCAGTTTTTACACGACAGCAAACTTTCAGACATGTTAAAATTGAAAGAACTGAATCTCAGTAATTTGTATAGCAATGTTTGGTTTCCTTTTCAATTTTATAGATCCACTGGCCGAAGGCCAGCAGGCTTATGTCATGGCCTGGTGTCTGGCATGTGTCTGTCTGTGTGTTAGCTTTTATTTCAAACATCTTCTGCTCTGAAACTACTTATTCAATTTTGATTAAACTTCACTGAAATAATCCTGTCATGGTCCTTTCCAGAATTTCTTGAAAGAAATTGATTCCTTCAAAAATTCGGGTTGTCATGGCAATAAAACTGAAAAATATTGAAAATCTTTTAAAATCTTCTTGTCTGTAACCATAAGGCGTAGGGATACCAATTTTAGCAAGTAGCTTTATCTACTAGACCTCTACCAAGTTCCTTCAAATTAGCCCAGTGGTCAAAATTGACCCACCCATGGAGTCACAATTTTTATTTGGGCTTATATAGGGAAAACTTTAAAATCCTTCTGGTACCTAGCCATAGGGCCTAGGGATACCAAATATGGCATGTAGCTGTATCTAGTGGGTCTCTACCAAGTGTGCCCAAATTATAGCTCTTGGGTCAAATTTGGTCCAGCCCCGAGGGCCACAAGGTCTTCATGGGCTTATATTGGGAAGACTTTAAAAATCTACTTGTACCTAGCCATAAAGCCTAGAACTTCCAAATTTTTCATGTAGCTTTATCTGGTTGGCCTCTACCAAGAAGGCCCCAAATGATAGTATTGGGGTCAAGTTTGTCCCCACACCAGGGGTCACAAGTTTTACATGGGCTTTATGGGCTTTTGTGGTGATAAATCTTCTTGTTACCAACCTTAGTAAGATCTAGCTCTGACTCATGGGTCTTATGTTTTACAGGCCGTTTTATTGAGGAAATTTTGAAAATCTCTCGTTTATAACCACACATTCTAGACCTGTATTATTTGGTATGGGGCATTATCTTCTGGACCTTCACCAGGATTCAAGTAATTATAGCTTTGTAGTCAAACATGGCATTGCCCAGGGGTCATAACGTTCTTGTAGGATTTTTATAATTTTTTTTTCTTCAAGTTTGAAACCAATTGACCAAGTATTGTATATGGCTTGTAGTGCTTTTACTTATTATCCAGTGGAGCGATACAGGGCCATCACGGCCCTCTTGTTTTACTCAGCATACATTATGTATCATCCAAGCAAAAATGATAAAAAATCTGTCCATAGAAAAAAAAACCCTGTTGCATATGCCTTTAACTCTTTTCCAGACAGTCCCGACTTTTAACGGCCCTGACAGAGAAAGCTTTTGAAAACACAGTAACAGGAGAAAATACAGATAGCCAGCATTTTCTCCTTCTTCCATAGTGCTTTCTACCCTCTGCAAAACAAATTTTAATTTTACAGTCCCATCTAACTTTTCGTCTGCAGATACTTCCAATTTGGACAAGTCAATAATTTTGTCATTTGGGGAAGAGTTAAGCCAGATCAGAAGAAGAAAGTGGAATGAAAATTTAAACCCACAAACAACATCTCATCCTTGAATTGAAAAGTAAAACCTTACTTCGTTCCAGAACTTTCTCTGGGTTGGACCAGATTGATATATGTTTGGGGAACTTGTCTGCAGGATTTGCCAATTTATCACCAAGCAAAAAAATGAAAAAAAAAGCCAACATTTTATACCAGCAGTGCAGATAATGTAGGGTCAGGATGCTGTTACATGATCAAACATTATCAGGTCTGCCAGGTCATCATAGAAACCCAACGAACGCACAGTGGTTGTTGTAGAAGTGCCGATGATATCTTGGTGAAAATTGTCAAGGGGCCACAGAGTAACACTCAAAAAACGCCACAGCCAAGGAGAACTGAGATAGTGGGAATTGTGTGTAGTACTCAAAACTCACAGCAAGATCCAGTTTAATGGAAAAGAGGAAATATGAAATTTTAGTTTAGTTTCAGTTTAATCATGTTTATTTTACATTGATTGAGAAGCAAGCTCTTGCAACTTTGGCAAATCTCTTTAGATTCTGCTTCTGGGGAACTGCACCTGAGTACTTGTGCCGAATATGTGGGCCAATGAAAAATCCTTAAATTAACTCTCCCTCCCGGGTTTCAAACTCGTAAATTTTTGGTTACAAGGCAGACGCTCTACCTTACAACCATGGACACCAAAATTTTGAAGAAAGTGTGTTGGAATTTGTAGCAAGTCCAAAAGCAAATTCATGCAGTGACACTGTACAGTCACAATCTTAGGATCTCTAGGGATATGATATATAGAGGATAATCAACTGGTAGTTTTTGATATGAAAAATATCTCACGAGGATGCGTTGTTAGGCGTTGAAAAAAGAAGTGCGCAGCACGAGTTTTTTTAACGCCTTACGACGCGTCCGAGTGAGATATTTTTCATATCAAAAATAACCAGTTGATTATTCTTTTTATTATATACATTATTAACATCATTATTTGTAATTTTGCGTTTGAAAGACGAAAAAAAAGTAGTCGAAAAAAAAAGTAGTTCCCAAATTACGTCAGGAAGTGAAAGTGAAAGTTGATAACGTCACTAGTGATGATATCAAAATTTATTACACTGGGAAATTCCAGGATTTCACTGCTAGGTATATAATAAAACCCTTTACCAAACAATCCATGGTATATACGTGCCTTAGATGGAAAACTTTTGAAAACATTGTAGGAAAAGGAGAAAATGCTTGTAACAAGCATTTTCTCCTTTACCCTCTATGTTTTCTACTTTGCTGGAAACAAATTTCAATATTTGAGTTACGTACGTTTATTTTGTCATCTGCAAGTGCTTTCAGTTTGAACCATTCTAAATTTTTTTAATGTTTTGTAAAGAGTTAGAAGTGATTTTTTTTGTAAAGAAAAGTTATTGGTGTTCTTAGGAAGTCCATCTGAATTATATCATACATGTGACCGTTAGGATCGCAGCCAAGGGTACTTGTCAGCTTAGTAACTTAACAATTTACCAAAGAAACACAAGTTTTAACAATCCAGAGAAAAACAGCTTTGAAAGCATTGTACGAAAAGAAGAAAATATTGGCAAAGATTGTGTTCTGTTTTTTCCCACAATATTTTTTCCCAACCTTTCAAAGACGAATCCAGTTATTTCGGTCATAGTATCCAGCATTTTCTCCTTTTCCCACAATGTTTTCATAGGCTTTCTTTCTCAGGGTCGTTAGAAGTTGGTATTGTGTGGTAAAGAGTTAAATCTTTACCAAACAAAAAAAAAATATCGACTGACCTAAATTGAAAGCATTTGCAGATGGGGGAAAAAAAAAATGTGACTGAAAAATTGAAATTTGGGAAGGGTAGCAAAGATTGTGGGAAACGGAGAAAATGCTGGCTACCAGCATTTTCTCCTTTTCCCACAATGTTTTCAATAAGTTTCTTTCACGGGGTCGTTAAAATCCAGGATAGTGTGGTTAAGAGTTAAATATCAGCATTATGGATTGGAAGTTCAAAATAGGTAAGCTTGTAGTCTATAAATCTAACTGTAATACCATTATACCATCCAAACATGGACATGCCTATTTTTTTGCCTGGAAATTTATACTAGTTTATGTTGGTTTTTGTTTATTTTCAGCTTTTTCTAAGTCAAATTTATAGCTTTGGAAAGAATCTTAACCCTTAGACTGCTAAGGACACCTGAAAGAACTTTTGCGGACAGCTTGAATCAAGATCAGACTGTACAGAACATGCAATCTGAACTAATCTACATTGTACGATAAGGAGATATTTTTTCTCTAAAAAGTAAATTTGAAATATATCATCAATCAAATTTTTTACTGTCGGCTTGAAAGCTCCATTTGATTTATTTAGCAGGATAAGGGTTAATCTGTACTGCTTAATCCCTTGTTTTAACCCTTTCCCAAACAGCAAATTTTGGACCACACCAAATTGAAAGCATTTGCAGACGACAAAATAAAGGTGACTGAAAAATAGAAATTTGTTCTGAAAAGGGTAGAAAACACTGTGGGAAAAGGAGAAAATGCTGGTAATCAGCATTTTCTCCTTTTCCCACAGTGTTTTCAAAAGGCTTCTTTCTCAGGGGCGTCAAAAGTAGGGATTGTCTGGTAATGGGTTAATGACCCTCAGAAAAAAACACTCTTGAAAATATTGTGGGAAAAGGAAAAAAATGCTGGTAACCAAGGTCCGTATAATTCTGAAAACATTCTCAAGAATGTCTTTGTCTTTTACATGATCCAGATTTTTTCCAAATTTGATAGGATTTACTACTTCTGGGTGGTTAGGTCAGCTGGTTTAGCCAATCAGAAGTTGCATTGCTTTTAAAATTAGGAATTTGAGAACGAGACTTTGATTGTTCTTACACTGTGGTTGGTGAATAACTGGAGCCTTTTAGGTTGTTTTAGTTACGTTAGTTATATACTATTGCATGTCAGGTGATCCGGGAATCGTTACGCAATATGCACAAAAGGTCCTGTCTGCAGTGCATATCTTGTAGACGACATTTCACTTTTGAGTGATAACATCACAAAATTGTCGCGCTGGCAGACAAGCCGGTCTATTAGAGATAATTTTACAGAGGGCATTGAATTAGTTAGTATGGAACCCTCAGAACTTCTGATAAATCGGTTCATATCATGCTTTTTTATTACCTTGTTATTCTGATATTTCTGGTATTAAAGGGACATAAAACTAGATTCCTCTTTGAAACTTTTTTTTAGAAAATCTTAACAAAGACTACTAATTTTTCATTTGCATGCAAAGATGGCTTTAAGATTATGATATGGATGTAAAAATACATTGATAACATGGTAAGTTACCAAGGTATTTTTTTTACATTTTTATTGTAAAATTTCCGTTTCCTTTGATACTGTTTCCTTTTATAACTATTGCATAACAAGGGATAGTGAATATGGTTTAACTCTTTACCAAGTGACAAAATTTTAGGCTTGTCCAAATCGAAAGCATTTGCAGACTACAAAATAAAGGTGATTGAAAATTTGAAATTTGTTTTGTGAAGGTTAGAAGACATTGCCGGAAAAAGAGAAAATGCTGGTTACAAGCATTTTCTCTTTTTCCCACATTTTTTCCAAAGGCCTCTTTTTCGAGGTCGTCAAAAGTAGGGATTGTGTGATAATGGTATGATATTATAAACAGTTTAACCCTTTACCACATGACAGATTTTACACTTCTCCAAATTGAGATTATTTGCAGACAATTTCAAATTAAATTCTTTGACAGGGAAAATACAATGATGGGACGAGGAGAAAATGCTGGTTAATTAATGTGTCATTAAAAGTGACTTGACTAGTAACAAGCATTTTCTCATTTTCCCACAATTTTTTCTATCCTTCTCAAAGTAAATTTTAGTACTTGAGTTATATTAATTTTGATAGTCTGCAAATGCTTTTAATTTTGACCAGTCCAGCATTTTGTAGTCTGGTAAAGGCTGAAGAAAATTGTCCACTGAAAGAAGGTTGAAAGTGGAACATGTACATGTAAAAAAAGTTGTAGATTTGTTGGTTACACCACATTTACACAGCGCTATCGCTGATAAATTAGTGGTCTTTTTAAACGAAGTAGGGAGAGAACCGACGAAAACCTGTTTACCTCCAATGTCACATATTGGTCACCAATTCTCAACCTATCAAAAGCTATCGGGAAAAGATGAATTTCATTGATAAAAAGTTACCTATTTAGATTTTTATTTTAAACAAGCTTAAAATTCTCGATCGGTGAAAATATTACAAAATAACTGATTGACAACTTATCTACCACCAATATCACTTATAGGCCATCGAAAAGCCACCAAAGAACCACCGATGAACTGATACTAATGTACCGATGTACAAAGCCGAGAATCAAAATACGGAATCCATGAGACACATTGTTACATGCACGACGGGCATTTTAATTCAGTTTCCACAATAATTGACTAGCGTTATATATGATTGATTCAGTAACAATTCTGTGACAAGTTTCGGTTCTTCTTAGTTAATTGTCGGTCAAAGGGAACTTCCAGAAATCCGTTGGCAAAGGCAAAACCCTCATGTTTGTCTCTAATGAAGTCTTGGAAGTCCAAAAAGACTCCATCCTGAAGGAGAGGTTGTGGCCGTGGTAGCAGGGGTGCAGGCGCTAGTCCACTACCTCCTTTGTCTCCTACAACTACACCTATGGAATCCTCCTGGCTCATGGACTAGCTGAATCCATGTAAGCCGGACAGTCTGTGTAACTGGGTGGTTAACCCTTTACCAGAGGACAAAATTTAAACAATTGAAAGCATTAATTTTGCAGACAACATTTTTAATATGGCTCAAACAGTGCAATAATTTTTTTTGGAGTAGAAACATTTTGGGAAAAGGAGAAAATGCTGGTTTCCAGCATTTTCTCCTTTTCCCAAAATGTTTTCAAAAACATTCAACTCCTCTAGTTAAAGGCACGCTTCTTTCTCAGGGTCGTAAAAAGTCTTCATTGTGTGGTAAAGGAAAAATCCTAGGCTTGTCCATATTGAAAGTATTTGCAGGAAAAAAAAAAATCAAGTAGGGCTCTCAAGTATCATTACCAGCATTTTTCCCTTTTTCCACAATCTTGGAAACAAATTCCAGTTTTAGATTTTTGCTTATAATTCTGTAGTCTGCAAGTGCTTTCAATTTGGACCAGTCTAAAATTTTGTCTTTTGGTTAAGAATTAAAATAACTAATATAATGTTGAAACCTGTGTTAATCAACAAATAATCAATCAGTCAACCTAGAACTTTTGAGAAGTATTCTTTCTCAGTTGTGAGTTCGATAATCGGTTGAGGCGAACTTCTTTTTTTGGCCTATTCTCGCCTCTCACCTCTGCAGAAGCAATTGTGAGAAAAAGTAGTCGGTGGGTTTTCAAAGGAAGTTGTGTTCTTGCCCGGTGAGAAAGCCAGGAAACACATGTGCATCACCGACCGCCATGATATGACCTTAGCTGTTAAAGCGGCGTTAAACCCCAATACAACCAGCCAACCAATCTTTCTCAGTTGAGACATTGGATTGTTTGGTAAGGATTTAACTCTTTACCACACAGTCCTAACTTTTAACGACCAGCGAAAGAAGCCTATAGAAAACGGTTACCAGCATTTTCTCCTTTACCCACAATGTTTTCTACCCTGTCAAAGGCAGAAATCAATGTATTAACCCTTTACTCCATAGATACTCATTTCTACGCATTGACTGTAGGAGCCTTTGAAAAACATTGTGGCAAAAAGTGAAATTGCTTGTGACGAGCAATTTCACTTTTTGCCACAATGTTTTCTACACTATCAAAAGGTGTCATATACACATAAGAAATAGCTTCATCCTTGCTGTTATTTAGGGTCAATTAGAGATAAACATAGAAATGCCTAATGGGGTAAAGGGTTAACAAGATATAATTTATTGTCTGCACATGCTATGAATTTGATCCAGTCCAAAAATTTATTGTTTGGGGTAAAAGAGTGAAAGAAAGTGCCCAGGTGTGCATTTTGATAGACAGTTGTGTATGAAACTGCATGAAATGAAAGGATAAATAAGACCTGCTGGGTACTTCACCATCTTGATTGGTTATTGTGATTCAATACTGAAATGTTTTTGCATATAATAAACCCCTTTACTGAACAACAGAATTTTTGAACTTGATGAAATCCAATACAACACAATTCATTTTGGCCTAGATGGTAAGAGTTGTCTTGGACAGGTTGGAAAAAATTGTGGGAAAATAAGAGAAAATGCTGGTTACCAGCATTTTCTCCTATTCCCACAATTTTTTTCGAAGGCCTTCAACCGTAAGCTGGTCAAGAATCTGGATTGTGTGGTAAAGGCTTAACGCAGTATGGTTTTGCATGTGACTCTGTTGTATGTTGTGGCAAAAAAAAAAGCTGGTGAAAAAACTTTTCCACTTTAAAAATGAAAGAGAATTTGAATATTGTCTCTATGTTTTTATGTTTTACTGCCGAGCAGTAAATGTTTTGTTCACTTTTTGTCAAAGAATTTTGTTGCATGGCAACACTTTTAATTAATTTTGAAATGTATAGAGTGGAAGGAAATAAATATTTCTTGTCAGCCGAGTAAGACAGGTCTTTGTCACACATTGCACAATACTTATTTCCATGAGTCAAACTCCTCTTGTTAAAGGCACGTTTAGACCTACTGCTGGGATCACATGTTTTAAAAAAAAAAAACATAATACATGTAATTTATATATTTATAGTGCATCACCACGGGTATGGAGGTACATTTCATTTCAATGCAGTGTGTGAAATTTATATCAAAACTTTCAATGGTTTTTTCGAGTAAATATCTACAGTTAAGAAAAAGACTTTCTATACTGTCTGTTTTTAAGACTCAGGGAGGGGGTTACATTTTTTTGAATTAGTCAGTACTAATTATGAAGTAATTGCTGTTTGAGAAACCCTCTGTATTAATGCAGGATATCAGATTTTAGGGCCGATCATGATTCATTAAGGACATTAACTTTTTACCAAATGACAAAATTTTAGACTTGTCCAAATTGAAAGCCTATGCAAACGACAAAATAAACATGATTAAAAACTTGAAATTTGACTTTAGAAGAGCAGAAAAAAGGTTGATTAGCTGTTTAGTGTCTTCAGAAAGACAGGACAGTCCATTTAGTGATTTAAAAGTACTATTATCAAACATCCTTGTTGCACTTTCAGGCATGTACCTATTGACGAATAACTCATGTTATCGATCATGAACAAAAGAAACGTGGCTTCAGATCAAAATTCAGACCTTCCATAACTTCTTTTAAGCTTCATTTTGAGTATGAAAAATATGTATCTAATGAAGTCCTACCAAAAAAAAAAATTGGGAAGGGTTAAATTGGTGTTCCTTTGATCTCGGTATAGCACTGCAGAGTGGGTGACCTTTAGAACAGCTGTAATGTACTTGCTTCTTACAGATTAGAACACACGTGTCACATTAAATTGACTCTTCTTATCTTTTGTTTCATATTAATTTACCCCTTTGGTAATCATTAATGGTCAGGATTATGAATTTTATACAGGTTTCAGAGGCTAAGTCCATTCTTAGTCTCTACATGCTCTTTATTTAAATACGATTTTATAATATGCATATTTTGTCTGTGATTTTCTTTTTCAAAGTCAATATCATGAAATGTTTGAATTGTATTAGAATTGATTTCCATAGATTTCTTGCTATGTGATTTTCTTTTCAGTTATGAATTCGTCCAAATTTAAAGGATTTTCGAATGGGACATACAGCATTTGTTACTTAAATAATGCTTTGATTGTCCGGTGTCACATGATACTGCTGGTGCCACTTACGATAAAATGGAAATATCGCTTTCGGTCTATTGATTGTAATGTTGGAAATTGAATGTAGAAGGCTAGAGATATTTCATAATTACAGTTTTCAGGAACAAACTTAACTTTGTTCAATATAGCAACAGGATTTTTCTCTATATTCGTCATGCATCCTACTGTCAAGGGGCGTTACTCCTGCTTCTTCCTCATGATCAAAAGGAGACCACTTATACAAAAAAAACCCAAACTTTGTCATGAATATTCTCCCTTCAACCGAAAAGGTATTCATTTGCTTAGTGGGTTGACTTTTAAGCCAATATCTGAACAATATGTCTCTGTTTCTTTCAAACTATTAATTCCACACATGAATTTCCTTGACAAATACCACTTCAGCGTTTTCAATGCTTTGATTCTCTGAGAGAGTAAAGAACAATTCAGGGAAAGGACAGAATGCTGGTTACCATCATTTTGACCTTTTCCTGCCTTGTTTTCAAAAGTCTTTTATCTTAGGGTCATTCAACACATGGATTGTTTGATAACAGTTTTAATCAGTTTCTTGTAGTAACTAAATATTTGAATAATAAATTGAAATTTCATCCCATTTTCAGTGTATTTTAACTCTTTACCACACAATCCCAACTTTTAACGACCCTCCAAAAGAGGCCTTGTGAAAAAATTGTGGGAAAAGGAGAAAATGCTGGTAACCAGCTTTTTCTCCTTTCCCTACAATGTTTTCTTCCCTAAACAAATTTCAAATTTTTAGCCACTTTTATTTTCTCGCCTGCAAATGCTTTCAATTTGGACCAGTCTTAACCCATTACCACACAATCACTACTTTTGATGACCCTGAGAAAGAAGCTTTTAGAAAACATCGTGGGAAAAGGAGAAAATGCTGGTTACAAAACATCTCGTATTTCAAATTTTCAGGCAGTATATTGTCATCTGCAATTGCCTTCCATAAGGATAAGCCTAAAATATTGTTGTTTGGTAATGAGTTAAATTTTGTCGTTTGGTAAGGTGTTTTGATTAGATGCATGTATTTTATCACTGCTTTGGCAAAAGCGTGTTGAGTGCACATGCGTGACATTATGACATATCATTGGAAGTCATCACAGAATAGAGGATTCATAAAGTTCATTCTTATGGTTTGGGCAGGTAGTAAAATGCATGTCATCTGTAAAATGAAAGTCTCCTGAAATAAATAATTTTTAAATCATCTACATTATGGAATTATAAACTTACACAAAAAAACATATTGCAACTTTATCCTATGTTGATAATGAATTCTAAATTCATGTATTTGACAGATAAATAGAACAGAATCATAATAGATTTAGAATTTTTGCTCAAAATAAGGAAAAAGATTATACAAGTACAGTGATTTTTAGCTCAAGTGGCCGAAGGCCAGCGGGCTTATGTCATGGCCTGTTGTCCGTCGTCCGTCCATCCGTTAACTTTTTCTTTAAACATCTTCTTCTCTGGAACTACCCATCCAATTTTGATGAAACTTCACAGAAATGATCCTGCCATGATCCTCTTCAGAAATTCTTGAAAGAATTTAATTCCTTCAAAAACTCTGGTTGCCATGGCAACAAAACTTAAATTTTTTGAAAATCTTTGAAAATCTTCTTGTCTGAAACCGTAAAGCCTAGGGCTACCAAATTTGGCTTGTAGCTTTATCTAGTGGACCTCTACAAGTTTCTTGAAATTATAGCCCTGGGGTCAAAATTGGCTTCGTCCCGGGGGTCACAAGTTTTACATGGGCTTATATAGGGAGAACTTTAAAATTCCTCCTCTACCTAGGCATTGGGCTTAGGGCTACCAAATTCGGCATGTAGTTTTATCTAGTGGACCTCTACCAAGAGTGTCCAAATTATAGCCCTTGGGTCAAAATTGGCTCCACCCCGGGGGTAACAAGTTTTACATGGGCTTATATAGGGAGAACTTTAAAATTCCTCTTCTACCAAGGCATTGGGCCTAGGGCTACCAAATTTGGCATGTAGTTATACCAAGGGTGTCCAAATTATAGCCCAGGGGTCAAATTTGGCCTGGCCCCGGGGGGTAACAAATTTTACATGGGCTTATATAGGGAAAACTTGCAAAATCTTCTTGCACCTAGCTAGCTATAAGGGCTAGGGCTACCAAATTTTGCATGTAGCTTTACTGTATCTAGTGGGTTTCTACGAAGGGTGCCCAAATTATAGTCCTGGGGTCAAATTTAGCCCCGTCCCAGGGAGTCACAAATTTTTATATGGGCTTATACAGGGAAACTTTAATAATCTACTTGTACATAGCCATGAGGCCTAGGGCTACCAAATTTTGCATGTAGCTTTATCTAATGGGCCTCTACCAAGAGGGCCCAAATTTTAACTTTGGGGGTCAAGTTTGACCCCATGCCAGGGGTCACAAGTTTTACATTGGCTTTTATAGTGAAAACTTGATAAACCTGTCTCATGGGTCACATAATTATTTCACAGGGCCTTTTATTGAGCAAACTTGTTTTACAGGGCTTTTTATTGGGCAAGATTAAAAAATCGTCTTGTTTATAACCACACATTCTAGTTTCATATTGTAGGTCTGGGGTCAAAATTGGCTCAGTTCCAGGGATCACAAGTTTAACATGGGCTTCAAAATATAGTCGCTTCAATTTAAACATGAATCAAGGGAAATAACTCTTTTTATGAAAGGTAAAGTTTGGTACTATTTACCTCCCTTGATTATCAAACTGCATTGATACATGATTGGTGCTAGACATTAAGTTTTTTGATAGAAAATATTCTGTTTTCAAGGAGTGTGATTCATTTTGATGGTAATAGTTATGCTCACATGAGGTGAATAATAAATTCAGAGTAAGGTTTCTATCATTCAGCTTATTTTTCCAAGGATTTTTACCTTTCATGCTAATGAATTAACCTGCTTGTATTGCCTGACAGTGTTCATTGTTTTTGAAGGCCCTCTTTTTCATGGTCATGAATAGTTCAATTTGTGTGGTAAAGGGTTAAAAAGCCAGTGGAGCGATACAGGGCTATCATGGCCCTCTTGTTTTAATTAATGGCTTGTTGTTTTGAACTTTTAGATCTATCTAACTCATTTTCATCGGTTTAAAAATTTTCAAAAGGAGTAGTGTCAAAACCGTGATAATGCTTCATAAAGCTTTTAGGTTTTGAAAAATGTCATCCCCATATTAATCTTGCCGATTGAAAAATGCCACAATTAAAAAAAATATATATTGCCATTGGATAAAAAAAAAATGATAATTGAACCCTGGCGATGGGTCGATCCTTTTAGCGGATGCATTAAACCGCCTTTTTCACAGAGCATGGCTTATTTACTTTCAAACTGATGGTAAACGAGAGAGGAAGTATGGGAAAAGCATTAACCCTTTACCACACAATGACAACTTTTAACACCCCTGTGAGAGAAGGCTGTTGAAAACATTGTGGGAAAAGGAGAAAATGCTGGTAACCAATGTTTTTTAACCGACAATGTTTTCTTCCCTTTTAACTCTTTACCACATGACAAAATTTTAGACTACTTCAGATTGAAAGCATTTGCAGATGACAAAATAAAGGTGACTGAAAAATTGAAATTTGTTTCAAGAAGGGTAAAAATCACTGTAGGAAAAGGAGAAAATGCTGGTTACCAGCATTTTCTCCTTTTCCTACAGTGTTTTCAAAAGGCTTCTAAAAGCCTTCTTTCTCGGGGGGTCAAAAGTAGGGATTGTGTGGTAATGAGTTCAAGACAAAAAATTTCATACAAGCAACATTGCAACTGCCATCAGCAAATCTGGTCATGTGGTAAAGAGTTAAATGGAACACATGTTATGTTGGAAACAGAGAACATATTCTCATTACAGTTTTGATTCCTTTCCAAAATGCTGTATTAAAACCTTAATCAAGAATGTGTAAACAATAGTAGGTGTCTGAGCTGGGGCATTCGAAAAACAGAAAAGATTGGTTGGTAGGTTGTATAGTGCTCAATGCTGTTTTCAACATTGTTTCATTTATATTGTGATGGCCAGTGCTCTTATCCATACTTTCCTGGAGTTTCCTTTAACCCATTACCACACAATCCCTACTTTTGACGACCCTGAGAAAGAGGCCTTCAGAAAACATTGTGGGAAAAGTAGAAAATATTGGTAACCAGCATTTTCTCCTTTTTCCACAATGTTTTCTATCCTTCACATAACAATTTTCAAATTTTTGGTCACTTTTATTTTGTCGTCTGCAAATGCTTTCAATTTGTTTCTTACCCCACCAAAGGCAGGAGTAATCAATTCACAAATCATGTGTAGTTTTGTCTTAAGCAAATTCTGTCAACATGGACAAGTTCAGAAATATAACTTTTAGTCAAGGGTAAACCTGTTACCACAAAATGATGACTTTTAATGACCCTGAAAGGACTTCTCAGCTTCCCAAAATATTTTCCTATAGGCCTGTTTACACATTCACGATTTTTGGCTACGGTGCCGCTACGATTCGCCACGATTTGTAAAATCGTCGTGTACCGTGGTGATTCGTAGTAGAACCGTGGTGAATCGTGGTGAATCTTGATGAATCGTGATGATTTGGGAAACTCCACGGTAGCGCTACGGAAGTTTTAAACTGTTTAAAACATTCGTGGCGAATCGTGGTGGTTATTGGGCGTGGCTTAATTCGTAGCGCAATCGTAGCGGAATCGTGCTTATTCGTACTGACACCGTAGCTATATTCGCGGCTATTCGTGAGAGATCGTAGCCAGTCGTGGAATCTTTGACACCACGAATTCTCACGATTCACCACGAATTGTGTACGGTTGTCCTACGAATCATCCACGGTTTCGCTACGGAGCTCCACGATTGGCCACGACTAGTACCGTATCGAACCGTACAAGCACCGTGAGCATTCGTTGTGCCACCGTGGTCAATCCTCATTGACCGTAGCGTTGCCGTCATGAATCGTCATTGATTCGTAGCGATACCTTACAGACACTGTACTAATATCGTGGACATTCTTACTGGAATCGTAGTGACACTGAATATTTCTACTTTTCGCCACAATTCATCCCGATCCATCCCGATTTTTCTGACCATGAGAAATCTGGGTGAATCGTGGTGAATCGTAGAGAAAATCGTGAATGTGTAAACGGGTCTTATCTGTTCAAGGTTACCAGCTTTTCTCTTTTTTTTCCAGAAATTTTTCTACCCTTTGACAGACAAATTCCATCATTTGAGTTTATGTTGTTGCTTGCAAATACTTAATCAAAATGAAAAAGTCTAGCACTGTTGTCTGGTAACAAAAATACCCCCATACCAAACAAAATTTTAGACTCGTCCAAATTGAAATATTTGAAGACAACAAATTTAATACTGCTCACATGGTGAGGTTTGTCTTTGATATGATAGAAACCATTGTGGAAAAGGGAAAAAATATTAGTTACTAGTGCCCAATTCATTCTTAGTGTCTCTCAATGTAGAATGCTTCATGCATTGCACTAAGGTAGGAGCTGCTTAATTGTAACCGTGTAAACGGTCTACAAAAAAGAATGTGCTAAGAATGGAATCTTTCCTGTCACAATTGCTTTTAATCTCAAGCAGATTTTTTGCCAAGGTGTTTCATTTGGACTAGCAAACTCTGTGCTTTGCCAACAGATCTTTCAACAAGGCGGCCCTTTAGGCCCAGAACTGATGTCCCACACGTTCAACTGTTTACCACTCAAGCTTAAGTTAACCTTTTACCACACAATGACGACTTTTAACAACCCTGAGGGAGGAGGCTTTCGAAAACATTGTGGGAAAAGGAGAAAATGCTGGATACAAGCATTTTCTCCTTTTCACACAAAGTTTTCTACCCTATCAAAGTAAAATTGCACTTTTTGAGCCACTTTAAAATTGTCCCCTGCACTTGCTTTCAATTTGGATAGGCCCTGATTTTTGCCATGTGGTAATGGGCTGAATGCCTCTGACAAAGAAAACTTTGAAATCATGCAAAATGAAAAGAAAATGGTGGAAACCAGCTTTATGTCTTTATTGTATTGCTTTTGCCAAATTTCACTTTTGAGTGATTTGTTTTGTTTTCTGCAAATGCTTTTTAAATGTTTTCTTATACTTTGTCATTTGGTAAAGGGTTAAATCTTGAAAAAGTCTTTAAAAATTTTATACTTCTTGATTATTACAAGTATCTATAAATACAGTAATTCTCCTAATAAAAGCTCCAGGGAGCTATGCAAAACATAGTTATGGAGCCTTTATTTTGTACCCAATTTGCAAAGCAAAATGTCTTTCCAGTTTTGTATGTCTTTGTGTTTTAGTGATTGTTAATAGGAAATACAAATCGGATTAGATGAAATATTTACCAAATACTTTAAATATTGTCATTTTAACCCATTACCACACAATCCCGACTTTTAACAAACCTGAGAAAGAAAGCCTTTGAAAACATTGTGGGAAAAGGAGAAAATGCTAGTAACAAGCATTTTCTCCTTTTCCCACAATGTTTTCTAACCTTTCCAATCAAATTTCAGTTTTTGATTCACATTTATTTTGTCATCTGCAAATGCTTTTGATTTGGACAAGTCTACAATATTGTCATTTGGTAATGGGTTAATCAACTACATTGGATTATAATCATGATTTAAGGGGTTTGTGGAGGGTGGGGATTGTTACTTTAACCCTTTACCACACTACAAAATTTTAGACCTGTCCAAATTGAAAGCATTTGCAGATGACTGTGTGTGTTTCAATGTGGTTCATGTCAAATGATTTTTCTTTGATAGGGAGAAAACATTGTGGAAAAAGGAGAAAATGCTGGTTACCAGCATTGTATCCTTTTCCCACAATGTTTTCAAAAGCTTTCTCTTTGAGGGGCATTAAAATTTGTCATTGTGTGGTAAAGGGTTAAGGGAGGGCGCTTCGATTAGGAGAAGAATGGTATGGCTAAAAATGGTAGCTAGGTCTTTGAAAGGATAAAAAGAAAATTGTGGAAAGCATAACACACATTTCGTCCTTGTCCCACTGTATTTTTAAGACTTTTTTGTCCAGTTCTCAGGAAGGGTATATTTAACATGGACTGTTTGGTAACGAGTAAGTCTGAAAAATATCTCTTTCATTACGTATGTAGCCTTCTTGGGGTTACTCAGTGAAATTTGTTTTTCATTCATTTGCGGTAATTTGCTTGTTGAGGTCTGTTATGAGTACTTTACTATTGCACATTTGTTGATGAACTTAGCATCATTTAGATATTATACTCACTTCTGGCAGTTTGCTTGTTTAGATCTATGAATAATATTTTACTACTGCTCAAGTTGATGAAGTGTGCATCATTTAGCAATAGATATGATATTAACTCTTCAGGAAACGACAAAATTTTAGAGTAGTCCAAATTTAAACCATTTGCAGATGACATAATAAATGTGACTTAGAATTTGAAATTAGGGTTAGGAAAGGTATGAAACATTGAGAGAAAAGTAGAAAATGCTGGTAACCAGCTTTTTCTCCTATTCCCACATTATGTTTACAAAAGCTTTCTTCCTCATGGTTGTTAGATGTTGGGATTGTGTGATAAAGGGTTAACTCATTACCAAACGACAAAATTTTAGGTTTGTCCAGATTGAAAGCATTTGCAGACGACAAAACAAAAAGTGACCCAAAATTTGAAATTTGTTTAGGGAAGGGTAGAAAACATTGTGGGAAAAGGAGAAAATGCTGGTTACCAGCATTTTCTCCTTTTCCCACAATGTTTTCTAAAGGCTTCTTTCTCAGGGTCGTCAAAAGTAGGGATTGTGTGGTAATGGGTTAAGCACTTAAGTTTTAACATCCCTAACTGGCTAGGTGCCCATGTACATAGGTATACAGCTTTTAATTAAAAAAATAAAAAAAATGGGATAAAGAGAAATCTGATCTGAATGTATAAATAATTTTGTCATATTTATTTAAGTTTCTGTTTTGATGGCAACGACTCACTTATTATCTTCACCAAACAGCAAAATTTAAGACTTCTCAAAATTAAAAAGCCTATATAAAGTCAGATGACAAATGTGACTGAAAAAGGGACATTTAGAAAACAAGAAAAATGGAGAAACTGCTGATTTTTCAACATTTTCTCCTTGTCCCACAATATTTTCCATAATTTTATTCTCAGATTCATTAAAACTTGTGATTTTGTGGTAAAGTAGTGATAATTTTGCCACAAGCAAAGACATTGACATGCAGTCCGATCTTGGCTCTAACCTGCCAGCTTGGCTCTTGAAGCCTATGTGAGACATCCTTATTTCATGCTTTCTTGTAGGTTATTGAGAAATATAGGTGAAATATTTTTCTACATTTCAATGTTAAAACCAGTGAAAATACCGATTTTTGTATTCCAACTCTTCAATTGATGGCGAAAACAGTTGTTCTTGCGTTCAAGTTACCTAGGTTAACCCTTTACCCCATTAGGCATTTCTATGGTATCTCTAATTGATCCTAAATAACAGCAAGGATGAAGCCGTTTCCTATGTGTATGTTACACCTTTTGATAGCATAGAAAACATTGTGACAAAAGGTGAAATTGCTCGTCACGAGCAATTTCACCTTTTGTCACAATGTTTTCCAAAGGCTCCTACAAGCAGTGCGTCGAAATGAGTATCTGTGGAGTAAAGGGTTAAGAAGGTGTGTCTCACAACAAGATGGCATTATGACATAATTTACCATATATTTCTCGTGCTTGATGTAATATTGTAATGTCTCTCTATGTGTGCAGGGGGGATGGGGTAGGGGGCCTACACCACGGAATAACCGAAAAGATCTGTTACGGATTTTGATTTAGTTTCCCCCAAAAAGGTTGAAAAAGATGAAATAAATTGAATATGTGTTTTTTACAGTAAAAGATCAAAATTTATTTTGTGAACCTCATCAGTAATATTTGCAAGTGTGGCACAGCAACTCAAAAAAATTTCAGTTTAATACTCAATAAAACGTTGATTCATTCAACTATGATCAGGCCAGTTAAGACAAATCTGGATCAAACATATTGACAAGAAAATATTGCGCCGCAAATCAGTTGTTTCTGGAATAAGGGACATTACAGCATTTCAAATTGACGAAAGTAAATTTATTCAGAACTACGTGAGAAATGAACTGAGAAGTCCCAAACAATCCCTAGAATGCAAAGAATGGGTATGAAATGACCAAATTGGGTAGGAAATGATCGATGTGAGTACAAAAAAGGCCAAAATATTAGGAATAGATGGATATGAAAAGACCAAAAATTGTACGAAATGGCCTAGGTACGAAATGACCTAGTTACGAAATGACTTGAAGCCGAGTAAACAATATGGCTGCCTCCATAGGCACTTTCCAAAACCAAATAAAAACACAGTGCCACCGCTCATGCGGCGCCACAATAAAAGTCATTTCCTCCACTGTTACTTTGTAGCGCGTATTATTACAATCCCCCCAAACATTGGGAGGAGTGATGCATTACAGCAGAAAGGCCAAATCTTTGAAGAATAATGATATGTGCAGACAATGTCCTCGAACAGGTATTGAACCCAAAGCCACCAGGTCACATTGAATGATGTTTACTCAAATGATGGGCTTTGTTCATCAGAAAAATACGACGTCTAAAAATGAGAGATAGCTTTGTTTTATTGAGTGAAGGTTTACTTTAGTTTGAAATTCTAAGTAATGGTTCTCACCTAGAAAAGTAAGTCCGGTTCTGTACCCAGAATGTCAAAATTAGTTAGAATCTGATGTGTATTAGTATAATGCCATTTAGCGGGAGTTCCAGGCTTTCACCTCTGATACATTTGAGAAAAGTAGTCAGTAACTATAAACCCTTTACCACACAATACCGACCTTTAACAACCTTAAGAAAGAAGACATTTGAAAACTTTGTAGGAAAGGAGAAAATGCTGGTAACCAGCATTTTCTCCATTTCCCACAATGTTTTCTACCCTATTAAAGACAACTTCCACGGTTTTAGCTTCTTTTAATATGGTATCTGCAAATGCTTTGGGTCGCGATTGGTCTATAATGTTGTTGTGTGGTGAAGGGTTAATTGTAAAGAAAGTTGTGTCAGTGCTGGTTTGAGAAAGCCAGGGAACACATGTACAGGTGCTCTGACCATTGTGATATGACCTAAGCTGTTACTACAAAGTTAAATCAATATCAACAACACTCAATGTTTTTGCTAGCAAATGTTTTCGTTTAATACTCAGAATGCCAACGCCATGTAAATAAACATATTTATTCTATAACTATAAATTTTCCAGCCCAGATAGTACATGCATCACACATGGATAAAATCACACATTCACTGGTAAGAAAATTTTGACATTTTGCGTACCCTTCAGTTGTGCTTGATTACAACATAATATTCTGAATTTATTATAGTCTGTCGATGAATTTTTCCTCTTGCAGCTTATCATATTGTTAAAACAATGCAGCAAAAGGAGACATTGCTTGTCGCGAGCACGTAACAAACCTTAACTCTTTACTAAACAACAAAATTTTAAACTTGTCCTTATTGAAAGCATTTGCAGACGACTTTGTAAATATGACTGGAAAGTTTATATTAATTTTGTCTTGGAAGGAGAAGAGGTAGAAAACATTGTAGAAAAGGAGAAAATGCTGGTTACCAACATTTTCTCCTTTAAACAGAATGTTTTCAGTCCTCCTCCTCCTAAGGGATGTTCAAACATGTAATTGTGTGGTAAAAGTTTAACCCTTTACCAAACAATCTGTGGTTTTTACAACCCTGAGATAGAAGCCTTTTAAAAAACATTGTCGGAACAGGAGAAAATGCTGGTAACCAGCATTTCTCCTTTTCCCACAATGTTTTCTACTTTGCTTGAAACAAATTTCAATTTTTGAGTTACATTTATTTTGTTGTCTGCAAGTGCTTTCAATTTGGACCAGTCAGTAATTTTATTGTTTGGTAAAGGGTTAATTTATATTGATCATTCGTGTTTGACAAGGATGTTTTTAACCTGCAAACTGTGAAATAAATAGAATTACGATTTATATACCACAACAATGCATTTACCACATTCTTGATGTTTGGGGAAAAAACATCATTGGGAAAGCCAGTGTAGATCTAAGATCAGACTACACAGAACATGTGTGTCTTGGTTTGCACCACTTTTGGGTTAACCCATTACCACACATTCCCGACTTTTGACGACCCCGAGAAAGAAGCCTATAGAAAACATTGTAGGAAAAGGAGAAAATGCTGGTTACCAGCATTTTCTCCTTTTCCCACAATGTTTTCTACTCTTCACAAAGCAAATTTCAAATTTTCAGTCCATTTTATTTTGTCGTCTGCAAATATTTTCAATTTGGACCTGTCTATAAATTTGTCATTTGGTAAAGAGTTAATTTGCAGCAAAATTTGGCAAAGAGAGTGTTTGAGAATTATGCAGAAAATACTCCTACTGCATCTTGAGAATTATGCAGAAAATACTCCTACTGCATCTTTTGTATTCATTTAACCCTTTTCCACACAATGATGACTTTTAACACCCCTGAAGAAGAAGGCTATTGAAAATATTGTGGGAAAAGGTGAAAATGCTGGTAATTAATCGGCATCTTCTCCTTTCCCCATAATGTTTTCTACCTTGTCAAAGAAAAATAATTTCATATTAGCCGTCTTCAAATGATTTCAATTCGGATGGATCTAAAATTTTGTCATACAGTAAAGAGTTAAAGTCTTTACCAAATGACAAAATGTGTGTCTAAGTTGAAAGCACTTGCAAAATTAATGACATATCATTCAGTATGGAACAAATGAGGGGACATGTCCTTGGAAGGGTAGAAAACATTGTGAGAAAAGGAGAAAAATGCTTGTTACAAACATTTTCTTCCTTTCTGACAATGTTTTTTAAGGTCTTTCTTGTTGAAAGTAGTCAAAACTCGGAACTATTTGGAAAAGGGTTGATAGGTCTTAATACAAAATTGTAGGCTTTGTAAATTATACCATCGACCAAGAAATTTTGCAAAAAAGCCTAATTTTGATAGATTTACACAGCCTATATTCTAGAAATTGATAAACTAGCTCTTCCTGAGTGCCATTATTTTGTCGTATGCAAGTGCTTTGAATTCAGATCAGTCTAAAATTTAATCGTTCAGTAAAAGAGTTCTGTTAAGAAAAAAAAAATGTTCTGTTTGTTTCATATACTTAATACTATTTCCCTTGGAAATCTTGGAATGATTTAACCCATTACCACTCAATCCCTACTTTTGATGCCCCTGAGAAAGAAGCCTTTTGAAAACACTATGGGAAAAGGAGAAAATGCTGGTAACCAGCATTTTCTCCTTTTCCCATAGTGTTTTCTACCTTTTCCAGAACAAATTTCCATTTTTTAGTCACCTTTATTTTGTCGTCTGCAAATGCTTTCAATTTGGACCAGTCTAAAATTTTCTCGTGTGGTAAAGAGTTAAAATAGTCCAATGTTTTGTGACAGGTCTTCTTATGCATGGTGTCTGTGAAAAAGTGCAGCTGCAGTAACCTTGCTCTTTTGATATGACAGTAACATATTATGGACCAGAGCCCTGTTTTACTATCATTTGCATAAGTTTTTCGTAAGTTTCCAATTACGTAAAAGTTACAAAAGTCTTATGTGTGTTTTGCAAAGCTCGCATAGTATTTTCAGTTATACTTTTCATAACTCTCCAATTTGAGGTATGTGAATCAGACAAGAAATTCTTGCTGGCATCACTAGAAAGGAAATTTTATCGAAAGAGTACACATTGCTTGATATGAATTGAGAATGGAACTAAATCTCCTTTATTTCAGTAATGATATAGATGCATGTATGGATAAAAACTAAACAAAGCCCCTTTTCCTGTGGCTTGCCCTGTCCTTCACTTTTTGACAAGGAATTGTAGGCACTTTTAGCATACGACATGTAAATTCAGCAGTCCAAAAGCTACTATATATATATATATATGATTCATGCTCTGTGAAAAGAAGGCTTGATATATCTCTGAAAAGTATCAATCCAGGTGACAGGCTGACCTGGGCCGAAACTTTTTCGCTATTTGTCAATGTTCTTTATCTCCAAGGCAGAGTCTACCTTATGATTTAGCCAGTTTCTAAAAAAATTAAAGTGACTGAAGATTTGAAATTTGTTTTGTGATGGATAGATAAGAGATATTGTCGTTTGGTAATGAGTTAAATTCTTGATATGAAGGAAATCGGTGTAGATGTAAAGTAATTGATTGATTGATTGATTGATTGATTGATAGTATAGTGTTTATTGCTGTTTTCAGTTGTATCGCTGTGGCCAATGCCCCTATCTGTGATTTCTTGCAAGTTCTGTTATCAGTATGCCACAAAATATTCTTCAGAAGTAACTGGCTGGTTTCTAACATACTCAGCGTCAAAAGAGTTATCAGGTGTGAAAGACGAATGAATCCTGTGGCAGTGACTATCATCAATCCTTGTACAGAAATTTGTCTAGCCAGGGATTGAGCCATCAACCCCATGTTCTAAAGTCCTACACGGTAACAGACTGAGGAGAGTCTAAACAGAATCAGATTCAACCTTTTGGTCACGTTTAGTCAGCCAAACATGAATCATACTAATATAACAAAAAACATCATGCTTTATGCTGGAGTGGAAAGCAGAGCTCCAGATAAGAGGGAGTGATGGTATTCTAAATCCATTATTTCCCTTCCAAACCCTATGCTTTGGGTATTCATTAGAATTGTCTCGATGAATTAATTCCAAAGAGTACCCATAACATAGGGTTTAGTTGAGAATTATCAGTATTTTCTTCTTTGAAATCAAAATCACTCCCTCTAACTCGAACACTGAGAAAGCCAAATTTTTCCTGTGTTGAGTAGCAAGTTCATTAGTTGATAATTTAACTATTTTGGGCAATCTGTAGTGGCATTAGATATCATGAAATACTTTTGGTTCTAGTGGTGTAATTTATGACTTGAAGAGTACTTATCAGTGTCAAACTGCATTGGTAGAAAGTGAACCCAGAGGTCTTTAACTCTTTACCTGATATGCCAATTTTAGGCTCTTCATTTTCAGCAGCAAATAAAGATGATATGATGTCAAAAATAGGGACAAATGAGGATACAAATATCTGGTTGAGTGGAAAACATAGTGGGAAAGGAGAAATTGCTCGTTACAAGCAATTTCTCCTTTTCCCACATTGTTTTCAAAAGCTATATGTTGTTGAAAATGTTTTCAAAAGCTATATATGTTGAAAATGAGTATATATGGAGTATCTAATGAGTAAAGGGTTAATCCTTTTACAGACGACAAAATGTTAGCTGAATCCAAATTGAAAGCATTGGTAGATGACATTATCAGTGTTGCTCAAATGGTGCAATTTTTTTTTTGCTAGAGTAGAAAACATTGTGGAAAATGGAATAAACTGTTGGTAATATGTGCATTTTTTTTCCTCTTCCCACAATGTTTTCCAAATGCATCTTTCCCAGGGTCGTTAAAAGTAGGCATTTGTGAAAAATGTTAATTCTTTGCAAAACAACATCATTTTGTACACTTGTCTACATTCAAAACTGTTGCAGATAACAAATTAAATCTGGCTCAGTCGATGAACCCTGACTCTGTAAGGCTGAGAAGACATTGCAGGCAAAGGAGAACTTGCTCAGGTTACCAGAATTTTCTCTTTTTCCTACATTGTTTTCAGGCTTCTTCCTTGAGGTTGTTTAAACTCATGATTGTGTGGTAAAGGGTTAATGATCTCTCATGTTAAACCTTCATAGAATGATAAAATTTTGAACATAATTATTCATGTGGAGAGCATTTCTAGAAGACAGTCTGAGTGTTGTGGAAATTGTTTTTGAAAGAGATTAAAACGAAGACGGAAAAGAGAGCACGGGCTTGATTATTTTTAAAATGATTAGTTTAAATGATAATTTTATTTTAGTGATGATGGGTTTGAAACTACCTATCCAATTTTGATGAAACTTCACAGAAAGGATCCTGCCATGGTCTTCTTTAGAGTTCCTTGAAAGAATTTGATTCCTTCACAAACTCTAGTTGCCATGGCAACAAAACTGAAAAATACTGAAAATCTTTTAAAATCTTCTTGTCAGAAACTATAAGAACTAGAGCTACCAAATTTTGCATGTAGTTTTATCACATGGACTGTTACCAAGTTCTTTCAAATAATAGCCCTGGGGTCAAAATTGGTCCCACCCGGGGGATGATAAGTTTTATATGGGCTTATATGGGGAAAACTTTAAAATCCTTCTGGCACCCAGCCGTTGGATTAAGGGCTACCAAATTTGGCATATATCTTTATCAAGTGGGTGTCTACCAAGAGTGCCCAAACTATAGCCCTGGGGTCAAATGTGGTGTGGCCCTCTGGCTAACAAGTTTTATATGGGCTTATATAGAGAAAAATTTAAAAATCTTCTATTACCTAGTGATAAGGCCTAGACCTACCAAATTTGGGATGTAACTTTATCTAGTTTCTACAAAGGGTGCCCAAATTGTAGCCCTGGGGTCAAATTTGATCCTTCCCATGGGGTCACAAGGTTTACATTTGCTTATAATTGGAAAACTTTAAAGAATCTACTTGTACCTAGCCATAAGGCCTAGTAACCATAATAAGACCTAGGACTACTAAATTTAGCTCTGCCTCATGGGTCCGATATTTTACAGAGCCTTTTATTGAGGAAACGGAAAATCTTAAAAAAGTTATTGATGAGCAAACAAATTATCCAGGGTAAAAAATTTGTTTGCTCGTCAATAACTTTTTTATCAGGTGTTGTTTAAAAAATCTAACACATCAAGCAAATCCCTGGAGTCCTTCCGCCTTCTCTACTTCAAACCAAATTCCAATCGGTCATGTCTTAATGGAATTATTGAAGATTTTCTTACCTGAAGTCGGGGAATTTTTCAAATATCGGTCATTGTTGTTGTTGTTGTGTCACGTGATTCCCCGCCGTGATTCTGTACCTATATTTTGATATGGAGCATTATTTTGTGGACCTCCACCAGGACTCAAGTAATTATAGCTTTGTGGAGAAAAATGGCTTTGCATGGGGGTCATAACTTTCTCAGATTTTATAGAAAAAGTTTAGAATGTCTTCAAGCTAAAAACAAATTGGCAAAGTATTGTAATGTGTGGCTTGTAGTGTTATTACTTATTAGCCAGTGGAGCGATACAGGGCCATCATAGCTCTCATTTCTTTTACCTACAATGTTTAAAATGTCTTTACTTGGGGATTGTCGACTCTTTCATCTTTAGTATCATATTGCTTCCTGGGCAAAATATCACTATTTATCTTGAAAAAACCTCAACAGATAGATTTGTTTTGTTTTGACATCGACATTAACTTCCTGTTACAAGGGGTTGTTGTACAATTTTACACATTAAAATTGTCTGTTGTGGTAATATTAGATCTATTGTGTTAATAGAAGTGAGCATGAAGCATGCTGGAGAACGAACAGGTTAAAGAGGTTCTTCGAGTGTAAAACAGCAATCGTATGTGGAAATTCAATTTGTGCCATGTATTTACTTTAACCATAAAAAGTTGTAGACTTTCCCAATTTGGAAGCATTTGCAGATGACAAAATAAATGTGACTCAACAATCGAAATATATTAGTGGAAGGGCTGAAAACATTTTCTCCTTTTCCCATAATGTTTTTAATAAGGTTTTGTTCTCAGGGTCATTAAAAGTCAGGATTGTGTGGAAAAGGGTTGAAGATTCACAAGTTTTATCCATATTTGCATTTGCTCCTGCAATGTATAACCCTTAGTGCATCTCTTACAACTGATGTTGTTGCCTTTTCTGCATGTTGTTGCCTTTTCTGCATGTTTAGATCAAAATCATTCTGCACAGAAAGTGCAGTCTCATCTTAACGATTTGCACTGTCAGCTTTGCTGAGACATTAAGAATTAAAAAAAAAAAATCTTAAAATGGCGTTTGTTTGGGTGGTGTTTGTTGATTGAAAATGCTGATTGGGTTTATTGGGCGCTTTAGAGGATAATATACTTTTTATCACACAACAAAATTTTGCACTTTCCTATATTAAAACCCTTAGCAGAAACATTTAATGCAACATGGCTCCAATGATGGGATTTGTGTTTGAAAGGGAAGAAAATGTTGTTGGAAAGGAGAAAATGCTGGTAACCAGTGTTTTCTCTTTTTCCGACAATGTTTTCAAAACCCACCTACCTCAGGGTCATTGATAATTAAGATTTTATGGCAAGGGTTAAGTAAAATTAAGGAAGGATAAGTTTGTATGACAGTATGTTTTTTCATCACATGCCTGTATTATACTTAACAATGACATCTGACCTATGTTACTGTCTCAAATATAGGGCTTCTTCAATTTAAACCATACAATCTCAAGCTTTAATGACCTTGAGGAAATAGGCTTTGAAAACGTGGGGTATTTTTCCTTTTCCAAGAGTAATATTAATCCTTCCAAAGGTAAATATTTAGCTCACTTGAGCACAATGTGCTCAAGGCGAGCTTTTAGGGTGATGCTGTGTGCTGTGTCGACAATTTTGTACCTACGCCACTCCCCCACCCACTTTGAACAGGTATACGACCGACTTTCAAGGAGGAGAAAAACATGGTTTTGCCTATTGTAGTGTATAACACGCAGTCCCCAGTTTGAAATTATTCAGAGCTGCAAAAAAGTGCGTGTTATACGCACCAAAACACAGTACCTATATTGAATCAATTGGTTGGTGACAAATGTGGCTCAAATGATGGAATTTTGTTCTTAGTGGAGAGAAATGCAGATTACCAGTAAGTTGTCCTTTCTCCTCAATGTTTTCAAAAGTCTTATTGCTTAGAAGCTTAGCCCTTTCGCACACGGCTAAATTTTAGACTTGTCCAAATTGAAAGCACTTACAGATGACAAAACAAACATTGCTCAAGAATTGATATTTTTTTCTAGTTGGATAGAAAACATTGTGGGAAAAGGAGACAATGCTGGTTACCAGCATTGTCTCCTTTTCCCACAATGTTTTCAAACGGCTTCTATCTCAGGGTGGAAAAAACAAGAGATTGTTTGGTAAAGGGTTAACTATCACTCTACTAACTACAAAATTTTGTCCTTCACTAGATTCAAAGTTTTTGCAGACGACAAATCTAAAGTTGCTTACACGATGATTTCCACTTTTGTTAGGGCAGAGAACGTTGTGGGAGTAGGAGAAAATGCTGGTTACCACAAAGTTTTCATAAACCTTCTGGTTCTGGTTCAGGTCTGTTAAAATTTGGAATTGTTAGGTAAAAAGTTAACTCATTACCAGATGACAAAATTTTAGACTGGTTCAAATTGAAAGCATTCACAAACAACAAAATAAAGGTGACTGAAAAATTGAAATTTGTTCTGGGAAGGATAGAAAACACTGTGGGAAAAGGAGAAAATGCTGGTTACCAGCATTTTCTCCTTTTCCTACAGTGTTTTCAAAAGGCTTCTTTCTCAGGGGCATCAGAAGTAGGGATTGTGAGGAAAAAAGTGAAAAAGCATGACTGTCTGATAGAGATACTGAAGGGATAACTATATATTTTAGAATCAGTGGGATTTTTCAGTTAAATGTGCACTTTTAGGCAGCCTTCAAAGAAAGCCATTGATTTAGTATGTCTGGGAGTAATCCTTATTGCAGGAAATCGGGGAAAAGGCCATCCTGAGTCAGTGACCTTTATTTTGTGGTTTCAAATTTGATTTTGCTTGGATATATCTGAAAAAGCATGTTCTGTGTTTAACCCTTTACTTTATAGATTCTCATTTTGACGTATCAACAATATGCAGCTTATGAAAACATTGTGAGAAAAGGAGAAATTGCTCATAACGAGCAATATCTCCTGTTCCCACAATGTTTTCCACTTAGTCAGATATTTGTATCATCCTCGTTTGTCCATATTTTTGACATCATATCTTTATTTGCTGCTGAAATGGAAGAGCCTCAAATTGGCATATCGGGTAAAGGGTTAACTCTCTACCAAAAGACAACATTGAAGACTTGTCCAACTTGAAGGTATTTGCAGGCAACAAAATTGATGAGACTCCAATTTCAAAGATTATTTTGGGAAGAGTAGAAAACATTGCAGGAAAAGGAGAAAATGCTTGTTACCAGCATTTTCTCCTTTTCCCACATTGTTTTCTAAAGGCTTCTTTTTCAGGGTTGTTAAAAAGTCAGGATTGTGTGGTAAAGGGTTAAAACTCAACATATGACATTTTTGTTTAGTTTGTAATAGAGTTTAATGCCATTTTAATAGCCTAGGTCATATCATGGCAGTCAGTGATGCACCCGTGTGTTTCCTGGCTGTCTCACACCAGTACTGACACAACTTTCTTTCCTAAGCCATTGACCTAATTTTCTCAATGCATCAGAGGTGAACAGGGAAAAATTTGCCAGAAGCCCCAAACTGCAACCTCCAGGTAATTAGTCAGATATGCTAACTACTAAGCGACCTGGCCTTGCTGACAACATTTTTTGGCCAGACAACACCGAAAGCATTTGCTGAGCAAAGGTTAAGAGGCTTGGGTCTTGGTCACAGCAGGAAAACAGTGGTCAAATGCTCTTAACCCTTTTCCAAACAACAATTTTTTTTAACTAAACCATAGTTCAAAGCATTTGCAGACAACAAATTAAAAGCACCTCGATTAATAAAACCTGTCTGTGAAAAGATAGAAAATCTTGTGGAAAAAGGAGAAAATGCTGGTTACCAGCAGTTTCTCCTTTTTCCACAAGGTTTTCAACAGCTCTCCTTCCGAGAATCTAGAAAATCAATGCTTGTTTGTTAAAGAGTTAAAACTCATTACCAAATGACAAAATTTTGGACTACAGTAGTCCAAACTCAAAACATCTGAGGATGACAAAAGAAACATATAACTCAAAAATTGAAATTTAATTTTGGAAGGTTAGAAAACATTGTGGGAAAAGGAGAAATTCTGTTTACCAGCATTTTCTCCTTTTCCTACAATGTTTTCAAAAGATTTCTTCTCAGAGTCATTAAAAGTCAGGATTGAATGGTAAAGGGTTCAACTATGTCTATCCCATATCTTTAGAACCTGTTGTCTGATTTGGAAATATTTTGGCATGTGTACACCTTGACGATACAACATGCACTGCAGAGGATTCAGAAACCAAGCTTCAAGTTTAAGGTCACAGCAGGGGGTCAAAGGTGACATGCTCTTGACAGTGTCCTTTAAACCTATATTGTTCTCCCCCTTTGCAGTTCTTACTTTAAACAGCGTGTTATTGACCTTTACATTCCACAAAAAAGTGGTATGACGAGAAAAAAAAATCTGGTACCCAGCATTGTCTTCTTTTCTTACATTATATAAAGATAAGTTGCCTTATTCTAGCCACATTTTTAGCTCTACTGGCTTTCAGCCAGCAGAGCTTATGTCATGGCGTGGTTTCCGTCGGTCTGTCCGTCTGTCCGTCCTTATGAGCCCGACATTGTGGGGTTCGTCCGTCTGTCCGTCCGTTAATCTTTTTCTTGTTTACGCGATAAAGTCTGCATTTCTTGCCCGACTTGCACAGTTTGTTTATCTCATCAATAGCTTTAATCCTACTGATTTTGAGAAAAATCCAACAAACAGTATGGGAAAAGTAGCCATTTCAAGTTGAAAATTTCAAATTCTTATTTATGCGATAAAGTCTGCATTTGTTGCCCGATTTTTTTGAAACTTGCACAGTTTGTTTATCTCAATAATAGCTTCATCCCTATTGATTTTGAAAAAAATCCAACGAACAGTATGGGAACAGTAGCCATTTGAAGTTGAAAATTTCAAATCATTGTTAACGCCATAAAATCTGCATTTGTTGCCTGATTTTCATGAAAATCACACAGTTTGTTTATCTTATCAGTAGCTTCAACCCTATTGATTTTGAGAAAAATCCAACAAACATTATGGAAAAAGTAGCCATTTCAAGTTGAAAATTTCAAATTCTTGTTTACGGGATAAAATGTGCATTTGTAATTAGATTTTTGCGAAACTTGCACAATTTGTTTATCTCACTTGTAGCTTCAACCCTATCTATTTTGAAATAAATCCAACAAACAGTATGGGAAAAGAAACCATTTCAAGTTGAAAATTACCAATTCTTGTTTTCGTGACAAAGTATGCATTTCTTGTCAGATTTTCATGAAAAAGCAAAATCGAATTCTCTGCCAGTAGCGTATATTCAGGCCCTTCAGGGCCTTCTAGTTGTCATCTGTCAGAGCTCCAGATAGAGGGAGTGATTTTGCCCTCAAAATTCAAAATGTTGATTATTCTCCACTAAACCCTATGTTGTGGGTACTCATTATAATCGTCTCATCGAAACAATTCTAATGAGTACACAAAACAGGGTTTGGAAGGGGAATAATGGCTTAAGGGCACCATCACTCCCTCAGAATGATCTTGAGCTCTGTCTGTACAATGAATCCTTTACTACACAATCCTGGGTTTTGACAACTGTGAGACAGAGACCTGTGGAAAACATTGTTGGAAAAGGTGCATTTTCTCCTTTTCCCAACAATGTTTTCTTTTCTTTTAGAGACAAACCCAATTTTTTTTGTTACATTTTGTATCCTGTTGGGTCTATGGGTTACAAGTATTGTGGGAGAGCAGCCAGCACATTGGAAAGATTACTATGCATACAATTCGTAATATTGATGAAGCAACTCATTCGTAATATTCATGAAGTAACTCATCGAACACAATCATGTATGAGTCCAATGGCAGCGTTGGTATCTCCTTTTCCCCACAATGTTTTCTATCCATTCAGAGACAAACCTTACTACAAGTGGAAAACAAGTCACCAGTTCTAGTAATAAGTTGGAAGATTGATGGTACCAGGTGTTTAACCCTTTACCACATGACAAGATTTTAGATCTGTCTGAATTGAAAGAAATTGCTGATGACATTTTCAATTGTGGCTCATATAAAATGATTTTTCTTTGATATAGTTGAAAATATTGAGGGAAAAGGAGAAAATGCTGGTAACCAGCATTTTCTCCTTTCCCCACAATGTCTTCTAAAGCCTTCTCATTCAGGGGTGTTAAAAGTCGTCATTGTGTGGAAAAGGGTTAACTCTTTACCGAACAACAAAATCTTAGACTGGTCCAAATTTAACTCTAAATTACCACACAATCCCGACTTTTAACGACCCTAAGAAAGATGCCTTTTAAAAACATTGTGGGAAAAGGAGAAAAATGCTGGTTACCAGCATTTTTGCCTTTTCCTGCCATGTTTTTTACCCTTCCAAAACATTTTTTTTTGTCATCTGCAGATGCTTTTAATTCAGGCCTTTCTAAAGCTTTCTCATGTGGTAAAGAGTTGAAGCATTTGTAGACAACAAAATGAACCTGACTCAAATATTGAAAGTTGACGTGGGAAAAGTAGAAAACATTGAGGGATAAGGAGAAAATGATGGTTACCAGCATTTTCTCCATCTCCCACAGTGTCCTCAGAAGGTTTCTTCCTGGGGGTCATTAAAGCGAGGTAAAGGGTTAACCCTGATTTCAACATTATTTCAGTCATTACAGCCGCCAGTGCACCTGTCCATGCTTTCCTGCAGTTTCTTTTATGAGTACTCTACTCTGTGCAATATTCTTCCCAAGCCACATGCTGCTTTCCTACATAACCATAGTTGAAACAATTGTCAGTAGTTACAGAGGAGTTAACTCTTTACCAAACGACAAATTTTTGGACTGGACCAAATTGAAAGCATTTGCAGACGACAATTCAACTCATGCTGAAAAGATGATTTCTGTCTACGATAGGGTAGAAAACATTGTGGGAAAAGGAGAAAATGCTGGTTACCAGCATTTTCTCCTTTTCCCACAATGTTTTCAAAAGGCTTCTATTCCTGACCCGTAAAAACCAGGGATTGTTTGGGAAAGGGTTAACCTGTTACCACACAATGATGATTTTTGACGACTCTGAGGTAGAAGCCTTTTGAAAACATTGTGGGAAAAGGAGAAAATGCTGTTTACTACAAAGTTTTGTACTATGTCAGAGAGAAATTGCACCATTTGAGGCACAATGAAATCATCTACTGCAAATGCTTTGAATTTTGGATTGGGCTTAAGATTTGTCCTGGGTCATGTAGGACAAAAGCCTACTAGGACAAAAGCCCACTGGGACAAAAGCCCACTGGGACAAAAGCCCACTTTTAGTTACAATCATGTATCTAATTTAAAAGATTTGTATATATGGTGTGACTTGTTTTTAGAAAAGTAGAAAACATTTTGTGAAAAGTAGAAAACATTTTGTGAAAAGCAGAAAATGCTTTCTTATAAAAAATCATAAAAAATTGGTTTTGTAACACTATTTTATACACAGTGCGCTTTTGTCCTCCTTGCCAAAATTAACAGTGGGCTTTTGTCCAGTGGGCTTTTGTATTAGTGGGTTTTTGCCCCAGTGGGCTTTGTCTGTTTCCCAGATTGGGTTGGGCTCATCCTGTCACAATGACAATCATCAATCCTCGGAAAGAAATTTACAGAACCAGGGATTGAACCAGTGACCTCCTCTCCTCAAGTCCTGCACGCTGCTGACAGAGCTAACTGGGACTCAGCAATAACTTTGGAGATATCACCATGTACCTGGGCCCGTATTCACCAACCACCATGTACCTGGGCCAGTATTCACCAACCAATCTTAAAAACGTTCTTTGTCTTATTCTCTAGAATTTTCTATATTTGTAAGTAACGTAACTTCTGATTGGCTAAACCATTTGGTTTAGCCAATCAGAAGTTGTGTTACTTACAAATTTAGAAAACATTGGAGAATAAGACTAAGAAAATTCTCAAGAATGATTGGTGAATACGGGCCCTTGATACCGGTATTATCTGAAACACTTCTGTACATTTTTTGGTTGTCATATATAGTTGATATTTCAGAATTCTGTAATAATATGGAAAAAGATGTATAAACATAGGGAAGGGTCCCGAATACGTCCTTGACCTTTTATCTCTATACCAGACAACCAAATGTTTTGCTTTTCCACTCTGAAACCATAATAACCCTTTATTACGCAGCATTTGTAAGCATTTGTACATGACAGATTGACTCTTTACCACACAATCCCAACTTTTAACCCTTTACTCCATAGATCCTCATTTCTACGCATTGCTTGAAGGAGCCTTTGGAAAATATTGTGGCAAAAGGTGAAATTGCTCATGACGAGCAATTTCACCTTTTGCCACAATGTTTTCTACACTATCAAAAGGTGTCATATACATATAAGAAACGGCTTCATCCTTGCAGTTATTTAGGGTCAGTTTGGGATACCATAGAAATGCCCTATGGGGTAAAGGGTTAACTCATTACCAAACGAAAAAAATTTAGACTGGTCCAAATTGAAAGCATTTGCAAACGACAAAATGAAAGTGACAGAACATTTGAAATTTGTAGTTGGAGGGGTTGAAAACTGGGAGTAGGAGAAAATGCTTGGTTACCAGCATTTTCTCCTTTTCCCACAATGTTTTTTGAAGGCTTCTTTCTCTGGGTCGTCAAAAGTAAAGACTGTGTGGTAATCGGTTAAGGACCTTTAGAAAGACAGCATTCTGAAAACATTGTGGGAAAAGGAGAAAATGATGGTAACCAGCATTTTCTCCTTTTTAATGTTTTCTACCCTTTCCAAATGAAATTTCAATATTTGATTCTCATTTATTTTGTTGTCTGCAAATACCTTCAATTGGGACAAATTCACAATTTTGTTGTTTGTAAAAGGTTAACTCTTTCACTACGAGCGATTACTTGAGTAGTTTTTGGGAGATGGCATAGAATAAGATCAGACTCTGATCTTGAACTAAACCGTCACCCTGTCATTGAACTATGACAAAAGTTGTTTTCAATAGGTGATGAAATCGGTTCTAAGAACCTGAGGGGGGAGTGGGGGGACAAAATTATAGACTGGTCAAAATTGGAAGAACTTGCAGATGACAAAACAAACACAACTGAAAAATTGAAATTTGTTTCCAAAAAAAAAAGGGTAGAAAAGCATTGTGGGAAAAGAGAAAATGCTGGTTACCAGCATTTTTTCCATTTCCCACAATGTTTTCAAAAGGCTACTAACTAAGGGTCGTTCAAACAAGGGAATGTTTGGTAAAAGGTTAATTGTGGTCCAAATGTCAATGGAAGAATAGAAAATGTTGTGGAAAAAGGAAAATAATAATGCTGATCACTATCATTTTCTCCATTTCAAACAATATTTTCAAAAGCCTTCTTAGTATGGTTGGTATAACTTTGGACTGTGTGGTAAAGGTTAATTGATTACAAAATGGTGTGCAACAGGTGGAAAGGAACGTTCGGATATTTGTGTAAAGTGTCATCTCGGATCAGCCTGCACAGTCGGTACAGGCTCATCCAAAACGACATTTTCTATTTTTAGGTAATTTTCTGTTTGCACAAGTCTACTGTAGCACAAAATCTAATGTAATCGTAAAGTGCCATCTGGGATTAGCCTGTGTGGACTCTGCAGGCTGATTTGAGACAACAATTGATGCAAATGTTCCATTGCCCTTGTTTGCGTGTCGCAGGCCAAATTTGGCTTGAATAACTGGATTTATCTATGTAAGAAAAGAAAAGCTTTGAGAAGAGAAGACAACACTGGGTATCGGCATTCTCTTCCTGTCTTAGTTTAACCCTTTACCAAACAATCTCTGGTCTTTATGATCGGAGATTGAAGCCTTTTCAAAAACATTGCGAGAAAAGGAGAAAATGCTGGTAATCAGCATTTTCTACATTTTCGCACAATGTTTTCTAAAGGCTTCAGTCAAATTTCAGTTTTTGAAATTTTGTCGTCTGCAAGTGGTTTCCATTTGGACCAGTCTAAAATTTTGACTGTTGGTAAAGATTTAAACATTTATTTTACATGGATTGAGAAACAAATTCTTACAACTTATACTGATATCCCTGATTCTTTTTCCTGTCTTACAATTTGTTTTACAATTTGTTTTCAAAAGTCATCTACCACAGGATCATGAAAACACTGAGTATATGGGAAAGGGTTTATCAGCTTTGCCAAAGTAGACATGGTTTGTTTTTATCTGCCCTATTTTCGGAGTTTAGTCCCTCCTTTCATGGTTGTTTATCCCAGAGAAATGGAAGTTAGCCGATAACATAGAACTTCATATTTATGTGTTGGTTGGCTTTAGATAAAAGCACAGAGGTCAACAAATTTTGGGTGAGGCTCAAATCCCACTATGTTTCTGTCACATGGTTGGAAATTTTTGTGAGAAAATTAGAATTTTAAAATATTGGAAAGAAAATTGTGGAAGAAAGGATTTCTGTGCTTTTCTCAGTCTGGATACTAACTTGCTTTGACCTTTATAATCATGTTTACTGGTGAGTCAGCCCCTAGCCAGAGCTCCAGATTTGAGGGAGTGATGGTATTCTAAATCCAGTCTTTCTCTTCCAAACCCTATTTTATGGGTACTCATTAGAATCGTCTCACTGAGACGATTCTACTGAACTAAATCCATTATTTCTCTTCCAAACCCTATGTTGTTGGTACTCATTAGAATTGTCTTGCTGAAACAATTCTACTGAGCACCCACAACATAGGATTTAGTGCAGTATGATTAATATTTTCAGTTTTGAAATCAAAATTACTCCCTCTAGTTGGAGCTCTTCCTACCATAAATACAGGTTTGACAGCAAAATTATGGACTTGTTTGAAACCAAAGCATTAATTGCATATGACAAATGTGATAGGACTCAAAGGTTGGAAACTGAAGGGTAGAAAATAATGTCTGAAAAGAAGAAAATAAGGGTTATCAGCCTTTTTCTACTTTTCCAATAACCTTTCACAAAAGCCTTCAGCCTTCTTTCTCAAGGTTGTCAACAATCTTGATGAAGAAGGCTTTTGAAAGCAACATGTAGGTATCCAGCATTTTCTCCTTTGTCCACAATGATTTCTACCCTTTCAAAGGCAGATTTCAGTTTTTGAGCAATGATTAACCCTTTACCACAAGATGCCAACTTTTAACTGTAATGAGAAAGAAGCTGATTGAAAATAATGTAGGAAAAGAAGAAAATGCTGGTAACCAGCATTTCCTCCTTTTCACACAATGTTTTCTATACTATCAAAGACAACTTTTACAGTTTCAGAAACATTTGATTTGGCTTGTGCATAATGCTTTGGGTTTAGCCAGGTCTAAACTTTTGATGTGTGATAAAGGGTTAATTTATCATTTGTAAACTTTTGTCATTTAATAAAGAGTTAACCCTTTACTCCATAGATACTCATTTCTAGGCATTGCTTGTAGGAGCCTTTGGAAAACATTGTGGCAAAAGGTGAAATTGCTCGTGACGAGCAATTTCACTTTTTGCCACAATGTTTTCTACACTATCAAAAGGTGTCATATACACATTAGAAACGGCTTCATCCTTGCTGTTGTTTAGGGTCAATTGGAGATACCATAGAAATTCCTTATGGGGTAAAGGGTTAAGAGAATGTATGATAAAGGGTTTAACTCTTTACCAAACAACAAACTCTTAGACTGGTCCAAATTGGAAAAAAAATATTTTGCAGACCACAATATAAATTTTAGTAAAAAATTGGAGCTTGAATTTGGGAGAGTAGAAAACATTGTGGGAAAAGAAAAAATGCTGGTAACCTTTTCCCACAGTCTTTTCAGATGGCTTTTTCCCCAGGGTCATAAAAACTAGGGATTGTTCGATAAAAGGTTTAATTAAAAGCCCTGCTATTGATAGGTTGTTTATGAAGACATTGTGGAAAAAGGAAGAATTGTTTGTGACATAATTTGCTCCTCTTTCCACATTTTGTTCATGTTTTCAGAGAACATGGCTCAGATATTTATACAAACTTGAAGGCTTGGTCAGACCAGCTAATAGGTATGTAATAGAAAAGTAATAAAAACATGCAGAATTTGGTTATCAGGTGACAAAATTCATCTCTGCCACTCGAGACTCACGCAATCGGTGTGTGGAGCAAAGAAGCCACACAATGTCACTGCACCAGCACTGCACTTATAAAGGAAAAAATGCATGTTTACCGGATATATACAGAGTAATAAACGGTCTATTAACAGATATCACCATGCAAATAACAGAAGCGCAATTCATCATATACGATAATTGTAAATGCACCAAACATCAACATACAATGAACGTATAGGTCATATGACACACCAAGGGTATAAATAGTCAGCTGATGCATTCAAAGTCTGTCATTTGCACATTTCTGTCCGTCTTTTTTTGTTGGAAATTTTGAACATGCTCAGAACCAGGCGGAACGGACATCAGGAAACCCCGCCAGAATATTAGTGTATACACAGGATATAAAAGAAACATAAAATGGATGCGAACAGATCATGTGAATTTTCATCCATTACTTGTCTGTTGGCTCAGTGTGACAAAAGCTTCAATCTTGCGACTGTACGGTGAAGGTTTAACCTTCTGCAAATACGTTCAAATTGGAAGATTCCAAATCAATGGTGCCATTTGGATAGAGTCGGACTCTCCTCGTGGCCAAAAATGGTGCACTGATGAAATTTGCATATCATTCTTTGGCATTTGATAGATTAACCTTTAGTGCTCTGAATGATCCTAACATATATTTTCATTCTAGAAATAAAACCCACATGTTCGCAATTTTGTGCAATCTAATCTAGATATACACAAGCATCCAGGGTAACTACAGTAATAAAAGGCTCTTAACCCTGTACCACACATTCCCTACTTTGGACGCCCCTGAGAAAGAAGCCTAAAATTAGAAAACATTGTGGGAAATGGAGAAAATGCTGGTTACCAGTATTTTCTCCTTTTCCCACAATGTCTTCTACTTGTCACAACACAAATTTCAAATTTTCTGTCACTTTTATTTTGCCGTCTGCAAATGCGTTCAATTTGGACCAGTCTAAAATATTGTCGTTTCGTAATGGGTTAACCCTGTACCACACAATCCCCAGGTTAACCCTTTCCCAAACGACAAAATTTAAGACTGGTCCAAATTGAAAGAACCTGCAGGCTATAAAATAACACAACTTCAAGAACTGAAATTTATTTCCAGCGGGGCAGAAAACATTTCGGGAAAAGGAGACAGTGCTGGTTACCAGCATTGTCTCCTTTTCCCCCCAATGTTTTCAAAAGGCTTCTATTTCAGGGTCGTAAAAACCAGGGATTGTTTGGTAAAGGGTCAACAACCCTGAGGAAGATGACTATTGAAAAGACAGGGATAAGGAGAAAATGCTGTTAACCAGCATTTTCTCCTTTTCACACAATGTTTTCTACCCCATTAACTCTTTACCACACAATCCCGACTTTTAACGACCCTGAAAAAGAAGCCTTTAGAAAACATTGTGAGAAAAAGAGAAAATGCTGGTAACCAGCATTTTCTCCTTTTCCCAAAATATTTTCAACCCTGTCCAAGTCGGAAATCAGCATATTAAAAAGATTTAATTTGTTGTCTGCAGATTCTTTCAATTTGGTGGTCCAGTCCAAAAATTTGTCATTTGAAAAAGAGTTAACCCATTACCACACAATCCCTACTTTTGACGCCCCTGAGAAAGAATCCTTTTGAAAACACTGTGGGAAAAGGAGAAAATGCTGGTAACCAGCATTTTCTACTTTTCCCACAGTGTTTTCTACCCTTCTCAGATCAAATTTCAATTTTTCAGTCACCTTTATTTTGTCGTCTGCAAATGTTTTCAATTTGGACCAGTCTAAAATTTTGTCGTTTGGGAAAGAGTTAAGGTCACATAAAGCATAATTGATTTGTTGTCTGGAAAGGCTTCCAAATTGGTCAAATTCAAAATTTTGTTGTTTAGCCAAAAAAAGTAGAGTTAACCCTTTCATAAACAAAAAATTTTGGACCCTCCTAAACCCAAAGGGTTTGCAGACAACAATTTTAGATTTGGAGAAAATTGCAGAAAGTCCTCAAAAAGGGTAGAAAACGGTGTGGGAAAAGAAATTGCTCGTTATGAGCAATTTCTCCTGTTCCCACACTGTTTTCAGACTTTTACTGCAGACACGAAAAAACCAGGGCTTGTTTGGGTAAGGGTTAAAAGTGTCTGTGACTAGGTATTTGTTTTTGACAGTCTCTTGACAGTCATTGTAAAGATAGTATCAATACATCTGATGTTTGGAAGCTTTCTAACCAATTGTGTACATTTTGACGAATTGTTTGTGAAGTGTAATTTCTGAATGTATCACAATGCTTCTTGCTTATTACTGAACCAAATCAGTGAATTTTGGTGCTTTTTTCACCTTTTGTGACAAGCTCAAGAGGTTCCTGTGAAATAAAGACTTAATTCTTGACCAAACAACAGAATTTTAGGCTTGTCCAAATTGAAAGCATTTGCAGACAACAAAATAAATGTGACTCAAAAATTGAAACTAAAAAATGATATGAGAAACATGGAAAAAGGAGGAAATGCTGATAACCAGTATTTTGTCCTTGTCCTACACTGTTTTCATCAGGTTTTTAGCTCACCTGAGCACGAAGTGCTCAAGGTGAGCTATTGTGATCGATCAGTGTCCGTCGTCCGTCCGTCCGTTCACAATTACAAAAAAAATCTTCTCCTCCTAAACTAACAATCAGATTTCAGTCAAACTTCACAGAAATGATCCCTAGGTGATGCACTGTCAAAATACTTAAAAAATTTGAATTCCATGAAGAACTCTGGTTGTCAACTGAGTGAAAAAAACTTTAAAAATCTTCTTGTCCAAAACTGTAAGGGCTAGAGCTCTCATATTTGGCATGTAGCATCATCTAATGGCAGTCTACCAAAATACTTCAAATTATGGCTCTAGTGTTGAAATTAGAGTTAAAGAAGGAAATCTTAGAAATTCTTCTTCTCCCAAACTGTAAGGGTTAGAGCTCTAATATTTGGCATGTAGCATCATCTAGTGGCCCTGTACTGAAATACTTCAAGTTATCGCCCTAGTGAGGAAATTGGCCCTGTGTTGTGGGGTCTCAGATTTCACTAAGAGATAAAGAAGGAAATCTTAGAAAATTTTCTTGTCCCAAACCGTAAGGGCAGGAGCTTTCATATTTGGCATGTGGCATCATCTAGTGACACTCTACCAAAATACTTCAAATTATGGCCCTGGTGTGAAAATTAAACCTATGTTGTTGGTCTTGGATTTCTCATAGAGACAAGGAAGGAAATCTTTAAAAACCTTCTTGTCCAAATGGTAATGGCCAGAGCTTTCATATTTGGCATGTAGCATTGTCTAATGGCCCTCTACCAAAATACTTCTTATTATGTCCCTGATGTTAAGAATTGGCCCTATGTTGTGGATCTCGGATTTCACATAGCGATAAAGAAGGAAATCTTAGAAAATTTTCTTGTCCCAAACCATAATGGCCAGAGCTTTCATATTTGGCATATAGGATCATCTAGTGGCTTTCTACCAACATACCTCAAATTATGGCCCTAGTGTTCAAAATGGCCCTATGTTGTGGGTTCCCGGATTTCACATAGCGATAAAGAATGAAGTCTTAGAAAATCTTCTTCTCCCAAACCATAAGGGTTAGAGCTTTCATATTTGGCATGTAGCATCATCTAGTGGCCCTCTACCAAAATACTTCAAATTATGGTCCTGAAAATTAGCCCTTTGTTGTTGGTCTCGGATTTCACATAGAGATAAAGAGGGAAATCTTTAAAAGTCATCTTGTGAGCACTCTTGAGACCACATTTCTTGCTAAGCTGAATTGAAAATTGGTTAGAATGTCTGTTTCAATAAAATCTCATATGAGCCTGCATTGAATGCTTGTTCGGAATATAACTTTGTCATCTTAAGTCGGAACGACTTCAAAATTGGTATGCATGTTTTTTTGTGATATTACCGAGTACTCGGTTCGAGAGCAATAACTCTACCTAGCATGGATTTTGAGTAATTCCACTTTGATCTTTATTTTAATAGTATTGTTTGCTTGTCCAGAGTGGAATTTTGAAGTCTCAAGTCAAATTGTTTGTTGCATTGCCAGCCCTTTGCAACTATTATATCTCCTTTACAATTGGCGGTGGGATTGCATATCTTGCGACAATTTGCCGCTCTTGTTTCATCATCATTAGCCCTTGAACCTCATTATTTGGTAATTATAATCTTTGTTGTAGACTGCTGCTTAGTACTCAGGTGAGCGATATAGGACCATCATGGCAAGCCTAAAATGTTGTCGTTTGGTAATGAGTTAAGAGCGGGATGAGTGGTCTGGTAATGTCTTGACGATAATTAAAGGACAGCTGCAAAAAAGTCCAGTAAAAAAGAAAATTATGAACTGACCCTGTCATTTAGCTGTCATACAGTGTCTAGAAGGAAACTTGGCATATAAAGAAACTTGGCAGAGCCCTTTAGGAGACTGGCTGCATTTTTCTCAGAATATTAAATTTTCTCATTTCAGATAGTGGAGCATTGGATTTACCAGACGACGGTCTAGATTTAGATGGCAGTGTGGTGAGTGGATTTGTAATTGTTTAATTGTCAGGTTTGACAAGCCATGGTATTATGAAAACATGGTATTTCTTTGTCATAGTAAGGCCATTAGCCATGGTATTTGCATGATGAGATATGGTATTGCAATGCCATGGTCTTGATGTGTCATAATATTGTGAAGCCATGGTATTGATCAGTCATGGTATTACCAAGCCCTGGTATTGATCAGTCATGGTATTACCAAGCCATGGTATTGATCAGTCATGGTATTACTAGGCTATGGTATTGATCAGTCATGGTATTACCAGGCCATGGTATTAATCGGTCATGGTTTTACCAAGCCATGGTATTGCCAAGTTATGGTTTTATACAAGTCATGGTAATGTGAAGCCATGGTATTTATTATTAAGCCATGATTTTGACTAGTCATGCTATTGACAAGCAATGGCATTTTGAAGCCATGGTATAGCAAGACCATTCTATTTCTCAGTCACACCATTGACAACCTGTGATATTGCCAATTCATGGCATTACAAAGCACATGATGTTGTAGAGCCATTGTAAAGTCATGGTATTGCCAAGCCATGGCATGTAGAAGCCATGGTATAGCAAGACCATTCTGAGTCATATCGTTGACAACCTGTGATATTGCCAATTCATGGTATTACAAAGCACATGGTATTGTAGAGCCATTGTAAAGTCATTGTATTGCCAAGTCATGGCATGTAGAAGCCATGGTATAGCAAGACCATTTTATTTCCCACTCAGGCATAGACAACCTGTGGTATTGCCAATTCATGTATTACAAAGCACATGGTATTGTAGAGCCATTGTAAAGTCATTGCACTGCCAAGTCATGGCATGTAGAAACCATGGTATAGCAAGACCCATTTATTTCCCAGTCAGGCATAGACAAGCTGTGATATTGCCAATTCGTGGTATTCATTGTAAGCCGTTATCAAGTCAGGGTATTGCCATGGTATAATAAGACCACTTTTATTTCCTAGTTAGGTATTGACAAGCTGTGATATTGCAAATTTCTGGTATTATGAGACACATAGTATTGCAAAGCCATTGTATTGATATCCTAGAAAGTTTAAAAAGAGTTTTTTCAGTACAACTGGCAAAAGGGGAGGAGAAACACCATAAATGATATTAGATAAAGTAAAGAATTTAATGGTAATGTATTTCCTTTGATTTTTTAAAGTACAAACATAACATCGTTATAAACTTAATATAATGTAGACGAATTGTCACAGTATTTTACAAAGGCGTTCTCAGTTAAATGGATTAATGGATTGTACAACAGATAGCTAATTTAGTTAGCTCTTCAAATGATACAGTGATGCTAGATTATGATTTTAAAGCGATTGCCCAGCACTAGCATACAGGACTTAAGAATAGGGGGGTGCTGGTTCGATCTGGGGCTCAGGCAATTTCTTTATGAGCATTGATGATATGACTGCGACAGGATTCTTTCCTCTCTCACCACTGACCATTGTTTCGACAATGGTTATGGAGGGGGTGGGGGGGGGGGGGGGGCCAGGCCATCAATTAGATGAAAACAGACCAAAGATAGAGCGGGTCAATTTATATTAATAGTTCAGAAATGATTGTATAACATGGTAGAATGACAACTTTTCATACAGAAAATATCATAAAAACAAAATATATCAACCCTGGTCAGCCTGCGTAATTTGCATAGTCTGACCAGTGTTGACAGTTTTCGAAGTTCCAAGATGGTCGCTTTTCGCGTGATGGGTCACATATTCATTGGTCATAGGACAGGAAAATTGATAATCCCTGGAAAGTACCTAATGAAGACAACTATAGGTTAAAAATGTAGAAAGTCTTGATTGATTGATTCCGTGGTGTCTAACACTGTTTTCAACATTATTGCAGTCGTACTGCACTGGCCAGTGAACCCTTCCACGTTTTTCAGGAGTTTCTTTTTACCAGCACTTAGCACAGTTTTCTTTCTAAGCCACCGGCTGCTTTCCCACATAACCGTCATCGTAACAATGGTCAGCAATGGGAGAGGAATGAATCCTGTTGCAATGACTATCATCAATCCTTGGAAAAAGATTGGCCAAGCCAGGGATTGAACCTATGATCCCTTGTTCTCAAGTCCTGCATGCTACAGACTGAGCTACAGAGACTTGGATGATCATAGGACAGGAAAATTAACCTTTTGAAAATATTGAATACAGTGTTTTTATAATAAATGTAGAAAGAGTTGGCCGATTGGTTGATTGTAAGGTGTTAAACACTATTTTCAACCTTATTGCAGTTATATCACAGCCACCAAAGCACCTACCAATGCTTTTCTGGAGATTCTTTTTACCAGTACTCTGCACAATATTCTTTCCAAGCCAATGGCTGCTTTCCCACATAACCATTGTCAAAATAATGGTCAGCTGTGAGAAAGAAATGAATCCTGTACCAATGAGTATCATCACTCCATGGAAATGAAATTTGCCAAGTCAGGGATCAAACAAGCAACCCAGGCATCAAACAAGCAACCCAGGCCCAGTATGCTACTCACTGGGCTACCAGGTATAGGCAGAGAAGGTTTAGGTGAAAATCGGACTGCACTAAAGGTAATGTGACAGAAGGAGAAATTTTTAGTATTCATTGGTAGAAAGCAGGTGTGATGATCCCTATATATCAAAAATGTTTCCGGTTTTCTGCTAAGCTCTTTATCAAACAACAAAACTTTCCACTGGTTCAAATTGAAACCATCTGCAGATGACAGTTTAAATGACTGGCTTAAGTTTTTACCAAATTATCACTGGTTTTCACGACCCTGAGGAAGATACCTTTTGAAAACAAAGTGGGAAAAGGAGAAACTGCTGGTATCCAGCATTTTTTGCTTTTCCCACAATGTTTTCTACCCCTCCCAAATTAACTTTAATTTTTGGGTACCTTTAAATTTGTTACCTGCAAAAGGCTCAATGTGGACATGTCTAAATTTATTCCATTTGGTAGAGCTAAATGAGAGTTCAATGATAAAATGTCTCTTACATGGTAGAAAACATAGTAGGAAAAGGAGAAAATGCTGGTTACCAGCATTTTCTCCTTTTCCTACCATGTTTTCAAAAGACTTCTCTTTCTGGGTGGTTAAAAGCCGGAATTGGGAGGTAAAGAGTTAGTTTTATTGGAGGTAATGAGCGAATGAATGGATGTTGAAAGTTTGATGGTGTGGAAAATTTAATGGCTACTTCACAGTACTCAGTTAATGTAACAGAAATTTTCGTTCTTGTTAAAAAGTGATGGAGTTATTGTAATTTGAAAACAGCTTTCGTAAGAATAAAGGAAGAAATACTAGAAAATATAGGTAAAAGATAAAGTAGTATGATCTTGAGCTTCTGAGGTCAAAATGGAAAGCATTTGCAGACGACAATTTCAGTGTGGCTCACTTAAAAATTTTTCTTTTATAGGATAGAGAATATTGTGGGAAAAGGAGAAAAAAGCTGGTTATCAGTATTTTCTCCATATCTCACAGTGTCTTCTAACAGCTTCTTACTCAAATGGCTTCATTCCAAAAAGGCTTCTTTCCCAAGGTGATTTAAAGTCGATATTTTGCGGTAGAGTGTTTAAAGAGGATTTTCGGTCATTCATAATTTTTCTCACTTGTTTATAAATTTACATGGCAATGGTTGCTAATAGATGCGTATTTATAGAGGAAACATTTAACCCTCAAAGTCTATACCAAAGGACAAATTTTTAGACTGGACCAAATTCAAAGCATCTGCAGACAACAAATTGAATCTTTTTTTCTTTTAATAAATTGATAACTGTCTTCGATATGGTGGAAAATATTGTGGGAAAAGGAGAAAATGCTGGTTACCAGCATTTTCTCCTTTTCCCACAATGTTTTCTACAGACCTCTTTCTCAGGAGCTGTAAAAGCCGGATTCTGTGGTACAGTTAACACCTTATTGACTGAATAAATAAGTTGTATTTTCTCACACTACAGTCACAATGTGAAACTGCCGCCTGCCAATTTTCAGACATCGGTGGATTCTTAAAGTTACCTGCAGCAGGCCGATTTTTTTACAAGTCAGTGCAAATGGTCATAAATAACTGCCAGTAAAAGGCTGCCTGACAGGCTCCAGGCGGTGTCAGGCAGTTTCTTAAGTTCGAGGGGTGTGGGACGTCATCGGGGTGTCAGCCGGTGGCAGTTAGGCGACAGGCAGGCAGCCGTCAAATTTTACCTGCCACCGCCAGGCGACCTGGCGCACACTGGCGAGCGATGGGGCGTTTGAAGTGCCACCGGCCAGCGCCTGCCCGATAATCTGATGGCGGCAGGCTGGTTTACAGAGGATATAGAAGCCTAGATTTCTATCATATCTGTAGAAAGTGTTCATTATTATTATAACCACAAGATAAATAGATATAATTCTTCAGAAATTTTTCCTTCCGTAAGTTCACCCTTAAGGCAGCATAAGGGGACAGGAGAAGGCCCCAGCACCAAAGCCCAAGAGACCAGAGCCCATTAGCCCCAGCAATACGCAAGTTTCTGAGTCTCTTTGGTGCTGTAAGAATCGCCATGATGACTACAGTAAAACCTTGTTATTTCGAGTCTCGGACATTCGAGAACCCCGCATAATTCGAGGAATTCCGAGAGTCCCGGCAAAAACTCTTAGTAACTTTATTGAACCAAAAGTAGCTCGGTAATTTAGAGTCTCGATAAGTCGATAATTCGAACACGGATGCTGGTCCCTGTAATTAATTCCCTTCTTTAAATTGATTGTTTATTCGAATACAATATTTTCGCACCTCTCCAACGATTGTTTTCACACCTTTCCAAGCAAAGGATTTCATCTCGCCAGCCTATCTACAATTTGGTGCAAGTTTTACAAACTGACAATTACTACGGGGTATTCATACCACAATATGATTTGAAAAGGTGTTGACGTTAACTAATGATGAGAGCTACTTGTGATAACAGCCCTTTTAATTCATTGTTGATCCTGAAAAGTCAGTCTAGTAACAGCATTTGTGATCAGACGACGCCATGTTTTTATCAGTTTTCGTGTCAAATCTATTTTTAGCATCGGGTTTTTCCCAGTCGCATCACCACAGATCAGGACCCGTTTGATCACATAAATTTTATCCGTTTTGTTACGCTGACGTCGTACTTCGGGTTTGTGTGAATATCAGAATCAGAATTCTTATTCGGTGTGACTATCATCTGTACCTTTCGATGTTGTAGAAATTTACCTTTGACACTGGTAAATGTGATTTTCACGGGTTGTGTAGATATTCTGATCTGTTTTCATGTCGAAGACATTGGTAATGAGAAAGGTCGAAATTCTCTGTTTCTTTCTCTCATTAGCTCAGCACTATAACTTCAGTAATTTACACAAAATTTCTATGACCATTTCAACACCGCCGACATAAAACGGTACCGTTTGTGATTTAAAATTTTGACGTCTTTTTCGACATTTAAAAGGGCAGATTTTACGATTTTGTTAAAATTACAGAACACGACTTTTCCAAAAACTATCGAAAGAGAGGCCAGATTATTTAGAATATTTAATTAAAAATCCATACTCATATGATCATAACATGAAAATTCACAGAAAATAACCCTTTTGATACTACAGTATATTGTTCAAATACGGTAAATGAATTAAGCAAATAGAGACATATACAAAATTATACTGCTCGAGAAGAAGACTTTGATCGTCGATCTCGAACGCACTTACATTCCAAGGACACTTTGGATGATTCGAGCACCGCGAAAACTCGAGCATTTTGCTCGTCCCCATGGGACCTCGAATTATCGAGGTTTTACTGTATTTTGTATTGTGAATAGCCTCGGATTTATATTCAGGGGCCCTGGAGTGTTCACTTGGTAGATCGCCGTCCTGCTATCTACCAACACTGACAGACGCCTCCCAGCTGCTTTTCAATCTCCGCCCTTTGAAATCTTACGGTGGCATGTCTGTAGCATAACGGCAGCAATCCGGATGCTGGAGAGGGCAGTTAGTTCCTACCAATCGCCGGTCAAAGATGAAGGCCCTCAAACCCCATGAAACCAAGTAAAAATTGCACTGCTGCCCTTCTGCCACTTGATAGCCACCGCACGACTATGAAATGCGCCTGGCTGGCGCCCTGATGACAGCGCAATTGTAAAAAATTGGCTGGTGGCAGACAGAATTCTAACTTTTTCTTAAAACTTCAGCAGCATCCAAGAGGCGTCTAAAATGCTGCCTGCTGATTATGCCAGCCACTGAACTGCCACCAAGCTGCCACTGGCCGAATTTGATTGAAAACTGGCAGTTACTGCGCCAGCAGGCGGCATTTAGTGATTTATGACCGTAATATCAGTGGGTACAAATACTGTTCCTCCTCAAGATCAAGAGACTGTTTATTCATAATCTAGAATAAAGCATTGGACAGTGTAGATCAGAGATCAGACTGCATATTCTTTGCAGAAAGAGTTAACCTTAGACTCATTAAAATTCAAAGCTTGTACAGGTGAAAAATATTACTGCAGCTAAAATGACTGGATAACTCATTGTATGAATGGAAAACATTGGAGGAAATGGAGAAAACGCTGCTTACCACAATTTTCTCCTTTTCATACAATGTTTTCAAAATTCTCTAGCCTCAGTGATTATAACTGAGAATAGTGTTGTTATGTTTTACAAAAATTACTCAATAATGTCCATCAGGGTCTCAGCATCTAATAACCTTGATTATACAGGAGTATGAATAAATAATGATCTACTCCATCAACTTATTGTTAACCCTTTACCCAAATGACAAAATTTTAGACTGGTCTGAATTGATAACACTTGCAGGCAAGAAAATAAATGTAACTCAAAAATTGAACTTTGTTTCCAGCAGGGTAGAAAACATTGTGGGGGAAAAGGAGAAAATGCTGGTTACCATAATTTTCTCCTTTTCCCACAATATTTTCAGAAGGATTCTATCTCAGGGATGTAATAACCAGGGATTGTTTGGGAAAGGGTTAACATATTTACCCTTTATTGCACAAATACAACTTTTTAAGTTTCAACATATGAGCCATGCTCTGTGAGAAGGGGCCTTAATGCATCTGTGAAAAGTATCAACCAAGGTCAGCCTGCACAGACCGCGCAGGCTGACCTGGGCCAAAACTTTTCACCTTTAGTCAATTTTCTGTATCACAAAAGACCAGTCTACCTCATGATTCAATTGGTTGTCAGACAAAATTTATTGTTATGGATCCATAACTATGTGATGTCTTGCATAGTACAATTGCATCAGGGAGATACATTTAGCCCCCTTTTGCCAGAGGTCGGCTCATATTTTTTTTACAAGAAACAAGTTTTTGCAACTTACACTGTTCTTGCAAATTATACTAATTAATGTCTCTTGTTTCTGCTTCCTTGAAACTAACTTTCTAGTCGCACTGAATTTGTGGGGCCAATGAATGGTCCAAAAGTTGACATCTGCTCCAGGATCTCAAACTTGGTACCTTCTGGTTATACGGCTTACACTCTACCTCACAACTATGGACTCGCTAAACGCCTAGATCCAATGTTCTAAAATTCAAGATTCTGAATCAAGCTTTTCACTCTTTACCAAACAAAAAAAAATTTTAGACTGGTCCGAAATGATAGCACTTGCAGATTGCACTGCAGACAACAAAATAAACATACCGTAAAACGCTGTGTATACCACGCAGGCATGTATAACATGCAGGCCTTTTTCAGCATCAGATCCGAGGAAAAAAGGTTGTTCGGATGTACAACACGCATCAAAAATTGACCAAAATATCGTAACATGAAGCTTTGGTTGCCATCTTGAAAAACTGTAAATGGCGATACTTTATCAAAGGGAAATAACCATTTTTAATCAAAGTGGAAATGGTAATGATTCGATGTGTACTCGGGGATTATAAAAACATGCCAGCTTATGACATGTTGCAAATTCACACATTGAACTGACGACCACATCGTAGTTAATCTCCTATTTTCTCACCTCGATCAACAAATGTGACAGGTGTGAAATAAACATAGATCTATATGATGTAAATCACGGTTTTTGTAAAAAGTAGCGATAAATATACATTTTTAAATCATTCATTTCTTTCTGAATCATTATTTTACTCTTTTATAATTGTTCAATTTTAGCTATTAACAAAGAATAAAAAAAATATAAGACGAATCAGACGATAACAGTAAATCAATATTTATCATTCCGGGGTACGTTCGCCATTGCCAAAATGGCTGATAGAATCGGGAAATTACGAATCCAAATCCACAAATTAAGAATGAACAAGTACATTTTAACAAAATTAAAACATAATGTTTTTTTTTAAAATCAGTAAAAGTTGAAATGGGATGATGACCAAAGTTAAAGCTGTGGCGAGAGAACTTTGGCCGTTTTTTACCCCCCCACCCACTTTGAACATATACGACCGATTTTCAAGGAGGAGAAAAACATGGTTTTGCCTATTGTAGTGTATAACATGCAGTCCCCAGTTTGAAATTATTCAGAGCTGAAAAAATGTGCGTGTTATGCGCACCAAAACACGGTAACTCAAAAATTGAATTTTGTTTCCAGCAGGGTAGAAAGCATTGTGGGAAAAGGAGAAATTGCTGGTTATCAGCATTTTCTCCTCTCCTTTTCCTGCAATGCTTTCAAAAAGCTTCTCTTTCAGAAAACCAGAGGTTGTTTAGTAAGGAGTTAAGGACCCTGAGGAAGAAGGCTTTTGAAAACATTGTGTAAAGAAAATTATAGTAAACAGCATTTTGTTCTTTTCCTACAATGTCTTTCTATTCCTTCAGAGGCACAAAGCATACAGCCACATTAAGATTGTTGTCTGCAAATGCTTTCAATTTGGACAACTCTAACAAACAACAAAAAAAAATTGGAATGAACTAAATTCAAACCATTTACAGACGACAAATTGAAATGTTGCTTAAGTAATGGAATTTGTCTTTGAGAGGGCAGAAAATACTGTGGGAAAAGGAGGAAATGCTCGTTAACAATTTTTTGTCCTTTTCCCCCAATTTTTATACGGCCGTCGAATGAGAGACGGGACTGAGTTAAATGCAGGTAGTTTAAGTCTTTACCAAACCATGAAATTTTAGACTGGCCCAAATTGAAAGCACTTGCAGACAACAAAATCAAAAATTGAAATTCTGTTTTGGGAAGGGCAGAAAACAGTGGGAAAAGGAAGAAATGCTGATTACAGTAAAAGTCGGGATTGTATGGTAAACGGCTAATTATGAACAATATAGATGCAGTTCTTCTGAACTTCTTCAGTTGTTGTAAATGAATGAGTTAATGGAATGAGTTATATTATCCAGATAGTTAATGGTATGTGACTCATGATTGCATGAACATTATGACTGTCGAATTTTCTCCTAAATGGCAAATAAATGAGCAGATACTCTGTAAAAAGTGGGTTTAATGCCCCTTTCTTAACCCTTTACCATATAATTCCAAGTTTTAATGACCCTGAGTAGGAAAGCCTTTGAAAACATTGTGGGAAAAAGAGAAAATGCTGATAACCAGCATTTTCTTCTTTTCTATTACAGACAAATCTCATTAGTTGTGCCACATTTACTATGTTTTAAGCTTACCTGAGCACGAAGTGCTCAGAGTGAGCTATTGTGATGGTGTTGCGTCCATCACCTACTTTTACCTTGTGTACGCTCCAGAGGCCACATTTTCAGTCCTATACTCATAAAAGTTGGTCAGAATGTTTGCCTCGATGAAATCTTGGATAAATATGAAAATGGGTCATGTCGGGTCAAAAACTAGGTCACTAGGTCAAATCTTAGGAAAACCTTGTGTATGCGCTAGCGGCCACATTTTCAGTCCGATACTCATGATGGATGGTCAGATTGTTTGCCTGGATGATATCTTGGACCAATTCAAAAATGGGTCATGTTGGGTCAAAAACTAGCTGACTGGGTCAAATCTTAGAAAACCTAGTGTACGCTCTAGAGGCCAGATTTTCAGTCCAAAACCCTTGAAAGTGGTCAGAATGTTTGTCTTGATGATATTTTGGATGAGTTTGAAAATGGGTCATGTTGGGTCAAGAACTAGGTCACCAGGTCAAATGTTAGAACAACCTTTTGTATGCTCTAGAGGCCACATTTTCAGTCCAAAACTCTTGTAAGTTGGTCAGAATGTTTGTCTTGATAATATCTTGGATGACTTTGAAAATGGGTCATGTTGGGTCAAAAACTAGGTTACCAGGTCAGATCTTAGAAAAACCTTGTACACGCTCTGGATGCCACATTTTCTGTCCAACACTCTTGAAAATTGGTCAGAATGTTTGCCTTGATAATATCTTGGATGAGTTTGAAAATGGGTCTTGTTGGATCAAAAACTAGGTCAGTAGGTCAAATGTTATAAAAACATTGTGTATGCTCTGTAGGCCACATTTTCTGTCTGATACTCTTCAAACTTGATCTGAATGTTTCTTTTGGTGATGTCTCAAAAGAGTTTGATAATGGGTAATTGTTGGGTCCAAAACTAGGTCACTTGGTCAAATCTTAGAAAAACCTTTTGTATGCTGTAGAGGCCACATTTTCAGTCCAATACTCATGAAACCTGGTCAGAATGTTTGTCTTATTGATATCTCAAAAGTGTTTGATAACCCCCCGTTCACACATAGACGCCGCTTCTTCTACGATCAAAGCGTTGCCGAAAACATGGCCGATAGTGACAAATCGCAGGAGAAACGTAGTGGAGTCTTCATAAGCGCAGTATGATCGCGGTAGGGTCTTCATGATCGGGAAGCTCTACGCTCTCGCCACGCTTATTTTGAACATGCTCAAAACAAGCGTAGCGGGATCGTGGCCAACAAGAATCGGGGTAAAGTCGTAAAAAGAGCGTAGTAGAAGCACCGTAATCGTACAAGCAGCGTGGAAGCATCGTAGAGAGATCTTTATGATCATAGTAAAAGCCCAGTAAAAGCGTAGTACGGTCGGGAACATATCAAGTACGCTCCTACAATGTTCCCATTACGTTCTTACTACGTTCCCACTACGATCTCTCTAGGTTCCTGACTATCCTACGAAGACCTACCATGACCTTATGCCGATCATACTACGACCTATCAGGCAGCACTTTGTTTCTATAGCGCTGATATTTGACCAATCATCATCTGTCAGCTACATATAAAGGGTAGCACTATACTTCACGATCATTTGCAGTTGAAACTTCGAACTTTGCACATCTTGTTACAGTTGCAAAAATTGAAAATGCCCCATAAACCCCATGGTAAAAGCTGTGAAAAACCTGCGGTTGCAAGCTCTGTGACTCAAGACCTTGAAAATCCTGCAGCAGAAAATCCTGAGGCTGGAAAAGAGCATGGCGAGCCTTCGACCGTTTAAGATGGTGCTCTTCCTTCCACGGAAACTCCTCAGCCTGATGATCCCGCTATTGTTTGGAAAGAAGTGAAAAATAATGTTTGAAGCCGAAGATATATATACATCATAGCCAAAATCGTACTAGAAGCATACTACAAGCGTGATATGATCGGCACCACCGTAGCGATATCATCGTACAGTCTTTTAGGTCTGCGTAGTGTCGTAGTATGATCTTGAATGTCGTAGCGGAAGCGTAGTATAAACGTAGTAAATGCGGCCGCTGGTCGGCAACGGTCTGCGTAGCATCGTAGTAGAAGCGTGTCAGCAGCGCGTTGGACGTGGGAGCATCGTAGTACGGTCGTAATGAACACCATAATTTGCCAAATTGCTTGATTTAGACGCCGATCGGCCCCGATCCAATACTTTTCCAGATCGTGGCTTGATCGGGATGATCGTCCTAAAGTCGCAGCTCTGTGTGAACGGGGGGTAATGGGTAATGTCTGATAAAAAAAAAAAACTACATAACTGGGAAACTAGATTGTAAATGGTTCATGTTTGGTCGATAGACTCAGGTGAGCGATTTCAGGGCCACCATGGATCTCGTTTGGAAATGCTTCCAATTTGTATCCGTTTAAAATTTTGTTGTGTGGTAAAGGGTGATGCAGTATTCTAAGCAAGTTGAAGCAAAATACTGATCTGAAAATTGTTTGAATTGTCATTAACCCATAGGATGCCAAGTGTAACTCACAGACCTTTTGTGGACAGTGTAGATCAAGATCAAACTTTGATTTACACTTTCCAATGAGCCTCTGACAGTCCACTCCTCTCCCCCCCTCCCCCCCACCCAACCCAAAAGGGGGGTTTTACTATTGGCTTAAAATTTGTTTTATGTCAGTTATTTTGCAGGAAAAGGGCTAAGAATGGTCTTTTTGACATGTAGAAAAGCGGGAAGGAGAGATGACATATTAAACTGATTTTAGGGAAGACAAGTAAATAGTCAGTGTGTCACTTACTCACTTACTCACTCACTCATGTCTATCTAAATGAGTAGCCTTACTTACTCATTCGCTCACTCACTCATTTCTACCTAAATGAGTGGAGGTTGTACTTTCTAGTTCCTATGGCCAAAGTTCAGGATGCTTTGGTTAAGCCTTATCTTAATGTAAATTAAATAAGTTGTGACTGACAGAAAGTATAAAAGACATAATAAAATAATGAAATCTTGAGGAGAAAGTTTATTATCAAAATAAGTTTCAAGTTCTTATCTGAACAACTCTTTAGCTCTTTCCTCTTCATATACAACATCTGGAGCTTTTGTGGACAGCGTAGATCAAGATCAGACTGCACAGAATGTGCAGTCTGATCTCTCATCAATACTGTCTCCTGCTTAAATTATAGATTATGACCAAACTGTTTCTTGATTTTGTAGAAGAAAAGCATTTTCGGCCTTTGAGAAAATGCAATTTATTTACTCAGTAGTGAAAGAGTAAACTCTTTGCCACACAATGCCCACTTTTAAAGACCTTGAGAAATAATCCTTTTGAAAATAATATGGGAAAACAAGAAAATGATGGTAACCAGCATTTTCTCCTCTTCCCACAATATTTTCAACTCATCCCAAAACAAATTTCAATTTCAGTCACTAGTATTTTGTTGTTTCCTCATGGTTTTAATTTCTACTTGTCGAAAACTTTGTTGTTTGGTAAAGGGTTTAGAGTGCGTAATTAGTCAGCAGGAGTATTGTGCGCAGTTGTATTGAGTTCTCTCAAATGCAGAATGTTGAGTTTGCTGTTCTAAATCATATCCTACTGGATTATGTCCCCCCCCCCTCCCCCTCCATCAGGGTGGGAAACATATTGTTCCCTGTGCATCAGCCTGTCTGTCTTTCTATCGATCTGTCAGTCTGTCTCTCCCTCATAAACTGTATCCTCTCTATAACTCAAAAACCTTTCAACCCTTTACCAAACAATCCCTTGTTTTAAAGACCCTAAGGAAAACGCCTTTTGAAAAGACTGGGAAAAGGAGAAAATGCTGGTAACCAGCATTTTCTCCTTTTCCCACAATGTTTTCCACTCGTCCAAAGTCTGGTCTCAGTTCTTGATTAATGTTCATACTGTCATTTGCAAATGCTTTCAATTTGGACAAGTCTAAGATTTTGTCATTTGTAACAGAGTTAAGATAATCATATTGATAAAACTTCATACATTTGTTAAGCACTATGAGACAAAGTGTTTTGCACAAGAACCATATCTCCGGCTTGTAATTTTTTCAAGTTATTCCCCTTTGATTATTTTCCCTCACAAATCGTGGCCGCTCTATAACTCGAAAACCTTTTAAGATTTTCAGACAAAACTTTGCACCTTTGTGAAAAAGTACCGTGAAACAGAGTGTCATGCACAAGAACCATATTTTTGGCTTGTATATATTTCAAATGTCAGTGAGTGTTTATAATTAGAAGACTATGGATTAACTATTTACTATACAACAAAATTTTAGACTGGTCCAGACTCAAAGCATTTGCAGACGACAAAATAAAGGTGACAGAAAAATTGAAATTTTGTTCTGGGAAGGGTAGAAAATACTGTGGGAAAAGGAGAAAATGCTGGTTACCAGCATTTTCTCCTTTTCCCACAGTGTTTTCAAAAGGCTTCTTTCTCAAGGGCGTCAAAAGTAGGGATTGTGTGGTAATGGGTTAATGTGGTCTGTAAATGCTTTGGATTTTGTCGAGTCCAGAGTTTTAACCCTTATCCTGCTTAATAACTAAAACTAAATTTACATTGATATTAATAATCCAATTATTGCTATTTCAAAGTTACGTTTTTAGGCAATAGTATCTCTTTAACCCTTTACCACACAATCCTAACTTTTAACACCTCTGTGAAAGAAGCCTTTTGAAAACAATCTGGGAAAAGGAGAAAATGTTGGTAACCATTCCCACAATGTTTTCTTCCCGTCCTAAAACAAATTTCAATTCTTTAGTCACATTTATTTTGTCATATGCAATTTGGACTAGTCTAAAATTCTGTCATTTGGTAAAGAGTTAATGAACAGTGTAGATCAAAGATCAGACTGCAGGTTCTGTGCAGTATGATCTTGGTCTACACTGTCTGCAAAAGGTCAGCGAGTTGGGCTTAGCAGCCAAAGGGTTAAGCTGTTTCCAAAGAAAACAAGGAGTCACTGTCAAAGCCCTGGTTTAGTCGTCAGTTGTCATGGGAAAACTTTGACATATTTGGAATATCTCTGTGAACTATAAATATTGACTGCAAATTTGGACAATTTGTTTACTTTCAAATGAGAAACTCAAACTACATTGGCAGATAGCTTTAAAAATATTCTTAAACCAGTTATGTCCCTTTTACAACTTAAAATTTTCTTCGAAAAAAAAAAGCACTTGAAGATGAGCGCTAGCACCCGCATGATTTGCTCTTGTTTACATTTAGAGATAATAGTATATTTGGAGCAATAATAAACAAACTTAACTGTTTAATCCCAACACAATCCCAACTTTTAACAACCCTAGGAAAGAAGCCTATTGAAAACATTGTGAGAAAAGGAGAAAGTGCTGGTAACAGCATTTTGTCCTTTTCCCACAATGTTTTCTAACCTTCCCAAATCAAATTTCAATACTTGAATCACATTGATATTGTTGTCTGCAAGTGCTTTCAGTTTCGACTAGTCCCATTTTTTTGTTGGTTTGGTAAAAAGTTTAAAAAAAGATAAAATTTTAGTCAGGTCACCAGCATTTTCTCCTTTCCCACAATAATTTCTGTCTTCTTTCTTTAGGGTCATAATGATACTGGATTGTTTGATAATGGGTTTAAACTAGGTTTCACAACAAGGTTAGATCAGTGCCAGGGTATTAAGCAATCTGATATTTGGTCTGTAATGTTGATAGTATGTGATAACAACAAAAAAATAGCTGATAGAATTCTTGCAGCACTTAACCCTCCACCAATCACTGGCTTTTTACGACCCTGAGATGGAAGCCTTTTGAAAACATTCCTGAAAAAGGAGGAAATGCAGGTAACCAGCATTTTCGCCTTTTACCCTGCTGAGAACAAATTTCAATTTTTCAGTTATGTTTACTTTGTCATCTGCAAATGCTTTCAATTTGGACAAGTCTAAAATTATGTTGTTCCATAAAGACTTAAATGATTACTCATATCTCTCTACCAAACAAGAAAATACTTGACTAGACCCAATTTTGCTGGCAATAAAATAAATGTAGCTCAAATTACGAGTTTTGTCTTTGAAAGGATAAAAAATATTGGCGAAATAAGAAAAAATGCTTGTTACATTTTCCCAAATTGTTTTCAAAAGCTTTCTTTCCCAGGGTCATTGAGAGCTGGAATTGTGTGATAAAGGGTTAAAGTGCATTTCACACCTACAGCTGCTTTTGCTACCAGTGTGTACTTAGATCAGATGACACCGTATGAAGCCTGTTGACCTACTGCACTCTATTGGCCAGATCTTAGAAAACCTTATGTGCACTCTAGAGGTCACTTTTTTCAGCCTGGTAAAGTTAATCACAGAGCTCCAAATAATGGAAAGGATTTTAAATTCAAAATGAAAATATTAATTATCTTCCACTGAACCCTAAGTTGAGGGTGCTCATTAGAATCATCTCACCGAGACGATTGTAATAGTACCCACTACATAGGGTTTTGAAGAGAAATAAAGGATTTAGAATACCATGACTCTCTCTTATCTGGAGCTCTGGGTCAGATTATTCATTTAGATGATATCTCAAACAAGTGTGAAATCTGGTCATGTCAGGTCAAGAGGAAGGTCAAAGGGTTCAGTCTTTGAGACACTTTGTGTGTATTCCAGAGGCCACATTTTAAGCCATATATTCATGAAACATGTCAGAATCTTTGTTTTGATGATATCGTCCATAGGTTCAAAATTGGGTTATGTTAGGACAGAAGTAGGTCAAAATACAATATCTTTGAAAAAATCTTATTTGCACCATAGAGGCCACATTTTCAGTTCAATATTCATGGAACTAGGCCAGATTGTTTTTTGTGATGATATTGGTAAAAAGTTAGAAAATGGGTCATGTCTAGTCAGAAAGTCTTTAAAGACTTTGTGTGTATGGCGGAGGATATTTTCAGCCTGACTATCATGAAGAGTGGTCAGAATGTTTGTCTTGATGGTACCACAGACAAGTTTTGAAGTTTCAGGTCTGGTTGGGTCAAAAGGTAGGTCACATGGTAAAATCTTAGAAAAACTTGTGCACATCTTGTGCACAATACAGAGTCCATATTCATCAACCCGTTCTCCAGAACATTCTTTGTCTTATTTTCCAAGTTTGAAAGAAACGCAGCTTTTGATTGGCTAAACCATAAACAATTGGGTTCAGCCAATCAGAAGTTGTGTTACTTACAAATGAAGACAATTCTGGAGAATAAGAAGAAGAATATTCATAAGAATGGTTGGATTGGTTGCATTTTCAGCCAGTGATACTCTTGAAAACTTGTTAGAATTTTTTGTGTTGATAATGTCTTGGACAAATTGTAAAATGGGCCATGTTGGGTCAAATTAAACAGCTTGCTCAGTCACTGAATAGGGATATCAATCTTTACTTGCAGTCTGATCTTGGGTCTACATTGTTTGCTGTTTTTGCCACTAATATTCTGACAACTGCAGCTTTGAAGTTGCAGTATCTGTATCCCTAGCAGTGAATGATAAGGTCTTTTCAGCAGAAAGTGAGAAGATTCAGGGTTCCATGTGAAATTTTCTTGTTTCATACATTTGTGAACACCTCTTCTCTGTGATAATTGCCATTGTTAAAACTCTACCAAACAACAAATTTTTGGACTGGACCAAATTCAAAGCACCTGCAGACAACAAATTAAATCTTGGTAATATGATGATTTCTGACTTTGCTAAGGTGGAAAATATTTTGGGAAAAGGAGAAAATGCTGGTTACAAGCACAATGTTTTCCATAGGCTTCTTTCCCAGGGTCATTAAAAGTAGGGACTGTGTGCAGGGCTTTATCCAGGCATTTTGGGAAAAGGCCCCTGGCCAAATTGGGAAAAAAAATTATCGACAAAAAGTCAGATTGGGAAAATAATATTGACTAAACATAAAAAGATTGTCAACATATTTAACCTTACAATTAACTACTGAATCAATACTGTTTTTTTCCCCAAACTTCTTTCTGTTTGGATGGATGTGCTGTCTTAAGTCTTTCATACTAGTTCCAGCATATAAGCTAGGAGACACACCCCCCCCCCCCCACTCCGGTATAGTAGGATTTTTTAATTCTATAATAAAGATACCTGTTTTTCAGGCGAATGAACAGAGAATTATTTCCTGTCAAATTTTCTATATTGTGTGTATGCAAGTCAGCTAATAAAAGTCATTCAAGGCTAAATAAGACAGACTGAAAAGTCTCTGATCGTGCGAGGGCTTTTTGGCAATGTTTTGTCATGTGTTTTCGTGGTTTTTTCCCATGATGATTAATCTTTAAAAACGATTCTTTGTGTGTTTTGACACATATAGAAAGATCGAAAAATCGTCATTTTCTGAGGCAGATATAATAGAGTATTGAAAGAAAACCTGTTAGAAATAAATTGTGATGCAGAAACTTCACACATTTCGGCCGACAACAAACTCTGCTCACAAATTTTACAGACGATTCTTTGCTAAGACAAAGATGAAGAACAACAGCTCGAAATTTGAGAAAAAAAAACTCGTGGTCTAGAATAGGTTGGGTATTTTTCATAACTTGTTCCTGATTCAAGACCATCATTTTCGGAGCTGGGTTCTTTGTTTTTGCTTTACGTAACTCTGCTTCACTGCATATTACGCGAGGCGGATGCCTGGAAGTTAACATGCTATTTTTACGACGTAAAGAACGGTTTACAGCCAGATAATCAAGTCAGTGCATGAATCGATTGAAAATAGTGAAAATATACGGACGCAGTCTATAGTTCATTCGCCCCCAAATAGTTTCATACCTACAATACGACGATTGTCGATTTCCTGGTTGAACTCTAGTCAGTGCCCGCGAATTTGTGGAATTTGTGGGTCAGAGAAGGTCCTTGCTGATACATCAGACTATTTTCTTTTTCTAGCGTCCAGTTGGGAATTTTGTTTTATGGAATTGGGAAAAAAATACACTTTTTGCGATTGGGAATGGGGCCGAAATTCGGCCCCGCAGGAAAGGAAGAAAATCCCCTGGTGTGGTAAAGAGATTATACCAGAGGACAAATTTAGGCAAGGTAGAGGCCCAATTTTCAGCCTGATATTCATGATACAATTAAAAATGCATATGGGTTATGCAGTATTCTGCACAGGTTTCTTTCCAAGCCACTGGCTGCTTTCTCACATTACCGCTGTCGAGACCATGGTCAATGGTGGGAGAGGAATGAATCCTGTCACAATGACTATCAAGAGTCCTTGGAAAGAAATTGGCTGAGCCTGGGGATTGAACCCATGAACCACTGTTCTCAAGTTCTGCATGCTACCCACTGAGCTACCAGGGCTCAGATTTACATTAAAAGGAGAGGGGTATGTGGTATGCAGGTCCTGCATCAACTTTATAGCAGACAATTCCAAGGGCCCGCCTAGTCTCAATAATGAGATGCTGCAGTGATCTTATTCATACTTTGACATTTACTGTTCACCATACCATCTCAAGTCCATCGTAAATTTTCCCGTAGCAAATATAGAGTGCTATACCGACTTTCGGTTTCGTTGGTTTTATCTGTATTGAAGCGAAATGCAATTAAGTTTTAGTACTAAACATAAACAAAAACAAATTGTTAAACCATTTATGACATAAAAAGCTTGTAGAAGTGGTTTACAACATGTTTATCTCGGAAAAATCACGGACGAAATTTATCGTACGTGGCGGCCATTTTGTATGTATTCGGAAGCGTAAACAATTCGAGTATGTGATGAAATGCACGTTTTTTTTTTTTTCCACGAGCAGCATTTAAATTGAAAATATTTGTATTTCAAACGAAGGAATATTGAATACACAAGCAACAGGTATGTTTAAATCCTAGTTTTGTGCTCTATTTGCGAAATTATAAGAGTTCAAACTTGAGCACAAAATCTGTGCAGAACTTTCGACTGATTTTGTCCAGATTGTCTCTGTACCCAGAGGCGACCAGTCAAAAAGTAAAATCGCCTTTGGGGACAGTTATCTATACTAAGGGCCCGCCCAGATGGCTCATTGGAGAGCGTGTCAGACACAATGACCTGGTGGTTGTGAGTTCGATGCCCGGTTGAGGTGGACTTTCTTTCTGGGGTATTTTTGCCTCTCACCTCTGCTGAAGTATGTGAGAAAAGTAGTGGGTGGTTTTGGAAAGAAAGTTGTATTAGTACTGGTGTGAGAAAGCCAGGAAACACATGTGCTTCATCGACCGCCATGATATGACCTTACCTGTTAAAGTGGTGTTAAACCCGAATACAACCAATACAAGAACAATTCCAAGGTTTGATGACTTCAACAGAGGCTTTTGAAATCATTCTGGACAGAGCTCCAGATAATGGGGAGTAGTGGTTTTCAAAATCCATTGTTTTTCCTACAAAACCTATGTTGTGGGTACTCATTAGAATCCTCTCGACGAGGTGATTCTAATGAGTACCCTCATAACTATGGTTTACTTGAGAATAATCAACATTTTCAATCTTGAAATCAAAATCAGTCCCTCTATCTGGAGCTCTGATTGTGGGAAATAGAAAAGAAATTTGCCTAACTGGGGATCCAAACCAGGGACCCCCTGATTTCAAGTCCTGTCTATGTCTCGCTTTGCTTTTAAGTGTGCTTTGATTAATGAGTAGTAAGTTTGTTGACTTCACCAATTGCAAAACTATTCAATATTTTAATGACCCTTGGAAATTGGAATTTTGAAAACCATGTTGCACCAGAAAAAAATGCTGCTAACCATTACCTGCTCTTTATCCCACAATGTCTTCAGAAGTCTTTTTGTTCAAAGTGGATAAATCAAAGGTCTTTTTGGAAAAAGATTGACTCTGTACCAAAATGGAAAAATGTTCCGCTGGACCAAATTGACAGCAACTGCATACAACAAATTACCCCTTTACCACACAATGCCAACTTTTAACACCCATTAGATAGAAGTCTTTTGAAAAAATTGTGGGAAAAGGAGAAAATGCTGGTAACCAGCATTTTCTCCTTTTCTCACAATGTTTTCTACCATTCCCAAACCAAATTTCAATTCTTAAGTCACATTCACTGCATCATCTGCAAATGCTTTCGATTTCAATCAGTCTATAATTTTGTAGTTTGGTAAAGAGTTAAAGGTAGCTTAAAGGATCGTTTCAATCTTTAATGGGGAAGATAACATTGTGGGAAAAGGAGAAAATGCTAATAGCCATCAATTTCACTTCTTCCCAACAATGTTTCCAGAAGCCTTCTTTCTCAATGTGGTTACAACACAGGACTGTTCGGAAAAGGGTTAAATGCCTACTGGAGGATAATTATGAAATTACGGCTTTCAAAGGCAGCAAGGGGTTGTGTGCTATATAACTTCTACAATTTTGTTTGATTTAAATGTTTGCTTTTTGCGTAATTCAATTGAATGCTGTCAATACAACAGCCTCCCATTGTGTAATAAAACAACATTTTCCTTGCAAATGATTTTTTTGCCTTACTGCTCAAAACAGAATCTACACTTAACTCTATACCAAACGACAAAATTATGCACTGGTCCAAATTGAAAGCATTGCAGATGACAAAATAAAAGTGACTGAAAATTTAAACTTTGTTTTGTAAAGGGTAGAAAACATTGTGGGAAAAGAAGAAAATGCTGGTTACCACAATGTTTTCTAAAGGCTTCTTTCTCAGGGGCGTCAAAAGTAGGGATTGTGTGGTAATGGGTTAACTCTATAACTCTGTACCAAACAACAAAATTATGGACTGGTCCAAGTTGAAAGCACTTGCAGACAACAAAAGAAGCATAACTGGAATATTGATATTTGTTTCCAGCAGGGTAGAAAACATTGCGAGAAAAGGAGAAAATGCTAGTTACCAGCTATTTCCCCTTTCCCTACAATGTTTTCAAAAGGCTTCTATCTCAGGGTCGTAAAAACCAAGGATTGTTTTGTGAAGGATTAACTCTGTACCACATAATCAAAATTTTGGATGAAACCAAACTGAAAGCATTTTCAGGCAGCAGGTTCAAAGTTGCTAAAATGACTATTCTTTTCTGCCTTTGGAATATTAGAAAAACTTAATGGAAAAGGACAAATATGCTGGTTACCAGCATTTTCTTCCTTTGGGACATTGTTTTAAAAAGTCTTTCATTTCAGGGTCAATTAAACTTTGGATTTTGTGTTAAAGGGTTAACCACAGAAATATTGAGTCTATACTACCTTGTGGAAAAAAGACTGTTAAGGACGAGAGAATTGGTTGGTTAGTTGTATTGGGGTTTAATACCACTTTCACAGCCAAGGTCATATCATGGTGGTCGGTGACGCACTTGTGTTTCCTGGCTTTCTCATATCAGTACCAACACAACTTTCTTACCAAAGCCTCAGACTACTTTCCTTACATGCTTCAGCAAAGCTGAGAAGGGAAAAAAGACTGGAAAGAAAGTTTGCTTCAACCGGCAGGTCATGAGTCTGACATGCTCACCACTCAGTCAGCCAGACCGACAGGACCCATAATTATAAGAAAGAAAACTTTGGAAAACATTGTGGAAGAAGGAGGAAATGCTGGTTAACCAGCAATTTTCTCCTTTGCCAGGAATGTTTATAAAAGCTTCTTTCCAAGAAATCTTTAACACTGTGGGAGAAAAGATTATCAGACAACAAAAGTTTCGACTTCATCATAAAAAAATGCAGATGAAAAAGTGTACATTATGGAAATGTTGGAGTTGGGGAAGTATGCTGTGTATGGCCTGTAACTTTTTAACCCTTCATCACACAATCCATACTTTTGATGCCCTCGAGAAAGAAGCCTTTAGAAAACAATTTGGGAAAAGGAGAAAATGCTGGTAACCAGCATTTTCTCATTTTCCCACAATGTTTTCTATCTACCCTTCACAAAACAAATTTCAAATATTCAGTCACTTTCATTTTGTTGTCTGCAAATGCTTTCGATTTGGACAAGCCTAAAACTTTGTCGCTAATGGTGATGAGTTAACTTATAAATGGGTTATTCTGTATAATGGTGTGGTATTGTCAACTACTGGAAGATGATGTATCTTGTGTATTAAAACTATGTCAATAGGTGAAAGGTCAAGGTCAATGCAATGTCAGAGGTGTTTGTAGGAGTTGTGTCTTTAGTTTTTGTTAGCATCACCTACCAAAGGTCAGCCGGCTTATGTCATGGCTCCATGTCTGTTGTGCATCCTTGTATGTGTTAACTTTTATTTCAGATATCTTCTCTGAAACTACCCATCCAGTCTTGATGAAACTTCACAGAAATGATTCTGACATGGTCCTCTTTGCATCTTTTCGCAAGAATTTGATTTTTTCAAAAAGAGAACTTTAAAATACTGGAAATCCTTGACAATCCTCTTGTTTGAAAGCATAAGGCCTATGGCTACCAAATTTGACATGTAACTTTATCTGGCAGGCCACAATCAAGATTCCTCAAATCATAGCCCTGGAGTAAAAATTGGCTCCACCACAGTGAGTTTTACATGGATTTATATTATGGAGAATTTTTTTTAAATTTTCCTGTAATTAGTCATGAGACCTAAGGTTACCTAATGTTACTAAATTTGCATGTGGCTTAATCTAATTGACTTCTACAAATAGTACCCAAACCATAGCCCTGGGGTCGTATTTGATGCCACCCAGAAAGAGGGGTGGGGTGTTACAAGTTTTACTGAGGCTTGTAAAGAGAAATTTTGAGAAATCTCCCTTTTCATAGTCATAAATCCTACGGTTGCCAAATTTTGCATGTGGCAATATCTGGCATTTGGCATTATCTGGTCGAATTTGATCCCAGCCAAGTGGTAAGAAGTTTACATTGACTCACATCTTGAAAACTTAAGAAATCTTATTGTTACTAACCATAAGAACTAGGACTATCAGTTTTAATCCTGTCTCAGGGGTCTCCTGTTCAAAACCATTTGGCCAAGTATTTTAATGTTTGGCATGTAGCGTTTTTACTTTTTTGCCAGTGGAGCGATACATGGGCCATCACAGCCTTCTTGTTCATATTTAAAGCTCGCAGGATAGGAATTTATCATTTTTAGCTCACATGAACACGAAGTGCTCATGGTGAGCTTTTCTGATCGCCAAATGTCCGTCGTCCATCATCCACAATTTATTTAAACATCTTTTCCTCCTAAACCACTGGGCCAATCTTGATGAAACTTGGCAGGGATGTTCCTTGGGTGAAGCTCTACCAAAGTTGTTAAAGAGATTGAATTACGGCCATAATTCTGGCAACAGAAAAAAATAGCAAAATCTTTGAAAATCTTCTCTGAAACTAGAAGGCGCAGAGCTTTGATATTGTTATGTAGCATCTCCTAGTAGACCTCTACCAAGATTGTTCATATGATGCCCCTGGGGTCAAAAGTGGCCCTGCCCCGGAGGTCACAAGTTTGAAACATAGGAACAAAGACGGAAAACTTTAAAAATCTACTTCTCTGAAACAAGAAAGTGCAGAGCTTTGATATTTGGTATGTAGTATCTCCTAGTGGACCTCTACAAAGTTTGTTCATATGATGCCCCTGGGGTCAAAAATAGCCTCGCCCCAGGGGTCACAAGTTTGAAACTTAGGAACAAAGAAGGAAAACTTTAAAAATCTTCTTCTCTGAAACTAGAAGGCACAGAGCTTTGATATTTGTGATGTAGCATCTCCTAGTGGACCTCTACCAAGATTGCTCATATGATGCCCTTGGGTTCAAAAATGGCCCCACTTTGGGGGTCACAAGTTTGAAACATAGGAACAAAGACGGAAAACTTCATAAAACTTCTTCTCTGAAACTAGAAGGTGCAGAGCTTTGATATTTGGTATGTAGCATCTCCTATTAGACCTCTACCAAGATTGATGCCCCTGGGGTCAAAAATGGCCCCGCCCTGGGGGTCACAAGTTTGTATTAAAGGAACAAAGAAGGAAAACTTTAAGATTCTTCTTCTCTGAAACTAGGAGGTGCAGACCTTTGATATATGGTATGTAGCATCTCCTAGTAAACGTCTGCCAAGATTGTTCATATGATGCCCCTGGGTCAAAACTGGCCCCGCCTCGGGGGTCACAAGTTTGAAACTTAGGAACAAAGAAGGAAAACTTTAAAAATCTACTTCTCTGAAACTAGATGGTGCTTTGATATTTGGTATGTAGCATCTGCTAGTTGACCTCTACCAAGATTGTTCATATGATATCCCTGGGGTCAAAACTGGCCCCTCCCTAGGGGTCACAAGTTTGAAACTTAGGAACAAAGAAAGAAAACTTTTAAAAATATTCTTCTCTGAAATTATAAAGTGCAGAGCTTTGATATTTGGTATGTAGCATCTCCTAGTGGACATCGGCCAAGATTGTTTATATGATGTCCCTTGGGTCAAAACTGGCCCTCCCCGGGGGTCACAAGTTTGAAACATAGGAACAACGAAGGAAAACTTCATAAAACTTCTTCTCTAAAACTAGAAGGTGCAGAGCTTTGATATTTGGTATGTAGCATCTCCTAGTAGACTTCTACTAAGATTGTTCATATAATGCCCCTGGGGTCAAAACTGGCCCTGCCCCGGGGGTCACAAGTTTGTATTATAGGAACAAAGAAGGAAAATTTTAAAATTCTTCTTGTCTGAAACAAGGTGGTGCAGAGCTTTGATATTGTTATGTAGCATCTCCTAGTAAACCTCTACCAAGGTTGTTCATATGATGTCCCTGGGGTCAAAACTGGCCCAGCCCCGGGGGTCACAAGTTTGAAACATAGGAACAAAGAAAAGAAAACTTCAAATTTCTTATTTTCGAAACTAGAAGGCGTAGAGCTTTGATATTTGGTAGCATCTCCTAGTGGACTTCTAAAAAGTTTCTTCATACTATGCCCCTGGTGTCAAAGCTTACCCTGCCCCAGGGGTCACAAGTTCGAAACATAGGAACAAAGAAGGAAAACTTTAAAATTCTACTTCTCTGAAACTAGAAGGCGTAGAGCTTTGATATTTCATAAGTAGCATCTCCTAGTGGACCTCTACCAAGTTCTTTCTTAGGATGCCCCTGGGTTCAAAACTGGCCCTGCCCAGGGGTCACAAGTTTGATTTTACAGCTTGGTACTCAGGTGAGCGATATAGGACTATCATGGTCCTCTTGTTTGTGACATGTCACTCCTTATTGACACATTTTACCACTGTTTAACATCAACAAAGACTGTTTTGTTTGAAGTAAATCTTGTGGCCAGGAACAGACAGTGGAGCTGATAAGGCCAGCATGGACCTCTTGTTTGAATTACCATCTCTGAATTGATTTGTTCTATTGTTGGGAAGTTATTGATTGATAAAACAAAGTCCCGCCGGCTTTGTTATGTCTGCTTGCAATAATAACAAAATAATTTACTTGAAAACTAATCAATCCTTGAATAGAGGAATAATTGATCGAGAGAATAAACAACACAATATCATTATGAAATCTGCTGTTCAGGCATAAATAAGCTTATCAGTTTCAGCAATGGACCCTGAATCTATGATGTAATCCTCACAACTTCAGGGGAAATTCCTGCTTAACCCTGTACCACAGAATGACAACTTTTAACACCCTGGAGAAAGAAGCCTTTTGAAAACATTGTTGATAGAAGAGAAAATGCTTGTAACCAGCATTTTCTCCTTTTACCACAAATTTTTCTCCCCTATCAGGGCAATATTTGAACCACTTTGAAATTTCTGTTGACTAATTCTTTCAGTTTGGACAAGTCTAAAATTTTGCTGTATGGTAATGGGTTAACACCTTGCCATGCAACCCTGATTTTTAGCTCCACTGGCTGAAGGCCAGCAGTTTTATGTCATGGCTGGGTGTCTGTCGTGTATCCGTCCATCCGTATGTGCGTGTGTGTGTCTGTCTGTCCGTGCCTCCGTTAACTTTTATTTCAAACATCTTCTTCTCTAAAACTTTCAATCAAATTTTGATGAAACTTCACAGAAATGATCCTGCCATGGTCCTCTTCAGAATTCCATGAAAGAACATCATTCCTTCAAGAACTCTGGTTGCCATGGCAACAGAACCGAAAAATTTTGAAAATTTATAAAAATGTCCTTCTCTGAAACCATAAGGCCTAGTGCTACCAAATTTGGCAAGTAGCTTTATCTTGTGGAGCACTCTCAAGTTCTTTCGGTCACAAGTTTTATATGGGTTTATATAGGGAAAACTTTAAAATCCTTCTGGTACCTAGCCATAGGGTCTAGGGCTACCGGATTTAGCATGTATCTTTATCAAGTGGTTGTCTATCAGGAGTGCCCAAATTGTAGCCCTGGGGTCAAATTTGGCCCAGCTCCAGGAGTCACAATTTTTATATGGGCGTGTATATGGAAAACTTTAACAATCTTCCCGTAACAAGCCATAGGGCCTAGGGCTACTCAAATGGGCATCTAGCTTTATTAATTGGTTGTCCGCCAGAGTTACCCAAATTATTGCCCAGGGATTAAATTTGGCCTCTTCCTGGGGGTCGCAAGTTTTAGATGAGGTCATATTGGGAAATATTTTTGCTCTCCGAAACATTTCGGATATGCGGGAGCATATAGTCGCCATGTTGTGCATATGCCTGTGCATTCATTTGCCCGAAGCCATTTCTCCATGATTCTCCACAACCGCTGGACCAAATTTTATGAAACTTAATATTTGAACTCTTTGGAACAATGTGCAAAACTTCTTAACCAGTTTCTTAATATGAGGCTGCATCAAGGAAAAAGGGGCTTCATGTAAAAAAATTGTTTTTCACTAATATCTCCTACAACAGTGTTCAAAACTGAAATTTCAAATATGAACTTGTTGGAACATTACCTAGATACCTCTTTCCAGGTTTCTCACTTTCAGGCTCCTCGAAAAAGTGGGCTTCATGTAATAAATTGCTTTATGTAATATCTCTACATTAGTGCACAAAATTTCAAATTTGAATTATTATTCAAAAATGCCACAAAGGCTACTCCCTCAGTGTTGTCAAGCCGGCCTGGGTGGCTCTGGTGTATCAGACTCATGACTTGGTGGTTGTGAGTTCGATACCCAGGTGAGGCGAACTTTCTTTCTTTTTCCTATGTTGCCTCTCACCTCTGCTGAAGCATGTGAGAAAAGTAGTTGGTGGCTTTGGAAAGAAGTTGTGCTAACACTGGTATAAGAAAGCCAGGAAACACAAGTGTGTCACCAACCACCATGATATGATCATAGCAGTTAAAGTGGCGTTAAACCCCAATACAACCAAACAAATCGGAGTTGTCATAAGTCGTAATTGTGTCGTGAAGGGTTAGATTTCATTTTAGGGAGTAAGGAGTCGTCATAATTATTGTGTCACTAAGGGACCTTTTTTTCGTCTGTTCAAGGCCCTGAAAATATAAACTTGCAATTAACCCTTATCTTGCTTAATAACTTTAACACTTCATCACATAATCCTGAGTTTGAATGACCCTTTGGAAAACATGGTTGGAAAAGGAGAAAATGCTGGTAACCAGTATTTTCTCCTTTTCCCTCAATGTTTTCGACCCTTCCCAAAACAAGTTTTCATAGTTAAGTCACTTATTTTGTTGACTGCATAACGTATAATGCGTTCAAATTTGACCAATCTAAAATGTTGTTTATAAAAGAGTAATAACTTTAATGCAGGTAGTCAAAGCCCAAAATAATGTTAATTCACACTTTTTGCAGAAAAACATACCTTGTTGTCAGACAGCATGGATGCAAGATCAGACTGCACATTCTGTGCAGTCTGATCTTGATCTACACTGTCTGCAAAAGGTTAGAAAGTGGCACTTTAGAGCTTAAGAGTTAAATCTTTACCAAACTATCTCTAATCCTAGTAATGCCTAGTAAGAAAGTTTTTCAAAAGATTGTGGGAACAGAAAAAAAAATGCTGGTTAAATAGAATTTTCTTCTTTTTCCACAGTGTTTTCTTCTTGTTGGAAGAAAAAATCAGCACATTTTTAGCAATTTTAAACATATTGCAGATACTTGTAATGTTGCAGGGCTTGAAATTTGTCATGTGGAAAAGAATTATTTCTTTATATAGCGACAAAATGTCTTCTCTAATAATAAGATATAACACTCCATTTTGGATAATCATAGCTGTTTACATAGAAATTACTTTAAATTACAAGACCTTTCACACCATTTTATCTTTTTTAACTCTTTACCACACAATCTGGGAGTTTAACTCTAAATTACCAAATGACAAAACTTTAGACTGGTCCAAATTGAAAGCACATGCAGACGACAAAATAAAGGTAAATAAAAAATTCCAGTAGGGTTTCTAGAAAATATTGTCAAAAAAAGAGAAAATGCTGCTTAACTCTTAACCAAACAACAATATTTAAGGCTTGTCCAATTCGAAAGCATTTGCAGAAGACAAAATAAAAGTGATTGAAAATTTGCAATGTGTTTTGTGAAGATTAGAAAACTTTGTGGGAAAAGGAGAAAATGCTGGTAACCAGCATTTTCTCCTTTTCCCACAATGTTTTCTAAAAAACTATTAGGTTGGGGTTAAAAAAAAGCTGGGATTGTTTTGGTATAGGGTTAAAAACATTTGCAGATAAAATTGTTATGAGCCTCAAATGATATATTTCTGGTTAAAAAACATTGTCGGATCAGGAGAAAATGCTTAAAGTGACTGCTCTATTCCTACATTTTCTACCGTTCCGAATGCAGATTTCATTTCTTCAGTTACCCTTACTTTGTCGTCTGCAAGTGCTTTTAATTTTGAAGAGTCTAAAACTTTGTTGTTTGGTAATTTTTAGAGTTAACCCTTTACCAAACAGTTCCTTGTTTTAATGACCCTAAAGAAGCGGCCTTCTGAAAACATTGTGGGAAAAGGAGAAAATGCTAGTAACCAGCCTTTTATCCTTCCGCGACACAATGTTTTCTACTTTCCCAAAGTCAAGTTTCAGTTTTTGTTTAATGCTTATTTTATTATCTGCCAATGCTCACAATTTGGTAAAGTCTAATGTTTGTCATTTGTCCAAAAAAAGCCTTTTTAGGGTCTGCTTGGTAAAGGTTAATCCAAGGCTAAGGGTTAAAATTAATAAGCAGAAATCTGGCTATGAACAGTGTTATAATGACATATTTTTTCTGTCTTACCTGATTAGCCGGGAGGTGTGAATCTATTTCTGGAACCAGGATGGCAGCTGATTTGCTGTGTAGGTCTTAACCCTGAGGCTGCTAAGCACGACTTACTGACCTTTTTTGGACAGTGTAGATCCACGATCAGACTGCACAGAACGTGCAGTCTGATCGTGGATCTACACTGTCCCATGAGGAGATATTTTTCTCCCTAACTTTTCTTTGACATATTAAAATTTTGGTTTTTACTATTTGCTTAAAGGTTTCATGTTAGTTATTTGGCAGGATAAGAGTTAAAGCTGTGCTGTCCATTTTCTCGAAAAGGTAGCGCTGAAATGTGGGACAAAATGTGGGACGATTATTGGTTTTCCACCACTGGTCAACAAATGATTTTATTCATTAGCGGCGTTAATTCGTTACCAGACGACAACATTTGAGACTGGTCCAAATTGGAAGAAGTTGCAGACAATGAATCCTAGCATATTGCAACATTTTGGCTTTGAAAGGATAGAAAACTTCCATAAAGGAGAAAAATGTTGGTAACTAGCATTTTCTCCTTTTCCTGCAATATTTTAATAAGGTTTCTGCCTCTGGGTCATTAAAAGTCCAGATTGTATGGAAAAGGGTTAACTTGCAATAATTGTATATCATTGACCATAATTATGATATAATCTTAAACTGCTCCAAACTGAAAGCATTTGCAGATGACAAATGCGGCTAAAATAATTAGATATATTTCTGAAAGATAGAAGGCATTGTAAGAAAAGGAGAAAATGCTGGTAAACCAGCAATTTCTCCTTTTCCCACAATATTTTCCTTTCCGTAACCAGCATTTTCTCCTTTTCCCAAGGTTAGAAAACATTGCAGGAAAAGGAGAAAATGCTGGTATTAGTAAGTTAGGTTTTATATCTAGATTGAACATACCTGCCTTCTTTATTTGTAGCACTATGGATTAATTAACTCTTTACCAAACGACAAATTTATAGACTGGTCCAAATTGAAAACACTTACAGACGACAAAATAAATGTGGCTCAAAAATTAAAATTTGGTAAAATTTGGTTTGGGAATGGTAGAAAATATTGTGGGAAAAGGAGAAAATGCTGGTTACCAGCATTTTCTCCTTTTCCCACAATGTTTTCAAAAGGCTTCTCTTTCAGGGTCGTTAAAAGTCGGGATTGTATTGTAAAGAGTTAAATCTGTGTAAAGCTAGATTTTGACCCAAAATTGTTTGAAACGAAATTGGATATTTTGAATTGAAAATTTGTCTCAAAATCTTTTGAATTTCCCTCTGTAAATTTCTTCAATATGAAAGTGTGCTGTATGGTTAGGGATTTATCCTTTAGGGTGCAATCCCAACTTTTTACGACATCGAGGAAGATTGGTTTCGAAGAAAGAAGGGCAATTATAAGTTACCATCATTTTCTTCTTTTCCCACAATGTTTTCAAAAGGCTTCTTCCTCAGGGTCGTCAAAAGTGGTCATTGTGTGGTAATGGGTTAAACTTCATTTGTCCCTTGCAAACAACACTTATCATAAGACTAATGGGAAGTTCAGTTATGAAAAATGTCAGAAAATGGGACTTTTAATTTTGAAATGTCTCTTTAATGTATTTCAGTATGTGACATAGCTTTAAAGGTGGGTATTTAGAATTTTCATATCACACCAAATTAAAAAATACATATGTCACTGAAATTTTTATGAAAAAACAATACAAATCATCAGTAATTCAGAATCATAAAATTACAAAAAAAATTTTTTTTGGTGGTATTCCCTTAATAGGCTACGTAGCCTCTTAAGCTATTTTTAGATTTCCTGCCAAATTCAGAAAAGCATTGTGGGAATGTTAAGTGACTTGCACGTGACTAATGACTATTAAATTCCATTACATAACAAACATGTAATTATTTTCCATGATGTCTAGAACTTCGGATGCTATGTTTGAAGCTTTGTTTGTATATTTCCGGTATGTAAATGAGCGAGCTGCTGATGTAAAAATAGACCGTGTTTCCCTTCAGTGTTGACTTTGGCTGTGGTAAATATCTAATTTATCTAGTTCTCGGATGTTTTTCGACTACTGGGGTTTAATAAATGAAAATTATAAGGCTTTGGGAATATAAGGATGACTTTTTTGTATTTTTGTAAAATTTTCGTCCCAATATCTGAAGGGCCACCTTTAACTCTTTACTACACAAACCTAACTGTCAATCATGACCCTGAGAAAGAAGCCTTTTGAAAAGATCATGGGACAAGAAGAAAATGCTGGTAACCAGCATTTTCTCTTATTCCCACAATGTTTTCTACCCTTCCCAAACCAAATCTCAATTTTTCAGTCGCATTTACTTTGTTGACTTCAAATGCTTTCAGTTTGGACCAGTCCAAAATTTTCTTGATTGGTAAAGAGTTAAACCCTTTACAACACAAATCTGACTAACGACCTTGAGAAGGAATACTTTCGAAAACATTATGGAAAAAGTAGAAAATCTTTCAAGCTACAAAATTCATTATGTTGTCTGCAAATGCTTTCAATTTAGCTAAGTCTATATTTTGTTCATGTGGTAAAGAGTTATGAGAGAAAATATTATTGAAAATGAAATAGTCTGTATTTTCTCAGAAAAGTGGCTTAAAGGAGCTCTCCTGATAGTTAACATCAAAATAAATATTTTGAATGTCGTAACCATTTGGAACACTTAACTCTTTTTCAGACAACAAAATTTCTGATGGACTAAATTGGAAGTATTTACACATGACAAATTAGATTAACCCTTAAGCTGCTTATCGCGACTTGCTGACCTTTTGCGGACAGCGTAGATCAAGATCAGACTGCACAGAACGTGCAGTCTGATCTTGGATCTACACTGTCTGATAAAGAGATATTTTTTCTTAGAAAATGCACTAGAAATAGCATAGTTTGGGGTTTTTGCTATTGGCTTGAAAAGTTTTACTTAATTTATCCAGCAGGAGAAGGGTTAAGATAGAATGATGATTTATCCCTTCGATATGGTAGAGAACATTCAAGGAAAGGGAGAAAAAGCTTGTTTCCAGCATTTTCTCCCTTTCCCATGATGTTTTTAAATGTCATCTCTTTCATTGTCATTGAAGGTTGGGGTTGTGTGGTGAAGAATAAAAAGCACCTTTCATGGCTCGAGTTGCCTTTGAGACCAGTGTAGGTCAAGATTAACCTACAAAAAACCTGCATTCTGATATTTGATCTACACCGTCTGTCTTGCTGAAACACAAAAAATAAAAGTAGCCATGGAATGGCAATTATCTTTGTGTTATTCCTAAATGAAACTGTTCTCTGGGTTTACTCTGCTTAACATGTGTTTTAATATATGATCCCAAATTTTAACAGCCCAGAGAGAAAGCTTTTGAAACATTGTGGAATAAGGAGAAAGTGCTGGTAACCAGCATTTTTTTCCTTTTTCCACATTGTTTACAACCCATCCATTAAGATTCAATTTTTGAGTCGCATTTGATTTGCCATCAGCAAATGCTTTTGATTTTGACTGATCTAAAATTCTGTAGTTTGGTAAAGAGACCAAAGCTATTTTAAGATACAAAGCTAAGTGGTTCTTGTGTTTGTACAAAGAAAAGACTTTTGAAGGGAAGGAAAACATGAAGTTTGATTGATAACCAAGAATAGAGCTTCAGCTTATGCTTGGAAATGGCTCCTTGTCCGACGATGCTTTCTCAGCAGGGCGAAGTAGCCAAATGGTGAGCATTATCAGACTCTTGACCAGGTGGTTTGGGTTTTGATACCTGGTTGATGCAAATTTTTTTCTGGCAATTTTTCACTTCTTACATCTGATGGAGGTGAGAAAAGTAATCAGTGACTTGGAAAGAAAGTCATGTCACTACTGAAGTGTGAAAGCTGGGAAACACATGAGTGAGGTGCACTGGCAGCTAAAATATAACCTAAGCTGTTAAAACAGCACTAAACTCAAATACAAACCAAACCAGTTTTCTCAAGTCGACTACAAAATTGATGGGGATGCCAGGGCTCCGGAAAACCGACAAAATGCCGGTCCAGACCGATTTTTGAGTAGCCGGACCGATTAGAATTCCGAAAATATACCTAAAATATACCGAAAATATATACTTTTTCAAAGCAATTCATATTCGTGTATAACACCAATTGCCAATAAAAATCCACAAAACACAGCTATGATCCAGGGTTTTCACACATTACATCCATGTGACTATACAAGGATGGAGAATATCCAATAACGAGTTTACCCGCAAGGCACAGATTAGGTTTACCCACACGTGGACTGCTGGTTCTTACGTCATAGGCCTATATTGTGTTCGCTGTTGGTCAATATTTTTATGCTCCCCGAAGGGCGAGCATATAGTCGCCGCTTCGTCTGTCTGTCCGTCCGTGCGTCCGTCTGTCCGAAGTGATTTCTCCACAACCCTTGGATCAAATTGGATAAAACTTCATATATGAACTCCTTAGAGTAATGCGCCGATATGCTTTTCCCGGATTTTCAATTTGACCCCGTGTCATGGAAAAAAGGGGCTTAATGCAAAATTGCAATTTTTACCAATATCTCATTCAGTTTTTATCAGAATATCATGAAACTTCATGGTTATGTTGTTTATGGAAAGTTTTAGCATATGCCCTTGCTATTTTTAATCTGGGCGTTTTTTAAGTTGACGTTCTGTCATGGAAAAAGGGGGCTTCTTGAAAAATTCCAATTTTTACTAATATTTCATTCAGTTTTGGTCAAAATTTCATTAAACTTCATGGTTATTGTTTTTTCAAAGTTTCACCATGTGCTCTTCTTTCTTTATCTATGTGTTTTTCAATTTGACCCTCTGTCATGGAAAAAGGAGGTTTCTTGTAAAATGAAAAAGGGGCCCTAATGCAAAATTGCAATTTTTACTAATATCTTGTTCAGTTTTTGTCAACATTTCATGGTTATATCTTGTTTTACAAGTTTCAACATGTGCCCTTTGTTTTTGCAATCTATGAATTATTAATGCGCAAATATGTCTTTCCTGGTTTCTCAAATTAAGGCTGCATCACGGAAAAAGGGGAAAGAATTGTTTTTCACTAGGTTCTCCTTTATCAGTGCTCAAAACTTTGTGAAATTTCAAATCTAAACTTTTTGGAATGTTGCCCTGAGGTACCTCTCTTCCTTTTTCTCAATTTCAGGCTGCATCTCGGAAAAAGGGGGCTTCATGTAAAAAACTGTTTTATGTAATATTTAATACACGACTGCTCAAAATTTTATGAAATTTCGAATTTTTAATTATTATTCAAAAATGCCACAAACCACACATCCGTTGTATTTATTGCAATGATCCAATATTGTCTTATGGGAAAAGGGGGCTTAACCCTTTCCCAAACGACAAATTTTTGGACTAGACCAAATTGAAAGCATTTGCAGAAGACAATTCAACTCTTGCTGAAAAGATGATTTCTGTCTATGATAGAGTAGAAAACATTGTGGGAAAAGGAGATAATGCTGGTTACCAGCATTTTCTCCTTTTCCCACAATGTTTTCAAAAGGCTACTATTCCAGACCCGTAAAAACCAGGGCTTGTTTGGAAAGGGTTAAAGGGGGCTTATTGGGCTTATTGTCCACTACAACTTTGTGTTGGCTATCTCTAAGATAGTAATTGCCTTTTCACTTCAGATTTTCGGGGGCATGAACAGGTTCTTCTAGGATAAAAGAAGTGAATTTATATAAATTTCTTATATTTTATGACAAGCACTTGTTCGGGGAGCCTAACCCGTCTCTGACGGCTCTTGTTGTTTCAGTTTCATGCTTGATCGAGCAAATGATAGCAAGTTGGCATAATGTACAATTTTTGCTTGTGAATGGGGTTTAGAACCGGCAATAATTCTAAACATGTTTTAAGTTTGAGGCCGTGTCTTTAAAATAAAGGTCATCAAACATTGCGTCAATTTCAATTGCTGATACTCGTGAAACAAATTTGTATTACTCAAAAAAAAAAAGAAGCGTATTTATAAAACGAGACGAGTATTGCTGTTAGTGGGGGGCCGATGATGGACTGTAGGCGAAAGTCAGTTGGATTTGGCTTCCGATTCCGATAATTGATTGAGAAATCCTGGAATCGATTGTAGTCGGTTGCTAAGTTGGCTTGGTGCCAAAACTTGAATTCTGCTTTTTAGCGCTTGGTTTTGTGACTTTTATTAATCACAGTCTTGGATTAAACATAGTTGATAACAAACACTAAAATTGGCTGAAAAATGAGAAGCAAATCTTTGTCCGTGAAAGTCTTGACAAAAGTTGACATTTCGGCAAGCTCCCCAGAGCCCGGATTTTGACATTTGGAAATTTGAAATGACCTGTCTTTGACGGTGAAAGATATCTGCCTAAATATCAATCTGAGGCATGAAATTATCGTCTAGAACTTCATATAAACAGCTTGCGTGCATCTGGCATAAATATGGGTTAAACACAATCAGTATAAAATGCGAAGGACACCCGGATGATAATGAAGCTGGCGAGTCATTTATGACAGAGTAACAAAGGTTTTATTCCTCTTACGTAGTGTAAAGTGACAGCTTTTTAAGTTACTTGCAATTTAAACTGACTAAATGATGTCAAATCATATAGTAATTCTTCTCCAGAAACTAACTGTCAAGAAAAAATAGATCGCCAAAAAAGCGCGAAAACCCACGACACTACAATGAGCAGCATGGCGTCGTCCGATCAGAGGGACTTCAAACTATCTTCTTATCTTTAATAATGAATTTTAAAAGTTAATTTAGACAAATTTCTTAATAGAGCAATAAGTGGAAGCTAAAATTCTGTTCATGAGTGGAAATAATGTTGTTTTATGGTTGGGGTGGGGAAAGAGGGGTCGTCTGCAAATGTTGGAACTATTACGATCTGGTTGGGGTAGGTCAGAGACATAGACATAGACCGGGGGACCTGGACCGATTCAGATCAAAAAATTTCCGGAGCCCTGGGGGGTGCTACACCATATTTAAAAAGGCCCTAATATTCATTTTCAGCCAGTTTTAAGGTAAGACCTGTGTAATGCACTTCTGGTGAACATTTGGCAAAAATTCTAATTGGTTGATAAATAAAGAGAAATAAGGATTTATGCAGAAATTATATTTTTGCACATTTCTAATGGATCAAAAATTCCGTTTATGTCTCTCTTGAAACTATTTTTTGATACTTTTGTTTGTTTTCTAAAAATTGGAGGTAATTATTATCTCTTTTTGAATTGAGAATATAGTGGTTTTACATTTATAAATGATAACTTAAAGAAGGAAAAATTTGAAAAAAATGAAAAGGTGAAATTAGTTCAATAATACTCATTTTTAATTATAGCTAATTTTGCAGGATGATGTTGTAGTGGAAATAGCTGTTTTCCATTACACAGGTCTTACCTTAACTCATTTTGTCTTTATTTTATCAAAATATAGTCATTCTTATATCTTCATGCCAAATATTGCGCCTGACGGTTGCAAGATTGCTTAGATTGCCTTCAATATAAACAGACTTGCCGTTTCTGGTTTTTGAATTGAAGATTTTCGATAACCGTTATACACTCTGGTAGATTCGTATGATTATCAGGCATTCTTTCACGTGACTATATTTGACCTTGGCCCTGCATCTTATGTGGTAAATAAAGGAAAATAGATGCTTCTCTGTTGCAGCCTCGATTTTCAGAGGGAGGTCTCGGCCTATTACATGCAAATTACACTGTATCCGACTCTTGGTGGAAACCAACGATAAATTTCCGAGGCGCACCGCCTTTGTTTACATCTTCGATCGTCAGCCAGTTTTCTTCTGACCAATGTTCGGTTTCTTATACAAATCTCCATGTTTCTTTTTTTCAATTACACCACATATGTCAGTAATTTATCCATGTTTACACAATGGATTAATTTCTGTACCATTCTAAATTTTTTTAAATTTAACAATGATTTTGCTCACAGGCTGTAGATGGGCATCTTTAAGAGCCTGATTGACTTATTGATTGAATGGTGTTAAGTGCAGCTTTCAACATTATTTTCATCATGTCAATTGGCAACAGCTCACATTATTCATGTAACTATGTTCTACAGAGCTCGGAAGGGTCTTGTTCAAGGGCTCTCCCTTGAAACACAGTACATCCAGTGAGGTTTGAACACTTGGCCTGAAGAGTAAAAGCCCTACACTATACCTATGTGCTATGAAGGACCCAAAGCAGGTGCATGAAGAGATTGAAAGAAGAATTAAAGAGTAAATATTCAGAGGTCTTAATTTCATTTTTTCAGTCCTCTTGAGTCAGATTTCTTTATGATACAGAAATTCCTTGTGGATGCTCTAGAGGCCACATTTTAAGCTGAACAGACCTTACAATTTGTTAGAAATTTAATCACTCTTGTAGAGTGAATTTTGCTTGTTGACTCAAGTAAGTGATCCAGGGCCATCATGGCCCTCTTCTTCATGTAACTTTCTGTTTTGCACAAGTTTACTGCAGCACAAAATTTAATGCACGGATGATCCGAGAAGACACTATGCTAATATCCGAATGTCCCTTTTCGCGTGTTGCAAGCCATATAGCCCACAGTGTAAATGGTAAATGCAAGATCAGTCTTCAGTTTCTTGGTATGCTAATCCTGATCTTCATTTCTATCAAAGCAATTAACTTTATATATATATGTAACCAAATAATCCAGTGTTTTATCAACCCCAGGTAAGAGGGCTTATTAAAAAAATTATGTTTAAAAAGTTGAAAATGGTGCCACCATCTTCTATGTTATGAACATTGTTTTCTACTCTTTGATTCTTTACAAATTAAAGCCTTTTACCCTTGTCCAAACAGAAGCATTTGCAGGCAACAAATCAACTGTAATGAAAAACACAAATTTGTTTTTTATAGAGTAGAGAACATTGCGGGGCAAAAAGGAGAAAATGCAGGTTACCAGCATTTTCTCCTTTTTGCTACACATATGTTTTCAAATACCTTCTCTCTCAGGGCTCTTAAAAATCAGGATTCTGAAGTAAAGGGAAAGATTGTGCTTAGTGTTCCAAAGATTTACTCTTAACACAAAATTCAGACTTTTATCAGCCCAGAGAAATGAAGCCTTTCAAAACATTGTGGGAAAAGGAGAAAATGCTGGTAACCAGCATTTTCTCCTTTTCCCACAATGTTTTCTATCATATAAAAGACAAATCTCACCATATGAGCAGCATTTAAAATTTGTTAGCTGCAAAGGCTTTCAGTATGCATGATTCTAAAATTTTGCCGTTTCATAAAGAGTTTATAAAAAAAAAACAGTCATTGTCAACTAGAGGGGATATAGTGTTACCTATTATTGTACTGGTTTACCCACAAAAGACAAATATTTTGTACCCCTGAGGTGCTTGAACCCACTATTAAGCAGCTAAATCTGCTGACAAAGTTGGTTCGGATTAGGCTGCACAAAAAACAGCATTTTTCCTTTTTCCCTCACCATTCTTTACTTTTCTTAACACAGATACCATAGTTTGGTTCATGCTGTTCTAGTCTGCAATAGCTTTCAATTTACATACTTCTAAATTTTTGTTGACTTCAGTAAAGAGTTAACTCTTTCACTCATGATGTTTTTATCACACTACAAAACTGTAAGAATTAGGGGCATCCATTTCAAATTTTGTAGAAATGAAGAAAAATTCATTCACAGGGCAAAAATGATAGTAAGAAGAGGAGAAAAAGCTGGTCAACAGCATTTTCTCCTTTTTCCACTATGTTTTTCATAGTTGTTTAACTGCAGACCATACTACTCTTGACTTTTAACAACCCTAAGGAAGAACTCTTGAGAATCATTGTGGGAAAAGGAGAAAATGCTGGAAACCAGCAATTTCTCCTCTTCCAGCAATGTTTTGTACCTTACCTAAGTTCACGATTTGAGTAGCATGTAAATTGTTATCTGCAGGTACGTTCTGTTTGAACAGGTTTACATTTTTGGCATTTTGTAAAGAGTTAACTCTTTACCAAACAATCCCCAAATTTAGTGACCTTAAGAATGAAGCCTCTATGAAAAATATTGAGGGCAATGGAGAAAATGTAGGTAACCAGCAATTTCTCCTTTTTCCAACAATGTTTTCTTCCCTTCCGAAGACAAACCTAATTTTTTTTAGTCACTTTTATTTTATCATCTTCAAAATGCTTTCAACACATGATCGTCTAAAATTTTAATAGTTTTGTAAACTGAGTTAAGTCTTAACCAAATAACAAAACTTTAGATCAGGCCAGATTGAAAGCATTTGCGGACGACAAAATTACAATGCTTCAAAAATCAGATTTTGTTTTGAGATAGGTAAAAAAACATTGTGGAAAAAGGAGAAAATGCTGGTGACCAGCATTTTCTCATTTGCCAAAAATGTTTTCAAAAGGTTTGCTTCTCAGGATCCGCAAAAGTCTGCATCGTGGAGTAAAGATTTAATCACGAGATATTTAGGTTAAGAGTTGATTCAATTGGAAGCATAGAAAGAAGCTCGGGCCCCCAATATCTTGTCACTATTGTTAAAAGAAGTATATTCTAGACTCTATGTATGCCTGTTGTGTGCATTGACAGAGGACTACAGTATCGGGGAAAAAAAAGTTTTGTAGAGTTTATTTGCTTTTTCTGATAAATTGAAGTAACTTTACACCTTAAGAAAAAAAAAGAGAAAGACCTTTGCAACAGTTTTTAAACTATTTTAAGTAATCTACTGAGGATACGATTTTTTGCTCTTTGGATTCTTATGTCTCTGGATTATTCAGATGAAAAGGTACTGTCAGTTTTACGTTCTCATTCCATGATGTTATTGATTGTATGGTGTTTTTCATGTTATTTTCAACATTATTTTAGTTATATTACGGAGGTTTGTGCACCTATCCATGAGTTTCTTTTACCAGTTTTCTGCACTTTTTTTCTTTCCAAGCCAGAAGCTGCTTTCCCACATAACCATTGTCAAAGCAGTGGTCAGCAGTGAGAGAGGAATGAATTTTGCATGGACTAGCATCAGTCTTCAGGAAGAAAACTTCAAACCAAAATCAAACGCATGACCTCTTGTTCTTACTCCCAAACAATCCTTGTTTTTTACGGGTCTGGAATAATAGCCTTTTGAAAACATCGTGGGAAAAGGAGAAAATGCTGGTATCCACCATTTTCTCCTTTTCCCACAATGTTTTCTGCCCTATCATGGGCAGAAATCATCTTTTCAGCAAGATGAATTGTCGTCAGCAAATGCTTTCAATTTGGTCTAGTCCAAAAGTTTGTGGTTTGGGAAAGGGTTATGTCCTGCAAGCTACAAACTGAACTACCTGGGCTCCACAGTCTTTTTTCAATACCAGAATGTGAGCCTTTACCAGATGACAAAATTCTAGACTTGTTCAGATTGAAAGCATTTGCAGAAGACAAAATTCAAGTGACTCAAAACTTAAAATCTGTTTACAGATGGGAAGAAAACATTGTGGGAAAAGCAGGAAATGCTGGTTACCCTTTTCTTCCCTTTCAAAGCAAAATTGCACCAGTTAAGCCACTTTGATTATTGTCGCCTGCAAATGCTTTCAATTTGGATAGATCTAAAATTTTGCCATTAGGTAATAGGTTAAAGGATAAAAAACATTGACAAGGAGAAAACACTGGTTACTAAGTTGTTCTTCTTTTCCAGTAAAGTTATTACAAGTTTTTTTCTCTAGGATGGTGAAAATTTAGGATTGTTTGGTAAAGGGTTGACAAACTTTGCACTTACTCTGTGGCACATGTTGCCAAATAATTTGGATTTAACCCTCAACCTGCGAAATAAACTTCAAATGAAACTTTCAAGTTGATATTTTTCAAGCCTAAGTTTTTTTTATTTCAAAAGTATTTTCAGCGAAAAGATGTCTCGATTAGACAGTTTAGATTGAAGACCATTGCAGACTGCATGTTATAAATGACTCTGAAGCAGAAAGTTTTTGAAAACGTTGTGGATAAAGCAGAAAATAATCACATTGTATTCTTTTTATACGCCCATCGGAGGTGGGACATATTATGGGATCACCCATGGCAGGCGGGTGGATGGGCGGTTTCCATTTCTTTGTCCTGAGCGTAACTTTGTCATCTCCAGTCTGATTGACTTGAAACTTGGTATTTGTGTTTGTTGCCAGAATACAGAGTGCCCACTTTAATCTTTATTTGTACTATATTTCTTGCTTGTCCAGAATGGAACTTTACGCCGCCATATGGCTGCATAACTACAACTTTCAATTACAGGAGACATTCATTGCTATTTCAGTCACTTACATGATTTCTGATGCACTACTATTTTCCTCTACCTTCCATTTATGATTATTATCCCCCCTGGATAACCAATGGTGGGAAGAGGGTATCTTGCAAAAATTTTCTGCTCTCGTTCCATGAAGTTTTCCACCTTTTAAAAGACAAAAATCATCATCAGAGCGACATTAAAAATGTCATCTGGAGACACTTACAATTCCAACAAATCTAAATTTTATTTTATTGTCTGGTGAATAGATAATGGAATATCCTCTGTATAATGGCTATATAGATATTTAGTGAGGAACCATGGGGGGACATATAAGTCAATAAAGATGTGAATAAATACTCAGTCATATATCTGATTTCACTTTTACAGCTTTAACTCTTTACCCATGGACAAAATTTTAGACTGGTCCAAATTAACTCCTTACCACACAGTCCCGACTTTTAACTAACCTGAGAAGGTAAGCTTGCAAAACATTGTGGGAAAAGGAGAAAATGCTGATTACTGGCATTTTCTCCTTTTCCCACAATGTTTTCTACCCTCCCAAACTTAAAATTCATTTTTTTGATTCACATTTATTTTGTCGCCTGCAAATGCTTTCAGTTTGGACATATCCAAAATTTTGTTGTTTGGTAAAGAGTTGGTTACCAGCATTTTCTCCTTTTCCAACACTGTTTTCAAAAGCTTTTTTTTTTTTACTTTGGGGTCTTTAAAACAGATGATTCTTTCATATAGTTATGTTTGTATGGTTTCTTGCATTTCAACATTATTTCAGTTATATTGCGGTAGCCAGTGCAAGTATCCATGTGTTCCTCGAGTTTCTTTTACCACAACTTTACAGAATCTTCTTTGCAAGCCACTGTCATTAAAAGTCGTCATTGTGTGTTAAAGGGTTAAGGAAATTGCTATGGCAACAAAACAGGAAACTGTTGAAACTCTTAAAAGTTAAGCTCATTATGACATTAGCTCTTTATCAAACAACGAAAACTCATTTCAAGAGTTGGATCCACATTCACTTACCATTCTAAGAATTTTTTTTTTCTAGATTCGAATTAGAAGCAACCTTTGATTGACAAAAGTAAATGGTTGAGGCGATCAAAAGTTGTATCATTTTCAAAATTTAAAAGTAATACTCCCACGTACAAAAAGAATGTTTTCAGGGGTATACTGGAATCAGCCTGTCTGTCTGTTTTTCTGTCCAGTTGTCTGGCCATTTGTCTGCCCATTTGTCCATTCATGTGTCTATCTGTGCACAAATAATGGCCTGTTTCTGTCAAAGTGCTATTGGGGGTGTTGAGTCGCATTCAGTGACAGCTCTAGTTTTGTTAGCTCTGATGGCTGTAAGCCAGCAGAGCTTATGTCATGGAGGGGTTTCCATCGTCTGTCCATCCATTAGTCTTTTTCATTTTATGTGATAAAGTCTGCATTTGTTGCATTTGTCTGCATTGATTTTGAGAAAAATCCAACAAACAGTATGGGAAAATTTCAAGTTGAAATTTCCAATTCTTGTTTAAGTGATAAAGTCTGCACTTGTAGCCAGATTTTCACAAAACTTGCACAGTTTATTTATCCTATCAATAGCTTCAACACGATTGATTTTGAGAAATATCCAGCAAACAGTATGGGAAAAGTAGCCATTTCAAGTTGAAAATTTCCAATTCATGTTTACAAATTTGCCTGGATTCCAAACATTTAGATTTAAGAAATTTAACTTCAGTTTTTCACTGTTTGTTCAATTCACCATTTCTGTCTTAATGGGTTCAAGCCCAGTTTCAAGAACACATTTTTGGTCTTTTTGCATCATGAATTCATAATGTATGCTAGCATAAAAGCAAAATCTCTGCCAGAAGAGCATTATTCAGCCCATTCAGGGCCTTCTAGTACTTTGTACTAGATGAATGGTAAATCTTAACTCAACGATAATAACAGTAATGGCCTCTTTTGGTCTATTTTAGAAATATGTGACTCTTATGAACAAAGTCTGTAACAAAGAAACAAATGAATAAATGCAAAGCTGAAATCTTAGTGATCAGGCAGGATTTGAACCAAAAACACCTGGATGAAAGGCCAATACCATAACCACTGAGTGAAAGAGATATCTCTTGGGCTCAGTAGTTATGGTATTAGTCTTGTAACTCTTTACCACAAAAGAAAATTTTAGACTGGTCCAAATTGAAAGCATTTGCAGACGACAAAATAAAGGTGACTGAAAAATTGAAATTTGTTCTTGGAAGGGTAGAAAACACTGTGGGAAAAGGAGAAAATGCTGGTTACCAGCATTTTCTTCTTTTCTCACAGTGTTTTCAAAAGGCCTCTTTCTCAGGGGCGTCAAAAGTAGGCATTGTGTGGTAATGGGTTAAATCTCAAAAAAACAAAGATATTTGCATGTCATGGGTTTGAATCCCGCCAGAGACGGATTTTGTTTCAGCTATGCATTTGTTCGTTTGCTTCTTTGTTACATACTTTGTAAGAGAAACAAACACAGGAAAAAGGCTGGGAGATGTATCCAGTAGAAAATTTAGTTGGAGACATTCCTGAATATGGGATGTCAAAAGTCTTGAAGAACAAGACATTCCCGAATATGGGATGTCAAAAGTCTGGAAGAACAACACATTCCCGAATATGGGATGTCAAAAGTCTGGAAGAACAAGACATTCCGGAATATGGGATATCAAAAGTCTGGAAGTACAAGACATTCCCGAATATGGGATATCAAAAGTCTGGAAGAACAAGACATTCCCGAATATGGGATTCAAGTCTGGAAGAACAAGACATTCCTGAATATGGGATATCAAAAGTCTGGAAGGAAAAGACATTCCCGAATATGGGATATCAAAAGTCTGGAAGGACAAGACATTCCCGAATATGGGATATCAAAAGTCTGGAAGGACAAGACATTCCCGAATATGGGATATCAAAAGTCTGGAAGGACAAGACATTCCCGAATATGGGATATCAAAAGTCTGGAAGAACAAGACATTCCCGAATATGGGATATCAAAAGTCTGGAAGAACAAATGCCTAATTTTTGGAAGAACAAAAATTAATGCCCATGAATTTTTATACCTGGTAAATAACAACCCGACATAACATCACAACCAGCTATTTCCATTCAAAATTACATGTAACTAGATTTTCATAAACAGTAGAGTAGGGAAGCCGTCTTAATGGGGCTATGTAGTGCTTCAAAAGACAAAGTGGATTCTTGCTGTTCCATTCTATAAAAAGACAATCTTACCCATCCTAGACTCTCAACTCTTCCACTACTGAATAAATAAACTGCATTTTCTTAACCCTTTACCACACAATCCCAACTTTTAACGACCCTGAGAAAAAAACTTTTTTAAAACATTGCTGGAAAAGGAGAAAATGCTGGTTACCAGCATTTTCTTCTTTTGCCACAATGTTTTCTATCCTGCTGGAAACAAATTTCTTTTTTTGAATTACATTTATTTTGTTGTCTACAAATGCTTTCAATTTGACATACATGTATCTAAAACTTTACCGTTTGGTAAAGAGTTGAACACCAAAATTTCATTTCTAGTGTAACATCAAGAGACAGTTCAATTGTAATCTAGAATAAAACAGTGTAGATCTAAAACAGGGGAGATCAGACTGCGTGTTTTGTGCAGTCTGATCTTGATCTATACTGTCCTTAAAGGTAATTGAAGCTGGTTTGCTTTAATTCTGTATGGGCTAACCCTTTACCACATAATGTTGAGTTTTAATGATGCTGAAAAAGATAGCTTAATTGAGATTTTCTGTCTTTTCCACATTTTTTAAAAAAAATTTTAACCCTTTATCACAAAATCCTGACTTTTAACTACCCTATGCAAGAAGGCTTTTGAAAACATTGTGGGAAAAGGAGAAAATGCTGGTAACCACCATTTTCTGCTTTTCCTGTTATGTTTTCTACCCTTTCAAAGACAATGGTCTCCATTTGAGCTGCATTCAGATTGTTGTCTGCAAATGCTTTCAGTTTGGACCAGTCTTACATTTTGTTGTTCAGTAAAGAGTAAAATAACTGTGCCAGAAATATATTTTAAAAATTTTTTTTTAGACAATAAGCATTTTGTCCTTTCGACATGGTATTTTCCACTTTTTCAATGACTATCATTTTAGACATACTGAGTTCATCGTCTGCAAATACTGTCAGTATGGAACCAGTCTACAGTTTTGTTGCTTAGGAAAGAGCACTTTTTCCCATGGACTCAAATAAAAAGAGAACTTTATGTAAGGAATAAAACAAGAAGATGTAAAAAGCTTCAAGTATTTCATAAATCAGCTTCCAGGCACAAATTGAGTATGGCTTCTTTGTCAGCAAGTTTCCTTATATAATATCCAAGTGCTGATAAGTGAAGAATCAAAGCATTGAGAACACTGAAGTATTGTCTTCGACAAATAGCACAAAAACAAGACTAGTCCTTCCTTTCCAGGAACAAGTTCCCTGGTATTGCTTCGTGACAAGAATCTTTGACAAGAATCTGAGATGAGACTGTATTTTCAACATATTTGCTACATATTCTTGCAAACCTTCTTTACATTTTGATATTTTACCTTTTATCACACAGTCCAGAGTTTTAATATCATTGAGGCTGTTGAAAACTAGAAAATGGATGTATCAGATAAATTTGAAATTGGGTCATGTCAGGTCAAAAAAGTAGGTCACTGGGCCAAATCTTAGCAAAACCGTTAGTGCACCCTAGAGGCCACATTTTCAGCCTGATACTTATGAAACCTAGCCAGAATGTTTGTCTTGAAAATATGGTAGACAAGTTCTTTATGAAATTTCTATCGAGTGTGAAATTTGGTCTTGTCAGGTTTAAAAAGTAGGCCACCGGGCCAAATCTTAGAAAAACCTTGTGTGGACCATAAATTCCACAATTTAAGCCAGTACTCATGAAACTTTGTCAGAATTTTTTCTGTAATTATATTTTGGACGATTGTAAAACTGGGTTAGGTGTGGTAAAAAAGTAGGTGACCTGGCCAAATCCTAGAAAAACCTTGTGTGCACTCTAGAGGCGACAATTTAGCCCTAAACTTATGTAATGTCGTCAGGATATTTTTCTTTATAATGTCTTAGACATATTCAAATATATGTCAACAAAGAAAGTAAGGCACTTACACTCATGTGTTTTATATTATCACAACCAGCATTTTGTAAGTCTGTTTGTCCTACACAACTTTTCTCAGATGAGGGCTTGAAGGTCAAAGATCCTATTGTCTGTAGTAATTTTTGTCCTTTCAAAGACAAAATTGTGTTATTTGAACCAAATTTAATTTGGTTTTTGCAAAGGCAGTTGAAATGGAGAAATCCATGATTACGTTGTCTGGTAAAGACTTAAAACTGCAATAGACTAAATCAGTTTCTTTCAGGTATCTATCTAGCTTGATGTTGGTAAAAAGGAAATCTTTAGTCCTCCAAGAAAGTGTCAGTCTAAGAATGTTTGGGCTTTAACCCATTACCACACAATCCTTACTTTTGACAACCCTGAGAAAGAAGCCTTTAGAAAACGTTCTGGAAAAATGCTGGTACCAGCATTCTCTCCTTTTCCCACAATGTTTTCTACTCTTAAAACATCAAGTTTCCATTTTTTAGTAACATTTATTTTGTTGTCTGCAAATACTTTCAATTTGGACTAGTCTAAAATTTTGCTGTGTGGTAACGGGTTAATGTCTCAAGTAGGGCGTATTCTTTTTATTACTCCAAACACTCCATACATGTTCTAGGTCAATGGAGTATTTCGGAACATTGTGCCATGTTCTTCAGAACATGTTCTGATTGTTCTAATTCAATCAAGTTGCAGCATACCTGCTAAACGGTTGCTAGGTGATACAAGATGGTTGAAAGATGGACAATTCTTCGTGGCAAAATTTGCAGTTGTCCTTTTTATGATATGAATGCCATAAATAAGGGCATAGTAGACTCGCCTCTACTCTCTTTCTGCAGATAACCATATCCTCAACTAACTCAGCTAAGGCAGTAGCTCTTGCAACAACCATCATGCCAATTAATGTACTTTCATTTCAATATGGTTTAGTATAATAATGTTCCGAACATGCTCCATTCAGAACATACTTCCGGAACAGTTAAGTGTGTTCTGAAATATTCCTTTCTCACATCCCAGAACAGCATTCCAGAACACAGAACTTTTTGCCAGAACAGATGAAAGGAATCTATCTGCCCATTATATTCAGCATTGTTAATTCAAAATCAAACCTTGCAATGTAGAGCACCTAATGTACAAAAAAAACCAAAATATTTTGTCATGAAGAAAAGCATACAATAATTTTTGGTATGAAACTGTTTGGACCCTAATATCTTAGCAAGAGGCAGACCAAAGATATCACTGCACATTTTGTGCAATCTGACCTTTTTCCTAAACTGTCAGCAAAAGCAACTTAACCCATTACCAAACAACAATATTTTAGACTGGTCCAAATTGAAAGCATTTGCAGACCACAAAATAAAAGTGACTGAAAACTTGAAATTTGTTTTGTGAAGGGTAGAAAACATTGTGGGAAAAGGAGAAAATGCTGGTTATCAGCATTTTCTCCTTTTCCCACAATGTTTTCTAAAGGCTTCTTTCTCGGGCGAAGTCAAAAGCAGGGATTGTGTGGTAATGGGTTTATCCAGTTTTAGTGTCATAGCTCATTACCAGAGGACCAAAATATAACACTCACTGAAATTGGAAGGGTTTGCAGATGAGAAACCGTAGCTCAAAATAAAGTAATGTGCTTATGATGAAAATACAGTGGGAAAAAGAGAACATGGTGGTAACCAACATTTTCTCCCTAACCCACAATATTTTCTTTTTTCTTTCCTAGGCTTGGTAAAATAGAGGATTTTGTAAAGGGTAAGAGATTGACTTAGGACATGATACAAATGGAGGAAAATGATCAATAGATACATGTTAAGTCATTATAGCTTTAGGCTTTTTAGAAAAGGGCAAATTCTGGTCTTCTCGCCTTTTCTACTTTCAAAATGTTCACTGAAAATTGGTTTGTTTTATTGTCTTGTCTTTAATGAAGGCATTTGCAGACAAGAAATTCAGTGATTTGTTTGCGTTTTACTCCGCTCTCAACATTATTTCAGTCATATCACAGTGATGGCACATATTCATGTATTTCTTTGGTTTCACAGATACAAAGCCAGGTCTCTGAAGTGGGTTAGTAAGTAGGTAAGAAGTTTCATCCAGATTCTCTTGAACTTTGGTGAGAATAGTTGTCTTGGTATTATCTTGGACAGGTAACTTGAAACAGTGAACATTATGTCTCTGGTCAAAAACTAGATCACTTTGCCAAATCTTAAAAAAGCTTTGTGTGCACATTAGAGGCCACAGTTTCAGCATAGTTTTGTTGAAACATGTTCAGAATGTTTGCCTTAATGATATCTCGGACAGGTTTGAAGTGGGTTATGTTGTGTTAAGAAGTAGGTTACAGGACCAAATCTTGAAAAAAACTGTATATAGCCAATAAGCCATTTTTTCCATCAGATACTTATGAAACATTACCACAGACCTTCAGATAAGAAGGAATGATGGCATTCTTAATCCATTATTTCCCTTCCAAACCCTATGTTGTGGGTACTCATTAGAATTGTCTCCATGTGACGATTCTAATGAGTACCCATAACATAGGGTTTATTGGAGAATAACTTATATTTTCAATTTTGAAATCAAAATCACACTCTCTATTTGGATCTATGATTACCAGAATGCAGGGTTCAAATTTAACGGTCGCAAACTCGCAAAATGCGGGCTGAAATGAAAAAATGCGAGTGCCAAATTCTAACGGTCCATATAATTTGCAAGTGCGCCGGAAAATGGGCAAACCTACCGCTTAAACATCTGAATAAATCTATGAATGTTTTTCGTGTACACTGTATTGCCGTATGCGGTATAGAACTATCCTTTGAGAGTATCGCCAACCATGTGACATTCATAGAGACGCTTGTTGCGATATTATAAATACATGTATCCAATATTTAAAGCACGTAGACGATTCTGACGTTGTTTTTACGTCTGTCTGCATTGCCTCACTGAGAGTATGGAGCGGAAAATATCTAGTTTTTTCGGCAAAATGCCGTATTCCATGACATTGCCGGAATACACAGACCCACAAAACGATACAACTGTCAAATGTGTAGAGTCTGAGCTATAATATTAGCTGTATTCGACGGGTAATCACGGTTTTTCGTGTTGCACTCTTTGTATTCAAATAGTAAATTTCACGATTTCGTAAACTTTTGTGAAGCACAAACTTTACGCTTTCAAATCGAAGTAATAATGTTTGTGAAGCACGAAACAAGCACCTTACAGGTAGGCAGAGCTTATTTTTCATTTTCGTTCTTTATGAAAGTTGACCAGTCGAATACAGCTATTATATATAAGCAAACAGAGGAGACCCACTCAACAATATTTAGACTCTCCCAAATTGATGGTCTGCAGCGACAATTTCAAAATTGGTACAAAGGAAACTTAATTCTCTTATAATAAAGAAAACATTGTAGGAAAAGGAGAAATTGCTCATCAATGTTTTCGTAAGTTTCCCATTTCAGAGTAGTTAAAACAGGGAACTGAGTGGCAATGGGTTAAAATATTGCTAGTACAAAATTGAGTTTTGCGAATAGAAAAAATGGTCACTAGCAAATTTTTGCTAGTTGAAAAAAAAAGTTAAATTTGACCCCTGGAATGGTTTTCTTGATGGTATCTCTGACAAGTATGAAAATATGTAAAGAAAGTCAAGTAATAAGTTACTTACACTCAGAAGTTTTACATTATATAAACCAAGATTTCTCCAGCTTTGTCTTTCATAGATCACCTTACTCAGGCGAGCCTTGAGGGCTAATGGCACTCTTGTTAACCTTCAATGTGGACAGGTCCTGTCTTTGTAGTCTGGTAGAGAATTAAAAAGGGAATTTGTCAATATTTTGCCCTGTTTGTAAATGTGATTGCACATAAAATAGTTAATTTAGTCCTATAATATAAGGTTATTGTCGATTTAACTCTTGACCAAACAACATAATTAGACTGGTCCAAATTGGAATACAGACAAAACCAGGGTGATTCAAAAATTGAAATTTGTTTTGGAAAGGGCAGAAAACATTGTTGGTAGTATTTAAACCCTTGTTGAAGTACATGATTCTGAATTTATCCTACCAAAAAAGTAGTGGTCCCTATAATTGCGCACCACATGGGGTTGCAATGTAGTAAACCGTAAAAGACCATGCAAATCATTGCCTCTCCATAGTACAACGTCCATTTTGGAACTACGAATAAGTACGGACTGATACAGTTTTAATACGGACCAGAATGTATCAGTACGGTCTAATACGGACTGGTAAGGATCCGCAATGGTTGTTCAGTTGCGAATTTTTAGGCATGTTAGAAAATTGTCAAGGACTGCTAAAGATGTACAAGGACTACTATGAATGACTATGGTTTCAATATGGAGAGCTACTGACTGGTACGAGTTGTTAAGGACGATGCCGGAACGAATCCGTAACTCTTCTGTGGCGGTCTTCCATGAATATGTGATCCGGGTATAAATCACCATTCAGTCAATCATTTTAAATCAACAATATTCTCTCAAACTGCTACTTTTAGTCTGCTATTTTCATAAGAGGCATTAATTTTGCAGACAACAAATTAAGAGGGTCTTTTTGGTCCTTTACCAAACAATCCCTGGTTTTTACGAAGCTGAGAAAGAAGCTTTTAGAAAATATTAGATAAAATGCTGGTAACTGGCATTTTGTCCTTTTCCTACAATGTTTTCTTCCATTTCCAAAACAAATTTTAACTTTTTAATTATGTTTAATATGTGGTCTGTAAATTCTTTCAATTTGGACCAGTCTAAAATGTCATTTGTTACAGAGTTAAAACCTGGGATTGTTTAGTGAAGGGTCACCATGTAGGTTTATTTCCTCATTATCACACCTTTTTCATTACCCAAAGACCGCTTAAGGTGTGCATTTATCATTCTGTTTTTACACGGGATTAGAAGTTAACATGTTAATTTTAGCCTATAAAACTTGCTGTCCTATACATTATAGAGTAAATATGTCATAGTTGAGCAGCTATGGTTAAACATAGTCTCACCTGCGTTGGATCATGATAACGATAGTCAGTTATTATTGTCAACTATCCTTCCCTCTACGGGAAGAAATAATATGAAAATGAATTATGTGGCAATGTTACACAGTGTATCAATCTAGCATTTAAATGGAAATACCAGATACAAAGGTCAGGTTTTTTTTAGTTTTCAGGAATTGTTGTTATATTGTTTGTTTATATTTGGTTAAAATTTACAGAATATGGTTATATATAGAATATTGTTGTGAGTATTGATTGTGTTTTTTATATGAATCATGTTAACACAGCGAATAAAGTCTCTTGTGTTTTACTGTGGGCTTAGTGTCATAGTAAAGTAACCACACACTGAATTAAGTGTACTTTGTATGTAATTCAGCATGTGACAAATCGTGTATAGACCTTAAGTCCGAAATTTTAGTTTTCAAGACTTCAAACTAAAACTCAAAGCGAAAAAACAAGATTTTGCAAGAGTTAAATGGATGTAGACAAAAACCTCAGTCTGTATTCTTTTACCACACAGTCCTGACTTTTAACAACCCTGAGAAAGAAAGCTTTTGAAAACATTGTGGGAAAAGGAGAATGCTGGTAACCAGCATTTTCTCCTTTTCACACAATGTTTTCTACTCTACTGGAAACAAAGATTAGTTTTTGAGATATGTTTATTTTGTCGTCTGCAAGTGCTTTCAATTTGGACAAGTCCAAAAATTTGTTGTTTGGTAAAGAGTTAAACCATCTCTTTTCACCATTTTCCCACAATGATACCCCTTTCTGATACATATTGTCTGCATATGCTTCCAAGTTGGGGATCTGAAGTGTCTTGCCCAGGACACTCCTGTGAAATGTCACTGTTGTATGGTACCTTTGGAAAAGAATATGCAGCCGGCAATCACTGAACTTTTCATGTGTACATTTTTTTTCAGTTGGGCTCGGAAATGATTTCTAGTATCAAAATACAGTTTCATCTGTGATCTGCTCTAACTCTTTACCATATGACAAAATTTTAGACTGGTCCAAATTGACAGCACTTGCAGAGGACAAAATAAAAGTGACTGAAAATTTGAAATTTGTTTTGTGAAGGGTTAGAAAACATTCTGGGAAAAGGAGAAAATGCTGGTTACCAAGCTGGTTTGTCAAGGCCATTAAAACTGGAGACAGTGCGTCAAAGAGTTAATTGTAGCAGTTTATCAAAGAGTTAAATGTAGTAGTGTTCTGTTGGCAAGCTTGACTGATTTTGCACTGATTGGAATGACATGTGTAACGTTTGTCTTTTCTGGCCACCTTCTCTCAAGCCTCTTGATTTGGAATCTAGGCAGCTGATCTACAGATATGTTTGCCTTAAGCTTTGTTGTCACAACTCCCTGTAGATCTATTGACCCTGGTTCCATTAACCCTTCACCAAACAACAAAATTTTTGACTGGTTCAAATTGAAAGCACTTTCAGACAGCAAAAGTAAATGCAACTCAAAACATAACAGAAAACATTGTGGGAAAAGGAGAATATGCTGGTTACCAGTATGTTCTCCCTTTCCCACAATGTTTTTAGTGGGCTTCAATCCTAGGGTCGTCAAAAGGCGATGTTTTGTGGTAAAAGGTTAATCCACAAGTTTCTGGAGTCCCTGGTACAGTTATCTGGATGCAACACCATCCTCTGAAATAATTTGTCCGGGAGGTTTCTTAAAACCCAGTGTTTGTGGCTGTTAGGTAGAGAGTTGGCCTTGTAATCATAAAGTCCTGACCTCAATACCCAGGGGCGGCAGTCGACTTCGAAACTGATCATTGTCCAACACATTTGGCGTGAGTACTGGTGCAGTTCCCAGGAAGCAGAATCAAGAGAGATAAGCGCAAGTTGTTATATGTTTCTTAATGTAAAATTAATATAAATTATTTAAACTAAATTCTACCATACAATCCAGGTTTTAACATCCTGCATAAAGATGTCTTCTTAAAACATTATGGAAAAAGAAGAAACTGCTGGTTTCCAGTATTCTATTCTTTTTCCACAATGGTTTCTACCTGTTTAAAGATGAATATCGGGTTTTGGTCACATTGGATTTGTCATCTGCCAAATACTTATAATTTGGTCACGTCTAGATTTTTGTCGTTTAGTATAGAATGAAAAACAATTCTATAAAATAGATATTAATGATGTAGGTAAATCGAGGCATAACACATTAAAACTGATAAAATAGATTGTGTTACAAGTACAAGAAGAAATATGCAATTTCTACTGTTACGTCAATGTTTTTAAAAGATGATAAAAGTCTTCTGCAGCAAATAATGTGATAATGGCAGCCATTTCCCCATCAGTCTTGCTGGTTTTATTGTGTTATCTCTGTGTCCAACCTTGTAAAATTGATTTTGTCCTTCTTAGGTTGCAACTAATGGGATATGAATTAGCTTCATTTGCATATTATGTGGCCTTTAACTCTTTACGAAACAACAAATTTTTAGACTGGTCCAAATTGAGAGCATTTGCAGGCAACAAAATAAAATTCACTGAAAATTTGAAATTTGCTTTGTGAAGGGTAGAAAACATCATGGTTTCCAGCATTTTCTCCATTTTCTACGATGTTTTCCATAGGCTTCTTTCTCAGGGTTGTCAAAAGTAGGGATTGTGTGGTAATGGGTTAACTATTTACCAAACGACAGAATTTTAGACTGGTCCAAATTGAAAGCACTAAGTCTTGCAGACAACAAATTAAACCTCACTCAAAAATTGAAATTTGTTTCCAGCAAAGAAGAAAACATTTCCCACAATGTTTTCAAAAGGCTTCTATCACAGGATCGTGGAAACCAGGGATTGTTTGGGAAAGGGTCAAACCTTTTTCTAAATAAGACATAGGGTCCTGCTCAGCCATTTTCTTTCTGAGGAATGATTATAGTTGTTGCAACTGGATTCATTTCTCTCTCACTGCTCAACTATGGTCTCGACGATGGTTTCATGGGAAAGCTGCCAGTGGCTTTGAAAGAATATTGTGTGGAGTACTAGTGACAGAAACTCCAGGAAAGCATGGTTGGGTACTCTGGCCACTGCGATAAAACTGAAATAATGTTTAAAATGGCATTGAACACAATGCAATCGACCTTCTCTCCTCATTGATAAAGGGACGGACTGACATAACCAGGAGCCCAATCCACATTGCTTTTCATTAGAGTACCCTTGGGCAAGATGCTTCAGAGCCCTGGCCTTGTACTGGTGAAACCTAGGCAGGTCTTGAATATGGGAGCTGTCACCATGATATGAATGAAATAATGTTGAAAGTGGTGTGAAACAGCATTCTCTCACTTGCCAAACAAAAATATTTTAGATTGGTCCAAACTGAAAATGTTTGCAGAAGACAAATCTGAAACAGATGATGTTAGATGTACCAGAAAGGATTGAAATAAAAAAAGTGTGGAATAAGGAGAAAATAGTGCTCAACTTCAAAGCTCTAGATAGAGGGAGTGATTTTGATTTGTAAATTGAAAATATTATTTATCTTTGTAAAGCTGTGTTGTGGGTACTCAACATATGGTTTCAAAGAGAAGTAATAGATTTAGAAAACCATCACTCCATCTTATCTGGAGCTCTGCTCACCAGTATTGTCTCTCAACATTTTTTAGCCTTCCATAAATGGAGTTTATCTTTCGAGCTTTGTTTAGTTTGTTATCTGCAAATGCTTTCAATTTGATTAGTCTAAAATTTTGTCGTTTTGTTAAGACTTAACCCTTTCCCAAACGGCAAATTTTCGCCCAGACCAAATTGAAAATATTTTGCAGGTTACAAATTAACAGTTGCTAAAAAGATTATTTTTCTATATGACAGGGTAGAAAACATTGTGGGAAAAGGAGAAAATGCTGGTTACCAGCATTTTCTCCTTTTCCCACAATGTTTTCAAAAGGCTTCTATTCTTGACCCGTAAAAACCAGGGATTGTTTGGGAAAGGGTTAAACATCCATGAACTATGTCGTTATGTGGTCAAGGATCATTATTCAGACTTTTCTTGAAAACGGGTAATACGGATATGTCCTGCTTTAATAATTGTAATATGCGTTTTTTTGACAGTGTATAAATGCATAATTTTAATGTGTTTTGGCTTTTCATGCAAGATTTTTAGGTGAATTATGCAGAGTGACAAATTGCAAATTTGTTATCCCCTTAACTCCTTACCACATAATCCCGATTTTTAAAGACTCTGAGAAAGAAGCATTTTGAAAACGTTGTGCTAAAGGAGAAAATGCTGGTAACCAGCATTTTCTCCTATTCCCACAATGTTTTCTACCTTTCCCTAACCAAATTTCAATTTTCATTCAGGTTTATTTTGTCATCTGCATGTGCTTTCAATTTGGACCAATCTGTAAATGTTGTTTGTGAAGAGTTAACTCTTTACCACACAGTCCCAACTCTTAACGGCCCTGAGGAAATAGCCTTTCGAAAATATTGTTGGAATTGGAGAAAATTCTGGTAACCAGCATTTTTATCCTTTTACCACAATTTTTTCTATCCTGCTGGCAACAAATTTCGATTTTTAAGTAACATTTAATGTCGTCTGCAAGTGCTTTCAATTTGGACCGGTCTAAAATTTTTTTGTTTGGTAAAGGGTTAATAATGTTTGCACTTGTCCAGATTGAAAGCATTTGCAATGTTTACGAGAGAGGATGATCCCATATAATGAGATTTGTCTTCGAAAGGCAAGAGAACATGTTCGTGAGGGAAAAGGAGAAAATACCATTTACTAGCATTTCATCCTTTCTCCACACAATTTAAAAAACCTCTTGGTTGTTTGGTAAAGTGTTACTTATTACCAAATTGAAAGCATTTTGCAAGATGACAAAAGTGAGCAAAAATTTGAAATTTGTTTTGTGAAAGGTAGAAAACATTGTCGGAAAAGGAGAAAATGCTGACTGCATTTTCTCATTTTCCCTCAGTGTTTTCAAAACTTTTCACTCTCTCAGGGATGTAAAAAGGCATGATTGTGTGGTAAAGAGTTAAAACCATAACAGCAGTATTCAGAATTTGCATTTTCGGCAGACTATGTTTACTTCCCCATTGTAAGCTGAAGTTTTAATGACCCTGATGAGGGAGGCTTTTGAAAACACACATGCTGGTTACAAACATTTTCTCCTTTTTCCTGAATGTTTACTATTTTTGAAGACAAATCTCTTTATTTGAGCCTCAATTTGTTTGTTGTCTGTAAAATACTTTCAATTTAGACTACCCCAGCAAAAAGTAGTTATTGAATTCATGAACAATTCCTGAACTACAGTTCATGAACAATCCCATGAACAACAAATGACTGGTTCATGTACCTTTTTTGTTCATGAACTTTTGTTTTGTTCCATTAACTGTTCATCAATAGTTCATGAATAACAGCTCTAACTCAGTTCCATGAATCTTAAGTTCATGAACTGGTTGTGGTGTCTGAGACATTTCTCTTTATTGATAGAAAACCTTAGATCATAAATCCAACCCTTCAGTCCCCTTTATTCAAGTAGCTTAATAGGAAGATAGAGTATATTTGCACTTGTAGCCAGCCACATAGTATATTGTTATTGTTTTAACTTGTGCAATTGTAACCCCCTTACGGAAAATATCTGCAAATTGCATGACTGAAAGTGGGTTTACGTTATTGACATCTTAATGCTTGTAGAAATTTCTTATCAGTTGATAAATAAGGATTTATAAATGCTCTCCATTTAGCCCTATATAATGGGTACTCAGTAAAGCTAAAGTCAGATAACTACTCCGATGCTCCAGCAATGGGGTACCGACGAGTTTCTGGTAGTGCTGGGGATAATTTCGGAGATTAACTGGAGATATGTTGTTGATAGATCAGCGTCTCGGCCAACAAAACCAGGGTTTTTCATTGATTGTCAAGGTGTCACCCAAATTTACCTTCAAGTTAAAACATCCTATCAATTGGCAGAACTTTGAGTTTTTGAGAAATCGGTAAAGCCTCTGTGACTAATCTCCGGCAATCAACCGGGGGCACTGCTGACTATCTGATGGACTATGGCCAACTTTATACACATCATCGACATTTCTGACCTGTTTGTGACTTTTTCTCCACTGTCAATTATTGGAGACTTATCACCAGGCCTCTTTCGATGAACTGCAGGCCAGATCACGGCAGAGGGCATGCATACCGGCGTGTTCCCATCATCTAATCACTGATCTCTCGCAGATTACCCGCTGATTACTTTACGACGCATCATTGAGTAGCCTGCAACTAGATCTAATTCCGACATTGGCAGTATATATACTGGTAGCCATGGTAACATCTGAAAAATTGTCAGACTGCAGAAGTTGTCATGCCATTATGTGACAGATGAAGGATCTGAGGGCACAGTTTGCCCTTCTTCAACAGGCCAGGTGCTAATAACAGCGCTTGCAGCGGCAAGGGAGGAAGAAGTCATCTTGGATGCCATAATCCATGTACTTCCAAACTATGCAAAAATATCCCGGAGTCTGCCCCCTTTGTATTGACTTTGGGCGGGCCTGGACAAACATGTGATCGGCAGTAGCCAGGCCATAGCACGGTGTATAATCGCCAACTATTTTTGAAGCTACACTGACGATTCTTTAATAGGTCAGGCGCCTGCAACAATCGGCCTGGCACCAGCAACAGCATGCCGGCTTATCAGCAACATATCATCATTTGATCAACGATTGTTCGAATATACAAGTGCTGCATTATCGCTTTTCAAAGGAAATAGCTGCTGCCGTGGCGTCGCTTTTATATAGTGGTGGTCCGATGATCGACTTTAGTCGAAAGTCAGATAGTTTTGGCTTCCGATTCTGATAATTGATTGAGAAATCCCGGAATCGATTGTAGTCGGTTGCTAAGCTGGCTTGGTGCCAAAACTTGAATTCCAGATTTTAGCGCTTGGTTTTGTGACTAATATTAATCACAATCTTGAATTTTAAACATAGTGAATAACAAACACGAAAATTGGCCGAAAAATGAGAAGCAACTCTTTGTCTGAATGTCCCAACAAAAGTTGACAACTCGGCAAGCTTCCCTGAGCCCGGGTTTTCACATCTGGAAATGTGAAATGACCCGTCTTTGGCATTGAAAGATCATCTGCCTAAATGTCAACCTGAGGCATGAAATCATCATCAAGAACTTCAAATAACCTAGCTTGTGTGCATCCAGTAGAAATATGGGTTAAACAGGATCAGTATAAAATGCAAAGGACACCCGGATGATAATGAAGCTGGCGACTCTATTATGACAGAGTAACAAAGATGTTATTCCTCTTATGTAGTGTAATTAGTGACAGCTTTTTAAGTTACTTTATATTGAACTCATTACCAAACGACAAAATTTTAGACTTGTCCAAATTGAAAGCATTTGCAGACAACAAAATAAAAGTGACTGAAAATTTGAAATTTGTTTTGGAAAAGGTAGAAAACATTGTGGGAAAAGGTCTGGAGAAAATGCTGCTTACTAGCATTTTCTCCTTTTCCTTTAGTGTTTTCAAAAGGTTTCTTTCTCAGGGGTGTCAAAAGTAGGGATTGTGTGGTAATGGGCTAAACATAAATGATGTCAGATCATGTAGTAATACTTTTCCAGAAACTAACTGTCAAGAAAAAATAGATCGCAAAAAAAGCTTGAAAACCCATGACACTACCATGAGCAGGGTGGCATCGTCCGATCAGAGAGACTTTAAACCATCTTCTTATCTTTAATAATGAATTTTAAAAATGAATTTACACAAATTTCTGAATAAAACAATAAGTGGAAGTTAAAATTCTGTTCATGAGTGGAAAAAATGTTGTTTTATGAAATGAAAATATAATGGGGAAGGAGGAGGGGGAGGGGCGGGGGAAGAGAGAAAGAGGGTTGTCTGCAAATGTTTGAACTATTAGGTATATGTCTGATTCTTTTTTGACTCGTTTGGAAATTATAAGGAACAGAATGAATGATATTAATTAAAGCAGAAAACTTAATTGTAATGTATTTAAACTGATTAAAGTGCAGAATACAACATCTTTATAAATTTAATACATGAAGACTACCATGTTTACAATATTGTCACAGTATTTTAAGCAAAACAACGTTGTCACAGTATTTTAAGCAAAATGATATTCTCAGTTAAATGGAGTCTTAACTGATTGTACCATCGATAGCTAGTTGGTTTGCTCTTCCGATTACAAAGCGATAATCGATTGTGATTTTAAAGTGATTGCCCAACACTACTTTTATGTCACTTTTATGTGACCGCTAGATGAATAGATCTCCCCAACAACCACCGTCGTCGCTCTGTCGCTATTTACTACCGATCGGCAAAATAAAATGGGGAACCCCCAACATATCAGCGATGCCGATTTTTATGTGACTTTGGCACGAATTTGTCCCATCAAGACGATTCTAATGAATACCCATTTGTGGGAAAGTAGCCAATAGCATGAGAAAAATACTGTGCATAGCACAGGTAAAAAAGAAACTTCAGCACAGCATTAAAATTTTGTAGTTTACAAAGCAATTCCTGGTTTTTTCAACCCTGAGATAGAAGCCTTTCGAAAATATTGTGGGAAAAGGAGAAAACGTTGGTGACCAGCATTTTCTCCTTTTCCTATGATGTTTTCTTTCCTGCTGGAAAAAAAATTCAGTTTTTTAAGTTGAGTTTATTTTGTCGTCTGCTGGTGCTTTCAATTTCAACGAGTCTAGAAATTTTGTAGTTTGGTAAAAAGATAAATACAATGCAAACAAATTTATAGCCTGGGGCATTATGTTCTAAAAAAAAAGTTTCACCTGATGGGGAAAAGTGTCAATTAAAATGGGAGTGTCATCACTTTGAAAGGTTCATGCATAATTTGTAAAATATACTAATTAGCATACCGTATCCATAATCCGCGCAGATATGCTGAGGCATGCTCGTACAGTTTAAAGGTATCAAAAGATGTTTTTTGAATGTGGAATGATTTTTTCACAGCTTGCATCAAAAGTTTGCTTAACTCTTTATCACACTACCCAGACTTTAAAGACCTCGAAGACAGCTTTTGAAAACTTTGTGGGAAAAGGAGAAAATGCAGGTAACCAGCATTTTCTCCTTTTCCCACAGTATTTTCTACCCTATATAAGACAAAATTTCATCATTTGAGCTACCTTTGATTTGTCGTCTGCAAATGCTTTTCAATGTGGACCAGCCCAAAATTTTGCTGTTTGGTAAAGAGTTAAATTCCTACAAGCTGACAGGCAATGACCTGAGAAAAGACCTTTTTTACCTTTTACTAAAGAATCCTGTGTTTGTAAGGACCCTGATGAAAAAGCCTTTTTTAAAACAATGTGGGAAGAGAAAAAAGGTTTTTCTGTTCATTTGATGATCTATGGAAAAATACAAAAAAGATAGTTCCAAGCCAACATTGTATTTTCATAAAAATTGGCCAAAATAGAAAACAGTGTGCAAGCAGTGAAGGTGTAAGTTTCAAAACATAGTGGCTTCAGGTTTGATACACACTCCAAGTGCTGAAGGGTCTCTTTGTCAAAGTGTCCTTGAGCAAGACACTTCTGGCAATTAACATATAACTGGTGAAAGATGGGAAATAATGTTGTAAAGCGCCCATAAACATTGATAATCTAAACCTAAAAATACCTTGTAAGCCAGGGAATACTAATCTCAAAAAGGTCTAAATTTAGCCATATTATGATGGATTTTCTTCTTCTGATTTATATTCATCAGATGACAGGTCATGATAATCCCCCACAGTCCTCTGTTGTTTGATCTGCAGAAAATTCTCATCACCATAGTATTCCTTATTGATTCCCCCCTTTAAATTAATGCTCACCCAGCTTTTTTCTGTCTGAAAATTTTAAAACTTGTAAAACTTCCAAAACATGAATAAAGTTGAAATAAATCATTTAGAGTAAGTTAGCAACATGCTGACATAATCCCAAGTACTTTACAATGTCATTATTACCTGGCTATCCCCTATACATACACTTTGAATTATGTTTTAAACTTACAGTAACATAAAATTTGTCAAAGAACTTTGAGAAAATGAATGTAAATCAGAGAAGTTGTCTCCTGTTTATCAAGAATGCCATTTAAAGACGTATCTTCATTCGTTTTCATCTAGTTTTGTAACCAATTTTATCTTCATTTTATAAAATTATAATGGTTCTTGTACCATCCTGCCAAATTTTGCTCCTGACAGTTGCAAGGTTGCACAGTTTAGGACAGAATAGAAAATCCATTTTATTCTATTGCGTCTGGTCATAGACATAATAACCACAGTTTCTGGTTTGAATCGAAGACAAATCCCTGAAATCTCTTTGTCACGTTTGTCTACCTTTGAATGGCTCTCTAGATTCTACACATTGTAAAGATGTAACAGCATTTGTTTACTCCCCAGCTCTAAAGGCACATCTTTAATTTTCAAATGGTTCATGATCAGAGGTAAAATCAAAAGTGCATTAAAAATACATCATGACCACTTTACCATAGGCACTTACTTAAACCTGGAGAGCAATAATTGTATGATTTTCAGATCTGGTCATTTTATCTTTATAATCAATCCTGTTAAAAAATTCACACACACCCTTGCCCCTGGATGTTTAAAAGAGACAATATATCTTTTTTTTTAAGTGATTAATTTCTTGCATAATTAGTTTGTTTACAAAATAAATTAGCATGTTGTTTTCTCGGGAAGTTTTCCGTGGGGAAGATTTTAGTTAAGTATTATTTTAACTTTGCATAGGTTGTGAGAGAAGTTTATAATTTTATTAAACCCCTACCATAGGACCTCAAATTTCAATGACCCTGAGATAGAAGGCTTTTGAAAACATATTTAGGATAGGAGAAATTGCTTCAAACCAGCATTTTCTCCTTTTCCAACAAGGTTTTCTTACCTTTTACAGGTAAATTTCATATTTACAGCAACAGTGAAATTGTTGTCTGCAAATGCTTTCAATTTGGATGACAAATTATTGTTAATCGTGCCAGAATTGTGTGGTACATAAAGGCTAAAGTTTTTACCAAAACTTAAGCCTTGGTAAGGCTAGATAACAGATATGTAACAGGGGAAGAAAGGGACAAAAACATGCAGAATTTGGTTATGTAGTAACAAAATTCATCTCTACCGCTCAAGGCTCACGCAATCTTATCCTCAGGAGCCAAGGTTACAATCACTACATGGATCTTACCTTAGCAGATGGAGATTCCAGCGATACGTCCCCCTTTGGATGTTGGTTATTACCCCCCTTTTTTACATCATAGTTCTGATAGCCAATGAAATATTGTTTTACAAACCACTTACGAATACAATATTTCAACATGAATCAGTAACCACAAACTTTGACATTCCATCGTCATGTGCTGGAATATTGCCTATAGCCTTGATAATTGATTGGTCACACTGAAACTCTGTAAATATTGTTTGTCTGTGTTTATGTGGTAATAAATCGTTACAGATCCTGCACACATACACAGAGGTATCCATGTTTACCTTCTATTTTTATTCGAAAGGTTGCGACCTTATTCTATTCTTATCAAAAATGAAATGCTATGAGCCATTTGATTCATGCAGTTAGAGCTAGCTGCAAACAATGAAAATGCGTATCGGGAATGTCAAAATCAAGCTTGGTCTGCCAAGGGTAGAGTAGCGTAGTGGATCGTCGGCCTTGGCTTTTGAAAATGACGCAATCTATGTTTAGAGTGAAGAAGCCACACAATGACCACACAAATACCGCACATGTAACAGAAAAAAAATGCATGTTTAATGGATATGTACGCATAATCACAGTTTAATAACGGATATCAGCATACGATTAAGGGACTTGTACTTGGAAGTGCAACACATGAGAATCGGACAAAACATTCTTTCAACATACAATGAATGGAAATGTACCGAACACTAGTGTACAAGGAATATACTACTCACGTGACATGCCGAGGGTATAAGTTGTCAGATGCATCCAAAATCTATCATTTGCATGTCGCTGTCCGTTTTTGTCTGATGGAAACTTTTGAACATGCTCAAAACTTTCAGCTGAATGGAACAGACATTGGCAGACATGTAGTGGATTCACCAGATAACAAACAGACATAAAATGAATATGAACAGACACAAATGGATGAAATGATTTTTCATCTGATACTAGCATGTTGCCTCAGTGTGACCAAGGCTGTACAACTTGGAACTTTTACCAAATGGATCATAGCCTTACAATGGTGAGGTAATCAGAGTTTCGTACAACCTCGTAAGTATGATGCATATTATATTTAGAAGTGGCATTTTCATCTCCTTCATTTTGTTGCAATTTCATATGAAGGAAATCAGGCCTTCTGTTAAACAAAAGATTCACTGAAAAAGGGTCATGAGGGAAAGATAATTGTGCCAATGAAAATGTATTTTTCTCAAGTTTTCTCAAAATAGTACTCCGTCACCTATGACAACATCACAATAGTGTTGTAATTGTGAACTGGACAAAATAATGAAATTGAAAATAGAGGAACTTTTGTGATAATTTGAGTACAAGAGTTTTGTTACATCTCATGATCTTCTCTTACATGCATACCCTCCCAGTCAATGTTAACCCATTACAAAACAATCCTGACTTTTTAAGACCCAGAAACAAGGGCTTTTGGAAAGGTGAGAAAAGGAGAAAATGTTCGTAACCATTAAGACATTAATCATCAATATATCAACATTTAATTTGTTGTCTGCTTATGCTTTCAATCTGGTCCAGTCCAGTATGTCATCATTTGGTTAGTGTTAAAGATGCAGATATTGGACTTATGTTTAAGCTCACCTGAACAAGAAAAGTCTGAAGGTGAGTTTTGTGATCATGCAGAGTCACATCATCCAGGCCTCAACAGTTTCCTCTTGTGGCCTGTAGAGGCCATATTTTCAGTCCAATTCTGATGAAACTTATTCAGGATGTTTGTTTTAGTTATATTGGTCATGTGGAATCAGAAAATAGGTCACCAGGTCAAATCTGAGAATAACCTTGTGTGTGCACTAGAGGCCTCATTTTCAGTGTGATACTCAAGAACTTTAGTCAGAATGTTTGGGTCATGTCAGGTAAAAAAGTAGGTCACTGGGTTCAATCGTAGAAAACATTGCGTACACTATAGAGGCAACATTTTCACTAAAACTCTATACAAAACGACAAAATTTTAAACTGGTCCAAATTCAAAGCATTTGCAGATGATAAAAGAGACTGAAGAATTGAAATTTGTTTTGGGAAGGGTAGAAAATATTTTGGAAAAAGGAGAAAATGCTGGTAACCACTATATTCTAGTCATTTCCCACAATGTTTTAAAAAGGCTTTTCCTCAGGGTCATTAAAAGATGGGATTGTGAGGTAAAGAGTTGATATCAGGCAAAGAAGGGGACAGTTTAAGATATAAGATTAGACTGCATAATCTGTGCAATGTGATCTTGATCTGAAGTGTTCGAATAAGCAGTTAAATCAGGCTTCAGCTCTTTAACCCATAACCACACAATCCCTACTTTTGACGACCCTGAGAAAGAAGCCTTTAGAAAATATTGTGGGCAAAGGAGAAAATGCTGGTAAAAAGTATTTTCTCCCTTTCCCACAGTGTTTTCTACAAAAGAAATTCCAAATTTTCAGTCAATTTTATTTTGTCGTCTGTAAATGCTTTCGATTTGGACAAGCCTAAAATATTGTTGTTTGGTAATGAGTTAATCCTTTCTCAAAAGAAATTCTAGACTATTTTAAATTAAAAACATCTGCAGGTAACAATTTGCAAGTTGGTACAAATGAGCTTTCTGAGTTCTCTGATTGGTTATAAAACATTAGGGGAAACAGAGAAAATATACATACTATTTTCTCCTTTTACCAGCATGTTTTCTAAAGCTCCCTTCCTCAGGTTGTTAAAACACATGATAGTGTTGTAAACCGTGTAAGAATAGTTGTAAAGATCACAAGTTTATTTGCTATAAGTAAATGTCACCAAAGGACACAAAACATTCTAATAAATCAAGAGGTGTATTTGTTAGGTAAAACTTAATTTACAGTTCTTGATTGTTTTTTAGCTCCACTGGCCGAAGGCCAGGGGGCTTATGTCATGGCCAGGTGTCCGTCATGCATCCGTCCATCTGTTAACTTTTATTTCAAACATCTTCTTCTCTGAAACTACTCATCCAAATTTGATGAAACTTAACAAAAATTATTCTGCCATGGTCCTCTTCAGAATTTCTTGAAAGAATTTGATTCCTTCGAAAACTGTGGTTGCTATGGCAACAAAATAAAAATAAATTAACATTTTTAAATTTCTTCATCTCTGAAACCATTAGGCCCAGGGCTACTGAATTTGGCATGTAGTTTTATCTAATGGACCTTTAACAATTTTCTTCATGTTGTAGGCCTGGGGTCAAAATCGGCTTCATTCCAGAGATCACAAGTTTAACTTCAAAATACAGCCATTTCAATTTAACATTGATTAAGGGAAATAACGCTTTTTCTAAAGGATAAACTTTGTTACTATTTACCTCCCTTGTTTATCAAACTGCATGGATAAATGATTGGTGCTAGATATAGGTTTTTTGATAGAAAATATTCTGTTTTCAGGAAGAGTAATTCATTTTGATGCTAAAAGTTATGCTGACATGATTGGAATTTTAAATTCATAGTAAGGTTTCTATCATTTAGGGTCTTTTTTTTCCAAGAACTTTACCTTTCATGCCAATGAATTAACCTGCTTGTATTGCCTGATAGTGTTCAGTGATTTTTGAAGGCCCTTTTTTTCAGGCTCATGAACACTTTAATTTGTGTGGTAAGGTGTTAAAAAGCCACTGGAGCGATGCAGCGCCATCATGGCCCTCTTGTTTTAAATATCAAAGCTTCAAGCCAGATGTGTTTTTTACCTAACATATATTAACCCCTTACCAAACAATCTAGACTTAACAACCCTGAGGAAGAAGGCTTTTGAAAACATTGTAGGAAAGGGAGAAAATGCTGATAAACAGTATTTCTCCTTTTCCCACAATATTTTCGATCCTAACAAGAACTACTCTTGTCATGTGAGGCACCTTTAATTTGTTGTCATCAAATACTTTAAATTTACACATATTAAAAATTTTCCTCTTAAAAAATGATTAAATTGAGATTTCCCAACTGAAAGCTTCAGTAGACAACATTTTATCACATCGCTTCCCTTGTTTTCAGTGTAATATACCCATTACATATTTTCTTATCTTATACATGTTTGATATCACATTTGTGTGAAGTCATTTTTGACTTCATTTTGTATGTGGGCCTTTATCAGTTAAATGGAAAAAATAACCTCCATCACACTTAAATTTTCTAAATCTTATTTTGGCATTTTTTTTGCTTTATACAGGTAAAATATTCACTAAAGTTTCATAAATTGGCAAAAAAAAAGATAGTTTGTGATTTTTTATAAAAGTTATGAACGATTAATTATGGCCTATCAAATGTGATGGAAGTTACCTTGTCAATATATTATGTGAATTATATGACATTGTAAGTTTTGTTATTTGTATACATAAGCTTTTAATTAAATAGTTAAAGAAGTGGTATTTCTTTTAAACAGATATTTGGCTTAGGAGGGATTCTTATCTCTCCTTTTTGAGACTTATTTTAAAGTGATGGATGTTACTGATTTTTCCAATGCATTTTACATTTTCACCAAGTCAGCTTTGTGGAAAGGGCATTAATTATGAAGTTGGTAAAAGTGAAATTTCTACTATTTAAGGTTGACTGCCAAGTATGCAATAGTTGTAATACATTTCATAATTTAACCTTTTATAGATATAAATGTGTTTGGATGTTACACTTTACAGATTGACTAATGAAGAAAGGTGATGGATGTCACACATGACTTGATATTCTACCCATATCCATTTATCTTGTCCTTTTTCATATTTCAAGAGACTGATGGACTTTGAGTCTGCCATGTACAAAAAATTAAATAGCTGAAGAGTAATAGCCCTAGGCCTTATGGTTTAAGACAAGAAGATTTTCAAAAAAATTCGATATTTTTCATTTCTGTTACCATGGCAACCAGAGTTTTTCAAGGATTTTTTTCCTAGAATTTTTAATAGGTCTATGGTAGGAACATTTCTATGAAGTTCCATCAAAATTGGAGTGGTAGTTTCAGAGAAGACGATATTTAAGACAAAACGTTGAAGTATACGCTGAAAAGGGCACGGACAGAGGGATACATGACAGACATCGGGCCATGACATAAGCCTGCTGGCCTATGCTCAGTGTACCTGAAACACTGGAGCAAGTGAAACTTTAGGTAGAAACTCCATCATTGGTGGAATTTCTTCTGTTCAGTAATTTGGTCAATCTATCACATCAAGTAGAACCTGAAGATGATAAGTTAACAAACCCTTGTACTGGGGCAAACATACTTGATACTTGATCGAATGGTGCTGTATGCTGCTTTCAACATTTTAAGCCATATGACAACACCTCACATAATTAGTGCATTTCATGGGTTGCAATGCTACAAGGCTGGGGCTCTAAAGTGTCTTGTCAAATGACATTCCCAAGAAAAACCCAGTGGATCCAGGTATCAAGTCCTACACTTTACCACTGAGACACACAGGACCCCCTCATACTCTGATACAGGGATAAAACATAGCAGATCCTATATACTGAAAAAAAAGTGTGAATTAAAATTAAGATTTAACAGTATGATAGACTGTATGAATTTATGAACAGTATCAAAGTTGTCTGGTATGTCTTACTTTTAGTAAAAGACAAGGCAAGATAAACATGGAGTTCATTAATTTATTTTCTGCCACAAGTTCCAGAGTACAAAACAAAAATATGAGCCTTGGAAACTTTGTTATCCACTTCATTCTACAAGTTTTCATTAGCTGAAAAGATAAAAAGGAAATGCATGGAATTAAATATTATAAGACTGCACAGTCAGGTCAACTTGATTTTGCACCAAAGAAAAAAAAATCAATGACAAGTAATAAAATAATTCTGGGAATTTTAATATTGTTGGATATTTCTTCATAATAAAAACTTGTTTTGTTCATGAAAATAAATTTGACTAGATATTCCTATTGACAACTTTTCCAAGTCAACTGTTACTTCCATACAAAGAATAATGTCAGAATGTAACTGGCATTTCAAAAATTTTGCAGGTGGGGAGGCAGATATCAATTAAGCATAATTCGATTCAACCAAACAACTTCCTTAAAAAGTGAATAAAATGAATAATTATCATTGAGAGTACAATTATTTTGTTGCTAAAACCAAATGATATCTGTTCGGCAGTTATCTCTGACATACCAGGGCAACACAATCGAGTCGAATCTTACACTGCATCAGACGCCGTCCGGTCAAAACGTAACCGCCGATCGAACTTCTCTAAAATGTGTTACCTCTTCTCAAAATTCGTGCCTTATCTGACAAATATTATCGAAAGAATAGGCATAAAAAACCATTGGATATCGAGCGACAACAAAAACATAATATTTTGAATATGTGACGGAGGTAACAAGAGGAAAAGACATTGACCGACAGACCACTTACCTTGTCGTCATTGACGAGAAAGCTCAATCACAAAAATTGATGACGTAGTCCTCTAGATAGTATTGATACAGGTTCGTTCAGCGCTAAATTTACTTGAGTAATCTTTTGCATTACGTGATAAGACGATTTGATTGGAGGTTACGAAGTTGACCGACAGATACCGTAGTTGTAAAAAATCGGTCTTATTTTGAAGAACGAAAGCCCTTTCAATCAGTAAATGCTGTTAATCGGCAGTTTAACAACTGCTTTTGAAACGGATATAATAAATATGTCCAGATTTGAGACGAGTTCCTTGTCTCGGATCAAACAAAAAAATTGCGTTTTTGACCGACAGCGTAACCGGCGTTATACGTGTTTTGGTAACTGAATTATATTAAATTAATTACATAAAAACGTCAAATAAACACAGAATAATCCAGAAAAATCATTCTAGTTTGAAAATACTATGAACACGCTACCGAAAATTTCAACAGGACGCCACCTCGATCGGCTTTGACATATCATACCCAACACATCGTTTTTGGGGAGCCGAAAAATGATGACTTTTTTAATCAAAAATCACATTATGTAATAATGACCAACGCTTTTAATTCTGTATTATTTTTAATATCTGTCTATCATGGGAACTACATAGATATGCACTAAATTTTCATTACTTTCTGTTAGAATTGTATTTCTTGGGAAAAAATGTGATGGAAGTTATTTTTTCCATTTATCTGATAAAGACCCATGTATTACATGGAAGTGAATGGGTCTTATGGATATTACCGCGGGTGCATTTATGAATGTTTTCCACCATTTAGTCCATATTTTTTGAAATGCCGTAATGTGATAAAAAGAATCTGACATTCGTGGACGTTTGAGATAGAATGTTATTAAGCTGCCAAGGGCTTGCTTAATAACATTTCCCTAGACTTGTTTAACCCTTTACTCCATGAGGCATTTCTATGGTACCTCTAAATAACCATAAATAACAGCAACGTTTCTTATATGTATATGAAACCTTTTCATAGCATAGAAAACATTGTGACAGAAGGTGAAATTGCTTGTCACAATTTCACCTTTTGCCACAATGTTTTCCAAAGGCTCATACAAGCGATGCGTAGAAATGAGTATATATGGAGTAAAGGGTTAATAAAATTTTATCTCAAAAGCCCACTCATGTCAGTTTTTCAACTCTTACTTTTGTACTAAACTATTCTGCATTCTGTGACAAAGACCTGTTTTGGTGACAACTGCAGCTGGTGGGGAGTACAATCATGTTAAGTTATAGCTCTAGTTATATCTTTCTTCAATCTTCTTTTAATGTTCTTAGCCTGTAGGGTGCACAAATAAACCAAACAGTAATTTAAAATATATAAGTACTCTCGAGGAAAAAGGTGCTGAACCCAGGTAGTTAAGACAGTAGCTTGCACTAAGCCTTGAGAACCGGTTTCACTGGTTTGATCTCCATCTCAGCCAATCTCTTCAAAGATTAATGATTGCCACTGCTAGAGGATTCATTCTTCTCTCACTGCTGACCATTACTTTGATGATGGTTATGTGGGAAAGTCAATAGTGGCAAGGAGAGAACATATTGCCAAGTACTGGTAAAAGAATTTCCAGGAAAGCATGGATAGGTGGAATTGTCATCTCCTTATAACTGAAATAATGTTAAAAATGGCATTAAAACACCAATCAATCATTCAATTGGGAAATAAACATAATTTGAATATTTTGTTTATGCACAATATCTAGGCAAAGTGAACATAATGTACACATCACAGTTTTTGCTGCACAAAGTTGAACTCAATGTACACTGGCAGGCAAGGCAAATGAAGTTATATTAATGACTTGATAATCACTGTCATGGGCCATAAATGTCATGGTCATGTGCAGTCTGATCTTGATCTACACTGTCCACTAAAGGTCCTTGAGTTGCGCTTTGCAACCTAAAGGTTAATCCCATTTGCTTAAATTCTTGTAGCCATACTGATTTTATGACAATCTGTGCTTTTCTTTGGGACCTTCCTTTTATGGCTTGTTTATTCAGTTAACTTATCCTATACATATTTTATTCAACCCTTTACTGCGTAATGCTTATTTTTAATGACCTTGATATGAGAAGCATTTGAAAATATTGTGAGAAAAGGAGAAAGTACTGGTAACCAGCATTTTCTCCGTTTCCCTACAATTTTTAGCTCACCTGAGCACGAAGTGCTCATGGTGAGCTATTGTGATCGTGCTGTGTCCGTCGTCCGTCGTCAACTTTTTACCTTGTGTACGCTCTACAGGCCACAGTTTTGGTCGGATACTCATGAAAGTTGGTCAGGATGTTTGTCTCGATGATATCTCGGACGAGTTCGAAAGTGGGTCATGTGGGGTCAAAAACTAGGTCACTAGGTCAAATCTTAGAAAAACCTTTTGTACGCTCTAGAGGCCACATTTTCAGTCGGATACTCATGAAAGTTGGTCAGGATGTTTGTCTGGATGATATCTCGGACGAGTTCGAAAATGGGTCACGTGGGGTCAAAAACTAGGTCACCAGGTCAAATCTTAGAAAAACCTTTTGTACGCTCTAGAGGCCACATTTTCAGTCGGATACTCATGAAAGTTGGTCAGAATGTTTGTCTGGATGATATCTCGGACGAGTTCGAAAATGGGTCACGTGGGGTCAAAAACTAGGTCACCAGGTCAAATCTTAGAAAAACCTTTTGTACGCTCTAGAGGCCACATTTTCAGTCGGATACTCATGAAAGTTGGTCAGAATGTTTGTCTGGATGATATCTCGGACGAGTTCGAAAATGGATCACGTGGGGTCAAAAACTAGGTCACCAGGTCAAATCTTAGAAAAACCTTTTGTACGCTCTAGAGGCCACATTTTCAGTCGGATACTCATGAAAGTTGGTCAGAATGTTTGTCTGGATGATATCTCGGACGAGTTCGAAAATGGATCACGTGGGGTCAAAAACTAGGTCACCAGGTCAAATCTTAGAAAAACCTTTTGTACGCTCTAGAGGCCACATTTTCAGTCGGATACTCATGAAAGTTGGTCAGAATGTTTGTCTGGATGATATCTCGGACGAGTTCGAAAATGGATCACGTGGGGTCAAAAACTAGGTCACCAGGTCAAATCTTAGAAAAACCTTTTGTACGCTCTAGAGGCCACATTTTCAGTCGGATACTCATGAAAGTTGGTCAGAATGTTTGTCTGGATGATATCTCGGACGAGTTCGAAAATGGATCACGTGGGGTCAAAAACTAGGTCACCAGGTCAAATCTTAGAAAAACCTTTTGTACGCTCTAGAGGCCACATTTTCAGTCGGATACTCATGAAAGTTGGTCAGAATGTTTGTCTGGATGATATCTCGGACGAGTTCGAAAATGGATCACGTGGGGTCAAAAACTAGGTCACCAGGTCAAATCTTAGAAAAACCTTTTGTACGCTCTAGAGGCCACATTTTCAGTTGGATACTCATGAAAGTTGGTCAGAATGTTTGTCTGGATGATATCTCGGACGAGTTTGAAAATGGGTCACGTGGGGTCAAAAACTAGGTCACTAGGTCAAATCTTAGAAAAACCTTTTGTACGCTCTAGAGGCCATATTTTCAGTTGGATACTCATGAAAGTTGGTCAGGATGTTTGCCTGGATGATATCTCGGACAAGAACGAAAATGGGTCATGTGGGGTCAAAAACTAGGTCACTAGGTCAAATGTTAGAAAAACCTGTTGTAGGCTCTAGAGGCCACATTTTCAGTCCGAAACTCTTGTAAGTTGGTCAGAATGTTTGTCTTGATGATATCTCAGACAGGTTTGAAAATGGGTCATTGGGGGTTAAAAACTAGGTCACCAGGTCAAATCTTAGAAAAACCTTGTATATGCTCTGGATGCCACATTTTCAGTCCAACACTCTTGAAAATTAGTCAGAATGTTTGCCTTTATAATATCTTGGATGAGTTTGAATATGGGTCATGTTGGGTCAAAAACTGGGTCAATAGGTCAAATGTTATAAACACCTTTTGTATGCTCTGGAGGACACATTTTCAGTCTGATACTCCTAAAACTTGTTCATAATATTTGTCCTGGTGATACCTTGAATGAGTTTGAAAATGGGTCATGTGGAGTCAAAAACTAGGTCAATGGGTCAAATATCAGAAAAACCTTGTGTACACTCCAGAGGCTACATTTTCTGCCTGATACTCTTCAGACTTGGTCAGAATGTTTGTTTTGGTGATGTCTCAAAAGAGTTTGATAATGGGTATTTGTCGGGTCCAAAACTAGGTCACTTGATGAAATCTTAGAAAAACCTTTTGTACACTGTAGAGGCCACATTTTCAGTCCAATACTCATGAAACTTGGCCAGAATGTTTGTCTTATTGATATCTCAAAAGTGTTTGATGATGGGTAATGTCTGATAAAAAACTAGGTCACTGGGAAACTAGATGGTGCATGTTTGGTCAATAAACTCAGGTGAGCGATTTCAGGGCCATCATGGCCCTCTTGTTTCTTCTATATGGAAAAAAAAAAGCTTCGAGTCACAATTAATTGTAGACACACAATCCCTACTTTTGACGCCCCTGAGAAAGGAGCCTTTAGAAAACAGCATTTTCTCCTTTTCCCACAATGTTTTCTATCCTTCACAAAACAAATTTCAAATTTTCAGTCACTTTTATTTTGTCGTCTGCAAATGCTTTGGATTTGGACAAGCCTAAAATATTGTTGTATGGTAATGAGTTAAGTTGTTGTCTGTTAGTGCTTTCAATTTGGACATGTCCAAAATTTTGTCATCTTGCACAGTTAAACCTGTCATAATTTATATTCCCTATTACACACCTGCTGAGAGAACTACAGAAATATTAGGGCAGGGAAAACTGGCCATGAATTTCTATTTGGTCCATTTTCAAATTTAGTTTTAGAAGAGTGAGATAGCTTTATTTCAATAATTATGTTTTATGGTCATTTCTGATTCTTTGAACTGATTTCTTGTGAAAGATTTATAATATTGTACAATTATAACCTAGACAACTACATAATATCATGAGCATGACCTTTTTAAGAAGTTTATTTTCAGTGATGACGGATGAATAAATCTAGATATACGAGGGTTGTTCTGGAAGTTCGTAGAACTTTTTTTATAGGACAAGTTATAATCGCAGTTTAATAAAATAGAATATACGGGCACAAATTTCAGATTTTATTCTATCCATTCCCTGTGTATTTTTCTAGTATCTTAAATAGCAAAATTTTCCTAACAGAAATAAAACAGCATGTAAGTCATACCCGGAGCACGCCGACGTCATAAGTAACGTCAAGCGTCATTTAAGTCCAACGAACGTCGCACTTTCTCCACATAGTCACCCGCAAGATCCACGCATTTCCGATGCCTGCTTATCCGCTTAGTGTACGTTTCTACATACCACTCTTCAGAAAATGACGACACAAATGCTTGGGCTTGTTTAGTAAGGTCGTCAGCTGAATCAAACCGTATTCCGCGTAACTGTGCCTTGAGCTCCGGGAACACGCGAAAATCCATGGGGGCGAGGTCAGGACTGCTGTATGTTGGGTGCTTCAAGACCTCAAAACCCAGCAGAGTGATCTCTAGCTGTGTAGATTCCTCTCTGTGTCCCGGTGCATTATCCTGGTGTAGTATTACTTGGTCATGGTTCAAGTGGGGCCGTTTCTTCCGTATCGCGTTAACGAGATCCCGCCTCAGAACCTAAAGAAAGAAATGCACGGTTCATTAGGTTTGCGTAAATCAATATCTCATTTTTTGTTATTTATTTTATTTATTTATTTATTTATTTATTTATTTATCATTTACCTTAGAATAGTATGCCGCCGTGACTGTTTGGCCCTCTGGAATTCGGTGCTGTAAGAGCATCCCGTGCCGGTCCATGAAGAAAACGAACATCTGTTTTCCTGCGCTTTTTTGGACCCGAGCCTTTTTTGGTGGAGGGGTACGCGGGGTTTTCCACACCGATGACATGCGCTTAGTTTCCAGGTCAAAGTGGTGCAGCCAGGTCTCATCCATGGTGATAATCCTGTCTTAAAATGCGTCTCCCTCTGTTTCGTAGCGGGTAAGAAACTCCTGTGAACATCGCACCAGGCATTCTTTTTCACTTTCCTTGAGTAATCGGGGCACCCAACGCGCACTAACTTTAGACATGCCCAGTTCATCTGTTAATATCCCATGCACCATCGAGTTCATCTGCAATCGACCTGACAGTAATTCTCCTATCACAATTTACCATGTCTTTCACTCGATCCCTAACTGAACACACTACGATGGCCGGCCGACCAGATCTAGGATCGTCCTCAATAGAATCATGTCCGCTTCTAAAACGCGCATGCCACTTATATACAGTAGCTGGGCTGCATTTTTTATATTTTCCTGTAGATTTGATCATGTTCAGTGTTTCTGTTGGTGATTTTTCCAGCGTGACACAAAATTTCACAACACTTCGCAATTCGACGTCGCCGGTAGACGTCATCTCTTCCGGTCAGCGACTTTTTGATATCTCCTTCAAAATCGTGTAGCTCGTTTGAAAGAACCGTAAACGTTATGAAATTTGCAGGAAATGACGTCATGACGTTGTGTTAACGATTGACGTTTTCGCGCCATTTTGATGCCAATAGAAAGTATAAAAGATACAATGTAAAATCTGTTATACTATGTTATACATTGTTAAGAAATGGACTGCTCCGCTATCCCGATATTGTGTTGCTAGGGTTACCGCTATTTTCGGTTATTGTTGATATTTTCGAATAATCTTTTGGAAATGTAGTCACGGTATGTTTAAGTACTTATACCTTGATATTTACCTATAAATTACAAATAATATGGATTTTAGAGCAAAATTCTACGAACTTCCCGAACAACCCTCGTACAACTATCATACTATTCAAACTTTGGTAAGAATCATTCGAAAATTTTAAAATACAGTTTTGCATTAACCTATTACCACACAATCCCTATTTTTGACAACCCTGAGAAAGAAGCCTTTAGAAGACATTGTGGGAAAAGGAGAAAATGCTGGTAACTAGCATTTTCTCCTTTTCCTGCAATGTTTGTCTTCCAAAATCAAAATTCAATTTTTGAGTCACATTTATTTTGTCATCAGCAAATGCTTTTAATTTAGTCCAAAATTCTGTTGTTTGGTAAATAGTTATTGATGGTTTATTGAACCCATTACCACACAATCCCTACTTTTGATGACCCTGAGAAAGAAGGCTTTAGAAAACATTGTGGGAAATGGAGAAAATGCTGGTAACCAGCATTTCCTCCATTCCCACAATGTTTTCTACCCTTTACAAATCAAATTTCAATGTTTGATTCATGTTTTTTTTGTCGTCTACAAATGCTTTCAATTTAGACTAGTCCAAAATTTTCCCATGTGGTAAAGAGTTAATCAGTGTTGCTATGGGTAGGTCGAGGGGGGGTGCTAATGTAAGGGAGGGAGCATTAATTAGGTGGAATATGGTATGCATTATCTAGATGTGGAAGCTTGCATCCACAAAACTGTGTTACACCATATTTTCCTAAACCTTATTCAGGTTCAGGAAAAAGACAGGATTTTATGGTTAAGGAATAGACATTAAAATTTATGTTCAAAAATATTGATTATCATCATCACAATCATTCATCAAAATATATCGATGAATCTTGCCCTCTGGATAAATCCACATGGAAAACAGGTTTAGTTATATTGCATTTCCATATTGCACTTCCATGTTGATTTTTAAAACCATTAATGACTCAATCGTAAGTTTTTATGAATTGCTGGAAGAAGGTTTAAAACATTATTGGAAAAGGAGAAAATACTGGTTACCAACTTTTTCTCCTTATAATTATGCTGCAGGGTTTATATTATGTTATGGCCCTTCTTGTTGGTCTGTCTGTCTGTCTGTTCTGTTCTGTTTTGTTTTGTACTATCCATAAGCAAATTCTTGTGTGCGCAACTCCAACGACAGTTTGTATTGGAATAACTTGAAACTTTCCACAATCAATCTTCATGACGTCTAGGTGTGGTGACTCTTTACATTTGGATGTTAAGAGGCATTTTACAGTTATTTGCCATTCATTTCTGATATAACCAATTTCTTGTGCAGCTTATTACTGACAAGTCCCTTTGGGCTTGTATGCATGGCTCTGCAATGCTCTTGTTCCACAATGTTTTCTGCACAATCAAGAGAAAAAATTCATTAGAGCTACATTTATTCTATTGTCCGCAAAATGCTTTCAATTTGTTTGATTCCAAAGTTTTGTAGATTTATCAGAGTGAAAGAAAGCTAAATGAATACAGAAAAAAAAAAACCAGCATTGATATTCAACAACCACTATACAAAAAGTTCCTTTTCTATATAGATCTGCTGGGTCCTGGTAGGTCAGTCGGTAGCATTCAGGATTTCAGGACAGGGTATAGGTCACTGGTTCGATTCCAGGCTCACCAATTTCTCTTTGAAGTTTGATGATACTCATTATACCCTCCCTCAAGGTGTCTGTCTGTCTGTCCGCCCGCCCGTCCATCCGTCTGTCTGTCCGTCTGTAGACACAAATTTGTCCGGAGCATGTAACTATAGCAGTTTTTCACGTACTGAACTCAAATTTACACACAGGGTTTCTATATGTATGAAATTGTACATGTGTAATTTTCGTGACCCTGCTGCAATTTGTTACCGAATTTTCTCCCTTGAACTTTTTTCAACTCTTATTTTTGTACTAAATATTCTGCATTCTGTAACAAAAACCTGTTTTTGTGACAAGAAGATGGTGGGGGGTATATAATCATGTTTAGTTGTAGCTCTAGTTGCGGCAAGATTAATTTTTCTTTCACAGCTGACTATTGTTTTCTGGTTATGTGGGAAAGTTGCCCCGGAGTACCGGTAAAATGAAACTCCAGGAAAGCAAGGATAGGTGCACTGGCCACTGCTATATGACTGAATAATGTTGAAAACCAAGTTGAACACCATACAATCAAGCTATCAATCAATCTTTTTTCTTACTCCATAAACTTGTCATTCAAATGCAGCAATAAAAAGACTGACTTGAAGATTGTTGGTTTTTGAATATAACATTTAAGATGGTTATTGAACATACTCGTATCTCGTTGATACTAAAAAAATGACTATGACTTTCCAGACACAGAGCTCCTGAAAGAGGGAGTGGTTTTGATTTCAGAATTGAATTATTTAACTCTTTACCAAACAACAAAATTTTAGGTTTGCCCAAATCGAAAGCATTTGCAGACGACAAAATAAAAGTGACTAAAAATTTGAAATTTGTTTTTTGAAGGGTAGAAAACATTGTGGGAAAAGGAGAAAATGGTGGCTACCAGCATTTTCTCCTTTTCCCTTAATAGTTTCTAAAGCCTTCTTTCTCAGGGGCATCAAAAGTAGGGATTGTGTGTTAATGGGTTAAATATTCTCCACTAAACATTATGTTGTGGGTACCAACAACATTGCTTTTCGAAGAGAAATAATACCCTTTACCACACAAGAAAAATGTAGACTTGTTCAAATTTAAAGCAGTTACAGATGGCAATTCAAAATCAACTCAAACGAGGAAATTTGTATTAGAAAGGCTAGAAAACATTGTGAGAAAAGGAGAAAATGCTGATTACCAGTATTTTCTCCTTTTCCCACAATGTTTTCAAAAGGCCTCTACCTTAGGGTAGTTAAAAGTCAGGATTGTTTGGTAAAGGGTTAATCGGGAGCTCTAAGAATACAAAATTTTGGACTTGTCTAAATCCAAATAATTTTGCAGACTATAAATTGAATGTGGCAAGAATGATAAGATTTTTATTGAAAAAGTTACAACATGTTATTGAAAAAAAAAAAATCCTGTTAATATGGTGATTTCTACCTTTGATAGGGTGGAAATTATTGTAGGAAGAGGAGAAAATGCTGGTTACTAGAAACGTTACGTTTTCTACACAATGTTTTTTATATGCTTCTTTCTCTGGCTTGTTAGAAGCTGGGATTGTGTGGTAGAGAATTAACTCCCGGCCATTATCACACAATCCCTACTTTTGACGCCCTTGAGAAAGAAGCCTTTAGAAAACATTGTGGGAAAAAGAGAAAATGCTGGTAATCAGCATTTTCTCCTTTTCGCACAATGTTTTCTACCCTTCACAAAACAAATTTCAAATTTACAGTCACCTTTATTTTGTCGTCTGCAAATGCTCTCGATTTGGACAAGCCTAAAATATTTTCATTTGGTAATAAGTTAAGTAAATGCATTAGGGTCTCTTTTGCCATAGCATGGCTCAATGTTATTTGTCTGCAAGTGCTTTCAAATTGAATTTGTCTAAATTTTTGTCATTTGGAACGAGTTATTGTCGTTGCTAAATTGTCTTCATCTGTGCCATCATTGCATACAAAAACGTTCATTTCCTGATATAACTGTCATTACTTCAGACTCGGATGAGATGATAACCCTATACCAAACCAGCCCAAGTTTAAATTAATTACTAAACAACAATAATTTAGACAGATAGACAAGGATTTACAGACCACAAATTAAATGCAACTGAAAAGGTGTTATTTTGGATGGAGTAGAAAACATTGTGGGAAAAGTAGAAAATGCTGGTGACCAGCATTTTCTCCTTTTCCCACAATGTTTTCAATCTTCTATCTCAGGGTTGTAAAAACCAGGGATTGTTTGATAAAGGGTTAAGCTACCTGACAGAGTGTACTTCTGCTGGTAACCAGTAATTTCTCCTTTTCCCAAACTGTTTTAAAAGCCGTCTACCTCAGGGTCATTAAAGCTCAGGATTGTGTGGTAAAGGGTTAAATTGAAAATTAATGATGAAAAAATTAAGAGACTTTTTCAGATGGAAGGCATCTAACAAATCAAATGTGATTCAATTGATGGAATTGTCTGTGGTACTGATAGAAAACATTGTTGGAAATCGAAAAATACTCCATCAGCATTTTCTCCTTTTCCAACAATTGTTTCAAGTGAGCTCTTTCTCAAAAATCATGATTGTGTGGTGAAGCATTAATTGTATTTATTTATATATTTATTTTTATAAATATTTGATATGGTTGATTTTCAATACATGTTACAAGGATATTTACAATAATGGCTGCTATCAGATTGCTTTGGAAGGTAATGGGTGAGACCTTTAATCCCAAATTATAATTGTAGAATTGTGTCTCCATTAGATAGACATATGGGCCATTTGAGGGCATTCTGTTTAGGGGAACATAAATGTCAAACTGCAGACCTATTAAACATTTGTCAAAACTTATCCACCGTTCAAATGCCTCTCTAGAAGAAAGTCTCTAAAAATATTGTTTGAAAAGAAGCAAATACTTTAACTGGCATTTTGTCCTTTTGTAAGAGTATTTTCTTTCCTATTTAAACCAGATCTCATAATCTAAGTAATGTTTAGGTTTTCATCGTGAAGGGCCTTTCACTGTTAAGGAGACATAACTCTTGTCCTGCTTGATAAATTACAGGAAACTCTCAAGTTGGTAGTAAAATCCCGATTGATGATATTACAAATCCATCTTTTGTAGAAAAATATCTTCTTACCGGACAATGTAGATCTAGGGTCAGACTGCACATTCTGTGCAGTCTGACTTCGATCTACACTGTCCGAAAATGGTCCGTGAGTTGCACTTATCAGACGAAAGCTTAATTTTCTCACCTGGTAAAGAGTTAACCCTTTACCACACAATCCCGACTTTTAATGACCCTGGGAATAAAGCCTTCTGAAAACATTGTGGGAAAAGGAGAAAATGCTGGTAACCAGCATTTTCTCCTTTTCCCACAATGTTTTCTACCCTTCTCAACACAAGTTTCAATTTTTGGGCCACATTTATTTTGTTGTCTGCAAATGCGTTTAATTTGGACAAATCTACAATTTTGTTGTTTGGTAAAGAGTTAAACTTGTGTCTAGCAATGAAAAGAGGCAAATCTGTCATGATTGATATTGCTAAACTTCACTATTTGGTCTCTGAAGTTTGACAAAGTGTCAGAAAGGTATTTAAGGACATAATAATGTGAAACAGTTACATTTACCCTTTACCATACAACAACATTTTAACCTTGCCCAGATTGAAAGCATTTGCAGACAACAATTTCAATGTGCCTCAAGCATTTTTCTTTGATAGATGGATAATATTATAGGAAAAGGACAAAATCAACTTTTTACCTTGTGTACGCTCTAGAGGCCACATTTTTTGTCCGATAATCATGGAACTTGGTCAGAATGTTTGCCTCAATGGAATCTCGGATGAGTTTGAAAATGGGTCATGTTGAGTCAAAAACTATGTCATTAGGTCAAATCTTAGAAAAACCCTGTGTACGCTCTAGAGGCCACATTTTCAGTCTAATACTCATGAAACTAGGTCAGAATGTTTGCCTTGATAAAATCTTGGACGAGTTTGAAAATGGCTCATGTTGAGTCAAAAACTATGTCATTAGGTCAAATCTTAGAAAAACCCTGCGTACGCTCTAGAGGCCACATTTTCAGTCCAATACTCATGAAACTAGGTCAGAATGTTTGCCTTGATGAAATCTCGGACGAGTTCAAAATTGGTTCATATCAGGTCAAAAAGTAGGTCACTAGCTTAAATCTTGGAAAAACCTTTTGTACGCACTAGACGCATTTTCAGTCTGATACTCATGAAACGTGGTCAGAATGTTCGCCTCAATGATATATTAGACGAGTTTGAAAATGGATCACGTGGGGTCAAAAACTAGGTCACTAGGTCAAATCTAGTGAAAAACCATGTGTATGCTCTAGAGGACACATTTTCTGTCCAAAACTCTTGAAAGTTGGTCAGAATGTTTGTCTTCATAATATCTTGGATGAGTTTGAAATTGGGTCATGTTGGGTCAAAAACTAGGTCACCAGGTCAAATTTTAGAAAAACCTTTTGTACGCTCTAGAGGCCAGGTTTTCAGTCCAAAACTCTTGAAAGTTAGTCAGAATATTTGTCTTGATGATATCTTGGACAAGTGTGAAAATGGGTCATGTGGGGTCAAAAACTAGGTCTCAAGGTCAAATGTTAGAAAAACCTGGTATATGCTCTAGAGGCCACATTTTCAGTCCAGAACTCTTTTAAGTTGGTCAGAATGTTTGTCTTGATGATATCTCTGACGATTTTGAAAATGGGTCATGTTGGGTCAAAAACTAGTTTACCAGGTCAAATCGTAGTAAAACCTTGTATACGCTCTGGATGCCACATTTCCAGTCCAACACTCTTGAAAATTGGTCAGAATGTTTGCATTGATAATATCTTGGATGAGTTTGAGAATGGGTCATGTTGGGTCAAAAACTAGGTCAATAGGTCAAATGTTATAAAAACCTTTTGTATGCTCTGGAGGACATATTTTCAGTCTGATACTCCTGAAACCTCTTGATAATATTTGTCTTTGTGACACCTTGAATGAGTTTGAAAATGGGTCATTTGGAGTCAAAAACTAAGTCACTGGGTCAAATATTAGAAAAACCTTGTGTACACTCTAGAGGCCACATTTTCTGCTTGATACTCTTCAAGCTTGGTCAGAATGTTTGTTTTGGTGATGTCTCAAAAGAGTTTGATAATGGGTAAATGTCGGGTCCAAAACTAGGTCACTTGGTCAAATCTTAGAAAAAACTTTTGTACGCTTTAGACGCCACATTTTCAGTCCAGTACTCATGAAACTTGGTCAGAATGTTTGTCTTACTGATATCTCAAAAGTGTTTGATAATAGGTAATGTCTGATAAAAAACTAAGTCACTGGGAAACTAGATTGAAAATGGTTCATGTTTGGTCAATAGACTCAGATGAGCGATTTCAGGGCCATCATGGTCCTCTTGTTTAAAGTCATCATTGTTCGATAACAGGATAACACATATTACATTTGTAGCAACTGAGCAGAACAAGCTCAAGGTTAGGATCTTCGAGGACTGTGGTTGAAAATCTGTTTTGCAGTGTCGTTTCATTATGGTTGTTTGAACTAGGGGTAGGTACTGGCCTAGTTGTGCTTTCTGAAATAGTCTATTTGACAGGTTTTGCTTTTTTTTGCCTTAACTCTTTACCACACGAGAAAATTTTAGACTGGTCCAAATTGAAAGTGATTGCAGACGACAAAATAAAGGTGACTGAAAAATTCAAATTTGTTCTGGGAAGGATAGAAAACACTGTGGAAAAAGGAGAAAATGCTGGTTACCAGCATTTTCTCCTTTTCCCACAGTGTTTTCAAAAGGCTTCTTTCTCGGGGGCGTCAAAAGTAGGGATTGTGTGGTAATGGGTTAAGTCCAACACACTCTGAAATTTGCATCATTGTGATGTTGTAATCAAAACAATCTTAAAGATTTGTAATAAAACTAGTAAACTACCATTTTCTCTTTTTCCCACATTTTTTCAAAAGGCTTCTTTCTCAACATCGTCAAAAGTCCGGATTGTGTTGTAAAGTTAAGTCATGTTAGTCTCTAAGTCCCTTATCATCCCATCACTTCTGATGTGATATCCCTGTGGCCAAGTAGTGCATAATTTTTCATCAGACCACAGACTTTAGACAGCTCCAGAGAGAGAACGAATGTGATTTCCAAACTGAAAATATTAGTAATTCTCTACCAAACTCTATGTTGTGGGTACTCATTAGAATCGTCTTGATGAGACAATTCTAATGAGTACCCACAACATAGGGTTTGAAAGAGAAATAATGGATTTAAAATACCATGTCTCCATCTTATCTTGTGCTCTGTTTAGCAGTCCTTTTTGAAAGCATAATTATGTGGACAATTTTACCAAAATGAATGGAGTTGAATGAAGCAGTATGTGCTTAACCCTTTCCCAAACAACAAATTTTGGAGCCTTCCAAACTGAAAGAGTTTGCAGACGACAACTTTGGATTTGGAGAAAATTGCAGAAAGTTCTCAAAAAGGGTAGAAAACACTGTGGGAAAAGGAGAAATTGCTTGTTACAAGCAATTTGTCCTTTTCCCACAGTGTTTTCAAAGACTTTACTGCAGACATGTAAAAACCAGGGCTTGTTTGGGAAAGGGTTAAAAAGGTTTAAAGTGTTGTGGGAAAGGGAAAATATGTAGTTAACTAGCATTTTTCTCCCTTTTTGTACGCCAGTTGAAGACTGCTTGATATGGGATTACCTATGGTGCACAGGCAGGCATCCCTCCACAAGAACCATTACTCTTCCTAGCGCTAAGTTTGAGTTATTCCCCCTTTGATCTTCATTTCTATAGCATTTCTTGCTTGTCCAGAGAAAAACTTTGTCATCTGAAGTAGGAGTGATTTCAAATTTGGTATGCTTATTTGTTGAGATATATTTAGATGTGCAGTGCACAAGAATTGTATCTCTACCTTAAAAATTGTACCGTCTTTGACAAAACGAATGTTTTCGGGGGTATACTGGAATCAGCCTATCTGTCTGTGTCTATCTGTCCTTGTGCATGTACAAAATGCTATTAATTGCGTTTTTCTCTTGCAGGGGTATTAAGTCACATTCGGTGACAGCTCTAGTTTCTTCTACCTGCTTTATGATTATTACTCCCCCACAACAACTGGCAGTTGGATGGGGGTATCTTGCGACAATTTTGCGCACTTGTATCCCATTATTTTATGGATGAAAGATGTGGAAAGCGTACAAAAAAAAAAAAACATTCTGGGACATAACCCGACTTTGACAGCTCTTGTTCATCAAATTTCTTTGAATTAAACCTCAATATATTTTTCGGACATATTGTTAAAGATGTTCATTGAATATTTATTATTCAGATAATTTTTTAGTCAGATACGCTAATGTGTTCTATAGATAGATGCCCTTGAGTTTCACACTTTTAATTAGGAAAAACATAACAGAACTAATAAACCTCTTAGAGCCTATTACATGCACAGTCTGCTCTGCAAAGCTCTTGCTTTGTGTGAATATAGCAGTTGTAAATTCAAACAGATGTCAAATAATCCTCTTAGCCCTTTACCACACAGTTCTGATTTTTAATAACTCAAAGGAATAGGGGGTTTGAAAACATAGTGGGAAAAGGAGAAAATGCTGGCTACCAGCATTTTCTCCTTTTCCCACAATGTGTTCTACCCCTTCAAAGACAAATTGAATTATTAATATAAATGTGCTACATTTAATATGTTGTCTGTAAAGCCTTTCAGTTTAGACTAGTCTAAAATGTTTGTTGTCTAGTAAGAGTTAATCTTTTGTGCTTCTGTGACAACTGATGTTGTTTTCCACAGGGAGCCCCAGTTGTGCATTCAGTAACCTACAGGACTCAAGGATAAGGGTGGCAGGTTTGATCCCCTGCTAGACCAACTTTTTTCCATCCGAGGGTTGATGATAGATAGTCATTATGGAGGGATTTATTCGTCTCTCACAGATGATATCTAATGAATGTTTTCGGGGATATACTAGAATCAGCCTGTGTCTCTTGGTTTGTCTGTCTGTGTGTTCGTCTGTGTACAAATAATTGCCTGTTTCTGTCAAATCGCTGGCAGGGGTATTAAGTCACATTTAGTGACAGCTCTAGTTTTGACTGTGGTTATGTGGGAAAGCAGCCAGTGGATTGGATAGAATATTATGCAGCTTACTGGTAATGGAAACTCTAGGAGAGCATGGATAGGTGGACTGGTATTGCTGAAATAATGATGAAAATGGCATTAAACACCAGGCATTATTTTCTACAGACTATGGCATAAACATTGATACAGTGTTGTGGCAATAGTTTATCACCTAGAGGCAATCTTCTGCCTTGGGAGCACTTATTGTCTTGTTGACAACAAATAAAATGTGGCTCAAAGTAACCTTTAACTCTTTACAATATTCTTTTCTATAATTTTAACCCTTTACCCCATAAGGCATTTCTATGGTATCTCCAATTGACCCTTAATAACAGCAAGGATGAAACAGTTTCTCATGTGTATATGACACCTTTTGATAGCATAGAAAACGTTGTGACAAAAGGTGAAATTGCTCGTCATGAGCAATTTCACCTTTTGCCACAATGTTTTCCAAAGGCTCCTACAAGCAATGCGTAGAAATGAGTATCTCTGGAGAAAAGGCTTAAACCAGACGAAATTGGAAGCATTTGCAGACAACAAAATTGATGTGACTTAAAAATTGAAATTTGTTTTGGGAAGGGAAGAAAACATTTTGTTGTTGAGTTCATGAACAGTTCACAGTATATATACAGTCAGACATAAGTTAAGCATCACCAAAAACTGACCAGCAATAGCCCATGCGCTTAGACCAGCATTACTCATACCCACAATTTGCTATTTATGGGATTAGGAAAGTTTTCTCGTAGCCATCCTTTCATTTGGCTCATAAAGCAGCCTGTTACTTTTCTAGTGGGTACATGCATAACTTGAAAATATACCAAATAAAGGGTATCCATTAAAAAAAATGACTAAATTTGTTTGGGTGATGCTTATCTTATGTCTGACTGTATATTTGCAGATGACAAATTAAATCATGGCCCACTCAATGATTTCTGTCTTTGATAGAGAAGAGAATATCAGGAGAAAAGGAAAAAATATTGGTTACTAGCATTTTCTCCTTTTCACATTTAATATTTTTAACAGTCTTCTTTTTCAAGGTCGTTAAAAATCGTGATTCTGTGGTAAAGGATCAAGGGATCAGTCTGTGATAATTATGGCTGAAGAAAAACTAAGTAAAGGAAAAAGTACTGGTTACCAGCATTTTCTCCTTTTCTCACAATGTTTTCAAAGTCTCATCTATCAGAGTAGATAAAACTTGAGATTATGTGGGAAAAGGTTTTATGAAATTTTCTTAGGTAAAAAATATGAAATAAAATTTTGATACATCTTATTAAACATTACATTTTTATTACTAAAAATACATTTAATATACAGTACTCCTGAATTTCATGATTATCCCTTTTTAGCTCACCTGAGCACTGAGCTATTGTGACCGGTCATTGTCCGTCCGTCGATCTGTCCGTCTGTCCGTTAACAATTTCTTTAAAAATCTTCTCCTCCAAAACCAGAAGGCCAATCTTGATAAAACTTGGCAGGAATGTTCCTTGGGTGAAGCTCTACAAAAATTGTTAAAAGAATTTAATTCCAACAAAAACTCTGGTTGCCATGGCAACAAAATGGCTGAAAATGGAAAAAATCTTTAAAGATCTTCTTGTGACAAACCATAAGGCCGGGAGCATTCATATTTTGTATGAAGCATCATTGGGTGACCCTTTACCAATATTGTTAAAATTATTCCCCTGGGGTCATATTTGGGCTTTGCCTGGGCTCACCCTATTTTACATAGAAACAAAGAAGGAAAGCTTTAAAAAATATTCTTCTGACAAACCATAATGGCTAGAGCATTCATATTTGGTATGTAGCATTATCTGATGATCCTCTACCAAAATTGTTAAAATTATTCCTCTGCTGTCATATTTGGGCTCTGCCCGGGCGCACCCTATTTTAAAATCTTTAAAAATCTTCTTGTGACAAAACATAAGGTTGGGAGCATTCATATTTTGTTTGAAACATCATTGGGTGACCCCTTACCAAAATTGTTAAAATCATTCCCATGGGGTCATATTTGGGCTTTGCCTGGGCGCACTCTATTTTACATAGAAATTTAGAAGGAAATCTTTAAAACTTCTTCTGGTGACAAATCATAATGGCTAGAACATTCCTATTTAGTGTGTAGCATTAACTGATGATCTTCTACCAAAATTGTTGAAATTATCCTTCTGCGGTCATATTTGGGCTCTGCCCGGGTGCACCCTATTTTACAATCTTTAAAAGTCTTCTTGTGACAAACCATATGGCGGAGGGCATTCATATTTTGTTTGAAGCATTATTGGGTGACCCCTTACCAAAATTGTTAAAATTGTTCCCCTTGGGTCATATTTGGGCTTTGCCCGGGCACACCCTATTTTACATAGAAACAAAGAAGGAAACCTTTAATAAATCTTTTTCTGACAAACCATAATGGCTAGAGCATTCATATTTGCTATGTAGCAAAATCTGATAATCTTCTACCAAAATTGCTAGAATTATCCCTCTGCGGTCATATTTGGGCTCTGCCCGGGCGCACCCTATTTTACATAGAAACAAAGAAGGAAATCTTTTAAAAATCTACTTGTGACAAACCATAAAGGCTAGAGCATTCATATTTTGCATGTAGCATCATCTAGTGACCCTTTATAAAAATAATTAAAATTATCCCTTTGGGGTCATATTTTGGCTCTGTGCCCTGGTGCACACTATTTCACATGGAATCATAGAAGGAAATTTTTAAAATCAATTCCAAAAATCTCCTCTAAAAAGGAGAATTGTTTGTAACAGGCAATTTCTCTTTCTCACAATCTTTTCTACCATATAGATCACTTATTTTTCATTTTAGATACATTTTAAAATGTTGTCTGTTAATTTGTTTCAATTTGGAACGGTCTAAAATTTTGTCGTCTGGTAATGGCTAAACTACAAGTCAAAAAGGGAACAAGACACTGTGAAGAGAAAAATTGATGATAAGCAGCAGCTTTTAGCTCCACTGGCCAAAGACAAAGAAGAAAATCTGTGAACATATTTTTGTGACAAACCCCAGGGTATGCCTTATTTGAAAAGAATTAATAGCCTGCCCTTGATAAACCATATTAGTTACAAATATACTCAGGTGAGCGATATAGGACCATCATGGTCCTCTTGTTGTGCTATATTTGTTTTGATACTTTGGTAGTAAACAAGTAACCCTTTACCACACAATCTGGACTTTTAAAGCCCCCGAGGAAGAAGCTTTGTTAGAAAAGGGGAAAATGCTGATAACCAGCATTTTGTCCTTTTCTCACCAAGTTTTTTACCCTATCAAAGCAATATTGCACCATTTGAGCAAATTTGTATTCTCCAGTCACACTTGTAATAATTGTCTTCAAATTATTTGAATTTGGACTATTCTAAAATTTTGCCGTTTGGTAAAGAGTTTATTTACTTAGTAGTGAATGGGGTTAAAGCTGCCCAAATAGCTGAAACATGACAGTATACAAAATGTTAAAATATCATACAAAATATGAAACTGTGACATGTAAAACAGGTAAATGAATACATAAACGCTGTTTCAAAGGTGTATAGAAATGGTACTGTGCGCTCTTTATCAGAAGTAATCAAAGTGTGAAAGTGAGGCTTTTCATCTTCGTCTCAAGCGAAACATCTTGGTTATATAAATGGGAGATTATCCCATTACTGTACAAGCTATTTTTAGATCTATCAATGATTAACCCTTTACCACACAATTCCAAGCTTTAAAAAGCCTTAAGAAAGAGGCCTTTAAAAACAGTGTAGAAAAGGCGAAAATACTGGTAACCAGCATTTTCTCCTTTTACCAGTGTTATTTACTTTATTAAGTCACGAACAACAAAATTTTAAGTTTGTTCAAATCGAAAGCATTCGCAGACGACAAAAGAAAAGGGACTGAAAATTTTAAATTTGTTTTTTGACGTGTGGAAAGCATTGTGGGAAAAGGAGAAAATGCTGGTTACCAGCATTTTCTCCTTTTCCCACAATTTTTTCTTAAGGCTTCTTTCTCAGGGTAGTCAAAAGTAGGGATTGTGTGGTAATGGGTTTAATAATTGTCATCAATTGAGCTTTTTAACAGCATTTTCTTTTTCCTCTATGTGTTCTAAAGCTCTCCTCCCCCCAGGGGCTTTTCAATTAGGAAGTGTTTGGTAAGGGGTTAACCAAATGTACCATAATGAAAGAGTTTGTAAAAGTTAATCTATATTTTGATAGAAGAATAGAACATGTCTTTGGTAGGGTTGAAAAAATTGTGGATTAAGAAGAAAATGCTGGTCACCATGCAGCACTATCTCCTTTTCCCTATTTGTTTTCAACACCCGAATCTTTCTCAGGAATTGTATGGTAACCTTCAGGCCGCTGTTGTGCAGACAGTATAGATCCAAGATCAGGCTGCACAGAATAAGATCAGACTGCAAAGTGCAATAAGGAGATTTATTTTCCTCAAAAAATAAGGTTGAAAAATCAGATTGAAAGTTTCGTTTGATAAATTTAGTAGGATATGGGTAACTCGTGGTATTTACTGTTCTTGTGTTTGTTGTTGTGTTGGAGTTTAACGCCACTTTAACAGCTAAGGTCATATCATGGCGGTTGGTGACGCGCATGTGTTTCCTGGCTTTCTCAGACCAGTACTAACATAACTTTCTTTCCAAAGCCACTGACTACTTTTCGCACATGCTTCAGCAGAGGTGAGAGGCGAAAATACACTGGAAAGAAAGTTTGCCCCAGCCGGGTATCAAACTCAAAACCACCAGGTCATGAGTCCAACAGGCTCACCACTGAGCCACTCGGGTGGGCTGGTGTTTACTACTCAAACCTGACTTTTAACAACCCTGAGAAAAAAGCCTGTAGAAAACATTGTGGTGACTAGCATTTTTCCTTCTTCCACAATATTTTCTACCCTATCAAAGTCAAAAATCCTCATTACCAAGATTTAATTTGCTGTCTGCACAGATGCTTTCAATTTGGTCCAGTCCAAAAATTTGCTGTTTGCTAAAGGTTTAACTCTTTACCACACAATCCTGACTGTTGATGACCCAAAGAAAGAAGCCTTCTGAAAACATTGAGGGAGAAGGAGAAAATGCTGGTAACCAGCATTTTCTGCTTTTCCTACAATGTTTTCTTTCCTTCCCAAAACAAATGTCAAATTTTTAGTCACTTTTATTTTGTTGTCTAAAAAATTTTTCATTTGGTAAAGAGTTTATTATAACAATGTGACACAAGGAGGAAATATTTGAAGGAAAGGATACAGGAAAGTTGGGAAAAGAAGCAGCTACGTGCTGCTAGTGTATACAGTCATGTATTTTAGCCCTATGAATGTCAAGTACATTTTGACCTTTCAAGCTTTTTACCCTTTACCAAACAATCCCTGGTTTTAACAACCCTGAGAAAGAAGCCATCTGAAAACATTTTGGGAAAAGGAGAAAATGCTGGTTACCAGCATTGTCTATTTTTCCCATATTGTTTTCTATTTTTCCAAAATCAAGCTTCAGTTTTTGAGTCACATTTATTTCGTTGTCTGCAAATGCTTTCAAGCTGGACTAGTCTAAAATATTGTCGTTTGGTAGAGAGTTAATCCTTTACAGCACAATCTTAAGTTTAAACGGCCCTAAAAGAAAACTATAAAAACATTTTTGGGAAAAGGAGAAAATGCTGGCTACCAGCATTTTCTCCTTTTTCCAAAATGTTTTCTATCTTTTTTTTTTTCAGCAAAACCCTTTCATTCCATCTGTGAAAAATTCTGGCTGCTGCAATATTACTGATTATGTTGAAAATGGCATTAAATACTGTTCAACAAATCAATACACCCTAATTTCAAACATTTTCTTGTCAACACAAACATCTCCTTGTCTTTGTTGTAGATCCATGTTTTGTGCAGTCTGATCTTGATCTACACAGGCAGCAAAAGGTCAGTGAGTGGCATTTAGTCGCATAAGGGTTAAATTGTAACAGCTGAGTTTTCTATCTGCTCTCTGAAAATATTTATTAGCAAAATGTGTTTGCAGTCTTCCGGATAATATATTCATATCAATAACTATACATGTGACATAACCCTCAGGCTGTTAAGCACAACTGGCTGACCTTTAGCCTGCAATATGCAGATTAAGATCAGATGGCACAGAAAGTGCCATCTGATCTTTGATCTACACTGTCCCATAAGGACATAATTATTGTCCTTCTGAAAAGATCTTTTAAATAGCAAATTTTTTTTGGTTTTACTGGGGCTCAAAAAACAGAATGATTTCACTTATTTAATCTTTACGACACAGTCCAGACTTTGAACAACCCTGAGAAAAAAGCCTTCTGAGAACAGTGTGAGAAAAGGAGAAAATGCTGGTGACCAGCATTTTCTCCTTTCCCAACAATGTTTTTTCCCCTCCAAGAACAAATTTCATATTTTCAGTCACTTATATTTTGTCGTCTGTAAATGCTTTCAATTTAGACTATTCTAAAATGTTATTGTATGGTAAAGACTCTTCAACAAATCACAAGCTTTTGGACTAACCCAAATTGAAAGCATATGCAGACAACAAAGTAAACTTGACTCAAAAGTTGAAAATTGATTGGAAAGGGTAGAAAATATTGTGGAAAAAGGAGACAATGGTGGTTACCAGCATTTTCTCCTTTTCTCACAATGTTTTCAAAGGCTTTCATTCTCAGGGTCGTCAAAAGTCAGCATTGTGCGGTAAAGAGTCCAGGAGGACAAGAGACAATAGATATTTCATCATCATCTATCCCAGTTAGTATGGTCCATTGAGTTGTGACTCTGGGGGCAAATTTATCCCTTTTCTACACATGCAGGATGTTAACTCTTTCCTAAATAACAAAATTAACTCATTACAAGGCAATAAAATGTTAGATTTGTCCAAATCGGAAGTATTTGCAGACAGCAAAATAAAAGTGACTGAAAATTTTAAATTTGTATGGAAGGGTAGAAAACATTGTGGGAAAAAGAAAAAATGCCAGCGTTTTCCCCTTTTTCCATAATGTTTTCTAAAGGCCTCTTTTTCAGAGTTGTCAAAAGTAGGGATTGTGTGGTCAGAGTCGTCAAAAGTAGGGATTGTTTGGTAATGGATTAATACTTGTGCAAATTGAAAGCCTTTGCAGACGACTATGTAAATGATATTCAACTATCAAAATATTTAACTCTACCACACCAGAAAAATTTAGACTGGTCCAAATTGAAAACATTTGCAGACGACAAAATAAAGGTGACTGAAAAATTGAAGTTTGTTCTGGGAAGGGTAGAAAACACTGTGGGAAATGGAGAAAATGCTGGTTACCAGCATTTTCTCCTTTTCCCACAGTGTTTTCAAAAGGATTCTTTCTCAGAAGCTTCAAAAGTAGGGATTGTGTGGTAATAGGTTAAACTTGTTCATGGAAAGGTGAAAACACTGAGAGAAAAGGAGAAAAATGTAGAGGAAGGCTTTGGCATAAGGCAAAAGTTTGGATTTCTTTATATCCAAAGCATGTTGAAGGCAAGACATTAACGGCACACATGAAATTAAATACATGTCAAATAATGGGGCCTGCTTCTTTGAAAGGAGAGAGAAAAATTGTGGCAACTGGCTTTTCCAGCATTTTTTTCTTTTTCTTACAATGTATTTGGAAGTCTTCTTCCTGGCTTTTGTTACCAAGAGATGCAGATTCCTCAAGCTAGAAAAAGCACTCACTTGCAGCACACCATGGTCTTACTTAACCCTTTCCCAAACAATCCCTGGTTTTTATGGGTCAGGAGCAGAAGCCTTTTGAAAACATTGTGGGAAAAGGAGAAAATGCTGGTAACCAGCATTTTCTCCTTTTCCCACAATGTTTTCTACCCTATCATATAAAAAAATCATCTTTTTAGCAACTGTTAATTTATCATCCGCAAAATGCTTTGAATTTGGTCTGGCCCAAAATTTGTCGTTTGGGAAAGGGTTAAGATACTCATTGCCATCAAAAGCATTTTTAGTTACTATTGTTGTTGGAAAGATTAAGTCTTTACCATACAATCCTGAATTTCAACAACCCAGAAAAAGCTATTGAAAACAATATGTGAAAAGGAGAAAATGCTGGTAAGCAGCATTTTCTCCTTTTCCGACAATGTTTTCAAAAGACTTTTTCCTATGGGTAGTCAAAAGTCAGCATTTGTGGTGAAGAGTTAATTCCTCTAACAACAAAAGTAACTGGAGATGCCTTTTCCCACAAAGTTTTCTACCCTATCAAAGAAAAATTGCATCATTCGAGCAGCTTTGAAATTGTTATCTACAAATGCTTTCAATTTTGATAGGTCTCAAATATTGCCATGAGGTAACAGATTAACTAAGAATTTTCTGGACAGTCCTTGTTTTGAAAACCAACTTGCGGCTTAAGGAGAAAGTCCTACAATATACTGACTCCATGAAGGCATGGATGGGTGCACCTGCATCAGCAGTATAACTGGTATGACACCAAATACAACTTTTAAACACATAACCTGGTATGATACCAAATACACCTTTAAACACCAAACCAAAAACCAAGGTTCAATAACCTTTTTAGAAGAGCAAAGTTGATTAATTAAAACTGCATCAGTCTTTTTTAACGGAAAAACTGTCCTTCAGGTTTTTCAAAGTGAATTGAATTAAAAGGAATGAATTGTGCAACTTGTGAACAAAATGAACATCCCAAACATCAATGCAGTTTATTAAATTTGCTGGCAAGAGCCCATTTCATCCTAATTACTAATTTTTTTTAGACCATGCCAATGGCAATTAACTCTATACCAGACAGAAAAAATTTAAGACAGGACCAAATTGAAAGCACTTTTGGATGACATATAAAATATGGCTGTTGTGATTGGATTTTTCTCAGACAGGGTAGAAAACAAAGTGGGAAAAGGGGAAAATGCTGGTTACCAGCATTTTCTCCTTTTCCCACTTTGTTTTCAAAAGCTTTGTGTCTCAAGGTCATATGGACATGGGCGAATGTTTGTTAAAGGATTAATCTAGTTTTCGAGCAATTTAGATCTAGTATCATGCAATGTACTTCATCAATCTGTCTCCATGAAATGTCTGCTGTTTGACTATGGCAGACTAAATCTGGAGCCGCCTGTCTGCGCCTGTATCAGCTCTATTGCCAATAACCATACAAAACATGCAAAATGGGACTTTAACATGCCAGTGCAGTTGTCAGTATTTGAAAATGTTTTGGGGAAAGAAGCTGCATTACAGTTACCTTGTATCCTGCTACGCCCACTAGAAATCTAAAATTAATTATTAAAAAAATACAGTTTCATTTTTTTTTTCAACTTTTAATCGTTTACCAATGAAGCGTTTTAACCCTTTACCACTCAATCCTTACTTTTGATGCTCCTGGAAAAGAAGCCTTTTGAAAACATTGTGGGAAAAGGAGAAAATGCTGGTGACCAGCATTTTCTCCTTTTCCCACAATGTTTTCTACCTAATCAATTAACAATTGCACCATTTGAGCCACAGTAAAATTGTCATCAGCAAATGCTTTCAATTTAGACGTAACTAAAATTTTGTCGTCTGGTAAAGGGTTAATGACCCTGTGGCTTCTTGTAGCTAAAGGGGAAATGGTAACCAGCATTTTCTCCTTTTCCCATAATGTTTTCTACCCTTCCCAAATCCAATTACAATTTTTGATTCACATTTATTTTTTTGTCTGCAATTGCGCTCAATTTGGACCAGTCTAAAATTTTGTAGTTTGGTAAAGAGTTATTCCATACCAAACAACAAAATTTTAATCAGATCCACATCGGAAACAATTGCAGGTGACTGTTTCTCCACATAACCATAGTCAAAACAGTGGTTAGCAATGGATGAGGAAAGAATCCAACCACAATGACTGTATCAATCCTTGGAAAGAAATTGTCTGAGCCAGGGATCAAACCAGTGATGTACTGTTCTTAAGTCCTGTATGCTGCCGACCGAGCTACTGAGGCACGGCAGTGGTTAAGTAGAAAATGCTGATCACCAGCTAGTGCTTTTGCTTAACCCATTACCACAAAATCCCTACTTTTGACGCCCCTGAGAAATAAGACTTCAGAAAACATTTTGGGAAAAGGAGAAAATGCTGGTAACCAGCATTTTCTCCTTTTCCCACAATGTTTTCTACCCTTCACAAAACAAATTTAAAATTTTCAGTCACTTTTATTTTGTTGTCTGCAAATGCTTTCAATTCGGGCAAACCTAAAATATTGTCGTTTGGTAATGGGTTACACCCCTGAGAAACAAGCATTTAGAAAACGTTGAGGGAAAAGGAGAAAAATGCTGGTTACCAGCATTTTCTCCTATTCTCACAATGTTTTCTACCCTTTTACAAAACAAATTTCAAATTTTCAGTCACTTTAATTTTGTCATCTGCAAATACTTTCGATTTGGACAAACTTAAAATCTTGTCGTTTGGTAATGAGTTAAACTTTCAACAGTTCCACATTGAAATATGGAGAACTGAATATTTATTTGCAGTCTGTGAGGCTTTTAGCACAACTTCGTTTATCAGGGTTGATAGAACTTAATTCTCTACAGAATGACAAAATTAAAGATGTGGTGAAGTATTGAAAACTATTAGCAGACATCAAAATAAAAGTGGCTAAAGAATTGAAATTTTGTCTTGTGAAAGGTAGATAACAATGTCTTAAAAGGAGAAAATGCTCTGGTTACCAGCATTTTCTCCTTTTTTCCCCACGATGTTTACATAAGCCTTCTTTCCCAAGGTCATTAAAAGCCGGGATTGTGTGGTAAAGGGTTTATTTTGAATTGGCAAATTGATTGTGAATCATAGAATATCTGCATAACTGACTGAATCAGATTTCATGTTGACATTATGAATAATTCCATTCAACTACCTGCAGAAGATATTTGAAATTTATCAGCATACCTCATATGAAAACATTGTGGCGAAAGAAGAACTTAGCCAATGTAGAGCAATTTCTCCTCCCCCAAGAATATTTTCACATGTGTTGAGTATTGTATTTTATATTTGTGTTGATTATCTACTTTTGCAACGATTTTCCTTTAACCCTTAAAAGTACCACACTGCAATATTTTAGATCTATCCAAATTGAAAGCTCTAAAATGCAGTCGACAATTTCATAGTTGCAGAAATGACACAGTTTTTCTTTGTGATCATTGAAACTTTGTGGGAAAAGGAGAAAAGGCATTTTCTCCTTTTCCCACAATGTTTTCAAAAGGCTTTTTCCTCAGGGTCATTATAAGTCGTCATTGCGTGGTTAAGAATGAACTCCTGCAGTGCCAAAATATCAAACATTACTTTGGTGCAAAGTGCTAAAGTTTGAGATAAGCTGAAGGCCCCGGGATTGAGCCCCACTGGAAATACTGTGCTCTTCATCTGATTATCCCTTTTCCAAACAAGCCCTGGTTTTTACATGTCTGCAGTAAAACTCTTTTGAAAACACTGGGAAAAGGAGAAAGTGCTCGTTATGATCAATTTCTCCTTTTCCCACAGTGTTTTCTAACCCTTTTTGAGAATTTTCTGCCATTTTCTTAAAATAAAAATTGTTGTCTGGAAACTCTTTCGGTTTGGAAGAGTCCAAAATTGGTCATTTGGGCAAGATACCTCAGAGCCTAGTACAGGTGAAACCCAGGACATAAATACATTAACATGTGAGCTGTTGCCATGATATGACTGCAGTTATGTTGAAAGTGTGGTAAAGCACTATTCAATCAATGGAGCAAATGTGACTTCATATGGCTAAAAGTACAATCCACCTAAGCTTAGAAATCTTTTTTTCTCTTTTAGGCTTAACCCTTTCCCAAACAAGCCCTTTTTTTTACGTGTATGCAGTACAAGTCTTTTGAAAACACTGTGGGAAAAGGAGAAATTGCTCGTAACGAGCAATTTCTCCTTTTCCCATGGTGTTTTCTGCCCATTTGGATAATTTCCTGTCATTGTTTTGAAAGTTCAAATTGTTGTCTGCAAACTCTTTCAGTTTGGAAGAGTAAAATTTGTTGTTTGGGACAGGGTTAAGCTTTTGCATGAAATATTCGACTTGAATAAAGCAAAAGCATTTGCAAACCACCATCAAAATGTTGTTAAAATGATGGAGTTTGTCTTGGACAGGGCGAAAAACTTTGTGGGAGAAGGAGAGAATGCCAATCACAAGCATTTTCTCTCTTTCCCATAGTACTTTCAAATGGATTCCTATTCAGGACCATTAAAACTCAAGATCAGTATCAGGATTATGTAATAAAGGGTTAACAGACTAGTAATCAGCAATTTCTCCTTTTCCCACAATGTTTTTCAATGCCGTCTTCCTCAAGGTCATTAAAACTCGGGATTGTGTTGTGGAAGGTTGGAAGATGGCTGCTGAAAATTTGTCTCAGGAAGTGACGAGGTGTTGATATCTTGTAAGGATCTTCCAGATTGGCCGACATGATTTTTTGCAGATTTATGGCCTTCTGTGACACTGTTACTGGGAAAATCTATAGTCTTGATTGACTTCATCCATAAATTAGCCTATATATGATGAAACCCAATGTTTCTTCATTAACCTTGCCATAACCTATGCTTGCATTGGTGATAAATAATTCTTATCAATAATGAGAGTATACTAAATCTCTGTAATTCCAGATTCCTGGCTTGGCCAATTTCTTTACATGGATCGATGATAGTCATTGGGACAGGATTCATTCTTCTGTAATTGCTGATTGTTATTTGGATAATAGTTGATAGTTTATATGGGATAGCAGCAAGTGGCTTGGAAAGAATATTAGGGGGGTGGGGGTGGGGGAAAGGAGGGGGGCACTGGTAAAAGAAACTCCAGAAAACCATGGATAGGTGCATGGCTGCTGCAATATAACTGAAATGATGTTGAAAACAGCATTAAACACCATACAAGACTAAACCCCCAATAGCTCATTTGGTGGAATGTAGGACTAATGAATGTGCTGTTTCAGGTTGCAGGAGGTTGTGGGTTTGAATCCCACGGCTGGCCATCTAAAATGATCTTTCGGATGAGATTGTGTCAGTGCTATACACCGAGTAGGTATAAGAACTAGGGGTATCTCAGGATAAGTTTTGTCTTGTATCTGCACTATCTCCCTGATTAACCCTTTACCAAACGACAAAATTTTCAAGTGGTCAAAATTGAAAGCACTTGCAGACGACAAAATAAACATAACTTGAAAATTGAAATTTGTTTCCAGTAGGGTAGAAAACATTGTGGGAAAGAGAAAAAATGCTGGTAACCCGCATTTTCTCCTTTTCCCACAATGTTTTCAAAAGCTTCTATCTCAAGGTCATAAAAATTAGTGGTTGTTTGGTAAAAGGTTAATACTAATAGCCTTCAGATGGTTTCACCTGTATAGGTAACCATTTGGGACAATAAACACAAATTCAATCAACCAACACCATATAGTCAATCAGTCAGTCAATCAATCAATCAATCTAACTCTTAATGCTTAACTTCATACTACAGAACAATTTAACTGCAGAACTGCCTCAATTGAAAGCCTTGTAACTTATTTAGTCTTTAATAAATGATAAAATTTTGGACTTTACTAGATTGCAGGCTTTTTCAGGCAACAAACTGAATGCTGCCAAAATAATTTTTCTAATAGAGTTGGAAAAAATTTGGGATTGGTTGGTTGGTTGTATTGGGGTTTAACGCCACTTTAAGAGCTTAGGTTATATCATGGCGGTCAGTGAGGCACACATGTGTTTCCTGGCTTTCCCATACCTGTACTAACACAACTTTCTTTTCAAAGCCACCGACTACTTTTCTCACATGCTTCAGCAGAGGTGAGAGGCGAAAATACGCCGGAAAGAAAGTTCGCCTCAACCGGGTATTGAACTCACAACCACCAGGTCATGAGTCCGACACGCTCACCACTGAGCCACCCAGGTTGGCAAAAAATTTGGGAAAAGGGAATAATTGCCAGCAGCCAGCATTTTCTCCTTTTCTCACAAGGTTTTTAAAACTGTTCTTCTGAAGGGTCAGTAAAACTTCAGATTGTGTGGTAGTAACAAAGCTAGGTGTTTATGGCCGTGTCACACAGCACTTACGCATAAATTACGCATAAACTACGTATAAAATTTTAGGCATTCGTGGAGATATGCAATACATCCGCGATATACATAGTTCATATATTTTTCATGCGCATTTCATTTGTCTCTGTGCGCAGCAAGTGGAGTCCAAGGTAAGCATACATGGTGGACATACATGAAAACTGTTTTGAGCTGTACTAAATTATTGGAATGATTGGTTTTACACGGTCTATGGGTAATTTACGTAGTTTTTACGTAGTTCTTACGTAATTCACGCTTAATTCATATGCGTATGTGCGTGATACATATGAGATTGTTACGCAAAGTTGGCAATTTTCAAAACCGTTGCATGTATGTCCGCATATGTTTTACAAATCTTTCACGGATATAACACTCATGTGTCACGGATGTATCACTTATATTTCGCGTATACCGCTAAGATACATTACGCATGGATCACTTACAAAAACAGATGAAATACTCTAGATTTAAGGTGGAACCACGCATGCTTCACGCAAGAAATGCATATGGGGACAGGGTATATAAACTGGCCGACACATCTCTGTCACATGACATTCAAGAGAGGAGAACATGAAGCCCCAACGTGGAGAAGTTCTTGCCCTCCTCCTTCAGCAGCATAACAACCAACTGGTCCAGCTCTAGCAGATCCTGAACCAGGGGAGGAGAAGAAGGCGTGGTAGAAGATACAGAGTCGCCTGGGTAAGGCCTTGGATTGGAAGAAGATTCGAACTTGGGATCTATGACAGATTGATGGTGGAAATGAGAAATGAAGATCAAAGATCCTTCCATAAATTCATGCGGGTGCAATGACATGAGCAGACTACAGCAACATGAGGGTTATATTACAGACTGGTTACCAAAGTTTCAGAGTCTAGAAGAGAGTGCTTTATCGTTGTTGATAAAGATGTCATCCTAGTCATTTGGGTCAAAAGCATGTGCAGACGTGTTGAAGAGAGTTCTTTTGCTGTATCATTAACTCTTTACCAAACGGCAAATTTATAGACTGGTCAAATGGAAAGCATTTGCAGACGACAAAATAAATGCGACTGAAGAATCAAAATTTGATTTGGAAAGGGTAGAAAACATTGTGGGAAAAGGAGAAAATGCTGGTTACCAGCATTTTCTCCATTTCCCACAATGTTTTCAAAAGGCTTCTACCACAGTGTCATCAAAAGTTGTCATTTTGTGGTATAGGGTTACGAATTAAGGGAGACTAATTACATAGACAGGGGCATTGTTAACATAAAGCCCATAAAGGGATCTCAACAGCGATGTCATATTTGGCCTCTTTATCGCCCTCATTAAGTTTTGTTTTGTTGATATGCATATTTGCGAAATGAATGTTGAGGCTCTGGCTTCCCGGTTTCCACCTGCCTTATACCCCATCACATCATACTTGTTCCCATTCTGTTCCAAAAATTCTTGCCAACCAGACTTAAATGGTGTTCCAACGAAGTCAACATATTAGCAACCTTTTATTATCTGTTTACAAACTCAATGGACAAGTTAGGATGTGAAGGGTACTCCAGAACTTAAAGTCTGCTCAAAATCTTTTGCCATTCATCCCATCCTGTAAGTAGACAGTAACAACATACCCAAAACGAGATGGATGTATGTCAAACGGAATTGCTGTACTTCGATCCTATTAGAGATGAGGGACAGCCTGGCATCAATTGCCGGTGCATTTGCATTTTACAGAAGAAAATTACTTATCCTATCCTGAACTCGGCCCATTTTACAATTTCGTTGACCGTGGTAAAAAAAGATTTGGTGAAACGGACCTCAGGCATGTTCTATCCTGACTGCAGCCTGTTTCCGCACAGGGTAAGACCACCTAAAATTTAGTTTGGTGTGACAGGGGCTTTAGTGCCTGATGTAGGCAAATGCCAACCCCTGCAAGAAGAATCAAAGTGTTGTGAATGCTGAAGTGGTATTTGTCAAGGAAACTATTGTGTGGAATTAACAATTCGAAAGAAAAAGAGGAATAGTATTCAAATATTGGCTTGAAAGTCAATCTATGAAGCAAATGAATACCTTTTAATTTTTCATTGAAGGGAGGCTATTCATGACAAAGTTAGGATTATTTGTGTATTTGCTGGCCTGCCTAAATGGATCATTAGTAGGAGCCAGGAGTTATCTCTCTTGACAGTAGGATGTATGGTGGATAGAAAGAGAAACCATGTGAATATATTGAAATAAGATTAATTTTGTTCCTGAAAACTATCATTTTGAAATATCTGGTCGTTGACATAAATTTAAAAAAATCCAATCAATTATTTCAATCTGTGAATATTCATACCCAATCAAATGGAGTAGTGTGCAGTCATGGGATGAACAAGCCATTGGACGAACCGGTTTTGGAACGACAAAGCCCTAGATCAAGCGATCGGTAGAGAAATTATGTATCATTGCACCAATGGGAGGCTATTTTGATCAGAAATTAATATTTCCCCAATTGATGGCCTCACCTGTTTTATTTTAACATGGCATTTCCAATTACATATCTGGGTGCTAATGAAAAACTCATTTGCCTGAGAAAAATTTAGTTTAATTAGGTTTATATCCTTCGGCTTTGCACAAAATATGATACATGGCCTTCAAAATTCAATATTGAATTCATAGTGGTATTGTCTTCGACATATACCACAAAAATCAAGTGAGTGGATATAACTTTGCAAACAAAAGGATATACACAAAAAGAATAAAGTGCTAACTAGATCAATCTGTAACTAGTGATTAAGTAAGCAAAAAATTAATGCAAATGGTCACAGGTGCTGTATTTTGAGCATGAGCCAGCATATATGATGCAGTTTGATCTTTGTCTTCTCTTCTGTACCCAACTAACTTTCTTTAAGCTAATTTTGACAGTGCCAATTTTAACCCTGTACCAATTAAATTGTAAAGATAGCTTAAAACTAATGTCTTGACCTATACCATCCACAAAAGCCATGAAAGTTGTCAAAGATGTAAGACCTACATCAGTCTGCATCTATTTAATGCTTTCCAGTCGTTTACCGAGAAATTACAGTGAAATTTTTTTCGATATTTCATGGTTATGACCAGTGAAAAATGGTAAATTGCATGATTGTGCCTCTCGTCAAATTAGAAATATTACGAAATTTACATTTCTCACCCTTGACATAAGTATTGTATAATGGGTTGGTATGTGGAGAGAGTATGCAAGGGGGAATAGCTGAAAAAGAAGTGAACTGGATTTTGATGTAAGCTCCCTGTCCACAAGGATTAAAAGTACGAAAAATATAGAAAATTTGTTTTCCTTGAAAGATTGAAATTTATTTCATCTTTTGAACATCATCTGTAACATTTTCACTCGTCGCGCTATGTATTGAGGAGTCTACAAAGAACAGGTTTAATGTAGCTGAAAAAGTTTGAGGTAGAAAGCATTAAGGGAAACAACGGAAAAGGATAGAAAATGTTATGGGAAAGAAGCTTGTAGCTGAAATAATTGGATTTGTTAGTGAAAGGGCAAAAAGCATTATGGGTAAGAAGCTGTTGGCAAACATTTTTTTCCTTTTCCCAGAATGTTTTCTACTCTACCAAAGACAGAATGATGGGTTGAATTGCAATTAGTTTGATGACTGCAAACTGTTAATTTTTTCCAATCCAACATTTTGTTATTTGGGTTACCTCTCTACCATAGAATAAAATTCTGTTTTTAACGTAATGGACCCGTAATAGAAAACAGCTATTTCCACTATGATATTGTCCTACAAAATTTGCTAAGATTAAAAATTAGTATTATTGTACAACTTTCACTGAGCCACTTTTTCCTTTTTTGTCCTTCCTAGAATTATAATTTATAAATCTAAAACAGCTATATTCTCAATACAAACGGATACGTTAATTACCTCCCTTTTCTGGAAACTTGCAAAAAAATCAACAAATAAATTCAAGATAGACATCAACGGGATTTCTGCTCGGTTAGAAATGTGCAAAAGTATTATATCTGTACAAATCTGTCTTTATCAACTATCAAGAAACTTTTATGCCATACAGCACTAGGCCTATTACGGGTCCACTATCTTAACAGAAATGAAAGAATTAATTTTGCAGACTACAAATTAAAGATAGCTCAAACGCTGATTTCAGTCTTTGAGTAGCTCTTGGAAACAGTGTGGGAAAAGGAGAAAATGCTGGTAACCAGCATTTTCTCCTTTTCCCACAATGTTTTCAAAAAGTTTCCTCCATAGGGTCATTAACCCGGGCCATTACCACACAATCTCTACTTTTGATGCCCCTGAGAAAGAAGCCTTTAAAAAACATTGTGGGAAAAGGAGAAAATACTGGTTACCATGCTGGTTTACCAGCATTTTTTTCTTTTCCCACAATGTTTTCTACCCTTCACAAAACGAATTTCAAATTTTTAAGTCACTTTTATTTGTCGTATCGATTTGAACAAACCTACAATTTTGTTGTTTGGTAATGAGTTAAAACTCAGAATTTTGTGATAAAGGGTTTATCTAAGAGACTGTACTTTTTTCCAAATTTTCAAGAAAAATGTATATAATATATATATATATGTCTGTTCCCTGTCACTTGCACATAGATCTAATTATAACAGACGGAGTTGTGTCCTCTGAAGGATATATTATATTCTATTTTTTTTCTTGCTGCTAAGATGTTATGGATATTGGCTCAAAGAGAGAGACATTGATTTTTGTTATCAGCCAATTTGCTTGACCGTAAGCTAGGAATGTATGGTATGCTTGCTTATATAGGGGGAAAAAGTAATGGAAAATAAAACCGAGGTGTAAGTTTTTTAGAGATGACGGGAATAATTTTGTGAAGGCAGACAGTTTCTTGTAGCTAAATGGGAGAATTTAATGGAAATCTGGTGAGTGGGAAATTTCGAGGCTTTTTTCAGCATTACATTGTAGCCTGGAGGGTTCTGATATCATAAGACTAAATTTAGAAATAAGCAACGCTCGTTTATTTTTGTCACAGTCGGAATCTAGATAAGAGGAAAATTATTATATTGATTTTCTCCGCTGTCATGTATTTTTTTTTTCTAGGCTTTATGTGTGTAACAAATGATATTGTCAGCCATTATTTTCTGCACTTTAAACATCATGTATAATCATCTATCATGCAATTTAAAGTTTAAACAACCCTGAAGTAGACCTTTTGAAAACGTTTTGGAAAATGGAGAATATGCTGCTTACAAGCGCTTTCTCTTTTTCCCACAATGTTTTCTACATTATCTGATACAGTCCCATCATTTTGTGCCATATTACCCTTTACTAAACAATCCTGGGTTTTTACAACTTGGAGGAAGAAGCCCTCTGAAAACATTTTTGGAAGAAGAGAAAAATACTGGTGACCAGCATTTTCTCCTTTTCCCACAATGTTTCTTACCCTACTAGAAACAATTTTCAAATTCTGAGTTACGCTAACTTTGTGGTCTGCAAGTGCTATCAATCTGGACCAGTCTAAAATTTTGTCGTTTAGGAAAGAGTTAAAGAAAATGATAATTTAAGCTGTGGTTAACCTTTTACCACTCAGTCCCAAATTTTAGCAGCCTCAGGAAGAGAAGTTTTGAACACATTATGGGAGAAAGAGAAAATGCTGGTAAAGAGCAGTAAAATTCTGCTCCTTTTCCTATAATGTTTTCACATTTTTATACGCCGCTTGAAGGATCATAATATTATGACCGGGGTCATTTTGTCTGTTCTCAGTCTGTCCATCCACTTACAATTTCTTGTGCAGTTTTCATTGGAGTAACTTAAAACTAAAATCACAATGAATCTCTATGATGTGTAATTGCGCATGTGGCTTAAGATATGGATATCTGCCGGCATTCTAGATTTTAACCCAACTCAACCCATTTTACTGACAAGCCCCTTTGGGCATTTAATGTGTTGCTTTGCAAAGCTCTTGTTTTACTCTTTCATCTGCAGATGCTATCAGTTTAGACAAATCTTAAATTTTATTGAGTGGTAAAGCGATAAGCTTTAGTCTGCATGTTTTTAATCCTTTCCCAAACGACAAATTTTAGACTCTTCTAAACTGAAAGAGTTTGCAGACAACAATTTTAATTTTCATAATAATGGCAGAAAAGTATCCAAACGGGCAGAAAACACTGTGGGAAAAGGAGAAATTGCTCATTACGGGCAATTTCTCCTTTTCCCACAGTGTTTTCAAAACACTTGTACTGCAGACACGTAAGAACAAGGGCTTGTGTGGGAAAGGGTTAAAAGTGATGGTTTTGTTTGGGAAAGTGTAAATGTTTATGATGTTTTCAAATCCTTTCGTTTTGATTTTTGCATTACCTTTGCAAACAGACTTGCAGGAAAAGCATGAAAGAATATGGTGTTATATGAAGAAAAATCATTATTGGAGCTATGGTTAAGTTTTTCATCTCGATCTAAAAAATAATGGTTACATTAACTCATTACCAAAAGACAAAATTTTAGACTGGTCCAAACTGAAAGCAATTGCAGACGTCAGAATAAAAAGGATGAAAATCTGAAATTTGTTTTGCGAAGGATAGAAAACATTGTGAGAAAAGGAGAAAATGCTGGTCACCAGCATTTTCTCCTTTTCCAACAATGTTTTCTAAAGGCCTCTTAGGGTCTTCAAAAGTAGGAATTGTGTGGTAATGGGTTAATGATTTTGTTTTGGGAGATAGTTAAAATTTATGATGTTTTCAAATCTTTTTTTCTGTTTTATTTTTTAGTACCTTTGTGAACAGACCCTGAAGATGACAAGCCTCAGGTAAGTGTATTCATGATTATTTTGACATGCAAGCCTTTTATTTACCTTTTACTATATTATAATGTTGACTTTTAATGACCTTGAGACAGAGTGCAGTTAAAAACATTGTAAGAAATGGAGAAAATGGTGGAAACCAGCATTCTCTCCTTTTCTGCTGTTTCAGAGTATTTACACCATTTCAGCAATATTTGGTTTAAATGTTTGTAAATGTTTTGGATTAAGTATTGTTAAATCTTTTGTGTGTGAGTGCAAAGGGTCTACCCATATATTTCTACATTAACCCTTTCCCAAACGACAAAATCTGGACTCTTCCAAATCTAAAGAGTTTGCAGACGACAATTTTAGATTGTGAGAAAATGGCAGAACATTCTCAAAACGGGTACAAAACACTGTGGGAAAGGGAGAAATTGCTCGTTATCATACAATCGTGCAATTTCTTCTTTTCCCACAGTGTTTTCAAAAGACTTTTAGTGCAGACACGCGAAAACCAGGGCTTGTTTGGGAAAGGTGAAATCCTTTACCACACAATGACGGCTTTTAATGCCCCTGAAAGAGAAGGCTTTTGAAAACATTGTGAGAAAAGTAGAAAATGGTGGTTGCCAGCATTTTTTGCTTCCCACAATGTTTTCTATCCTATCAGAGAACAGTCATTTCATATGAGCAACATTGAAATTGTCATCAGCAAAATTAATGCTTTCAATTGGGACAGGGCTAAAATTTAGTTGTCTGGTAAAGGTTTTACTTAGCAAACACTTTCTGTGTAGAAACAAGACCCAGGTTATTGTGATTTCAAGGTTGTTTTATCAAGGATGTCTCAGAATCAAAGATCAGACTGGCTTGCATTGGTAGCCTGCATTGGCAGCTCAGTGTTGAGCATATCTAACTGCGGGCCTGGCTTTAGAAGATTCAATATCCAGCTGAGGAAAACTTTCTTTACATGGATTTCCAGCCTTTTACCTAGAAGTTGCTTGTTCTATCCAGCCAAAGGCACTGGCATTGTCTGTGTGTGTGTGTCTGTCCGTCGGAATTTCGTTAAACTTAAAACACATGTACAATAACCCCATTCTGCTGAGACAATATTTAGTTTTTTTTTGTGAATTGATGCAAAATGGATGACTGGGAGGTCTTTTTTTGGCGGGGAATATCATTTCGATGAGGTCTTTTTTTGCGAAGAATATCATTTCGATGAAATTGCTTGTTTACAGCTAATTTTTTGGATTGTCACAATGTTTCAGAAAGGGAAGGAGAGGGTCTAATAAAATCTGCATGAACAAAAGGTTTACAGCAAATAACTTGGTGTTTTGGTGATTTAGATGTTCTAAATGATTTAGCTGTTAACCCATTACCACACAATCCCTACTTTTGATGCCCCTGAGAAAGAAGCCTGTAGAAAACATTGTGGGAAAAGGAGAAAATGCTGGTAATCAGCATTTTCTCCTTTTCCCACAATGTTTTCTACCCTTCACAAAACAAACTTCAAATTTTCAGTCACTTTTATTTTGTCGCCTGCAAATGCTTTCAATTTGGACCAGTCTAATATATTGTTGTTTGGTAATGGGTTAATAGGTGTCATCAGGTGTGTCTGGAACAACCTTTTTGCCATAATAAGTGACCAGAGTAGCTTTTCCATGTGGTATGGACTGGGATCAGACTGCAAGAACTTGGGAATGGTACAGATGCCGAACCAAATTATATTCAGAGCTCTAGATAGAGGGAGTGTTTTGATTTAAAAATAAAAGTATTAATCATTCTCCACCTGACCCTATGCTGTGGGTACTCAACAGAATCGTCTCTTCGAGACGGTTCTGATGCGTACCCACAACATAGGGTTTTCAAGAGAAAGAATGGATCTAGAATACCATCACTCCCTCTTATCTGGAGCTCTGTTACATATTCCCTAGGAATGTCTGCCTCGGCTAGTATTTTGACTGCCAGAATATCCTACTCTACTTGATTGCTAGGTGAAGACAGTGATGATCAAGATCAGAGCTACTTGCAGTCTTTACTTTCACCTAGGCCATACATAATATTGTATATTAACTCTTTGCCATGTGACAGAACTTTAGACTGACCCTAATTGGAAACATTTCCAAAGGACATACAGAGCTTCCAGATGAGAAGGAGTGAAAATTATCCATTATTTCTCATTCAAATCCTATGTTGTTGGTACTCATTAGAATTGTCGCAATGAGACGATTCTGATGAGTACCACAACATAGGGTTTAGTAAAAAAACAAATTTTTTGCAATTTTGAAATAAAAGGCACTCCCTCTGTTTTGAGCTCTTGACATAGTAAATGTGGCACAAGTGATGGGGTTTGTCTGTAGAAGATAAGAAAACATTGTGAGAAAGGAAGAAACTGCTGATTACTACCATTTTCTCTATTTCCCACAATGTTTCAAAAGCCGTCTTCCTCAGGGCCGTTAAACTTGGTGTTGTGTGGTAAAGGTTATACCCATAAAATACTAAATAAAAAATAGGGAAATTATAATCCAGAAAAATTATCCATAATTATAGTTGCATATTTAACCCTTTCCCAAACAAGACCTGGTTTTTACATGTCTGCAATATAAGTCTTTTGAAAACACTGTAGGAAAAGGAGAAATTGCTTGTAACAAGCAATTTCTCCTTTTCCCACAGTGTTTTCTACCCTTTTGGAGAACTTTCAGTCCTTTTCATCAAGTTTAGAATTGTCGTCTGTAATCTCTTTTAGTTTAGAAGAGTCTAAAATTTGTCGTTTGGGAAAGAGTTAAGGTTGCTCTTTTCTGGAATGTTTCGGCAAAGCAGACCCTGTAGATCAAAGATCAGACTTCACATATTTGTGCAGTCTGATCTTGATCTACACTTGCTGCAAAGGCGACTTCAGTTATGAAGGGCACTTTTTAGGGTAGTGTAGTATTGCTCTCGAGTCTTTTTGATTGAATGGAAATATCCCTTTTCCTTCAATTAACACTGCCTTAAATTGAAAGAGTTATTTCCCTTTTATTGCTTGTGGGAGAAATTCGCACTGTTCAGGAAGGTTTCAATTATATCCAACCTTTTACAAAGCAACTTTTTTTTTAACAGCACAGGTAAAAGGCTTTTAAAAATGTTGTGGGAAAAGTTCAAGAATTTAAACAGCATTTTGAATATACACTTGGACAGTTTTATCATTTAATGCATTTATAGCTATAACTACTTCCTTCTACCCTATAGGCCCATTATATAGAGGATATTTGTTTTTTTTTTGTGTAAGATCGAAATTTATTTCATCGAGTGGACACCATTGGTAATATTTTCACGAGTGGTGCAGCCACAAGTGAAAATATTACCGATGGTGTTCACGAGATGAAATAAATTTCGATCTTTCACCGAAAAAAACAAATATTCTATTTATTTTATGCTTTTAACCCTTTCTGGGAGGAGCTTTATCAAAATTCAGTACAGTTCTTTTCCCTCATTCCCCGTGGCGTACCCCTCCCGCTTAGCAACGTTACGTCAGGCGCGAGAAATGTAAGGTATATGACGTCATATTTCCCATCTGGTTGTTAGGCACGCGCAATTTACCTAGGCAACAAGAACGTGAAAATCGGTATTTTCACTGGTGGTACCAGTGTAAGATCGAAAAAGAAGCCTTAAGAAAATATTGTGGGAAAAGGAGAAAATGCTGCTAACCAGCATTTTCTCCTTTTCCCACAATGTTTTCTACCCTTCACAAAACAAATTTCAAATTTTTAGTCACTTTTTTATTGTTGTCTGCAAAATGCTTTCTATTTGGATAAGCCTAAAACATTGTTGTTTGGTAATGAGTTAATGATGCTGGGGAAAAGAATATATCCGAAAACATTGTAGAAATAGAAGAAAATACTGTTAACCAGGGTGTTCTTCTATTACTATTAAAGTTTCTGCACGTTTAACGACGGATTTTATCTTTAGGTCTACTTTAAATTTTGTCTGCAAGTTTTGGTCTTCGTTAAATTTGTTACCTGCTTCGTTAAATGCTTTCAATTTAGAAGAGTGAATGTTTGTCATGTGGGACACAGTTAATTCTTTACCAGACGAAAAAATTTAGCTTTGTCAAAATTGAAAGCATTTGCAGACGTCAATTTAAACGTGACTCAAATAATGGAATTTGATCTTTACAGGGTGGAAGACATTGTGGGAAAAGGAGAAAGTGCTGATTACCACCATTTTCTCCTTTTCCCCTCAATGTTTTCAGAAGGTTTCTTCCTCAGGGTCATTGAAACCAGGGATTGTTTGGTAAAGGATTAAAATGTGAGATTTGCTTAAAGAAAGACTCTATACAATATAAAAGGAGAAAAAAACTAGTCCCCTACATTTCATTATCTCCCGCTAGATGACATTCCATAAAAACTTGTGTCTCTAATTTGGGCATCCTGGGTACAGAGACATACATTTTTCCTACGCGACATTACTGTTACTTAGAATTTCGAACTAAAATAAACTTTTACTCAATAAAACATTACCTAGTGCAATTCACTCGGCTATGATCAGCAGTTCAGAGAAATATGGAGCTAAAGCAGGTCTCATTTCTCCTCAAATGTATTGATTAAAAGCTATTTGCTACATTGCTACTTTATAGAGCGTAATATTACAGTTCGCCCATTTTCGGGGCTAGTGATGCGTCATATAAGACAGTCGAATATTCGAAGAATATGACATGCGCAGACAATGCCCTACATTTTATTTTCCACACTGTTTTTCAAAAGGTTTCTTTGTAATCGATGTTAAAACTTCAAAATGTGTTATCTGTAAAATACATTTTGTTGTTTGTTTACCCATTACCAAACGACAATATTTTAGACCGGTCCAAATTTAAAGGATTTGCAGACAACAAAATAAAAGTGACTGAAAATTTGAAATTTGTTTCGTGAAGGGTACAAAAAATTGTGGGAAAAGGAGAAAATGCTGGTAACCACAATATTTTTTAAAGGCTTCTTTCTCAGAGGCGTCAAAAGTAGGGATTGTGTGGTAATGGGTTAAAGGTTAACTTTCTATCAAACGTTCCCAGATTTTGATGAAAGAAGCCTTATAGAAACCATTGTGGGAAAGGAGAAAATGCTGGTAACCAGCATTTTCTCCTTTTCTCACAATAGATTCTACCCTATCAAAGTCAGAAATCATCTGATTAATAGGATTTAATGTGTTGTCTGCAGATGCTTTGAATTTGGTCCTGTCCAAAAATTTTTCTTTTGGAAAAGAGTTCATACTGGTCTAAATTCAAAATCTGAATCATAAAATTTGTAGATGATTAACTAAATATATAGTTCAAATAGATAGTTTTTAACCTGAAAGGTTAGATAACATTGTTGATAAAGTAGAAAAATGCTGGTTATCAGCATTTTCTCCTTTTCCCACAGTCATTTTCAAAACCGTTCTCTTTTCAAGTTTAACCCTTTACCACACAGTGCTGACATTTGAGGCTTTTGGAAAAGAAGCCTTTTGAAAACATTGTGAAATAAAGAAAATGATCGTAACCAGCATTTTCTTCTTTTCCCACAATGTTTTCTACTCTATTAACGAAAAAAAAAAAACACCAATTGAGTCACACTGAAATTGTCATCTTTGGATGCCTTCAATTTGGTCAAGGCTAAAATTTTGTGGTCTGGTAAAGGGTTAACCCTTTACCAGAAGACAAAATTTTAGCCTTGTCAAAATTGAAAACATTTACAGATGACAATTTCAATGTGGCTCAGATGAATTTTTTCTTTGATAGAGTAGAGAACATTGTGGCAAAAGGAGAAAATGCTTGTTTCTAGCATTTTCTTCTTTTCCCACAATGTCTTCAAAGGGCTTCCTTTCCAGGGGAGTCAAAAGTCGACATTGTGTGGTAAAGGTTTAATAGAGCATTATTTGTGATGTAATTTGATTAGGGGAGAGATCATTATTTCCCTTTTGGGACCAAGGAGTGTCTGTACTCTTTACAAGCAGAGATGCTTTAAGATATGTTTATATTGAAAGACTTCACAGATTCCATCACATTTTAATTGATGGATATTTGAAATGCTTGAAAAATATTGTGGGAAAAGGAGAATATTCTGTCTACTAGTGTTTTCTCCTATACCCACAATTATTTTTAAAAAGCTTTTTATGTTATTAAAGATGATAAAAATAGTTGCGATGAAAACCTTTGAATGGATATATACTTGGTTTTGAAACGGCTGTTTCCATTTCAGATAGAGAGAGAGTAGACAGCTCATTATCAAAGCTGATTTTGCTACCATTTCTTAGACTAAATTGAACACTAAATTGAAAAGTCAGGATCATTCTGAGTGTTTTATACAGTCTGTATTTTGACATAGTTATGTGGTTCAAACTGAAATCAAATGATCAACATAGCTGGAGAGAAGAAGGGTTAATAAGAGTGGAATTAATTCCTGAAAATATTTCTTTGAATTGCTGTGGGGAACATTCTGTATAAGGCAACATTTCCTGGTAATTTCTTTTTTTTAATGTTGATCCTTCATTTTTGTTTCATCACTTTGTGCAAGTTCTACAGACGTTTTTCAAGATAACATAATTTTTTATCCTGAAAATAAGACCTAATCGATCCTTTTTGAATTTCAAGGTTGCTTTTGTCTGTAGCATTTGGTCAATAGGTCAATGATCCAGTGTTCCCACTGAAATTTTTATACCTTTTTTTTGTACGCCCTGCAATAAAAAAATGGGTGTATATGAAAAAAATAGGGGGTACAAATATGGAAAAACTAGTAGATCTATGCCTACAACACTAAATGTTTTATTGTACATTTTTACATGTAATTAACAGTAAAAGAGTTGTTTGGCAAAGTGTTACTCGTAGTCTTCATGCATGCTCATCATTCTTTTCATATGCCTTTTGTACAGGAATCAATGCTAAAGTCTGGCTGGTGACTATCGTACACAATATGAATTCTACATTTTAACCCATTACCACACAGTCCCTAGAAAGAAGCCTTTAGAAAACATTGTGGGAAAAGTAGAAAATGCTGGTAACCACCTTTTTCTCCTTTTCCCACAATGTTTTCTACCCTTCACAAAACAAATTTTAAATTTTCAGTCACTTCTATTTTGTCGTCTGCAAATGCTTTCGATTTGGACAAGTCTGTAATATTGTTGTTTGGTAATGAGTTAAATGGTTCTACGACTAGTGTACCTTGCTTGCTTACAGAAATCAGAATCTGAAAGCTTCCAATATACCATGTTTCTGAGCCATTACCAAATGTTTACAATCGAAAGGTGCTGATATCAACAAAACAGACTAAATGAATGAAAGGAGAGCTGAGTTAGCAACAACTAATTTGTAGTCTTCAAATTGCTTTGAATATTGTCCATTGCAAATTTGTGTCATTTGGTAAAGGGTTAAATAGGTATCATACTTTGTGCAGCAGTTGGAATTTATCTGAACAATCTTGATTACTTCTGGCTTGCATTGTTGGCTACATGTGATGTCCTTGGGTAAAACACAGCTGTGTCCCACTTTATTGATGATTGAAACCCAAGATAGACATGAAGAAGTGAGCTGACACTGTGATAGGAAGGGCTGTGTAAGAGCCCATTAGAATAAGCTACATATTTTCAGCAGGGTGGCTGTAAAGCCCACCTGAGCATGAAGTGCTCAAGGTGAGCTTTTGTGATTGTGCAGTGTCCATCTTCTGTCATCAACTTTAGTTTGTCTATGCTCAAAAGCCTACTTGTTTATCGAGCCCACTTTTTTGTCAATCCCACTTGCGGTGAGCCAGACAGTTATCATGGTTTTGCTTCAATGTACATGTATTATTATTAGCATACATTGAAGCGTGCATGTATCCAGATTTCATCCAGATCAGAACTTCTTCATGTATGGATAATTTCTCCTTCATGAGCAGAAGTACCCAATAGGAATATTAAATCAGGGCCAAGGTCAAGGTCACACTTGAAGGTCATTCATCCAAGGAGGACTCGACATGTTGCCGCCAAGTAATCTTCTAGTCAACTCAATATCTTGAGAATTGGTGAGGATGTTTGTCATGATAATATCTCAGAAGCTGCTGCTGTGGGTCAAATTGGCTCTTTAGGTCAAACCTTGTGAATTCTCAGTAGGCCACTTTTTTAGTCTAGCACTCATGAAAGTTGGTCTGAATGTCTTGATGATATCTCAAATGAGATTGAAAATGAGTAATGCTAGATCAAAATCTAGGTCACGGTGACAGATTTTGGGAGACCTTGTGCACTTGCTAGAGGCAACAGTTTCACTGCAGTACTTATGAAAATTGGTCTTATGTATTTATTTTCATGATTTCTTGAACAAGTTTGAAAAAAGTCATGTTGGGTCAATAAGTAGGTTACTGGGACAAATCATTGAAAAACCGATTGTACAGGCAACCAAGAGGCCAAATTTTCAGTCCACTACTCATAAAAGTTGATTAAAATATTTGTCTTGAAGATGTCTTAGAAGACTTTAAAGATGAGTTATTGTGCAATAAGAAAGCTCAGGTGGGCGACTCTGGGCTATCATGGTTCTCTTGTTATGTTTATGGCTAGTTTGGCCAGAATATTTGAACAAATTTGATAGTGTAGATCCAAGATCAGACTGCAAGTTTTGTGAAATCTGATTTTAATCTACACTATCTGAGAGAGCATGTGAGTGGTATGGTGGCTTTTATTAAAAAAATAATCATCATTCTAGTGTTTGCAAACAGTGGTTGATAAATGACTGCTGACTGTTCCATATTGTAATTATAACCCTCTTCCAAACTATCCTGAATTTGAACCATCCAGAGTAGGAAGGCTTGTAAAAAACATTGTGGAAAAAGGACAAAATGCTGATATCCCACCTAAAGTATGTGTGGCCCGTTTTCTTCTGAGGTATGTCTAAAGTTTTTTTTCTATAGATAGAGATTTAAGACTTACTCATGTTAAGAAAAGCATTTTCGGACATTGAAGAGATTTTGGCCAAAATGAGGAAATCTATTTCCTGGAAAGGATGGAGAAAACACAAGAAGATTTAACACTGGAGGTAGCATTTTCACCTTTTCTCCCAATGTTTTCAAAAGCTACCCAACCAAAGGATCTGTTGGTAAAGGTCTATAGGTGATAAGAGCAACAGGTTTGCGATAAAATCTAAGGTCATTACGATAAAATCTAAGGTCATTACGGACATAGTTTGACCTTACAACTGTCAGGTGAGTTAGTAGTCGGCACAGTATAACTGCCTCAGCTTGTATTCTCCACATCTGGAAACAACTTTCGTTAGATTGTGTAACTGTATGGTATTTCATGCAGTTTTCAACATTATTTCAGTTATATCAGGACAGCCAGTACACTTATCTAAGCTTTCTTTGAGAAACTTTAACCGTTACGTCATACAATATTCTTTTCCAAGCCACTGCCACTTCTTACAAACAATGTTCGTAATAGAGAAACATATTAACAAATGCACGAGAAGTAAGGGACCGGGCAGGATTCGAACCTTAGAACATCCAAACAAAAGGCCAGTACCTTAACCACTGAGCCAAAGAGATATCTCCCCAACGCAGGGTTCGACATTGAAGCATGTCCGAAGGACATTGTCTCGCAAAAAAATGGTTCGGGCTAGTAGAGACTACTTTCAGCTAGCCCGAATGGTCTAGTGCAAAAATCGAGACAATAAGCTGAGTATCAGTTTGAATGCTTGGCATAAGTGACAAAAATCAACCTAACATGCCGTTCTTGGAAAAAGATCGCTTACATAATTTGTGATTTTGTCCAACAATTTAGAGACAATTTCTACAGGAAGCCCATTGCCCATGTGCGGTAGTCAATATTTTCAGTGGAAAAACCAACTCGAACCGAAAATAGATTTAGTAGACCGGTGTCTACCTGCTATTTTTTCGTCAAGAATATGTCTTAAATTTAACTTGATTTTTATCATTTCATCAGAGTATTCGACTTTTAAGCAAGAATTTCCTATGTCAGCTCTTTTTCTTGAAATACCGTAGTTTCATATTGACGACAATTGAAAATGAGTCGCCCAGATGTTTACATAGACATCGGAGCAGATGAGTGGGGAAAATGTCCTTGAAAGGATAGAAAACATTGTAGAAAAGGAAAAAAGACTAGTTACCAGCATTTTCTCCTTTTCCGCAATGTTTTCAAAAGGCTTCTTTCTGGGGGTCTATGAAATTTGGGATTGTGTGGTAAATGGTTGAAAGAAGCCTCAGTAGTGGTACTTGTCTTTGAAAGGGTAAAAAAGCTTTGTCCTCAGAGTTATTTGATCATTTGATTGTTTGTGCGGTGTTTAAAGGTGGCCCCTCAGATTTTGGGAGGAAAATTTTACAAATATACAAGAAAATCACCCTTATACTCCAAAAGCCTTTTGATTTTCATTCATAAAACCCCAGTAGCCAAAAACCATCTGACAACAAGAGAAATTAGAGATTTACTATGGCCCAGGTCGACACCGACGGGAAACACATTCTATTTTTGCATGAGCGACTCGCTCATTTACATACTGGAAATACACAGACAAAGCATCAAACATAGCATCCGATGAAGGCATTATGGAAAAAAATTATATGTTTGTTATGTTATGAAATTTAAGCATTAGTCACATGCCAGTCACTTGACATGCCCACAATGCTCTCTTGATTCCCTGCGCAAAATCTAAAAATAGTTTAAGAGGCTACGTTGCCTTTTAAGAGAACACCATTAAGAAATGATTATTTTGTAATTTTATTATTCTTAATTAATGATGATTTGTATTGTTTTTTCATATAAATTTCAGTGATACATATATTTTAATTTGGTCAGATGTGAAAAATCTAAATACCAACCTTTAACACATTTCAACCTTTCAGTCCTATTTTAGCATCCAGTGCACCTACCCATGCCTGCCTGGAGTTTCTTTTTATGCCAGTGGTCCACATGGTATTCTTCTCAAGCTACTGGTGCTACTTTTGAATTGAAGCAAAGCCCCAGTGGTGTGCAGGACTTGGGAACACAGAGTCCACAGTTTGATTGCTTTGTGAGGTTTGATGATAGTTACTGCGACAGGATTCATTCCTGTCCAACCGCTGACCATTGTTTCAACAATGATCATGTGGAAAAGCAGCCTGTGGCTTGGTCAGAAAATTGTGCAAAGCACTGGTAAAAGAAACTCCAGGAACACATGGATAGGTGCACTGGCCGCAACAATATAACTAAAATAATGTTGAAAAAGGCATTAAACACCATGCAATCAATTTTATATTGAAATCTTTGTTTTTTTATCTATTCCACGCAATACAGAGTTTTGATGACCCTGAAGAGTAAGACTTGAAAACATTTTGGGGATAAAGAGAAAGGGTTAAATAGCATTTTCAACTTTTCCACAATGTTTTTTACTCTTTTATGCACAAATCTCATCAATCGCGCAATGTTTACTTTGTCCTCTGCAAATGCCTTTAGAATTAACTCTTTACCAAACAACAAAATTTTAGACTTGTCCAAATTGAAAGCATTTGAAGACAGACGAAGAAATAAATGGGGCTCAAAAATTGAAATTTTACTTTACAAGAGTAGAAAACATTTTGGGAAAAGGAAAACATGCTGGTTTCTCCTTTTCCCACAATGTTTTCAGAAGGCTTCTTCCTTAGGATTGTAAAAAACAGGGATTGTTTGGTAAAGGGTTAACTGAAATTGTCATTGTTCTTTTCGGTACTGAACAATTTGAAAATCGGTACTGAACAATTTGAAAATAACTATCCTGTCTGTTAGTTTTACTTGATTTTAGATTGTATAAAACCCATTATGGTGTAATGATGCTTTGAGCATTGTGGCAAAAGAAGCAAGTGTGCCCTTTATGAGAAAGTTTTTGTATCTACAAGTAGCTAAATGAATTTTATATTTTCAGTGGGACCCTTTTGGGGTTGTCTAGTGCAGTATCACATAAGACTATAATAATGTCAGATTTCATTATAATTTTATATTCATAAATCTTTTTAGCAATTTATTTTTTTTTTCAGTGTTGACTGATGTGTTTTTTCTCTCCCCATTTTATTCATGAGCTTACATACTTTAACCCTGTACCACACAATACTGACTTTTAACAACCCAGAAGAAGAAGCCTTTTGAAAAGAATTTGGGAAAAGCAGAAAATTCTGGTTACCATCATTTTCTGTTTTTCCCCACAAGGTTTCCAACACTTTACATCAAGCATCCTTTCAGCTACATTTAATGTCAAATGCTCTCAATTTGGACATGTCTAGAATTTTATTGCTGGTTAAAGAGTTAACCCTTTACCACACAATCCCACCTTTAAACCCTGAAAAAGAAAGCTTTTGAAATCATTATGGGCAAAAGGAGAAAAAGCTTGTTCTCAGCATTTTGTCCTTTTCATACAATGTTTTCTAGCCTTTCTAAAACAAAGTTCAAATTCTGAGTTGCATTTATTTTGTCATCTGCAAGCGCTTTCAGTTAGGACAAGTCTAGAATTTTATTGTTGGGTAAAGAGTTAAAGAAGTTGATTAGCATGTTTTATGTTGATGACATACTGTAGCATGTTTTATGAAGATTACATAGGGTTTCTTGCTTACCGGCTCACCTGGGCTCAAATTGTTCAAAGCCTATGTAATGCCTCTTCATCAACTAACAGCATCATTTAAGTTTTGAGGTCACTGTCATTCTGCCCAAATCTTGCAGCTTTTGCTTGAAACTTGCTCATCAAGTTGTCTTGATGATGTCTTTAACCCTTTATCAGACAATGATGAAGTTCTTTAACGACTCTCAGAAAGTAGCATTTTGAAAACATTGTGAGAAAAGGAGAAAATGCTGGTAACTAGCATTTTCTCCAAATCCCACATTGTTTTCTTCTCTATCATTGATATTTTTTTTCACTGTACATCTAAATCGTCTTCTGTAATTGCTTTCAATTTGGACATTATCTGTACATTGCTTGTACGGTACGAGCTCGTGACGAGCAACATCACCTTTTGTCACAATGTTTTCTATGTCATCAAAAGGTGTCATCTACACATAAGAAACATCTTTAACCTTGCTGTTATTTAGGGTAAATTAGATATACCACAGAAATGACTTATGGGGTAAAGGGTTAAATTTGGACAACTTCAACATTTCTGTCATTTGTAAAATGATTAAGGGTTTAAAATTATGTATATATTAACTCTTTACCACACAATCCCTACTTTTGACAACCCTGAGAAAGAAACCTTTAAAAAACATTTGCTGGTAACCAGCATTTTCTCCTTTTCCCACAATAGTTTCTACCCTTCACAAAACGATTTTCAAATTTTCATTCACTTTTATTTTGGTGTTTGCAATTGCTTTCGATTTAGACTGATCTAAAAATTTTACTGTTTGGTAATGAGTTTAGGTGTTACCACAGAGTAAAATTATAGACCTACTGCAAATTTGCAGACAACAATTTCAAAGTGACTCAACTGGTCCAATTTTGCTTCAGTAGAGTAGAAAACATTGTGGGAAAAGGAGAAAATGCTGGTTACCAGCATTTTTTCTTTTTCCTACAATATTTTCAAAGGCTTCTTCCTTAGGGTTGTTAAAAGTTGTCATTGTGTGGTAAAGGGTTAACCATGTGAATTTTTAATAGAAGTGACAGTTACAACTTACTTAACAAATTAAGATGTTGTATCTCACAAAATGAATGTTTTTAGACTTTAGTCATCAAACTGAGCTATGAGTAAGGCAGTTAACAAGCTTAAAATCTTGTTCAACTCTTAACCACACAATGATCCTGAGAAAGAAAACCGTTCCTCTCCTTGTACCCCAATGTTTTTTCCTCTGCCAAAAACACGTTTGATTTTTAGCTCCACTGGCCGAAGGTCAGCAGGCTTCGTTATGTCATGGCCCGGTGTCCGGCGTGCGTCTGTGTGTGGGTGCGTTAACTTTTGTTTCAAACATCTTCTCTGAAACTACCCGTCCAAATTTTATGAAACTTCACAGAAATGATCCTGCCATGGTCCTCTTCAGAATTTCTTGAAATAATTCGATTTCTTCAAAAACTGGTTGCTGTGGCAACAAAACTGAACAATTTTTTTTTAAAAATCTTCTCTGAAAGGCCAAGGGCTACTGATTTTGGCATGTAGCTTTATGTAATGGACCTTTAACAAGTTTCTTCATGTAATAGGCTTAGGGTCAAAAATTTGTTCCATTCCAGGGATCACAAGTTTAACCCTTTACCAAACAATCCCTTGTTTTTACGACCTTAACGTAGCAGCTTTTGAAAACAATGTGGGAAAAGGAGAAAATGCCGGTAACCAGCATTTTCTCCTTTTCCCACAATGTTTTCTACCCTGCTAGAAACAAGTTTGAATGTTTAAATTTTGTTTATTTCGCTGTCTGCAAGTGCTTTCGATTTGGACCAGTCTAAAATTTTGTCGATAGGTAAAGGGTTAACATAGGCTTCCATAATTACTAGTATTTCGTAATTTCAATTTAAACATTAATCAAGGGAAATTACTCTTGTTATAACAGATAAAGTTTGTTACTATTTAACTCCCTTGATTATGAGACTGCAGCCATAAATGACTGGTGCTAGATGTTTAAGTTTTTTGATAGAAAATATTCTGTTTTCTACTTATTTGATGCTAATAGTTATGCTCACATGAGTGGAATATTGAATTCAAAGTAAGGTATCTATCACTGAGGTTTTTTTTTTCCCAGGAACTTTACCTTTCATGCCAAAGAATAAACCTGCTTGTATCTCCTGATCGTGTTCATTGTTTTCAAAAGCCCTCTTTTTAGGGGTCATGAACAATTCAGTTTGTGTGGTAAAGGGTTAAACAGCCAGTTGAGCGATACAGGGCCATCATGGTCCTCTTGTTTGGTGAAAGGAAAAAAAGGCTCTTAGAGACAAAAGCAATATCTAAAACAATCAACTATTGCCCCCGCTTCTTTGAGCACTTGCTCGAAACCATTATGAATCCCTCTACCAATAGCAAATGTTTATGATGTTGAAAATAAGTCGTAATATTTCTAACATGAAAAGCAGTATATGGTCTGTAGTTGTACTCAAGCTAGGCCGTAAATACCCAAGTTAATCTGAATTATTAAATTTCTGTTTGAAGTTTGGAAGAGAAGCAGACAAAGAGCCTGGGCATGAGATATCCATCATAGCCAGCATAAAAATCTAGATACTGGATGGAAGAATAGAGTGGACTGTGTAGATCAAGATCAGGCTGTACTATACAGAGCTCCTGGAGATAAGAGGGAGGGATAGCATTCTAACTCTATTATTTCTCTTCCAAACCCTATGTTGTTGGTACTCATTAGAATTGTCTCAATGAGACAATTCTAAAGAGTACCCATTAGAATTGTCTCAATGAGACAATTCTAAAGAGTACCCATAACATAGGATTTAGGGGAGTATAACTAATTATACCCCCGCAAAATGAATATTTTCGGGGTATACTGGAATCAGCTTGTCTGTGTATCCATCTGTGCACAAAATACCAGTAATTTTGTGTTGCAAACTCCTCCTACAGTTTTCTTTCAACTGTATTGAAACTTTGAATATATACTAATCATAATTGAAGATTTTCATGACGTAATTTTCTAGTGTCGACTTTTCCTGGTTGAGGAATTACCTCCCCTTGAACTTGAAACTTGTTTTTCTGTCAAAGCTCTTGTTGGGGTATTAAGTCACATTCAGTGACAGCTCTAGTTTTTTTAATTATGATTGTACCCAATAAAACGAAAGTGCTATGCATGAGAACCAGACAAAGTGTTCTTCCATCACATGATGCATGTAAATGTTTTATCCGTTTTAAGTCCCTTACTTGTATGGTGATATCCTTTAATAGACCGTTTTTATCTGGTACATATCTGGTTAACAGGTGGGTTTTTTTTTTTCTGTTACATGTGCAGAACTAGTGCGGTCACTGTGTGGCTTCTTACTCCAAACAGCAATCATGTGAGCCCAGAGCGGCAATGGAGATGAATTATATCAGCAGATAACTACATTCTTTATATTTTTGTCCTGTTACATATCCATTAGCCAGTCTACCCCAGCCCTAAAACACTATAGTGTGGTAAAGGAGCCGTCACACCATGACGTTCTGGTCAACGTTTCCTGACGTTTGAGGAAACGTTGTTAGTCACCCATGGTCGCTGTGTGAACGTCGGTGATCGCCGGGAATCGGCAAGAACACGAGTCCGGAAAAAAAGTTTTGAACATGCACAAAAGTTCTCACTGACACCAACGTCCTTCAATGTTTAATTTCAAACACTGAAGATCATTAAAGAACGTTGTGGGACGTTTTACTAATGTTTATTGAGCATTGCATGCGTTCAGCTATCGCTAGTCAGTTGTTACGGTAGCGTTACTTGGTTGTTACTAATTGTTTGCTTTGCAGTGAACGACTCGCAGGCAATCTGTCAAGGCATACATTTAGCGTCATTCGAGCGTTTTCCTAACGTCCATGCATATGAAGGTATCAGAGGTATCTTACTTGGTTGCTGTTACACGCTTCTCGTATGTTAGATACACGCTAGCCAGAACATCATGGTGTGATGGCACCTTAAAGGAATAGAACATTATGTTGACTTTAAAATGAATAATAATTGATATGTTTTTGGGGCTCAACTCCTGTCAGGAAGTGGAATATAAATTCAATTTTGACAGGGGACTCACAAAATCATGACAATTTATCACTATAAGCATTTACCTTTTCATTCCAATAGGTGATATAATGTGACTTGTGAAAAAGGCATAGATCAAGATCAGGCTGCTCATGATGTTGTGGCCTGCTCTTGTTCCTATGCCTTTCACTGCTCTAGTTATTATGACGATTTCCATTCATTTATTTTCAGTTTAACTCTTTACCAAACAATCCAGAATTTCAACAGTCCTGAGGATGAAGTCTTTTGAAAACATTGTGGGAAAAGGAGAAAATGCTGGTGACCAGCATTTTCTCGTTTTTTCACATTGTTTTTGACTGTATCAAATACAGAAGCAAATCAGTTGAGTTCCATTTATTTTGTTGTCTGCAAATACTTTGGATTTGATCCTCGGTTCTGAATCTTATTGTTTGGTGATGATTTAACCCATTACCACACAATCCCTACTTTTGACGCCCCTGAGAAAGAAGCCTTTAGAAAACATTGTGGGAAAAGGAGAAAATGCTGGTAACCAGCATAATCTCCTTTTTCCACAGTGTTTTCTACCCTTGACAAAATAAATTTCAAATTTTCAGTCACTTTTATTTTGTCGTCTGCAAATGCTTTCGATTTGGACAAGCCTGAAATATTGTTGTTTGGTAATGAGTTAAACCTTTGAGACACGGAAGTTTTAATTTATTTACTTGTGACCTGACCACAACATTTTTATATGTTAAATAAGTTGATAATGTGTTGTTTAACCCTTTACCACTCAATCCCTACTTTTGACGCCCTTGAGAAAGAAGCCTTTTGAAAACACTGTGGGAAAAGGAGAAAATGCTGGTAACCAGCATTTTCTCCTTTTCCCACAGTGTTTTCTACCCTTTGCAGAACAAATTTCTATTTTTCAGTCACCTTTATTTTGTCGTCTGCAAATGCTCTCAATTTGGACCAGTCCAAGATTGTCTCGTGTGGTAAAGAGTTAACTCTTTACCACACAATCCCGACTTTTAATGACCCTGAGAAAGAAACCTTTTGAAAACATTGTGGGAAAAGAAGAAAATAATGGTAACCAGCATTTTCTCCTTTTCCCGTAATGTTGTCTACCCTTCCCATAAAAAATTTCAATTTTTGAGCCACATCTATTTTGTCATCTGCAAATGCTTTCAATTTGGACATGTCTGAAATTTTACTGTGTGGCAAAGGGTTAATTCCTTACCAATTGATAAATATTTGGAGTTACCCAGAATGAAATCAACTGCAGACAACCATAATTTTATTTTGCCTGGAATTATGACATTTTGCTGTGAAATATTAACCAGCATCGGGAGAAAATAGAAAACACAGGCCACGAGCATTTTCTTCTTTTTTCCCAAAATGTTTTCTGAAGTTTTTTTTTTACCTGGGATTTGTTAAAACACAGAACTGTCTGGTGAAGGGTTTTTTCACCACTATTTCAATAATATCGTTGCAGCTAGTGCATCTACATCCATCATCTTTCCTGAGGTTTCTTTCTACCAATATTTTGCAGTTTTCTTTCCAAACAACTGGCCACTATGCTATGTACCTTATTTCTCCTAATAAAAGCTCAAGGAGCTATGCAAAACAGAGACAGGGAGCCTTTATTTTGTACCCCATTTACAAAGCAAAAAGTGTGTGCAATTTCATATTGCTTTGTGTTTTAAGTGATTATTAAGAGGAATCCTAATTCAAATTAAAGGAAATATTCATTAAATTCTTCAAATATTGTAATTTTCATTGGGGAGGGGGGGAAGGGGGAGGGCGGTGGATGGGTTGGCGAGGGGGGGAAGGGGGAGGGCGGTGGATGGGTTGGCGAGGGGGGGAAAAAGGGAGGGGGTATTCAGGGTATTATTCAATTATTCTTTGTTTCAAATGCCAACATTTTTCAATTTAACTTATCTCGTACTACCTGAACTTTTATGTTTCCCAAAGAAGACACAAAATGGCTGCCACACAAGACAAATTTCATTACTTTTGTTTTTAAAATTGCATGACTTGTTATAAACAATTTATTTAGTGTTTTAGATAATGAAACAGTTTAAGATTTAGTCATGTATGTCATTAAGAACTGGATTGTACTGTATTACGGATTACACCGACCAGACGGAAAGTCTGAGCACTGTGCAGACTGGTGTGGCCATGTTATTTCGATTGGTGCGGCGAAAATGAGCTCCAAAGGTGCAAAGCTATGCTGGGGGTGGGGAGAGTTCCCTTTGGGAAAAAAAGGTGAGATTTTGTGCAATCTAGGGTGTTTTTTAGCACAAATTATTGGTGCGCCATCATACCGCATCGGTCAATTTTATTGGTGCTGCATGCCATACCAAACAAAAGTGTTGGTGTGGCAAATGCTGCATCTGTGTCAACGCACATGCTGTTTCCTTGCTATTGGAAAAATTATGATGGACTCAAGATGGTATGGACAAAGTATTTGACATTATTTTGTATATTTCACCTACCAACAAGATGTATATAATTTCAAAGTACCATAACATGATAACACCATGAATTGTCTTTGTTGCACATGATGTCATGGAATAATACAGGGTATATTTAGCCTGTTTTCAGCTTAAACATGAGAACCCAATGTTTCGAAATCTCTATTGATGTAGGTTACGAGGTCGTAAATCTTACCATGAGTAATCCAGTCATAAATGAATCTTAGAGGAGGCTTTGAAGTGATTCTTATTAGCCCATAGGCTGTGAAGTGCTCCTCAAGGACCTTTTGCAGAGACTGTAGATCAAGATCAGACTGCACATTCTGTGCAGTCTGATCTTTAAATCACACTGATAAGGAGATAAGTTGATGTGTTAACCCTGTACCACACAATCCTTAGTTCTAACGGAAGAAAAAGGCCGTTGAAAGGTAACCAGCATTTTCTCCTTTTCCCACAGTGTTTTCTACCCAAAGAAAAATTGCACACTTTGCGCCACACTGAGAGTGTCCTCTGCAAATGCCTTTAATTCGGACAAGGCTAAAACTCTTGTCCTCTGAAGGTTTAAACCCACCAATAAAGTCTAAAAACAAACAAAAAGTTATGAGCCATCTCAGCCTGCATGGCCTACGCAGCCCGTCATGGGTCGTCATGGGTAGATACTTTCAACAACCCCCCCCCCTTTTTTTTTTTTTTTTTAAATGCATTAAGCCCACTTTTCACGGAGCATCTGTCGTCTTATCTCAAAGAAAGAAAGGTGGATAGAACGTGTTCCTTCAAAGGTACTGAGTAACCTACTGTGAAATAGATATGATAGGTAAACCAAGTCCGTTCATAGTATATGGTCTATTTATAAAGGTGTAGTGTATACTAAGGCTAGAGGAAAACAAATGAAGCCGGTTAGCCTTGTGTACTAGAGTGTTTAAATACGGTACTTGTGTTTTGTTCAGAGTGGAACAACTGAATGAGAAATTGTGTATTCATGTATATAAATTTAACTTTGGATAGTATATTGATAGATCTATATAAAGGGTTATTTTTTTGTGTGTATATGTGACTTCATGTTATGTTTTTATGCTCAGTTATTTTCTTCTGGACACTGTTATTACTGGACTGACTTATCGTTTTATGCAGTGTTTGGTGGTCATTATTGGTAGATCTAGTGTTTTTCTGCCTTTAGGATTGGATTTTGACAGGGTATGGATAATCATGCTGCGTTCTGTTTAATTACTTGTTGTTTATATATAAAACTTGACAAGTCTGTTATTGTATGTGAGAAACACCTAGTTTGACACCTCGTATCTGCAGAACACTATAGTGTAGATATATGATTACTATTCAACATTAATTCAATTGCTAGCAGTCTAGACGAGGAAAGAGACATTCTGGAGACAAGTTAGATTTTGATGATATTAAATCTTCCTCCTCTTTTGTGAACCCTGATGTATTTTTCTGACATCGAACAACACGAGGCTGAGAGGGCACTCCTGCCTTCGGCCTACTGGGAACGATTTTCAGCAATTCAGAGGTAGGATTGTTACTGAGCCATTACTTATTTGTTTTCTTTAACCCTTGTACACTGCCGAATATTTTACCCATGTTCAGTGAAAAGGGGTTTAACTCTCTACCAAACAGCAAAATTTTGAATTTTTTCAAAGTGAATGCATTTGCAGATGACAAAATAAATGTGAATCAAAAATTGATAATTGATTTGGAAAGGATAGAAAACATGGTGGGAACAGGAGAAAATGCTGGTCACCACCATTTTCTCCTTTTCCCATAATGCTTTCAAAGGCTTTCTTTCTGAGGGTCGTCAAAAGTCGGAACTATGTAGTTAAAAAGTTAATATATCTGCTAAAAGTATCAACCCAGGTCAGCCTGTGCATTTGTACGGGCAGACCTTGGTTGAAACCTGCTATTGGTCAATTTTGTGTGATAAAAGACTAGTCTACAATATAACTCAGTTGGTTTTGAAACAAAATGGAATTTATTAGTCCTAAATTCTGTACTGACATGCTGGGTATCGTGCATAACAGAGATGCATAATTGACCCCCTATTACCAGAGCATTGCCCAGTTTACCCTGCCTCTTTCAGGCAGTCAGAATAAGTATGATACATTGAAACTTGCACAGATTTTTAACCCTTTATCCCAAAAAGCATTTCTATGGTATCTCTAATTGACCCTAAATAACAGCAAGGATGAAGCCATTTCTTATATGTATAATTATGACACCGTTTGATAGCACAGAAAACGTTGTTGCAAAAGGTGAAATTGCTCGTCATGAGCAATTTCACCTTTTGCCACAGTATTTTCCAAAGGCTCCTACAAGCAATGCGTAGAAATGAGTACCTTTGGAGTAAAGGGTTAATTGATAGATTTGACTTATTAAGCCAACAATTAGATTCAGGATCAGGCTGCATGCAATCCAATCTTGATCTATTTGGTCTGTAAAGGTCTCTAACTTTCCTTGTGGCACAAAGGGGGTGAACTCTAAGAGCAATCCTGTATCTCTTGATATGAATTAACTCTTATCCTGCTAAATAACTAAAAAAGAAATTTTCAATTTGATAGTAAAACCAAAAATACTGAAATTTCAAAATTGTGACTTTAGGAATAATATTTCCTCATCGGACAGTGTAGATCCAAGATCAGACTGCACGTTCTGTGCAGTCTGATCTTGATCTGCACTGTCCGCTAAAGGTCAGTGAGACGCGATAAGCAGCCAAAGGGTTAACTGCATACTTGTCCATTTGCAGAAGCTGAAAAAGTATCATGTTAAATTATGTGACAATCTTTGAAAAGCTTCAGCCAGTTTTCAAAAAGTCCTCAGAAAGGAGTATCCATATTTACCATATATTCATAATATCCCCGCCCCGCACGCCCCTGGTAACCAGCATTGTCTCCTTTTCCCACAAGGTTTTCTACCCTGTCAAAGAAAAATTGCTCCTTTAGAACCACATGTAAATTGCTTTTATTTTGGACAAGGCTAAACTTTTGTCGTCTGGTAAAGGGTTAAGAGAGATGAACATTATCTGAAGGGACAAGCATGAACATTTTGTTGTTTTTCCACACACTTCACCAAAACCTTTCTTTAGGGCATCATTTTGTTATCTTATCAGGGACTAAACGTACTTACTGACCCTGTAGTTGTATTCTCACCTTAGAAGGATAGAGTAACCCAGTGCAATTTTAGACTAGGAAACATACAGACTGTTTACCTCATGGCGGTGCCAAATTATATAAACTAATATTTTTCTACTGGATGAAAATTAATATCTACTGGCACTGAGAAAGAGTTTTGTCAAGTAGGATTATCCAAACATGTTGGTGATATTGTTTTCAAGGTCAGTTTGCACTGTTTGTGCAGTCCGACTTTGATAGTTGTTGTTCTTAAAAGGCCCAGCTTTCCTTGTGTACTAGGCAGAAAGGGTTAGGCCAAAGGCAAATGGTTTGCTGTATAAATTTGTTTATCTTTCTAGGGCATGTTTACTTTACCCTGCACTTCAAAAACCCTAATAGAACTAGGCTTGTCAAACCTTGCTATTATGGTCATGTATGGCTCAATGATAAAAATTTAGGACATGATTGTGACCTTGAGGCCTTGGGTTCAAGCCTCATTGGGTTCATTGCGTTTTCTGTGGGAGTGACCTTTGGCAAGACACTTCACAGCCCCAGCCTAGTACTGTTGAAACCAGGAAATAAACGAATATGAGGGCTATCCCTGTGATATGACCGAAATAATGTTGGAAAGTGGTGTAAAACACCATTCAATAAACATAATAATTATGAACCTTGTTATTGCATAAATTCTTATCCTTTCCTCGTTAGAATGTTTCTATAGGTAACATTTTCAGTCCTCAAGACCTTGTTGCATCCTAATCCAACCTACTTATTGCAACTCTAGGTGCTGTGACAGATCAGAGTGCACAGAACATACAGTCTAGTCGTTAACCCTAATCCTGCTGAATAACTTAACCCTTTCCCAAATGAAGAACTTTTGGACTAGACCAAATTGAAAGCATTTGCAGACAACAATTCAACCTTTGCTGAAAAGATGATTTCTGCCTATGATAGGATAGAAAACATGGTGGGAAAAGGAGAAAATGCATGTTTTCTAAATGCTACTATTCCAGACCCATAAAAATCATGCAGGTATTGTATGGGAAAAGGGTTAAATGAAATTTTTAATTGGATAGTAAAAACCAAATTTTTCCTCTTTCAAAGTTCGGTTTTGGGGAATAATATCTTCTGATTGGAAAGAGTAGATCTCAGATCAAACTGCACGTTCTGTGCAGTCTGATCTTAATCTACACTATCCACTAAAGGTCAGTGAGTTGCTCTTAGCAGCTGTCAGCTATAGTAATTGTTTATTACACAACAAAAGTGTTGACGTATTGAAATTGAAAGCAATTGAAATTGAAATTGAAAGCAGCTGTAGAATGACCATTTAAATGTAGATCATCTGGTGGAATTTCTCTTTGGAATAATAGAAAAACATAGTGGAAAAAGAAGAAAATGGTGGTTACCAGCATGTTCTCCTTTTCCCTCATTGGTTACAAAAACCTCATCCATCAGGACCATAGTAAGAGTTGGATTTGTGTAGTATTAGACGTTAACCCTTAGGCTTCTAAACGCAACCTACTGACCTTTTACAGTGTAGATGAGATCAGAATGTGCAGTCTGATCTTGGCTCTACACTGTCCGGAAAGGAAATACTATTACCCAAAACTTGACTCTGAAATGGTAGTATTTGGTTTTGTACTATCAAATTGAAAATTTCATATCAGTTGTTTAGGAGAATAAGGGTTAACCCCATTACCACACAAGCTGTACTTTTGACGACCCTGAGAAAGAAGCCATCAGAAAACGTTATGGAAAAAAAAAATGCTGGTAACCAGCATTTCTCCTTTTCCCACAATGTTTTCTATCCTATCAAAGAAAAAAATGCATCATTTGAATTACTATGAAATTGTCGTCTGCAAATCCTGCCAATTTGGACAGGTCTAAAATTTTGTTATTTGGTAAAGAGTTAATATGGGCAGACATCAGCAATCCTAGTAGTTAACAGGAAATGGTAACTGTTGGTCTCCAAAACCCCTATGTTGATACAGGAAAGTCCTTGAAAATGATGACAGATAGGTAGCATACTACGTAGAAGTTCTATATACCACATGCATGGCAGTGCGGTGTTGGTACACTTCATCCACTCAAAGGTACTTCAGGCCAAGTCTCCTGGCAGACCAAGTTTGAAAACTTTAGCAACCAACATTTTGCTGCTGAAAGTAACATTCTTGAGCTTCACTATATGAAAAAAGGTTTAACTTGTTACCAAATGACAAAATTTTGGGTTTGCCCAAATCGAAAGCATTTGCAGACGACAAAATAGAAGTGACTGAAAATTTGAAATTTGTTTTGTGAAGGATAGAAAACGTTGTGGAAAAAGGAAAAAATGCTGGTTACCAACATTTTCTCCTTTTCCCACAATGTTTTCTATAGGCCTCTTTCTCAGGGTCGTAAAAAGTAGGGATTGTGTGTGTGGTAAATGGCTAATGCATTTGCAACAAGTATTGACCAAAATCAGCTGTGCTGTCAGCACAGGCCAACCAGTCCAAATTGAAGGCACTTGTGAATTATAGTTTGAATAATGGGGTATGCCTCTGAAAAGTAATAAAAATAAACACATTTTGAGAAAAAAAAGCAGATTGCTAGTTACCACTGTTTTCTTTTTGTCCCACACCATTTTCAACAGCCTTTTTCTGAAAGCAATCTGCAAATGTCGTCTTCTTGGACAAGTCTAGAATTAACTCTTTACCAAAGGACAAATTTTTTGACTGTACTAAATTCAAAGCATCTGCAGACAACAAATAAATTAAATTGTGATAATAGGATGATTTCTGCCTTTGACAGAGTAGAAAACATTGTGGGAAAAGGAGAAAATGCTGGTTACCAGCATTTTCTAACCAGCATTTTCTCCTTTTCCCACAAAGTTTTCTATAGGCTTCTTTCTCAGGGTCGTTAAAAGTCAGGATTGTGTTGTAAAGAGTTAAACGATCTTGTGAAGAGAGAAATATTTTAATTTTGTACCAGATGACAAAATTTAGACTTGTTAAACTAGTATAGACTGATATATATCTCAGGGTAATTAAAGCTTAGCATTGTTTGTTAAATAGATTCGTCTTTTAAGAAAAAAACTACATTTTAGATCTGCTATTATATTTGAGAAAGGGTTTTGGCACCAGTATTCTACAATAGGTTCTGGGTATCATGCCAGGTTTTTCAAATGACTGAATCAGGTACAGGTCATTTAGTACTGATATATTTACACAGTTATAACCTCCAATGTAGACACAGACAATGGAGACAACCTTGGCAATATTGTGGTACTATCAAAACGCGATAACTGTGGCCTTTGTTTACAAACACTGGATCAGTTCAAAACATTCAAATAGGGAATACCAGGGACGAAGCAGTTACTTATTGGTAAATTTCAACAAAGACGTGTAAGTAATGCTGTGGTGCAGTGGTCAAAGGGACTCTGCTACCCCCCCAAACGAATCGAGTTCGAGCCACAGAGAAATTTTTTTTTCAGTAAAGCAACTTTTTTTTTAAGCTAAGTCAATGGTTACATTATTTTTTATGACATCATAGTGAATATTTTTACTTGTTGTTTCATTCATATTTAATTGACATCACACGAGATTGCACATTGATCCTTCGAAAGTTGGGAAAAATGAACCAAGACATTTCTTGTACAGGAATTGATGCTAGAAATAGCCTCGTGATTTGGACTTCTAAGATGACTAAAGCCACAAATTTCTGGCTACTAGTTTTCTTCCTGATTCATGGCTTTGACAGAAGAGACATGTCTATATACTCACTACAGTTGGGTATAAGTTGGGAACTTACGCATATCGGAAGCTTCACTGCACAAGGATTTAAATTGAAACACCAGTGGAACAGAACCACTTGTGAACTAAAGCAACCTGAGTGGAAAAGTTACTATAGATGTGCGGTCTTAGCAGAATAAATATTTTTTCAAAAAGCAGACACTACGCAGTTCAAGAAACCTGTGAGCAGTTCAGCGACGAGGAAGTAACAAATACTGAATGTTAAGAGGGTTAGGGTACCGATAAGGCCAGTGAAAATGAAGCAAGTTCCGATACTGCCAGAGCACGGGATGAGAGTTGCACACTTACCATTTTATTGTTGAGTCAGTCATATAGAAATATGCTTTAAAAAAAGAAGAATAAAATGAATAAGAATAAAATGTAATAGTAACAAAAGAATATCAATGTCAAAAAAAAGATGTACACGTCTAAAAAAGGAAGAAGAAAGGATAAAGAAAAGAAACATAAAAGACATTCAAACAAGAAAAAGAAAAGTAAGGAGAGGAAAAAAAGAAAAGTAAAGCGAAAACCGAAAAGAAAATGCAACATGCTTCCTTGAGAAAAAAAAAAGTAGGTCTGACGGCTCGAACGAGAATCGCCAGCTTCAAAGGCAGTGATATTTTCCATTACACCACTGCTCCTTTAGTACAATAGAGAACTAGTAAAAGTTTTAAGCTTTTTCAATTTACATTTTAACTAAAATTATCGGATAATTTACCTGTCCTTCCCGTATACGAAAATAGAATGGTCTGAATTATTGTAAACAAAGGCCACGGTTATCGCGTTCCATTAATAGTTGGAGGAATTGTTGATAATGAGCATTTTCTCCCATTGTCAATTGATAGATTTTGGACATATTAAAAATTTTGTCTATTGACACAGAGGCAATTGTCTTAAATTTTTCCTCTCAAAGAAGGGTATTTCAAAACATGTCTGCTGCCAATTTGTATAAAGGGGTCATGTTTTTAGTCTGATTTTTTTCCTCCACAGGTATTGTGGAATGTTATACATGTATTGTGTTGTGGTTAACCCTTACCATTTTACCAGACGACAAAATTTTAGCCCAGTCCAAATTGAAAGCATTTGCAGACAACAATTTCATTGTGGCTCAAACAGTGCAACTATTTAGTGATAGAAGACAGGTGTCATTTAAAAATGTAAAAATCAAAGGTTTTGAGGGAAAAAAAATAAAAAGAATAATACAAGACTAGCATACAAGAGTTTCAAGAGAAACCAGAAATGTTCATGGGTGCCCATGATGTTAGATTAGCTTTTTGTCTCTGTTTGCAGATTTTAGGCTTAAATTTAAATCACAATACAGGCCATTTAGATCTGACAAACCACCAACCAAAACAATTGACACAAAAGAGATTTAAAAGCAAGGAAAATGGCCACATTGAATGCAAGAGAAAACACTGCAAGAGCTTGAGTAATAGTGTTTGAAGGTGGAACTAACCTACATACTTTACTATGCAATTTCTGAATTTCTGTGTATGCGCCACTGAATATTTTCTTTATTATGGATACTGTTTAATGTTAAAAAGTCAGAATCCAGGGTAAAATCAATAGAATTGCTGTCACCGTAGAATAACGGGTTTCTAACTAGGAGGTCACTTCACTGTCCTCTCTGATTAACACTTGGACAACTGTGTTATCATTCTCCTTTAAAAACTCTATTTCCTTTTACCTCAGTTGAGGGCCCCTTCCTTTGGAAAATTTTGACAGCCTATCACACACAGGTGTTAAATAGAGAAAGTATGGTGTTTGATAATTTTTTTGGTATTTGTCGAAGACAATACCACTATGACACGGCGGGGAATCACGTGACACAACAACAACAACAATGACCGTTATTTGAAAAAATTCCCCAACTTCAGGTAAGAAAATCTTCAATAATTCCGTTAATACATGACCGATTGAAATTTGGTTTGAAGCAGAGAAGGCGGAAGGACTCCAGGGATTTGTTTGATGTGTTAGACTTTTTAAACAACACCTGATAAAAAAGTTATTGACGAGCAAACAAATTATCCAGGGTAAAAAAATTGTTTGCTCGTCAATAACTTTTTTATCAGGTGTTGTTTAAAAAATCTAACACATCAAGCAAATCCCTGGAGTCCTTCCGCCTTCTCTGCTTCAAACCAAATTTCAATCGGTCATGTATTAAAAGAATTATTGAAGATTTTCTTACCTGAAGTCGGGGAATTTTTTCAAATAACGGTCATTATTGTTGTTGTTATGTCACGTGATTCCCCGCCGTGTATGAGTTCAAGATTGAATTTTGATAACCATGTATCTTATTTTATGCAAAGCTGAAGGAAAAAAAACCAGTTAAACTCATTCTTTCTCAGGCAAATGAGTTTTTCGGTGGCACACAGATATGTAATTTGAAATGGCATTTTGAAATACATTGGGCGAGGCCATCGATCGTTGAGATACTTATTTTTTATTGAAAATAGCTTCTCTTGCTCATAGCCTTTTATTGATGCAATGATACAAATTTGCCTACTGACCCTGCCCTTTTTTGTTCCAAAACCAATTCGTTCCATGGCTTGTTCATCCTATGATTGTGCGCTACTCCATTTGATTGCTCATGAATATTTATAGATCGAAGTAATTGATTGTAATTTTGGAAAATAAATGTAAAGGCTAAAGATATTTCAAAATTATAGTTTTAAAGTACATGACTACTCTCCCTTCAACCGAAAAGGTATTCATTTGTTTTTAAGCCAATATTTGAACAATATGTCTCTTTTACTTTAAAACTATTGATTCCACGCAATGGATTTCCTTGACAAATACCACTTCAGCGTTCTCAATGCTTTGAATTTCAGTTGCTCTGTGATGTTTCTAGATAAGATATTGAAGCAATGTATTGTTGAATGCCTTTCTCTTTTGATTAAAGTATTTTTCATACATCTACAAAGAAGCAGTTGCACTTTGTACATTCGTCAAATAAAGATATCTATCTTAATTGAAAAACACCGGTAGTATTGTTTAGCCTTTAACTCTTTACCACACGACTAAATTTTAGACTAGTACAAATTGAAAGCATTTGCAGACGACAAAATAAAGGTGACTGAAAAATTGAAATCTGATCTGGGAAGGGTAGAAAACACTGTGAGAAAAGGAGAAAATGCTGGTAACCAGCATTTTCTCCTTTTCCCACAGTGTTTTTTAAAGGCTTCTTTCTCAGGGGCGTCAAAAGTAGGGATTGTGTGGTAATGGGTTAATCATACCAATACATTCTTCATTCTCCTCAGTAAGACATCTTGTCAATGAAATACACAGGTGATCTTTCAGGTCATGTCTTCAATTATATAGCTGTGGCCACTGTACCTATCCATGCTTTCTTATCGCACAATATTACTGCCAAACCACTGGCTGCTTTTCCCCCTAATCATTTTCAAAACAATCGTCAGAGGTGAGAGAGGAAATGAATCCTGTCGCAATGCCTATCATCAATCCCCCGTAAAGAAATTGGCCGCACCAAGAATCAAACCAGCGACTCCCCTATTATGAAAGTATTGCACGCTACCAACTGAGCTATGGGGGCTTCCCATGTTTGTATTGTATACTTCACTGTAATCCACATTTTATCAAGATGTTCCCAAATGTTTCAAGAAGTAATACGATAAAAGTTATCATGACTGAAAATAAAACCTCCACAGAGCTCCACAGATGAGTCAAACTCATAAACTGGCTTTTTTTGCTTTCGGCACTTTCAATATACTAACCCTTAACCACACACACAGACAAATTCTAGAATTGCCTGATGTAAAAGCATGCGGAAAAGACATATCAAGGATAAGCCTCACAAACAGGGATTTTTCTTCCATAGAATAGAAAACATTGTTGGAAAAGGAGAAAATGCTGGTTATCATCATTTTCTCCTTTCCCACCATGTTTTCAAAAGCCTTCTTTTATCAGAGCCGTTAAAATCCGGGATTATGTGGTAAAGGCTAAAACTCATTTCACTGACAATAGAAGCTTAGATTGCTTTTAGAGAGTCAGGCTAGATCAGAATCAGATTGCGCAAAATATTACAGTCAGATTTCTGATATTGTCAGTGTACTTCAAAAACCTCGTAACCACAGCTTGTTTCAAGCTGCAGTTACAAGGTTTTTGAAGTAAACTGACAATATGTTATGAACTGATCTGCAGGGTCCACTACCTGGCACTGAACCATGATCGAAACCATCTTCATTTACAGTGGAAATCTATTTTCAGACTTTTATTAATGTTGAATATTATTATTTTTTTGTTTGGCAGTGAAAAATATAAGCCTTGAACTAACAATCTTATGTTCTAATTGCTTGTTTGCTAAGGCATTATACCATTTTATTCCTTTCCCCTCCATGTTTCCTTACCTTGCAAAGAAACCTTCCTTTGTGCCATATTTGATTTGTTTTGAAATGGCTTCAGTGTGGAAGAAGTCACCAGGGACTGTATCTACCAACCATTCTTAAGAACGTTCTTTGTCTTATTCTTCAAGATTTTCTGACAGTGAAAGTAACAGAACTTCTGATTGGCTAAACCATATGGTTTAGCCAATCAGAAGTTCTGTTATGTTCTCACTGACAAAATTTTGAAGAATAAGACTAAGAATGTTCTTATGAATGGTTGGTGAATACGGACCCAGTTTTCCTTCAATGGTAAGTGTAAACTCTTAGATACTAAAAAACAAAAAATAAAGCAGATTCTTCATAATTAAAAGCATTTGCAGACAAAATGTAAGAGTGACTAGTCACACAATATAGAACCTGGATCTGATAGGGCAGTAAACATGGTGGGAAAAGGAGAAAATGCTGGCTACCAGCTGCAGTAACCAGCATTTTCTCTTTTTCCCTCTATGTTTTCAAAAGGCTTCTTTTCCAGGGCTAAACTGGGGATTGTGTGGTAATTATTTAACTTTCAGAGAAAGACTAAGACTCAAAAACCAAATCTCATGTTGTTTTATGGCTTCCAATGAAACAAGCATGTTTTTGGAACAGTTGAATGATGTTACTCATTCAGAAATACCAAGTGGCTTATCATGCTACAAAACAAAAGATGTGATCTCCCTTAACACCTTACCAAATGAGAAAATTTTGGACTAGCCCAAATTTAAAGCAATTGCAGACAACAAAATAAATGTGAATAAAAATTGAAACTTGATTTAGAAAGGGTAGAAAACATTGTAGGAAAAGGAGAAAATGAGGGATTGTGTGGTAAAGGGTTAACACCTTACAAAAGGGAAAAAAAATAGCGCTTTCTTTACTGAAAGCTTTGGAAAAGACATGCTGAATTTCACTCGGACTCGATTCGGATGAACTTGAAATTTTGGCATATACCTTGGAGCTCACAACTTTGGAAAAGAAAAAATGTTTCTTCATGCAGTGGACATGTCGAGACTTATGTCTTTTACAGGAAAGAAGAAAGTCTGGAAAAAGGAGAAAGTACTGGTTGGCAGCATTTTTTGTTCTCCTTTTGCAACAGTGTTTTCAAAAGCTTTCTTCAGTTTGGTGGTTAAAAGACTTTTTTTTAGTGGTAGATGGTGAAAAGACCAAAAACTTTCTTTCTGTTTGTCTGTATAAATGCTTTACAGTCACAAAAATGATTACTGTAATTTGCGTATATTTTGGGACACCCAAAGAATTGGGACACCATCAAAAATCACGAAAATAATTATTTTTCATGACCCAAAGATTTGGGACATACTAAAAATTGCAAAGCAAGATCGGTAATTTTTTGTTCCAAAGAATTGGGACAGTGAATATCTTATTTAATTTTCTTTTTTCAATCCGTTGATAGGCCTACCCTTTGCAAATATTTATTTCTCGAAGTTTTATTTTTACGCTCGTAACGTCGTAAGCATGCTTCCCAACTCTCCCCATTTCAATGGGAATTACCCGATCCAAGACGAAAAACCCGATCACCTGATTGTCTAATGTAAACCCCAATTCAAAAAGAAATCCGACGTAAGTGTAAAAAGCGTGTGATAAACTTCTATCCAAGATCCATAACATGTATAACGTGTGTGTACATCAGAAGTTAACAGAGTTGACACGCGTGTATTTTACGGTCAATCGAGTTTGTTGTTTATAAATAGAAATCTAGGTACACAGTTTTACCCAAGGTTTATCGATCGAAGATCGACGAACCAATCAAATTTGACAACGGTCCGAGCAGGTACTTGTCAAGAGTGCAGTTAACGTCGTTCACCTCGCGTACATGTAAGCAGGTAAAATATGTTGTGAATTTTTTCTACAGACGCAAAATAACATCTTTATTGATATCCCAAGATGCAAACAAAAATGAGTGAAAAGTTCATAATCAAGGAAAATCACGAGCTCTTAGTGCTCAAACTGATCGGTGGAATTCCAATCAGTCTAAAAATAGACCAACCTGCAAACCTGACATCAATCACGTTGCAATATTTCAACGTCGGCAATATTCGACGTGTTAGCGGCGAGTGACTTTCACTTTGACAGACCGTCTTGTTTGACCATAAGTTTTGGGACAGCTGACAGAATAATTATTTTTTGTAGACCAAAGTATTGGGACACGAAAAAAATTAATTATTTTTTGCTGTCCCAAAATTTAAGCAAATTACGGTAACCTTCCCAAATTCAGGGAAAAATTTCAAACTTACTACCTTCTGTTTTAATCTTTGTCTTTCTGTATAGATTATATTTGACACTCACCTTTGAGTAATTACACCTCCCCTTTTTCACTAAAAAAGGTATTTTGTATATTGCCAAGGTCCCAGAGTGTTGCTTTGTGCTTTAAAAAGGGCTATAATTTATGGGTTGTATTACATACATTATTTTGTGGTAATGTGCAACTCTGCTAAGCAAGCATTTATTGAGGTCTTAGAGAAAGAAAATATTACGAAATTTACCTGTATTTAGTGCCTGCCTTTTTTAGCAAACACACTTTGAGTGTCCAGTAAGTGCAGGACTGGTGGGCTACATGTGCTTTGGGTCAGTTTGTTGTTTTAGAGATATGGCCAAGTTTAAACTTCCCCTATCCTGTCCTTATTTTTTTTTTCAGGAATGCATGATAATTTTGCTAACTACGAAAATATTGCATGAAATAATCATTTTCAAGAAAGACCAGTCCATCATCTTGCAGTGTTTTAACCCTGTACCAAACAACAAAAGTAAAGACAAGTCCAAATTGAAAGCATTTGCAGACGACAACCTAAGTATGGATAAAAAATTGAAATTTGTCGTGGGAAGGGTAGAATACATTGTAGGAAAAGGGGAAAATGCTGGTTACCAGCATTTTCTCCTTTTCCTACAGTGTTTTCAAAAGGCTTCTTTCTCAGGGTCGTTAAAAGTTGGGATTGTGTGGTAACAAGTTAAATCATTCAACAAGCAATAGTTTCTGTGCAGTGTTAATTAGATCCTATTGTTGCACTTTCAGCTTTGACCTGTCGAAATGGAAAAGCTGAATTAGCTGTATAATGTAGAAGGGGCTATTTTATTATGCCATGATACCTGTAGACAATCAGTATTATCTGTGCAAGGTTAAATAACAATGGCTCTGAATTGGATGAAATTTGATCTGGGTTTGTAGGTAAACTTGCTTTATTTTGGGTAAGGGATTACAAAAGAATTCACCCTTAACCCTGTAACTAAACTATCTCAAGGTGACCCTGAAGAGAAAGGCTTTTGAAAACAATTTTAACCTTTAGGCTATGAGTCTGCATTTTTTTGTCATCTGGGTCCGTATTCACCAACCATTCTCAAGAACATTCTTAGTCTTATTCTCCAGATTTGTACACATTTGAAAGTAACACACCTTCTGATTGGCTAAACCAAATTCTGATTGGCTAAACCATTTGGTTTAGCCAATCAGAAAAAAACAAATATCCTCTATATAGAGGGGTGGGGGGTCGCTGGTTTGATCCCTGGCTCAGCCAATATCTTTCCAAGGATTTATGATATTCAGTGCAGCAGGATTCATTCCTCTCCCACAGCTGATCATAGTTTGACGATGGTTATGTGCAAAAGCAGCCACTGGCTTGAAAAGAATATTTTATGGAGTACTGGTTAAAGAAAGTCTAGGAAAGCATGATAAGGTGCATTGGCCACTGCAATGTAACTGAAATAATGTTGAAACTGGGTTAAACGCCATATTATCAATAAAAAAAAATGCATCTATCGAGTCCCATCACTGATACTCTTCGAAATTTCCCTGGAAATAGAAGATAGTTAAAGAGGCAATAATACTCATTTTAAGCCAGTTTTAACTCATATTTAGCTCCACTGGCCGAAGGCCAGCGAGCTTATGTCATGGCCCGTTGTCCGTCGTGTGTCCGTCCGTGCGTCCGTCCGTGCGTTAACTTTTTCTTTAAACATCTTCTTCTCTGAAACTACCCATCCAATTTTGATGTTACACTCATGGGTCACATATTTTAGAGGGCCTTTTATTGAGCAAACTTGTTTTACAGGGCTTTTTATTGGGCAAGATTAAAAAATCTTCTTGTTTATAAACACACATTCTAGTTTCATATTGTAGCTCTGGGGTCAAAATTGCCTCCATTCAGGGATCACAAGTTTAACATGGGCTTCAAAATATATAGTCACTTCAATTTAAACATTAATCAAGGGAAATAACTCTTTTTATGAAAGATAAAGTTTGGTACTATTTACTTCCCATGATTATCAAACTGCTTTGGTACATGATTGGTGCGAGACATTAAGTTTTTTGATAGAAAATATTCGGTTTTCAAGGAGTGTGATTCATTTTGATGCTAATAGTTACGCTCACATGAGGTGAATAATAAATTCAGAGTAAGGTTTCTATCATTCAGCTTATTTTTCCAAGGATTTTACCTTTCATGCCAATGAATTAATCTTCATGTATTGCCTGACAGTGTTCATTGTTTTTGAAGGCCCTCTTTTTATGGTCATGAACACTTCAATTTGTGTGGTAAAGGGTTAAAAAGCCAGTGGAGCGATACAGGGCCATCATGGCCCTCTTGTGTTTTTATTTTATCAGAATATAGTCATTCTTATATATCTATGCCAAATATTGCGCCTGATGGTTGCAAGGTTGCTTAGATTACGCCTAATAGAAAATGCATTTCGCGGACTTGCGGCCTTCAATGTAAACAGACTGGTCGTTTCCGGATTTTGAATCGAAGATTTTCGATATCCGTTATACACTCGGGTAGATTCGTATGATCATGCATTCTGTAACATGACTATATTTGACCTTGGCCTTGATGCGGTAAATAAAGGAAAATGGATGCTTCTCTGTTGCAGCCTCTATTTTTAGACGGAGACTGAGGCCTATATGTAAGTTACACCGTATCCGACTCTAGTCGGAAACCAACGATAAATGTCTGTGAGTCATTGTTTATAGCTTTGATCGTCAGCCAGTTTTCTTCTGGCCAATTTTCGGTTTTTCACACAAACCCCCGTGTTTCTTTTTCATTTACACGATATATGTCAGTAATTTATCCTTGTGTACACAAAGGACAGATTTCTGTACCATTCTATTTTTCTTTTTGAAATTTAACAGCGTTTCTGCTCACCGGCTGTAGACAGGCATCTTTAAGTTTTGTTGTCTATCAACTCAATACCAAATTTGAAATAGAAGATATAGTTAAGTTTTATTGCCTATCAACTCAATGAATACCAATCTGGAGATAGAAGATGGTTCAGTTCCATTGTCTATCAACTCAGTACCAAACTGGAAATAGAAGACGGTTAAGTTTTGTTGCCTATCAACTCAATAAATACCAATCTGGAAATAGTGATAGTTCAGTTTTGTTGTCTATCAACTCGATACCAAATGATCAACATTTTTGAGTGGATCAAGACTCGGAGGCACTTGTAAGGAACAATTAAAATGTCGCTAACATGATTATTTCTCTCATTGATAGGGTTGAAAACATTGTAGGAAAAGGAGAAAATGCTGGTTTCCAGCATTTTCTTCTTTTCCCACAATGTTTTCCAATGCCTTCTTCCTACGGGTTCCTATGGGATTGTGTGGTAAAGTGTTAACGAGTTATGGAGGTACATTGTTAGATAAGTGATGGGTTAATTGAAAACTAATTGCATATCTATGATGGACTTGGATAGATGATGAAAAATTAGATATATTAATTGCTTGGGTACTCTGTCATTTATGTAAAATTCTGAACAATCCATTATAAATATTAAAAGAATGCAGACAACTAAGTTTGTGTCGGATCTGGTAAATTCAGTGTTTTTAGTGATGCCAAAGGAATTGGCCTTTAAAAACATTGTTAAGTAACCAGCATTTACTCCTTTACCAACATTGTTGGAAGAGGAGGAATTGATAGTATCCAGCATTTTCTCCTTTTTAGCAATGTTTTGTATTAACCGTTCAAAGAAAAAACTCCCATCATTTAAAAGGAAAAAATGTAGAATTGTTTAAAATTAAAGCTTTACAGAGATACAGATTCAAGTTTGCTTCAGATTATGAAATTTCTCTTTTAAGGTCAAAAACATAGAGAGAAAAAGAGAAAATGCTGGTTTCCAATATTTTCTGGTTTTCCAACAATGCTTTCAACAGGCTTTTTTCAAGTTAAGAGAAAGGGATTATGTGGTAAAGAATTGATCTTTTCCACTCAACTTGATCATGATCCAACCATGATGAATATAAGAAACAAAGAGTGGTTTATTATGCAATTATTTTTCGGCATAGCTGAATATACTGCCCTTTGACCTTTTTGGTACTGATAACAACTGAATAAATCGAAACTTGTGATTGGTAAAAAAATGTTGCCTTGTTTGTCCTGTGGGACCCTCTTCCCTAATTGCTGGCAAATTTAAACTTCTGTTTTAAGTCTATTTCATTTCATAGGTTTAGAATGAATAAGTATTTTTAAAAGTTAGACAACTATAAATTCTGAGCTTGTGTAAGAGACTTGTGATTGGTAAAAAAATGTTGCCTTGTTTGTCCTATGGGACCCTCTCCCTATTGCTGGCAAATTTAAACTTCTGTTTTAAGTATATTTCATTTCATAGGTTTAGAATGAATAAGTATTTTTAAAAGTTAAACAACTATAAATTCTGAGCTTATGTAAGAGCCATAAAATAGTGACAACACTTGAAGAAGAGGCCCCTATCAAAAATCTATAACAAAATTGTCCAGTTATTTCGCCACCCATAGGCAAAAGGCTTTTGAATACTTCATGGAAACAATTTAGAATGGATTTAAACTTGAAAAAGACAGCTTATGGAAAATGTGTTGAAAAAGGATGAAATTTTGATGATAATTATGTGGTTACCCACAATATAATTAGGATACTTTATCATTTAAGGGTTTGAAAATATCTTTATGCAATATTCAGACAGCCTATTTTGACCTTACACCACACAATCTTAGGTTCTAATGACTTTGAGAAGGGTACTGAATACAGTTTGTGAAAGGAGTGAATGCTGTTTAGTATTTTCTCTTTTTCCAACAATGTTTTATGCTATTGATTTGTATTTCTCCTTTTCCCACAGTGTTTTATACACTATTAGAGGCAGAAATTATCATTGAGCTTAACTCATTACCAATTAACAGACAAAATATTAGACTGATCAAAAATGAAGCAGTTGCTGACAACAATTTTATTGTGGCTCAAATGGAGAAAATTGTCTTAACTCTTTACCAAATGATAAAATTACAGACTGGTCCAAATTCAAAGCATTAGCTGACGACAAAATTAATGCGACTGAAAAATTGTCATCTGTTTCAGGGAGGAAAGAAAACATTTTGGGAAAAGGAGAAAATGCTGGCATTTTCTCCTTTTCCCACAATGTTTTCAAAAGGTTTCTTTCCATTTGAGTTGTTAAAAGTCGGGATAATGTGTGTGGTAAAGGGTGAAAAAAGGTATAGAACATTTTGGGAAAGGAGAAAATGCTGGTTTCCAGCATTTTCTGCTTTTCCCACAATGTTTTCTATAAGCTTTTTTCTTGAAGATCATTAAAACTGGATTGTGTTTCAAAGAATCGAACAAATCGTTTTCGCAGATGCCTTGTTAATGTGGTGAAGTCGGAGATTTTGCCGTTTGGTAAAGAGTTGTGCTATGAAGATATAATTATTAATACGCCAGGTAAATGGGTAGCTATGTCATATTACAAGATACTACTTACCGCCAGTGATTCATAATAGAACTAAAATACCCCATAGACTGCACTGTTTGACGCCAGCTCTATACGCCAGTGACTTTTCGAACAATAGCTCTTGTACATGATATGGAGACACCTGCCAAGATATGCGTACTATCAAAATAATAGTACACAATAATACATAGTAACAAATCTTTACCCCTTAGGCTAATAAGTGCTACTCACTGACCTTTTTGGAGACAGTGTAGATCCAAGATCAGACTGCATGGAATGTCCAGTCCAATCTTGGATATAGACTGTCCCTTAGGGATATATTTAGGCCTCCATTAAGTTTAAAAATAGAAACATTCTGGTTTTTGATATGGAGGGAAAGTTTCATGTTACTAATTTAGGAAGATAAGGGTTGACAGTTTTAAGTGCTTTACATAACCATGCACCAAACAGTCTCTGGTTTTCATAACCCTGAAGGAGAAGCCTTTTGAAAACGTTGTGAGAAAAGGAGAAAATGCTGGCAACCAGCATTTTCTCCTTTTCCCACAATTTTTTCTGTCCTTCCCAAAACACTGTTCAATTTTTAGTCATTAGTTGTCTGCAAATGCTTTCAAATTGGACAAGTCTAAAATTTTGTTTGATTGTAAATAGTTAAACTCTTTTCTAGAGGACAAAATTCTAGACATGTCCATCATTGAAGACATTTCAAGACAACAAATTAACCTTTTACTAGACGACAAAATTTTTTCCTTGTTCAAATTTAAAGCATTCACAGACGACAACTTCAGTATGGCTCAAATGGTGTAATTTTTCTGTGATCAAGTAGAAAACATTGTTGGAAAAATGGTTACCAGCATTTTCTTCTTTTCCCACAATGTTTTCAAAAGGGTTCTTTTCTAGGAGTATCAAAAGTCATCATTGCGTGGTAAAAGGTGATGGGATTTGCTTTTGAAAGGATACAAAACATTGTGGGAAAAGGAGAAAGAATGATTGTGATTTAATTCCTTACCAAACTATAAAATTTTAAACTGGTCCAAACTGAAAACAAATTCAGGCAACAAATTAAAGGTTGCCCAAATGACCGGATTTGCTCTGGACATTGTATAAAAGATAATGGGGAGAAAAGAGAAAATGCTGGTAACTAGCATTTTCTCATTTTCTTTCAATGTTTTCTGCACTTCCCAAAACAAATTCCAATTTTTTGAGTCTCATTTATTTTGTCATCTGCAAAATTTAATGCTTTCAATTTGGACAAATGTAGAATTTTATAGTCTGTTAAGTCAGTTAACCCATTACCCCACAATCCCTATTTTTGAGGACCCTGAAAAAGAAGCCTTTAGAAAACATTGGGGGAAAAGGAGAAAATTCTGTAACCAGCATTTTCTCCTTTTCCCACAATGTTTTCTGCCCTTCACAAAACAAATTTCAAATTTTCAGTCACTTTTATTTTGTCATCTGCAAATGCTTTCAATTTGGACTAGTCTAAAATTTTGTTGTTTGGTAATGAGTTAAAGTGAAAATGAATCCAAATCACGCTGACAGAGCCTGATAACATTTTTTCTAACCAACAAAGTTTTCCATCATTTGCTGGCCAAATATTTATTGTTTCCTTTATTACAGCAGAAAGTATGTTTATTCTGAATGCCACAGCATGATACTAGGAATAATTTCTTTCTCTCAAGTGATTCTGCCTCCAGCTTGCAATACAGTTCTGTAAGCGCATTTCCGAATGTAATATTTCGGTCCATTACAATAAAGTTATATAGAACTTTCTTTTCAATGATTTTTCGCCTCTCACTTCTGATGCATGTTAGAAAAGTAGTCGGTAGTAGTTGGTGGCTTTGGAAAAAAGTTGTGTCAGTACTTGTGCAAGAAAGCCAGGAAACCCATGGGTGCGTCACTGACCACCATGATTGTGACCTAAGCTATTAAAATGGCATCAAACTCTAAAACAAACAAAACAATAAAGTCTTGAGCTTAGCAATCCCTGAAGAAGAGGGTATCGTTGAAAACATTGTGGGAAAAGGAGAAAATGCTGGTAACCAGCATTTTCTCCTTTTCTCAAGATGTTATCTGTCCTTGAAAGACAGATCCAGTTATTTCAGCTTTTTTTTATGGTCTGCAAAGGCATTCTGAAAGGTTCAAGTTTTTTTTGTTTGATAATCAAAAGCATGAAATAAATATGGCTCATGTGATGGAAATTGTGTCGGAGAGAGTAGAAAATAATGTGGAAAAAGGAGAAAAATGCTGGTAATCACCATTTTCTCCTTTTCCCACCATGTTATCCAAAGCCTTTTATCCTCAAGGTCCTTAATACTTTACCAAACGACAAAATTTAGACTGGATGAAATTGACAGCATTTGCAGATGACAAATTCAATAAGCTGAATTGATGATTTCTGTCCTTGATAGGGTAGAAAACATTGTTGAAAAAGGAGAAAATTCTGGTGTTACCAGCATTTTCTCCTTTTCCAACAATGTTTTCAAAACACTTTTCGAACAGGATCGCTAAAACTAGGGATTGTGTGGTAAAGTGTTAAATAGATCTAAATAGATCTAATATTGAACATATTTAGTTTCAGGTATCACAAATTTTTATGAAAATTTCATGTGCAGCTCAGACATGCAATAGCACAAAGTCTGATAAAACTATTAGAAATGCATGCCAAAAGAGCCTAAAGGAATAACTGGGTTTTTATTTTGGTATGAATAATGCAGTTTTAATCTGTTTATTTTACATTGAGTTAATATTCATAATTTTCTACAAATACCGCATTTCCTCTAATAAAAGCACCCTCCCAAAATCAACTCTTCTTTCCTCTCATCTCCTTCCCCCACCAAAAAAAAAACTTAAATCATGATAACGTAATTTAATTTAGTTAATTACAATGAGAATATTTGATGTATTTTATGTACATTTTTTCTTCTAATTTGATTTACTCTTTACCACACAATTCCGACTTTTTAGTCATCGGCAAATGCTTTCAATTTGGAATAGTCTTAAATTTCGTTACTATCACCATCAAACAAAAAATTTCATGAAGAAGCAAAAAAAATCTAGAAAAACCTTTTAAAACCTCTACCACACTATGCTGACTTTTAACCCTTTCCCAAACAATCCCTGGTTTTTACGGGTCTGGAATAGTAGCCTTTTGAAAACATTGTGGAAAAAGGAGAAAATGCTGGTAACCAGCATTTTCTCCTTTTCCCACAATGTTTTCTACCCTCTCATAGACTGAAATCATCTTTTCAGCAAGAGTTGAATTGTCGTCTGCAAATGCTTTCAATTTGGTCTAGTCCAAAAGTTTGTCGTTTGGGAAAGGGTTAATGACCCTAAAGGAAGAAGCTTTTTCAAGACATGGTGGGAAAAGAAGGAAATGCCGGTAACCGCCATTTTCTCCTTTTTTCCCCACAATGTTTTCCACCCTTTGATGGACAAATTCCCTGTTTGTATAGTAATATCAAATTATATCATCTACAATTGCTTTCAGTCTTTAACCCCTTCCAAAACAATCCCTGGTCTTCACGACAATGATTAAGAAGCCTTTTGAAAACATTGTTGGCAAAGGAGAAAATGCTGGTAATCAGCATTTTCTCCTTTTCCCACAATGTTTTCTACCCATCCCATGACAAATTTCAATTTTTGAGTCAGATAACTTTTGTTGTCTGCAAATGCTTCCAATTTGGACCAGTCTAAAATGTTGTCATTTGGTAAAGAGATACCTGGGAGTTCAAAGTATTGTAGTATGGTAAACTTAACTAATTAGAATGATACAGAATGGTTGGGTTGTTTGAATGAATTATGAATAATTACACATTTATTCATGCAAAACAATAAAGATTCAGCAGGGGAAATTCTGTCTGCAGTATTCATATCGAAAATCTTCAATAATTTATGATGTTAAAGATAGCTATTCTAAGAGTTTAATCCAATAAAAGTGGATTAAACATTGACTTTACTATTATATTTTATACGGCCTAACAAAACAAAATATCTGTGTTTAGGGTTTCTGTCTGAGATGAGATCGTGTAGGTGCAGCAATACTTTGGAAAAGATGTGAGGTTGAGGGGAATGCTTGTAAGCTGATTTGATTGGATTGGTAGAAAAACATTGTTAAGTCATTGCCAAATGACAAAATTTTAGGTCTGTCCAAATCGAAAGTATAAATTTGCAGACAACAAAATAAAAGTGACCCAAAATTTGAAATTTGTTTTGTGAAAGGTAAAAAATTATTGTGGGAAAAGGAGAAAATGCTGGTTACCAGCACTTTCTCCTTTTTCCACAATGTTTTCTAAAGGCTTTTTTCTCGGGGGCGTCAAAAGTAGGGATTGTGTGGTAATGGGTTAAGAAGAGGAGAAAATATTGGTGACCATCGTTTTCTCTTATTCCTACATGTAATAATTTCAGCATGGAGCACTCTTCCTTAGAATACTGGTAAGACTTTTAAATTGTGGGTTTGTTTGGTAAAAGTTGAAAATCTCAAATATTGCAAGGTAAAGGTTGCTCAAGTCTAAATTTCAAGCAATATAACTTGAAGAATCAATTGCTGCCTGAAAATCAACCCACACATTCTGTTGAGGTTGTCATCCAGATCTTTACTATCTGTGGAAGGCTACTTGGTAACACAAGACGGGCATTTTTAGGGTGGTGCAGTGCTCCAGATAGAGGGAGTGATTTTGATTTCAAAATTTAAAATATTAATTATTCTCCTCTAAACCCCTGTGTTATGGGTACTCATTAGAATCGTCTGATTGAGACATAGGGTTTGAAAGAGAAATGATGGAATTAGAATACCATCACTCCATCTTATCTGGAGCAGTCAATGGGTGTGAAATGAGGAATCATGTTACAAAACTAGTCAAGTTTGAAATCACTGATTGTCTGATAGGGTATTTAATGCCTTTCACATTTTCATTGTGCTTCTGTCAAGTTTAATTTACTTTTAGCCTGCTGAAGAAGTTAACCTTTTACCAAACAATCCCTGGCTTAAATTTCACAACCCTAGTAAAGAAGCCTTTTGAAAACATTATGGGAAATGGAGAAAATGCTGGTAACCAGCATTTTCTCCATTTAGACAATGTTTTCAAAAAACCTCTTTCCTTAGCGTCATTAACTCATTACCAAACAATCCCAACTTTTAACGACCCTGAGGAAGAAGCCTATAGAAAACATTGTCGTAAAAGATGAAAATGCTGGTAACCAGCATTCTCTCCTTGTCCCACAATATTTTCTACTCCACCCCATCTAAGTCAGAAATCATTATTGACCATTTACCAAACTCCCTGGTTTTTACATCCCAGAGGAAGAGGCCTTCTGAAAACATTGTTGGAAATGGAGAAAATGGTGGTAAGTAGCATTTTCTTGTTTTCCTACAATGTTTTCAACCCTTTTAAAGTCAAGTTATAAGTTTTGAATCACATATACTTTGTTGACTGCAAACGCTATTAATTTGGACAAGCCTAAAATTTTGTCATTTGGTAAAGAGTTAACAAGATGTAATTTGTTGTCTGTGGATGCTTCGATTTGGTCTGGTAAAAAAACATCTCATGTGGTAAAGAGTTAAAGCACAGGATAGTTTTATGAAAGGTTAACTTCTAAAATTGAAAATCTGTCATGGGGAAGGGCATTGAAAATATTAGTTTGGCAGGAAAATAAAGGAATTTTATTTTATTGCAAGTATGAGCTCTTCAAATGTGCTTATGCACATCCGCTGGCATTCATTACTGGATCCTTGGAGGTTTTTGTTTAACCCTTTCCTAAACGACAAATTTTGGACCCTCCCAAAGTGCAAGAGTTTGCAGATGACAATTTTAGATTTGGAGAAAATGGCAGAAAGTTCTCAAACAGGGCAGAAAGCACTGTGGGAAAAGGAGAAATTGCTTGTTACAAGCAATTTCTCCTTTTCCCATGGTATTTTCAAAAGACCTTTACTGCAGACACGTAAAAACCAGAAAATCAGAGCTTGTTTGAGAAAGGGTTAACCCTTTACCAAACAACAAAATTTTAGATCAGTCAGAATTGAAAGCATTTGACAGTTTTAATGTGGCTCATATCAAATAGTTTTTCTTTGATAGGGTAGAAAACATTGTGGGAAAAGGAGAAAATGCAGGTAACATGATGTTTTTTAAAAAGCTTTCTATTTTTCATAGGCGTTGAAAGTCGTCATTGTGTGGTAAAGGGTGAATCCTTTACCAAACTATCCCTGGATTTTACGACTCTGAGATAGAAGCCTTTTGAAAACTGTGGGAAAAGGAGAAAATGCTGGGATAGAAGCCTTTTGAAAACATTGTGGGAAAAGGAGAAAATGCTGGTAACCAGCATATTGTCTTTTTCCCCACATTGTTTTTCTACCCTACTGGAAACAAATTTCAATTCTGGAGTTACGTTTAGTACTGTTGTCTGCAAATACTTTCAGTTTTGGACAAGTTTTAAAATTTGTTGTTTGGTAAACATTTAACTCTTTACCACACAACCAAATTTTAGACTTGTCCAAATTGAAGGTATTTGCAGACCAAAAACTTAAATGTGACTCAAAATTTGAAACAAATTCACTTTGGAAGAGAGCAAACATGGTGGGAAAAGGCAGAAATGCTGGTAACCAGCAATTTCCCCTTTTCCCAAATTGTTTTCAGAGGGCATCTTCCTTGAGGGGTCATTAAAACCAGGATTTTTTGGTAAAGGTCCAACTCTTTACCAACACAATCCTCACCTTTTGAAAACATTGTGGGAAAAGGAGAAAATGCTGGTAACCAGCTTTTTTATCCCTTTTCCTCATTATTTTGAAAAGTTTTCTACCCTTTCTAAGACTGTTTTCTCTGTCTGAGCGTTATTAAAACGTTTCCAACTGCTTTCAATTTAGTCCAGTGTAACATTAAGTAGTTTGGTAAAGAATTAACCCATTACCACTCAATCCCTACTTTTGACGCCCCTGGGAAAGAAGCCTTTTGAAAACACTGTGGGAAAAGGAGAAAATGCTGGTAACCAGCATTTTTTCTTTTTCCCACAATGTTTTCTACCCTTCCCAAAACAAAATTCAAATTTTCAGTCACTTTTATTTTGTCGTCTGCAAATGCTTTCAATTTGGACCAGTCTAAAATATTGTCGTTTGGTAATGGGTTAACACTTTACCAAACAAAAAAATTTAAGATTACCGGTAGTAGAAATTTAAAGGATTTGCAGTCGACTAAATAAATGATGCTTAACCCTTTATTCCATAGATACTCATTTCTACACATTGCTTGTAGGAGCCTTTGGAAAACATTGGGAATGGGAACACACAACATAGGATTTGAAAGAGAAATAAAGGTTTAAGACTAGCATCCCTCCCTCTTATCTGAAGCTTAGTGACCATCCATCCAAAAGTTTTGACTTGGCCAGTTTCCACCACCCAGCCCAAATAGACTCTAGTATAACCACCCTGGGGTTCAAAGTCTTTGAAGGCTTTTGAAAATAATTTGAGAAAAGGGAAAATGTTGGTTATCAGCTCAAAAGATTTCTTTCTGTAAAAATATAGAAAAAATTGGGAAAAAGAAAAAATATTATCTACTAGCATTTTTGCCTCTTCCCACAATGTTTTAAATGCCTTCTTCTTTAGGGATTATTCTGTAAAGAGTCATCCATCAACTACAGATGTTTTGACCATGGACACAGACTTTCCCTGTAGAATCTCTGTGTTTGATAGGCTTTTTTCACTGCAGGCCTAAATTGGACTGCTCTCGGACAAAATTAGAAAAAAAGACACTTCTTAATTGATCTATGGCTGATGTATGTGATGCCTTTGTAGCTTGTAGATTCAAACCAGATGGCTTTTCAGTACAGTGTGAACGCTGCTGCTGGTGCCAAAATTAATGCCTTAACAGGGGCTTTGTTGGTCACATAGATAGGTCAGATGTCATAGAATGTGCTGTCTGATGTAGATTTGTACTGTTCACTCTTTTGGTCAAATCTGTTACCTTATTTCATACACCAAAAGAGTGTATTATGTAATGGCTCTGGTCGTCTGTCGGAGTCTGTCCATCCTTGCATTCATCTTGTGTGGGCAATTCCCCCAACAGTTCATTTAAATACTTTAAAACTTACCACAATGAATCTTTATGTGTAGTAATGTGAATGCGACTTAAAATTTTGGATCTCTGTAAGTGTTCCAGAGTTTAACCCATTTCACTGATAAGCCCAAAGCCCTCTTGGGTGTATATGCGCCGCTGTGTGAAGCTCTTGTCTAATTTCTCCCTGATCCAGTATTTTCCATTAACCCTTTACCCTATAAGGCATTTCTATGGTATCTCTAAATGACCCTAAATACTAGTAACAGCAAGGATGAAGCCGTTTCTTATGTGTATATGACACCTTTTGATAGCATAGAAAACATTGTGACAAACGGTAAAATTGCTCGTCACAAGCAATTTCACCTTTTGCCACAATGTTTTCCAAAGGCTTCTACAAGCAGTGCGTAGAAATGAGTATCTGTGGAGTAAAGGGTTAAGTCTTTTCCTTACAGTAGTGAAAATAGAGAGAGAGAGGGATAAGTCAAGATGTCTGATTTGTTGACAATGTATACAATGTATAGACTGTGTAAATAGAAAGTTGTATTTAACAATACAAAGAGAGTAATATATAACAAAACAAAGAGGGTAATAAAATGCTCTCTAACATTAGATGGGAAACTGATTTGTTATAGCTGGTTACAATTTGGGCAGAATATTATGCAAACATAAGTATTGTGACTCCAAAAAGCATGCAGAGGTGCTCTTGTGGTTGTGATATAACTTGAATTATGTTGAAGTTGATGTTAAATAAGTCACAAACCAGCAAAGCAGCAAGTGGATTGAGGTAGGGATTTTAGCCATGACTTTAACCCTTTACAAAACAAGCCCAAGTTTAATGACCCTTTAGGAAGAGATGACCCTTTAGGAAGAGAACTTTTGAAAACATGGTGAGAAAAGAAGAAAATGCTGGTAACCAGCATTTTCTCCCTTTCGCAGCATGTGTTCTACCCTATGAAAGACAAATTTCACCATATAAGTCATATTGAAATTGTCATCTGCAAATGCTTTCAATTTAGACAAGGCTGAAATATTGTCATCTGGTTAACTCTACCAAACGACAAAATTTTAGACTCGTCAAATTCAAAGCATTTGCAGACGACTAATTAAACATGACTCAGAAATTAAGATTCGTCTTGGGAAGGGTAGAAAACATTGTAGGAAAAGGAGAAAATGCTGGTAACCAGCATTTTCTCCTTTTCCTAGAATGTTTTCCTAAGGTATCTATCGCAGGGTCGTAAAAACCAGGTATTGTTTGGTAAAGGGTTAAGAGTTATATCAAATATGGGATGCTGTGTCACAGTCAAAGATGAGATACCATACTCATTGCAGTTTGATCTTTATCTAAACTATTTGTAGATGCTACTAGACACTTTTCTCTTTTTCCCACGTTTTCAAAAGGCATTTTTTGACCGGGACAAAAATTTAAACTGGTCCAAATTGAATGCTTGTGGCCAGATGACAAAAAATATGTTACTCAAGTACTGAAATTCCTTGTGGGAAGGGTAGAAAATATTGTGGGAAAAGGAGAAATTGCTGGTTACCAGCCTATTTTCCTTTTCCCACAATGTTTTCAAAAGGTATCTGTATCAGGGTCATAAAAGTCAGGATTGTGTGGTAAAGAGTTAACCCTTTACCAAACAATCCCTAGTTTTAACGACCCAGAGGAAGAAGCCTTCTGAAAACATTGTGGGAAAAGGAGAAAATGCTGGTAACCAGCATTTTCTCCTTTTCCCACAGTGTTTTCTACTCTTCTTTCATCCACTTTCAGTTTTTGAGTCAACAGTTATATTGTCGTCTGCAAACGCTTTCAATTTGGTCATATCTAAAATTTCGTTGTTTGGTAAAGAGTTAAAAAAGGATGAAATGCCAGAGGTATTTTATCTGCCTGCCATCACTGCATTGATAGGGTTTCTGTTTTGTACATGAACTGTTTTCACAGACTGGAACTTTTTTGTCAGACCCATATTGTGGCTGTATGCAGCTACAAACAGCTCTTGAAGAGAGTATAGATGAAGATCAGACTGCATGTAATGAGCAGTCTGTTTATGTTCTGCCTCTTCTGCATCTGTTATAATAAACCTTTGCCAAACGACAAAATTTAATGTGAGACTGATCCAAATTTAAAGCACTTGCAGACGACAAAATAAACAGAACTTTTAAATTGAAATTAATTTCCAGCCAGGTAGAAAACATAGTGGGAAAAGGAGAAAATGCTGATTACCAGGATTTTCTCCTTTCCCTACAATATTTTCAAAAATATTTCTATCTCAGGGTTGTAAAAACCAGGGATTGTTTGGCAAAGGATGTTTGCTAGTCAACTTAACCCATTACCACACAATCCCTACTTTTGACACCTCTGAGAAAGAAGCCTTTAGAAAACATTGTGGGAAAAGGAGAAAATGCTGGTAACCAGCATTTTCTCCTTTTCCCACAATGTTTTCTAACTTTCACAAATCAAATTTCAATTTTTCAGTCACTTTTATTTTGTTGTCTGCAATGCTTCTGATTAGGACATGCCTAAAATATTGTCGTTTGGTAATGATCGAGTTAACAAACTGTTTCTGGTAGTCAGAAATGTCATTTAAGTTCTGCAGGATATGATTCCTGAGTAGACAGAGCTTCAGAAAGAGGGAGTGATTTTGATTTAAAAAATGTTGTGAGTACTCATTAGAATTGTCAGATGATTCTAATGAATACCCACAACATACGGTTTCAAAGAGAAATGGAAAAAAATTATGCTCTGTGCATTCTTTCTTTTCAGCGTGTATAATTGATATAAGGTTGTTGAACTTGCCATCTGCCACCTTATGGAATTTGCCTGACATGATGTCACCAGGGTCTGTATTCACCAACCGTTCATAAGAACATTCTTGATCTTATTCTTCAGAATTTTGTCACTGTGAAAGTAACAGGACTTCTGATTGGCTAAACCAATGATTAATTTGTTTAGGGTAGAAAATATAGTGGGAAAAGGAGAAAATGTTTAGCCAATCAGAAACCAAATAAACCAAATAGTTTAGCCAATCAGAAATTGTGTTACTTTCAAATTTGGAAAGTCTGTGTGAGGAACACTAAGAATATTATTTAATAACGGTCAGTGAATACAGACCCTGATTTTTTTCCCCGCATAACTAAAACATCTGGAATTTAAAGGCCCAATAGCAGCCAGAAGTAGACAATGTGGACCCGAATTGACAGCATTTTTGAGAAGACGGTATAACTGTTGCACTAGGGCCAAATAAAAAAAAAATATTTGTGTTTAATGTTTTGGTCAGAGATAATGTAGGTAGTAAATTTTTCCCTAGAATCTTTTTACCATACTGTATCAAAATCACACCTGACAGATTTTTTATTTCATTCTTAGCATAAAAAGTTAAAGATTGGCAGCATTTTTTACATAGGGTCTGTAAACCTGAAACACTGATATTTTTTTGATAGGCCTCATCTAAGGAAAGGTTTCATTGAAAGAGTAGAAAACATCGTCAGAAAAGGAGAAAATACTGGTTACCAGCATTCCTCTAAAAATGTTTTTCAAAGAGCAATTCCTATGATGAGGTCGTTAAAACTTGGGATTGTGTGGTAAAGGCTAGGTTAATTCTTTACCATACGACAAAATTTTAGACTGGTCCAAATTGAAAGCATTTGCAGACAACAACATGAATGTGACTGAAGAATCGAAATTTGTATTAGGAAGGGAAGAAAACATTGTGGGAAAAGGAGAAAATGCTGGTTACCAGCATTTTCTCCTTTTCCCACAATGTTTTCAAAACGCTTCTTTCACAGGGGTCGTTAAAACTCAGGATTGTGTGGTAAAAGGTTAAACGGACTAAAATTAATGTGTGAAATGGTTAACTGTTGCTTGAATATCAAAAACATGGAAAGCCTTTTTGTGTGTGTGAAGATGATGATGGCCAATAATTGTTATGAGAGCAGATCAGCCACATCTTCATGGATTCTCACAGAAAATGACAGTTATCCGTTTACCAGACGACAAATTTTTTAACCTTGTCCAAATTGAAAGCATTTGCAGTCGACAATTTCAGTGTGGCTGAAATGGTGTAATTTTTCTTTGATAGATAAGAAAACACTGTGGGAAAAGGAGAAAATGCTGCTAACCAGCATTTTCTTCTTTTTCCACATTGTTTTCCAAAGGCTTCTTTTTAAGGAGCATCAAAAGTCATTATTGTGCGGTAAAGGGTTAACTCTTTTCCCAAGGACAAAAATCAGACTATTACCTAATTTAAACCATCCTCAGCCAATTAATTCAAAATTGGTCAATATGAACTTAGGCTCTCTGATAGGGTAGACAACTCTGTGGGAAAAGGAGAAAATGCTGGTTACCAGCATTTTCTCCTTTTCCCACAATGTTTTCGAAAGGCTTCTCTCTAAAGGATTGTTCTGTAAAGGGTTAAGTTAAACCACCTTTCACAACTTTAGTCGCCTTTGTGGTCAATGTAGATCAATATCAGGCTGCACGAAACATGCAGCCTGATCTTTACCCACACTGTCCACTTTGCTGAAACAATGTGGACAAAAGCTACCCTGAAATTGCAATTAGTTTGGTCGTGTTTCAAGGAAGAAAATGTCTTATAGATCAACTCTTTCCCAAACAATTCGGGGTTTTCATGACTGAGAAAGATTTTAGCCTTCAGAAAACCTTGTGGGAAAAGGAGAAAATGCTGGTAACCAGCATTTTCTCCTGTTCCCGCAATGTTTTCCTCCCAGAACAAATTTCAATTTTTGAGTCACATTAATTTTGTTGTTTGCAAATGCTTCCATTCTGGGCCCGTCAAAAATTTTGTCGTTTGGTAAAGAGTTGATTCAGTACTTTAACTCTTTACCACATGAGAAAATTTTAGACTGGTCCAAATTGAAAGCATTTGCAGACGACAAAATAAAGGTGACTGAAAAATTGAAATTTGTTCTGGGAAGGGTAGAAAACACTGGGAAAGGAGAAAATGCTGGTTACAAGCATTTTCTCCTTTTCCCACAGTGTTTTCTCAAGGCTTCTTTCTCAGGGGCGTCAAAAGTAGGGATTGAGTGGTAATGGGTTAAGTTTTAATGGCTGAAAAATTTCACGGGTTTTGAAAATTATCAGTGTATAGTGTGTCTTGTATTTTTCTAATAAAATTGTGATACAGTTCCTGCTACAAGGCTTCGCAATTTCTTTCATTATGCTTTTAATCTTAGTTACGCAATCCTGACTTTGAAAACTACCATGAAGAAAGGGGGCTTTTTGAAATCATCATGGAAAAAGAGAGAAATTTGTTGTGACCAGCACTTTCACATGTTCCCACAATATTTTCAGCCTTGTCAAAGATGGAAATCTCCACCAGAACTAGGTTGATTACATAGTCTATTTTCGACTTGGGTCTGTCTAAAATTTTGTTGTTTTGTCAGTAGTTATGGTTGTATTATGTAACTTATGTCACTGGCAGTTGTGCTGTTAGCATGGTTCCCTAAGTTTGGTCACAGCTTAGTGACGGGGTCTGCAAGGGTAGCTCAGCATTAAAGTGTAGGACTTGTGACCTGGAGGCCCTGGGTTTGAGCCTCCATTAAGTTTTATGACAGTGTCCTTGGGCAACACACTTTAGAGCCCAGTGCCATAGTATGGATGGAATCAAAAAAATACATGAGCTATGAATGTGATATGAACCTTTCTTTGCCTATGGTAATAGATATTAGTCTGTCATGGTAATAAGTTGGAACATGATTATGAGAAAAATCCGAGACAAATGAGTTTCTTGTGATTTAGGTCTTCTTTATCCTTTGATGTGATGACTTTTATTAATCTTGTACCAGACAATCATAAAATTTTATGATGGAGGAAGAGATGCCCTTTAAAAACATTGTAGGAAAAGGAGAAAATGCTGATGACCAGCATTTTCTCCTTTTTGCACAATGTTTTCTAAGGCCTTCTCCTTCAGGAAAGTGTAAACTTGTGATTGTGTGATTAATTTTAACTCTTTACCACATGAAAAAATTTAAGACTTACCCAAGTTTAAAGCATTTTGCAGAGAAAGAGATAAACAATTAATGTAACTCAAAATATGAAAAATGAATTATTGTCTTTCATAGTTAAAGAAAATTGTGATTGTAGAAGAAAATGGTGGTTACTTATAGCATTTTCTTCTTTTCTCAAAATGTTGTTTCAAAGACTTTTTTTTTTCTCCTAGTTGGTTAAATTCTGGATAGTTTGGTTAAAGGTTAACACTTTACCACACAAACCCAACTTTTTATGACCCTATGAAAGAAGCATTTTGAAAACATTATGGGAAAAGGAAAAAGGAAAAAATGCCGTGTCCTTTTCTCACTATGTTTTCTACCCTCCCAACAACAGATTTCAATTTTTCAACCACATTTATATCTATGTGCAAATGCTAATGTGGACTGGTCTAAAAATTTGCCATTTGGTAAAGAGTTAACCCTTTACCATGCAAAAAATTGTAGACTTGACCAATTTGCAAGCATTTGTAAACAGCCATTAAATATGTTTCAAATGATAAAATTTGTCTTTGACAAGGTAGAAAACATTCAGTGAAAAGGAGAAAATGCTGGTTTCAAATGGCATCTCCCTCAGGGTTTTTGAAACTGGGAATTGTGCAGTAAAGAGTTAAGCTTAAACCTGGAAAAAAGAATAAGCTGATACCTTTGTCAGGAAACCATGGATTAATTTGCATATTAGTGGATTTTCATTGCTTTTTATAGAATTAGATATTTACAGTTAATGAGTTGGATGCTAGACTTATCAGGCTTGTTTTTAATCTTTAGCGAAGGATCTTTGTGTTTTTTTTTTATCCTTGGAAAGAAGGCATTGTAACCAGTATTTTCTCCATTTTTCACAATGTTTTTTATGCTCTCGGAGACAGTTAACTCTACCATGCGACAAAATTTTAGCCTTGTCCATATTGAAAGCAGTTTGCAGACGACAATTTCAGTGTGGCTCAAATTGTGCAATTTTTCTTTGACAGGGGAGAAAAGATTGTGGGAAAAGGAGAAAATGCTGGTTACCGTCATTTTCTCCTTTTCCCATAATGTTTACAAAAGGCTTCATTCCCAGGTGTTTTAAAAGTTGGGATAGTGTGGTAAAGAGTGAAGCAGTATTTTAGAATTCTTCCACTTAATCTCTTTCACTACTGAATAAGCAAATTCTATTTTCTAAATGGCTACAAAATACATTCCAGCTACAACAACATAGAGAGTAGAGTCATAATCTAGAATAAAGCAGTGGACAGTGTACATCAGCGATCAGACTGTGTGTTCTATGCAGTCTGATCTTAACTGCACTGTCCACAAAAAGCTTTCTGATGCCATCTATAGTATGGAGGGAGTTAAGGATTTTTGTCTATTAGGGACTTCAGATTAAGCAGGTAAGAGCAGAATTTCATGAAAAAAAAATAATAGATTCTCCAGTGAAATTACTGGTGGAGAATTCCAGTTAGTTCATACAACATAGGGTTTAGATTGTAAGAACAGAAAAATAAAACCACTAATTGGGACCACTATTAGAACTTGATGAAGTAGGGGTTGACAAGTCAATAAGGTGTTAAGAAAGATAACTTTCCTGTGATTTTTAGGAGAAAAATATCTAGATTTACTTCCCTTATCCAATGCTACGGTGCCCTCTTCTTTTGCTTGCAGGTTTTGATATTTTGATGTTGACTGGAGTTTGCTGTTGCATTTCAACTCATTCACAACTTAAGAAATAAATTCTGTTTTCTCAAAGCAATACATTTCCTCTGCAAGGTCAAGAGACAATTTGGTTATAATCTAGAATGTAGCAGTGAATAGTATCAGTCAGAGATCAGACTGCACATTCTGAATCTACACTGTCCAACAAGGAGACATTATTCCCCACAACATAATTTTGAAATAGCAAGATATGACATTTCAGAATCGGATTGAAAATTCTGTTTTAGTTAGTAAGCTGAGTAAGGGTTAAAAGAATCTTTTTGTCTGACAACTGTTTGACCTTAACTCCTTACCAAACGACAAAATTTTGGACAAGTCCAAATTGAAAGCAATTGCTGACGACAAAATAAAATTAATGTGACTTGAAAATTAAAACTTGTTTTTAGGAGAGTAGAAAACATTGTGGGGAAAGAAGAAAATGCTGGTTACCAGCATTTTCTTCTTTTCCAACAATGTTTTCAAAAGCTTTCTTTCTCAGGGTCGTTAAAAGTCGGGATTTTGTGGTAAACAGTTAAAGAGATGTTCACTCTTTACAAAATGACATAATTTTGGATTAGTCTAAATTGAAAGCATTTGCAGACGCAAAAGTAAATGAGAGTCAAAAAATGAAATTTGATTTGGAAAGGGTAGACAACACTGTGGGAAAAGGAGAAAATGCTGGTTCCCTGCATTTTCTCCTTTTCCCACAAAGTCTTCAAAGGCTTTCTTTCTAAGGGTCGCTAAAAGTCTGGATTCTGTGGTAAATAGTTAATTCATACTACCACCATTATTATGTACCTTGGTATTATATTTTTCCCTGAAAATCTGCAGCATCATTTTAATGAGTTATATGCTCTGAAGATTTGCAGCATCATCCAATTAGTCCCTTTTCGAGACTGTTCACAAACAATAGAATATTGGACTGTTCCAAATTGAAAGCACTTTGGAGATGAAAAAAATTTTTTCATTTTTTGCTCATCCCTTTTCCACACAGTACTGAATTTTAACAATCTTACTGCAAATTTTCATACACTTTTATTTTGTCATCTGCAAATGCTTTTGATTTGGACAAATTTGAAATATTGTCGTTTGGTCATGAGTTAATCTCCAGTGCAAACCAAACCAATTAAATTTTGACACATTCAGCAATATACCCTTCCATAAAGAGCCAAAGTTTGGGTGTGGATCTATTCTTCCTTTTTGCCCTTGGATAAAAGTTGCACAATTAATTTGAACCTGCACCAGATTTCCAAAAATTGGCAATGGTTGCCAATCAATCGTAAGATAAAATGTTTAAGTACCTGGATATTCAAATTCAGACTGAACCCATCACCATAGAAACCTGTCTTGCGATGACCCAGAGACATTGAATAATAATTACCTGTATGTTCCTGGAAAAGATGAAATGCTCAGTTTGTAACCCACAATGTTTTCTACACTGTCGAAGACCAGTCTTGTTTTGTTTGTGCCATATTTGACCCTTTCCCAAACAATCCCTGGATTTTACGGGTCTGGAAGAGTAGCCTTTTGAAAACATTATGGGAAAAGGAGAAAATGCTGGTACCAGCATTTTCTCCTTTTCCCACAATGTTTTCTACGCTATCATAGACACAAATCATCTTTTCAGCAAGAGTTGAATTGTTGTCTGCAAATACTTTCAATTTGGTCTAGTCCAAAAGTTTGTCGTTTGGGAAAGGGTTGATTTGTTGTGTGGAAATGCTTTCAATGTGGACAATTCAAAAATCTTGTTGTCTTGTGAAGATTGAACCAGGACCCGTATTCACCAACCATTCTTAGGAACATTCTTTGTCTTATTCTCCAGAATTTTCTATATTTGTAAGTAACACAACAACTTCCGATTGGCTAAACTATTCGGTTTAGCCAGTCAGAAGTTGTGTTACTTACAAGTGTAGAAAATCTTTGAGAATAAGACTAAGAATATTCTCAAGAGTAGTTGGTGAATACGTGCCCAGGATATAAATGTTTTTTTATTTTGGAAAAGTCCCAAGATAGTTTCATAGTTAAAAGTTCGGATTATTGCAATAGATCACAATCAAACTCAGACCTTTTTCCAAAAAGCTTTAACTACCCTTAGGAAAAAGGCTTTTGAAAACTTGGTGGGAAAAGGAGGAAATGGTGGTAATCAGCATTTTCTTCTTTTCCCACAAAATTTTCAACTCTTTCAAAGACAATAATTTGAGTCGTATTTAATTTGTTCCAAGTAGATTACATTCAAAATCAGCAAGTCAAAAATTTTGTCATCTGCCATATTGCAGAATTTTGACTTGTCTAAGTTCAAAGCAGTGGCAGACAACAAAGTAGATGTAGACTTGAAAATTGAAATTTACTCTTAAAAAGGTAGAAAACATAGTTGGAATAGGAGAAATGCTGGAAACCAGCATTTTCTCCTTTTCCTACAATGTGTTCTACCTTTTCAAAATAGGCAGATAGCTGTCAGTAGAGTACAGGACTCAACTACAGGTGGTCACTGGTTTGATGCCAGGCTCGGCCATTTTCTTTCCAAGGATTAATGATATTCTTGCAATAGGATTCATCCCTCTCCCACTGCTGATCATTGTTTCGATTATGGTTATGTGGGAAAGTAGCCAAAGACCTGGGAAGGATGATATTGTGCTGATTACTGTTTAAAAAAACTCCAGGAAAGCATGGATAGGTGCACTAGCCCCTGCTATATAGTTGGAAAAATGTTTAAAAAGGGCATTAAACACTATACAATCAGTTTTCCCACAATGTTGTTAAAAAAAAAAAATATTTAGGTTCTTGAAATTTTGGGATGAAATCATAAAAGTTAACCCTAAAAATTACCAAATGACAAAATTTTAGAATGGTCCATATTGGGATCATTTGCAGACAACAAAATAAATGTAACTCAAAAACTGAAATTTGTTTCCAGCAGGGTAGAAAACATTGTGGGAGAAGGAGCAAATGCTGGTAAAGAAATGCTGTTTACCAGCATTTTCTCCTTTTCCTACAATGTTTTCCAAAGGCTTCTATCCCAGGGTTGTATAAAGAGTTACAGTAAATCAAGGTGGTAGGTTGGATTAGTTTGATTCTTCAGGTTTCCAGCTGCAAATGGCTTGCGGGAGTAATAACCCAATCATTAAGGGTGTGAGTCTATCAGCAGTTTCAAGTGAACTTCACAGAGTTCCCGAAGTTCTGAATGGAGAACAAACAAGTACAAAACAGTTTTCGCAGTTATCCCACTTTTTGGAGAAAAGATTGTAAACTAATTTGAATCCTTTCTTCAATTCTTGTACGTTTCCCTGGTTGAAAGTGTGTTGGACATGGTTATTTGGAAAAGCAGCCAGTGGTGTTGGGAGAATAGCTTGCAAAGTACTGGTTAAAGAAACTCTCCAAAAATCACAGATATAGTGTATTGGCTGCTGCGTTATAATTATAATTATGTTGAAAATGGTGTTAAATACAAGTAAGCATGCAAGAAAAAGTGTTCTGATGCATTTTACATAAACCTTGAGCCAAACATAGAAATTTGAAGTAAAATGGGTTTCTCAATTTTCCACAATGATTTTACATTGAAATTCAGACAGTTCCAAATTGAAAGCAAATGCAAACACATTCAAAATTGATGACAAAAGCACTGTTCTGTTATAAGGCAGAAAACATGATGGGTAAAGGAGAAAATGCTGGTAACCAGTGTATTATCCATTTCCCAGACTTCTGAAAACATTGCAGAAAAAGAAGGAAATGCTGATAAGCAACATTTTCTTCTGTTTCTACAATGTTTTCTTCTCTTCTAGGAACATATTTCAATCTTTGAGTCTCTTTTATTTTGCCGTCTGCAAATTCTTTCAGTGTGGACTAGTCTAAAATTTGTTGGCTGGTAAAAAGTTAAATTTTGTGGTTTGGTAGTAAAGGGTTAGAAGGGCATTCGCTTCTCCCATCTCCCAGCTGATCTTAAGTGTCTAGTTAAATGGCAGAATTTCTAGAATTACCTCCGAAAAAAAATATGGCAGCTTGATTATTGCCAACTTTATTACGGGTAAAAATATTTAACGAGAGAGGTTGATTACAATCTAAGTTAGAAGTGGTCTTTTCATTTATCTGTACGAAACAACGAGGTTTTAGACCCGACCAGATTGAGACAATTTCCAGACAGTAAATTTAAACTGTGCAAATGATTGAATTAGTCTTTAAAGGATAGAAAACATTGTGGGAAAAGGAGAAAAAAGCTGACCAAAACAAGCTCACAATAGTAATAATTTGGCTGTTTTTTTTTTTTCAAATTGATACATCCTTTTCATGAATGCAGAGGTTAAAGTATTTTAACTCATTACCAAACGACAATATTATAGACTTGTCCAAATTGAAAGCATCTGCAGGCGACAAAATAAATGTGAATAAAAAATTTAGACCTGATTTGATAAGGGAAGAAAACATTGTGGGAAAAGGAGAAAATGCTGGTTACCAGCATTTTCTCCTTTTCCCTCAATGTTTTAAAAAGGCTTCTTTTTCAGGGTCGTGAAAAGTCGGGATCGTGTGTTAAAGAGTTAAGATAGAATACCTGTATATCTATGAATTTGAAAACATTTTTGCAAAGACAAAATCACTTATTTCATCTTTGCCAATTTCTTTCAGAGGGTAGATGATAGTCGTTAAGGCAGGATCCGTTCCTTTCTCACTGATGGGCCATAATTGTCCTTACGATGGCTATTTTGGAAACCAGTCTTGTGGCTTTGGAAGCATATTGGGTGCAGTACTGCTTAATTCCTTACCAATCAATCCTAAATTTTAACGACCCTGAGAAAGAAGCCTTTTGAAAACATTGTGGGAAAAGAAGAAAATGCTGCTAACCTCTCCTCTGCGGACTATTATTTCAAATATGGTTATGTGGCAAAGCAAGTATTTGCTTGAAAAGAATATTGTGCAGAGTACTGGTAAAAAATTCCAGGAAAGCATGGATAGGTGCACTAGCTGCTTTGATACAACTGAAATATTATTGAAAACAGTTAAACGCCATACAATCAATCATTCCAATTCACAGTTATCATTATTTCAGGAATGCAGACAGTGTAGATCAAAGGTCAGGCTACACATTTTGTGCAGTCTGATCTTGATTTATACTGGCAACCAAGGTAGTCATGCTCATGAAAGGCCCTTTAAGAGGGTTAAGAGAGAGCCCAGTATGAGGATATTCGGCAAAGTCATCCGACAGCAGTAAAATTAGGGATCTTGGATAATGAAAAGCTTGGTTTGCTTTTAATGGTGAAAAAATTACCATTTTGTGATTTTTGTCAGTCTTCATCAGAAATCTAAAACCACCAATCAGGGTAGAATTATTTGGGGCACAAGGGGAATATTGTATGCTAAAAACCATTGCTCCTGTCAGTATTGTTGAGTTTTAGACCCTTAATCCTTTACCCCACAATACCAAGTTTTAACCCTTAGGCTGCTAAATGCAAGTCTCTGACCTTCTGCGGATAGTGTAGATCAAAGAGCAAACTGCATATAAAGTGAAGTTTGATCTTTAACTCTTTACCACACGACAAAATTTTAGACTGGTTCAAAATGAAAGCTTTTGCAGACGACAAAAAAAAGGTGACTGAAAAATTGAAATTGGTTCTAGGAAGGGTAGAAAACACTGTGGGAAAAGGAGAAAATGCTGGTTACCAGCATTTTCTCCTTTTCCTACAGTGTTTTCAAAAGGCTTCTTTCTCAGGGGCGTCAAAAGTAGGGATTGTGTGGTAATGGGTTAACCTACATTGTCCAATAAGAGATATTTTTCTCAAAAAAAAGGAGAAAAAGATTGATTTTGCATTATTCAGGTGTTTATTATGGGCATATAAGATTCACTCAACCTATTTAACAGGATAAGGGTTAAAGACATTGTGGAAGATGGAAAAAGGAGCAAAATGCTGGTGACAAACTTTGTTTCTGTTTTCCCAGCAATGTTTTTCTTCTTCAAAATCTCGACACTTTATCAGTTTCCAGCATTTACCTTTTTTCCAACTGCATTTTCAAATTCCTTGTTTTCTAGGGTCATTAAAATGTGAGACTTTATGGTAAAGGGTTGACAGACATGACTCCATGAATTCAGGGATCTGCAGAGGAAGAGGGTTTTTGAAAAAACACTATGGGGAAAGGAAAAATTATTAGCAGGACTTTCTGCTTTACCCATGTTTAAACCTACTGCTTCAAAGAATAGTGCCATTGTTTGAGTCTTGAGTTGTTTTTTTTCTGTACATGGTTTTCAGATATGGACAAGTCTAAAATTTTTCAGGTCTTGTGAAGAGTTAAAAAACAGAGCATATCAAATGTACAAGATTGATATCTCAATTCACAATGGCTGACAAATTGGGCACCCAAGTTATGCATTGTGGGATACCTGCCACTTTCTATCAAAATTTGATAAAGGAACAAAATTGAAGATATTTCAGGTTGATAAAGGACTTGACCCCACCTGAACTGCAGAGGATAATACCGTTGTAGCTTGTGCCAACAACCAAGACCAAGTTTATGACTTCAAAATGTCAAAACTTGAATCTGTACTGTTGGCAACTTACTTCTAAATGATGATCAATTCTTTATCAAACAACAAAATGTTGGACTCAACCAAATTGAAAGGGTTTGGAGACAACAAATTTGATGTAGTGTAGATTACGATTTTTGTCTATGATAGGGTAGAGGGAAAAGAAGAAAATACAGTGTACTGGCTTCCAGTATTTTCTTCTTTTTCTATGATGTTTTCAAAAGCCTATCTTCTTCCTGGTCATTCAAAAGGTCTTGATTGTGTTGTGAAGAGTTTAAAGATTTAAAAAAAAAAAGCTTTATGATTTTGCAATGACTTTATAGCATTTTTACTCAAGGGGTTAGGGTAGGGAATTGGGGAATGGAATACAGTCATTTTGTGGTGAAGGAGTTAATAATTGTTCCTGTTTTTTTAAAAAAAAAAGGGGTATTTAGTTGTATTTTGATCTTTTCAAAGGGGAACATAGTAAAATCTTGACTGGAGAATGACATGTTTCTTAACCCTATACCAAGTGATCCACTGTTTTGATAGCCCGAGGAAGACATCTTTGCAAACATACTTTCAAAAAGGAAAAATCCTGGGCCCATATTCTCCAACCATTCTTAAGAACATTCTTTGTCTTATTCTCCAGAACTGTACACATTTGTAAGTAACACAACTTCTGATTGGCTAAACCATTCGGTTTAGCCAATCGGAAGTTGTGTTACTTACACATATAGAAAACCTTGGAGAATAAGACCGAGAATTTACCCAAGAATGGTTGGTGAATACGGGCCCACACCCAGAACCGATACTTGTCTCTTTCTGTGAGATTATTTTCTAGAGCTTTTCAAGGATGCATAGGCCCGATTTGGCCATGTTCACATGCTATTACTTATGCAGGATTCTAATATTACTTTTGTTGTTTCGGATAGACCTAAAACAAATAAATCTGCTGTAGCCCATGAGAATCATATGAAATTTTGTACAATCCAGCTTGCAGGCAGTAAGGATGTGTTTGTCAACTCTAGCAACCAGTATGACCTTTCTGTTTGACCTTGTAGCGTGCAACTTGATGAAACCAAACGTGCACCTCGCAACTTCTGCACTTGTTTCCTTCTGTTTGATATACTGGTATCAGAAATATTATATAGATATGATTAAACACATAAATTTTAATGATTTGAATTATTAGCTTGGATTACTGGTTCCAAAATAGGAGGATGCTGTAAATCAGTTAAATATATTAACCCTTAGCCAAAGAAGCCAGTGTTTTTTACGACCATGAGATTGAAGTCTCTTGAAAAAAATTGTAGGAGATGATGCTTGTAGCCTGCGTGTTCCCCATTTACATTTTCTCACAATGTTTTCTATCCTTTCAAAGAGGAATACCTCTTTGTTCGTCATACAGTGTTACACAGTATGATTCATACATTAACAGTGGAGTGGCCAAAAATGTTGATGTAATTTATGATATTTTTCTCAGGTACTCACGAAGGTGTTTATAGGATGGTTCATGGTCTAGTGTCTGGCACCAAAATATTATTCTTCTACACCACTAAAACTAAGCATGACTGATACTTGCAGAGCTCCACACAGGGAGTCAGTAATTTTGATTTCGAAATCGAAAATATTCATTTATTATCCACTAAACCCTATGTAATGAGTATCCACAATGTAGGGTTAGGACAAGAAATACCAGGTTTTAGAATACCATCACTCCATCTTATCTAGAGCTATTGTTCTTGTATTATTTAGCAAACAGTTCCAGGCTTATTTCCCACCTGATGAAAAAGAGTTGTAAAAAACTTTGTGTGGAAATTAGGAAAATACTGCTTGCCATATTGTTCTTTTTTCTACAATGCTCTCAACCCTTTTAATGACAAATGAAAGGGAGTGGTATACTGATCCATGATATGTTAATTAACTCTTTACGACACAAGAAAATTTTAGACTGGTCCAAATTGAAAGCATTTGCAGACGACAAAATGAAGGTGACTGAAAAATTGAAATTTGTTTTGTGAAGGGTAGAAAACATTGTGGGAAAAGGATGAAATGCTGGTTACCAGCATTTTCTCCTTTTCCCACAATGTTTTCTAGAGGCTTCTTTCTCAGGGGCGTCAAAAGTAGGGATTGTGTGGTAATGGGGGGACCAAGATAAACCTGCAAACTGTGCATACTGACTTGCCTCGATACTTCTTTGCAAATGCATGAAGCCCCATTTGACAGAGCATGGTTCATTTATTTGAAACAAATCTGTGTTCTTCTTTAGAAGAGCCAAAGAGCATAAAGTGCTTTCATGTAGAATCATACAGGTGTGTCAGACAGGTTGGCAGAAAGACTCTTAATACAACTATTGCTTAATATTAACATGTTATGACATATTTGAGTTTTAACGACTCTTAAGAAAGAAGCTTTTGAAAACATCGTGAGAAAAGGAGAAAATGCTGGTAACCAGCATTTTCTCCTTTTTCCCCACAATGTTTTCTCCTGTGTCAGATATAAATACTGCTATTTTGAGAAAATTTAAATTGTCATCTGTAGGTACTTTCAATTTGGACAGTGGTTACTGTATCTGATTCCTGACCAACTTTCTTTCAACTCATTACCAAAGTACAAAATTTTAGACTGGTCCAAATTGAAAGCATTCGCAAACGACAAAATAGATGTGACTGAAAAGTTAAAATTTGCTTAGGGAAGGGTAAAAAACATTGTGGGAAAAGGAGAAAATGCTGGTTTCCTGCACTTTCTTCTTTTCCCACACTGTTTTCTAAAGCCTTCTCTTTCAGGGTCGTCAACAGTTGTTATTGTGTGGTAAAGGGTTAAAGTAATTTTTGCCTCTCACCTGTGATGCAATTTGAGAGAAAAGCAGTTTGTGAATTAGAGAGAAAGTTGTGTTTGTACTGGTGTGAAAGAACCAAGGAACATTTGCATAGGTGCACAGACTGCCAGGAGATGATCTAAGCTGTTAAAATGGGAATTAACTTCAATACAAATAAATCAATTTGTACACAGGAAAAAAGTTTGTTGTTTTGCAAAGAGATAAAAGGATTGCCTATGTATGTATCGTGCATCATTGTGCACATGTTTGAAGGAAATTGGTGCATTATATTGAGTGATTTACTGATCTTGGAGCTATATAACTTACTCTCTGTTGATGTATATTGCTTAATTTATACGCTGTTAATTTATTACATCAGGGAAAGTGCTAAACTGCATAGCCATTATTTGTACCCTTAGCATGCCAAGTATATTACAATACCAGGTGATTTTTGCAGACCATTTAGATCTAGGTTCAACTGCACAAAAGTCTCATTTTGGTCTTGCATGACTGTACACTGTCCAGAAGTGGATAAAATAGAAACATGCTACAAATTGGAACAGTAGGGTTTACTAGGAATTTAGTAATGTCAGGACTGATCTTGACCCATGCTCACAGAACTAGTCTTAGTTAAATTAGGCATTATAATATATAGGTACTTAAATAACAGTTTTCCCCAGCAATCCTATGTTTTAATCACACCATAAGATAACATCAATTAGGCCATGGGTAGAGTCAACTTTTTTGTCGAAGGGGTAGAGCTAACTCATTACGGCTTGTCCAAATTTTAAGCATCAACAGACAGACAAATTCAACATGGCTGGCTAAATGGGATTTGTCTTTAAAAAGGATAGAAAATATTGTGGGAAAGGGAGAAAATGTTGTTTACCTTTTCCCAGACTGTTTCATGATACACTCTTTTCCTGAGTGACCATAAAACTCTGGATTAATTAAGTTAACCCTATACCTTACCATCCAAAGCTTTAATAGGTCATTTAAAAAAGTTGTGGAAAAAGGAGAAAATGCTGGTAACAAGTACTTTCTCTTTTTCCAACAATGTTTTCTTCCCAGTCAAAGAATTTCAATTCAATTGTACCACTTTCAGATTTGATGTCATATCTCTTTACCACATGGCAAAATTTTATACCGGTTCAAATTGAAAGCATTTGCAGACGACAAAATAAAGGTGACTGAAAAATTGAAATTTGTTCTGGGAAGGGTAGAAAACACTGTGGGAAAAGGAGAAAATGCTGGTAACCAGCATTTTCTCCTTTTCCTACAGTGTTTTCACAAGGCTTCTTTCTCAGGGGCATCAAAAATAGGGATTGTGTGGTAATGGGACAATCAGAGCATCTAGAATCAATCATTTTGGAAAGGGTTGAGGGTATAGACCTATTTTAACCCTTTACTCCACAGATACTCATTTCTACGCACTGCTAGTAGGAGCCTTTGGAAAACATTGAGGCAAAAGGTGAAATTGCTCGTGACGAGCAATTTCACCTTTTGTCACAATGTTTTCTATGCTATTAAAAGGTGTCATATACACATAAGAAATGGCTTCATCCTTCCTGTTATTCAGGGTTAGTTAGAGATACCATAGAAATGCCTTATGGGGTAAAGGGTTAAGTGCTTTTTTGAGAGGATCTTACATAAAATCATATTTTATTGTTATCACTGATATCTCTGGAGACTTGAAAAAGCTCCTTTGTAGACCTATGCGGTAGGGATTTTGAAAACAATGTGATAAACAGAGGAGTCCTTTCAAACAAGCAATTCCTAAACTCTTTACCAAACGACAAATTTTTGGACTGGTCCAAATTGAAAGCATTTGGAGATGACAAAGTAAATGTGACTGAAAAGTTAAAATTTGCTTTGGGAAAGGTAGAAAACATTGTGGGAAACGGAGAAAGTGCTGGTTACCAGCATTTTCTCCTTTTCCCGCAAGGTTTTCTAAAGCCTTCTCTTTCAGGGTTGTCAAAAGTCATCATTGTGTAGTAAAGGGTTAATTTTGTCACAATGCTTTGTTTTTGATAATATATTTAATATAATCCTGTTAAATTGATATCCTTTCCTATAATCCTGTTAAATTGATATCCTTTCCTCAAAGTGTTGGTGTAAGATAGGTCAGACTAATATTCTTATCATCTCCATATGAAATAGTTTTATAGCAGACAGTTTTAATAGCTTTTTAAAAATGCAGATATTAGATAATTTTGAGTTTTCAGGGATTCTGATGAAGAAGTTTTGGCCTTGGACACATTGTGGGAGACAAAAGACAATGCTGGTAACTAGTTTCGGATGTGTCTACCCTTTTAGATACAATTTCCATCATTTGATCTACATTTATTTTGTGGCCTGCAAGTGCTTGTCATTCGGTTGGGTCTAAAATTTTGTTGGGTCCCTGAGCTCCAGATAAGAAGGAGTGATGGCATTATGTATCTGTTATTTCTCTTCCAAACCTTTTGTTGTGGGTACTCATTAGAATTGTCTTTAAATGATTCTAATGAGTACCTATAAAGGGTGTAGTGGATAACAATTAATATTTTCAATTATGAAATTGAAATCGCTCCCTCTCTCTTGAGCTTTGGGGTCCTCTGTGGCTTAGTAGTAAGGCGTAGGACTTTTGAACCTGCGCTCAAGCCTTTCTGGATTCTGTGGGTTTTCATTAGAGAGTTCTTGGGCACCACAAGTCAGAGCTCTAGCTTGTGGAACCCAGGAAATATATGATAATGTGAGCTGTGGCTGCAATATGACTGAAATAATCTTGAAAGTGGTGTAAAACACCATTAAATCAATCAAATAAATTATGTCATCTGGCAAAGAGATAAATGTCTCATAGGGCAAATCTTGGAGTGCATGGGTGGTAATAAATTGTTTTTTACATCAGTGTTTTGGATGAATGGAGATAGATGCTGTACATCAAAGGGGAATGATAATTGTTTTAAGTCATTCAAGTAACAAAAAAGATTAAAAGAGCATTTGGGAGGCAGAAAAAAAGGGTAAAGTAAAGTACTAACATTTATATTAGAATAATTAAAATGTCTGACAAAGTAGCATTGGGCAAACCTCGAGTAATCCATCGATCAAATCTGTAAGCTGTATAACGTAGTATGATATGTATCTACATTCAGAGCTCCAGATAAGAGGGAGTGATAGCATTCTAAATCCATTATTTCTCTTCCTAACCCTATATTGTGGGTACTCATCAGAATCGTCTCATTGAGACGATTCTAATGAGTACCCATAACATAGGGTTTAGTTGAGAATGATTGATAATTTCAATTTTGAAATCAAAATCACTTCCTGTATCTGGAACTGATCTAAATGGTATTTTTCTTTGCTGAACATGTATTGTTTTACCGTTCTTTGTTATACTTCATTTAGAAAGCTTGTAAAAATGTGCCATCAGAATCTTTCTAGATACATTTCTGTTAAATAACAATCTGTACATTAATTTACACTTTTTAGCTCCACTGGCCGAAGGCCAGCTTGCTTATGTCATTGCCTGTTGTCTGTCATGCGTCCATCCGTCTGTCCTTCTGTGCGTCCGTCTGTCCGTCCGTGCGTTAACTTTTTCTTTAAACATCTCTGAAACTACCCATCCAATTTTGATGAAACTTCACAGAAATGATCCTGCCATGGTCCTCTTCAGAATTTCTTGAAAGAATTTAATTCCTTCAAAAACTCTGGTTGCCATGGCAACAAAACTGAAAAATTTTGGAAATCTTTGAAAATCTTCTTGTCTGAAACCGTAAGTCCTAGGGCTACCAAATTTGGCATGTAGCTTTATCTAGTGGACGTCTACCAAGTTTTTTCAAATTATAGCCCTTGGGTCAAAATTGGCCCCACCCCAGGGGGTCACAAGTTTTACATGGGCTTATTTAGGGAGAACTTTAAAACTCCTCTTCTACCTAGGCATAGGGCCTAGGGCTAGCAAATTTGGGATATTGTTTTATCTAGTGGACCTCTACCAAGAGTGTCTAAATTATAGCCCTGGGGTCAAAATTGGCCCCAGGGGTAACAAGTTTTACATGAGCTTATATAGGGAGAACTTTAAAATTCTTCTTCCACCTAGCCATAGGGCTTAGGGGTACCAAATTTGGCATGTAGCTTTATCTAGTGGACCTCTACCAAGGGTGTCCAACTTATAGCCCAGGGGTCAAATTTGGCCCTGCCCCGGGGGTTAACAAATTTTACATGGGCTTATATAGTGAAAACTTTCAAAATAGTTATAAGGGCTAGGGCCATCAAATTTTGCATGTAGCTTTATCGAGGGGGTCTCTACCAAGGGTGCCCAAATTATGGCCATGGGGTCAAATTTAGCCCCGTCACAGGCGGTCACAAGTTTTACAAGGGCTTACATAGGGAAACTTTAATAATCTACTTGTACATAGCCATAAGGCCTAGGGCTACCGAATTTTGCATGTAGCTTTATCTAATGGGCCTCTACCAAGAGGGCCCAAATTTTAAGTTTGGGGGTCAAGTTTGACCCCAACCCGGGGGTCACAAGTTTTACATTGGCTTTATAAACCTGTCTCATGGGTCACATATTTTACAGGACCTTTTATGGAGCAAACTTGTTTTACAGGGCTTTTTATTGGGCAAGATTAAAAATTTTCATGTCTATAACCACACATTCTAGTTTCATATTTTAGGTCTGGGGTCAAAATTGGCTCCATCCAGGGATTACAAGTTTAACATGGGCTTCAAAATATAGTCACTTCAATTTAAACATCAATCAAGGGAAATAACTCTTTTTATGAAAGATAAAGTTTGGTACTATTTACCTACCTTGATTATCAAACTGCATTGATACATAATTGGTGCCAGACATTAAGTCTTTTGATAGAAAATATTCTGTTTTCAAGTGTGATTATTTTGATGCTAATAGTTATGCTCACATGAGGTGAATAATAAATTCAGAGTTAGGTTTCTATCATTCAGCTTATTTTTCCAAGGATTTTACCGTTCATGCTAATAAATTAACCTGCTTGTACTGCCTGACAGTGTTCATTGTTTTTGAAGGCCCTCTTTTTCAGGGTCATGAACAATTGAATTTGTGTGGTAAAGGGTTAAAAAGCCAGTGGAGTAATACAGGGCCATCATGGCCCTCTTGTTTTTTGTAACTTGCTCATTACCTTGCTGTTCTTGCCATTGCTAATTGATTTACTTGGGGGCCACCATGCTAAAAAATCATGTGACTGTCAGTATTTCAAAATGGATATTCCCCTTGATACAGAATATCAAGGTTATAAGATACGAATTGGCCATGATATAAGTGACAAGGTAAATTATGATCAGTCCTGTGACAATGAATGTTGTGTGAGTTGTGCCCCTTTTTGCACATGTAAAAAATATAATAATAATGTAAAGGTAATCTTATAAAATATACCAGTATGTTCGTTTGCTGTGTGTGGCATTAGCATGACATTTAGTTAGGATATTAACTGGAGTTATGGCCCCTCTATACATTGTAAAGGTTTGTCCTCATAAGGCAAGGCTGGGAAGGCACTCCATGGTATCTTTGTCGATCTTTTTAGCTCCATTTGGTTTATTTTAATCCTTTATGTAACATTCTGCTTGGTGATGACTCTGATAAAGAAAGATTCTGAAAACATAGTGACAATGGAAGAAAATGCTGGTTACCAGAATTTTTGTCTTTTCTCCACAATGTTTTCCAGTCTTGCAATTGCAAATTTTGGTTTTTGAGTCACATGTCATGTGTATTCTGTAAATGCTATCAGTTTGGACAATGCTAAAATGCTGTTGTTTCATAAAGAGATAAACAGATAGAGACATTATAGGAACATCTGCATGGCAGGTGAGCTGATGACATGAAAATATGGTAACTTTTAACCCTTTACCACACAATCACGACTTTTAACCACCTTTAGGAAGAAGTCATTTAACCCATTACCACACAATCCCTACTTTTGACGCCCCTGAGAAAGAAGCCTTTTGAAAACACTGTGGGAAAAGGAGAAAATGCTGGTCACCAGCATTTTCTCCTTTTCCCACAGTGTTTTCTACCCTTCCCAGAACAAATTTCAATTTTCTAGTCACCTTTATTTTGTCGTCTGCAAATGATTTCAATTTGGACCAGTCTAAAATTTTCTCATGTGGTAAAGAGTTAACTCATTACCAAACGACAATATTTTAGACTCGTCCAAATTGAAAGCATTTGCAGGCGACAAAATAAAAGTGACTGAAAATTTGAAATTTGTTTTGTGAAGGGTAGAAAACATTGTGGGAAAAGGAGAAAATGCTGGTTACCAGCATTTTCTCCTTTTCCCAAAATGTTTTCTAAAGGCTTCTTTCTCAGGGGTGTCAAAAGTAGGGATTGTGTGGTAATGGGTTAAGAACATTGAGGGAAAAGGAGAAAATGCTGGTATTTTTTTCCCACATTCTGTGCAGTGTGATCTTAATCTATACTGTCCACAAAAGGTAATTAAGTCAAGTCAGCAGTCTAAGGGTTAAAACATGGGCCTGTCTCATGTTTCAAATATTATGCTGATAAAAATCACTGTGGCCTATATCTGCATAAGCTATGCTCTAAGATACTCCTTATTCAACCATTCTTAGGAACATTCTTAACCCATTACCAAACGACAATATTTCAGGCTGGTCCTAATTGAGAGTATTTGCAAATGACAAAATAAAAGTGACTGAAAATTTGAAATTTGTTTTGTGAAGGGTAGAAAACATTGTGGGAAAAGGAGAAAATGCTGGTAACCAGCATTTTCTCCTTTTCCCACAATGTTTTCTGAAGGCTTCTTTCTAAGGGGAGTCAAAAGTAGGGATTGTGTAGTAATGGGTTAATTGGTCAGAATTTCACCAGTGTGAAAGTAACAGAACTTCTGATTGGCTTAACTATAATTATGGTTTAGCCAATCAGAAGTTTTGTTGTTCCGTTACTTTTAGTGTCAGAAAATCTTGAAAAATAAGAACAAGAACGTTTTTAAGAATGGTTGGTGAAAATGGACCCAGGTCCCATCTTTACATTTATACCAGATGAAAAAATTTTAGACCTGTCCAAAACGAAATCTTTTGAGTGTGAATGCTTAAATGTCACTCCAACTCTGAAATTTGTCCTGTAGAAGTATCAGAACAGTGTGGAAAAAGGAGAAAAAGTACTTCTTTCAAAGCAAATTCCATCTTTTGAACAACAATTTGTTGTAAACTGCAAATGCCCTGAATTTGGAAAAGTAAAAAAAAATTGTGGTTTGGTGAAGAGTTAGCCCCCTTACCTCATAAAGCAAATTTGATGTAGAAGACTTTTGAAAACATCCATGGAAAAGTAGGGTAGTTGATACAAGTATCAGGTATGATACATCTGCAAACGTAGTGCAAAAAGAAGTATTATGCATGTTGAGAGTTGTTTCCCTTCATGTCTATCTTCCTTTCAATTGTTAATTTTTTGCAAAAAAAAAAAACACTCAAGTTCGCAGGTGTTCATCATTTAACACTTAAAGGAACACTTCTCCGTACTCTATAGTTGCCATTGCATCCATTGTAGATCAAGATCAGACTGCACAAATGCAGTCATATCTTGGATCTACACTGTCCACTGTACTGAAACACGGTATACTAAGTAAAGCATCATGGAAAATGCCTGTAAATTGGGTCTTACTTCCAGACTGTAAATTTTGGTTAGTTTCATTCGGTGTGCAAAAGGTTAAAACCAATCTGGGCTTTAAAACAGATATTTAACCCTTTACTATATAGTCATGAGTTTTAATAAACCTGAGGCTTTTAAAAACATGGTGGGAAACGGAGAAAATGCTGGTAACCAGCATTTTCTCCTTTTCCCGCCATGTTTTCTACCTTGGTCAAAGAAGTTGGGTTGATTGTAACACTTTTCATATTTATTTTCTACAGATGGTTATGATTTCGAACTGTTTGGAATTTGTTATTTGGTAAAGAGTTAGACAAAAATGATCTATAAAACAGATATTTAAATGCTTGAAATTAGTCTCCTTAAACTTTATAACATCGTCATCAAAGGAAAGTTATTGATTGAAAATTACTTCCAATTGCGTTCAAAATTATATACGGGGGTTATGATAAATTGATTATGGCTTGTTAGTCCCTTAGAAACGTAAAGTATGTGCTAATTGGAAAAATTAAAGTACTAGGGACATTTCTGCCTGGAAAAGCAGAAATACGCAAGTCATTTCGATAGTTTGTAACAGACATTTTTAGAATTTTGAGTACCTGTGACATTTTGCCCTTTTATAACGCTTTACAACTCAACCCAAACTTTTAACTCGTTGCTAAACGTAAATATCCGACCAGTCCAAATTCAAAGCATTAATTTTGCTGATGACAAAACTCTGTGACTCAAAAACTGAAATTCTTTTTGAGAAGGGTAGAAACATTGTTAGATAATTAGAAAATGCTGGTATTACCAGCATTTTCTCTTTTTCCCAGGATGTTTCAATAGTCGTCTTCCTCAGGGTCTTTAAAATTCAGCATTATGTTGTGAAGATTTAATGACCCTGAGAACGAATGCTTTTGAAAACATTGTTGGGAAAGGAGGAAGAATTGCTAGAAACCTATGTAGACAAAATTTTGGTATTTTTTCAAAAGTTAACTATTTACCCGATGAAAATTTTTTCGACTTGTCCAAATTAAAAGCAATTGCGGAATGATGACAATTATAAATGAAATTAAAAATAACAAAAAAGAATCACATTTATGTCTGGAAGGGTAGAAAACATTGTGGGAAAAGGAGAAATTGACATCTCAGAACATGTGTTCTACAGGGTTAACAGGTCCTGAAGTTTTATCTATATTAAAACTCATTTTACATTGCGGCTGGTTTTAATTAATTTGTTGCAGGAATTCCACTTCCCTGCACTTGTTTTCAAACTTAACCACACAATCCCTACTTTCTACAACCATAATAGAGAAGGCTTTTGAAAACATTGTGGGAAAAGGAGAAAATATTCGTATCCAGAATTATGTCCTTTTTCAACAATGTTTTCTACCCTATCATAGACAGAAATTGTAATTTTAGCAACATTTAAGTTGCTGTTTGCAAATGCTCCGAATTTGTACTAGCTTTGGACATTTTGTTGTTTGTTTTAACTCTTTAACTAACAACAAAATTATACCCTCGCAAAACAAATTTTTTCGAGGGTATACACATGGCCTATTTGTCCATGTGTCCATCTTTGTGCAAAATACTAGCAATTGCCTGTTTCTGTCAAAACGCTGGCAGGGGTATAAGTCACTTTTTAGTTTAAGACTAGTCCAAATTTAGAGCATTTGCAGATGACAAAATGATTGTGAAATTTGTTATGAGAAGGATAGAAAACAATTTTGGAAAAGCAGAAAATACCAGTTACCAGCATTTCCTCCTTTTTCCACAATTTTTTCAGAAGGCTTCTTTCTCAAGGCCATGAAAACCAGGGATTATTTTGTAAAGGGTTAAGGCTTAACTCTTTACCACACAAGAAAATTTTAGACTGCTCCAAATTGAAAGCATTTGCAGACGACAAAATAAAGGTGACTGAAAAATTGAAATTTGTTCTGGGAAGGGTAGAAAACACTGTGGGAAAAGGAGAAAATGCTGGTAACCAGCATTTTCTCCTTTTCCCACAGTGTTTTTCAAAAGGCTTCTCTCAGGGGCGTCATAAGTAGGGATTGTGTGGTAATGGGTTAATGGACTCACTTCAGGGTTTGGTCAAAATATATGCTAAAGGGTTAAAGTTACCTTGCCCTGTGACTGGAACTAATGCCTTTTATGATCTTTGTAGTTTCCTAATTTAGGCGCAAAAACTCACTGGTGCATCATGTTCACCTGTGTCTGTTAGTAGGCAATGACTGAGACGTTGCTAGCGGTATGGACGGCTCGCCTCGGAGTAAAATTATTGTTGTCATCAAAGTTTTAGCTCTTTGCTACACCGTCCGACTTTCAACAACCCTAAGAAAGAAGCCTACTTAAACATTGTGGGAAAAGGAGAAAATGTTGGTAAACAGCATTTTCTCCTTTCCCCACAATGTTTTCTTCCCTGCCCAAAACAAATTTAAAGTTTTCAGCCACTTTTGTTTTGTCGTCTGCAAATGCTTACAATTTGGACCAGTCTAAAATTTTGTCGTTTATTAAAGAGTTAAGCCCTTTTTCATGTAAAAATATTGGTGAGTGGTCTACAGTTCAAAGCATTTGCAGACAAGAATTTAAATGCAGTTTAAATGATGGAATTTTTTACCAGCATTTTCTCCTTTTCCACTTTGTTTTCAAAAAGCCTCCTTTGTTAACCCTTTCCCAAACAACAATTTTTTGGACTAGACCAAATTGAAAGCATTTGCAGACGACAATTCAACTCTTGCTGAAAAGATGATTTCTGTCTATGATAGGGTAGAAAACATTGTGGGAAAAGGAGAAAATGCTGGTTACCAGCATTTTCTCCTTTTCCAACAATGTTTTCAAAAGGATACTATTCCAGACCCGTAAAAACCAGGGATTGTTTGGGAAAGGGTTAAGGTAGTTAAAGCTTGAGGTTTGGGGTAAAGACTTCAGCCTTTAGGGCACAAGCTTGAATTTTAACAGCACTGATAAAGAAGGTTTTTGAAAACATTTTGGGAAAAAGAGAAAACGCTGGTAGTTGGCATTTAGATTGGGCTGTGAAAAATATGCAGCCTCACCTTAATCTACATTGGCTTCTATTGCAACTTAAGTCATGAAAGGTGCTTTGACTTTTCACTATACAACAAAATCTTAGCCTTGTTCAATTTGAAAGCATTTTGCAGATGACAGTTTCAATTTTGCTCATATGGTGCAAGTTTTCGTCGGTATGGTAAAAAAATTGTGAGGAAAGGGAAAGGAGAAAATGCTGGTAACCAGCATTTTGTCCTTTTCCCACATTGTTTTCTACCCTCCTGAAAACTGTGAAATCTCAATTTTAAAGTTATGTTTATTTTGTTGTCTGCTTTCAATTTGGACCAGTCTAAAATTTTGTTGTCTGGTAAAGAGTTGATGATGGGATTTTGTGGTAAAGATTTCAGAGTGAATATTGGGGAGTATGATATAGGGAAACCTAATTATGTCTCTTGACCACTAATTTACATGTAAGATTGCATGATTGATGTATGCAATCTTGTCCCAGGACATCAAATATTCATGTGCATATTCTGCACTGGGAGACCAGTGGTCATTGTGTAACATGTGTCTAGTTGATGGATTTGTCCTTGAACCCATAGCATATGTCATCTTACGAACTGGTTAACCAGTGCATTCTCTATTTTCCCTACCACCCAATTATCACTGTTTGGTCAATTTCTAGATCAACTAAAAGACAAATGTTTTCAGGAAAGACAAATCTAAAAGTTTGTTGGTGTCTTCCCAGTTCGCCCAATTCCATTTCGCCCATTCCCATTTCGCCAAACTTTTCTTCCCATTTCGCCCTTTGCCGTCTTGTCCCCTACCCATTTTGCCCCATTGCCACCTCACCCAATCATCTTTTCGCTCAATTACCGTTTCGCTCTTTTGCCAATTCACAGCTGCCGAAACGCCCGATGCCATTTCACCCCTTCACCACTTCGCCACAATGCCATTTTGCCTAGTTATGAGCTCCTCATTGATGTAATGGGCATACTTCAATGAACTTAGAGAACTTTTCACTAAATTGGGCCCAGATATCAGAAAAATGGCGTTTAAGCGAAATGGGAAGGGGCCTTGTGGGAAAAGGGCGAAATGGGAAAGTTGGGCGAGATGGCTTCTGGGCAAAATGAAAAGTGAGCGAAAATGAATTTTGAAAAAAACAGAAAAGAGCAGGACAGATATTTGGCAAAATGGGAAAAGAGTGAAGTTGGAAAGGCCGAAAAAAGAATGGGCAAAACGGGAAAAATTCTGGAGAAATGGGAATGGGCGAAATGGGATTAGGCGAACTGGGAATAAACCAAGTTTGTTTCTTTTGTCATACTCCAGCAAGATTTCTGGTTAAGTCTTTATAATCCCAAATTTTAACAACTCTGAGGAAAAAACATTTTGAAAACATCAAAAGTCAGGATTGTGTGGTAGAGTTGAGCATGATGTCCACCTAATTTAAGTCAAGATTTTTTTTCACAATGAAAGAGTTTGAAGACTTGAAACATAGCTGGGGAATCCACGAGAAAGAGGCTTGATAAAATTCACCAATTGGACCCTAAGCATGATTCTCTGACCTTTGTGGACAGTGTAGATCAAGATTAATCAGACTGCACAGAACATGCAGTCTGATCGCTGATCTACACTGGCCAGTGAGAAATATTATTCCAAGAAACATACTTTTTGTAATTTCTGAATATCTGGAATTTTACGATTGAATTGAAAATTTTATTTTAGGTATTTAGCAGGAGGGTTAAGGGTTAAATAATTCAACAGAGAGCATTAAATAAAACATTGTGCTTCCACATTCAAAATGTAACGTGACAGATTGATAGATTCAAGACTGCACACATAGCCAGACAAGTAATTACGAGTAATTTTTTAATAATAAATGAATGCGATGCAATTATTGTTGGGATGCAGCAAGCAATATTGTGAGGTAGATGTAAATTTCATGATGCAATTTGTTGTTGCAGCCTAATACGTTTTATCATCAATCTGTTTAGTCCTTCACCACACTGTTCCCAGATTTACCTCGCAATCCCATGACCTTAACCCTTTACGACTCAGCAAATCGGCAAAATTTTAAACCTATCTACTTTAAAAAGCATTTGCAGATGACAATTTCAACTTAGCTCAAATGGCGCAATGTTTCTTTGATAGGGTAGAAAACTTTGTGGGAAAAGGAGAAAATGCTGGTTACCAGCATTTTCTTCTTTTCCCACAATGTTTTCAGAAGGCTTCTTCAAAAGGGTCGTTAAATGTCATCATTGTGAGGTAAAGGGTTAGCCCATTAACCTATTACCAAACGACAAAATTTTACGTTTGTCAAAATTGAATGGAATTGCAGACGACAAAATAAAAGTGACTGAAATTTTGAAATTTGTTTTGTGAAGGGTAGAAAATTTGTAACAGCATTTTCTCCTTTTCCCACAATGTTTTCTAAAGGCTTCTTTCTCAGGGGCGTCAAAAGTAGGGATTGTGTGGTAATGGGTTAACTCATTACAGGACAACTGAATTTTAGCCTTGTCCAAATTTAACTCTTTACAAAACAACAAAATTGTAGATTTGTCCAAATTGTAAGCATTTGCAGACGACAAAATAAATGTGGCTCAAAAATTGAAATTTGTGTTGGGAAGGGTCCTTAGGGTTGTTAAAAATCGGGATTGTGTAGTAAAGGGTTAAAGCATTTGCATAATTATGATAATTTCAATGTAACTCTTTATGAGAAGACAAAATTTTTAGACAGGTCACATTTTGAAGTATTTCAAAATTAGCACAAAGGAAATGTTGGGATTTGTCTGTGAAAGATAAGAAAACATTGTGGGAAATGAAGAAAATGCTGGTTACCAGCATTTTCTCCTTTTTCCAGAATAATTTTGAGAAACCTTCTTTGCAAGGGTCGTTAAAAGTCAGGATTGTGTGGTAAAGGGTTAAGACAAATTTCATTTTATCCTGCTTCATGGACAATTCTTAAGATTTTATCATCTGACATACCTTTTGCCATAGAATCTTTATTTTTAATGAGCCTGCAGATGGAGGTTTTTGTAAACAATGTCTTATAAGGAGAAAATGCCAGTCAATGGGCATTTTCTCCTTTTATCACAATGTTTTCATACCCAGTGAAAGACAAATCCTCCCTTTCTAGTGGTGTCTTGTTGTTGTTTGGAAATGTTTTCAATTTTGACCAGTCTACCTTTTTATTATCTGGCAAGAAGTTAACCCTTTACCCAACAATTCCTGGTTTTCACGACTTTAAGGAAGAAGCCATTTGAAAACATCATGGAAAAAGGAGAAAATGCTGGTCGCCAGCATTTTCTCCTTTTCCTACAATGTTTTTTACCCTTCCCAAATCAATATCAATTTGATAGTTACACTTATTTTTTTCGTCTGCAAATGCTTTCAATTTGGACTGTTATAGAATTTTCCCGTGTGGTAAAGAGTTCAGAGTTGAAGGAGTGTTCATATTAATATTATCCTTATTTTCCTACGCTCACATTATAGCCTTAGTTTTATGAATTCAATCAATAGTAACAAAACACACTTGGGTTTTTTTTTCAACTTATTGTATTGAGTAATTTTACGAAACATAAGTGTTAGCCGAGTCCTAAAAATAAAAATGTAAATAATGGTAAAAGCACTCAATAGGCGGAGCTTAATTAATGAAACGGCTTCAAGGCGTACATTGATTGGTTGATGGATTGGTAGTGCACCGAGTCAACTTTAGACTCTACACCAGGGTTTATAGCTGAATAATACAGGCTTGAGTGCTAAGTATGTATGAATATTATTATTTTCACCTACGACTGACAAATCTATGGATTTCGATCTAGTGTATAATGTAGCCTCATTTTGACTGGATTCTCCTTACTCAGTTCACGGAGTCCAATAAACACACTACTTGTACAATCAGTTACAGAAATGACAGTATAGAGATAGTGTGGTTTATGTGATAAGTTCATTAACTTTGTGATTAACTTAACATCGATATCATTGTTACCAACTTCCTTATTTCTTATATTTATTGTTTGGATATTTACTGTGTTAGACATACTTTGTATGGATTTATATTTTCAAGATGTGTTATACAGGTTTCAATTCTCACTGTTATTTAGATCTACTTGGATAAATTATTTCCTGGTAATAATAAAACTTACAGACTGCGAGTTTGTGACAGTTGTGAAAAAAAAGATTTTTGTGTGAAGTACTGAGCAGAGTGTAGAGGTATATAAGTAAGTCAGCATGATGTTTTCTGATTTTGGTGGTCGCCCTGGACCACCCCCTCAATGGAGCCAACCTCACCCCCATCACCAGATGTATCCCCCACCCCACCATCACCCTCAGGGACCACCCCCACACATGTCGATGGGAGCCCCGGGCTTTGCTAATCGGCCAAGAGTAGACCCAACAAGTGATGTATTTACATGTCTGTTTGGAGACTTGTTTGTGAAATGGTAAGTTACATAATGCAGTTGAAGATAAGGCAGAGAGATATGAGATCTATAGATAAAAGATATTTTGCAAGTTCTTAGCTGAAATCCATATTGTTAGTATAGAACAGTATTGTCAGTACTGAATTTTGTATTCTGACAGGAAGAAAACATTATGGGAAAAGGAGAAAATGGTTGTTACCAACATGTTCTGCTGTTCCCACAATTTTTTCAAACGCTTTCCTTCTTAGGGTTGTTAAAACTTAGTACTGTTTGGTAACAGGTTGACACAATCTTCATACAGAGCTCCAGTCTAAGCAGGAGTAATTTTGATTTTAAGATTGAAAATATTAATCATTCTCCACTGAACTGTATGTTCAGTGGGTACGCATTACAATTGTATTATCGAGACAATTCTAATGATTACCCACACATAGGGATTCAAAGAGAAATTATGGATTTAGAAAACCAGGATTTTATTCTTTTTATCACAATGTTTTTCTATTCTGTAGACGGCAGGTTTAATCATATGAGCTATTATAATTTGAACTTGTCTCAGAATGCTCTCATCTTTGTGGAGTCTACAATTTTTGTGTGCCGTTAAATTAGTAACATCAGTATTTCAACTGTCCAATGTTAGAACGGTCAAAACTGAAAGTATTTGTAGACAAAATAAGTGCTGCCCAGAAACTGGAATTTAGAAATGGGTGAAAATATTGTTGGAAAAGGATGAAATGCTGGTTACCAGCATTTTCTTCTTTTCTGCACATGTTTTCAAAACCTTTTCTAATTTCATGGGATTGTTTACCCTTTCCCAAATGATAAATTTTATACTGTCCCAAACTAAGAGTTTTTACATCTGACAATTTTGAATTTGATGAGAAAGGCAGAAATTTTCCAATAGGCTAGAAAACACTGTGGGAAAAGAAGAAATTGCTCGTCATGGGCCCTTTTTCCACAGTGTTTTTAAAGACTTGTACTGCAGACATGTAAAAACCAGGGCTTGTTTGGGAAAGAGTTAATTAAAGGTTTTGTTTGTGTGATATTGAAGAGTTGAAACTGCTTTGGAAGAATATCCTCCAGTAGTAGAGAATGTTCCAAAGAAATTCCAGGAAAGGATGGATAGGTACAGTGGCTGCTGCGATATAACTGAAGCAATGTTAAAAATGGCGTCAGACACTGTACAATCAGTCAATTAACCCATTACCCCACTATGCCTACTTTTGAGACCCTGAGAAAGAAGCCTTGGTAATCAGCATTCTCGCCGTTTCCCACAATGTTTTCTACTGTTCAAATAAACAGATTTCATTTTTTAATCACATTAATTTTGTTGTCTGCAAATGATTTCAATTTGGACGAGACTTAACTAAAACTTTGTTGTTTGGTAAAGATTTAATTCCTTACCAGATGACAAAATTCTAGACTGGTCCAAGTTGAAAGTAATTGCAGACGACAAATTAAATACTACTGAAACAATGATTTCTGTCTTTGATAGGGCAGAAAAAGTTGTGGGAAAAGGAGAAAATGCTGGTTACCAGCATTTTCTCCTTTTCCCACAATCTTTTCAGAAAGCTTCTTTCTCAGGTTCTTAAAAAGTTGGGATTGCGTGGTAATGGACTTGCAGCAAAGTTCAGACTGGACTTTCTGAGCTGCTGAGTTTGATTTTGATCAGCCCTGTCCACATTAACCCATTACCACACAATCCCTACTTCTGACAACCCTGAGAAAGAAGCCCGTAGAAAACATTGTGGGAAAAGGAGAAAATGCTGGTAACCAGCATTTTCTCCTTTCCCACAATGTTTTCTACCCTTCACAAAACAATTTTCAAAATTTAAGTCACTTTTACTTTGTTGTCTGCAAATGCTTTCAATTGGGACAAGTCTAAAATATTGTTGTTTGGTAATGAGTTAAAAGCTACTTCTAGAATCTATGACAAGGACAGACGCAAAGGCTATGCTATTAAATTTCGAAACCATAATGCCAAGGCATAAAATGGTAATATCGCTTTTAATCTTTCTTGATTTATCACGTGGCTTTCTTCAAACTATTGCAGCTTAAAGTTTAATGAAAGGAAACAGAGGTAATAATTAAAATGATTAATCTGTATGTGATATTTCAATACAAGGAAGTTTTGAGCACGGTTTGACATTCGAAGACATGTCCAACACATAACAGTTATATCACAACTGCGTATATATCTGGATGTGATTGTCCTTTTCGCTGTTTATAACCCTTTGCCACACAATGCAAACCTGAAGGAGAGGCCTTTTGAAAAAATCGCGGGAAAAGGAAAAAAATGTTGGTAACCATCATTTTCTCCTTTTCCTACTATCTTTTCTATCCTATCAGACAAAAATCACATCAATTGAGCCACATTGAAATTATCGTCTGCAAATACTCTCAATTTAGAAACGTGTGATGAAGGAATAAGAAGACAAAATTTTGGACTAGACCGAATTAACTCTTTACCAGACAACAAAATTTTTGACTGGTCCAAATTCAAAGCATTTGCAGATGACAAAGACAAAATTTATGTGACTTATAAATTGAAAATTGTTCTAGGAAGGCTGGAAAACATTGTGGGAAAAGAAGAAAATGCTGGTAACCAGCATTTTCTTCTTTTCCCACAATGTTTTCAAAAGGTTTCTTGCACAGGCTCGTGAAAATCAGGGATTGTTTGGTAAAAGGTTAAAAGCATTCTGTAGGTTACAAATACAGCTTGGACGATGATTTCTGTTTTTTATGGAGTAGAAAAACTTGATGGAAAAGGAAAAAATGCTGGTTAGTAGCATTTTCTTCCATACCTACAATGTTTTCAATAATCTCCTTTCTGATGCTGCATAACTGAAACAACAATACCTTCAACAGGTCCAATTTCAAAGGACTTTCAGACAACAAAGTTTCCATGGTGCATATGATTGGGTCTGTATCAGATAGCCTAGAAAATATTTGTGGGAAAAGGAGAAAATGGTGGTTACCATGAGCAGTCTTAAAAATATTGTGGGAAAAGGAGAAAATGCTAGTTATCAGTAGTCTTAAAAACATTGTGGGAAAAGGAGAAAATGCTGGTGACCAGCATTTTCTCCTTTTCCAACAATGTTTTTAAAACCCTCAGTAATCTTTCATAGGGTCGATAAAACTTGGGATTGTTTAGAAAAGGGTTAAAAGATGGTTTTATTTATGGTTAAGTGATTAGGCACGAATATGACTTTTACCACCCTGTTTTTAATAGGGTTTTGATACCATTTAGGAAAAGGTTAATTTATACAAACAATGATAGTTGAGAATATTTTTGTCATTGCTCATCAATTTCTTCATCTTACATTTTACCATTATTTGCCATGATTTCTAAAAATAGAATGTTTAGTAATTAGTTAGACAGGAAAAACCCACAAGAAGCCACAGTATGGGTGGGTGTAATGGTGAAATAATGAAAATGTTGAAGTCTGGCTCATCAGCAGCTGCCCTGATGTGTTTGAAATAATTGATGAATCTGTAGACTTAAACTTTCTATCGGAAGGCTAAATTTCTGTCAGAAGGCTAAATTTTAGACATGGTGGCATGGTCGGTATTTACCAACTGTTCTAAGACCTTCTCTGACTCTTATTCTTGAAGATTTTCTAGATTTGAAAGTAGCAAAACTTCCGATTGGATAAACCGAATGGTTTAGCCAATCAGAAGTTGTGTTACTTTCCAATATACAAAATCTTAAAGAATAGAGACAGAAGGATCTTAAGAATGGTTGGTGAAAGAAAGCAATACCAGAGTTGTTGATAAGTATTTTGACCCTTAACCACATAGCTGCAAATTGTAATGACCCTGTGAAGGAGGATGTTTGAAAATAGTATGGGAAAAGGAGAAAATGCAACATTTTGTCCTTTACCGACTATTAACAAACAAATTCCATCATTAATCACATTTAATTTGTTGCCTGCAAATGCTTTTAATCATTGAATGAAATATTTTGTCATTTAAAAAGGGTCGATGAAACCTTTAATGAAGAAACCAAAAGTTTTAACAAACCTTAAGTACAAAGTTTTTAGAAAAAATATTGCAGGAAAAGGAGAAAATACTGATGACAGTCAAAACAAAAATTATGAACAATAGAATAAAGGCTTTTTACATGTTTGCATGTCAAAACATTGTGGCATGTTTGAAAAAAAAAAAGACTTGATGAGCAGCAGACTTGTTGATTCCCATCCTTTTAATGACCCTAAAGATTTAGCATGTTGTAGAAAACATTCTGGTAAAAGGACAAAATGCTGACAACCTCAGCACTTTCTCCTTATTCCCTTTGTACACCCCCCCCCCCCCCTTTCTATTTTTGCAAAGCATCAAAATTCCATCACCTGAATGATATCTGAAATGTCATCTGTAAATGCCATCAATTTGATCCAGCCTAATTTTGTAATTGTCTGGTACAGAGTAAATTTAAGAGACAGTGACATCTTAAAAGCTATGGATGGACATGTAAATACAGTTTATGATATTTTGTTGAGTTTTTACATTAACACTTTATCAAACAATCTAAAACTTAACCTTTCACTGAAGTCCTTACCAAACACCAAAAATTTAGACTTGTCCAAATTCAAAGCACTAATGCAGACAACAAAACGAATGTGATTGAATGTGAATGTGATGGAAGAATTGAAATTTATTTTTGGAGGGGTAGAAAAAACATTGTGGGAAAATGATAAAATGCTGATTACCAGCATTTTCGCCTTTTCCCACAACATTTTCAAAAAGGCTTCTATCTCATAATAAAAACCAGGGATTGTTTGGTAAAGGATTAACTCATTACCACACATTTTATCCCTACTTTTGACGACCCTGAGAAAAAAAACCTTTAGAAAACATGGTGGGAAAAGGAGAAAATGCTGGTAACAAGCATTTTCTCTTTTTCCCACAATGTTTTCTACCTTTCATAAATCGTATGTCAAATTTTCTGTTACTTTTATTTTGTCGTCTGCAAATGCTTTTGATTTTGGACAAGTATAAAATACTGTTGTATGGTAATGAGTTAAATGATCCTGATGAAGAAGTCTTCACAAATACTGTTGGAAAAGAGATGAAAATGCTGGAAACCAATATTTTCTTGTTTTTCCACACTATATTTAACACTTATTACTTATTATTTAGGCAGTATGTTATCTGTTTCTTTCTGTAAGCTGTGTCAATTTGATGTGTTAAATTTTGTTGTTTGGTAACAAGTTAAATTTGACTTAAAGGTTAATTGATATTTATATCTACCTTTCTTTTCTGTGATGAAAAGAAATTCCAGCAGTCTGATATAACATTATGACATATTTTGACATTTTGATGATAAGATCCCAAGGATAACTTCTAGTTAAGAATAGAAGTCTTATTTATAAAAACAATTAAAGGGATGTAGACAAGCCAGAATTACAAACGTGATATTTCATATTTTGCTATGATGTTGAAAATAACTGTGTTGTGTGTGAGCGATACTGGGAACACATATTAATGCAAAAGTAGACTGTCTGGATGGCATAAATTCAGATCGAACTGCACAGGACGTGTCAATGGAACTGGTTCAGCATCATCTGCTTATAAATCTAGTTTATAAGTTAATAAGCTTTAAATCTTTACCAAACAACAAATTTAAAGACTGGTCCAAAACGAAAGCATTTGCAGACGAAAAAAGTGACTGAAAATTTGGAATTTGTTTTGTGAAGGGTAGAAAACATTGTGGGAAAAGGAGAAAATGCTGGTTACCAGCATTTTCTCCTTTTCCCACAATGTTTTCAAAAGGCCTCTTTCATAGGGTCATTAAAACTCGTCATTATTTGGTAAAGGGTTAAGACAAATGTCTCCAGTTGATATTTTCAATTGTTTTTATGAGGCTTTAGCTGTAGAGAAAGCCGCAGAATTTAAGATCCCGAGCCTAGTACTGGTAAAATCCTGGAAATACATGAATATGGAAGCCAATGCAGTGACAAAATATTGCAAGCAGCCTTGAAACACCAGTCATTTTTGATGAGTCTAAAAAGCAAGGAATTTGCTCCTTTTCCAACAATATTTTTGGAACCTGCCTGTATACTGCAAGATTAGAAGAATACTTAATCCTTTACCACACAATCCAGTAACTTTTGACGACCCTGAGAAAGAAGCCTTTAGAAAGCATGGTGGGAAAAAGGAGAAAATGCTGGTAACCCACAATGTTTTCTACCCTTCAGGAAGCAAATTTCAAATTTTCAGTTACTTATATTCTGTTGTCTAGAAATGCTTTCAATCTGGACCAGTCTAAAATTTGTCATTTGGTAATGGGTTAAATGTGCAGAAAATGGGTTGAATGTTTCCTTTTGATTATCAACTTTTGAAACAAAAAAAAAGTCGAGGTATTAATGTTACGTATTAATTAACATATCTAAGTTTTTTGTTACTCAACTTGACATTTGATGCAATTAAAATGTTTCAATTTGACTTTAAATATTGTACAAGGAAGCGTTTGTCAGATTTTGCTCGTCACACACCAAATGGATTGAGACTGGGCTTGTTTAAATCACAATAATAATTACAAATGGTCTAGTAGGTTTTTTTTTTACCCACAAACACTGTGATGATACATGGAGGTTGTAGATTAACAAGTACGAATAAAACACTTCTGTGGTACATGTTACATCAAGCCCAGATAACATGCCCTGTTACCCCTTCACCAAACAATCCTGCCTTTTAAAAACATGTGGGAAAAGGAGAAAATTATGGTAACCAGCATTTTCTCCTTTTCTCCAGCATTTTCTTTTTTTCCCAACAATGTTTTCTACCTTGCTGGAAACAAATTTCAATGTTTGAGTTGCACTTATTTTGTCATCTTTAGGTGCCTTTGTCCTATATAGATAGACTTCAAACCAAGGCTAGCTCTTGAAACTTACAAGGGGAAGTAACTCTTGCTAATATTTTACAGTTATGTCCCTTTTCCAACAAGTTATTTCTTCGCTTTAGTATAAAGTTTGGCTTCAGCTAAGAACCGATGTTAAATTGTAGCAATTTAGATGTTCACCATACACAAACATTTTAAAAGAGGAGGACTGGTGTAAGAGAGACAATACTCTCTGGAAATTAAATACATAATAATTATGTGTATTTTTACAGTATGAAAACAGGTTTTTGACGATCTGCACTTGTCTTTTGGAATCCTCAATATTGAGAAAGGTATTCCAAGTAGGAACTGGGCAATGGTGTCATGTGACAGCATATTTTGTAGGACATTTATAATCCAAATAAAGGTCATCTAGGACAGTGCAAACTAGATATTTTACAGACTGTCATAAAATTGTCTGATTGACCATTAACATTTTGCCTGAGGTCACTAACTGTCTCACATATTGCAAGGGTGCACATAATATCTGAAATAATGGTAGGCAAGTTTTGGTGTACTGTGTGCAGGTCAAACAAACCTTTTGGTGTATGTAGAAGTTTTAAACTTGCTACTCTTTGAAAAGAAATTGAACCTTTCCCACACAGTGACAAGTTTTGACGCCTCAAGGAAAGAAGCCTTTTGAAAAAATTGTGGGAAAAGGAGAAAATGCTGGTAACCAGCATTTTCTCCTTCTCCCACATTAATTTCTATGCTATCTAAGAACAAATGCAGCATTTTATCCAGATTGAAATTGTCGTCTGCAACTGTTTTCAATTTGAACAAGGCTAGAATCTTGTCGTCTAATAAAGGGTTAAAACTCTTTACCTCACAATCCAGACTTTTTAGGACCCTGAAAAAGAAAGCTCAAGGAAACATTGTGGAAAAGGAGAAAATGCTGGGAACCAGCATTTTCTCCCTTTCCCACAATGTTTTTACCTTTCCAAAATGAAATTTAAATGATTATTGGAGGCACATTTATTATGTCGTGTGCAAATCCTATCAATTTAGACTAGTCCAAAATTTTGTCATTTGGTGGAGAGTTAATTCATCATGCCTTCAAACAAACTTGCTGCAGACAATTTACAAAAAATCCATGTAAAATAAGTACATTTTTGAAAACATCACTGATTCAGGCAAAAACATTTATTACAAAATAATGAGGAGGAAATTTGCCACAGATTGTCATTACTGAATATGTTTTGCTGCTGTATGGTATTTTGCTAATACTTTGGCTGCTAGTCACTGCTCACTGACCTTTTTGAATTGTGTAGATCAAGATCAGACTGCACATTCTGTGCAGTCTGATCTTTGATCTACACTCATATAGGGACATTGTTGTTCCCCTACTTCTGAAATAGCAAAAATCTCGGTTTTTACTGTCGGCTCAAAAGGGTATTACACTTATCCAGATGTAAAAATTTTAACACTTTAGAAAAAAAAAAACATCCGGTCTTTTAACAACACTGAAGAAGAAGGCTTGTATTATTTTTTTTTGTACACGGCATTTTCTCCTTTTGCCACATTGTTTTTCTGCCTTTCTTGAGACAAAATGCATGCTTTCACACGTTCAGTATTCCCCCACCCCACCAGTAAGACTTTGTTGTCTGGGGGTTGAATAGACTGTAATGATGTGTGGATAAAATTTTTACATGTTTTTTGAAAGCTATTCAGTTTGGATATAGATCAGCCAACACTTGTTACCTTTCCTATTTTTTCCTCATTGATGTCTGTTTTTTTTTTAAATGTACCAAATGACAAATTTTTGGACTGGACCAAACTCAAAGCTTCTGCACACAACAAATTAAATCTTGTTAATATGATGCCTATCTGACTTTAGTAGAGTAGAAAATATTGTGAGAAAAGGAGAAAATGCTGGTAACCAGCATTCTCTCCTTTTTGCGAAATGTTTTCTATAGGCTTCTTCTTCAGGGTCGTTAAAAGTCGGGATTTTGTGGCAAAGAGTTAGAGCGAATTTGATGATCATTTTCTGCAAATGGTGTTCATTGTGGAAGATGGTACAATTTTATTGTCTTAAAAAGAGTTCAATTGATAGAGAAATTGGGAGACCAAACAATTCTGTACGGCTTATGATGAGACTGTTGCTGGATATGATATTAGAAAATTGCATTGTTTTTCTTTGGTTTGAACATAAATTATCAAAAACATTTCATGCATACTCGCATCTTTTATCATTTCGACATCACTAATTTGTTACAATCTTAAATGGACACCTGCAATAAGCAAGGTAACAATACATGTTGATAATCAGAGAAATATCTAACTTGAAGATCTTGCTCTGTCTGAGGCTTGGGGGCATTTTGTTGTGGTTACTGACTAAAATAACCTTTACAAAAGGACCAGTAACACAAAGGTAAAAGATGTCATCAGAACATCATTTTCGTAAAAGATTTTTCAGTTGTTTCATTGTAGAATGAAAGCTGGAATAGCATGGCTAGAGCTCCAGATAAGAGGGAGTGATTGTCTTCTAAATCCATTATTTCTCTTTCAAACCCTATGTTGTGGGTACTCATTAGAATCGTCTCATTGAGACGATTCTAATGAGTACCCACAACATAGGGTTTGGTGCAAAAAAGTTAAGTATATTTCTAATTTTAAAGCAGGGTTTTCATTCAACTTTCTGTTGAAGGGGTCACAATGACCCCTTCATATGAATTAAAGAAGATAGAGTAATAACTTCTGGGGGTCATTTAGAAAAATTTGGGGGTCAAAATCCTCAGAATTCAAAGAAACAAGGGGGTCATGGAAAACCCTGTTAAAGTCAAAATCACTTCCTCTATCTGGAGCTCTGGCATGCTCTTTGGAAAGAGAGTTAAATGCATCTGCAGAAAGTTGACCCATGTCAGCCTGTCCAGTTTGTACAGGCTGAAATTGTGGAAAACATTGAAAAAGGGGACAATACTGGTAGCATTAAGCCTCCTTTTGCCAAAGGTTTGTTTAAATACTCTTAGTCCAAAGACACAGCAGACAAAATGGGGCTATATAGTAATAGGACCAAGAGTATTTAAGTCAAGCTCTGGCATAGAGATCAGCTTAACTCTTTACTACACAATCCGACTTTAAACGACCCTTAGAGAAGCCTTTTGAAAACATTGTCCTGGCAGTGTTTTCTAACCTTTCTAAATCAAATTTCGATTTTTGATTCACATGATATTATTTTGTCGTCTGTAACTGTTTTCAGTTTGGACTAGTCCAAAATTTTGTCATTTGGTAACAAGTTTAAAGCATTTCCATCATCCATTATTACCAAGAAAGTAATCACATAATTAAGGATCCATATGATGTGAAAGTCTAATGAATGGTTGAATCAGCAGAAGAAGAAAGTCCCTGGACACACAGAAAAATTGACCTGAATAGAGAAGTTTCAGCTTGGGTCAGCCTGTAATTATGTGCAGGCTGACCTGGGTGAATACTTTTCGCAGATGTATTAAGCCCCCTTTTCACAGAGCATGACTCATTTCTGTTCATAAATATATCTTCAGCTACTATGAAATCTATTCCATGATTTATGTAAAAGCAATTTTTTGGGACATTCATGCCTCGGATTTCAAAAGGAGTGATCACAGGGAGCTTTAATAAATCATTGCTATTGACTGCCTAACAGCTTATCATAAAGACATAATGTCATAATCTGATAGGGCGGTGGGTGAAAGAAAAAATAATTTTGATTTATTTTTAATGACATTCAAGTTATTAATATCATATAAACCTCCCAGAACAAGTTTTTAGAATCCATCCTTATAAACTGTGGATGATTATCTGTATACCAAACGATGAAACTTAGAGTGGCTCTGTACCAACCAACAAAATTGTTGACTGGTTCAAATTGAAAAGACAAAATAGAGGTGGTCATAATGACAAAATTTGTCATGGATAGATCAGAAAACATTGTAGGAAAAAGAGAAAATTCTTTTTCTCCCTTTCTAACATTGTTTTCAAAATGCCTTCTCCTTCGGGGTGGTTAAAAGTCGGGAATGTGTGGTAGATTTAAGATGTACAATAATTATGCTTACCCATAAAAATACCTTGAAAAATATATGGTTCATCAAATGTTTGTTTTATTTCTTTTCTGCAACTTTCTTTTCTATATGAAAGAATGTTATTAAAATTTTATTTGATTCAAATATGCTCATTTTACAGTCCGACTGAGAAACAAGTTCTTATAACTTTCTCTAATCTCTCTTGATTCTGCCTCCTGGAAATACACAAGTACTTTTGCCGAATGTGTTGGCCAGTGAAAAATCCTGAAGTTGACATATCCGTCGCCCTTATCAAACTTTGGGGACCTTATTGTGTACGAGGCTGACCTTCTACCTCGCAACTTACGAACACAACGTTCAGGGGTTTAACCTTCATTTAGGTTGTTAATCCTATTTAACTTTATTCTGATTCAGTCAAATTGTTTTGCATTTGTTTTTGGAGGTTACAGTGATTACATAATGTGACAAATTTGAAGTAAAAATTTGAAAACAAACTTGTATGACGAGAAACAATAGGAAACATTGTGGCCTATGGGGAATTGTTGTTAATAGCTACTCATTTGATTAAAGCAGCTTCCCGGCTTTGCTGCAATGCTTTAAAAAAGTTTCAGCTTCAAGACCAAAGAGTCATCCCATCCTAGGTTAAGATTCAATCCCTTTCCCACAATACCAAGTTTTAACAGCCATGAAAATGAAGCCTTTCGAAAACATTGTGGGAAAAGGAGAAAATGCTGGGAACCAGCATTTTCTCCTTTTCCCACAGTGTTTTCTAGCCTTTCAGACACCAAGTTCCGGTTTTTTCAACCACATTTATATTGTCGTCAGCAAATCCTTTCAATTTGGACAAGTCTGAAATTTTTGGCATGTGGTGAATAGTTTATGTTTATCTTCAAGAGGTCGGGAGTCAGAAATATTGAAGGAAGGGTTGCTGTTAAAAGGGGCCAAGCAAGCATAAAATAAGTTTTGTATAGACCTATTCAAAGTTTCATATAGCTTTTCATAGAGCAGATTTTTGCCTATCCCTTCTATGTTTTGGACCATGCTCTGTGAAAAGGGGGTTAAATGCAATTTTTCTGTGATGTATTTAACGAAACTAGTAATTACATAATTCAATTGGACCTGTACAATCCATTTTTTCCTCGAAGAGACAATTCTAATAAGTTACCCATAACATAGGGTTAACTCATTACCACCCAACAAAATTTTAGACTGGTTCAAATTGAAAGCATTTGCAGACGACAAAATAAAAGTGACTGAAAAATTAAAATTTGTTTTGTAGAGGGTAGAAAACATTGTGGAAAAAGGAGAAAATGCTGGTTACCAGCATTTTCTCCTTTTCCCACAATGTTTTCTAAAGGCTTCTTTCTCAGGGGCGTCAAAAGTAGGGATTGTGTGGTAATGGGTTAAGCGGATAATAATTAATATTTTCAATTTTGAAATCAAAATCTATGAAAATCAATCTAAAGCTCTGACACCTCCTTCTTGTACCATATTGTACTGAATCTACCAGATTTGTGATGATGTAAAAAGTAACTGTAACAGTTGTTAAACATAGAAATGTCCGTTGAATACTATTAACAATCATGGTGGCCACTTGTATTTTGTCAAGTTTTTTTCTAAAAGTTGATTTATATTTGACCATTTGACAGTATCTGTTCATTGATCTTGGCCTTTAGTCACATAGACGACCCTTCCTTCTCACTATTGACCTTTAACCTTCAATCCTATACCAAACAACAAAGCTTTGGACTTGTCCAGAATGAAAGCATTTTTCATGAAAACATAATGATGATTTTTGTCTTTCATAGGGTAGAACAGTCATTGGAAAAGGGGAAAAAGCTAGAAAGCATTATCTCCTTTTTTTTTTTAACCACAATGTTTTCAAAAGCCTTTCAAGGTTGCTAAAACTGTTTTTGTGATAAAACGTTAACCTAAATATACTGGGTTTCTTTTACAACTCTGAAGCATGAGGTTTTCTAAAACATTGAGGTAAAAGGTGAAAATGATGGGGACAAAGAGGAAAATGGTGCTTAAACAACATTTTTTCCCTTTTGCACATTGTTATTTTAATATGATCATTGTATTTTATACTGTATTGCTTTCAAGCCCATTACAATGTGGCCGGTTGGTTTGCAGACAAACGAAACAGGGAAGGGAAATTGATTTTAAAAAATGTTAAAAACAAGAAAAAAATTTCCCACCATGTTTTTCCTGAAATACTTTGAATGCCTGGGTGTAAAACGTCATACTTGGAAATAGTAGTCATTAGTCCTTTACTAAACCTTTTAGCCCTTAGGCTGCTTAGATTTTACAGACCGCATAGATCAAGATCAGATGCACAGAATATGCAGTCTGATCTTGGATCTACTCTTGATATTTTCCCCCAAACTATACCTTTGAAATAGCTTGAAAGTTTCCTGTTATTAATTTTGTAGGATTTTGGTTGCCATCAGTCGTTGAAAAAGACTTTGAAACCTGTGTTTTATGGAGTCGCAAAACACTAGTTACCAATATTTTTTTTCTTTTCTTGCAATGTTTTCTCACCTGTGGAAGACAAATTCCATCATTTGATCCCCCATTCATTTGTCATCTGCAAAATAATGCTCTAACGATTGTATGCTATGTTGTACAATACAAAGCACTAGCAACCCTGTTGCAGAAGCCTTTTGTTAGCTTTGTCAGATTAGAAGAAAATGCTTGTAGAAAGACTGTTTTCTCCTTTTCTCACAGTGCTTTCGATCCATTCAAACAAAGACAAGTGAATTGCACTAAGTTTAATAGTCTCATGGATTCAAATTGTCATTTGCCAGAATTTTCATTTTAACTTGGGTGAAATGTTGCAGTCTGAAAAATGAAATTTCTTTGCGGAAGGGTAGAAAACATTGTAGCAAAAATGTTCCCACATTCCAACAATGATTTCAAAAGGATTCCTTGTCAGGGTCATTAAAAGTCGGGATTGTGTGGTAAAGAGTTGAAAGAAACTTTTTACTTGTTTCCATGCAGTCTGATCTTGAACAGCACTATTGGCAAAAGGCCAGTGGATTGTACTTAGCATCTTAAGGGTTAATATTATTCTCTATTTTTGGCTTAGAAAAACAGTAAATTTTCGAATCATGCCCTGGCATTTGTCATAATGGTTTTAAATATCAATTGAACTATTTAAGGAAAGTGATAATGGAATATGGCACATACTATAACCCTGTACTATAACCCTTCAAGCAAACAGATACCATGGACAAGGCCCTGCCCCCTTACATAAGTATGTCATGGACTAATATTTACTGGGGAAAACGAAGGCATACTGGTGTTACGGGCCAATATTTCTTAGAAAAACTTTAGCAGATCACAAAACATTTCAGACTGAACAAAGTTGAAAGAATCTAAATATGATAAACTAAAGGAGATTCAAATAACGGAATTCATCTTGAAAAGCGTAGAAAACATGGTGTAAACAGAAGAAAATGCTGGTTTCCAGCATTTTCTTCTTTTCACACCATGTTTTCAGAAGCCCTCTTCCTCATGTTTGCGAAGAGACAGGATTTTCTCTTTAGTAAAGAGTTAAATATAATGTGAAAATGCCCGGATTAGAGCACCGTAATTAACAGTGGTGGGAGACCTTTAGCTTGAATGTATAAACAGCATATAAATCTTTCTCTGTAACAAAATATCAAAGGATGAAAAAACTGGATATTTGTCACAATTGCATGCACATGTTGCCTTCAAGCCACTATTTAAGCCTTTTGAAGCTTGTGATTGTGGCTGAAAAGATAGCATTAATGGTATATTTGGATAGAACTAAATAGACTGGGAAACAGCTGGTTTCAAGTTTTCACCTTGATTAACCCCTCTGATCTCGTTCTGCATGTATGTCGATTCAAATTTTAGATATATACAAACATCATTCTATAATAAATTTTGGTTAGAACTTTTAGCGAATGATTAAGAAGTTTAAATAGTTCTAAAAAAAATTATTAAATTATTAGAAAATATTATAATCTTACCGCAGTGTTTGAAGAAGATATTCAAAAAAGAGACACCAAACAAATATCACCAAGCTTTTTACCAACCAACAAAAAATTTTCAGACTGGTAGAAATTGAAAGCATTCACAGGGGACAAAATAAATGAGACTGGAAATAGACTTTTGCTGGGTGGGGGTAGAAAACACACTGGCAAAAAAGAAATGTTGGTTGCCAGCATTTTCTCCTGTTCCAACAATGTATTCCAAAGCCTTCTTTCTAAATGGTTGTTTGGTAAAAGAATATCCCTTAACTGTATGGGTAAGAAGCCTTTCGAAAACATTGTGTGAAAAGGAGAAAATGCTGGTAGCCAGCATTTTCTCCTTTTCCTTCAATGTTTTCTATCCTATCAAAGAAAAACTTTCCCATTTGAGCCACATTGAAATTGTCATCTACAGATGTGCTCACTTTGGCTAAATTTTTTTCGTCTGGTGGAGGTTTAATCAAGCAAAGCCAATCGGATGATGCACAGAGAAACAACAGGACTTTTAGTGGACTATTCAGGTGGGCAGAAATAAAGAACCAAAATTAATGTTCCTTTTGTTCTATTATGTCTTTAATGAAGGAAAACACTGCTAAGGTTGAAAAATTCTTTTCTTTTATTACATTTCATGAATAGTCACATGTCCATTGAATCTTTAAATTATATATCACACCTGCAAATAGTATGTCATAATAAGATAAATGCCCAAGACATTAATGACTATGTAAGGCTACCATTATGTGTGGAAAGTTTTGAAGTAGGTAAGGGATACAGTGACATACTAGACATTAATTGTTCCACAAAATGTTTGTGGTTAAAAACAGTTACAACTCTTTCCGAGGCAACCAAATTTAGGACTTGTCTAAATTGAAGACATTTGTTGTGGACAAAATATGCCCCAAACACTGGGATTTGTTACTGAAATTCCTTCATTTGATGCACATTTGTAAATCTGTTTTGCTTGGAGAAAGTTAAAACATTTAAGATGGTGGCTGTCAGGATTTTGTCCCTTTTCCCTTTTTGGTAGGCTTTCTTCACAAATAGTTCAAGCACAAGACTTTATCAAAACATCACAGGAACAGTTACATGCTTTCTTGACCCAGACGGGCAAAGCTTTTATCCTTTCTATCCCGTTGAAATTTCCTTACTTTTTCAGAATTTTAGAATTATGGTTGATATGCATGTACCTATTGTGAGGACCATTATAAGATTAAGGTTAAGATTGCAATTTCATACACACAAAGCAGCAAATCATGTTCATAAAGTAGTAAAGGTTCGAAAAAAATGCTGTAGTTTTAGAAAAATAAACTTTTTGGAAACCCTGTCGAGGACTTGTGTTTTATGCATTTATGTAATCTGACAAATCAGGCTTGGCTGAACGGTTGGAAAAACAAACAAGGGAAAAACTTTGATACAATTAGGAAAACATTTCCCCTCCAATTATCCTGCGAGATTAGAGAATCTGTCAAAGTAATAATAGTTGATGAAGCAGAGCCAAACTTCTTGGTAGTTTAAGCTTCTCCTATCAGTTAAATGTACCCAACAACCTTGGCCCACTGTATCCCTTTATCACACAATCCGTGGTTTTAACAGTCCTAAAAGAGAAGCATTTTGAAAACATTGTGTAAAAAGGAGAAAATGCTGGTAACCAGCATTTTCTCCTTTTCACAAAATGTTTTCTAACCTATCAGACAGAAATGAATATAATGTGCTAAATGTAGTTTGTCATCTGCAATATAATGCATAATGCTTAAACCAGTCTAAAATTCGGTTGATTGGTTTAGAGTTAATTCTTTACTGGAAGATGAAACTCTAAGACACGGCCAAATTCAGAGTAAAATTGAAAATAAAAGGTCCATTGCAAGACAAAGGGGCAGAAAACTTGTCTGCCAGTGGCAGAGAGTTAACTCTACCATATGACAAAATGTTAGATTTATCCAAATCGAAAGCATTTGCAGATGATAAAATAAAAGTGACTAAAAATTTTAAATTTGTTTTGTGAAGGGTAGAAAACATTGTGGGCAAAGGAGAAAATGCTGGCTACAGACATTTTCTTCTTTTCCCACAATGTTTTCAAAAGGCTTCTTTCTCAGGGTTGTCAAAAGTAGGGATTGTGTGGAAATGGGTTAAATCTTTACCACACAACACAATTTCGGACTTGGCGAAATTCAAAGCATGTCCAGGCCATAAAATGATGATTTTCATTTTTGATAGGTTAAGAAGAAACATTTTGGAAAAAGGAGAAAGTGCTGCTGACCAGCATTTTCTCCTTTTCCCACTTCGTTTTCCAAAGCTTAAATCTTTCTCAGGGTTGTTAAAACTCTGAGGACTGTGAAGGAAAGGATTTAGCAATTCTCACAACTTTACCAGATGCAAAGATCGGTACTTACCTCCAGGCAGCCTAACTCTTACATGAGAGGTATTCCTATTTTACCAGACTTTGGTTTGGAATCATGTACTTGCCCTATACAGAGAAATGTTTAGAAAAATGCTGCAGAAAGCTTTGTGAGAAAAGGTATACTGAAATCAGCCTGTTTGTCCATTTGTACATCTGTCCCTGTGTCCATCTGTCCGTGTGTCTGTCTGTCCATCCCTGTGTCCATCTGTGAACTAAATACTAGTAATTTTGTGTTGCAAACTCCTAGTAACAGTTTTCTTTTAACTGTATTGAAACTTTGCACATCATAAATAATAATGATCATATATTGAAGATTTGCAAGACACAATATTCACGTGTCAACTCTTCCTGTTTTTGGAATTATCTCCCCTTAAACTTTACACTTTTTTCCCTGTCAAAGCACAAGCAGTATTAAGTCACATTCAGTGACAGCTCCTTTTCCCAAAGTGCTTTCAACCTTTTCAAGATAAATTGCATCAGTTAGATAAAATGATTGTCTGTTGCAAATGCTTTTGGATTGGACTAGTCTGAAACTGTGTTTTATGGCTAAATGTTTCATTTAAGGAACTTATATCCAGTGTTTCATTTTTAAATACACTTATGAAAGTTCATTGTTAGTCGGAGAAAATATGTTACTTGTCATTTCAAAACAAAGCCATTTGTTAGAGTCAAATTCAGTCTGATTCTTTACCAAACAACAAAATTTTGGACTAATCCAAATTGAAAACATTTGCAGATGACAAAATAGTTGTGAATCAAAAATTGAAATTTGATTTGGAAAGGGTAGAAAACATTGTTGGAAAAGGAGAAAATGCTGGTTACCAGCATTTTCTCCTTTTCCCACAGTGTTTTCAAAAGGCCTCTTCCTTAGAGTCGTTAAAAGTCGGAGTTGTGTGGTAAAGGGTTAATGTTAGCAAATACTTTCAATATAGACAAGTATAATAATCTTCTCTTCTGGTAAATAGGTTATCCTGGAAATTTCATTAGGACAGTATTTTGTGATTTATGGATGGGTTGTAATGAATTGTACATACTTTTTGTTTGAAAATTCTTGATAAAACTACAGTGTATTCTGTATTTTATGTTTGCTAAACACAAATTGTTTGCATCACAGCTCTTCTAGCCAACTTGGGTATTTTATTGACCTCTGAACTTATAAATTTTATGCATCCTCATTGAAGAATTAGCCCTTGACTCTTTACCAAACAACAAATTTATAGAGCGCAGGGTTCGAATTTCATTTTTTTATCCACTTGCAAATTTCAGCAAGTAGCTTTTATTTCCACTTGCAAAAACTGGACTCGCATTTGTTTTAAGCTCAGCTTGCCTACCAATTGTAAAGAACGAATGGCCGGTAAAAACTATTCAATTCTATTCTATTACGTAACCTGTCAACCCGAGACAACAACCAAACAAAAGGAATATTAATTGACATTAAAACCCTAATTTAACAATCAATTCAATTTCAGTTGAATTTCTGTTCTAATGCGAGGTTAAATTTCTACAAAACTTACACTGGTGGACAATTTTGTAAATGAAAAACGGACGGGTAACATCCGAATATCTGCGTGTCCGGTAACTGGTTTAGCGAGTCCACCACGTCCGACATGCTTCTCGTTGCTATTCGTGCGCAATAATTTATCTTTCCATGGAAGATTGACAAATGTTTTTGTTTCAAATCAGAGATTGAATGGGCCTACCATTTTTTTTGTGTAACGCAAAAACTCAGTATCGGCTGTGAGTGCAGACGAACGCATTTGCCTCACGAAAACTCGGGTAATGAACGACAACTCGGAGGCTTCAATGGCGACATGTAAAATTATCGACATCCGTCGAAGGGTGTTCTCAGTGCGATATGACCGATGTTTATCCAGAACAAAAAGAATTACCTTTTTTTTTTGTATTCACATATGAAATTTAGTACATTTGGTAACTGTTCTTCAGTATAATTTGCACTCGCATTTTTGTGCAAGTGCTTGAAATTTCAACTCGCATTTTCCAATTCTGGCTTGCATTTTGCGGGTAAATATGTGGGAATTTCGAACCCTGGAGCGGTCCAAATTGAAAGCACTAGCAGACGACAAAATAAAAGTGACTGAAAATTTGAAATTTGTTTTGTGAAGGGTAGAAAACATTGTAGGAAAAGGAGAAAATGCTGGTAACCAGCATTTTCTCCTTTTCCCACAATGTTTTTTCAGGGTTGTAAAACACAGGATTGTTTGGGAATGGGTTAACTCTTCACCAAATGACAACATTTTAGACCTTTCTAGGTAAGAAGCATTAATTTATAGATAAGAAAATAAATGTGACTGAAACTTCAACTTTTTTTATTTTTGGAAAGGGTAGAAAATATTGTGGGAAAAGGATAAAGTGCCTATTAGCAGCATTTCCTTCTTTCCCAGATTGTTTTCAAAAGGCTTCTTTCCCAGAGTTGTTTAAATTTTGTATTGTTAGATAAAGGATGTATTAAATCTTGGTTATAGCAAATACAAAATAAAACAACAAATATTGTCCTTATTTTCTCTGTTAGCATTTGCTAGCAGATAAAATACAAAGTGCAAAAGGTGCAAATAGATAATATTTCTAGTCATGGCTCAGTAAGCTGCATGGACTGGATACAGAATTATTTTGATAAAGATATATGTGGCAGAGTTTATGTGTGTAGAGTTTCAGAGCCAGCTGTTGATTCTGCTAGAGAGGATTTGTGGAGCCTATGAAACAGAAATTTTTATAAAATAACCCTTGATGTGCCAAATATGTAGAAGGCATGGTCTGTAAAAAGGGGCATAGTGCATCTGCAAAGAGTATCAACTTGGCTCAGGCGGACAGCTACTTTAGATCACTAAACCTTTTAGCCCTATTCCAAATGATAATATTTTAGACTGGTCCAAATTGAAAGCAGTACTTGCAGGCTACAAAATAAATGTTAACTCAGAAATTTGTTTACAGCAGGGTAGAAAAAATTGCAGGAAAAGGAGAAAATGCTGGTTACCAGCATTTTCTCCTTTTCCCTGCAATGTTTTCAAAAGTTTTCTCTTTCAGGGGTTGTGTGGAAAAGCCTGGTTAAAATACAAATGAGCTAACCCAAGCAGTACATGTGAAAGCATTTTAGGTAATGAAGTGACTGCTTGAAACAAGAATATGCTCCATTTCCTTTTTCCTACATGTTTTTAATGTGAATTTTCTCTAATACCTCCCCCACCCCCCACCCCCCTCCTTACACTATTTCGCAGAGCCATCACCATGGGGTCAGTAGAACTATAGGAATTGCATAGTATTGAATGAAGGGACAACAGAGTTATTTTTTCCAGTAAATTACATGAGCTAAACATCTCTTGTAGTTGATGTGAAATTGGATAATGTTTATCAAAAGCGTATGACCTTTTCGTCTTTAATTTCTAAAATTAGCCAAATTTAAAATTTACCTTACATTAGAAGATAGAAGTGAAATCTGGTTTCCATCAGGGTCTGTTTTATGTCCTGTGTTTTATTACAGTTTAAATTGTGATAGATTGAGTTACAAGGAACCAACCATTTGAAGTGAAACATGTCCAGTCAAATATAAATAATCCAACTTGATTTTTCTGGGATGAGGTTCCTGAAGTGCTTTCTGATTAATTTTGAAGTAGGATCCCAAATAAGAAGGCTCTTGACACATTCGGGGGAAAAGGAGAAATTGCTGGGTACCAACATCTGGAGAAAATGGTGGTTTTAGGCATGTTCTCTGCTTCCTGTAATACCTTCCACAATTTTTCCAAGACAGGAATGATATTTTGAACTATTTTGAATTAGGTGACGGGCCATGCATTTAATTTTGTCTAAAAGTTTGTTGTTTGGTTAAACACTTAACCCTTTACTGCTTAATCAGGAGTTCACTACCCTAAACATTGTGGGAAAAAGTAGAGAATGGTTGTAACAAACATTTTCTCCTTTTCCCACATTTTTTTTTCATCCTATTAAAGACAAATCTTAAATCAGTAAGTTGTTTATTATATTCTCTTCAAATTCTTTCAATTTGGAGTGTTACATTTTTTTTAAATTTATATCGAGTGAAGAACTCTCTTTGATAGGGAAGAAACTATTGTAGGAAAGGGAGATAATACTGGTTCTTATAGGAAAGGGAGATAATGCTGGTTCTCCTTTTTCCTCTCAATAATTCAATTGCTTTCTTCCTCAGGGTAATGTTGAAATAAGAAATTATAAATCTGTGATCTGTACCTATGGAAAAGATATTTCTTTGGGTGATATTTCTCAGATTTCACACAGAAATATACTGGTAGAAAATCTTCAACATCCAATACAAATTCTTGTTAATAATGCTGAAAATCATTATATATTAGAAACAATCGTTCACTGGGGACGGAATTATCAAACAGCAAGGCATTGAAGCAAGCATACTACACGCACACCTGATAACTGCTACCTTGATGAATTTGAAATCGAAGCGTGAAAGCTGATTCAATCGATTGGATCAAAACCAGATTTTTTGTCTCATTGATGGGCTTTGAAAGGATGTTCAGTGAGCTGCATCAAACTAAATTGATGGATTTATTTTCTCTATTTTCCAATATTGTCATGTACAATAGAGTGAGAATTGCCTGTGAGCCCAGGATTCTATACGAAGCTGGGTAGAATATTATTATGCTAATAATCATTTTTCACATATCGGTGTTGCCCATGATGGCTACATCCTTCTTATGAAAGATGAAAGTGTGAACCCGTTACTGCACAGCACTATCTGAGACCTATCCAAATTAAAAACATTTGCAGATGACAATTTCAAAGTGGCTCAAATGGTGCAATTATGCTTTGATACGGTAGAAAACCTTATGGGAAAAGGAGAAAATGCTGGTAACCAGCATTTTCTCCTTTTCCCACAATGTTTTCAAAAGGCTCCTTCCTCAGGGACGTTATAAGTCATCTTTGTGTGGTAAAGGGTTAACTCATAGTAATGGTATTTTAACCCAGTTTACTGTAAAAAGCTATATTTAGATATGAGCTTCACAATGGACCAATGTTAAACCCTTTACCACACAACCCCGACTTTTAAGGATCCTGAAGAAGAGGCCTTTTGAAAACATTGTGGGAAAAAGAGAAAAATTCTGATAACTAGCATTTTCTCTTTATCCCACAATGTTTTCTTAACTCTTCTGAACTCAAGTTTCAATTTTTGAGTCACAGTTATTAAATATATATATAATTTGTTGTATATTAATGCTTTCAATTTGGACAAGTCAGAAATTTTGTTGTATGCTAAAGAGCTAAATAGCTGGTTACCAGCATTTTCTACTTTTTCCTCAGCCTTATTTCTCAGGATCAAACTGGGAAATATGTGGAAAAAACTTACAATTAACACAAAGAACTACTATATCCAGAATGGCTCGGCAAATGGGACAATATAAATAAAGGATCAGACTGCATGTTTTGTGCAGCATAATTTTAATCTACACTGCCCACAAAGTGGACTATAGTTGTAAAAAACGCTTTCGGGGTTAAGATACTGGTATATAGATGAGGATGACTTCCAAGCTACCATTGTATCAAAGTTAACCAGAATTAGAGATAGATAGTAAATTAGAGATAAGTAAACCAAATTAACCCATTACTACACAATCCCTATTTTTGACGACACTGAGAAAGAAGCCTTTGGAAAACATTGTGGGAAAAGGAGAAAATGCTGGTTACCAGCATTTTCTCCTTTCTCCACAATGTTTTCTACCCTTCACAAAACAAATTTCAAATTCTCAGTCACTTTTATTTTGTTGTCTGCAAATGCTTTCAATTTGGACAAACTTAAAATTTTGTTGTTTGGTAATATGAGTCAAGAGATAGATAGTAAATTAGAGATAAACAGTTGAGTCCTATAGGGCTGTAGTAAATTAGAGATAAACAGTTGGGTCCTATAGGGCCATTTTTGACCTCTTGGTCTCATTATTTCAGGATTTTGTGTCTCTAATAACTCTATCTGGGGATTAAACCCTTATCTCATAGAGATGCTGTCAACATGGGGAAGATACTGTGGCAAATTGATAATCTACCAACTTTGCAGTATTTTTACTAGTTGCCTATCCTAATAATTATCAGTCTTTATTTTTTTCTTGGTTGTTTTTCTTATCACATATAATTATTATTGTTCCTATGGACTGAGGTTTCATCAGATTTATAGAAATCTATATAATATAATACAGTCAGTTAACCCATTACCACACAATCCCTACTTTTGATGCCCCTGAGAAAGAAGCCTTTAGAAAACATTGTGGGAAAAGGAGAAAATTCTGGTAGCCAGCATTTTCTCCTTTTTCCCACAATGTTTTCTACCCTTCACAAAACGAATTTCAAATTTTCAGTCACTTTTATTTTTGTCGTCTTCAAATGCTTTCACTTTGGACAAGTCTAAAATTGAGTTGTCTGGTAATGAGGTAAAAGGAATGAACTTAACTCTTTACCACACGAGAAAAATTTAGACTGGTCAAAATTGAAAGCATTTGCAGACGACAAAATAAAGGTGACTGAAAAATAGAAATTTGTTCTGGAAAGGGTAGAAAACACTGTGGGAAAAGGAGAAAATGCTGGTTACCAGCATTTTCTCCTTTTCCCACAGTGTTTTCAAAAGGCTTCTTTCTCAGGGGCGTCAAAAGTAGGGATTGAGTGGTAATGGGTTAATTATGGAATTGTAGAGATGAAAGTTTGAGTATAATCATGTATTCTTGACATTATGAAAATGTTAGGTGATGTATTTTTTTTTTTGTTTACAAACATTACATTGAAATGATATGAGACAAAAACCAGTAGTGGCACATGTCGAAAATATACAAAAATGTCATTGCTCAAATACAGCAGGATTGATTTATTCCATGTTTAATTCTTTTTTGAGTGGTAACATTGTGAAATAGTTCAAGTTGAAATGGAGAAAATGGGATCTTAACACTGGAGTGCAAAAAAAAATAAATGGGTAGGAAAGATATGAATAAGTGATAATTTAACCCAAACAGTATTGAAAGTAGCATAAAGCAGTAATCATATCTTTTGGACATAAGTTGAACTCTATATCAAATGACAAATATCTGGACTTGACCAAATAGAAATCATCTGTAGATAACAAATTAACCCATTACCACACAATCCCGACTTTTAATGATCCCGAGATAGAAGCCTTTTGAAAACATTGTGGGAAAAGGAGAAAATGCTGGTTACCAGCATTTTCTCATTTTTCCACAATGTTTTCTACACTCCCGAAATCAAAAATCAGTTTTTGATTCACATTTATTTTGTTATCTGCAAATGCTTTCGAATTGGAGTAGTCCAAAATTTTGTCGTTTGGTATGGAGATAAGCGACAAAATCCTGGATTGTTTGAAATTTAAAGCATTTGCAGACAGCATATTAGATATGACATGAATGCTGAGATTTCTCTGGGAAAAGTTAGAAAACATAGTGAGATAAAAGGAGGAAATGCTGTTTAGTAATATTTTCTCCTTTGCCCACAAATTTTTCAGAAGCCAATTCTTTCTCAGGGTTGTTGAAACTCATGATTGTGTGGAAAAAGGTTCAGAAATAATTATCCACACTCTCCAAGGAAGTGCCAATACTTCACTGTGGTAATGAACTATAATATCATCGGATTAATGTTCCACCACACAGAAAAAATTATAGTTTTGTACATAATAACGGAATTTAGAGATTGAGAATTCAAATGTTCTTCAGATGAACCTAATTGTACCTGATAAATGAGGAAACAATGTGGGAAATGGAGAAAATGCAGGTTACCAGCATTTTCTCCATTTCCCCACAACGTTTTCAAAAGGATTCATCTTAATAATCATTAAAACTTAGGATTGTGTGGTAAAGAGTTGACCCTTTACCTCAGAATATCGAGATAAAAGGACCCTGACAAAAAACACTTTTGAGGGCATTGCCCAGGAAAAGAAGAACATGTTAGTGATTGTCACAGTCTCCTTTTCTGACAATATTTTGTACCCATTCAAACACAATTTTCACCATTACAGATGTATAAATTAACTTTCTGCTACAGTTGTGATTTTTTAGAACAAGTCTAAAACTTTGCCATTTGGAAAAGAGTTAACACTTTACCACACAATTTTTAGTCATACCCCCAAAAAACAAATGTTTTCGGGGGGTATACTGGAAATCCAGCCTGTCTGTCAGTGTGTGTGTGTCCATCCATGTGTCTGTCTGTGTACATAATACTAGCAATTGCCTGTTTCTCTCAAACCGCTGACGAGGTATTATGTCACATTCAGTGACAGCTCTCGTTTTTACTACTCGTAGATGGAAGTCTTTTGAAAACATTGCAGGCAAGTAGAGAAAATGCTGATAAGCAGCATTTCATCCTTTTCTTACAATGTTTTGTATCCTTCCACAGCCAATACACTAAATTCCAGCCACATTTAAATTGTTGTTTGCGAATGCTTTCGATTTGACAACTGTAAATTTTTATCATTTGGTAAAGAGTTATTCAAATCAATTTTCATCGATCTTCCAATCAATAGTGTGAAGAATAAATTGGATCAGAAGATCTGGCTTTCATTGTATTTCTGAGACTAATTTGCTGAAAACATGATATCTTACTTGGAAAGTTATTCTCCTTCCCCGCATGTATCATGGTTGAATTAACCAAGACATTGGCATTTTTTTTCCTTTGGAATGTTCACAAATAAATTTAGTAAGCGAAAATACAAAAATAAAGGCCAGTTGGAATGCTTGAGAGTCCTTAGAAGCAATCCCAGATTTTTTTACATGAAGAAAAATCTTATTTAGTGCTGTCAAACTAATTGTTCTGAAATTTTAGCCAGCATCTAGTCAAACAATAGGCACGTCACCCACCCTGTCTCTGAAAAACCAGCGTCCAGTCAAGGCACAGGCACAACCCATCCTGTCTCCTTCCAGCCAACTTTCTCTACTTTGTTCTGAAAAGCCATTTGTCAAAAAAGACATGGCGACTTTTAAAGGCAGGTGACCACTTACTGCAATGCAGACTTAACCCTTTCCCAAACGACAAATTTTAGACTTTTCCAAACTGAAAGAGTTTGCAGACAATAATTTTAAATTTGATGAAAATGGTAGAAAGTTCTCCTAAAGGGTATAAAACACTGTGGGAAAAGGAGAAATTGCTCGTTATGAACAATTTCTCCTTTTCTCACAGTGTTTTCAAAAGAGTTGTACTGCAGACACATAAAAACTAGGGCTTGTTTGGGAAATGGTTAATGCAGAAAGCTTTCATGGTAGCTTCCTAGTTTACCTTGGATCTTCATTATGCTGCTACCTTTTTTACTCTTTACAAAATAACAACAGTGTATACATGACTATAATACTAATAATTGGCAAATGACATTTCATTTGGCTCAAAATTAATGATGAGGTACAACTTAAAGGGTTGAAAGTGATTTTGGAAAAAAGTGCAGGAAATTCCTGTTATTTAGATCTCGGCATTAACCCATTACCACACAATTCCGACTTTTAACTATCCTAACAAAAGAAGCCTTTTGAAAACATTGTGGGAAAGGAGAAAATGCTAGCAACCAGCATTTTCTCCTTTGCCCACAATGTATTCTCACCCTTCCCAAATCAAATTTCAATTTTTGATTCACATTTATTTTGTACCCTGCCAATGCTTTCAATTTGGACTTATCCAAAATTCTGTCGTTTGGTAAAGAGTTAACTGAATGATTTACCATATATGAAAGCGATCAGCTTCTGCCATATCTTTTTTGGATTTGTTCCATATATTTTTATGTACCAGTAGAAAAATTACATAGAATCTAATCTTAAAACTTAGGCTGCTAAGCGCAACACGAGGACCTTTTGTGGACAGTGTAGACCAAGATCTGTGCAGTCTGATCCTGGATTTACTCTAATATCACTCCCAAAAGATACATTTGAAATAGCAAAATTTTGGTTTTTACTATTGGCTTGAAAGTTTCATGTTACTTATATAGCAATTTAAAGGTTAACAGATTGTTGTTGGTTTACTTCAAAAACCTTGTAACTACAGCTTAAAACAAGCTGTAGTTTCAAGGTTTTTGAAATAAACCAACCAAATTCTATTTTAGCTGAGCACTGAGTACCACAGAAATATCTTGCATAAATTACAGTGGATGATACCTTAGGTTGAGCATGAGTATATATACTTTTTACGCAATTGTACAATGTTTGCAATAGAATGATGAACAGCTATTGTTCAAGTTCTATAAATAAACATATTCTGTCATGATTTTGCATGGAGAACGAAGATTGAAGAAATCAGCTGGTAGCAGAAAAAGGTTTGTTGCTATGATAAAAAGATTGGTCTAATTAATATGTGCATTGAACTGGTGATAAAAGTGTCCAATTTTGTTCTGTTTTATGGGCTCATCTGTAGTTTATTTGGCAGATGAAAGTTTAAATGAATTAATGGTGTGTACATGGCTGCTGTATGAGATAATATTAACACTTTACTGCAAAATCCCAAGTTTTGACGACCCTTAGGGAGAAGCCTTCTGAAATCATTGTGGGAAAGGGAGAAAATGCTGGTACTCGGCATTTTCTTTTTTTACCACAATGTTTTGTACTCTACTACTGTGGTCTACAAATGCTTTCTATTTAATTATGCCTAAAACTTCGTCATTTGATAATGAGTTAACTCTTTACCAAACGACAAAATTTTGGACTGGTCCAATTTGAAAGCACTTGCAGATGACAAAATAAACATAACTCAAAAATTGAAATTTGTTTCCAGCAGGGTAGAAAACATTGTGGGAAAAGGAGAAAATGCTGGTTACCAGCATTTTCTTCTTTTCCCACAATGTTTTCAAAAGGTTTCTTTCTCAGGGTCGTTAAAAGTCGGGATTGTGTGGTAAAGAGTTAACTGTACCACTAGGCAAGTTTTTGGATTCAACCATATTGAAGTTTAATTGACAAGATTGCAAATGTTTTTTAACCCTTTACCACACAACAAAATTTTAGACTAGTCTTAACCCATTTCCACACGAGAAAAATTTAGACTGGTCCAAATTGAAAGGATTTGCAGACGACAAAATAAAGGTGACTGAAAAATTGAAATTTGTTCTGGGAAGGGTAGAAAACACTGTGGGAAAAGAAGAAAATGCTGGTTACCAGCATTTTCTCCTTTTCCCACAGTGTTTTCAAAAGGCTTCTTTCTCAGGGGCGTCAAAAGTAGGGATTGTGTGGTAATGGGTTAATTGAAAGCATTTGCAGATGACAGTTTCAATCAGGATCATATCAAATTGTATTTCTTTGATAGAGTAAAAAACATTGTGGGGAAAAGGAGAAAATGCTGGTTACCAGCATTTTCTCCTTTTCCCACAATGTTTTCAAAAGGCTTCTCTACCGGGGTCGTCAAAAGTCGTGATTGTGTGGTAAAGGGTTAAATGATAGTATAATAGGTCAAAAAAAGATAGTTGGAAAAGGTTAAACTACTGGTTACTAGCATATTTGTCTATTTTCTACTTTGTTTTCAAAACTTTCTTTCTCAGGGTTGTTAATTAAAACACAGGACTGTTTGGAAAAGGAACTTACTGGTAATTAGCATGCACAACGAACTCTTTATATAATGACAAAATCATACACATGACCAAATAAATGTGACCGAATAATTGAAATTCATTTTTGAAAAAGTTAGAAAATGTGTGAAATGGAGAAAAATGCTGGTAACAAGCGTTTTCTCCATTTTTTGCAACGTTTTCTTGAGGCTTCTTTCTCAGTCATTAAAATTCAAGATTTTATGGTAAAGGGTTAGCTCATATTCAGGCCAACAAGTTGTAGACTTGTCAATATTTAAAATGTTTGAAAACTACATTATCAGATATGGTTTAGATGACAAGACTTTCTGCCAAAAGGGATGTTTAGAAAGCATGAAAAAAGGACAAAATGTATTCAGACTTTACTGCAGCAGATGTGCAAAGGGTTAACTCTTTACCAAAGGACAAAATTCTAGACTCAGGTACGAATGTTCAAAGCATATGCAGACGATAAAATGAATGTGACTAAACAATTGAAATTTGTTTGTAAGGAGGTATGAAAACATTGTGAAAAAAAGGAGAAAATGCTGGTTACCAGCATTTTCTCCTTTTTCCACAATATTTTCAAAAGGCTTCTTTCACACACGTGTTTAAAGTTGGGATTGTGTGGTAAAGGGTTAAGATATAACATCTGCAAAATGCTTCGCACATCTGCTGCAGTAAAGTTTGAATACATTTGAGACAAGAAGAGAAAATTGATAATGCTTCATGGAATGATAAAGGTGAAACATAATGGTAGAATATATAAACAATGCAAACTGGTATATATTAACCCTTTATTAAAGGGAAAAAAAAATAGACTGGTCCAACTTCGAAGCATTTGCAGACAGAGAAATAAAAGTGACTAAAAATTTGAAATTTGTTTTGGAAAGGGCAGAAAACATTGTGGGAAAAGGAGAAAATGCTGGTTACCAGCATTTTCTCCTTTTCCATCAATATTTTCAAAAGGTTTCCTTTCCAGGGTCGTAAAAACCAGGGATTGTTTGGTAAAGTGTTAAGAAAACATCTATAAAACCTTCATGTCACAGTTCAGTTTTAATAACGATGCAGAGAAAGCCAGTTGAAAACCTTGTGGGAAAAGGCCGGTAACCAGCATTTTCTCCTTTTCCCACAAGGTTTTCTGCATGACAGGTTTGTCATTCGAGCTACCATTAAATTTTATTAAATTTTTATAGCCCTGCAAAAGGAATGTTTTTGGGGGTATACTGGAATCACCCTGTCTGTCTGTGTGTCCGTCCGTGTGTCCGCCTGTGTGTCCGCCTTTGTACAAAATAATATACTGTTAAACCACTAGCAGGGGTATAAAGTCACATTCAGTGACAGCTCTAGTTTCTTCTGCAAATGCTGATTCTTTGGTAGAAAATAATTTCTGTTTGTTTTCTGAAAGAGTTCAAGAAGACTTTTTTTTTAACACTTGTACAAAATTTCAAACAGTACTATCTCTTTCAAAAACTGCTTCTAATACACTGTCTTCAGTTCAGTGAAAAACCCATTCATGTTTTATTTATGCTTAAACAAATGACCAAGCCTTTCCAAAGTGGGACAAAGCAATAACTTGGAACTAATTTTTGGTCCTAAATCTCCTATTGTTTTGAATTATTGGGTTTTCTGGTATGGATGCTCTCCCCCCAAAAAAAGCCGTACATCATTGGCAGGCATGACACATATTGCTGTACTTACGATCTTTTTACATAGGGGAAATACTACCACTTGTGTCAAAACATATCGAGTGGAAAGTTCATTCGGTACAAACATTATAGATACGATAAACTTAACATGACCCTTAACTCTTTACCAAATGACAAAATTTTTGGCTTGTCCAATTCGAAAGCAATTGCAGACGATTACGTAAAAGTGACTGAAAATTTTAAATTTGTTTTGTGAAGGGTAGAATACATTGTGTGAAAAGGAGAAAATGCTGGTAACCAGCATTTTCTCCTTTTCACACAATGTTTTCTAAAGGCCTCCTAATCTCAAGGTTGTCAAAAGTAAGAATTGTGTGGTAATGAGTTAAAATGCTTATCACAATTAATGCTGATTTTGCTGTCAGTATAGATCAAGATCAGACTGTACTATAATGTAGTCATAATATGTCTGATCCAACCAGTGTGCTTTCCTTAGATATTTCAGACCAGAGTAACCTTGACCTTGCAAATATCCATGTTTTATTCAGGGCTGAAAGGGTCTTTTGGGTTTATTTGGGGCTCAATGAAGGGTTAATTTAAATATACAAGGCTATTATTGTTGAGCTGGGCAGGGGGAAAATATTTATGATGGTAAAATGTGATCGAAATATCGAATTTCTATCCGTATGTACTGGAAAAGGGGGGGCGTGAATTGACTCATCTTCATCATTTTGGTATATTAGTTTTAAATTTCACTATAAATGAATGTCCCTTTAACCACAGCACCTGGCTGAAATTTGGACTTACTTGGAAAGCAGAGGACAGTTGTGTTTTGGGGCCATCTTGATTTGACTGAAAAACTGTCAATGCCTTACCAGGTAGTCTCGACTTTTTACGATTGTGAAGATCACAGTTTTTGAAAACATTGTGGGAATAGGAGAAAATGCTGGTAACCAGCATTTTCTCCTTTTCTCACAATGTTTTCTACCCTCCCAAAAATCATTCGTAATTTGAGTCATTTAGTATACTGTTGCCTACTAAATGCTTTCAATTTAAGTCTAAAATGTTGTTATGTGATAAAGAGCTCAGAGCAGCAGAGACGTTCATACAAGGCGCCTATCCATCTTTGCTACTGAAACTTCCTTGTTCTTGTGGAGTTTATAATTTTTATTTTTCTCAGAGTGTTTTTGAAATGCTTCTGTTGTGGAGGCATGAAAATTTAAGACTTTCTTATGGGTTTACTCTTTACCATACGATAATATTTCAGACAAGTCTGAATGGAAAAAAAATTTGCAAATGACATTATAAAATAGTGCACAAATTGAGAAATTTGTCTTTGAAAGATTAGAAATTATTGTTGGAGAATGAGAAAATGCTGGTAACCTGAGCATTTTCTCCTTTTTCCCAACAATGATTCTCAAAGAGTAATCTTCCATGGCTTAATTAAAAGCTCTGTGGGTTGTGCAGAAATGGGTTAACCCTGGCTTTTATGATAGGTGGCGCTATAAGTACAGAAATTGTTTTTGTGGATCTCAGACCTCAGACAATGATTCAACTGGGCGTTACACCTTAATGTTACACCTTAACCCATTACCACACAATCCCTACTTTTGACGCCCCTAAGAAAGAAGCCCTTTGAAAACACCGTAGGAAAAGGAGAAAATGCTGGTAACCAGCATTTTCTCCTTTTCCCACAGTGTTTTCTACCCTTCCCAAAACAAATTTCAATTTTTCAGTCAGCTTCATTTTGTTGTCTGCAAATGCTTTCAATTTGAACCAGTCTAAAATTTTGTCGTGTGGTAAAGGGTTAACGAAGTTGTAGTACTAAACGCATTACTAAGACAGTGCCAATCACACAAAAGATTCAACCCTGAACTCTGTTCCAAACAACATAATTTTAGGCTAATCCAAAAGTTGAAAGTAATTTTGATTTAGCTCAAATGAGGCTCAAAAATGCTGCAGGAAAAGGAGTGGTTGATTAATTGTATGGTGCTTAATGAGGTTTTCAATATTATTTCAGTTACAGTGTGGCAGCCAGTGCAGCTATCCATGCTTTCCTCAAGTTTCTTTTACCAGTACCCAACGCAATATTCTTTCCAAGCCACTGGCTGCCTTTCCACATTGCCACCGTCAAAACAACAGTCAGCAGTGAAGGTGGAATGAATCTTTTGGGAATTACTATCATCAGTCTTCAGCAAGAAATTGGCCGAGCTTGGGATCAAACCAGCGACCCCCAGTTCTCTAGCTAGCCCTTTACCCCATAAGGCATTTCTATGGTATCTCTAATTGACCCTAAATAACAGCAAGGATGAAGCTGTTTCTTATGTGTATATGACACCTTGTAATAGTGTAGAAAACATTGTTGCAAAAGGTGAAATTGCTCGTCACAATTAATTTCACCTTTTGCCACAATGTTTTCCAAAGGCCCCTACAAGCTATGCCTAGAAATGAGTATTTATGGAGTAAAGGGTTAGATCTACACAATACTGACTGAGCTATGGGAGCTGGGTAAGATCAGACTGCAGAAAAGTTTCAGTTGTACTCTGAGCCGCATAAGGGTGAAGACATATCAGTATTGCATGTTGAGTACAATTTGAAATTTGATAGGACAGTGTGTTTGATGACCATCCTCTTTTGTTATTAGCCACTAAAAGATAATGAACCATTCATGAAGCCACAATAGAAAAGTACATAACATTGGTGTAGCAAGTAGAATGGAATGTCAGAAACTATTGCCTTGAAGTGCATCTGAACTCTTTTTAGGCTTTACCACATGATCGTGAGTTTAAGGACCCCCGAGGAAGAAGCCTTTAGAAAACATTGTGGGAAAAGGAGAAACTATTGGTAACCAGCATAGTCTCCTTCCCTTCGTTGAAATTAAATTCATTTTTGAAAAATATATGTCAGTAAGACTGTGAGTTACTTAAAAAACTCATTTTGATTAAACTCATTGCAGTAACAATATTCTAAGTCTTTGAGGTAAAAGTAAATTCTTTGGTTTAGGACTCTTTCATCATTCATTTTCTACACAAGACTATCACACACTGGATCTGAATTAGGTGGGATCTTGGAAAAAATAAGCGTGACTTCCATAATTGCAAATCATAGAATAAACACTGTTTTAGGTTATCTGAAAAAGCTGGACTCAGGTCCGAAAATAAAATGGACAGTTTCACATTGGAAAAATGACAAACATTTACATTTAAATATTTCAGAGCTATTTGGCAAGAAAAATTAACAAAATACCTGACAGCATATATCAAGATCAGACCTCACAATTATTAACCATCTGATCAAAATCTATTTGGTCTAGAAAAGAAAACTGAAGGTAGTGTAAGGGTTAAAATTGTTAGGGTAAGATTGGCTGAAATTGTATGCTTTTGTGGTTTCTGCTGGTAAAGGAGAAAAAAGCATAGTTAATCGGTGGTTTGTCTTATGCAATGTACTTTTATCTCTTTACCGCACAATCCTGATTTTTAATGACCCTTAAAAAGAAGCCTTTTGAAAACATTGTGGGAAAAGGAGAAAATGCTGATTACCAGCATTTTCTCCTTTTCCCACAATGTTTTCTACTCTTCCCAAAACGAATTTAAATTTCTGAGCCACATTTATTTTGTTGTATGCAAGTGCTTTTAATTTGGGCAAGTCTACAGTTTTGTTGTTTAGTAAAGAGTTAAACAATAGCGTCATAAAGATGATTTTTTTGTGTGTGTATAATAACTGAGAAAAGCGATACAATCTGTATCCTTGTATGACTTAGTTTAGCTCTTTACGCCAAAATTACAAAAGGAGATATCGTAGGCTAACTATAGAGATTCATTTTGCTACTTGGAAACTATCCCTTATTATACATGTAATTAATACCCTATCTCTTTAAAGTGAAATTTCATAAATTGCTGATAAACATTTTATTTTTTATGAATACTTAGAAAAAGGAAACTACAAACTATAGTGGCAGTTAAAACTGCCTGACATGATTTACACTCCAGATGTTTTTCATTACATCCATATGTCTTAACCCTTATTAAACTGCAATCCTTAAATGCTTATGGACATTGTAGATGAGGATCAGACTTCGAACTGTGTGGGTCGTTTGTGGTCGTGAGGTAAAGCATCGGCTTTGTATGGTCCCAAGTTTGATACCTGAGAGTGGGATGGATCGTTCAGTGGCCCACACATTTAATATGAGTACTGCAGCAGCTGTAGTTTCCGGAAAACGGAAATCATCAGAGAGATTAGCATAAGTTTTAAGAACTCGATTTTCAATGGATGTAAACTGAATTGTTTTAAGCTAAACAATCTGATCTTGGACGGCTACACCATCCACCTTTTTGCCAGGTACTCTGACAACTTATCTTTATAATTACAATATCAGCAACTTCTATTTATTTTGGACCACAAGGAGGCTTTATAGAGCCTTTAACACATACTCTAAATTTTAAGGACCTGGAGGAAAAAGCTTCTGAAAACAGTGTTGGAAAAGGAGAAAATGCTGGTAACCAAATTCCATTATTTTGAGTCACATTTAATCAGTTATCTGTAAAGGCTTTGACACTACCAGGACTAATCTAAAATCTAGTCTAAAATTTTCTTGTATGACAAAGGATTAAATTTCCTCTTCCTGTATTAACCTTTTACTCCATAAGGCATTTCTGTGGTATCTCTAATTGACCCTAAATAACGGCAAGGATGAAGCCGTTTCTTATGTGTATATGACACCTTTTGATAGTGTAGATAACATTGTGGCAAAAGGTGAAATTGCTCGTCACGAGCAATTTCACCTTTTGCCACAATGTTTTCCAAAGGCTCCCAAAAGAAATGCGTAGAAATGAGTATCTATGGAGTAAAGGGTTAAAGACCAAAAAATAAGGTGCCCATGCAAATTCAAAGTTTCTGTTGGGTCTGCTTAGGCCTCTTATATCAATAGGTGAACAGCACAGAGCCAAAATCAGATTAATTTAGAGCACTGAGCCTCATCTTGACTCTGATCTGGCTGCAAGAGCACTGGCAAGGGGTCACTGAGGAAGCCTGAATACCAAAATGCCGAGGGATAATGTATCTGACACTTTTATTACAAACTTCTATGTCTGTCTTATTGCAACTTAATGGGCTAAAAGACACCCAGTAAAATTTTAATTTTTTTCACCCATCATTGTAAACAAATTGTTTATGAAAGGCACTCCATCAACAGAGTTCTGTACTCCAACACTCCATATCTCACGTTACTCATTGGTTAACTCAGCTAATTTTGACTACCAAATAGATAAATTTCATGTTTTCAATGGCTACAAAATATTTTTTCACTGGAAGATGAAGAAATTGCTCATAATTTAGAATAAAGCAATGGCCATTGTAAATCAATTCCTGCTAAAAAACTGAAAAGAAATTTTCAGTTGGGTAATAAAAACTCTAATATTACTACATGTATTTCAAAACTATGTTTTGAGGAACAATTACCTCCTTCTTTGACAGTGTAGATCCAAGATCAGTCTGATCTTGATCTACACTCTTCAAAAAAGGTCAATGAGTCATGCTTAGCAGCTTAAAGGTTAACTGTTAACCCATTACCAAACGACAAAATTTTAGACTGGTCCAAATTGAAAGCATTTGCAGACGACAAAATAAAAGTGACTGAAAATTTCAAATTTGTTTTGTGAAGGGTAGAAAATATTTTGGGAAAAGGAGAAAATGCTGGTTACCAGCATTTTCTCCTTTTCCTACAGTGTTTTCTAAAGGCTTCTTTCTCAGGGGCGTCAAAAGTAGGGATTGTGTGGTAATGGGTTAAATTGATGTTTAACTCGGATGCGAACAAATACTTGACACCGACTTATCCATTGCATGTGCATTGGCCAAATTATCCATTTACCAAATAATCCCTGGTTTTTACAACCTAAAGATAGAAGCCTTTTGAAAACATTGTGGGAAAAGGAGAAAATGCTGGTAACCAGCATTTTCTCCTTTTCCCACAATGTTTTCTACCCTGCTGGAAACAAATTTCAATTTCTGAGTTACAGTTATTTTGTCATCACTCTGTAAGTGCTTTCAACTTGGACCAGTCTAAAATTTTGTCATTTGGTAAAGGGTTATGTGTAGCTAAACTTTTAAAATTGTCTTTTAGAAGGTAAAAAATATGATGGGTAAAGAAGAAAATGCTTTTCCCATAATGTATTCTTACGTCTTCAATCTCAAGATTTTAAGAGAGTTGTGATTGTATGGGAACGGGTTAATGGAAAATGTAAACATTTTAAAGTTTTTATTTTGATTTTTCAATAGGGGTTGTTACATTGCCAAAATACTTAATGATAAGAATGCAGGATTGCCTCATTTGCATGTATTCAGGTCACTCAATCGGCTCATACTATATTCAAGCTGCTAAGTCGAATAGGGTTCATTCAGTGCACTCGCTTTGAGGTCATTTCAGGTTTAAAGTTATTTACTGTCGTGGACACTTTTCTAACAGGTCGTTGCGAAAATATCATGTCAAGTGACACATTGCTATAATGATTGCAAACTTTTCCAATATGCCACATAGATTTTTTCTATCACCCATACTGCAAAAAAAGATGAAATATTCGAAAGGTTACTTTTTGGAGATTTTGCTCTAAATGAGTGCTTGCTTAACTCTCTACCAAATGACACAATTTTAGACATTTACAGATGACAAAATGAACATGACTCAAAAACTGAAATTTGTTTCAGGAATGGTAGAAAACGTTGTAGGAAAAGGAGAAAATGCCGGTTACCAGCATTTTCTACAATGGTGTCTGAAGGCATCTTTCTTGGGGTCGTTAAAAGTCAGGATTGTGTGGTAAAGGGTTAAAGATGTAAAGGATGAAATAAATGGAGCTTAAGAGTTTTGGTGACAAGGGATAGAAGGTAATTCCTGTGCACTGCCCTGTGAAATTACAAGGTTTTGGAAAGGATGATGGGTTTTAATAACTAATATCTGTTAAAAAATATGTAAAGCAGCCATTATGGTATACAATTATGGTGTTAAATTCGGAGTGAAGCCAAGAATATTGATGACACACACACAGCCGTTCTTCTCTTTATGCATTTCTGGCCTTGATGATATCTAATATGAAAGAAATGGTTTTGTACCCGTTTGATTTGTGAAGCTTTTTCAGTCTACCATGTTTTTTTAAATTCAATTTTAAAAATTTGATATGTAATGCTAGTTGGTGATCATTAGTTTACATTAACTCTGTATAAGAGTAAAATAGTTAACTTTTTTACGAAATGACAAAATCTTTGGGAGAAATTGAAAGCATTTGTAGTTAACAAAATAAACATTTCTCAAAAATTAAAATTTGATTTTGGGAGAGTAGTATATGATTATACCCCTGCAAAACGAATGCGTACAATATACTACGTAGCAATTAATTGCCTGTTTCTGTTATTTTACATACTGGCGGGGGGTATTGACTATTGAGTCACATTCAGTGACAGCTCTAGTTACGAGCATTCCTAACATGTTTCCAGTACAAGGCAAAGCACTCTTGCAAAGCCACTAAGCTGCTTTCCAACATGGTTAATGTTAAAAAATTGTCAAGCAGTGAGAAAGGAGTCAATTTGTCAGTGTTATTTCTGTCGTCAGTCCTATGTGATATAAACGTGTTACTGTTGAAAATAAAACACTGAACAGTTCAATTTTCTCCTTTTTTTTTTCGTCATGGCTTGACTGTTTTCAATAACTTTTTTGACTCAAATTTTAAGAAGCTTTTAGAATAGATTTGGGAAAAAATGTATCAGATGCAAATTGCTCTTCATCAAAGAAAAATTCCATTTTGTAATGTTATACAATCATGAAACATCATTAGGCGCTTGAACAGATCCTAGTCTTAGATGCTTGTGTGGTCTTAAATAAACACTTAACCTACTAAATAGGTTAAATGAAACTTTCAAACAATTAAAATTTTGATTTTTCATAGGTTTTGTCGGGGGAAATAATATCACTTTATTGGACAATGTAGATCTAAGATCAGACTGCACAGTCTGATCTTGATCTACACCCTCTGTTTGAGGGCTTTTAGTCGCTCTAAGTAATGTAGGACTAACTTGGTTCATATAATCCCCACTTTTACCCATTACAATATGAAAACAACTTGCTTCCATAAAATGGACACTTTATGAAAACATTGTGGAAAAAAAAAGACCAGTTTCTTGTTATAAGCAATTGATTCTTTTTTCGCAGTGTTTTCAACAATCGTTGTTTACTTTTCTCTCTTTCAATGTTTTAGCCTGCCTTTCATTTGTTCTTGTATTTTTGGCAGTTTGAAAATATATTTCGCATACTATTAAACACCACTCAGAGGCTTTTAAAATTGTTGTTTACAAATCAGACAATTCTGGCCAATATTATATTCATTTCTGGATTAACCATAACACTTTTTGTCATTTTCACACCGCAAATTCTACTGGTTCTAATTTTCTATTTTCCATACGCATTTGGAGGATTAAAAAAGTGTCACAAGATGTAATGGGTTATTTATGAAATTTTTACCCAATCAGATTTCTGTATTTGATCAGGATAGGTGACATATTAATTAAAGGTGGGAGTAAAAACTCGCCTTTGTGGATCAGAGCAATGGCTACCTCTTTCTCATTACATAACTTTACGTATCTAAATATCGTTGACTACAGGATGTCAAAGAATCTGTGAGTAATGATAAATTTTTTGTCGTTATTATCGGATAGGAAAAGTTGTTTGTAGGAAAAGTTGTTTGTGCTTGTTATGGGGATTTCTGTGTTTTTTTTCTACCGTATGAGAAAAAAACATCTAATTCATCAACTTGTTTATTTCCATTTGTAGAAATGATTGATATTTTCTAGCCATTGATTTCTGGCAGAAAGTGGCGTTTATGAATCAGACGGAAGTTGGGTCAGAATTCTATGCTTTAATCCTTTACCACACAACATGCTGAGTTCTAAGCTTGAAGTAAAGAGCTTTTGAAAATATTTTGGGAAAAGGAGAAAATACTAGTAACCAGCATTTTCTCCTTTTCCCAAAATATTTTAAACTCTATCAGTGTCAAAACAAGTCATTTGAATCGCCTTTCATTTGTTGTCGGTGCAAAATGAAGTGTAGAGAGTGAACAGTCAGCCAATTATAGGATATTTTCAGAAATAGTGCTAAGCACAATAATATTGACAAAAAGAATGAAATACTTAAAAGAAAAGTCTTGCTAGATGATATATGAAAAACACTGTAGGAAAAAGGAGCACTTCTAATACTGGGTTTTCTGTGCAATACTGTTAAAAATAGTGTACTGCAGGAGAACGAAATAAGTCATTTGTACAGTGTCGGATAAAGATGGTGCCATTTGTTGTTATCTAATTTCGGGAGATGCCAAAAGCTTTAGATTGGATTTATGGAAATCTGTACGTCTAATACCCCATTGAGGTCATCGAGAAAAACAGGCCTTGAGTTTATTGAGTTCATTTTGAGGGGGTGTTATTGTGGCACTTAAAGTCTCTGGCATGATTTATTGTGATTGGGTTGATCTATATAGATGGAAAGATGTTTATTTCTGCCATAGTTGGTACAGATTTAGTGTGACAGTTAACTCTCTACCAAATGACATAATTTTGGACTTGTCCAGATTGAAAGCATTTGCAGACAACAAAATAAATGTGACTCAAAAATTGAAACTTGACTTTAGAAGAGTAAAAAAAAAAGCACTATGGGAAAAGGAGAAAACGCTGGTAACCAGCATTTTCTCCTTTTCCCACAATGTTTTCAGAAGGCTTCTTCCTATGGGTTGTAAAATTTAAACCAGGGATTGTTTGGTAAAGGGTTAAAACTTACTATATAAATGAAAAATTCAAGTTGATAGTAAGTTATTTTTCGTTAGAAAAATTTCAGTTTTGGAAAAATTATCTCCCTGTTGGACAGTTTAGATCCAAGATCCAAGATCAGAATTCACGTTCTATGTTATGTGATCGTTATCTACACTGTCTGCTAAAGGTCTGTGAGTCGCCCGTAGTACCTAAGGATTAACACAGTTTTAATATGTTTTTTTTTTACTTTCAGTTTTGAGGACTCCAACAGTAATGGCTATGGTGATGCCATGTCACACCCATACAGACCTATCGACATGCGGGGTGATTACAGTTCTGCGGAACTTGTCCACAAGACGAGGAAAAATAAAGAAGACAAATACTGTGGGGTGTGTGGGGATAGAGCCCTCGGGTATAACTTTGACGCCATCTCGTGTGAATCGTGTAAAGCCTTCTTCAGAAGAAATGCTCCAAAAGGATTGGTAAGTGCATGCGATACCAACTTTTAGCGACCTTGAAAGAAAAGGCAATTGAAAACACTGAGGGAAAAAGTGAAAAGGCTGGAAAACCCAGCATATAAGTACGTGCAATACCAACTTTTAGCGACCCCGACAGAAAATGCTATTGAAAACAATCGGGGAAAAGAAGAAAATGCTGTTTAACCCAGCATTTTTACCTTTTCCCAAAATGCTTTTACTCAATCCAAAAAAAAAATTCCATCATTCGAGTTACATTGCCGTCAGGGAATCAACTCTTTCAGCTTTAAAAAGTCTGCATCTTGTAAATACTTACCTACTATGTGATCAAATTATAGACTCAACTGATTTGAAAGTATTTGTAGAGATGTAAAAAGATGTCTTGGCTTTGAAAGGGTAGAAGCCTACCTACCATAAGAACATTTGGGCCTGCAATTTTGATCGGTAGACTACTGTAGGACACTTTTATCATCGAACATATCTCAATTCTTAGGTGCCAAATAAGCTCAGTAGACATTATAACCCTAAGTGTGCCGAATAACTCCATGGAACACTTTTACTCCAAATAAGACCTTTATAATAACAATTCTAAGCTTTTTATTGTCTGGAATGTCTCAGCAAATTGAACACTCTGTAGATTAACTCTTTACCACACAATCGCGACTTTTAACAACCCTGAAAAAGAAAGCCTTTGAAAACATTGTGGGAAAAGGAGAAAATGCTGGCAACCAGCATTTTCTCCTTTTTTCCCACAATGTTTTCTACCCTTTCCAAATCAAATTTAAGTTTTTGACTTACATTTATTTTGTTGTCTGCAAATGCTTTGATTTTGGACTGGTCCAAAATTTTGTCATTTGGTAAAGAGTTCAATTGGATGTAACACTTTGTGCAGTCTGATCTTGATCTAACACTGGTCAGAAAAGCAGTTACTATTATTGTGAAAGGCACTAGAAGGGTTAACTCTTTACCACACAATCCCGACTTTTAACGACCCTGAGAAAGAAGCCTTTTGAAAACATCGTGGGAAAAGGAGAAAATGCTGGTAGCCAGCATTTTCTCCTTTTCCCACCATGTTTTCTACCTTTCTGAGACCAATTTTAAATTTTTTAGTCACATTTATTTTGTCATCTGCAAATGCTTTCAATTTGGACGAGTCTTCAATTTTGTTGTTTGGTAAAGAGTTAAACTGTTATGCTGATAATGTTTGACTTGGAACCAGAATTGTTTCACATAGAATTCAATTTCTATTGGATGAGATTCCTGACAGATTATGTGACAAGTTTTTGTAGAAGGACATTTATTTTCAGAAAGGTTAGACAATAAAAAGTGATGAATATGCATAAACTATCTCTATAGGGCAAACACTGAATCACGTTTGGCATTAACACTTTCAATTCTAAATAAATAAACTGCATTTTCTCAAAGGCTAAAAACACATTTCTTCTACAAGGTCAAAAGACTGTTTGGTGGTAATCTAGAATGTAGCAGTGGATAGTGTAGACCAGAGATCAAACTGCATGTACCGTACAGTCTGATCTTGATCTACACCGTCCATTAAAGCTTCTTGTGTCATGTATGGTGTGGTAAGAGTTAATCGAAAGCTTATGATAAACGTTCCAGATTTAAATGCCAATTTAAATGCCACTGCCATGGGCAAGAATTGTATTTAAAATGTCTTTGATGTAGATTAGAGACCGGCTTTTTGTCTCCAGTGAGCATGTACTAACCACCACTTTGTCAGGGTTTATTTGTTGAGTGTGCCCTAGGTGCACCATTGGTGTATATTGTTGCACATCAGACATTGAAAAATGTTGTTTTACATGTTTTTTCTGATTTTTGCACATCAGAAATCTCATCTTAGGGCCAGACAAAGGGGCACACTTTTTGTGAGGCTTTGATTCGATTCTCTTGCAAACCATGATTGAAGAATCAAGTACAGCCAACATTGTCACCTTTTCTCTTTCTCTCCCCTCCCCCATCTTGTTTCCTCCCTAATTGATGGCAGGAATTGTCATTTTAACTACATTTAGCCCTTACATATTTCCAAGTGAGACTCGCTGACCTTTTACAGACTGTGGATCAAGATCAGACTGCCCAGAACATTTAGACAGATCTTCGATCTACATTGTCCTATAAGGACATGTTTTTCCTTAACCATTTACTAAACAATCCCTGGTTTTTACCATGCTGAGAAAGAAGCCTTTTAAAAACATTGTGGGAAAAGGAGAAAACACTGGTAACCAGCATTTTCTCCTTTTCCCACAATGTTTTCTATTCTGCTGGAAATGAATTTCAATTTTTAAGATACGTTTATTTTTTTTTTCATCTGCAGTTGCTTTCAATTTTGACCAGTCTAAAATTTTGTCGTTTGGTAAAGGGTTAAAAAAAAAACGATGCTACCATCAGCTGTAAAGTTTTGTTCCACCAATTTAGCAAGATAAGGGTTAATTTATTGATTGCAAATGCATTTTCAATTTGATAGAATTCAAAATTTTGTCGCTTGTTAACTCTTTACCACACAATTTAATTCAGACTTTTAACGACCCAGAGAAAGAAGCCTACAGAAAAGACTGTGGGAAAAGGAGAAAATGCTGGTAATCGGCATTTTCTGCTTTTTCCATTTTATCTTAAAAACTTACAAAGTCAGAAATCGTGATATTACGAAGACTTAATTTGTGGTCTGTAGTTGCTTGTTGTTTGGTCCTGAGTACAAAAATCTGTCATTTGGTAAAGAGTTACAGAGACAGTTTACAACAGGATGTAAGTGGGAGCAAAACCAGTGGCAGAATGAAATTTATGCATTCCATTCTGTATGATATTGTGCATGTGGCTTTAGTATATTTTGTTTTTTTTTGTCAAAATGCCATGATTACTTTGTCAAAGGCTGTGTATGAGGAGCAGATGAATATGGTAGTGATTATTATTAAGTGCAGTGAGGAGTCTTTTGACACATTGAGGGTGCTATAGCCACAGCCCTGCCAAATGATTGAGTTTTTTCATGAGGCAAAAAGGTTTTGAAAATACAGTGGGAAAAGGAGACGATAGAAGCAAAGGGGTTAACTCTTTATCAAACAAGATCTTAGACTTGGTCAATTTGAAAGCACTTTGCAGAAGAGAAGTTAAATGTAACTAAAAAAATTAAAACTGTTTCCAGTATAGTAGAAAACCTTGTGGGAAAAGGAGAAAATGCTGGTTAGCAGCATTTTCTCCTTTTCCCACAAGGTTTTCAAAAGGCTTCTACATCAGGGTTGTAAAAACAAGGAAATGTCTGGTAAAGGATTTATGAGTCTCTGCGATGCATTATAAAATGCAAGTAATCACATCATTCTGGATCTATAAAATGCAATTTGTAGCACTGCCAATTAAATCATTAGGTAGAATGGCTCTTTGATAAGCAGAAAAAATTACAAGTAGCAAAAAAAGTGCTCACCCATGTCAGCCTGCGCAAACTGCGCAGACTGACATGGGTTGACCATTTTTTCGCAGATGCATTAAACCCCCTTTTCACAGAGCATGGTTCATATAAGAATGGATGACTTATATCTGGTCATCTCTACATCAAGTCAATGGGTACAATTTGCTGAAATGGAGAAGTATTGAATTTCTGTGGGATGAAATTTGGCACGGCAACAAATTCTTCCTCAGCAACAATCTGAATGGGTATCTCCTCTTTTTTTCTGGTTTTTGTAAGCACTTATTTGACATAATGATTAATCTCTTTTGCTCAGGCACAATGGTGAGGCTTGGGCCCCATGAATTGAAACTCTTTCCAAAACAAAAGAATTTAGACTTGGTTAACTCTTTACCACACAATCCTCGAGTTTTAACAACCCTGCAAGAGAAGCCTTTTGGAAATATAGTGGGAAAAGGAAAAAATTATGGTAACCAGCATTTTCCCCTTTTCCTACAATCTTTTTTTACCGATCAAGGACAAATTCCATCATATTGGCCACATTCAAATTGTCGTTTGCAAACTTTTTCAATTTGAATAAGTCAGTTTTATTAATTCAGTTATGTTGTATGGTAAAGAGTTAACCCTTTACAACACAAGATCATTTTTAGACTTGTCCAAATTCAAAGTATTTGAAGAAGACAATCTACATGTAGTACAAAAGATGATTGCTGTCTCTGAAATGGAAGAAAAGATTGAGGGAAAAGAAAAAAATGTTATTTAGCAGCATTTTCTCCATTCCCACAATTTTTTCCGAAAGGCTTCTCCCTTGGGGATTGTGTGGTAAAGGGTTGAATTGGAAGCACTTGCAGTTGTCAATTGACACTTGTTCTGGGAATGGTGAAAAATACTGTGGAAGATGGGTATAATTCTGGTTACAAGCTTATTCTCCTTATTATCCTTGGTGTTTTCAAGATTTTTTTTTTTTTAGGGTCATTACCCTTTACCACACAATCCTTACTTCTAACGACACAGAGAATATTGCCTATAGAAAACATTATGGGAAAAGGAGAAAATGCTGGTAACCAGCATTTTCTACTTTTCCCCCAATGATTTCTACCTGTTCAGGGACAAGTATTATCATTAAAAAAAACATAGGAATTGTCCTCTGTGAATTTCATCAATGAAGACCAGTTAGAAATTCTGCTGTGTGGTAAAGGGTTAAAATCGTGGACTGTGTCATAGTGGTAATGGGTTTGTTGGCATGATTCCTTATTTTTATGACAAATTTCAGGAATTTTTTTTATGACAAATTTCAGGAATTTTTGTATGACATCAGCTGCTGTTTTTTCTGTTTGTAGTAGGGCTTCTGCATGTGTCAGTGATATGGCTGGGAAATTAATTGTGACCAGGAAAGTAAGGTCTGATCACTGCGCAAGGAACTATAGTCAGCAGGGAGTACCCTTGGCAAAGGTTCCTGTAAAGCTGCAGAACAGGAAACTGATGAAGATTTAAGAAACAACTGCTATGTTTTAACTAAAAGAAATAAGCTAGTTTACCATTTTATAATACACCGGAAGGGTCATATTATGTATTGTTCCCGTCATCTCTGTCTGTCTGTCCGTCTGTCTGTTCGCAATTTCTTGTTTGCGTATCTCCTCATACAGTTTGTATCGGTATAACTTGAAACTTACCACAATGAATCTCTATGTTGTTTAGTTGTACATGTGACTCTACATTTGAATCTCTTTAGGTGTTCTCAAGTTATCTGCCCTTGATTTCTGAAATGACTAATGTCTTGTGTGGCTACTCACTTACAGATGCTTTTGGGCTTGTGGGCCACTCTGCAAAGCTGTTGTTTCCACGTTGGTTTTACATGTCACAGGGAAGGATGATTAAGCAACAGTGTTTGAAAGGTGACTTTTTGAGAAGGCTTTGAGTTTGCCCTTTTTCACACTATCCTGAGTTTTAATGATCTTAATAGGGGAAAAGCCTATAGAAAACATTGCAGGAAAATGAGAAGATGATAATATTCAGCATTTTCTCCTTTGCCTACAACGTTTTCTACCCTCCTCCTCCCCTGCAAAAAAAAATAATTTTCAGGTCACATTGATTTAGTCATCTGCAAATACTTTTTTGATTTTCGTCTGAAATTTTGTCATTTCGTAAAGAGTTCGTGAAAAAAAAAATGCTACCTGCGTATTTCCATAAATTTCCTCATTATGAAAGGCTTCATTAGCATGATTTGTCAATTTAATTTCATAAGTTTTGTTTCAGACAGTTTACCTTTATATCTTCAATATACCAGCATAATAAATCAGATGAATAAGATTTTAGAAAGGATTTGATTAGTCTTGCATAATCAATTCAAGTTGAATTTTTAAGATTTAAAGTCTGGTGTCTTACCTAAGTGGTTTTGAAATAATTTCACAGAGATGTTCCTTGGGTGACCCTTTTTAAAAATTTGTTTGCGAAATTTCGATCTGTCAATAACATGGCTCTCAGGTGAATGGGGGCTTACTTGCACTATATGGAATTGAAAAAATTCTTGAAAATTCTTCTTGAAACAGCTGGTCAGATTTTAAAACAATTTCACAGCAATGTTCCTTGGTTGACCCTTTCCAAAACTTTTTCACGAAATTTTGATCCGTAAAGAAATATGGCTCTGGTAAATAGGGACTACTTGCACTATATTGAAATTAAGAAATTCTGAAAAATTCTTCTTTTATGAAACAGTTGGTCAGATTTTGACTGTTACAGATAACCTTTTGAAAATTGCATGGCGAAATAAAGATTTTGTTTCCAATGTTTCAATACCTAAAAAAATATAGGCTATGGTCCTCTCAAAGATTCAGGTGAGCGATCCAGGCCCATCTTGGCCCTCTTGTTTACAAAGCTTTCAACATCATTTCAGTCACATCAAGGGAAGAGCTCCCATATTCATGAATTTCCTTAGTTTCACCAGTAATAGGCCAGGGCTCTGAGGTGTTTTGCACAATGATACTCATGGAAAACCCAGTGATCTGCCGAGGTTTTTAAGATGCTGGGACAGTGTCCCATTTGACTGAAAAGGTGGGGACATTTTCAAAAAACTGGGGACATTTTCACACCAACCCCTCTTAAAAACTCTTCGGTTTTTTAGATCAGACATTTTATTATACTTGTTATTGTCAACACTAGAGGACGACTGGGTGGGGGGCTATTCACTTTCTGAGGTGATCAGGCATTCGTTACGATTTTGGTTATTGTCATTGTCAACACTAGCGGAGGACTGGGTGGGGGTCTTTTCACTTTCAGAGGCGATCGGGCCTTCCTTTTGATTTTGGATTAATTCATTACTATCTAGATCAGTGTCAGATTGTGTTTTATTTGACTCCACATCGCATTGTGTTGTCAGTTTCTTCGTACGTGAAGTGAAATATGATTGAATGTCCCTCGTGGACAATCTTTTCCGCTTTGTATCTCTGTCGGCCATGGTTACTGTTGTTGCGAGCTATTTCGTCAGAAACAGTTTGATTGGTAGCTAGCTACATGGTAGCGTGTGTTCAGCCAGTCACAATCGCCGAAAGATACTATAGTATAGAGGAAGTAATGGGCTTTCCTGTGACGCAATGGTTGGTGATTCAATTTGGTTCAACCCGCAAATTGAACTTTCTTTTTACCTACTTTCGCTTTGAAAAGGTTAGTTCTTTCGATTTTGAAATTGGACACAGCCGATTTTGTGTTGCGTCATTGGCGCACCTGTAGGAATTTTCATGCGCCCTAGATGATTTTACTGCGCCCAGGGCGCAAAAACGCAGCCTCGGCAGATCACTGAAAACCCAGTGGATCCATTGAGGCTCAGATCGAGGGGACGAACCCCGATAACTCAGTCGATAGTATGCAGGACTTGAGAATACAGGGTCCAGGGCCTGTAATTCACCAACCATTCTTGAGAATATTCTACTTATTCTACAAGATTTTCTAAATTTGTAAGTAACACAACTTCTGATTGGCTAAACCAGATGGTTTGGCCAATTAGAAGTAGTGTTACTTACAAAATTAATGTAATTTAAAATTAATGTTAAAAAATTCTAGAGAATAAAACAAAGAATACTCTTAAGAATGGTTGGTGAATACGGGCCCTGGTTTCAATCCCTGTCTATGTAACTGGTAGAAGATGAGGAAATGCTGATTATCAAAATTTGCTTCTTTTCCCACAGTGTTGTCAAGGTTGTTAGAATACAGGATTGTTTGGTAAAAGGTTAAGTGCATCTATCCAAATGAAGCAATTAAAATTCATCAGTGTAATCTAGAGTGGTCATATATCAGGCTAGTAACCTTTTACCAGACATTTAGACTGGTCCAAATTGAGAGAATTTGCAGACGATTTATCAAATAATGCTCAAACAATAGGGTTTGTTCCTAAAATTGAAGAAAACATTTTGGGAAAAGGAGAAAATGCTGAAAAGCAGCATTTTTTTCCTTTTCCCACAATGTTTTCGGAAGCCTTATTTGGAAGCCTCGTTCAAAGTCAGGATTGTGTGGTATAGGGTTAAATTTTTACAGTTTATACCTTTGGATATATTATGTGTCTTGTTTTGCTGTAAGATTTATATTCTCTATAGCTTTTTAACCCTTTATTGTAAGATAGACAAGTGGTGTCTGTTATTGTGAGGTAAAACCTTGGCTTTGTAACCATTAACCCATTACCACACAATCCCTACTTTTGACGCCCCTAAGAAAGAAGCCTTTTGAAAACACTATGGGAAAAGGAGAAAATGCTGGTAACCAGCATTTTCTCCTTTTCCCACAGTGTTTTCTACCCTTCCCTGTACAAATTTCTATTTCTTTAGTCACTTTTATTTTGTCATCTGCAAATGTTTTCAATCTGGACCAGTCTACAATTTTCTCGTGTGGTAAAGAGTTAAGTACTGAGTTTGATTGGGTCTCAACTTTGGGTTTTTTCGTTGCTCCACGCATTCTGTGTGAGTGCTGGTATAGTTTCCAGGAAGCAGAATTAAGAGATATTGGCGTAAGATAACTGTAAATTGTAAGAACTGGCTTCTTTAGATGACAAATCAAATATTTCCAGTAAATTCTTGTTGGGAAGGGTACAAAAGCTTAAAAAAGCTGGTCACTAGCATTTTCTCCTTTTCCTACAATGTTTTCTGAAAGGCCTCTTTCTCACGGTTGTTAAATCGCAGGGATTGTGAGGTTAAGGTTCAGTGAAATTTGCTGTAGACAACTTTGTCTGTATCTATATAAAATATGGATTATAAAATGTGAATTATGGTTTTGTTCACCTATACATGCAAAAAACAGGGCGACAGAAGAGGAAACTGCTTCATTATTATGAGCAATGCAGGGCCCAGTTGCTCCGTCTATATTTAGGGAACCTGGGCTTAACTCTTTACCACACAATGCCGACTATTGACATTCCTGGAAAAGAAGCCTTTTGAAAACATTGTGGGACAAGAAGAAAATGCTGGTAACCAGCATTTTCTCCTTTTCCCTCAATGTTTTCTACTATATCAGAGAAAAATTACACCATTTAAATCATTACCAAAAGACAAAATTTTAGATTTATCCAAATCAAAAGCATTTCAGACGACAAAATAAAAGTGACTGAAAATTTGAAATTTGTTTGTGAAGGGTACCTTTTCCCTCAGTGTTGCCTGTTGGAAACAAATTTCAATTTTTGAGGTATGTTTATTTTGCAGTCTGCAAGTGCTTTCAATCTGGACCTGTCTAAAATTTTGTCATTTGGTAAAGAATTAAGGCCATGTTGATCCTGAAGTGTACAGCTTTGGCAAAAGAAAACATTCTGGTCACCAGCATTTTCTCCTCTTCCTTCGATGTTTTTTACCCTTTCCATTACAAATGGAAATACGTTAACAGGTAATTTTGTTGAGTTCGAGTAGGGGTTACTCTGGATTGCATGTTTTATGACTATACCTACTTTTGTGTGGAGAATTAAGTATTCTGTATCTGCCCGTTTCCATTGTGAAGGTTAAATAATTGATACCAGGATGTTCATGGAACTATAAAAATATTCCTGTCTTCAACTGACACCATTTTCCCTTAGCTTCAAAGAAAATAATGGATGTTTTTCTGGCAGGGCAAAAAATATGCTATCAGCTCAGCTGTTTTCGAAAAAATAGTTACGGTAGCCCTGTCATTGTCTGCTGCATTGTCATCATTGTCTGTTGAGTTGCTGCCTGTGTCATCATGAAAACACTTCGACATTTTATAATTATCTTTGTCAGAAAGCAACTGCAGGGAGGATTTGTGTCCACATGCAGTGCTCTTCTTAATAATTGGTTTTAACTCATTACTAAACGACAATATTATAGACTTGTCTAAATTAAAAGCATTTGCAGACGACAAACATGACTGAAAATTTGAAATTTGTTTGTAAAAGGTAGAAAACACTGTGGGAAAAGGAGAAAATGCTGGTCACCAGCGTTTTCTCCTTTTCCTACAATGTTTTCTAAAGGCTACATTCTCAGGGGCGTCAAAAGTAGGGATTGTGTGGTAATGGGTTAAAATAGTTTTTTTTTTAACTTAATTATCTCTGAAAGTATGAGACAGTGTAGATCCAAGATCATACTACATGTCCTATGGTACCAGGTGGTCACTAGCAACAGCTTTATATGTGCAAAAGCTTCAAATGTCTATTTGAATCTCTCCATTCAATTTGCAGGCTTCGCAAAAATCTACTGTGAAGAGTATCTATTTTTACCAAACAAGAAAAATTCAAAGAATAAAATTCATGTACTTGGTTACAGGGTCAGTTTCTGCCATTATATTAAGAGTTTCTTCTTAGATGTAGTCTCTGTTTGTTTATCTGCCTGTCTGTCTGTTTGTCTATCTTCTTGTCTGTCTCTCTCTCTCTCACTTCCCCTCCCTTACAGCTGGTAATATTTCATAAATGTTTTACAACAGCTTCTGCAATATTTGAGCCATTCTTACAGAAAGAAAGTTTTAAAGTGCTCTGTTTGACTTTTAATCCTTTATATCCAGAAGTTTTAATGACCCTGAGGGAGAAGCCTTTTGAAAACTATTAAAAAAAGGAGAAAATACTGGTAACCTCCCCTGCGAAAAGTAGTTCTTGAATTCATGAACAATTCCTGAACTACAGTTCATGAACAATCCCATGAACAGCAAATGGCCGGTTCATGAACCATTTTTGTTCATGAACTTTTGGTTTTGTTCCATGAACGGTTTAAGAACAGTTCATGAATAACTGCTCTTAATCAGTTCAATGAACTGTTTCATGAATCCAAGTTCATGAACTGGTTGTAGTGCACCAAACACATTTTCTTCTTTGATAGAAAACTTTGATTTCTAAATCCAACCCTTCCATCCGCATATTTCAAAACAGTTTTGCAGCAACAAGAAGCTTGCTAAGGAGTTGGAGCATATTTGCACTTGTAGCCACACAGTATATCTTTTTGATTTGTGTAAAGTTACCCCACTTACAGTAAATATTTGCAAATTGCATGTCTGAAAATGGGTTTAAGTTATTACCATCCTAATGCTTGTAGAAATTTCTTATCAGTTGATAAATAAGGATTTATACAGATATAATATTTTGGGGCATTTTTTAACTGACCAGAAATTGTTTTGATGTCCATCTTGAAATTATTTGTCGATATTTTGTTATTTTTCAAAAAAGGGAGGTAATTAATGTCTCCTTTTGTGATGAGAATAGAGTGGCCTAGATTTATAAATGATAAGTCTTAGATGGAATGAGTGGCTCAGTCAAAGTAGGACAATAATACTCATTTTTAATTATAGCACCTTTTTTAGGATACTATTACAGTGGAAACAGCCGTTTTCCATTAGAATGGTCCTACCTAAATATTTAAGTTATTGAATTGTAAATCCTTGAACTTCTTAAAGACAGCAAGTTCATGAATTGTTCAAGAACAATCAGTTCATGAACTGATGTCAGAGTCTATTTCATGAACTGTTAGTAATAGTTCATGAACATGGAGTTCTTGAACTGCCAGTTCATGAACAACTACATGACAGTTCAAGAATTTTGCTACCAGTTCTTGAATAGTTCATGAACAGTTCACGAACTGAAAACATGTACCATGAACTGTTCATGAACTCAAGAACTACTTTTCGCAGGGGCAGCATTTTATCCTTTTCATACACTGCTTTCTGCCCTTCCAAAGACAGGTTCATTCATTTGCACCAATTTGTCATCTGCAAATGCTTTTAATTTGGTCTTTTCAGAAATTCGGTTTAGATAAAGTCTTAGAAAGCCATAGCTGTTTTGTCTCGGGGTAAACAAAAAATTCCTTTAAAATTGAAGAAAATTATTTTATGACTCACACAAACCGTGTCAGAATTAGTTGAACATAATTTTGAGTGTACGATTTTGACAACAATTAGATAAGAATGTCAAAAAAAAATAAAAAATTTATCTACAGATTATTTGACATGCTGCATTTTAGCACATAAATGTGATAAGTTTGTTAAAGTAGTTTTGATATGAAACTCTCTGCCAATCTGATTTATTCCCTTTGTACTGGTTAACATTTCCGTTGAAACATGTTTTTATATTTGACGGGCACGTTTTATTTTATGGCTTTTTGATTTAATTTTCCTTAAGGGCTTCTGCAACTGATCAGAAAGCTCTGCGTTTCGTTTGATGAAGCCTCTGGTAAAAATGTCTCGGAACAATGTGGCCTTTCTCAGACTGAACTCACTGTAACTCTGAAATCTTCCTTCAGTGTGAATAAACTCTTTTATTAAGCAACCAAAACTGGGTTTCAACCCTCAATTGCTACACAACAAAATTGTAGACCTGTCCAAATTGAAAGCATGCTAATGACAGTTTCAATGTGGCTCATACGCACAGATTTTTCTTTGATAGGGAAGAAAACATTGTGGGGAAAAAGGAGAAAATGCTGTTAACCAAAATTTTCTCCTTTTTCCCACAATATTTTCAAAAGCCTTCTCTTTCCGGGGTTTAAAAAATCACAATTGTTTGGTAAAGGTTTAGTTACCAGTGGCTCAAATGATGTAAATTATGTTTGAAATTTTTTTTTGAAAATGTGGGAAAAGGAGAAAATGCTGGGAACCAGCATTTTCTCCTTTTCCCCCAGTTTTTTTCTATAAAACTTTAGAGCCCAATCTCTGTAGCTTAGTTGGTAGGGTGCAGGACTTAAGAACAGAGGGTTGTTGATTCAGTCAACAGCTTGAAAGTGGCTACTTGTGTTTAAAGTTTTGATTTTGAAGGTTGACTTGGCCACAATTTCAGCTTTTGGTGTTCTCTGGGTTGAAAGTTAAAAAATGTAAAGGAATGGTTCATATAGGATTGATTGATTGATTGATTGATTGACCGACCGACTGACCGATGACAGCTCAGTTGGTCAGTCGGTTGGTTGGTTGATTGATTGATTGATTGATTAATACCGCTATCATCATTTCAGTTTTATTCTTGTGGCCAATGCACAAGTCCATGCTTTCCTGGAGTTTCTTGTACTAGTACTTCATACAACATTCTTCCCAAGCCACTGGCTGCTTTCTCATAAAACTGTCATGGAAACAATGATCATTGATGAGAGAGGAACAAATCCTGTTAGGACAACTATTATCACCCTATTGAAAGAAATTGGATGAGGATTTGAACCAACGACCCCCATCCTCTATTCCTGTATAATACTGACCAGAGTTTCTCTGAGATAGAGGGAGTGATTTTGATGTTGAAATTAAAAATTTCGATAATTCGGCGCCAAAACCTATGTAATGGGTACTCATTAGAATCGGCTCAATGAGCCGATTCTAATGAATACCCACAACATAGGGTTTGAAACAGAAATAATGGATTTAGCATACCATTACTCCTCCGTAACTGCCAGGAGCTTGGCTGACTGCACTACATTGGCTCCACAATTCATAAATGGAGCATTGGCTTATAACAATATGTATGTTATGGGGATTTAAAAGAAAGAAAATAAAAATTGCACTGCAACTTTGAAGACTCAGATGAAAGTAACCCTTGTAGAGTTTAAAATCAGTTAAAAAGATTCAGTTCAGTTATGTTTGAATTGGTTCCTTTAATTAAGGTTTAACTGAATAAAATTGCATTTCATCTTGATTTTAAAACAAAAAAAATGTATTGCAGCCTTGATGAAATCAAATTAAGAAATGCTTTTAATGCTTGTAGAAAGAGTTCAACACACTTGCGGTCCAGAGAGCAGACCTAAGTAATTAAGTACAATTCCTGATGGTTGCTTTGTCTTTAGTGTTTCTGCAAAGCGGGCGGTGTAGATCAAGATCAGACTGCACATTTTGTCCAGTCTGATCTTGATCTACATTGGCTACAAAGGCAACTAGTTTTGAAAGGCACTTGAAGAGGGAAGAGTTAACTCTTTACTAAACAATAAATTTATAGACTGGTCCGAATTAAAAGCTTTTCCAAATAACAAAGGGTGACAGAAAATTTGAAATTTGATTTAGGAAGGGTAGAAAACATTGTGGGACAAGGAGAAAATGCTGGTTACCCGCATTTTCTCCTTTTCCCACAATGTTTTCAAAAGGCTTCTACCTCAGGGTCATTAAAAGTTGTCATTGTATGGTAAAGGGTTAACAGAATGTGAAGCAGATAACGGCAATGCGGTTTAAAAATGTATTAAACATGAAGTTTGTCGAAACTTATTGCAATGTCTTGTAAAACTTTAACAATTTGGTACTGACATTGAGAGCGAAACATCATGACAAATTCCATGCAAATGCAAACTGATCTTACTCAGAATTGCAGGCTGATCTTCTCTTTATAAGCAGTTATCTTAGTTGGAAATAAGCTGAATGCACCAGAATTGGTTAGCTATGCTCAAATTTGCGGTAAACGAACTCTTCAATAAATTCCAGTGTTAGAGTTGGGCTGAACTTGCTTCTTTTGATGTCACAGAGATTTTACTTTACTACAGAAGATTCTGATCTGAGGTACAAAACATGACAGCTTTGTTGTCAAACCATACCAAAATTTCATCTGATGTCTATCTTTTTACCGATTTACTTTGCTAATAAATAATCAGAGGGCCATTGATAATCTTAGATCAGATTCCAAAGCTACAAAGAGCTGTAAGTCTAGCACAGATAGTATCATACTGAAAACCAAAAGACCAAAGGCAAACGAACTTGTAGTTTTCAATCCTACTTGATGGTCAAAGAGATTTTAGGAACTTTAATTTTTAACTCTTTACCAGGCAATCGCTGATTTTAAAAGCCCTGAGGAAGACTAAGCCTTCTGAAAACATTGGGGGAAAAGGAGAAAATGCTGGAAACCAGCATTTTCTACTTATCACACTATGTTTTCTACTCTTCCAAAGTCATGTTTCAATTTTTGTGTCATGTTTATTTTGTGTCATGTTTATTTTGTCATCAGCAAATGCTTACGATTTGGACAAGTCTACATTTTTGCTGTTTAGTAAAGAACCGTTACCGAACGATAGAAATGAATTAAAGCTTTGTTCAAATTGAAAGCATTTTCAGGCAACAATTTACATATGGCTAAAATGATAGAATTTGTCATTGGTATGATAGAAAACTTTCAGGGAAAGGGAGAAAATGCTGGTGGTATTTTCTTCATTTCAGACAAAGTTCTTTAACCCTTTACCAAACAATCTCTAGAAGCTTTTTGAAAACATGGTAGGAAAAGGAGAAAATGCTGGTTATCAGCATTTTCTCCTTTTCCTACAATGTTTTCTCCCTGTCGGGAATAAATTTCAACTTTTGAGTTACTTTTGTTTTTTCGTCTACAAGTGCTTTCAATTTGGACCAGTCTAAAATTTTGTCGTTTGGTAAAGGGTTAAAGTCTCTTTTGTCAGGGATTGTTAAAACCTGGGATTGTGTGGTAAAGGATTAACTCCTTACCAAAAGACAAAATTTTAGACTTGTCCAAATTGAAAGCACTTGCAGACGACAAAATAGATGGGACTCAAAAATTGAAATTTGTTTTTGGATGGGTAGAAAGCATTGTGGGAAAAGGAGAAAATGCTGGTTACCAGTATTTTCCCCTTTTCCCTAAATGTCTTCTGTAGGTTTCTTTCTGTGGGCCGTTTAAAGTCAGGTAAAGAGTTCAGTCAAAAACAGGACGGTGAGACACAAGAGCAGCCCATCATCGGGTGTTGCATAATTACCAGTTAACTCTTTGACAAAGGACAAAATTTTTGATGGGTTCAAATTGAATCTATTTGCATTTAATTTGACCCAAAAACTGAAATCTTTCTATGGAATGGTGGAAATTAATGTGGGGAAAAGGGAAATGCTAGTTATCAGCGTTTTCTCCTTTTCCAAGAATGTTTGTGAAGGTGTTTAGAACTCGAGATTGTGTGGTGAAGGGTGAAGATTCTGTATTATTGAAGATGAATATCTATTGTGAAATGAAAGTTATTCTTGGTTTCTATAAATTCAGTTTTAACCAAATATTTACACAGGTTTCAATTTAGGTTTTCAATTCATATGAATGCATATTGGACAAAGCATTTTCGATTTATTTGAAAATGGTGCATACAATGTGGTCAAAGCTTTAGGGTATGAAAAACACCCATTTTAGCCATTAGAACTTTATCCTTACAGCCAGAGAGAAATTTAATAGATTGTAGAGTGGTTCAGGATTAGTCAGCTGTGTAAACGTAGAAAAATTATCCATTTATATGCAGCAAGGGTTGAATACAATAAGATCTTTGATTTAACTCTTTACCACTCAATCCCGACTTTTTAACGTCCCTGAGAGAGAAAGCTTTTGAAAACAGGGGAAAAGAAGAAAATGCTGGTAACCAGCATTTTCTCCCTTTCCCATAATGTTTTCTACCCTTCTCAATACTAAGTTCAAGTTTAGATTCACATTTGATTTGTCCATTAGGGTTAGATTCACATAAGTGATTTTAAATTTGACTTGTCTAAAATTTTGTCGTTTGCTAAAGAGTTTATAAGCAAAACATGGCAACAGTGATTTCTTTGAAGGTTTCAAAAAACAAATTTTCTTTACCATCTGGCTGCGTTTCCACATAACCATTGTCAAAATAATGATCAGCGGTCAGAGGAGAATGACTCCTGTCTCAGTGATTATCATCAATTCTCGAAAAGGAATTGGAAGAGCTGGGGACTGAACCAGCCACTTCCCTTTTTCAAGTCCTGTATGCTACCCAATGAGCTATCTGAGCTCCGGTATAATTATCTGTTAGCCGATGTGACCCATCTTCGCAAGCCAAGGTTATGATCACTACGTGGATCTTACCTAGGCGGACTGAGCCTGATTTCGAGATTTCAGTGACACGCCCTTTGTTGGATGCTGCTTGTGATCTCCCTTTACATCATATTTTTTTTAGCCAATAAAATGTCATTTTACAAACCATTTAAGAATACAAATATTCAACATGAAGCAATAACCACAAACGTACTTTGCCATTCCAATTGGTCAGGTACTGTGATATAGCCTAACACATCTGATAATTGATGGGTCACATTGAAACTGTATATAAATATTGTTCGACTATGTTTTCTTCAGTAATAAATCATTACAGATCCTGCACACATCCACGGAGGTAATCATGTTTATCTTCTATTTTTATCGGGACCCTGTTCTATTTTTTATCAAAGATGAAATGCTACGAGCGATTTGATTTGTTCAGTCAGAGCTAGCTGCAACCAATGAAAATGCGTATCAGGTGATGTCAAAATCAAGCTCAATCCGCCAAGGTGATGCGAAGATGGTGTGACCAAGCCGTTTAGTTCTATGATAGAAAAAACATTGTGGGAAAAATAGAAAAAACATTGTGGGGAAAATGGGAAACGCTGCATGTTTTTGTCTGTTTTACCTCCGTTACATAATTCTGTTAGCCGGTCTAACAAGCCTTTCAGTTCTTTGATAGAAAAAACATTGTAGAGAAAATGAGAAATGCTGGTTGTAAGCATATTTCTTTTTCTGTAATATTTTGAAACCTGTCTTTCTTGAGGTCTATAAATCTCAGGATTGAGTTGTAAAGGCTCTATATCTTTTCAATTGTCCTATCTATAAAAAGAGTTGGGAAAAAAAGAGAAAAAATTACACATGGATTCTATAGTACAGTTTATCGGTTTTAGGGTACAATGCACTTGAAAATCTAAACTCAATACCAGAAGAAAAAATTTAAACCCATTCTAAATTAGAAGAATTTGCAGAAAAGTAATTTCTAGTAGCTCAGGTTAGAGAAATTATAGAGAAATTATATTTTTAAGGGAAGAAAACATTGTGGAAAAAGGAGAAAATGCTGGTTACTAGCATTTTCTCATTTTCCCACTATGTTTTCTTAAAGTTTTTTTTCTTTGGGTCATTGAAACTTAAGATTGCGTGATAAAGGGTTAAACACATGCATGCTAAAAAGCACATATTGCAAGTTGACTTGACATTGAGCCATTGTTCCTTCTTTTTTCAGCTTTTTTCCAAAGTGTTTGCGCAAGTTTTTAATTTGGATTGAATGATACTGTATCAAATTTCTGTTCTAAAAAGAAATTGTTGGCCAAAATGCCCCTGTTGGGTTCTTTATTAACCCTCTACCACACAATCCCGACTTTTAACAACCCTGAAAAAGAAGCCTAAAGTTTTGAAACCATTGTAGGTAAAAGAGAAAATGCTGGATGTTACACAATATTTACCAATGAGTCAGTGAGTCTGTATAGTCTGTAACTCTCAAATTAAGTAAGTTTTTATGGATTGTGTCTGTAGCGGCCAAAAAAGATGGAGTATATTTATTTAGTGTTGAGAGAGTACAAAGGAGAGTAATTACAGAACAGGGACAAAATGGCCGTCATTGTACCCGAGTTTATTAAAGAAATCATAATGGAGAAAGTTGAAATAGTGATTACCGGTTGATGAATTCCGTAAATCATAATATTTTCTCAATACAGTTGTACGATAGACAGCTTGGTGCATTTATTTTCGGGGTTATTTAGTCTACAAAAATTATACCTTGTACCCATAATTCATTTTGTAGGGAGAGAAATAGAGATTTGAGTTTGTATAATTACCTAACATTCGGAAAAACATTGTGTGTCTTATTCTCAAAGGTTATCAAATTTGTGTCTTATTCTCCAAGATTATCAAAATTTCAAAGTAACACAGCCTCTGATTGGCTAAACCATTTAACTCATTACCAAACAACAAAATTTTAGATTTGTCCAAATCGAAAGCATTTGCAGACAACAAAATAAATGTGTCTTAAAATTTGTTTTGTGAAGGGTAGAAAACATTGTGGGAAAAGGAGAAAATGCTGGTTACCAGCATTTTCTCCTTTTCCCACGATGTTTTCTAAAGGCTTCTTTCTCGAGGTCGTCAAAAGTAGGGATTGTGTGGTAATGGGTAAATGGTTATGCTAATTACCGGTACAGGTTAATTGTGTTACTTTCAAATTTAAAAAAATTCTAGAGAATGAGACTGAGAATATTGTGAAGAATGGTAGTTATACATTATCTTTCTTGCTTGAAGTTGTACCCTTAACTCTTTAGCAAATGACAAAATTTAAGAAATTGAAAGCATTTGCAGACGACCCAATAAATGTGGCTCAAAAATCTAAATTTGTTCTGGGAAGGGTAGAAAACATTGTGGGAAATGGAGAAAATGCTGGTTACCAGCATTTTCTCCTTTTCTCACAATGTTTTCAAAAGGCTTCTTGTCCTGGGGTCGTGAAAACCAGAGATTATTTGGGAAAGAGTTAAACATGATGGGAAATTCTCCCGATGCCCACTAATATAGTTCCACTACAAGATCATGAGACAGCTCCACCATGATGTAAAATATAGTAGTGGACAGTGTAGAACAGAGATCAGACTTCATCTATTCTTCTATATAAATTTTTCAGTATAGATTGTAATTAGACTTGCAAATAAAAGGAACATTAAAAGATATAGAGTGATTATACCCAGAAATGTTTATGACAACAATTCTTTGTATTTCTGTGGGGCTGCCATTTGGTTATCATGATCAGCCACTCATTTCTTTGGAATTTGCATGTGTTGTAGAGAAATAGTCTGAGTGCACAATCTTGTATACAAATTAATATTTTCTGCACAATCTTGTCTTTTAATTACCATGGGAAAAGAGCCTTTTTGAAAACATCGTGGGAAAAGGAGAAAAATGCTGGTAACAAGCATTTTCTCCTTTTTCCCACCATGCTTTCTACCCTATCAAAGAAATTTAATAGCACTATTTAGAGCCAAATTAAATTTTTTGTCCACAATTGCTTTCAGTTTGGAAAAGGCTACAATTATGTTGTCTGGTAAGAGGTTAAAGTGCTTGTCAGGGCTATGGACGCATATTTGGTCTGTGTAGATAAATGTAAGAGTTAAAGACTAACAGCAAATGTTCAGTCTGATATGATTATGATCTTCTGTGTTTCTTTTTCTGAGGAATTGTTGAGGAATGCCGCAATGAGATTTAGATGCTTTGGGTCCTCTTTTAAGATGTCCTTAAACTCTCTTAACCCTTTACCACACAATCTGGACATTTAACGACACTGAGAAAGAAAGCTTTTGAAAACATTGTGGGAAAAGGAGAAAATGCTGGTAACCAGCACTTTCTCCCTTTACCACAATGCTTTTTATCCGTCCCAAATTCAATTTCAAGTTTTGATTTTTTCTCCTTATTTTGTTGTCTGCAAATGCTTTGAATATGGACTAGTCCAAAATTTTGTTGTTTGGTAAAGAGTTAAAGGTTTAAAGTCTGACTTTACGGTTAAAAGTATAAAATATTTAATGGATACAAGAGGCAAAACTAGTTGATCGTCATTACAAAAGACAATGAAAAAGCTCACTATTACACAGGATATGGGTAAACATTACTGGAGCGTGTGTCATCATTGTCAACTGATGTTTGTTACATACAAAATGACGAGACTCGCAAGTCTGCACAAGGAAAATTGAGCCAGTATGGAGCCTTTAATGTTGTAATTAGCTTGTCGAAGGCCCGTAATTGACACGGCTAGTCAAATAAATGTCTAGTTTCTTGTAAGATCTTGTGTAAGTACCATGGTTTTGTTGTCATTGGGAATGAGAGGAAAGCAAATGAAAAATATGGTTACAATTTCTGTTCTTAGATTTAAGTAATAGTAATCTTTTATCAGACAATCCTGAGTTTTATTGACCCTGAAAAAGAAGCTTTTCAAACAGCTGTGGGAAAAGGAGAAATTGGGTGTAACAGACATATCCTGATGGAGGACTTTGTGACTAATTTTTAGATGCTTCATGTTTGACCAGTTTGAGCAGAGCCATGGTAGCTCAAAGCATGCAAGACTAAGGTCGTGGGTTTGATCCCTGGCTTGGCCAATTTTCTTGAGAATTGAAGATAGTTATTTCAATGGGATTCATTCCTTTCTCACAGCTGACTACTGTCTTCAGTGTGCCCAAGGGGGAAAGCAGCCAGTGGCTTGAAAAGAAAATTTTGCGGAGTACTGGTAAAAGTACAATAGACTTCAGGAAAGCATGGAAAAGTGCAGTACTGGCCTACACAATATATCTGAAATAATGTTGATGCTCTCGTTTGGACGAACCAAAAATTTTGTCATTTTGTCATGAGTACAGTACTAAATACTTTACAGTGCAGTAGTCACTCAGAACTTGTTCTAAGCAGCAAGAGGTTTGGTCTTGGATATACACTGTCCAAAAATTGTTGTATTCTTGTGTGGCCATAGTGTTCTTGGCATTAGAGACTGCAGAGTCCTAACATTCTGATATCCTGATTGTTACCTGGTAGTTATACTACTACTGAAATGATAGGGAAGCTGCAGAATACACAAGAAGTTTATGGTACAGTTTTGTGGCCTTAGTGTCCTTGGGCAAGGCATTGCAGAGTCCTACTATCCTGAAATCACATGAAAAAGTGAACTGCATACATTAGGCAGCTGCGATATAGGTGAAGCTTCACTAAACGCCATTGAACACAAAAGTAAGTGACACTCCAGAATTTGTAGGCATGCAGGCATGTCATATTGTACAGGTTTATGTAGCAGGTTTACATAGATCTATTTGTACGCCACAAATGGTATTACAATCGGATACAATTTTCTGTTTGAAATAATGCGAGACATTTTTTTGGTGTGGACGTAAGCACTATTGTTTGTCAATTTGATCCTTGCAGTACTTAGATAAAAAGTATCATGTTGAGTTGTTAGTCATTTTGTACTTAATTGACTTGTTTGTTTACCCTACTTGTTAAAAAATGGGGGCTTTTTGACCCTTAAGCTGTTAAGCACAACTCACTGACTTTCTGCGAAAGTGAAGATCAAGTTTAGAATGCACAGAATGTGCAGTCTGAACTTGGATCTTCACTGCTTGAAAAGGAATTTTTCTCCCTAACACATTACCACACAATTCCTACTTTTGACAACCCTGAGAAAGAAACCTGTAGAAAAGATTGTGTTTTCTACCCTTCACAAAACAAATTTCAAATTTTCAGCCACTTTTATTTTGTCGTCTGCAAATTCTTTCAATTTGGACAGGCCTAAAATATTGTTTGGTATTGAGTTAAAATGGCTTTGAAATAACATTAGGGTTTATAACTGTTGGCTTGAAAGTTTTACTTAACCCCTTACCACCCACTGATAACTTTCAATGCCCTTGTGGAAGAAGCTTTTTGAAAATATTGTGGGAAAAGGAGAAAATGCTGGCAACCAGTGGGTAGGAAAAAGATAAAGTGTATCCAGATTCGTATAATAATACTATCTTTATTGTTTAGGATCCTGATATCTTTTGTGGTTGGTATCATTCTATTTTGGTTAACTGTTGACCTAAAAAGGGCAAATCTGGTCTACCAATCTTTTCAGCATATAACACAATCCGGGTTCGACAACTATGGAGGAAAAAGCTTTTGAAAGCATTGTGGTGAAAAAATTAACATGCAGGATACCAGCATTCGCTCCTTTTTGACACAAATTTTCCTGCCCATTCAGACATTTGAACTACTTTTAATTTTGTTTTTTCTGAAAATTGAATGCTTTCAAGCAGTCAAAAAAAAAAAACTATATAATTTGGGAAAGAGTTGAAATTGTTTTGTAAAATCTGTAGAGGAGCATTGTCTGGTTACATGTTTTTAAGTTGAGTAAACTGCACCAGGTAACCCTGCACTTGAAGCAAGATTAGAACTGATAAAGACCTACCTGAACCCTTGAATCTTTCCATACCATGGGCTACGCCAGAAGCTTTTGTGGACAGTGTAGATCAGAATCAGACTGCACAGAATGTGCAGTCTGATCTCTGATCTACACTGTCCACTGCTGTATTCTAGATTGAACTGTCTCTTGATCTTGCAAAGGTATTTTTAACCTTTGAGAAAATGCAAATAATTTATTTAACCCTTTACCACACAATCCCTACTTTTGATGCCCCTGAGAAAGAAGCCTTTTGAAAACACTGTAGGAAAAAAGGAGAAAATGCTGATATCACAGGAACAAATTTCATTTTTTCAGTCACCTTTATTTTGTCGTCTGCAAATGCTTTCAATTTGAACCAGTCTAAAATTTTGTCGTTTGGTAATGAGTTAATAGTGAAAGAGTTAAAGTATTGTCCAAAACTGCAGTTGCTTTCGCGGCCACTATAGATCAAATATCAGACTGTGCAGTCTGATCCTTGATCTGTACTGTCCTGTTTGCCGAGTTATTCTTGACTCCGGCAACCCTGAAAATGCAGTTATTCGCATGTTTTTACCAGACTGAATAGTTATTGCCAATTGGAATGCATTTGTAAACGGACTGAATGGGAATCAACTGTTGAATTATCTCTTGGGGTAGAAAACCTTTTGAAAAAGCTAAAGGTATCGGTCCTTGGCATTTTCTCCCTTTCCCACCATGTTTTCCCACAAAAACCTAAAACTTCATACAGTGTGGTTAAGCAGAGCTCCAGATAGAGGGAATGATATCGATTTCAAAATGGAAAATATCAATTATTCTTCATTAAACCCTATGTTATGGGTACTCATTAGAATCGTCTCATTGAGACGATTCTAATGAGTACCCACAACATAGGGTTTGGAAGAGAAATAACAGAGAAAGAATATCACGCCCGCTTATTTGGAGCTCTGGTTAAGGGCTTTAGTTGGCATTCGTAAAGGTTCACATTTAGGGTGTGTGTATCAGGCAGAAATTAGGGTGATTGAAGACCAAGATAAGAAGAACATTTTTTAGGGTAGTGTCAAAACTTTTATCAAGTCTGTATTGTAATGATCTTCGCCCTTTACAGAATAATCCAGGGTTTAACAACCTTGGGAAAGTAGGCTGTTGAAAACATTGTGGAAAAGGAGAAAATAATGGTTACCAGCATTGTCTTCTTATATCACAATGTTTTCTATCTGATCAAAATGTTTACCCGTATTTAGATCACAACAGATAATTTTTTGTTGGGAAATTCTTTCAGATTTATCAAGTCTAAAGTTGTCTTTTAACTCTTTATCAAACAAAATAATACACTGGTCCAAATTGAAAGCATTTGCAGACGACAAAATGAATGTGACTAAAAAATTGAGATGCTTTTTAGGAGGGATAGAAAACATTGTGGGAAAAGGAGAAAATGCTGGTTGCCAGCATTTTCTTCTTTTCCCACAATGTTTTCAAAAGTGTTCTTCAGGATCGTTAAAAGTTGGGATTCTGTGGTAAAGAGTTAAATAAATAAGCAAGTTTTAACCACTCAACAAAATTTTTAGACCTCCAGATTGAAGTTAATTGCAGACATTATAACCATGGCAAAAGACTTGGGATTCGTCTATGAAGAGTTAAAAAATACTTTGGGAGAAGAAGAAAATGCGGATATTGGCATTTCCCCTGTTTTCCACTGAGTTTTCGAAAGCTTTCACCAGGTCATTACAACTTGAAATGTGTTGTAAAGACTTGCGCCTTTAACACAATCAGAATCAATAACAAATTTTATCAGCTCAAAAGGAGAATGCTTTTGAAAACCTTGTTGGAATAGGAGAAAATGATTGTTACTAGCATTTTCTTCTTTTCCTACAATGTTTTCTATCCTATCAAGGATAAAATCATTATTTTAGAAAGATTAGATTTGTCATCTTCCAATTTAATCAAATCTGAAATTTTGTTGTTTGGTAAAGAGATAGATTTAGATTATACTGAAAGCTGATTTAATTTCCTCTACTTTCCTACTTTCAGGATTATTTTAAGTGTCCTTACGAAGAGAAGTGTAAGATGGACGTATCAAATCGACGCTTCTGTAAACGCTGCCGATTGAGGAAGTGTTTCGAGATTGGCATGCGGAAGGAGTATATTCTGACGGAGGAGGAAAAGATGCGAAAAAGACAGCGAATTGATGACAACAGGTACGGGTAAGAATTGAACCAAACTACCAAACAGTGAGCCAATTTCAATGATTTCAAAACGCGAAAAAAAGAAAAGAAATTAACAACGAAAGTTCTCATTGTCTAGTTGTTATAAAATATCCATTTAACACAAACTGTATCAGGGCAGAATTTTTATTATCGGGACATCTATTGAGTCATGCTAGCAATAGAAAGACCCCAATTAACTATTTACCAATCATCAAAATTTTGGACCTTTCCAATTTGAGAGGCAATTTTGTCTTGGTAGCTTAGTCTGTAAGCTTATCTGAATCATGACCTGCTGGTCGCAAATTTGATACCCGCTAAGGAAAACTTTCTTTCCAGAGATTTTTTTTTATCTCTCACTTCTGTCCAGAGATGGTGAAAAAAGTAGCCATTTTCTTTTTCCCGTATTTACTGTGAGGGTCCTGCATAAATGAAGGATTTTGTAAAATCAAAGACAATATCAGAGACCTCTATGGATCAACCAGAACAGTGTCTTAACCCTTTCCCAAACAAGCCCTGGTTTTTACGTGTCTGCAGTAAAACTCTTTTGAAAACATTGTGGGAAAAGGAGAAATTGCTCGTTACGAGCAATTTCTCCTTTTCCCACAATGTTTTCTACCTTTTTTGAGAACTTTCTGCCATTTTCTCAAAATCTAAAATTGTCGTCTGCAAACTCTTTCAGTTTGGAAGAGTCCAAAATTTGTCGTTTGGTCCAGATTGAAAGCATTTGCAGACGACAAATTGAATGAAACCAAAATGATGATTTCTGTCTATAGTAGGGTAGAAAACATTGTGGGAAAAGGAGAAAATGCTGGTTACCAGCATTTTCTCCTTTTCCCACAATGTTTTCAAAAGGCTTCTTCCTTGGGGGTCGTTAAAAGTTGGGATTGCGTGGGATAGAGTTAAAATTAGTGAGAATCAAGATACATTCATTCTCTCACTATCAAAAATGTCAAAACATTTTTTCATATGTGAAAAGCTGTTTTGTGGGAGAGCAGCCAGCACATTGGAAAGATTACTATGCATACAATTCATACTATTGATGAATTAACTCATCAAACACACGTATGAGTCCAATGGCAGCGTTGATATCAAAGAAATACTGTTGAAGTGGGTGTTAAAACGCCATACAATTTATTAGCCTGATTCAACTCCTAGAAAAATCTAATGACGTTGCCATATTAATACTCTGTGTAAAATCCTCGTCTGAATCATATTTATGAAAACATTGAATTACATTGCTGAAATTGAACGTCATAATTTGTAGGCGTATGGAAATGTTTAATATGTACCGCCCTTTACCAAACAATTCCAACTTTTAACAACCCTGAAGAAATTTTACTCGTTCAAAAGCAAAATTCATCATTTCAGCCACAGTTACTTTGTAATCTGTTCATATTGTCAATTGCTCGATACTAAAATTATGTTGTGTTTGGTAAAGGGATAGCAGGAAACTGAAACTTAACGTTTCATCTTCAAACTCTCATGTTGACGCAATAAGGGAAAATTTTAACCGTGGTCATAGTATGATAAGTTGTATGGAGAGCAAACTAGGAAAACTGTTATTTTTGCCGGTAAATGACGTCAGATCATCCATTGCTCTGTAGTGTTGGGATAGGCTATTGATCGTCGTTTGATCTTGGCCCATGATGCTTTTCACACAGTGATGGGTCTTGGGTAGTCTCTGCTGGCATGTGTGAAACCCAGATAAGTCAGGAATGTCACTGTTCCTGTGATATAACTGAAATAGACTATTACCTCTTTAAGTGACCTCACAATCCCCATAATAATACCAGTTTCAAAGACCCTTTGAAAGAAGCCTTTCAAATACATCAAGGGAAAAGAAGGAAATGTTGACAGGGTTTTTCATGACCCCCTGTTTCTTCGAATTTCGACCCCCAAAATTTTCAAAATGACCCTCGATATATATATATATGTGCCTTCTTTCATTAATTTGAAGGGGCAGAAATGTCCCCTAAATCCAAAAGTCAAGAAAAAATCCTGTGCTGATAAACAGCAATTTCTCTCTTTCCCATAATATTTTCTACTCTACCAAAGAGCAATTTCATCATTTAGGCAACATTTGATTAGAGAAGAATCCAGACTATTGCGATTTGGACATCTACACTAAGTCTTGTGTCATGTCATGAAGAGTTAACTCTTTATCAAATGAGCAAGTTTTAGACTATCCGAAATGGAAAGTAATTACTGATGACAATAATCATTGTGATTGAAAAGTAAAACTTGTTTCAAGAAGAGGAGAAAAACATTGTGGGAAAGGAGAATATGCTGGTTCACAGAATTTTCTCCTTTTTCCCAACATGAGTTTAGAAGGCTTCTTTCCTGGGGTCATGAAAAGTTGGAATGATGTGGTAAAGGCTGAACACTACAAAAAAACTAACAAAAAATGCTGTTCAGTACAGTTTAACCCATTGCCACACAGTACCACACAATCCCTACTTTTGAAAACCCTGAGAAAGAAGCCTGTAGAAAACATTGTGGGAAAAGGAGAAAATGCTGCTAACCAGCATTTTCTCCGTTTTCCACAATGTTTTCTTTTCTACCCTTCACAAAACAAATTTCAGATTTTCAATCACTTTTATTTTGTGGCCTGCAAATGCTGTCAATTTGAACAAGCCTGAAATACTGTCATTGGGTATAGCTGTAATAAGTAGGTCCTGGGTTTGATCCTCAGCAAAGGAATTGGGTCTTTCTAGGGCTTGTCCTTTGGCAAGGCCCTACAAAGTGTCTGAAATATCCATTTTGTACCATTTAGAGATGTCAAGAGGATAAATGTTATCAAGAAAAGTTTTATACTGGTGTAAAAATTGAATGTTTGATGCTTATTTTGAAATCATTGAATTTGGCTCTGACTATATATTTTATTTTGCCTACCTGCTTAATAATTTTCTCACTGTGCTGATTTCTTCTTTTCTTGTTAACCCTTAGGCTGCTTAGCATGACTGAAGGACCGGTTCATACACAGGGGCAGAAATTTGGCTCACAAGATCGAAACTCAAGCTTTATTGCACCTTTTTAGTCATTGAGAATGTTAAATGCATCTCTGACACCTTTGAGCATTGTTTGGAGGGTCATTATTAAAAGAGAGCAGCCTGTAGCTTTGACAGAGTGTTGTGTGAAGTACAAGTTGGTGAAACAGTGTGGGAAAAGTAACAGTCCCTTGTTGATACAAGCAATTTTTCTCTTTCTCCAATGTTTTTCCAACTGTAGGAGCTTAAAATATAATATTTGTTCACTGTTTATCCCTTTGCCAGACAACCCTGCATTTTAATGACCTGAGAGAAGGCTTTTGCAAATGCTGTGAGATTAGGATAAAATGCAGATTACCAGTCCTTTTTCCTCATCTTCGATGCTTTTTAAGTCTTCCCTCTTGGGGTCCTTAACCCTTTCCCAAACAATCCCTGGTTTTTACGGGTCGAGAATAGAAGCCTTTTGAAAACATTATGGGAAAAGGAGAAAATGCTGGTAACCAGCATTTTCTCCTTTTCCCACAATGTTTTCTACCCTATCATACAGAAAAATCATCTTTTTAGCAACAGTGAATTTGTCATCTGCAAAATGCTTTGAATTTGGTCTGGTCCAAAATTTGCCGTTTGGGAAAGGGTTAACTCTTTACCAAATGACAAAATTTTAGACTGGCCCAAATTGAAAGCACTTGCAGTCTACAAAATAAAAGTACCTCAAAAATTGAAGTTTGTTTCCAGCAGGGTAGAAAACTTTGTGGGAAAAGGAGAAAATGCTGGTTACCAGCATTTTCTCCTTTTCCCACAATCTTTTCAAAAGCTTTCTCCTTCAGGGGTGTTAAAAGTCGGGATTGTGTGGTAAAGGGTTAACCCTTTACCAAATGACAAAATTTTAAACGTCCAAATTGAAAACACTTGTAGACGACAAAATAAATGCAACTCAGAAATTGAAATTTGTTTTAAGCAGCGTAGAAAACATTGCGGGAAAAGGAGAAAATGCTGGTTACCGGCAATTTCTCCTTTTCCCACAATGTTTTCAAATGGCTTCTATTTTAGGGTCATAAAAACCAAGGATTGTTTGTTAAAAGGTTAAAACGTTGGATTGCTTCATTTCATTTAAGATTTACAGATACTGTGCCAAAACCAACTACAGTCATTTTTGCCAACACTATTGATAAAGATCAGACTGCACAGAACATGCAGTCTAATCTTGGATCTAACTGTCTGCTACAGTTACACATATTGGACAAAACAAGTATGAGTAGAGAGTATTTTGAATGTTTTTTTCTCATTGAAACAGTCCTTTTTGTAACTGCAGAGCTCTGCCCACAGAAATAGCTTGGTGGTTTGCACATGGAACTTGTGACTTGCTGCTTGTGAGTTTGATACCTGGTTGAGACAAACTTTCTTTTCTGCAATTTTTCACCTCTCACCCCTAATGCATGTGAGTAAAGTAGTCAGTGACTTGGAAAGATGGTTTTGTCAATACTGGTGCGAGACGAGAAAGCCAGGAAACAAACACATGCATAGGTGCACAGACTGTCATGATATGACTTGAGCCTTTTAAATGGCAATGAAATCAGTCAATTAGCAATTTTAGGGCTCTCAGGGTTTTGTGCCCTGTTGTGATATTCACTACCTTTTTGTCTTCTTCAGACGGATGCGGGAACTAGAGAAGAAAATGCAGCAGTCTGGTGTAGTCAGTACGTCAACACAACCACCACCAGGTAAAATTCTACGACAGTTAGAGCCAGAAGATGAAGCCGTCATCAATGAAATCGTCACTGCATATCGTGCGTCATTGGAAATTCCCATTGAGTCCAAGGTGCCAAGGGATAACGCCAATTTTTCAGACCTGGTGAATATAGCTGAAGTTAGTGTAAGGAGAGTGGTGGACATGGCCAAAAAATTAAAAGCTTTTAAAGCCCTTTCACAGACTGATCAGATAGGGCTGCTGAAGGGAGGCAGTATAGAGTTGCTCATTCTTAGATCTGTTATATCCTTTGACAAAGAACATAATTATTTCTTAGATCCATATGATAAAGATTCATTAGCAATGACACCGGACCAGCTGAAGACTGGCATCGAAAAGCCCGGAGTGGAGGCCCCAAACCTCGCGGCACACGCAGGAAGTGGTCTCTTTGACGAGCATATGAAGTTCGTCAAATCTCTAGCTATCGACCTGAAGGCTGATGAAACTATTTTGATATTATTACTTATGTTGTCGCTTTTCTCGCCAGATCGTCCCAGTGTCACGGATAAACACTATGTATCTGCTGAACAGGAAAAATACGCATTGTTGCTCTCACGTTACCTGGAGTCCAAATATCCCAGTCACGTAGCTAGGTCTGTGTACCCCAAACTTCTCATGAAACTGACTGACATACGTAACCTTAATGAGGAGCATTCTCAAGTGTTGCTGAAATTGAATCCCGAAGGAATACAGCCCCTCATGAAGGAGGTAATGGATCTACATCTAAAGAAGGACAAAGATACAGACAGCGATTCTTCATCTGTAGCCTCACCTTAGATCTCAGTGACAGGTCGGGAGAAGGGAGGGTGTGTGTGATTTCGTCATTTTCTAAAAAATATATTATTTGTGCACCAAACGCTATGTTGTGTGTACTCATTGGAATTGTCTCTTCGAGATAATTCCAATTAGTACTCACAACATAGGGTTTGGTAAAGAACCTACAGAGATATTACTGTCTGAGCTCCCTAGCTACCAGCACTTCTCCTGTTTGTACCTCTGACTTCATAAGGCTCACCCAGCACCTGAGCTACCCAGATATATCTGGAGAAGATATCTTGCCAGAACTAAACAGTGTGACAAGTGGTTAACGACATTCACTTTTACAGCAGTAGTACTAATTTTTTTTTTTCAACTGGAATTGATTTACTCTGAAATAATTTGTTTGTTATATTATTGTTCTGAATGTTATGAAACAACTAGACTATATCTACAGTTTCAAGGAATAGTTACCGACGTCTATGTGACATAGATAGTTAGGATAATTTTATGACGTAAAAAATTCATGTACAAATACTTATGTCATGGAGATGAGATATTGTTGACCTACCTCCAGTGAGCTTTGTTGCAGGAAATAGATTTTTTTTGTTTATTTTGTTTTATCATTGAAAGAGCCAACCATTTACCAGACAGTCTTGCTTTTTAAGTATCCTTACAAAGACCACTTTTGAAAACATTGTGAGAAAATGAAAATAAATTCTGGTAACCAGTATTTTCTCACAATGTTTTTCTACCCTTTTAAAAAGAAAATATGAAGTCTTTCATTTGAGACATATTTATTTAATTTTGTCACAAATGAATTCTTTTATTTTAGAAAAGTATAAAATTTTGTTTTGTGGTCAGGAGTTAACCTTTTACCACACAATCCACAGTTTTAAAATAGCTTTTTGAAAACCTTGCGGGAAAAGGAGAAAATGCTGGTGACCAGCATTTTCTCCCATTCCCAAAAGGTTTTCTTCACTTTCAGAGATAATTACTGTCTTTAGCTATATGTTGTCTGTCGCCTGCAAATGTTTCAATTTTGACAAGTCTGAGATTTTATGGTTTGATTAAAAGTAAAGCTAATATCTTCCTTTTTAAATGGATTTAGAAGCATGACACTATATTATAGGTGAATTACTAAAATTTGCTGATTGTATTTTCACTAACTATACAAGACTTTTATCATTTAATTGATTATAGAATGTATTTTCATGGCTTAGAGTCATGTGACTTTATTTGTCATCATTAGACCTTGAACTTTACAAATCCCCTGTTTTATAGACCCCGGAGAAGAGGGCCACTGTAATCGTTGCAGAAAAAGAAGAAAATGCTAGTGACCAGCATTTTCTCCTCTTACCACTATGCTTTCTAATCTTTTCAAATCCAAATTCTAACATATGAACTAAGTGATTTTGTCGTCAGCAAAAGCTTTTGGTTTTGAAAATCTGAAGATTTTTTTCGTGTGTTGAAGGGTTTAGAAACTGGCAAGGCTAAATGTACTTCTGTCAAAACCAGATCTATGTCATCCATACCAAGAAAAGTGACCTGTTTCCATAGAAACATGTACGTGTAGATGCAGCTAATGAAAACTTTCACCCAATGACCCCCACGTTTTTATGACCTTTTAGGACTGGTAAGTTTTTTGAAAAGAAGACAATGATGCTAAATGATTGTGCCAGCTATATGTCTTTTTCCACAGATATTTTCTACCCTTTGAAAGAGAAATTCCATGTTTTTAAGCCATATTTGATCTGCTGTCAGCACAAGTCCTTAATTTTTACAAGTCTAAAATTCTGTTGTATGGTAAAAGGTTAATTGACATTATGGGAAGCAGATGGCTTTATGAAAAAAATGAATCGGATATGGAAAATGCCCATAGTGATTCATTTCTTCATTTGCTGCAATGTTTTTTTGTGTGTCTATACATTGTGATACTATTTTCTAGGTATTCTAGAGTTTGTATTCACCAACCATTCTTAAGAACAGTCTCAGTCTTATTCTCCAGAATTTTCTACAATTGAAAGTAACACAACTTCCGATTGGCTAAACAAAATGATTTAGCCAATCAAAAGTTATGTTACTTTAAAATGCAGAAACTCTTCTAGAAAAATAAGAAGAATTTTCTTTAGAATGATTGGTGAATACAGACCCTGGTTCTTTTCATAAAGAGTCAAGTTTACACCTTCTGAAACAAAAACAAATTTGAAAACATTCATGTACAATATGGTTAACTCTTTTCCAGACGACAAAATTTTAGTCTGGTCAAAATTGAAAGTGTTTGCAGATAACAGCTTGAATGTAGTTTAAATTTTGATTTCTGTCTTTCATAGGGTAGAAAAAATTGTGGGAAGGGGAGAAAATGCAGCATTTTCTCCAATTGCAACAAAGTTTTCTAGAGGCCACTTTCTCATGGTCATTAAAAGTCAAGAATGTGTGGTAAAAGGCTAGATTAACAGGAAGAAAGGTTTAATGTGTGTAAAAACATTGTGCCAAAAGGTGTAATCCATAAACATGAGCAATTTCTCCTTTTGCCATAATGATTTTTGAAAAAAAAAAACCTTGTCTGCAAGGGGTACTTAGCTTCAATACATTTTGTGATGAGGAGTTGTGGAGCTTCAGGCGCATTTTGTTACCTCATCAGTGTTCCTGCTGTTTGTTAGATACTGTAGTACTGATATAGTGATGATACAGTACTTTAGCATAGCCAAAATTGTAGAATAGGGAAAGGATTTCCTGCCTTTATGACTATGTCTTTGACGTGAAGGCCTTTTAAAAACATTGTGGGAAAAGAAGAAAATGCTGGTTACCAGCATTTTCTCATTTTCCCACAATGTTTTCTACCATTTCAAAGACGGAAGTAATCCTTTTAAGCTACTTTGGATTTGTTGTCTGTAAATGCTTTTAATTTCGACGAGTCTAAAAATTTTTTTGTCTTGGTTACGATTAACCCTTCACCACAAAATCTTGACTTTTAACAAGCCTGAAGGAGAAGGCTTTTGAAAACATTGTAGAACAAAAAGAAAAAAATGCTGGTTACCAGCATATCCCTTTTTTCCCCCACAATGTTTCCAAAAGCCTTCTTGCTTGCTCTTGTTAAAACTCTGGATTGTGTGGTAAAGGGTTTGCCCGATATTGCACAAAACCTAGCATTAATTCACCCACAAGGAAGACAAGTTTAGTTTAAAAACATGGTGGGTAAAGATGCAATGGTATATATTTCAACTATTTGCTTTTTCCTCAGTGTTTTCCCTATTTTTCTGTTTAACACTTTACCAAACAACAAAATTTTGGACTTGTCCAAATTGAAAGCATTTGCAGACAACAAAATAAGTGTGAATCAAACATTGAAAATTGATTTAGAAAGGGTAGAAAACATTGTTTTCAAAGGCTTTCTCAGAGTCGCCAAAAGTCGGGATTGTCTTGTAAAGAGTTGAGAAAAATTGCTTGTTATGAGCTTTGAAATAATTACAATTGTTGTTTTTCAACGAATTGAATCCGGTGCATGTTTCTTTTGAGCTACCCATGGCTCTATTTAGTGGGAATTTTACTATATGCCAAGTCTTGTAGTGTATCACTACATGAATACAATGGTTTTTGCCAGGCATAGACCAGGCGAAAACATTGAGGCAAAAGAAGAAATTTCTGAGAACGAGGAACCTGTGTTTTTGACACATTGATTTCACTTTTCAAGATACAGGTTTTATCATTTCTTTTTCTCTTAACCCTTTACCAAACAATCCCCGTTTTTTACAACCCTGAGATAGAAGCCTTTGGAAAACATTGTGGGAAAAGGAGAAAATGCTGCTAACCAGCATTTTCTCCTTTTCCCACAATGTTTTCTACCCTTTGCAAAACAAATTTCAAATTTTCAGTCACATTTGTATTATCGTTTGCAAATGCTTTCGTTTTGGACAAACCTAAAACATTGTCGTTTGGCAAAGAGTTAACCAGATAATCCAGAGAATGATTTTTGAAAACATGTTTGGTAAAGGAGAAAATGCTGTTAACGAGCGTTTTCTCCTTTTCCTACAATCTTTTCTCTTCTTTTGGAGAACAGTAGGGATTTAAGTACCCCAAGGAAGATGTCTTTAGAAAACATGGTGGGAAAGGGAGGGAAGAAAAAAACTGGTGACCAGCATTTTCACTTTTTCTAAAAATGTTTTCTACCCTGTTAAAGAACAGCAGCTTCTTTGTACTTTTACCACCTTTCATTTTGTCCATGGCAGATGCTTTCAAATTTTGAAGAGTCAAAAGTTTGTCGTTTGAAAAAGGGTTAAATTTTGGTCTTTTATGTGTCTCTAACTAGTGTCTGGTACATCTTAAAATAGCATCATGTGGTAATGGATTACAGAAAAGGGAGGTGTCATTTTAATTAACTCTTTACTAAAGGACAAAATTTCAGACTTGTCCAAAATGAAAGATTTTACTTTGCGATGACAAATTACATGAAGCTCAAAATGATGAAATTTGTCTTTGAAAGGGTTGGTAAATCTTGTGGGGGGAAAAGGAGAAAACGCTGGTTACCAGCATTTTCTCCTTTTCACACAAGTATTTCAAAAGCTGTCTCTCTCAGGGTCATTAAAACATGGGATTATGTAGTAAAGGGTTGATAAAGGTGAAATATGATTGATTGCTTTGCATATATAAGTGATATGAGAAGATATCAGTCTTGTAGATTGCAGCTTTAATGTTTCCTAATTTCTATTAATCTTTCGCAGTTATGTTAATTGATTTTCCTCTTTTAAACTGACATTCTTTGTTTAATACACAAAATGCATGTTTTTTTTTTCTGGTAAATAATAGCTGGTTTTGTGTTAAATTAACAGTAAGTTGAAACCCACCTTTTATTCAATATGTATGTATTAAATTGGCATTTCTTTGAATTTATTTCAAATTGGTCTATTAACCCTTCACCATACAGTCCCTGATCTTAACAACCCTGAGGTAGAAGCTCTCTGAAAACATTATGGGAAAAGGAGAAAATACTGGTGATAAGTGTTATCTCCTTTTCCCACAATGTTTTCTACTCTTCAAAAGTCAGATTTCAATTTTTGAGTCGCACATTTTTTGTCATTTGCAAATGCATTCAAGTTGGACAAATCTAAAATTTTGTCATTTGGTAGAGGGTTAAGAAGGTATTTTTAGGGCAAAAACTTATCCACATTTGTACTCACGCTTTTTCCATATGAAAAGTGCCTTTTCCACATTAATTTTTATGCCATATAGGCCTTCCATCTCTTTACCACACAGCAAAGTTTATAAACCAGCTCATTTTGAAAGCATTAATCAGCGGTTTACTTCAAAAACCTAACTACAGCTTGTAAGAACCTGTAGTTATGCGTTTTTCGAAGTAAATCAACATTATTTTGTTTATCACAGATCATTTATGGCTTAAAATTTGGGATAAGTCTTCGAAAGGTTAGAAAACTTTGTGCAAAAAGGAAATGTTACTGGTTACCAGCATTTCTCCTTTTTCCATAAAGTTTTCAGAAGCTTTCCTGTTCATTGTGTGTGGTAAGGGGTTATACTTGGTAAATCTAAGGAAACCAATGACCTCAGAGCAGTGTGATTTTACAAATCTGTATACCATGTTCAATGTCATATTTTGTGAAATATTCTCACCATATTGTTCAGTTTTACAATATTCAGATGTTTTCTTGGACTGAAAATAATTGTTATCTTCTTTTGCGCTATAAGGATTTGAAAGAAAACATGAATTTTGAATTTAGTACTTTCTTTTCATACTTGTTCAGAAACAAAGTATTGAGTTCAGTGGATTGTCCATATATTTAAGAATTTTTGTGGTATGTGTCGAAGACGATACCACTATGAGTTCAATGTTGAATCTGAAGACCATATATCATATTTTGTGCAAAGCCAAAGGAAATATACTAAATTTTTCACAGGCAGATGATCTTTTCGGTAGCCCTCCGATATGTAATTGGAAATTGCATGTTAAAAAACACTGAGTGAGGCCATCGATAGTGGAAATACTAACTTTTGATTGAAAAAAGTTTCACTGGCTCATAGCTTTCTATTGGCGCAATGATACAAAATTTCTGTACCGATCGCTTGGTCCTGGGCTTTCTCATCCCAAAACCGTTTTGCCCCCTTGCTTGGTCATCCCTTGATTGGGCTCTACTCCATTTGACAAGGCATGAATATTTATAGATTGATATAATTGATTTTAATGTTGGGAGTTAAATGTTAACAGCCAAAATAAATCCAAAATCATAGTTTCAGGTACGAACTTAATTGTATTTGATTATTTCTATGATTTCTCTCTCTATCCATTATGCATCGTACTGTCAAGGGACGTTAAGTACTCCCGACTCCTCCAAATGATCAAGAGGATACCACCAATACACAAGTAATCCTAACTTTGTCATTACTACTTTTCCCCCAAATAAAAAAGTATTTATTTGATTACTTGGTTGACTTTCAAGCCAATATATGAAAAATACTTCTCTTTTTCTTTCAAATTATTAATTCCACACAATGGTTTTCTTCATAAATACCACTTCAGCGTTCTCAATGCTTTGATTTCAGTTTGTTGCTGCAGATTTGTTTGGGCAGGTCAATAGGTCAGGAAATAATGAAATAAACTGCTGATGTAATTTCCATCCAATGTTGTTTTTTTTCTGCCAAAGCTTCACTGAAGCTTGATTTGCTCATAATGTCCAAAAGACTTTTTCTTTCATACCGCAACAGACCACTAGTGACAGCATTGTCAAAGAGGAATCTCCTTTTAACTCTTTACCACACGAGAAAAATTTAGACTGGTCCAAATTGAATGCATTGGCAGACGACAAAATAAAGGTGACTGAAAAATTGAAATTTGTTCTGGGAAGGGTAGAAAACATTGTGGGAAAAGGAGAAAATGCTGGTTACCAGCATTTTCTCCTTTTCCCACGATGTTTTCTAAAGGCTTCTTTTTCAGGGGCGTCAAAAGTAGGGATTGTGTGGTAATGGGTTAACATGCATGACAAAATTTAAGAATTGAAAGCAGTTACATAAGACAAATTAGATGTGTCTGGAATTAAATAATTTGTTTTTGAAGAAATGGAAAACATTTTTGGGAAAAGGTGAAAATGCTGGGAATTGGCAATTACTCCTTTACCCACAGCATTTTCAAATCTTCTTTTTGAAGGTAATTATACATTGGGATTGTGTGTTGAAGAACTCAGAAGCATTTTCTTTTTTTCATAAAAGAAGTCGTAAGTGATTTTGCTGAATTTACTAGAATAACAAACAGATTTGTTGCCCTACATATTTCAAATATCAGGGGTTTTACTATTCGTAGCTAGTCCATCTGCCGCTGCAGGGAAAAAGATGTTTGCCTTGAACCCACAATATCAAATTTTAACAGCCCAATGGAAGAAGCCATTAGGAAACGTGGGAAAAGGAGTAATTGCAGATAGCAGCATTTTCTTCTTTTCCCACAGCAATTTCTATCTTTTCAAAGAGAGTATCCATCTTCTTAGCCGTAACTCATTACCAAATTAACTCATTACCAAACAACAATATTTTGGACAGGTCCAAATTAAAGCATTGCAGACAACAAAATAAATGTGACTCAAAAACTGAAATTCGACTTTAGAGGAGTAGAAAACATTGTGAGAAAAGGAGAAAATGCTGGTTACCAGCATTTTCTCCATTTCCCACAATCTTTTCTAAAGACTACTTTCTTTCGGTCATCAAAAGTAGGGATTGTGTGGTAATGGGTTAATTTGTCATCTTCAAATGCTTTGAATTTGGATAAGTCTGTAGCTTTATTGTTTAATGAAGAATCAGTGGCATGATTGAGCTGAAATATCATTCATAGATACGTAATTTTAAATTATATTGTAATATAGATTAAATCGATCATGATTTTTGACTTATTTTTAAGTGTTATTATATCATAAAATGATTAAATTGAAGTGTACATGTCATTGTTAATATATATCCCCACTCTTTGTGCTCTGTGTATTGTTTTTAACATGAAACTGTCTTTTAGGGAAATAAAAAAAAAGCATAGTTTTAATCATCACATTGTCATAGTTTAAAAGATGTATATTTTATTTTTTATTTCCGACATCACTATCACACACTTGTCGGAACATGGACAAAACTACAAATGTAGTGAAATGTGAAATTGTTTACTGGAGAGAATGAGAAGTGTACCAGTTCTTGAAGAGTATGGGCATGTACGAGTTACTGGTTGACATAAATGGTTGATACCATTTCTTGCTTTGTCACGGCTGTATCACTCCATGTCATAAATGAGCCATGCTTCGTCTAAAGGGGGTTTAACTCGTTACCAAACGACAAAATTGAGAATTTTTTAGCTTGTCCAAATCGAAAGCAATATTTTGCAGACGACAAAATAAAAGTGACTGAAATTTTGAAATTTGTTTCAAGAAGGGTAGAAAACATTGCGGGAAAAGGAGAAAATGCTGGTTTCCAGCATTTTCTCCTTTTCCCACAATGTTCCTACAGGCTTTTTTCTCTGGGTCATCAACATTAGGAATTTTAAAGCAACGAAGGAAAACATGACAGTATTTTGGATACATTTAGCCTACTAACCAACTGAATCCTGGTGTAGCATGGTCCTCAGACATACACAGTATGGATTGTTCACAAAAAACTTTGATGCATGTCAGCCTGTGCGGGATGACATGGGTCAATACTTTTTGCAGATACTCCAAACCACCTTTTTACAGAGCATGGCACAAATATATTAACTCATTACCAAAGGACAAAATTGTAGACCAGTCCAAATTGAAAGCATTTGCAGACGACAACCTAAGTATGGCTCAAAAATCGAAATTTGTCTTTGGAAGGATAGAAAACATTGTGGGAAAAGGAGAAAATGCTGGTTACCAGCATTTTCTCCTTTTCCTACAATGTTTTCTGAAGGCATTTTCTCCTTTTCCCACAATCTTTTCTACTTGTCACAAAACAAATTCCAAATTTTCAGTCAGATTTATTTTGCCACCTGCAAATGCTTTTGATTGAGACAAACCTTGAATATTGTCATTTGGTAATGAGTTAACCCTATACCACACAATCCCCACTTTTAATGACCCTGAAAGGAAAGCTTTTGAAAACATGGTGGGAAATGGAGAAAATGCTGGTAACCAGCATTTAATCCTTTTCCCACAATGTTTTCTACCCTTCAAAAATCAAATTAAATTTTTGATACACATTTATTTTGTCGTCTGCAAATACTTTCATTTTGGACAAGCCGAAAATTTTGTTGTTTGGTAAAGAGTAAAGAACTGGGTACTGTTCTCCATGGTTGCATGTTATAATATGTTATGAACGTTAGGGCAGCAATCGTTTTGTTTTGCATTTTTTATTTTCGTAATAGTGTCAGTGTGTCTGTAGAAACAAGCTAGAAATAGTGTAATGTACCTACATGGTCGTGTTATTTTAACCCTTTACCACACAATCCCGAGTTTCATTGACCTCAAGGAACAAACCTTTGGAAAAGATTGTGTGTAAAGGAGAAAATGCTTGTAACCCAGCATTTCTTCTCTTTTCCAACAATGTTTTCTACAATTTCATAGATAGTTTTCACCATTTTAGCTACATTAAATTAATCATCTGCAAATGTCTTGATTTTGTCTTATCCAAGATTTTGTGGTGTGATAAAGGGTTGACTCTTTACCCAGCAACAATATTGTAGACAAGTCCAAATTGAAAGCATTTGAAGACGACAAATTTAACATGGCCCAAATAATACAGTCCTATCTTTGAAACGGTAGAAAAGGCTGTATTTTTTAGATCAAGTATGTCCTTGAAACTTTCTATCCAAAACCTGTACCATATTTCACCTAATTAACACCCAACTATCGGAATATATGTATGCTTCCAGTAACATTATAAAGTTTCGGTAACAGTAAATTTGCATGGCACCTAGTTGCAGTAATAAGATGAAATATGATAGTAACGGCTGACTTAGTTGGCAACTAGGGCTCCGTACCGGTACTCGATATATATCGAAAACCGGTATTTTACGTTCGATAGATATATCGGATCGAACGTTTCTGTATCGAACAAAATATCGATCATCAAAAGAAAATAAAAGTAAAGCATATAAAATACCCAATTTAGTTGTTTTTAAGGGCGAAATTCATTACGAGTTTACTATAGGTAATCTCTAAAGTCGAGTAGTCGTAGAGGTAGGTGTGGCTACCTGGGAAACTTACAGCCAATCGAAATGCGTCATTCTTTATTACTCGCCCTGTACCCGTTACACAATGGATGACAATTAGCTAATACCCCTGTTCTCGTTCCCCCGTCATGTTGTTTGAAATCTGCAAATTATGCATCAATCAGCAGATTGCAGACAAATTTACGCTGATAATTGGTCAATATAGTTGATTAAAGAAAGGTAATGAACATCTCGTGATGTGATCGAGAGGTAGCGATGGAAATAATTGAAGCCGTGACCTTTCAACCTTCCTAAGATTTTATTTGGTCGATCTTTTAATATTGCCGAAAAATGTGGCTCGAAAATCAAATCTCTTTTTCCATTAGATTATCTGAAATCAGTGTTCCGACTCGCGTAAATTATTGTGTAAATCATTTTATAGACTTGAAATTAGCATAACAAATGTTAATCACACGCGAGACCTCACGGAAGAAAAAACATGGACAAAAAAGGCCATTATCTGTTTATCGTGAGTAAAATAACAGGTTTTGATGCCACATGTAGTTCTAATCCTTATTGAAAAATCTATGTCGAATCATGCGAACATACCTATCCAGAAATTAACACGCATGAAAAATTGTTCGGTGAAAAAAAAACACGGAAACCCATGACACAACAAAATGTCTCCTTGACATTGTCCGATCAGAGTCTTCTTAGACTGTCTTTTCAGCTTTTTAATGAGTAGTAAATGTAGATCTAGTTAGAATTCATATTAATTCAGGCCTACATAATTATGAAATTTCAATACAATCTAGAAGTGTTAATTTGCGGTATTTTGTTTTTCAGGTATGCTGAAAAAAGACCAAACACAATTTTCGCATTTTTTTCTTTCATTTATTGAAAATTGAAATATCATATGATATATCGAATATCGATCATTTTGTATCGATACAAATATCGTATCGATCAAACTGACCGATACGGAGCCCTATTGGCAACCCAGTGAAGCAACTTGGGGCTATTTTGACTCTCTTGCTTTTGTTTTGATGTGTACTTGGAAAGCAGATTTCATCGGAACTAGCTTTACCTATATAACATGGTAAGGACATAATTATGTTCTGTATCTCAGGAGATTCTCAATTCATTACTCAAGCTGATATAGTATGGAATATCAATTAGCCCTTCCAACACTGATAATAACTTAACCCTTTACAGCAAAATCACAACTTTTTGATAAGCAGAGAGAGAAAGCTCTTGAAAACAGTGTGGGCAAAGGAGGAAATGCTGGTAAGCAACATTTTCTCCTTGGCCCACCAGGTTTTCTATCCTTTTCACAGACAAATTCCATTAATTTTTTAGCCACACAATAACTTATCTGCAAATACTTTCTACTTTGTTTAGTCTAAAATTCTATTATTTGTGAAGAGTTAAGTGCTTTTGCTGGCAGTATAGATCAAGATCAAACTACATAGTACATGCAGTTGGATTTAGGTCTGAATTACATGTTGTATACCTACAGTATTCTGGCCAATAGCTATAACATTTCAATATTTGGCAGTTTGATACTTATTTCAGCCTTTTTCTGCTGTAAGGGTTAGCATCCATAGAAAAAGAAAACTGTATTTAGCACAGAGAATACAGTGTAGTGAGGTGTGAAATTGTTAGCAAGCTATACCTACTTATTGTATAAGTTGTAATTACTTTTCTAAATTACTCTGAAACCTTTTCTCAAAGAACTTGGAAATGAGAAACATGTTTTAAATAAAAGATATACAGTGAAAATTTGCCAGCAAATAGCTAGGGGCCCTAAGAATAAACATGTCTGCATTTTTGACCAATTCATTTGTTATCAGCTCCAAAAAAGGTACATATGTATATGTAAAAGTAGCACCTAGGGTATTACCCAAGGTGCAAATTAATGGGGAAAGGGTGGAGAGGGGGTTCTTTTCTGAGTAAACATCTTTAAATCCCAATATAAAATAGAATACTCCCAGATATAGCATTTGTTGACTATGAAAATTTCAGGCCACAAAAATAATGGTCACCATCTTATATTTGTTTCAATGTCACTTGTAATGAACATGTTATTGTCCATCAATACCAGATTTTTCTTTGCAAAGAGGTTCACAACTGTGTGTTTGCTCACAGACAGTTACAGCCCTAAATATAGTTCATGTATCATGTCCAGTTATTTCAAATGGAAAAAAATTCTTGAGTGGACATACTTTTGAAATAACATAGCAGCAGTATAAAATTCATGCAAGTTTGCAATCATAATGCTATATTTACACAGGAATGATTTTGAATCATGGGTTTGTAGCGCAGAATCTTGGATAAATGTTTTACTGCACAACCTTTGCAAACAGTTAAATCTGACGACATATACCTGCATTATGGTATGAAATACCGGTATTTCCTGCAGATGATGTGATTTGTGCAGATGACATTTTATTGACGCAGGTCACATGACCTTTACCTCAGATTGCTGCACCTTCATCAGAATCTGGCTAATTAACCTTGGATAATTTAGCTTTAAATACAGATTGATTTGCTGTCAGATTCAAGAACTGGAAATTTTCAAATCATTACCAAAGGGGCTTATTCCTTTTAAGACTGCTGTACAGATTAATAACTTGACAATATCAATGGATATTGATAATCAATATGAATCTAGGTTTAACTCATTACCCCACAATGCCACCTTTTGACGCCCCGGGGAAAGAAGCCTACTGAAAACACTGTGGGAAAAGCAGAAAATGCTGGTAACCAGCATTTTCTCCTTTTTCCACAATGTTTTCTACCCTATCAAAGAAAAGTTGCACCATTTGAACCATATTGAAATATACGTCTGCAAATGCTTTCAATTTGGACAAGGCTAGAATTTTGTCGTCTGGTAAAGGGTTCAATCATTACCAAACAACAACATTTTTGGCTTGTCCAAATTGAAAGCATTAATTTTGTAGAAAAGGCTGGTTAACAGCATTTTCTCCTATTCCTACCATGTTTTCTATGGGCTTCTTTCTCAGGTCATCAAGATTGTCTGATAGATAATAGTTTAATGCATGTATTCAAATGAAAACAGTTTTGCTGAAGTTGAAATTCTATACAAGTCATTTCTTTTTCCACAATATTTGTAAAAACTGATCTGCTGCAAGTCACACAACATCTTCAAAGCAAAAAGTTATTATGTAGGGCACATGCTGGACTTTGATTAGAGTCCAGATTAGGCTGCAGGTGTTGACTTTTCAGTTTTGATGTACACTATTCAAAAGGTGTGTAATATTGGCCGATGTTTATGGCTGGTATGAGGTTAATCCATAGGACACCTTTGTAGCAAATGTAGATCAAGATCAGACTGCAGAAAATGTATAGTTTGATGTCTGATCTTCACTGGCTTAGTTTTGGTACATGTACTTGCCAAAACAACCTGAAAATACACCATTTGGACCTTTACCACACAATCCCGACTTTTGACTTCCCTGAGAAAGAAGCCTTTTGAAAACGATGTGGGAAAAGGAGAAAATGCTGGTGACCAGCATTTTCTCCTTTTCTCACAATATTTTCTCTTCACTTTAATACAAATTTTAAGATTTCAGTCGTTTATATTTTGAAGTCTTCAAATGCTTTGAATTTGGACCAGTATACAAATTTGTCCTTTGGCAAAGAGTTGAGTGTTTCGATTCCTGACTAAAATTGTCCATCAAAATGATGCTCCAAGTGTTAATGAAATGGTTACCAAGAAACCTGAAGACTTGTCAGAATCAGAATGTGAGCTGCTACTGTTGTGAAAATATTCATATGTGTGTTTATGAAATATTAGCAGAAATCTGGTTATTTCTACTCATCTGTGAATACAAAACATTTGGAAAATACATTAAAATGTAGACCACCCAGAAGTTTGCTGGAAAATTTTATTGATTACATGGAAAGGTTCTTTATCCCCACTCTGCTACATAAGTTAACTCTTTACCAAATAACAAAATTATAGACTGGTCCAAATTGAAAGCATTTGCAGACGACAAAATAAATGTGACTCAAAAAGTGATATTTGGTTTGGGAAGGGTAGAAAACATTGTGGGAAATGGAGAAAATGCTGGTTTCCAGCATTTTCTCCTTTTCCCACAATGTTTTCAGAGGGCTTCTTCCTCAGGGTCGTTAAAACCAGGGATTGTTTGGTAAAGGGTCGATTAAATGAAATTTTTAAACCAATGGTAAAAACCGCGAATACAGCCATTTCAAACTTACTTTTTGGAGACAAATATTCCCTTATCGGACAGTGTAGATCAAAGATCAGATTGCATGTTTTGTGTAGTCTGATCTTGATCTGAACTCTCCGCAAAAAAAGTGAGTCACACTAAGCAGCCTAAGGGTAAACAAGGAGGTCTTCTTTTACGCTGAAAAAATAAGAAGAAGCACAATCACATGTGGCATAAAACTTGCATTTCAATGATTTATTTAATTATTTAAAAAAAAAAGCATCAGTTTTCTATAACATTTTCACATCTAATAATGGTTTAACCCATTACCATACAATCCCTACTTTTTACAACCCTGAGAAAGAGGCCTTTACAAAACATTGTTGGAATTTTCTCCTTTTCCCACAATGTTTTCAAAGGCTTTCTTTCTCAGGGTTGTTAAAAGTTGGGATTGTGTGACAATTTAACTTTGGCTCAGATGATAAGAGCTTTTTTTAGAAGGATAGAAAAAAAATTGAGGAAAAAAAAAGCTAGTTACCATTATTTTCTCCCTTTCCTACCATGTCTTTAAAAGGCCTCTTTCTAACTGTCATTAAAACTCAGGACTATGTGGTATAAGATTAAAGCCTTTGGCCATAGCCATTCTGGGAATATTAAAGATTCTGATAGTGAGGAAGTTTACGGTTGTTAGTGTCTAGAATTTCTGTTTGAAAAGTAAACAATGTAGATCAAAGATCAGACTGCATGTTTGTAGCAGTTTGATTTGGATCTATTCAGTTCACAGAGGCAGCTATGGTTGTGAAAGGCACTCTAACATCTTTATCAATTGACAGAATTTTGGACTCTACCAGTCAAAGCGCTGGTAGATGACAAAATAGATGTAAGGTAGGAAACATTGTAGAAAAAGAAGAAAATGCTGGTTACCAGCATTTACTTCTTTTCCAACAATGTTTTCAAAAGGCTTCTTCATAGTGGTCATTAAAACCCATGATATGTGTGGCAGAAAGGTCAAGGGTTTTGGGTATCTGGATCCAATCTTGATATATATTGGCAGCAAAGATTACTTCAGAACACTGTTGGAGGCTTTAAGATTTTTTAATGTCATGTTTTCGATGTGATCTCCAACAAATGATCGGTCTGGTAGACATTCAGATAATCTTAATTGAAATGTGTCATTTGCCATTTCTAGCTTGGTTTCTAGTTTTGAGGTGGAGCCAGTAATTATTATGTTTCTTAGTACTCTTGCAGCTATGTTTACATGTAAATAATACTAAGCTTAGCACAACTTTAAATTTTTTAACGGACAGTCTGATCATGATCTACACTGACCTTAAATCAAGTGATAGTTGTGTTGGATAATCAAATAGGAAGAAGCTATACTAATGCTGCAAGAGCTACTGTTTTCTTTACTGACTTTATATGTACTTAAGCAATCCTTTTCCTTTTAGAAACTTGTAGACTCGTTCTGGTATCATTAATGTACTGCTACTGAAATAATGAAAGTATGTATGAATTTTTAAAGTAGCTTTATCACTACATGTGATGCATAATCATGATCCTTCAGATGGTCATTAAGATTTAAATGCAGATGCAAGCATTCAATGACCTGGGGCATATGACCAGGTCATTGAATGCTTACATCTGCACTGAAATCTTTAAGAGCACCTGAAGAATCATGATCATAATTGAATGATGGGTGGATTACCGAAATGCCTAAACAGTTGTTAAATTAGAATCATCCATAAAAATACATTTATAAGGGCTATACTTATCAACTGTTCTGAACTCGGTTTTAATTCAAAATTCCAAGACTAGCCAAAGTTTAACTGGCAGAGACAGAACATCTCAACTAATAAAACGGCTAATCTTGGAATGTAGAAATAAAACGATATGGCAGCACAACTTCCATCATCAACAGCTCTTGGTACAAGTCTCATTGAGAATTTTTTTATCTCCCATCATTTGGTCCACAGTTGTGAATATTACAATGACAACTCGCAGAAGAGGAAGGGTTGCTTAAAACCCTTTACCAGATGAAAAAATTTCTGATTTATCCAAATTCATAGGGTTTGCAGGAATGGAAATACATGTATACCTTGCTCAAATTATGTCATTAGGCATTTACCTATAAATGATCAGAAAACATTGTGGGAAAAGGAGAAAATGCTGGTAAGCATAGCAGCATTTTCTTCTTTTCCCACAATGCTTTGAAAAGCCTTCTCTGTTAGAGTCATCTAAACTCAGGATTTTATGGCAAAGGGTGAATATTGGGCTCATTTTAGATATTAGTTCATCAAATGGCTTTGTAAATATACATTATTGAATGTGCTTTTTGTTCTCATTGTTACCGAAGGTGATACAGCTTGTGACAAAAAAAAAGATGTATAAGAATGTATGTACTATGATTTGGTGAAGTTACAAAGTAATAAATATACCTTTGAAACACTTGGTTTTACTCTTGTTTTGAGCCCACAATGTTCCCTGATACATGCAACAAAAAGTCTATTTGTGAAGTCCTGGCAAAGATTGTCAGTGTATGTTGACATTGGCTTTTTTGCCATCTTACCAGTCAGCCGTTCACATTTACATCACATTTCATTTTATCTTAGTATTATGTATTTTGGTAGAAAAATAATTCTTCCATGATACATACTTTTACACTCAGTTTTATAATAGTTACTTGGACTTTATCTCATTACCAAAAGACAAAAGTTTAGACTTGTCCAAATTGAAAGGTTTTGCAGACAATAACTTGAATGTGAATTGAATGATGAAATATGTCTGTGACACAGCAGAAAACGTTGTGGGAAAAGGAGAAAATGCTGGTTACCAGCATTTTCTCCTTCTCCCACAATGTTTTCTAAAGGTTTCTTTTTCAGGGTCATCAAAAGTAGGGATTGTGTGGTAACGGGTTAAAGAGAATGCATGCCCAGGCTATCTGTCTACATTGCAATTCCAAAGTTCTACCCACTGGACAGTGTTGATCCTTGATCAGACTATACTCTGTGCAGTCTGATCTTAATCTACTCTGATGACGTGATTTACACCGAACTGAGTTCTGCATAGCAGCTAAATGATTGTTTTTGAGGCCATTGTAGGTTAACTCTTTACCAAACGACGAAATTTTAGACTTGTCCAAATTGAAAGCATCTGCAGACGACAACTTCAACATAGCTCAAATTATGTGACTTTTCTTTGATAGGATGGAAAACATTGTGGGAAGAGGAGAAAATGCTGGTTACCAGCATTTTCTCCTTTTCCCACAATGTTTTCAAATGGCTTCTTGCACCGGGTCGTTAAAAGTCGGGATTGTGTGGTAAAGAGTTAAGACCAGGTTTATCCTGTGATTTCTCATAAGGGTGTCATCATAGATCCCCTTTAACAATTAAAGAAGGCAAACATTAACTCTTTACCGCACGGGAAAATTTTAGACTGGTCCAAATTGAAAGCGTTTCCAGACGACAAAATAAAGGTGACTGAAAAATTGAAATTTGTCCTGGGAAGGATAGAAAACACTGTGGGAAAAGGAGAAAATGCTGGTTACCAGCATTTTCTCCTTTTCCCACAGTGTTTTCAAAAGGCTTCTTTCTCAGGGGCATCAAAAGTAGGGATTATGTGGTAATGGGTTAACCGAATGTTTACAACATGTTCCCGGCAGACACAGCAACCCTGATTTTGACAACCTTGGACAAAAAGGGATTGATGAAATTCAACACAGGAAAACGATGAGCAAAGTTGCATCTGAACTTACCGCCATGTAACAAGCCATTAGAAGACCTGGAGACGATCCCTGTCTTAATGTGCAATGCTCCTTTTTCACTGGTATCGATCAATCGGGCAGTACAATTAGTTCGCAAATTATCACGTTTCTCTTTGTTGTATTTTGTCAATCCTGTTTTGTCCACGGTTGTCAGAAAAGTGGCTGCCAGGAACTGGGTGTAAATATAGGGTTACCTCCATGGCTTGTCACAGATAAAGTGGGGAACTGTATAGAGACTTAATAAATTTGGTAAATGGAGAAAAAATAAGAAAAAAAATCTCATGGCATTCCATGTTTCAGTCAAACAGGACTGCAGTGGCTGCCTGAAATAGGGTGTAAACTTAGGTTTAACTCTTTACCAAACGACAAAATTTTAGACTTGTCCAAATTGAAAGTATTTGCAGATGACAAAATTAACGAACACAAAAATTGAACTTTGTATCCAGCAGGGTAGAAAACATTGTGGGAAAAGGAGAAAATGCAGGTTGTCAGTATTTTCTCCTTTTAATGTTTTCATATGGCTTCTATCCTAGGGTCGTAAAAACCGGGAATTGTTTCATAAAGGATTAAATACAACTTGGGGACAGCTGAAAAATTAGAGGGTAAACATTCAAGGTTTCAGGAAGTCAGGGGCAAAATCAGTGCTTGGCTTGAAGATTGAGATGAAGGTTCTCTGCAAGTGTTAACATGTTTATACCAAATGGAACTGACAGGTTTTGTTGAATACTTCTTTCATTGGTGAATGCACATTGGTAATAGAGTATACTATATATAACCCCTTTCCCAAACAATCCCTGGTTTTTACGGGTCTGGAATAGTAGCCTTTTGAAAACATTGTGGGAAAAGGAGAAAATGCTGGTAACCAGCATTTTCTCCTTTTCCCACAATGTTTTCTACCCTATCATAGACATAAATCATCTTTTAACCCATTACCACACAATCCCTACTTTTGACGCCCTTGAGAAAGAAGCCTTTTGAAAACACTGTGGGAAAAGGAGAAAATGCTGGTAACCAGCATTTTCTCCTTTTCCCACAGTGTTTTCTACCCTTCCCAGAACAATTTTTCAATTTTTCAGTCACCTTTATTTTGTCGTCTGCAAATGATTTCAATTTGAACCGGTCTAAAATTTTCTCGTGTGGTAAACAGTTAAGCAAGAGTTGAATTGTCATCTGCGAAGCTTTCAATTTGGTCTAGTCCAAAAGTTTGTGGTTCGGGAAAGGGATATAACCATCAGCCAAAGAGTGCCAATCACAGCGCAGTTTGCTTCTGTGGCCAGCCCTACCTCACAATTCCAACCTTTAATAGAAAGACACCTTTAGAAAACATTGTTGGAAAAGGAGAAAATGCTGGTCACCAGCATTTTCTTCTTTTCCTTCTTTTCTATCAGTTTATTACCCTTCCCCTTAACAAATTTTCGAATTTGAGTCAAATCTATTTTTTTGTCTTCTGCAAACACTTTCAATTTGGATAGTCCCCATCCAACCCCCCCCCCCATTTTTTTTTGGGGGGGGGGGGTTAAGAGTTAAAGGTCATCAGAATGCCTGGATGACGCAAATCGAGTGCCAGGAGTGATGTCAATGTATACTTTAGGCTTGACAGATCTAGCTGACTTTCGTTTTCAATTTTCGCTATCCATTATCCCAAGTCATGTTGATAAACCGTTCATAACTCTTAAGCTTCTGAGTCTTACTCAAAGACCTTTTGCTGACAGTGAAATAGCAAAATTAATTTTGGGTATTTCCTTAAAGTTTCATTATTTATCAAGTTAAGGGTTCAACCAGGGTAATTGTTGTTGCATTGCATGACCATAGTACATAATTATACTTCAATATCATTACAAAGGCCAAGGATTGATTGATTGATTGATTGACTGACTGACTGACCGACCGACCGACCGACCGAGTGATTGATTGATTGTATTACCATAGTGTTTTCAACATTATTTCAGTTATATTGCAGCAGCCAGTGCACCTATCCATGGTTTCCTGGAATCTCTTTTACCAGTACTCTGCACAATATTTTTTCCAAGCCACTGGCTGCTTTGCTACATAACAATTGTCGAGACAAAGGTCAGCGCTGAGAGAGGAATGAATCTTGTCGCAATGACTTCCTCCATCCAGGGATTAAATCCACAATGCTTTGTTCTCAAGTTTTGCATGCTGCCGACTGAGCTACTGGGGCTCTGGGCTAAGGAGGAAAGTCATGACATGATACGGGTGACAAATTGTCTAACATATGGTAAGTTCCTTCTATATGAAATAGTACTGTGCTAGCTTCTTTGTTCAACCAGGGATTGTGTGTATAGAGTATATGGCCCTTAACATATTACCAAATGACAAAATTTTAGGCTTGTTCAAATCAAATTCATTTGCAGACAACAAAATAAAAGTGACTGAAAATTTCAAATCTGATAGTTAAAACACAAGTTTTTTGTGACTTCGAGACATTGCTGGCCAGATTAACTCACACATTGACTTTGAGCAGTGCAGGTAGATTCATGATCAATCTTCCAGGGTGTAGAGCCTATTATACGCAATATGCAAAAGAGTATAAAACAAAAAACATTACCAAAGGGGTAAATCACAATTTTGTATACATGTACTGCATTTCCTCTCCATGTAATTTCTGTACCTGACCCTAAACATGTTTTTTTTTTACTTGTTGGTCATGTAATATTTTATGACACCCTAATCGTATCATTTTCCTGAGGAAAGTTGAAATATTCTGTGTTGTTTTACAGCTATCAATCATCCCTGGGTCATGTTTGGAAAATTAAAATTGAAAAAGAAGAGATGCTATTTAGTATTACTACCTACCGAACGTAATTCTCAAATGTATGTAACAGGAGCCATACATATTTCAGCAGTGCTCTTTGAAAAGGGGGCTTAATGCATCTGCAAAAAGTATTGATCTAGGTCAGCCTGCACAGTCTATGCAGGCTAACCTTGGTCCAAACTTTTCACTATCGATCAATTTTCTGTTTGTCAAAGTAACAATCTACCTCATTATCAACCCTTTATCCCATAAGGCATCAAAAAGTAACATCGCCTTTGGGGACAGTTATCTGTACTGGATAAAGAACTAGATGTAACTATATAAGGACAGGTCCATCATGACTATCTTGCACTATTTCGGGGGAATCACCTATTTGGGCAACTGGTGGCAACATATGAAAAAATCAATCAACAGTATGGCAAGTTTAGACATGTGAAGAAAAGGTACTTCCTGCAAGAAATAAAGGGAAGTAACTGTTTCAGTGTAATCATAAAAAATATGATAAGTGAATTTTCTTTACTGCTTAATCATTTACCACACAATCTAGAGTTTTAACAACACTGAGAAAGAAACCCTTTGAAACCATTGTTGGAAAAGGAGAAAATGCTGGTAACCAGCATTTTCTCCTTTTCCAACAATGTTTTCTACCCTGCTGGAAACAAATTTCAGTTCTTGAGTTACACATATTCTTTCGTCTGCAAATGCTTTCATTTTGGACTAGTCTAAAATTTTGTCGTTTGGGAAAGAGCTAGGCATATAAGATCATCTCCTAAAAAAAATTGCAATGACCTCCTTCGCAATGAATCCTACCTTTTAATGACCCTGTGAAAGAATCTTTTGGAAACATTTTGGGAAAAGGAGAAAATGCTGCAAACTGTGACTTCGCCTTTTTCTGTATATTTTCTACCCTTTCAAAAAGAATTATAATTTGAGTCTTACTTGTCTTTTGCAAATGCTTCCAATGTAGAACAAGTCTAAAAATGTTCATTCAGTAAAGAAATAATTTGAGCCATGCTCTGTGAAACAGGGTCTTAATGCATCTGCAAAAAGTATCAACCCAGGTCAGCCAGCGCAGTCCACGCAGGCTGACATGGGTTTATACTTTTTGCTATTGATAAATTTTCTGTATGTCCGTGGATGACTCTACCTCTAGATTTAGTAAATTTTCAGATAAAATTAATTCCATATGGTTCCTGTATGATTTTCATGGCACACTGCATTAAACCTCCTTTTGCCAGAGCATGGCATTTTTTAAAACTAATTTTCTTCCTTACGGCAAAACATTGATAATTCAAACATACTTTGTGTGAATAAGTTCTTATATATCTAAATTTATCTGTTATAAACATTTTTTCATTTATGAAAAGCACTGAAAATTAAAAGAGAAAGATGGGGTGGTGACGATTTATAGTAGTTAGATCTGATTTTCATATGTGTTGAACTTAAAATCCTCTAAACATTCAAAGACCAGTTGAAATCGCTATGTGTACTAAGAAAGAAAACTGTAATCCGGTGATTCCTTTAAAAACCGGTTAGAATTGGTTTATTACACTTGCATTTTGATATGGACAAGTCTAAAACTCTGTACCTAGTCCGATACAAACGGAACGCATGAGTGTTGCTGAAATAAATTGGTATTCTTTTATTTTGCTTTTCATCTGCTCTTTCGACCAGTTTGAAATAGAACATATAAAATTGTTGTACATGTATATGAAAGTTTGACTTTAGAGTTCTACTTATGGTTTGTGGTATCGTTCGATAAAATCTCGGTGATTGCATGATTCGCATGTGTGGGCGGTCGACACCGGGGACGTATGCAATAGTTGCATCATTGTTGTTTGGTAGTTCTGTCATATGTTATGAATTTTCTTCTTTTCTTGGGACAGAAAGCATGTGTTCATTTTTATATTGAGAAGGGCATTGGTAATTTACTGCGTCTTTGCTTTTATAAACGAAATAAAAGAACTGGTTTACGACCGCATCTGCGATCCAACATGTTTGAAAGAAGTTGCTGAGATCGGAATTTTGGATACGTGGCAACGTAAGCTGAATCTACAACAAAATGGGAAAGCAAAAATACAGTTTGTCTGAAACAGACGATACATCAAACACAGAATTAGATCCTTCAAATGGTAAGTAGTTACAGATATATCTTAATTACCTTCAGCACTTTTGTCCTTAATGTTTACCTAAATTTAAAGGCAGTGGCAAGCTATACGGTACCGTACCTCTAGCCTTACCCGCGGTCTGAAGGTGTATGCTCAGATGCTATTTTTGTTACTAGTCTTAGTATTCACCTTCAGACCAACCTTCATTTAAATATGGAATAAATACGATTTTACTCGCAATTTTCTAATGGCTCAATGCAACAAAATTTCCAGTGACAGCTAAGTATATAAGCTGTTACCATGATATAACTGAAAAACAGTTGAAAGCAGCGTAAATCATCAATCAATCAATTAATCAATCAACACACCAGCAAACCAACCAACCAATCATTCAAACAATCAATCAATACTTTTCAGTGCCATGGTGGACTTCAAGTCGCTTGGGTTTGGCTGTCCTGGGCTTCTTTGGGTTTCTGAATGTGTATGCCCTGAGGGTCAACATGAGTGTTGCTATAGTATGTATGGTGAATGACACGGCTGTAGGGGCCCTGGAAAACAAAAATGATAGCTCCTCTGCTAATTCGACAGACACACAGTCGTCATGTGAACTTGTGAAAGCAGGGCGAGGATTTGAGGTGAGCTTTCTTTCCTATTTAACTCTTTAGTAAACAACAAAATTTTGGACTGGTCCAAATTGATAGCATATGCAGACGACAAAATAAAGGTGACTGAAAAACTTAAATTTGTCCTGGGAAGGGTAGAAAACACTGTGGGAAAAGGAGAAAATGCTGGTTACCAGCATTTTCTCATTTTCCCACAGTGTTTTCAAAAGGCTTCTTTCTCAGGGGCATCAAAAGTAGGGATTGTGTGGTAATGGGTTAACTCTTTACCAGACGACAAAATTTTGGACTGGTCCAAATGAAAGTATTTGCAGGCAACAAAATGAATGTGATTGAAATATGGATGAAATATGTTTTAGGAAGGCAAGAAAACACTGGGAGAAGGAGAAAATACTGGTTACCAGCATTCCTCCTTTTCCCACAGTGTTTTTAAAAGGCTTCTTTCACAGGTGTGAGGGGTGTTAAAAGTCAGGATTGTGTGGTAAAGGGTTAACTCTTTAACGCAGTGCCAACTATTAACGACCCTGAAAAAGAAGCCTTTTGAAAACATTGTGGGAACAGGAGAAAATCCTGTTAACCAGTATTTTCTCCTTTTCCCATGATGTTTTCTAGAAAGGCTTCTTTCTCGGGGTCGATAATAAAATGCTGTTTTCTCTTTTTTTCCAGCAGTGTTTTGTAAAGCTCTCTTATTCAGGAATGTCAAAACAGGTACTCAAAAGCAATTTTCCACAGGGTCGTTTAAAACTGAGATTGTGTGGTAAAGAGTTAAAATGCTTTAACCCATTACCACACAATCCCTACTTTTGACGCCCCTGAGAAAGAAGCCATTAGAAAACATAGTGGGAAAAGGAGAAAATGCTGGTAACCAGCATTTTCACCTTTTCCCACAATGTTTTCTATCCTTCACAAAAACAAATTTCCAATTTTCAGCCACACTAATTTTGTTGTCTGCATATGCTTTTGATTTGGACAAGCTTAAATTATTCTCGTTAGGTAACAAGTTAAAATTCCAATTGTCTTTAGGTAGAGTCTTGACCTCATAACCATTAGGTCCTGAGTTTTTTTTTTTTTCATTGGCCCACACACTTGGTGCGAGTACTGATGTAGTTCCCAAGAAGCATCATTGAGAGAGATTAGTTTAAGCTGTAAGAACTTGTTTCGCAATTGATGTGAAATAAATATGTTTACGGTAACTCTTTACCTAAAGACAAAATTCTAAAGTAGCCCGAATTCAAAGCATTTGCAGACGACAAAATGAATATGGCTCAAAAATTAAAAATTGTTTCCGAAGGGTAGAAAACATTGTGGGAAATGGAGAAAATGCTGGTTACCAGCATTTTCTCCTTTTCCTACAATGTTTTCAAAAGGCGTCTTTCTATGGGTCGTTAAAAGTTGGGATTGTGTGGTAAAGGATTAAACTTTACAAAAAGGATTCAAAGAATGTATAATACTGTGATAACTTGCTTTGTATCATGCATAAGCCTTCTGTAATTTGTTTGTCATTGTAAAAATATTTTTCAGGATGGCGAATTTGTCTGGAACAAGTCCATTCAAGGAGTCATTTTGGGGTCCTTTTTTTGGGGTTATTTGTTGACCCAGATTCCAGGAGGATGGCTAGCCACAAAGATTGGCGGGAAGCGGGTCCTGGGTTACTGCATGTTTGGAGCCACAATCGCAACATTTCTGACCCCAATCTCAGCACATACCCATTACATCTTATTGATAGTTCTCAGAGTAATCGTGGGGATTACCTCTGTAAGTATACTGTAAAACTTATTATCGCTTTCCCAAACAAGCCCTAGTTTTTACGTGTCTGCAGTACAAGTCTTTAGAAAACTCTGGGAAAAGGAGAAATTGCTTGTTACGAGCAATTTCTCCTTTTCCCAAAGTGTTTTCTAGCCTTTTCAAAAAAATTCTGCCATTCTCATCAAATTCAAATTTGTCATCTGCAAACACTTTGAGTTTGGGACAGTCTAAAATTTGGGAAAGGGTTATATTGCAAAGAAACGTCTCATGATCTGATTAGATAATATGCCCCGAATGTACAGGGTTTTCCCTCGGCCACAAAAATAGGGGGTCATTGTGACCCCCTACTAAAAAATATTAGGGGTCATTTTGGAATTTGTGGGGGTCACAACAAAATGTAATTCGCTAAAACACTTAAAAAAAAAGCTACTATTTATGAAAGTATGTGTTCTTTTATGTGTAGCCTCTCACTATGGTTAAGGGTTATTTTGTTTTTATCACAGGAATCGACCATTTCGTTGGCGAAGAAAGCTTGTTGTCGGCCTGTGTGGGAAGTCTGTTATTTTTCTTGATAAAGATTATCCATTTCGGCTGAAAATTAACTATTTTCACCAATTAGATAAATGACCGATTCTTGTGTTTTGTTGACACGCGTGTCGCATTCATGCCACTGTTTTCAAAGAATAACAAAGTGTATCTCTAGCTAATTTAAGGTGAACCCTCGAGACCTTGAAATGATGTTCTGGGTGCTCTTACCAGCCGCAGTATCGTCTGATCTTTGTTTAAGGGCTCTTCTTCCTTGCAGACAGCAAGAATGACGTCGATTTTGACAGGAAACATAATGTTTTCATTTGAGATTGACTGGTTTAGTTTAGACCTGATTAAAGAACCACGGTATTTTAGTAAAATCGATACACAGTCCAGTGTTTCGTCCCATTTTCCCTTCGTACTTCATCTGCTCACGATGTAACAGTGTCAGAAGTATATACGATCATTATTACCTCTTATTGTATTTGTGCGTCCACCATGACGCATTACTGAAAAAAAATGCGGGTCATTTTCCTTAAAAGTGCGTCAAAACGCACAAAATCGTGCGTCAAGGAAAACCCTGAATATAACATCCTGTACACTAGCAAAATCAACATAAAAGCAATTTCCATCTTGGGAGCAACATATACATGATTATGATGTCAACACAACATCCAAAATGGCGCCGTCGATCAAGATTAACACGAAGATAATGTGTTAAGATGCATGTTTTAGCACATACATGTACTACCAAAGTTTCAGTGATATTGATTTTCATTGAATCAGACCCTCAGATGGGAAATTCTACTTGTCAGCTAACTCAATTTTTTAAACCCCCCCCCCCAAAAAAGCAGGTAAAATTTGCTTAACATACATTGGAATGGTAAAACTTTGCAGTATAATAAATTTGTTGTGCGGTCAGGTGGTAGGGGACTTGGAAACTTGTTCACAGCTACGGTGAATCATGTTGCCTCCTCACCTTTGGTGAGATGGGGACGTGATTCACCACAGCCATTAACAAGTGGCAACATGATTCACCGCAGCCCTGAACAAGTTTCCAAGTCCCTTGCCACCTGACCGTACAACTAATAATGTCTTAGGAACCCTGCCTGTGTACACTGTAGCTCAGTGTTTAGTATATCTGACTCCTGTGAGTTTTATACCCAGTTGCGACAAACTTTCTTTGTAGCAATGTTTGCCACTTACCTCTAGTGCAAGTGAGAATGCAGTTGGTGAAGTGGGAAGAAAGTTGTGTCAGTACTGGTGTGAGAAAGGCAAGAAACACACGTGTAGCTGCACTGACCGCCATGATATGACCTGGGCGGTTAACCCTTTCCCGAACAAGCCCTGGTTTTTACATGTCTGCAGTAAAAGTCTTTTGAAAACACTGTGGGAAAAGGAGAAATTGCTCGTAACGAGCAATTTCTCCTTTTCCCACAGTGTTTTCTACCCTTTTTGAGAACTTTCTGCCATTTTCTCCAAATCTAAAATTGTCGTCTGCAAACTCTTGTGGTTTGGAAGGGTCCAAAATTTGTTGTTTGGGAAAGGGTTAAAACAGCTTAAACTCTTTACCACACTAGAAAATTTTAGACCAGTCTAAATTGAAAGCATTTGCAGATGACAAAATAAAGGCGACTGAAACATTAAAATTTGGTCTGGGAAGGATAGAATACGCTGTGGGAAAAGGGGAAAATGCTGGTTGCTGGTCGTTAAAAGTAGGTAAAGAGTTAAACTCTGATCAGTCAACTGTCTTAGAGGGCTACCTTAGTAAGCACATAAACAAAAATAGCTTTGGACTGGTCTAGATTTAAAAGAATGGTGGACGACAGGTTAATTCTTGCTCATAAAGCGAGATATGTCATTAATAGGACAGAAAACTGTGTGGGAAGTAGCAATTTCTCCTTTTGTCTTATTGTTTGTGGAAGGCTTTATGCTCATGGAGAGATTTGTCATTTTTGACAAGATAAACAATTTTGCGGAAACCAGCATTTTCTCCTTTTTTCCACAATGTTTTCAAAAGGCTTCTTCCTCCGCGGCTGTTAAAATACTAGATTGTGCGGTAAACAGTGAAACTAGCAAAATGTATTTAGCAAGCATATACATGTAGATGTATTGAGTTCCTGTAGAAATTGTCCTGTTGTTAGCAAGCGCTTTTCAAAAGCAAGCATGTTTTAATTTACGTTAGGTGGTCTTAGGAGGACAAATTTGGCTGTGGCTCTTAACCCTTTACTCCAAAGATACTTATTTCTATGCATTGCTTGTAGGAGCCTTTGGAAAACATTGTTGCAAAAGGTGAAATTGCTCGTGACGAGCAATTTCACCTTTTGTCACAATGTTTTCTATGCTATCAAAAGATGTCACATACTCATAAGAAACGGCTTCATCCTTGCTGTTATTTAGGGTCAATTAGAGATGCCATAGAAATGCCTTATGGGGTAAAGGGTTAAAATATTTTCTATATGGCTTGCATCATGCGAAAAGGGGCATTCAGACATTTGTGTAAAGTGTCTTCTCGGATCAGTCTGCGCAGGCTAATCTGAGACAGCACTTTATGAGTACATGTTTATATTACAGTTTGTGTCGCAGTAGACTTGCACAGAACAGAAAATTACATAAGAACGGAAAGTCGTTTCAGACAGGCCTGCACAGACTGTGTAGGCTGATCCGAAACAACACTTTACGCAAGTGTTGGAATGCCCTTTTGGCGTGTTGCTAGCCATATCCTCTTGTGTTTTATAGCCCTTGTTAAAGAATTAATTTTAATAAACAAGCCGTCTGAGTTACCATATGTGTGAAAAATTTAAGCTCTACCTCATTATAATTATGTCATGTCCTATTGTGATACGATACTGCTTTGATTTTCAGGGGGTCTGCTATCCGTCAATGCATGCATTGTGGGGAAACTGGGCACCGCCCCTGGAGAGAAGTAAACTCGTTTCATTCACATATGCAGGTAGGAACTTTACAAGTGTTAACCCTATACCAAACAGTCCTTGGTTTTAATGACCCTGGATTAGAAGCCTTTTAAAACATTAGGAGAAAAGGGAAAATACTGGAAAGAGAATTCTTCTAGACAAATACCATCTTTAACTCTTTACTAGACAAACCCGACTTTTAACGACCTTGAACAAAATACCTTTTGAAAACATTGAGGAAAAAGGAGAAAATGCTGGTTACCAGCATTTTCTCCTTTTCAACAATGTTCTCTACCCTGCTGTAAACAAATTTCAATTTTTGACTTACCTTTATGTTGTCATCTGCAAGTGCTTTCAATTTGGACCAGTATAAATTTTTTTCATTTGGTAAAGGGTTAAACCACATTTTATTTGTTGTCTGTATATGCATTCAATGTGTGCATTCAGTGTTTGTGAATAATTAGTTTTTTATCGACATGGGGATTTTGATATTATTTTAAAAAAATCCAAAATTGTTTTCCCTCCTGTTACTCATTTTTAAGTTACCTCTTAACCCTTTACCACACAATCCTGATTTTTAGCGACCCTGTTTTGGAAAATATTGTGGGAAAAGGAGAAAAACCATCTATAGATGCAACTGGGGTGATATCCATAGAATCTCATTCACTGAAATATGTGCAAAAGTAAAGAAAAAAAAAAAAAATTTCACAAATGTGATATTTAACTTGTGTAAGATAAGAAATTCTGTAATGGGTATATTACAATGAAAACAAGGGATTATGTGATAAAATGATATGAGACAAAGTATCATCTAGAAGGAATGTGGTTGTTTTGTGATCATTCAGTGAGAATTGTTTATCTCTTTAACACATGACAAAAATTTAAACTTGTCCAAATGAAAGCATTTGCAAGCGACAATTTAAATGTTGTTTAGATGAAGATATTTATTTTTGATGGAGTAGAAAACATTGTGGGAAAAGGAGAAAATGCTGGTCTTTACTTGTGGCTTTGTGTGCTTTACGGGGGAATGAATAAAGACTTACCCAGTTTTGCCTAGGACAATAGAGATAGTACACCAAAGTCTCAATTCTATAGCTATTTGATACGAGGGCTGATCAGAAAGAACGTGGACCAGTGCTGGTATTGACTTCTGGTGTTCACTATTTTTGAAAGTAACCTCCTTTTAGTTCTATGCACTTATTTCCTTCTTGATTTCAATGAGCAAAGCATATGTGGGAGCACGTCACGTGACATTATCACCAAGGACCTGGTAATAGCGAGGGTTAGCTCTTCTCTGCTCTTGTAGTGCATGGCACTTAAAGAATCCTTCAAAACAGGACCTAGTCAGAGGACACATGGAGTCAGGACTAAATTATAAGGAGCGTTAGCAAGTGTTTCCGTCCAGTACAAGTGTGGCCCTGTGAGATAGGGCATTATTTTGGTGTAAAGTGACGTCAATCTGCAGGACTTCTGGCTAAGGTTTTTGTACCTTGTTATGTGAAATTCATTTGAATATTGTGGAAATAAAACTCAGTAGTATGTATAGATACAACATGATTTAGAAGAAAAACAGGAGAACAGAAATACTTGATGTAGCTAACTTTGCCAAGTGACCTAGAAAGGTTAGCTTTACCAGGGGAAGGTGGTGGTGAATGTTTCAAAACACTGCTTTGTTGTTTAGATTCAGTGTCGTTAAAGTGTGCCTATCTTTCATAGCATGTTACAACACGATCAGTAAAATTTGACCCCTCTAACATAATGCATTCAGAAATTTCTTTAAAGATTTTGATCCTAACCCCAATTTTCTTGGGTGTCAGTTACCGAGGTACCCACATTGTGCAATTACGTGACATTGCAATATTCCCTGTCAAAATCTCCTGGGCACTTACATATGAAAAGTCAAATGTATAAACTATTTAACTGACAGTATCTTGGCCATCTGGATTTACATGCTGCTCTGCAGCCGTTAAGATTTTGTCTGTGATGGATGTTGATGAACGGCCAGATTTAGGGTAATTTTCAACAGTATTGCACCTTTGTCTAAACCAGTCGGATCCATGTACAACTATCAGATTTCTTGAGTGCAGAGTCCCCTTTAACTGGTTCTAAATCGTTTTGGTTTCCGATAAATACTTTTCGAGTTTGACATAAAACTTTATGATTACTCTTGGCTCAGATAAAACATTGTCTGATTTTCTGGACCACTAATGCAGTATATGACATCATTAAAATGTCATACTTTATATACTTGAATATGACGGCATTTGAAAGCTTGAGTCAGTTACCAGATAATTGATGCTCATTTATGCAAAATTTTGTAATTCTATGTGTAGTATTACTCAAAATAATGAGGTAGTCCATGATCTTTTTTATCACCCCACATACTTATGAATAATTCTGAAATAGGTACATTTTGCAGGTGCATTAAACAGAGTGTGACTCATATAATTTTCCTTTCTTTTAGGGGAAAAAAAGGGATTTTTTGATATGCTAATCCATGCTTTTGTGAAAAATGGAATCAAAATATTGCTTACCGGTATCTTTTATATCTTTCAGGTGCCCAGTTAGGTAATGTGGTAACGTTTCCATTAGCAGGTATGCTGTGTAAATATGGTTTTGCTGGTGGTTGGCCTTCCATATTTTATGTATTAGGTATGTATTTTGTAAACAGTGCAATGGCAGTTAAGGTGGTACCATTCTAATGGAAAACAGCTATTTCCACTTTAATGTTATCCTAAAAAAGTTGCTATAATTGAAAATGAGTACATGTATTATCATACTACTTTTACCAAGACACTTTTTCCATTTTTTCCTTCTTAGAATGATCATTTATAAATCTAGATCCACTCTATTCTCATTACAAAAGGAGATAATAATTACCTCCCTTTCTGAAAAATAAAATATCAACAACTAATTTCAAGATGGACATCAAATGAATTTTTGGTCAGTTAGAAATGTGCAAAAATATTATATCAGCATAAATCCTTATTTGTCAACTAAGAAGAAATTTTATTCCATGTTGTGGTACAAGCTTAGGATGGTAATACCTTAACCTATACAGGGTCCAAAAATTTCAGAATTCTTACTTGTCCTCCTGCCATTTTGCACTTGTCCTACAGTTAGACAAAGAAGGATAACCCCTGTGTAAGGAGGCTTTTGAAAACAGTTGAAACAAAGGAAAATTTATGATAACCAGCATTTTTGCATATTCCCACAATATTTGCTACCACCTCAAAGATGGTACTTATCTCTTGGGGTACATTAAGTATGTAATTGTTTGGTAAAGGCTTTATATGTGTGTAAAAGTTATGATAAATGGCCTCCCCAGGCAGGGATTGAACCTATGACCTCTAGGTCACAAGGCAAAAGCTCTACCATGTCGTTACAAAAACTTGATCTATAGGAAGGTAGTTTAAGTGTCCTTTTATACAAACACAAGCTATACATTTATCTCCTATTCATTCAATCCCTTGAGAACAACCTTGAGAAAGAAGCCTTTTGAAAACATTGTGGTAACCAGCATTTTCCTTCTTTTACCACAATGCTTTCTACCGTATCAAAGAAAAGGTTTATCATTTTAGCCCCATGTAAATTGATGTCTAAAATGCTTTGAATGCAAATGCTTTGAATTTGGTCAAGACTAAAATTTTGTCGTGTGGTAAAGAATTAATGTCTATCTCTGTATCAGACTGATAACATTCAACTTATTTCAATAAAATCTCACATTGTTTGACCCTTTACCAAACAATCCCTAATTTTTACGACCCTGAGATAGAAGACTTTTGAAAACATTGTGGGAAAAGGAGAAAATGCTGGTAACCAGCATTTTCTCCTTTTCCCACAATATTTTCTCAGCTGGTGGAAACAAATGTCCATTTCTGGGTTATGTTTATTTTGTCGTCTGCAAGTGCTTTCAATATAGACCAGTCTAAAACTTTGTTGTTTAGTAAAGGGTTAACCCTTACAGAGCTAAATAAATGAATTAATTGAAACTTTTAAACTGATAGTGAACAACCCAAATTTTGTAAAAAAAAAAAAAACACCTTTATTTGATGATGTAGATCCAAGATCAGACAGCAACAACTGTGCAGTCTGATCTTGATGTACACTGTCTGCAAAAAGTTAGTAAGTTGTGTTTAGCAGTCTAAGGATTAAATCTTTACCAAACGACTAAATTTTGGACTTGTCCAAACTGAAAGTATTTGCAGACGACAAAATAAGTACCGCATGACTCAAAAAATAAAAATTTATCTTGGGATGGATCGAAAACATTGTGGGAGAAGGAGAAAATGCTGGTTACCAGCATTTTCTCCTTTTCCTACAATATTTTCAAAAGGCTTCTTTCTCAGGCTCGTTAAAAGTTGGGGATCGTGTGGTAAAGAGTTAATGTGTCTCTCTGTATCTCATATATTTATTCTGACCCGTAGAGAGAGCCATTATTCTGTTTCTTTTTCAGGATTGTTGAGTTTCGTGTGGTTTGTATTGTGGATGCTTTTGGTAAGCGATTCACCTTCTCAGCACAAACGTATCAGCAAGTTGGAACAAAAGTATATTGAACATGCCTTGAAAGACAGTGTTAAATCTGGAGAGAAAGACAGGGTTTGTATCTTGAACTTTAAAGCATAGAAAAAACAGTTCAAACAGTTATTTTCAGTCAAATAATTGTTTTACACAATTCCGAGTTTTACTCTGAGAAAGAAGCCTTTGGAAAACATCATAGGAAAAGGAGAGAATGCTGGTAACCCAATGTTTTCTTCGTTTCTCACAATGTTTTCCACCTTGTCACAGACAACGTCCGTTTTTTGGGGCCACATTTAATTTGCTTGTCTGCAATGCTTTCAGTTTGGACAAATCTAAAATTTTGTTCTGTGGCAAAAAGTCAATCCTTTACCAAACAGTCCTTGGTTTTTACAACCCTGAGATAGAAGCCTTTTGAAAACATTGTGGGAAAAGGAGGAAATGCTGGTAACCAGCATTTTCTCCTTTTTCCTACAAAGGAAACAAATTTCAGTTTTTGTTAGATTTATTTTGTCGTCTGTCAGTACTTTCAAGATGGACAAATCTAAAATTTTGTTCTGTGGTAAAGAGTTAGTAAGGCACAGATAATCATAATTTTGAGAGTGCCTGTGTGATGTGTTTCAGAAAGTTAGAAAGTGTAGATCAAAGATCAGGCTGCATGTTTTGTGCAGCCTCATCTTGATCTACAGTGGCTCAGGCACCCATAATCATGAAAAGCAGTGAAAGGGTTAACCCATTACCACACAATCCCTACTTTTGACGACCCTGAGAAAGAAGCCTTTAGAAAACATTGTGGAAAAAGGAGAAAATGCGGGTAACCAGCATTTTCTCCTTTTCCCACAATGTTTTCTACCCTTTCCAGAACAAATTTCTATTTCTTAGTCACATTTATTTTGTTGTCTGCAAATGCTTTCAGTTTGGACCAGTTTAAAAGTTAACCCATTACCACATAATCCCTACTTTTGATGACCCCGAGAAAGAAGCGTTTAGAAAATATTATGGGAAAAAGAGAAAATGCTGGTAACCACCATTTTCTCCTTTTCCCACAAAGTTTTCTCTCCTTCACAAAACAAATTTCAAATTTCCAGTCACTTTTATTCTGTCAACAGCAAGTGCTTTCAATTTGGGCAAGCCTAAAATGCTGTTGTTTGGTAATGAATTAATAAACATCTGTTATATGGGTCATTTACAAACTTTCTCCTTCATGATGACTCAGTAACATACAGAGCTTCAAACAAGGTTGTTACTGCATTGAATGCCCCGCACAACCAGTTTCTTTCTTGGAATTGATGATAGTCAGTGAAACAGGGTTCATTCTCCTCTCTGATTATTGTTTCAATGATGGCTGTGGATGTAATACAAACAACATCAGCATGAAACTCTTGGAAAGCATGGATAGGTGCACTGGCCACTGTAATATAGTAATAGTTGAAATAATACCGAAAAATGAGGTAAACTTCTTACATACATACATAGAACAGTCTCAAAAGTTACTTTTGACGACTCAGGTAGAATTCTGTCGAAGACATTGATGCAAAAGTTTAAGTTATTTAACCCTTTACCACACAATGCCGACTTTTGACGCTCCTGGAAAAGAAGCCTTTTGTAAACATGGGTTAACAAGAAAATGCTGGTAACCAGCATTTTCTCCTTTTCCCACAATGTTTTCTATTCTGTCAAAGAAAAATTACACCATTTGTGCCACACTCAAAAGCTCAAATGATAATTTCTGTTTCCAGCATTTTCTCCTTTTCCCACAATGTTTTCAAAATGGCGTCTTTCACAGGGGTGTTAAAAGTCAGGATTGTGTGATAAAGGGTTTAAAAACAAATGCTATGGTTTGGTAAAGGGTTAACTTTAATTATGTTGATACATCATGGAATATTGGGCAAACTGTTTGACTACTTTCTGTTTTAACCCTCACAGAAGGTGGATGTTCCCTGGATAAAAATAGTAACCTCGATGCCAGTTATAGCAATACTTGTGGGTAACATCACATCAGACTGGGGCACTTACACCCTTCTCACCAACATACCCACCTATATGAAAGAAGTGCTCAGACTGGATATATCATCTGTAAGTATTGTTTGTCCTAAACCTCTCAGGGTTCGAAATTCCCACATATTTACTCGCAAAATACAAGTTAGTTTGTACCAGCCCTTCGTTCTTTACCATTGGAGGCAAGCTGAGCCTAAAAAAAAGAATGTGAGTCTGATTTTAATTTTGCAAGTGGAAATAAAAGCTATTTACTGAAATCTGCAAGTGGATAAAAAAATGAAATTCGAACCCTGCCCTTTACCGAATAATCCTTGGTTTTTACGACGCCTGAGATTGAAGCCTTATGAAAACACTGTGGGATAAGGACAAAATGTTTGTAACCAGCATTTTCTCCTTTTCCTACAATGTTTTCTACTCTGCTGGAAACAAATTAAATTTTTTTAGTTTCATTTATTTTGTTGTCTGCAAGTGGTTTTAATTTTTATTTTTTCGTTTGGTACAAGGTTAATTTCTTCTTGACTTCTTTGAAGCCAAGACTTGGGATTGTTAATTTTTTTCAGTGTTGAAAAAAAAAAAAACTGAGAGACTCTCATAAATTAATCATTTTTCTGGCTACATATTTAGAACTGTTGTGTTTGTAACTCTATTAAGAGGCAGTTACCCCCTCTTGAAGTTTTCCATATATGGTATTAACTCATCACATGGGCAATATGTTAACTTGTTAAGAATTGAAAGCATTTGCAGACAATGAAGTAAAGCTCAAAATATGTAATTTTCTTTGCAGAGGAAAAAAAAAACATTGTGAGAAAAGGAGAAAATGTTGGTTACCCTTTTTCTGCATTACATGTATTTTCTTAAAGTTTCTTCCCTGGGCAGGGTTGTAACCTTGTTACCACCATTTTCTCCTTTTCCTTCATTGTTTTCAAAAGCTTTCTCCATCAGGGGTATCAAAACCCAAGAATGTTTGATAAAGTTTCAAGTTGTCTGTGGTATATTCTTTAAGAAGAAATATATGCTAATTTTCTATAAATTCATCATTTTCAGAACGGTCTATACTCTGCCCTGCCATATGTCGGTTTCTGGGCCGTCATTAACATTGCTGGAATGCTGGCAGACCTGATCATGTCAAAAAACTGTTGCTCCATGACTTTCACAAGGAAAGCATTTACCATTTCTGGTAAGTTGCCTGGGAACTGACTATTTTATTATACCCCCAAATGTTTTCGGGGGTATACTGGAATCAGCTTGTCTATCCATCCATGTGTCTGTCTGTGTGTCCTCCGTGTACAAAATACTAGTAATTGCCTGTTTCTGTCAAAGCCCTGGTGGGGGTGTTAAGTGACATTCAGTGCCAACTCTAGTTTTTAGCTCCACTGGCTGAAAGCCAGCAGAGCTTATGTCATAGCGTGGTCTCCGTCGTCTGTCCATCCGTCTGTCTGTCCGTTAGTGTTTTTCTTGTTTACGCGATAAAGTCTGCATTTTTGGTCAGATTTGCACCGCTTGTTTATCTCAACAATAGCTTTGTTATCTGTCAGCCCTTTGCCAAACAATCATTAGATTTGAACTAACCCAGTGGAAGAAGTCTTTTGAAAACATTTTGGAAAAAGGAGAAAATGCTGGTAACCAGCATTTTCTCCTTTTCCCACAATGTTTTCCAGACTAGCTGACACAAATCCCATTAGTTGTGCCAGATAAATGTTTTTGTCTGCAAGTGCTTTCAAATTGGATCTGTCTAAAAATTTTTTTTGTTTGAGAAAGATTTAGCCTTTGCCAAACAATTATCATGAGTTTTGAAGTAATTTGCATAAATTTGCTTATTTGAGATACAGTCCATGAAAACTTTAACCCTTTCCCAAACAATCCCTGGTTATTACGACGCTGAGGTAGAAGCCTTTTAAAAAATCTGTGGGAAAAGGAGAAAATGCTGGTAACCAGCATTTTCTCCTTTTCCCACAATGTTTTCTACCCTTCTGGAAACAAATTTCAATTTTTGAGATGTGTTTATTTTGTCGTCTGCAAGTGCTTTAAATTTGGACCAATCTTAAATTTTTTGTTGGGTAAAGAGTTAAACAAAGCCTGTTTTCCTATTCCCTCATTTAACAGGTATTTCAGAAAATTTTTTGACTTTTTAACTATTTTGTAATTTCAATAATAATTTTTTCAAGGAAATAACCCAATTTTCCATTTATGTCAAATATATTAATTTTGAATTTTCGTACGTTTTAAATCCTGTTGAATTGGGTGAAAATTCCCAAAATGAACATTTTGCCAAAACGTCCTAATTTGCCTTTTTAACTGACCGAAAAATCCGTGGCTAAAACGTCCTGCACTCGCGTTTTTATACCGTCCCCATTTTTCTTTTCAAGGGTGATTACTCTAAAAGACAGGATGCAAAAAAGCCCTAGAAACATGTGATGTTCAAAACAGCTGTTCTCTCGGTGAGGCGAGCGTAAATGCTGTCTTGAGACCTTTTCATTGTTTATATTTTATGCGGGAATGTCGCTCAATAGTTTCAACATTATGCAAGAGCTGAAAAATATTTGCTTAAATCCCAAAATCGTGCGTCCGGTTTTTAGTCAAAACGCACCCAAACCTAAACGTACCCAAGTCATCCGTTCCAAAGTTGAGTCAATACGTACCCAAGTGAAGTCAAAACGTAACCAAGTTGAGTCAAAACGTACCCATTGTTGATTCACCTATGACTGATAATTAATAGATATTGTTGTATTTACTAATATGAAGTTAATGAATTTAATACTGCTTTATTCTAGACTTGCTTTACATTATCAAAACCAACAACACAATTTTTATATCTGCAGGGGTTCTAGATTTTAACACATTTTTCTGAAAAGCTCCCTTCAGGCGTAGATATTAGCTTTGCTAAGCTCGTGTTTTTGTTGTTCTATAGCTTCTCTATACATACAAATCCCATTATTTCAACCATAACATCATTTACCTATGATGTGATATCCTTTTCTTCTTCTTTTGTAGGTATGATCATACCAGCGTCTTTGTTGATAGCTCTTGGTTATGTAGACTGTACGCAATCTGTCATCGCTATTACGTTGTTGGTGTTTGCTGTATCATTGACGGGACTACAGTATAGTGGATGGCTCGTCAATCACATGGATATTGCTCCAGCGTATGCAGGAATTTTATTCGGAATTTCCAATTCTATAGCAGCTGTGACAGGATTCTTATCTCCAACTGTAGTGGGACTCATAACTGAGGTATGTTTAGGTGTATTTACTGTTTACCTCACAACTCTTGACTTTTAAGGACCCTAGGGAAATTTTTTTTTTTTTTGAAAACATTGATTACCAGCATTTTCTTTTTCCACAATGTTTTCTATCCTTTTTACATACATCACTATTAAGTATATTTTCTGCAAATACTTATCAGTTTGGACCAATCTAAAATTTTGTCATGTTTGAGAGTTAAGTCTTAACCAAACAACAGAAATCATACTTTTTCAAAAGCATTTGCAGACAACAAAAAAAATTTGACTCAGAAATTAAAATTTGTTATGGAAAGATAGAAAACATTGACAGAAAAGGAGAAAATGCTGGTGACCAGCATTTTCTCCTTTTATCCACAAGGTTTTCAAAAGTCTCCTTTCTCAGGGTCATTAAAGGTTGGGATTGTGTGGCAAAAAGATAATGATCAGTTACTCTTATTCTCATATTTTGTTGTAGCACAGATAGTTATCACTTTTTTCACTAAAGATGATGATGTTTACAAGATGAAATAACATTCTGATCTTTCACAGAACAAAAAAAAAAAAAAAACATCTCATTCTGTTTATTTCATACTTCTAACTCTTTTTCGTTGAGACTTTCATGAAAATCTGTTGCAGTTGTTTTTGAGAATTCCCCCTCCCCAACATCTACACATTACAAAATTACAAAGGACAAAAAATGCAGGATAAATGCATATTTCCATCTGGTTGAACAGCAGTCGCTGCTTACCAAGGAAACTAGTATGCATGGACCACTGATTGCTCCTTTAATAGAAGAGTTACAGAAATACTTCTGGTTAATTTCACCGGTCATAACCATGATTATCAAACCTTATAATCCACCATTATTTCCCAATAAACTACTGAAAAGCATGACAATGTGGAAATCATTCTTAGCCTGCAACTGTCCGAATTCAATTCTTCACCTATCATACCAGCATTTTCTCCTTTTCCCACAATGTTTTCAGAAGGCTTCATTCTGAGGGTTGTGAAAACCAGGGATTGTTTGGGAAAGGGTTAAGAGATTGTGATTTTCTTGAAAAGGGAAAGACCTTGAACTGTGAAAAAAAAAAAAAACACTGGTTGCAGGCATTTTTTGATTTTCCCACAGTGTTTTCAAAGATTTTAAGTTCATTAAGTCCCTGAATTGTTTCGATCACACCTTTTAACGACTCCGAGAAAGAAGCCTTTTGAAAAAGTTGTGGGTAAAGGAGAAAGTGGTAGTAACAGCATTTTTTCCTTTTCCCACAATGTTTTCTGTCCTTTCCAGAACAACTTTAAATTTCTGGAAAATATTAATTTTGTCCTCTTCAAATGCTTCCAATTTTGAATCAACCTAAACATCCTCATTTGGTACAGAGTGAAGCGTAAAAAGATTTTAATATTTCAGGTTTTTCAATTTCTTTTTCAGCATAAAACGAGAGAGGAATGGCAGAGAGTATTTTTCATATCAGCTGGATTTTACGTGTTTGGATCGGTATTTTATGGTATATTTGGGTCTGGGGAAATACAGCCCTGGGCTAGGGAGAAAAACACAGCAGAGACAGGAGAGATGGACCATCTACAGGACACAGAAATGCAAGATTTGACCACCAACAAAACTGAGAACCACGTGTCGGCATAAATTGCATAGGTTTTTTTCCCAACTGTCATATTGTACAAGCCCATTTTCATATAAAATCCAACAAATCAATTAACTCATTACCAAACAACAAGGTTTGTCCAGATCGAAAGTATTTGCAGACCACTAAATAAAAGTGACTGAAAATTTGAATTTTGTTTTGTGAAGGGTAGAAAACATCGAGGGAAAAGGAGAAAATGCTGGTTACCAGCATTTTCTCCTTTTCCCACAGTGTTTTCTACAGGCTTCTTTCTCAGGATCGTCAAAAGTAGTGATTGTGTGGTAATCGGTTAAAGATTCAATTTTAAAGCAAGAGAGAAAACAAACACTGTTAAAAATTGATATTGTGTAAAATCTAGTCAGTTGGAACCATTAACCATTGGTAAAAAATGGATGTAAGGTCCACGAGATGAAGAATTATAAAGGGATTTGTCTTCGATATAAAACCAAAAAACAATCACAGTGAAAATGAAATGCATTCTAGAGAATAAAATATGTTTTCTAACCATCATAATCTGTGCAACTTTGCAACTGTCAGGGGCAACATTTGGCATGAAGAAACAAGAATGATGATAGTTTCATGAAATGAAGATGAAATTGGTTTGAAATCTGGATGGAAATGACAAAAGGTCACTGGCATATATTAACCCTTTACCAAACAAACAAATTTTAGACCAATTTTAGGTCCATATTGAAAGCACTTGCAGATGATAAACAAACCTCAGCAATTGAGATTTGTTTCCTGCTGGGTAGAAAACATTGTGGGAAAAGGAGTTACCAGCGTTTTCTCTTTTTCCCACAATATTTTCAAGAGTTATGTCGCTGGGTCGTAAAAACCAGGGATTGTCTAATAAAGGGTTAAACCCTATACCAGATAGGAAAATATCAGACTGGTCCAAATTGAAAAGCATTTGCCAACATAAGTACCCAGTCTTTTCTTCTTTTCCATAAAAGTTTTCAAAGGCCTTCAATTGCAGGGTTCTTAATCCTTTACGACACAATGACAACTTTTGACAACCCTGAGGCAGAAGCCTTTTGAAAACATTGTGGGAAAAAGGAGAAAATGCTGGTAACCAGCATTTTCTCCCTTTTCCACAATGTTTTCTACCCTTCCTGAATCAAAATTTCGATTTTTCAGTCACATTTATTTTTGTCATCTGCAAATGCTTCAATTTGGACCGGTCTATAAATTTTCATTTGGTAAAGAGTTAAAGCACAAGATTATGTAGTAAAGAGTGAACATGGTTTTAAGGTTGTTTATTGTCCAAAATGAGCTATTCTTCCTTTTCCACATTGTTTTCATCTGTATCCATGTATTCATAACTCATTGTGGTATGGGTTTTGCTTGGCTTAATAGTAAAAGTGTAAGATTCAAAACCTGAAGCCTCACTTAAAAGGCAGGGTGTCTTTTTTGTTTGATACCTAGTCTAGTTCTTGAGAAACTCTAGAGATCCATGAGTAAGTGAGCTATTGCTGTGATATGACTGAATTTGTGTTAAAAAAAATGTTAAATACCATTTATTCAATCATTATATCTCCACCTACAAAGTAGAGGGAGTATACTGGTTTCACCCTGTCTGTCTGTCAATTCATCCCTCTATAGACCATTTTGTTTCCGTTCTCTAACTTACAAGTCGTTTGATCTGAACTTTATACAAATGTTGCTTATGACCCAAGGTGGTCAAAGGTCAAGGTCACAGCTGAACTTTTTTGTTTAAAAGCCGTTTTAGTGCTCAAAACATCAGTTGTGTGACCTAGGGCCCTGAAACTTTATACAAGTGTTGCTCATGACCCACAGAGGAACCTTATTGTTTTTTGGTCACTTAGGTCAAAGGTCAAGGTCACAAGTTAATTGTGTTTGAAAATTGTTCTTGCCTTCTAAATCAATAACTAGGACCCTAAAATGGCATCTAAGTGTTACTCATAACCCAAGGAGGTACCCTACTGTTTTAAGGTCAAAAGGTCAAGGTCACAGATGATCTTCAAAAGGTCAGGGTCACAGGTGATCTTTGCTTTGAAAATATTTCTGTTCTCTTATTGTTCCACTTCAGTGACAAGAGGCTGGTTGGGGAGCTGGTATTCATTTATCTGCTTTGATACATTTCTAGAATAATCAATCATGTTCACTTTCCACACTTTACAAGGGTATTCTACCAATTTCAGGGCTTATGAGTTGCTTCTACAAGTAGATTTGATCTAATTACCACCTATAATAGATGTTATATTTTTTGCCATACAGTAGATGTTATATTTTTGCCTCTCTCTTGCAATGTTTTTAGACTTTTGCCTTACTCTTGCAATCTTGTAGTTTCATGTGCTTTATTGCCAGTAGTCAACATTAGACTACACAAAATTGCAAGCTGATGTTTGACTTACACTCTCAAATATTTTGTGAGATTTTTGCCCCAGATAATCTTAACCGTTCATGATACACCCAAGATTTAACAACTTTGAAAAAGAATGCTTTGAAAATATTATGGAAAAAGGAGAAAATGCTAATGACCAGCATTTTCTCCTTTTCACATAATGTTTTCTGCCTTTTTCAAGACAAGTTTCATCATTTAAGGTTCATTCAATTTGTCGTCTGCAAATGTATGTGCAATTACAAGTCTTGCACAAATCCCTCGAAATGCTTTCAAATTTGGCAAGTCAAAAAAAGGGTTGGTTAAACAGTAAAGCCTTTTGTTGGCTAACAAAAAAGTTGGCTAGTTAACCCTATACTCCATGAGGCATTTCTATGGTATCTCTAATTGACCCAAAATAACAGCAAGGATGAAGCCGTTTCTAATGTGTATATGACACCTTTTGATAGCATAGAAAACATTGTGACAAAAGGTGAAATTGCTCATTATGAGCAATTTCACCTTTTGCCACAACGTTTTCCCAAAGGCTCCTACAAGCAATGCGTAGAAATGAGTATCTATGGAATAAAGGGTTAAGGTTCCATCTTTTTAGATCTGACACAATTTTTCTTTAACACACTATGAATCTCCAATGAGCTACGAAAACAAATACAAATTTATGTATAATCACATGTATACTTACTTGTTTCAATCTGTATATATTATTAAGTCTTTATGTCGATTGTTAAAGAATGAAACATCTTTGTGTTCTTTTATACTCTGCATTATTGCTCAAAAAAACCACCAATTTTTTACCTGTAAATTCAAAGTTTGTAGCAGTGTGATACTCTGAGCTTTGGACGATAACTCTTTACCAAGCCACAAAATTTGGCATGCACTAAACTGAAAGGATTTGCAGATGATAAATGTTGCTAAAATGTTGACTTGTGTCTTTGATAGAGTAGAAAACAATGTTGGAAAAGTAGAAAATGCTAGTTACCAGCATTTTCTCCTTTTCAGATGTTTTCAAAAGCATCCTTTTTCAATGTGGTCAAAATTTGAGATTGTGTGGCAAAGTGTCAAAGCACCTTTTACACCTGTAGTTGCTTTTGCCACGAGTATAGATCAAGATCTGATCTTTGATCGTCACTGTTATGTTGCATCCTTGGATACCCCAGGGTCTCCCTATTTGCTACGCTACATCGACCCCTGGGACAATTAATTGAATTTCCCTCGCTTTACCACTGGCCGAATGCTGGCTTTTCATTGGTTCCATCATCATTTTGTGATGGGCGAGTGGACTGTACGCTATGACGTTTCGTATCGATTTTCGGCGGCTGATTCAAAGTTTTATTAGTCAATTGTCCCAGGGTTCGATGTAGTGTAGCAAATAGGGAGACCCCAGGGTATCCGAGGATGGTTATGTTGTAACACTGCAGCCAAAATCAACTATGCATTGCTTTTATACGGGTCTTATTCTAGACTAAAAATTTCTACTTGGGTTATTTAGTGTTTTTAGTATTATAAGATTGTGCTAGTGTTGGCTTGAATGTTTTGATGCTCAATGTGACAAAATAGGCCAGTTTTGACAGTTGTCAGCTGGGCATTTCATCCACTTCACTATTTCATAAAATGTTTGTAATTCAATATTAGTTGTTTTCATCAATACAAGCAGGTTCTTACCAGCTGATTTTTTTTTTTCTTCATTGAATATTAAATTTTGTTTGTTTCAAGGAGGTATGAAAACACACTAATTACACTTTTTCTATGAAACAGCTTTTTCATACAGTTTAAGGTTTCTTTGTTTTCATGCCGGCCAGGTGGCTCAGTGGTGAGCCAGTCAGACTCACGACCTGGTGTTGAGGTGAACTTTCTTTCCGGCGTATTTTTGCCTCTCACCTCTGCTGAAGCATGTGAGAAGAGTAATTGGTGGCTTTGGAAAGAAAGTTGTGTTAGTACTGGTGTGAGAAAACCAGGAAACACATGTGCGTCACCGACCGCTATGATATGACCTGAGCTGTTAAAGTGGCGTTAAACCCCAATACAACCAACCAACAACAGCCTTGTTTTCATACCTCCATGAAACTTGAAATGGAAATTTATTATTCGTTTCTTCAAATGCAACCGACATATAAACATAAATAATTCTATTGGTCTTTGTTACTTGCAGAATTAAAATTCAGACAAAAAAAAAGAAATACAAAAAAAACTGTAATTCCTTCTGGTTCTTTTACATGGAACTCCATCTAGGTTTTGATTTCAAAGCACTCCTTGCACATAAAAAGTAGCAGTCTTAGGATTTTGAGGTAGTAAAAGAAATCTGTGTTAACTCTGTACCACAAAAGCCTGAATTTTAACGACCCTGAAATAGCAAGCTTTTGAAAACATTGTGGAAAAAGGAGAAAATGCTGGTAACCAGCATTTTCTCCTTTTTCCACTACGTTTTCTACCCCCATCAAAACTAATATTCAACCATTTGAAGTACATCCAAATTTTCATCTGCAAGTACTTTGAATTTGGATCAGCCTGAAATTTTGCCATTTGATGAAGGCTTAATGCCCCTGTAAGAGATCTAAAGTAAGTACTTTTTTTTTTAGATGTTTCATGAAGTTCAAATAAGCAAGGAAGAAAATGTATGTTTTATGTTTGTCTTTAATTATTTGTTAGATGTATGTTTGTAATATAGGTATAATATTTTTAGAAAAGTGGTTTCACTGATATGTGCTTTTATATGTAACGAAGTCCACTTGTAGATGTTAGATACGATATACTAAATTTTATTTTTAATGAGAGATCTGAAAGTAGTAGTTCTTTTTTATCATAATGAATCTCTAACAAGTAAAAAATGTCTATTTTTATTTCGTTTGTATTTTACTTAGTTCTTTAATATTCAGAATGTTGATGCTTTATTTTAGAAAACCCATGGTGTATATTGCATTTGACACAATTTAGGATTAGGGCCTATATTCACCAACCATTCTTGAGTATATTTTTAGTCTTTTTCTCCAAGAATTTTTTAAATTTGAAAATAAGCAACTTCTGATTGGCTAAACCATTTGGTTTAGCCAATCAGAAGTTCCGTTACTTTCAAATTTAGAAAATTCTTGAGACTGAGACCAAGAACTTTCTTAAGAATAGTTGGTGAATAGGGGCCCAGATCTTGATTATTCAAACATAGGATGAATGATATATATTGGAGCATTTTAGATATTTGTTTAGATGATTGATCCGAACAGTATCGACACTTATTTCTGAAAAAAAAAAAATGTAACATGTTAGTATGTCAAACATATATACATGTACTTCACATTATTATTATCACTTATCCCTTTCCCAAACGATTCCTGGTTTGCACAATCCTGAAACAGAAGCCTTTTGAAAACCTTGTGGGAAAAAGACAAAATGCCTTTCTCCTTTTTCCACATTGTTTTTTACCCACCTAGAAAATATTTCAATTCCTGAGTCATATAAATTTTGTCATCTGCAAATGCTTTCAATTTAGACCAGTCTAAAATTCTATCATTTGGTTAAGATTTAAGTCTGTACTTATGGACAAAACTTTGGACATGCTTAAATGAAAAGCATTTACTGTTTTATAGACAACAAACTAAATGTAGCCCAGACAGTAAAGAAGCCTTTTGAAAACATTGTGGAAAAAGAATTTCCTGGTAACCAGCATTTTCTCTTTTTCCCACAATGTTTTCTACCCTATCAAAGAAAAGCCATTCGATATGAGCCACTTTGAAATTCTTCTTGGCAAATGGTTCAATTCGGACTGGTCTAAAAATTTTTCCATGCGGTAAAGGGTTACAGAATGTCTACAGATCACAAACCACCAATGTGACAGGAAAGATATACATGACCATACATGTATTATGTTTTTTGACATGAGTATATCAATCTGTATATGTAACTTGTTTTTGTTTATGTTGGATAACTTACAGTATTGCTTCGCATTATTTTCAAATACTAGAGAATTTACGCTTTATTTTACAGTGCTATTTCACACGCAGCCCAGGTTGCGTTTTTAGTGTATGGCTGTACAATTTTGATTGTTTGTACCTTGTACCAATTTGAAAGTAACTGCATTGAAATGATTCTATCACATGAAACATTTGTGCAAACCGTAATACCTTTGGAAAAGAAAGAAGGTTGCTTTATGTATACCCTTTGTACATGTCATAAATACATGTACATACAGAGCTCCAGATGAGAGGAAGAGATAGTAATCTAACCCATTGTTTTTTCTCCAAAAGCCTATGTTGTGGGTACTCATTAGAATCGTCTCATCGAGACGATTCTAATGAGTATCCACAACATAGGGTTTAGTGGAGTATAGTTAATCTATTCAATTTTGAAATGAAAATCACTCTTTATCTGGAGCTTTTATACATGTATTTGCATTGATCTTTTTAATGCTAACCCCACCTTTTGTAGATATGATGTTTAAGTTGTTAAGCCATTGACTGCTCTGCATGACTTCCTTTCTCAAAGCTGTTGAGACTCTGGACTGGTAAAAGCCACACAAGTCTGTGGTTTCAACAATTTGGAGAAAGGAGCCTTTTGAAAACATTATGGAAAATTGTGTGATGGGTCACATATTTGAAAAAGCATAATTTTTGTTTTCCTTCGACCTCAAAGTTTCATTTTTACTTATTTACCAGGATAAAGGTTGAGCTATCATAGCTCTAGATATGAAGGAGTGATAATATTCTAAATGCATTATTTCTCTTTCAAACCCTATGTTGTGGGTGCACATTAGCATCGTCTCATTCAGACGATTCTAATGAGTACCCATAACATAGGGTTTGGTGCAGAATATTTCATATTTTTTAATTTTAAATAAAAAAAATCACTCCCTCTATCTGAGCCATGGCTATATCAGGGTTAGGTTTATGTTAAGACTTAGGCTACACATATCTTGTATTTCAGTATTTGGGCATTCACTTTCATGTACTGCTAATGGATCTCAATAGATCTATATGATGCTTAACTCATTACCAAATGACAAAATTTTAGGTTTGTCCAAGTCGAAATAGACTCTGCAGACAACAAAATAAAAGTGACTGAAAATCTGAAATTTGTTTTGTGCAGGGTAGAAAACATGTGGGATAAGAACAAAATGTTGGTTATTAGCATTTTCTCCTTTTCCCACAATGTTTTCTAACGGCTTCTTTCTCAGATTCATCAAAAGTAGGGATTTTGTGGTAATGGGTTAACCCTTTCCAAAACAGTCCCTGGTTTTTATGACCCTGAGATAGAAGCCTTTTGAAAATATTGTGAGGAAAGGCTGGTAAAGGAGCATTTTCTCCTTTTCCCACAATGTTTTCTAGTCTTTAAAAGACAAGTTCCACTGTCATACATTCAGTTTGTCATCTTTCAACATGGTTGAGTTCGAAATTTCATTGTTTGGTACAGAAATACATAAACAGAGATCCAGATAGAGAGAGTGATTTTCATTTCAAAATTTTTTTTTTTTTTATTTTTCTTCATTAACTCATTACCAAACGACAAAAATTTAGGCTTGTCAAAATCAAAAGCATTTGCAGGCAACAAAACAAAAGTGATTAAAAATTTAAAATTTGTTATGTGAAGGGTAGAAAACATTGTGGGAAATGGAGAAAATGCTGGTTACCAGCATTTTCTCCTTTTCCCACAATGTTGTCTAAAGGCTTCTTTCTCAGAGGCGTCAAAAGTAGGGATTTTGTGGAATTAGATAAACCCTATGTTGTGGGTTCTCATTTGAATCATATCATAGAGAAGATTCTTTTGAGTACCCACAACATAGCATTTCAAAAAGAAATAATTGATTTAGAATACTATCACTCCCTGTAATCTGGAGCTCTGTATTGTATTGTGATGAGGTTATTGTATTAATTGAGACTTTTCTCATACCATTCATTGTTTATTAACTCTTTGCCACACAAGAAAATTTAGACTGGTCCAAATTGAAAGCATTTGCAGACAGCGAAATAAAGGTGACTGGAAAAATTGAAATTTGTTCTGGGAAGGGTAGAAAACACTGGGAAAAGGAGAAAATACTGGTTTCCAGCATTTTCTCCTTTTCCCACAGTGTTTTCAAAAGGCTTCTCTCTCAGGGGCGTCAAAAGTAGGGATTGTGTGGTAATGGGTTAAACAAAAAGATGAGAAAGTTTTTTGAAAATATTATGGAAAAATGATGAATGTGCTTGTAATAATGCATTTTCTCTTCTCCACAATGTTTTCTACCCCTTGAAAGACAAATACCACGGTCATAGCTACATTCAGTATGTCATCTTTCATTTTGGACTAGATCTAGTCCAAATTTTTATTGTTTGATGGAGAGATCATGGCTTGTTTCAATCTTTTTTACTCATTACTATACAATCTTGGCTTTTAACCACCCTAAATAAAAACCCTCCGGAAAACATTGTGGGAAAAGGAGAAATTCTGGTCTCCAGAATTTTTGCCAGTTCTCACATTGTTTTCAACACATCTTGAAATTAAATAAATTTCAATTTTTGAGTCAAATCTGCTTTGTCATCTGCAAATGCTCTTAACTCTTTACCCCATAGGGCATTTCCATGGTATCTCTAATTGACCCTAAATAATATCAAGGATGAAGCTGTTTTTTTATGGGTACATGATACCTTTTATAGCATAGAAAACATTGTGACAAAAGGTGAAATTGCTCGTCACCAGCAATTTCACCTTTTGCCACAATGTTTTCCAAAGGCTCCTGCAAGCAATGCGTAGAAATGAGTATCTATGAAGTAAAGGGTTAATTTGGACAGGTCAAAGATTATGATGTTTAGAAAAGGATAAGATGATTTTGTATAAGATTTTTGTATTTGTGTATTGACCCCTTTTTAGATGACAAAAATTCAGAATTTACCCTTTACCACACAATCCTGGCTTTCAACAACCCAAAAGAAGAAGACTTGAAAATAGTGTTAGAAAAGGAGAAAATGCTGATAACCAGAATTGCCTCCTTTTCCTGCAATGTTTTCTACCCTTTCAGAATCAAGCTTTAACCATTTACCACACAATCTCTACTTTTAATACCCCTGTGAAAGAAGCCTCTGGAAAACATTTTGGGAAAAGAAGAAAATGCTGGTAACCAGCATTTTTTCCTTTTCTCACAATGTTTTCTTACCTTCATAGAACAAATTTAAATTCTTTAAGTCATATTCATTTTGTCGTCTGCAAATGTTTTCAATTTGGACCAGTCTAAAATTCAGTCATTCGGTAAAGAGTTGATTTTGGAGTCGCATTTATTCTGTTGTCCGCAAGTTCTTTCAATTTGAACAAGTCTAAAACTTCGGTTGTTTGGTAAAGAATAATCTATATTGAAGGCATTTTGCTGTCAAAATGTGAAATACAGTTCAAATAATGGTAACAGTACTTGAAAGGGTAGAAAACAATGTGGGAAAATGAGAAAATGTTAGTTACTAACATTTTCTCCTTTTCCCACAACATTAGTTACTAACATTTTCTCCTTTTCCTACAATGTTCTCATATCCTATTTAAGGCAGTTGAATTTGTTATCTTTGTGAGATGTTTCTCTTTATACATGAAACTTCATTTTGACTATTAAAAAATTTTCTCATATTTTGGTGTTGTTCTTCCTTGGACTTGATCTCTTCACAGAGAAAACAAGTTATATATTATTATAAGAAAAAAAACTGAAATAAATATTCTTTTATTATACACCTCTGTAATACAGTTTATAAATCCAAATACACAGAGTAGTAAAAGGTAATTTCCCTGGGTCCCCCCATCGCCTATCCAAGTGTCTTTTGAACCCGTTCACTATCCAGCTGTTTCTTTCTATCCAGCTTGCAGTTTCTCTTTTCCCCTGCTCTCTCTCTGCATTTTTTTTCTGGAAGTGCGAGGTATCGATCTCGGGTCGCCGAGTTCCCGAGTCGACTCCCCTGACCATTAGACCAATTTGGAGCCTATAAGAATAGGGTTGAAATTAATACTTGAATACGAATGTCTTGTCAAAACACAGAAAAAAAAAATACCGGAAGTCCGGCTAATAAGCGCCATGTGACTTCAGTTATTCATTCAAATCCGTGCCAAACTTGCCCGTGTTTCAACAGATAATTTTTCAAAAACAATGTGGAAAGTGGAGGAAAATGTCGTTAAGTGGCATTTACCCTCTTCCGGCATTGTTTTTCCTCACTTTCAAAGAAATATCCTGTGATTTTTGCCACATTTAGTCCTTTACCAAACAATCCCTAGTTCTTACGACCCTGAGATAGAAGCCTTTTGAAAAAAAAATATAGTGGGAAAAGAACGAATTCTTAACCAGTCCTAACAATTTCGGTGTACATGTATATAGATTTCAAAAAATAATCTGTAAATAATTATGTAGACTACCTTTTCATTTCGTTTTCGATTTTTCTTTTATAAAGTGACATCAAAATGAGTAGAATGGGTTAATGATCTGATAAGTCAATAAAATCTATCTATCATGATGTCTTTGATTATAGTTTTCTCTCTGCTTTCGTCTGCTTTCCTATATCTAAATGTAAGTTTTAAAAGGCCTGATTTACCTCGCTATGGCAAGCATTTCACCTTGTGAGAGGCAGATCGAATGCCGTTTTGCCCCGCTTTCAGTCATATCACGGCGACAGTCCACATCCCATTCATGTATTTCCTGTGTTTCACCAGTACGAGGCTTCGGCTCAGAAGTGTCTTGTCCAGGGACACTGCCAGGAAAGAGCAAGTATTTCCAATAAGACTCGAACCCGAGTCAAATCACTGCTACAGTAATTTATATGTTCCTGTGTTGAAATGTTTTGCCATAGTGCATTCCGGCTAAACCCTAGTCTCTCACTTGGAGATCGAACCCATGAGCTCCCCGTTCACCTGTGGTCACCAAATGAGCTACTTGGGTCATTCATCCGACACATCATTCCAGATTTTATATTGAAAGATTGATTGTGCAATATTTAATGCTGTTTTCAACATTATTTCAGCAAAATCACGGCGGCCACTGCATCTATTCATGCGTTCCCGGAGTTTCTTTTCTAAGTACTCCGCAAAATATCCTTTCCAAGCCAGTGGCTTCTTTCCCATAAACCAATAATCGAAACTTTGACCAGTGTTGGCTCTTTAGAGAGGAATGAATCCTGTCGCAGTGATTACCATCAATCCTCGGAAGGAGACTGGCCGAGCCGGGGATCGAAGCCGCGACCCACTGTTCTAGAGTTCTGTATGCTACCAACTGCTCTACCGGAGCTCCACCCAAAACTTAACCCTCAGGCTGCTAAGCACGACTCGGGGATCCTTAGGCAGACAGTGCAGATCAAGATCAGACTGTACAGAACGTGCAGACATATCTTTACACCTCCCTAAAAACACCTTTGAAATAGCACAATTTGGGTTTTTACAATCGGTCTTAAGAGTTTGCGGAAGACAATTTCAAATTTGATAAAAATGGCAGAAAATTCTCTAAACGGGTAGAAAACACTGTGGAAAAAGGAGAAATTGCTCGTTATGAGCAATTTCTCCTTTTCCTATCGTGTTTTCAAAAGACTTGTACTGTAGACACGTAAAAAGAAGGGCTTGTTAAGGGATGGTAGTTCTGTACATTACCGACTAAGCTCATCACGACGACCACCAGTAAACTCGATGGGGATGGGAAAGGAGCAAAAACAAGTGACGATGACTAAGATGATATGACGATGATATATGATAATGTTTAAGAAAAATGATAGATGAAAGGAAAAATAGCAATAATTTCACTCACCTCGATGTTTATCCTATCCAAGAACTTATCCTTTCATTAAATAATCCATATTTTAAATAGAAAAATTAAAATATTAGCACACAACATTTTACACAAGCGTCTTATTACACTAAACTGTGAACACAAAACATTTCCGAATATTAAGCACGTGCAAAGGCTGCGCAAATTTGGTGGTTGTTGTGATGGGCGGGGTGGGGGGGTGTGATGGGTTTGACCTGGGGATATATAACTGCACAGTCTTTTCCTGTGTCCCTGTTGTGCATTCAAGAGAAACTTTTTACCAAGATCAGCCTGTGCTCTCAATCTTGATCAACACAGTCACTATTTCTTTCTCGTGATGCTTTCAAGCAAATATGATAATTGACGAAATCTTTCTTATTTTCTTGAGTGGACAGAGAGTGGGTTACTTCTAATGCTGAATGAGGCATCTTGTAATTTGTTGCAAAATATCTTTTTATATGGTTTAACCCGTTACCACAAAATCCTGATTTTTAACGATCCTAAGAAACAAACCTTGTAAAAACATATCAGGAAAAGGAGAAAATGTCGGTAACCAGCAATTTCTCCTTTTCACAACATGGTCTCTACCCATCCCAACACTGATTTCAATTTTCATTCATTTTGTCGTATGCAACTGCTTTCAATTTGAATGAGTCTGCAATTATGTCGTTTGGTATAGATAAAAGTGTACGAGGTTGATTGATTGTATGGTGTTTAATGCCGTTTTCAACATTATTTCAGTCATAACGCGGCGGCCAGTGCACCTATCCACGCGTTCCTGAAGTTTCTTTTACCAGTACTTCGCACAATTTTCTTTCCAAGTCACTGGCTACTTTCCCACATGCTCATCGTCACACTTTGAAACATCAAAGTTTGACTTTCCATGAATGAGACAAATAACGCTTGGACAGTCCACGACACTAAGCTCCTTGAAAAATTATGAAAGTAATTGTGCGAGATGTTGATTCCGATTACGCAGATAGAGGCCAGATTTGGGGTGCAGATAAGAGTCAGATTCGGGTCACGTGATGATCCAATGAGGCTCCAACCCGGACCTACCAGTCAAGAATCCCACACTTCACTAATGAGCCACGTAGGAACCCCAATGCATGTATGCATGTACTACATTTCCAGGTCATTGTTCAAACCCAAGTGTTACTATATTTCAGTCTAAATATTGTATACCAGTATGAGGCAATTTACCAAATCAAGGACTTGTACAAACTGCGATGATGTCTGATCTTGATTAATCCTTTATCACAATTCCAATTTTTAACTACCCCGATAGAAATTGTCTTGAAAATATTGCGGAAAAAGGAGAAAATGTTGGTTTTCTTCACATTTAATATAGGAGACAAGCTGTATTACGAGTCACAACTTGTCTGCAAATACTTTCTAGTGGGACGAGTCTAAAATTGTGTCGTTTGGTAATTTAAGAGTTAACATCGTCCACAATATTGAAGCAGGATGAGGTGCTCGTAGCATCCAACATCTTCACTTTTGCGCATAAAGCAAGAAAAGAGGAGGAGGAGGAGCCTTAAACTGGCTCAAAACGAACTTGCACCAAAGACAAATCAGCACGACCTTGGGGAAGAAGGTAAGTCGATCCGTTACGTGGATAAAACGTAACTTGAAAGTTTTTGCCATGGCCCAAATTGTAGAAAAACTTTCACCCCACCACTATAGGTATCATGTGAAAAGTTTGAAATTTGTTTATGCATAAAATGTCTCCCATATGCTGATGAAAAGATAAGCTAGCAATAATAACTATAGGCTTCTTGGAAAGTTTCTTAAGGTAAGACCTGTGTAATGGAAAACAGCTATTTCCACTTAAATATCATCATGCAAAATTAGCTATAATTAAAAATGAGTATTATTGAACTACTTTCACCTTTTCATTTTTTTCATTTTTTCCTTCTTTGAATTTTCATTTATAAATCTAAAACAGCTATATTCTCTATATAATAATTACCTCCCTTTTTAGAAAACAAACAAAAGTATCAAAAAATAGTCTCAAGATAAACATAAACGGAATTTCTGATCCGTTAGAAATGTGCAAAAATAGTATTTCTGCATAAATCCCTATTTATCCTTATTTAACAACCAATTAGAATTTTTGCCAAATGTTCACCGGAAGTGCATTACACAGGTCTTACCTTAAACCTTTTACCAAAAGTCCCTGGTTTTTACGACCCAGAGGAAGAACCCTTCTGAAAACATTGTGGGAAAAGGAGAACATGCTAAAGTCAAGTTTCAATTTTTGAGTCACGTTTATTTCATCGTCTACAAATGCTTTCGGTTTGGACAAGTTTGTCGTTTGGTAAAGAGTTAACACTAAAGATTCCAAGTTGGATATGTAAAAATTGTCCAAGTTTGCGTCAATCGTGTATTTTGTGAGAAGGCTTCCGCGACATGGATGCCCGAAGCAAAAACGTGCGGATGCGTGACGAGGAAAGGTGCGCTTTTGTGGTGCTGCAAAAGTTTTTAACCGATATCCGGCCAGGTTGGGCGAAAATTTGCAGCACCAGAAGATGGACCATGTAGGAAACTTGAAATTGGTCAGTACACAAGGCACAATATCTGTTGTTTTATGCTTCCAGACGTAAGCTAGAATAGTGACAGATTTCACAGAAAGCTTTTGAATGTCGAAAAGATATTTCAAATAACCAAATAAGAGTCAAAATTTCGGAGCCCTTTTGTGATGTTGCGTTAAACTCGCTCGAAGTCGATTTTTTTAGGCAAACTCTCCGCCCACTGACTGATTGGTTGGTTGGTTGATAGGGGTTTAACGCCACTTCAACAGCTATAGTCATATCATGGCGGTTGGTGACGCACTTGTGTTTCCTAGCTTTCTCATACCAGTACTAACACTACTTTCTTTCCAAAGCCACCGACTACTTTTCTCACTTGCTTCAGCCGAGGTGAGAGGCGTAAATACGCCGGAAAGAAAGTATGTCTCAACCGGGTATCGAACTCACAACCACCAGGTTATGAGTCCGACACGCTCAGCACCGAGCCACCCGGGCGGGCGCCCACTGACAGAACGTACCTAAGCAGGTAAATAAAGACAACATGTAACCAATAAAAGCTTCTCGCAATTATGTTTTGTAAAGGCAACCAGTTTATGTACAGTGTCAGCAATCCATTTTTTATACACAGATTTCCGAAAAAATGATTATGTTTTAACGACCATAGATGAAGACAGAGCATCCAGAGTCTAAGTTAGGGATTTGCCGTTCAGAAAAAAGTGTCTAGCAAGATTTCGGATGCGAACATCAAGTATAAGCACTGTGCCGACTGAGCTATCGGGGGTCATGATGCTGCAAGGATCCCTCTTAAAGTTGTGTTCGTGCCAGTGTAGCCCCTGCTTTCAACAATAACTTGATCTACGACGGCGATACCCTAATTATTCCGTTGTTTATCGATTTACAATTTTGATAGTGCTATGTCAGAAAACCCATTTGGAATTCCTAAAGACATTGTCTGCGAGGTCGGCAGCTCAACCGGTTACGTACAAGGCTTGAAACCGGAGCGGGGGGGGATGGGTGGGGGCTGGTGTAAAGGGGATGGTGATAGTCATTGCAGCAGGATTCGTTCCTCTCTCACCACTGGTCATAGTTTCGGCGACGGTTTAATTGGAAAGCTGGAAGGGGCATGGGAAGAATATATAGTGCAAAACTTGTAAATGGAAAGGAAAGTCCAGGAAAGCATGGATACGTGAACCGGCCGCCACGATATGGCTGCGGCAATGTTGAAAATGGCGCTAAAACCATAATAACAAACGAGACGTCCGACATATTTTCACTTTTAAAAGCAGTGTTGTGACGTCATTAGTTTTTCCCGGGGATTCAACAGGTGCTCTTTTTCAATTAAATTTATTAATTTCTTTGATTGTATAAGTAATTCAAACACTTGAGTTACCTACATGCACTCTGATATTTAGACGTATATAATGATACATCGATGTTTTGCGATTGTGACTGTCCCGAGAGCCATGTATCGATTGCTGTCCGTCATCGATAACAATCGCCGATAGTTTGTTCAACAATCCATAGTTTCGATAGTCAATATACATGTAAGTATCGTTAGCTTGCTGACTTGATCTAATCTGCTGTTTGATTGTTTTTTTAAGAATGAAAGAGTGAATAAAGATTGATTCAACTCTATTTTACTAGTTACTATAAGGCATGCACGATTTCAGTTTTTTGTATATGCCTTTTGGAAATTAAAATTCGATTCATGTTCGAGAAGACATTGAAAAAATTCTCTTATCTTTTCCATATTTGTTGGCTATTGTCATAAATTTGAATTAATTTTCATATTTACGTGCTCAATAGCGCTTATAATCGGCAAATGAAAGGAAATGTTATTTACTGATCGTTTTTGCAGGACTTTTTCGTACTTACTAATCGAGCGCGTCTATATACGTTTTTATGTCGTCTGTGTTGGCTGCTAATATTTTGAGATGGTGATGTTGGAAAGGTCAGTGTTTGAGCCTATTTCGGATTTCTTAAAGAAGGAGAGACTTTTTATAAAAAAGCGAGTAGCATGTCGACTATATCATATGATACTGAAACACGATAGGAACACGACAAATTGGTAAGGCAAACATCCAACATTTGCTGTCGAGCCCCGCAAATACGGCTCTAGATCGGGTATTAAGGAAGCTCTTATTCAACCCGATAGTATCGTGATGCATCGCGATATGGTTCTCTCCATAGTGATAGTATCGTGATTTCAATGCAACGACAGTAAAAATATCGTCATGGTCACTTTTCGGTGTAATTACATGCTAAATACGGACAATTTGAACAACACCCCTCCCGAAAAAAAAAACAAAAAAACTAGAATAGCCTCGTTAATAAACTAAATGATTAGCCAAAACAAAGGTCTCGTTAGATCTAGTTTCAAATTTAGAAAATTCTTGAAAGCAAGACCAAGAATGTCCTAAAATATGGTTGTTCAGAAGGCAACACGCTCTCAAGTTATATTGGTCATTATTCATTATAGTTTGGAACATTAAAACTATTGTAATTGTAAAGATATATGCACATTGTACATGTATCAGTCTTTATGAAGGTTTCCTTTTGCTGTCATTCTATATAACGGCCCACAACGTGTCTTCTCTTTACTAATGAGCTCACCTTGGGATTTCGTGTGGCAGGCAAAGAATCTGTCACCTTTGTGACCAGTGAAATCCTAAATCAGTCTACACATAAGTGCACTGCAATTTTGGTCTGCACTGTTGACAAAGTCACAAATTTACTAGATCTAGACATACTACACTTTCATTCGCATTTGAAATTTAGGGAAAAAACTTCAAAAATAGAGAGTGTTTTAGACTTCTAGTCAGCGGGACAGTAACTCCATGAATGATGAAAAAATAACTGTTGTATGGACCGAGGAAGGACGGCATCGACCTCCTTTATCCAATATAAGTGGCTAATAAACTTTGAAAAAAAAAAAAGACAGATAAATAGGAGTATTCTCCCATGTATAATTCACAAAAAAGATAAGAAGTTGCAAAGGAACATATTTATTGATCAATATCAGGCATATTTTATAAGGAAATGCATTCTAACAAAACCATTAAACCCCATATCATTGTTTATATAATATGTATACATGTGCATGTCAACTGTAGTATAAAAAAAATGGTCAAAGCATGCATGAAGCAAAAATTGGAGATCCAGAGAAGTGCTAGTATTTCTATATGCTTTCTGAAAAATTACAGACCTTTTTTTATGTGAATCTCATATTTTTAGGCAAGCTGAAAAGTTAAAATTATAGACAGTAAACAGTTTAAAATTCATTGCATAGGGTATTTTGTTCCTATTCAATATGAAAAGTTTCTTTCTTATGTTGACACCAAGTCCTAGATATTGTTCAAGTCATACGACATGTATTGCAGGTTGTTTAATATGGCTTATTCAATCTGTTTACAACAAACATTTGCTCATTTTTCCATTATATTTTCAATACATGTACAATGTTTTTTACCCTGTCATTCATAGACATTTTCCATAATTTTAGCCACATTTAATCTGGCATCAGCATATGCTTTGGCTTTGGACAGGTCTAGAATTTTGCCACGTGGTACAGGGTTAAAGCTAGAAATACCCACCTTTATCTGGAGCTCCTGAAACAATTCTTGAGCACAAATTCGGGGAGAAGATCATTCAACCAATAAATAATGATGCAATCACTTAAAACAATCACATGTCTAAATGCCAAAAATATTCAGTCATACAGTCATGTGTCTAAATGCATATCATTGACTCAACACCTCCTGAACATACATAAATTTACACGAAATAGGTCCAAAATCTTTTTTTCAACTCTTTTCAACAAAAAATTTTAATACAGATCCAAATGGGGAAGCATTTCCAAAGGACATTGTAAATAAGGCTCAAGCAATGGGATTTGTCTTTAAAAGATAAGAAAACATTGTGGGACAAGAAGAAACTGCCAGTTACTAGCATTTTCTCCTTTTTTTCCCACAATATTTTCAAAAGGCTTTCATTCTCAGGGTCTTTAAAACTCAGGATTGTGTGGTAAAGGGTTAAATAAGGGAAAATCAATGATAGAATAGGAACAATGCTTAAATGCATGAACAAATATTGTAACAAAAGGAGACATTACTCACTGCAAGCAATTTCTTCTCTAACCACAATATTTTTAACAGTTGTCAACTGAAGAAAACAAGAGGGCAGTCATCTCAAGGAGGTATTGAGTTTCACATGAAAAATGAGCCATGCTCTGGCAAAAGGGGGTTTACTGCATCTCCAGGAAGCACTACACAAAGCAAGTCACTATATAGAGTTTATTTCATCAGCTTGTGGTTAACTCTTTAGAAAATGAGAAAATTTTAGACTGGTCCAAATTGAAAGCATTTGCAGACGACAAAATGAAGGTGACTGAAAAATTGAAATTTGTTCTGGGAAGGGTAGAAAACACTGTTGGAAAAGGAGAAAATGCTGGTTACCAGCATTTTCTCCTTTTCCCACAGTATTTTCAAAAGGCTTCTTTCTCAGGGGCATCAAAAGTAGGGAGTGTGTGGTAATGGATTAATTTGGGAAAATATTTGCTGAAAAAGGGAAAGGTACATGTATGTGAAAATAACAAGTGCCATAAGGCACTAGTTATTTATTCGGACCTTTCCCTTTTAAGGCAAATATTTCCCTGTATTAACCACAAGCTGATATATATTATATTTCATCTGATTATGTTATTCAACGAGTGCCACTTTTAAAACTAGTGATCTCAAGTCAATAAACCAGATTTTCGGTAGGAAGAAATTATTCACTGTGAAGGGAAAATATACTAAGATGAAAAAGAAATGCAGGGTAACCTTTCAAGGTAATTTAGGTGTTTAACTTGATTGAGAATTCTAAATTCTGAGTTTACGTTTACCACTGATCAGTTTTGAATATTTTGACGACATTTCATTTCAGTATGGCCAAAAGGAAATGAGAAAATGGCTTCTTATTGACAGTACCCCTTCCTCAGCGAAAAAACATTGTGACTGACTGCATATAGAGACTCAAAGCTTGTTCAATATCTTATCGTCCTAGTATAATTCCCCTCAGCTTAAATTACATTTCTTTACTCACAAAATTTCTAAAATTGACACATGAAATATAAGATATAATTATAAAATCTGATCAGTGTTACAATCAACTACCTCTGGAGGTAGAAAGGCCCTTTAACTCTGACCACAAGATGACGCCTTCTAACGACCCCGAGGAAGAGGCCTTTTGAAAACATTGTGGGAAAACAAGGAAATGCTGGTAACCAGCATTTTCTCCTTTTCCCATAAAGTTTTCTAGCCTATCAAAGAAAAATAACGTCATTTGAGCCGCTATTAAATTGTTGTGTGCAAATGCTTTCAATTTGGATAGGTCTAAAATTTTGCCGTTTGCTGATAACAGGTTTACTCTTTACCTAACAACAAAATTGTAGGCCAGTCCAAATTAAAAGCATTTCCAACCGAAAACATAAGTATGGTCTTGGGAAGGGTAGAAAACATTGTGGGAAAAGAAGAAAATGCTGGTTAGCCGCATTTTCTCCTTTTCCTGCAACAGTTTCAAACGGCTTCTTTCTCAGGTCGTTGAAAGTTGGGATTGTGTGGTATAGAGTTAACATACAGAAAAGGTATAAATAGCAAAAAGCACTGATTGTGCAAGCTAACATTGGTTTTATCCTTTATCTTAGACCAATTTGACCCACTTTTCACAGAGCACAGTAAAAATATTTTTACATGTAAATATAAAACTGTTATAAATGTCTTAAGTATACTGAACAAGTGGACAGAAAGGCATAACAAACATATGCTGAACAAGTGGACAGTAAGGCATAACAAAGTAAAGGAAGGAGAAGAGACAGAGAATTGAGAATTATTAACAAATGGAAAAAAGAAAGACAAAGAATTCAAACAAAACAACCCAGACAATCTGTCATAGCATTAGATGTCAAAATATTTTCTCAAACATCAAGCAAAATAATTTTTACTGCAGAATCATTCAAATCTCTTGCAACATGTTGCTACAGAACATTTATATAACACATAACTCACCTTGTTTTCAAGGCAAGACAGCCATTTTCTTATTTTACACATGTGTCAAATGAGAAAAATAGGTCAAGATAGTATAATCATACGCCTCATTTCTAAAACATTGCTGATCAAGATATTGGTAGGAAATTCACTGTCAAAACTAATAATCGTGACAAAGCTACAAATTTCAGTTTATTTAGATCTAAAGTAAATCTGTTTGATGCAAGTTTCTTTGGAACTATTTTCTGCCTGTGATGCACAAACCTGTCAAACGCTGTGGTCCGTCCATCAGTCTGGGAGAATGTCTCCAACACCATTTGACAGAATTTCGTGGAATTTTATACAATGAACAATGTCCCATTCTACGGACGTTTTCTTTTTTCTTTTATTCGATGCAAAATGGCTGACTGAGAGGGATCATAAATTACGTGCTCAGATTAATTTTTTCGGCGAGGGGTATCATTTCAGCAAAATTGCTTTTTGAAATCAGCAGAAACCAGTGCTGGTCCTTGGCCGAACAAATAGGTATTGAACTCGCCACCACCGAGTGTTGAGTTGGACACCCTAACCACTAAGCTACCAAGGAAGGTGTGTGATTTGTGATAGTTTCAATCATGTGCAGAATTATGTTATAAACTATGGGTTGACCTTTTACCGTTTAACTCTTTACCAAACCACAAAATTTCAGACTGGTCCAAAATGAAAGTACTAGCAGACGAAAAAATAAAAGTAACTCAAAAATTGAAATTTGTTTCTAGCAGGGTAAAAACATTGTGAGATAAGGAGAAAATGCTGGTTACCAGCATTTTCTCCTTTTCCCACAATGTTTTCAAAAGGCTTCTACCTCGGGGTCTATCACAAGTCCTCAATTCAACTGATTCAGTTGAGTATATAATTCTTCAAACAAAGCATCTATATAAACTAACAGAACTTTGATGACTGACCTAATAATCTAATAATAACTACAAAAAGATGTAAATGTTATCGAGTATAAAGAATGAAAAAAAAAAACTACACATGGGTAACTTCTATGCAAATATTATGTAGATCATTTCTTATCGGGAAAAAAGGAAATGTATGCCTATTATGCTCTTTCACTAACAAAAATCTTACAAGAGATTTCATTGGCCTGGGTCTAGGAGATAATAATTTCTTAATTACCGGTACTCCATTTCACGCTCTCTTAGTCACGGTCTGCTTTAGATGTTTGGCAGTGCCTATCTGTTTATCGTTTCCATTTTAATTACCACCTGGGGACATTTGAGAGCCTTCCCATGATCATGCATTGTGCAGATAATCTAACAATAGATTTGCATATCACATGACAACACAATATTGAAAACGATGAATTCCCACATTTTTAGACTATTCAAAATACAAATGGGGTGATTTCATATATGAAATTTCCAAAAACGGTCTGTGCAATAAAAAAGCATTGTGTTCTTTGACCTTTGACAAACCTTTTCATTGTCAAACAAAAAGAGCTTTACAGAGTGGCGTATATAGTATATACATTGGAAGGAGTTTATCGATGAAATGAAATAAAATCTAGAACGCTTACAGAGAACAGAAATTTAAAGTTCATATGCAAAACTACACATCATAGAGATTCATTGTAGTAAGTTTCAAGTAATTCCGATAGGAGCTGTGGTAAGAGTTGATCACACAAGATGGATAGACAACCGGAGTCATAACATAATACAACCCTTTGAGGGTGTAAGAAAAGGAAAACATGAACGGACTTGAACCAAACTCAGGCTTGGTGTTTTATGGTGCAATGACCTCTAGGTTCATTCAGCCTGCAAAAGAAGTAGATCTAATGAAAGGAAAGAAAATCCTTTACAGATGAGTATAAATAGTCATGATATCATTGTAGCAAAAAGAGCCACAAACAGTGCAAAAAAGCATAAAAATTTCATCAACAACATCTAAACAAGATCAGCCTGAGGCTGTTTGGAAGTCACAACATGAACTGAAAGACTGTGTTATTACTAATTTTGTCCGTTATATGTCCCTAGATCTGGCTATACATAATATCTTATTTAAACATACTACTCAAATTTTCATAGGGATCATTTTGATATTTTAACTCATTACCAAACTATAAAATTTTTGGCTTGTGCAAATTGAAAGTATTTGCACACGACAAAACAAAAGTGACTGAAAATTTGAAATTCGTTTTGTGAATGCTGGTTACCAGCATTTTCTCCTTTTCCCACAATGTTTTCTAAAGGTTTCTTTCTCAGGTTCGTCAAAAGTAGGGATTGACTGGTAATGAGTTAATATGGGCATAAGACAAAGCAATGCAGTATTGCATTGAACACATTCATTTCCATGGGTGGTTTTTTTCATCAGTGTAGCTATATAACATATTGATAACATACCTGGACACATCCCACACACATCACCTGAATCTAACATGGTGATACCTAGCAAATTTTGAGTAGTATGTTACAATACAATTGTGTCCAAATAATTTTTTCATATTTACATAGTATGTTCCTTAGGTTCAAGACAAAACCAAAACTATACAAAACTAGTACATGTATGAGTGCAACTATTCAGGAGAAATGATTTGACACTTTACCACACAATCCCGAATTTTAATGACCCTGAGAAAGAAGCCTATATCCCACAATATTTTCTACACTATCAAAGTCAGAAATCATCGTATAACAACTAATTCATTTGTTATCTACAGATGCTTTGAATTTGGTCCAGTCCAAAAGTTTGTTGTTTGGTGGTAGAAAAACCCTCTACAAGACGACGCAATTTTTAGCCATGTTCAAATTGAAAGCATTTTGCAGACGACAATTTCAATTGTCCTTTGGGTCACATCCAAAGTGTCATCTGCAAATGCTTTCAATTTGGACAAGTTTACACTTTTGTTGTTTGGTAAAGAGTTGAAAAGGTGTTTTTAATACATCTGAATGCAGGCTGATCTGGGTTAACTCTTTCCCAAACGACAAATTTCAGACTCTCCCAAACTCAGAGTTTGCAGACGACAATTTCAAATTTTATAAAAAAGGCAGAACGTTCTCCAAATGGGTAGAAAACACTGTGGGAAAAAGAGAAATTGCTCGTTACGAGCAATTTCTCCTTTTCCCACAGTGTTTTCAAAGGACTTGTGCCGCGCCAGCATTTTCGACTTTTCCCACAATGTTTTCTAAGGGCTTCTTTCTCAGGGTCATCAAAAGTCGTTATTGTGTGGTAATGGGTTAAATGTAACCGACCACAACCTGCCTTCTTCCCCTTCTTATCATTCTGTCGTATGTATGTAAGACCTAAAATAAGTCTAACATAAACCTTTATGATAGAGACTGAATATGTGGAGCCAATCGAAACTATCGAAACAGTGGAAAATGAAGGCCATGGTCATTTCTAAATTTATAATGTCATGGTTACCTAAACATTTCATGGATGGTCCAATGCCCAGTTCTAAAGACCATAAAGATGACGGCATTTGAAAACATTGTGGGAAAAGAAGAAAATGCTGGCAGCCAGCATTTTCTTCTTTTCTCGCTACATTGTCTATCCTTCCAGAGACAAATTTCACTTTCTGAGCAAAATTTAATTTGTCATCTGCTGTGTTGTTGGTTTTGAGCCAGTCTAAATATTTGATGTTTGGTAAAGACACAAAAATGTAGTACCAGTCTATGACCCTGTATCCCATAATCCTGTGCTGAAATGACTCCCAGGAAGAAGCCTTTCACAACAAACATTGTGGAAAACAAATGTACAAAATGTTGTTTACCATAATGTTTCCAAAAGCAAGCTTCCATAGGGCTTTTAAAACACAGGAAATAACTGTAAATGGCAAAACAGAAAAATGCTCATTTGTATCAAGTCATCAGACAACTGTCATCTCCGGAATAACTGGTATTGAGGGAGCCATGACGCAGTTTCTAGGTGTACAATACAGTCAAATATGTCGTGAACATAAAAAAATTGAAACATGCTAACACGCACTTCCTTCACATCATCATATCACAGAATGTCTTGCTACATCATCATATGTGTGGGTTAATTTTTGGCCGATGTCTTGAGCGAGTACGAGGTAGCGTCGCGTAGGGGTCAGCTTTGACCTGAAAATGGAAGACGAAATAATGTTAATCATCTACAATTATACAGAAAATTATATTGTAGTAAATTTTCTGGTGCTTGTACTAGATTAACTCTACCACACGAGCAAATACAAGACTTGTCCAAATTGAAAGCATTTGCGGACGATAATTTATACATAGCTCAAAAAAGTGATTTTTCTTTAACCCTACCAAATGACAAAATTTTGGACTAGTCCTAATAAAAGTGACTGAAAATTTGGAATTTGTTTTGTGAAGGGTACAAAACATTGTGGGAATAGGTGAAAATGGCTGGTTACCACCATTTTCTCCTTTTCCCACAATGTTTTCTAAAGGCTTCTTTCTCGGGGTGTCAAAGGTAGGGAATAAATACAGTCTGTAAGTAAGTTACATCATCATTACATCATCTACCATATTAGGAAGTGTATTTCAGAGTGTGTTGATATGGATTTTTTCTGTTGTGTGTGAGAAACAGATTTGAAGAGGTCTACCATATACGCTTTCCAAGACGACAAATTTTTAGACTGCACAAAATTCAAAGCAGTTGCAGATGACAAATATGGCTTACAAGATGATTTAAGTCTGACATAGTAGAAAACATGAGAGAAAATGCTGGTTACCAGCTCTTTCTCCTTTTCCCTAAATGTTTTTAAAAGCCATTTTTCTAAGGGTCATTAAAACATGGGATTAAGTGGCAAAGGCTTAACCCATTACCACACCATCCCGACTTTTAACACCCCTATGAAAGAAGCCATTTGAAAACATTGTGGGAATAGGAGAAAATGCTGGTAACCAGCATTTTCTCCTTTTCCCACAATGTTTTCTACCAGTCCTAAAACAAATTTTAATTCTTTAGTCACATTCATTTTGTTGTCTGCAAACGCTTTCAATTTGGACCAGTCTAATATTTTGTTGTTTCGTAAGGGGTTAAAAAACATCAAAATAAATGATGGAAAATCAACATTAATGTTTCATACAATGAGTTGATGAAGACACATTGAAGTAATAAACAAAATTTTATCCTTACCAAACTCCTTACCAATGGACAAAATTTTGGTACCAAATCGAAAGCATTGCAGGCAACAAATAGACTGGCACAAATGACATTGTTTGTATCAGAAAAAATAGAATACATAGGAGGAATAGGAAAAGATACTGGTAACCACCATTATCTCCTTTTCCCTCCATGTATTCACTATTCAGGGTCATCTTATGAGGACAATGTCCAGTATCATGAGATGCTTTCAGAAAGAATTTGTTGAATGTACAATATGTGGATCATTCCTGCTCTGTGACTAAAGGCCTCCATTAGATAACTTTGCAATTGAAAGGTTAAGTTGCATGAGGATCTTAGTATAACATTTTTGGTTAAAGTATAGACTGATAATAAAAAATTTAATCCATGAACATGTAGTGTACTCTTGTAGATAATCAAAATGCGGAGAGAGCTGAAGTGGTATTTGTCAAGGAAGTTATTGTGTGAAATTAATAATTCTAAAGAAAAAGAGAAATATTGTTCAAATATTGGCTTGAAAGTTAACCTACTAAGCAAATGAATCCCTTTTTCGGTTGAAGGGAGAGAACTCATGACAAAGTTAGGATTATTTGTGTATTGATGGTCTCCCTTTGATGATTAGGTGAAGTCAGGAGTGACATCCCTTGAAAGTAGGATGCATGATGGATAGAAAGTGAAACCATGTAAATATATCAAATAAAATTAAGCTTGTACCTGAAAACTATGATTTTGAAATACCTTTTGTCGACAAGATTCAACTCCCAACATTACAATGAATTATTATGAGCTATAAATATTCATCCCCAATCAAGTGGAGTAGCTCACTATAATAGGATGAACAAGCCAAGGGATGAACTCATTTTGAAATGAAAAAGCCTAGGACGAAGCCATTAGCAGACAAATTTTGTATCATTGTGCCATTAGAAGGCTAGTGAGTGAAGCTATTTTCAATAAAAAAAAAAGTATTTCCACAATCAATGGCCTCACCCAGTGTATTCTAACATGCCATTTCCTTATCTTAGTGCTACTGAAAAACTCATTTGCCTCTGAAAAAATTGGGCTTAACCCTTTACCACACAATCCCGACTTTTAACGACCCTGAGAAAGAAGCCTTTTGAAAACATTGTGGGAAAAGGAGAAAATGCTGGTAACCAGCATTTTCTCCTTTTCCCACAATGTTTTCTACTCTGCTGGAAACTAATTTCGTTTTTATAGTTACATTGAATTTGTTGTCTGCAAGTGCTTTCAATTTGGACCAGTCTAAAATTTTGTTGTTTGGTAAGGAGTTAAATGGGTTTATTTCCTTTGGCTTTGCACAAAATATGATACATAGTCTTCAAAATTTAATATTGAACTCAAACTGGTATTGTACAAAAATACATGTACATGTATATATGCAGTGTGTAAGTTGTACGGGAGGTGATTGGAAAGCTGAACTTATGGACTGGTTTCAGTAAAGTTCTGGAATGTACATGTAGTACAATCCTGTGAGTAAAACTACATGTACATGTATATGCAATATGTAGGTTGTATGACAGGTGGTTAGAGTACTACATAGATGTATTAGTTTTAGTAACTGGAATGTGGATAAAAAAAATCAGTGTAGAGAGAACCTGCATTTCCATCTTGAATCTACACTATCCAAATCTTTGAACAAAAGTGTTGCCATTTCAATGCTTCAGATTTTTCCCCCTAATCATTGAGTCATTGTATGGTGTTTAACATTGTTTTCAACATTATTTCAGTTATATCATAGCCAGTGCACATATCCATGCTTTTCTGGAGTTTTCTGTACAAGTACTCAGCACAATATTCTGTCCAAGCCTCTGGCTGCTTTTACATATAGCAATCCTTGAAACAATAATCAGTGGTGAGAGAGGAACGAATCCTGTCACAATGACTATCATCAATCCTCTGAAAGAAATTGGCTGAGCCAGGGATTGAACCAGTGACCCTCTGTTCTTGAGTCCTGTATGCTACCAACTATGCTACTGGGGATCAGCTCCTCCTGGACTAAAAATGTCCATATCGTACATAATTTTTTATAGGATCTAACATGAGTTGGATTTTGAGATAAAATTTTATTAAACGAGTCTATAAAAAATATCATAAAGCGAGCCTTTGGCAAGCCTAATAACATTTTTTTGTGAACGAGTTTAATAACTGTTTACCTCAAAAGCCAACAAGTGTCAGATTCTTTTTAGCACATTACTGTATAACAAGTCCAAAATGTGTTAAATCAGAGGCATACATGTATAATGTGTAATAAGATGTACATGAAGCCTAAGCTCATCTTTGACAGAAAATTGTTCCGAACTTGCATATATTTATTTTATATTTGTTTTGTAACTACAAGTGATTAAATCAACAACTTTATCATGATTAAAAGTTTTGATCATTAATTTCTTTTAGGAGCCTAGGTCAGCAATGTTTTAGAAATGAAGCATATTAATTACAGCGTGTTGACCAAAAACCTTTACCAGACAACAACAAGTGCTTTGCAAAGCAGCGCATATACGCCCAAAAGGGCTCGTCAGTGAAACTGGTTTAAATCTAGAACTCCTGCAAATATCCAAATTCTAAAAGTCACATGCACAACTACATATCATAGAGATTCATTGTGTACGTTTCAACTTCTGCTGAAAACTGTAGGAGGAGTTGTGCGCAAAAGAAATTGCTAACCGCCGGATAGATGGATAGATGGACGGACAACCAGGGCCATAACATAATACAACCATTCAGGGGTATAAAAACTCAGATTTGTCCAAATTTAAAGCATTTTGCAGATGACAAAATCAAAAATTAATAAAAAAAAGTTTTTGAAAAGACAGAAAACATTGTAAGAAAAGGGAGAAAATGCTGGTTACCAGCATTATCTCCTTTTCCCACAATGTTTTCAAAGGCCACTGAAACTCGGGATTGTGTGGTAAAGGGTTAGAAAAGATGCTTGCAAAGTACTTTTTCACATATTTGTCTGCCTCTTGTAATGCAATATCATGGTTGCTTAGTGCAAGCTACTTGCTGTGCAGAGGTGGAAATTGGGACAGGTTAATATGTTAGTTTGTCTATTCAGTTTGTGCACTCTGAGATATATTGACGATGTATGTATAGGCACATTGAGTCATGCGAAGAATCCTGAGGGTTTTTAGGTGATATTATTTCAGCCATATTTTAGGTACAACCAGCTGGTATATATACAGTCTTGCCTAACAAAGACAAAGTGCTTTGAATGATGCCCAAACCTGGGCTTCAAAGTTTCCTATACCATACACGTCATGTACTACTACTGTACACGTGAATATATAAATGTGTTGAAAATTTTGCGAATTACCAATAACAGATATTTTGTGTACAGAAATGTTTGCCAATTCAAAACACACATTATTTGTTGGTATATTTGAAGTAAAATGAGAAGAAAAGAAAATTTTGCCAATTTTTCAAAATTACGAAATTGCAAAAAAGAAATTCTGCATATACAGTAACTCATGCAGGACCAACCCCCCTCACCATAGTGAAACTTTATTACTAATGAGTAATATCAACATCCTATCAGACAAACAATGATTCAAGCTTTCTCATGCTTTGTCAAATTGTCATAGGAGCACGAATAAGCAGAACAGAATTGAATCTATAAAGAATTTGGTTGCTAAATGCAAGGCACCAAACAAAGGAAACTTCAAAACTTTGTTCCCCTGCAGTACAGCTGTTCAAAAACATTCTTAGAAAAGAAGCAAACAAATCTCTGGGTCATAATCATCAACCATTTATCAACTTCTGCCCAAGTTCGAAATTACGAGACATGGCAGCTCTGAGAAGCTTTTTATCTTGGCAAGTATGATGGCAAGATGTAAAATTCAGACCTAGAATCACGCTTTTATTCTTATCTCTTTCCAGAAGACATAAAAAGCATTTGCAGATGACAGATGGAAAGTCAATCTATTGTCCATAACTCTTAATCACACAATCCCAACTTTTAACAACCTTGCAAAAGAAAGCTTTTGAAAACATTGTGGGAAAAGGAGAAAATGCCGGTAGCCAGCATTTTCTACTTTTCCAACAATGTTTTCTACCCTTCCCATAACAAATTTCAATATTTGATTCACATTTATTTTGTCATCTGCAACTGCTTTCAATTTGAACCAGTCCAAAATTCTGTTGTTTGGTAAAGTGTTAAAGGAATTTCATGTGACTGAACTGGTTGATGAATATGGTATCTTATGAGCAGTATTAGATTGTTTTTTCTTGAAGATTATCAGATTATTTTTTCTTTTTATACAATGCACACACACAAAATTCTTTCTTTAACCCTTTTCCACACAATCCCACCTTTACTACCCCTGTGAAAGAAGCCTTTTTAAAAATACTGTGGGAAAAGGACAAAATGCTGGTACCCCCCAAAAAAAATTCAATTCTTTAGTCACATTCATTTTGTTGTCTGCAAATGCTTTCAATTTGGAACAGTCTAAAATTTTGTCTTTTGGTAAAGAGTTAAACAAAGATCACTATTATTTCAAAATCTTTAAAGACACACCAACAACAGAAAAAGTATACAGCTATCATCTGAATCTATATCACAACTTTTCATAATGCAAGCGATCTGATAATCCAAAAACATCTGTACAAGAAGGTCTAACAAGTGTATCTGCTCTTATTCTGAAACTAGAGTATGCTCTCATTTTAAAAGTTTGATCTTTGCAATTAAAAATAGAATGAATGAAAGTATCAACCCTTTAACACTACGATCTATCATGCCAAAGTTGTCTTAACTCATTACCAAACGACAATATTTTAGGCTTGTCCAAATCGAAAGCATTTGCAGACGACAAAATTAAAGTGACTGAAAATTTGAAATTTGTTTTGTGAAGAGTAGAAAACATTGTTGGAAAAGGAGAAAATGCTGTACCAGCATTTTCTCCTTTTCCCACAATGTTTTCTCAAGGCTTCTTTCTCAGAGTCCTCAAAAGTAGGGATTGTGTGGTAATGGGTTAAGTCTTGAGACATTTTGGTGACAGGAACAGTTGCTCCTCTTTCCGAAATGTTTCCCCTATCATTTGGAAAAAGACATATTCCTTTCCTTCTAATATCTAGATAAATAGCATCAACAGGGAAGAAGGTTAGACTGGTTTAATGAGAATTAGTATCATGGAGAAGGAAGAGTTCATTAATACTGTTTCTAGGTTCAAAGGTCTCACACCAATGAGATGAAGACTGGTTACTATGGTGCCACTCACCTGTTTTTGAAACCTTTAAAACAAACAAAAGAATGAAATCTCTTCAAAATGAATAAAAAAAACTCCTGAAGATCCTAGATGAAATGGGGTATTGGGTGCAAGAACACTATTCCAGACCTGTTAATGGCTAATGTCATCCCCTTTTTTCAATTCATCCTTGCCATTTTAAAAATGTTTGAAAAAGTAAGGGAGGGAAAAAGGGAAATGCTGACCCTGGCCCCAACACGGGTTTAATGCAGATTTGGCAAAAACATTGCCTTCTGAAAGCTCCACATGAGCATTTTGTGCTGTGATGAACTAAACACGTGTTTCAACTCTACTGTAAGCTAAAATCTTAGTCAACATTAATACTTTTCAAGCTAAATAACTAAAATGAAATTTTCCTTTTGATAGTAAAAACCCAAATATTCCTATTTCGAAGTTATGTTTTGGGGAGTGATATCTCCATATTGGACAGTGTAGATCCAAGATTAGACTGCACGTTCTGTGCAGCCTGATCTTGATCTAGACTGTCCGCAAACGGTCAGTGAGTCGGGCATAGCAGCCTAAATATTAAGAACAGACCTCTATAGTTGAAAATACATGTACTTGTTATAAGAAAAATAAAACACATGTAATGATGTCTGATACTACATTTGATTTTATATGTACCAATGTATGTAAATCAGCAACCATGACTTAGCATTATACAACATAAGCCAGTCCAATCATTGTTGTGTAAGAAAAGGCCTATGTTCAGTACAGGTGCATTACATGATTTAACCTTTAAACACAAATTCCTTTCTCGACCCTGAGAAAGAAGCATTCTGAAAACAATGTATGAAAAGTACAAAATGCTGGTAACCAGCATTTTCTCCTTTTCCCACAATGTTCTCTTCCTTTCCTAAAACCAATTTCAACTCTTTAGTCACATTCGTTTTGTCGTCTGCAAATGCTTTCAATTCGGACCATACTAAAATTTTGTTGTTTGTTAAACACATTTATTTTACATCAAATGAGAAACAAGTTCTAACAACTTATACTAATCTCTCTCGATTCTGCTTCCTGTTGCTGTTTGGTAAAGATTTAACTACATATCCTATTGTTTGCTGTAATTTTATTCATATGTCTTTTTTTTTTTGAAATAAATGCCTTGCAAATGCAGACCTGGTACACTTAACTGTTTACCACACAATCCCGACTTTTCACGACCCTGAGAAAGAATGCTTATGAAAACATTGCAGGAAAAGGAGAAAATGCTGGTAACCAGCATTTTCTCCTTTTCCCACAATGTCTTATACCCTTCCCACAACAAATTCCAATTTTTAGCCATACTTATTTTGTGGTCTGGAAATGCTTTCAATTTGGACTCGTCTACAATTTTGTCGTCTGGTAAAGAGTTAAGAAACATTTTTTCTGTTTGTAGAAATTGAGGATAATAAACTGGTTGTGCGTGATACTAAAAATATGCTACCTGAATGGGAAGCGATGCAGCCGAAGAAGAACTAGTCCGACGGACTGGTTTTTTAACCACACATCACACCCGATTCCAGTGACAGATTTCTAATATCACACACAAATAGCTGATTGTCCTATTTATAATATATTCGTAAGTCTCCATTTTCTATTCTTATAGTTAAGACTAAGAATGGTGCAATATGAGCAATTGAAGAAAAAAGTAGTTCCGGCAATCATTCTTAACTCTTTACCACACAATCCCAACTTTTAACAACCCTGAGTTAGAAGCCTTTTGAAAACATTGTGGGAAAAGGAGAAAATGCTGGTAACCAGCGTTTTCTCCTTTTCCCGCAATGTTTTCTACCCTCTCAAACCAAACTTCAATTTTTCTGTCACATTTATTTTCGCTTGTGCAGATGCTTACAATTTGGACTAGTCCAAAGTTTTCTTGTGTGGTAAGGAGTTAAACTATATCATCAAATGAGATGATGCCATGATTATCATCAAGAGTGGCGTTATTCACTGTAAATTCCCACAAACATGCTGATAGGAATATACAGATTATTATTTACCACTAAGTCTTGTTGACATTTTACCAATCAGTTTTTGGGCCAAAAGGATGAAGTCTTTGGAAAGCATTATCAGGAAAGAATAAAATGCTGGTTACGAGCATTTTCTGATTTTTTTATTATATTTTTAACCCACAGTTCATTTTCTCCTTTTTCGATTATGTTTTTAACCCACAGTTCATTTTCTCCTTTTTCGATTATGTTTTTAACCTGAAATTTGGTTGAATTGTGATATACTGTCTGCCGATGCTTTCATTTTGAACAAGGATGAAACAGTCTGCCACCAAGTTAACATAAACATTAGTTGAGACCACATACCTGTTTGGTTGTGTAGTGACCTGGTCGATCAGAGGAATGGTAGATTTCTATTATTTCTTCCGAGTACGATTCCAACACCTCCTCGTCTGATTCCTTCTTCTCATGGGCCAATGAGCTCTCATGTTCTGTCTCTTCCACTTTACTTAGATCTGTAAGTATTTCAAGAACATGAGGGATATGATAGGCCCAAAGCCATTTGACCAAACATGAGCTATTTCTAATCTTTTCTGAAGCCTACACAATGTTTTTCAAAGATTTGACCTGGTGACCTAGTTTTTGCCCCAATGTGACCCATTTTCGAACTAGAATGAATCATCAATACAAATATTCTGACCAACTTTCATTGGCACTGGAATGAAAAAGTAGTCTCGAGGTTTTACTTTGATTGGACCCATTGGGCTCGTTTTTGACCCTACATGACTGATTATTTGACTTGTCTGAGATATTATTAGGACAAACACTCTGACCTATTTTATCTCTTTCCCAAACGACAAATTTCTTTGGACAATGTTGACTCCAACATCAAAATTTATTTTGGGATGGGTAGAAAACAAAGTGGGAAAAGGAGGAAATACTGGTTTCAACAGGCTTCTTTTTCAAGAGATACATTAATCCCCCTATTCAAAGAGCATGGCTCAATTTGTTTGAAGTAGATCGTCTCCATACAGATAGGACCAAAAGACACAGTAAATGTAGCACAAGTAACGGCATTTGTCTGTAAAAGAAAAGAAAACACTGTGGAAGAAGAAAATGCTGGTTACCAGCATTTTCTTCTTATCCCACAATGTTTTCATAGGCTTTCTTTATCAGGGTAGTTAAAGGTAAGGATTTTGTAGAATGGGGTTACACTAAATTCTGTACCATGCATGCTTAGACCAAAAACTAGCATATTGTATGACAAAGAGAAATAACATAATGGAAGTTCTTAACAAAAGCATTGCTCAAATACAAACTACACACATCAGGCAGGATTCGAACTCCTACAGAAAACATCCTTATTTATTGAGGCTTTAAACACCAATGATATAACCACCAACCTTAGGAGAATTCTCTTTAACCTATTACCACACAATCCCTACTTTGGACGCCCCTGAGAAAGAAGCCCTTTGAAAACACTGTGGGAAAAGGAGAAAATGCTGGTAACCAGCATTTTCTCCTTTTCCCACTGTGTTTTTTACCCTTCCAAATTTCAATTTTTCTGTCACCTTTGTTTTGTCGGCTGCAAATGCTTTCAATTTGGACCAGTCCAAAATTTTCTCCTGTGGTAAAGAGTTAATGGAATTGTTATATATTAATTTTATATGGCAACGCAATACAATAAGGAAGTAGGGGTCTCCTCTAACAGGAAATTGTCTCAAAATAGATAGGACATAAATTCTACACTCCCTGCAACACGCAAAATGGGGTACATGAACATTTGTGTAAAGTGTCATCTCGGATCAGCCTATGTAGTCTTTCGGTTTTATGAAATCTTCTGTTTTGCACAAGTCTACTGTAGCACAAAATCTAATGTAGTAATTAAGAGCTGTCACAGATTAGCCTGCGTGGACAGCGCAAGCTTACCCTTTACAGAAATGTCCAAATGCCCCTTTTCGCATGTTGCAAGCCATATGGTAAAGAGTTTTTACGAATAAAGTGCAAAAACTGTCCGTACTTGACGATGGCCTTGACCTCCTGGTACTACTACGAGTCGTAGTGCCCGCATCACTTTTACTCCTCTGAAGAGGACGACGGTGCAGCTTTTCATGTCTTTGTTTCTCTCGCCTGTCAAGCTCTTTGTTATCAGCAATTAGACGGCTCTCTGGAATAGGCAAACAGCTGGCAAGTTATATGGAGTGCAACACGCGAAAAGGGTCATTCGGACATCTGCGTAAAGTGTCGTCTCGGATCAGCCTGCGCAGTCCGCGCAGGCTAATCCGAGACGGCACTTTCCGTTTTAATGCCATTTTCTGTTTTGCGCATGTCTACTGTAGCACAAAATCTAATGTAGTCGTAAAGTGCCGTCTCGGATTAGCCTGCGCGGACTGCGCAGGCTGATCCGAGACGACACTTTACGCAGATGTCCGAATGCACCTTTTCGCGTGTTGCACTCCATACGGCATATCCAAAATTCTCCATTAGGTCCTCAAGCATATCTTTTAATCAATTACCATACAATCTCTAATTTTAACAACCTGTAGGACGTAGGCTTTTGAAAACATTGTGGGAACGGAGAATATGCTAGTAACAAGCTTTTTCTCCTTTTCCCAAGATGTTTTCCACCCTACCTGAGACAAATTGTATCATTTCTGCCACATTTTATTTGTTGTCTGCAAATTCTTTTAGAAAGGACCAGTCAGGGTCTGTATTCACCAACCCTTCTTAAGAATGTTCTTTGTCTTATCCTCCAGAATTTTCTACATTTGTAAGTAACACAACTTCTGATTGGCTAAACCGAATGGTTTAGCCAATCAGAAGTTGTGTTACTTACAACTTTTGTAAATCTCGGAGAATAAGACTAAGAATATTCTCAAGAATGGATGGTGAATACTGGTCCTGAACTTTTGCTGTGAGATAAAGAGTCTAAATACAGGGAGATTTGTGATGTTTTCTCTATATATAAGGACCTGTAAAACTTGTGACCCGCGAGCTATAATTTGGATACTCTTGGTAGAGGCCCACTAGATAAAGCTACCCGTAAAATTTAGTAGCCTTAACTCATTACCACACATTCCCTACTTTTGACGCCCCTGAGAAAGAAGCCTTTTGAAAACACTGTGGGAAAAGGAGAAAATGCTGGTTTTCGTGTAGTAAAGAGTTAAGCCTATTGACTAAGTACAGGAAGATTTCTTAAGTTCTATCAATAATTATAAGCCTATGTTAAACTTGTAACCCCTTGGGCATGGCCATTTTCAACCAAAGGGCTATAATTTGAAGAAACTTGATAGAGGTCTACTAGATAAAGCTACATGCCAAATTTGATAGCCCTATGCCTTGTGAGGAACACAGCAGGATCATTTTGGTGAAATTTCATCAAAATTAGATGGGTAGTTTTAGAGAAGAAGATGCTTGAAGTAAATCTTAATGCATGGATTGACTGGCGGTTGCCAGGCCATGAAATAAGCATTCTGGCCTTTGGCCAGCTGAGCTAAAAATGCTGGTTACCAGCTCTTCTTTCTTTTCCTTCCATGTTCTCCACACTACAAAGGAAACATCACAAGGAAATGTCTCATAATTTGAGCCATATCACAAAATTTGAGCAACATTTTTCATTTGAAAATATAAATGGTTTCAGACAGGACTACAACAAATGACCTTTTACTGTTTGGTACAGAGTTAATTTCATTTGTATGGTGTTTAATCCTATTTTCAAAGCAATTTCAGTTAAATTGCAGGGGCCAGTGCATCTTTCCACCTATTTCCTGCAGTTTCTTTATCGTAACTCCATATCATATTATTCTCAAGACACTGGCTTCTTACCCAAAGAATTAATGTGAAACAACGAGAAAGTGATGAATCCTGTTGCAAATGATTATCATGGAAAACAAATTGCTAAGCTTGGATTTTCAACCAGCGCCCCCTGGTTTCATGCGATGTAAGTTAATGATTGAACTTTCAGACTTTGCGCAAGTCTCTCAATTTTCTTTTTCCTTGTATTCGAGTTTAACACCAGTTTAACAGCTTAACTAATTACCACACAATCCCCACAACGTCCAGGTAACCAGTCAGATATGCTAACAACTAAGCTGGCCCAGGGCAACTCTTTCACACACTGGAATGGACTGTAATGTATCCTTTAGAAAATTCAAAGTTCTTATTTCTATTTAACTCTTTTACTACTGAAATATTAACTTTGAATTTTCTAATGACTACAATTCTCTGCAAGATGAAGAGGCAGTTCTGTTGTAATATAGATTGAAAGAGTGGACAGTGTAGATAAGAGGTCAGACTGCACGTACTGTGCTGTCTGATCTTAATCCACACTGTCCGCATATTGTTCTTGTGTTGTCAACGATAGAGAAAAAGTTAAAGGCCTTACAAGACACTGCTAAGAAAAAATTAAACGGAATGTTGAACTGTTGCCATTTTGTGCAAACAAAAACTCATACAAAGCTCTGAATCAAAGCGTTGAAAACGCTGAAGTGGTATTTGTCGAGGAAACCCATTGTGTGGAATTAATAGTTTGAAAGAAACAGAGACATATTGTTCAAATATTGGCTTAAAAGTCAACCCACTAAGCAAATGAATACCTTTTCGGTTGAAGGAAGACTACTCATGACAAAGTTTGGTCTATTTTGTATAAGTGATCTCCCTTTGATCATTAGGAGGAAGCAGGAGTAATGTCCCCTTGACAGTAGGATGCATGACGAATAGAGACAAAAGTCCTGATATATCGAACAAAATTAAGTTTGTTCCTGAAAACTATAAGTTTGAAATATCTCTAGCCTTTTACATTTAATTTCCAACATTACAATCAATTACCTCGATCTATAAATATTCATGAGCAATCAAACTGAGTAGTGCTCAATCATAGGACGAACAAGCCATGGAACAAATTGGTTTTGGAACGAAAAAGCCCAGGGTCAGTTGGCAAATTTGTATCATTGCACCAATAAAAGGCTATGGGCGAGAGAAGGTATTTTCAATCAAAAATAAATATCTCAATGATCGATGGCCTCGCCCAATATATTTTAAAATGCCATTTCAAATTACATATCTGAGTGCCACCGTAAAACCTATTTGCATAGGAAAAATGAGTTTAACTGGGTTTATTTCCTTCGGCTTTGCACAAAATAGGATACATGGTTATCAAAATTCAATCTTGAACTCATAGTGGTATTGTCTTCGACAAATACCACAAAAATACTATATAAGTACACTTACTATCACAAACCAATGTTAGAATTCAGCTAAAGGGAAAACAATCACACTTTTTGTCAAAATATACATGCTTGTGAGCTTCTGACTTGAGTAAACCAAAGTGCCAGCTATTTACACTTTACCACACAATCTTGACTTTTAGTGCCCCTAAGAAAGAAGGTTTTTAGAACAGTTGTGGGAAAAGGAGAAAATGCTGGTAACCAACATTTCCTTCTTTTTCCAGAATGTTTTCTTTCGAAGGACAAATTTTGTCACTTTAACTACATTTATTTTGTTGTCTGCAAATTCTTTCAATTTGGCCAAGTCAAAAAATTTGTAGTAAGGGAAATGGTTTACAATATTTGCAGTTTGCAAGTTATTTTACACACATTTATATGCAGATATTAATACAAAACCAGTATATGGTCGTGTTTCACTTAAACCCTTTACCACACAATCCTGAGTTTTAGTGAGCAAAAAAAAGAAGTGTTTTGAAAACTTTGTGGGAAAAGAGGAAAATGCTGGTAACCAGCATTTTTTCTCCTTTTTCCAGAATGTTTTCTACCCAAGTAAAGACAAATTCCATCACTTGAGCCACATCTAAATTGTTGTCTGCAAATTATTTTGGTTTGGACAAGTCTACGATTTTGTTGACTGGTAAAAAGTTAAGGTTTCTTCCACACCCTTTAGAACTCTAAAGGCATATGACTTTTGTCAAGAAAAGTTTGTGGACAGTTACTTGAGGGATTGCTTGGTAACTGATGGATTAACCCTTTCCCAAACAAGCCCTGATTTTACGTGTCTGCAGTAAAAGTCTTTGAAAACACTGTAGGAAAAGGAGAAATTGCTTCTTTTCCCACAGTGTTTTCTACCCTTTTTGAGAACTTTCTGCCATTTTCTCCAAATCTAAAATTGTCGTCTGCAAACTCTTTTGGTTTGAAAGAGTCCAAAATTTTTCATTTGGGAAAGGGTTAAATAGTGTTTTACTCTACTAACATTATTTCAGTCATATCACCGCAGCACCTCACATGTTCATGCATTTTCCCGGATTCACCAGTACTAGGCTAGGGCTCTAAATTGTTTTGCCCACAGACACTCCCACAACAGACCCAGAGGATCCAGAGCGGCTCGAACTCAAGGCCTCCAAGTTACAAGTCCCATACTTCACCACTGAGCCATGGATGACCCCATCGCTAGGTAAAGATGTCATGATGTGATTTAGGGTAGAAATACATGTAGATTAGAATATTGCTAATTACAGTTTTTGAATTACAAAAAAGTGATTGTCTCACTAAAATTCAGCTGTGATATCTCAAATGCATAAAAGTTTCAAATTGTGATGCAAAATTAACACAAAAAACAGAAACCACTGTTGTTTTAAGCATATATATGCCAAACCAAGGAGATACTCTGTTGTCTTTAATAAATTATAAGCAATGGTGAATAAGCTATTATTAAGCAATAAGCAAAATAAGACTTGGATTGCAATGTAAAAACTGTAAAAAATCTGCTTCCTATACAATCACAGGGTCATAAAACAAATTCACAACATATTCATAAATGAACAATCATGCAAAGGGCAAAAAAAGATTGATTGGTGTTATACCCTGCTTTCAACATTATTTCAGTCATATCACAGCAACAGCTCAAATAATAATGTTTTCCTCCGTTTCACCAGTGCTAGGCTACGGCTCTGAAGTGTCTTGCCCAAGGACACTCCAACAAAAAGCGCAGTGGATCCAGTGGAACTCAAACCCAGGTTACACATCCCACAATTTGCCACTGAGCCACACAGAACCATAATAGGGAGGAAAAAAAGTTCACTATCCTGAAGGTTTGAGCATACTGAAGAGATACAAAATGCAGCATGCACAGGATGAAAAGAAAGTAGTAATATCCAAGATTTAAATTGAGGAAGGATGAAAACCATTGGCCATAGGCAACAACCCTCCTATATCAAATTCTAGTTCTATTTTCTGAAACTAGGTTTCTGATTGGGGCTGTCTTTTTTCCCCAAGCCAATCACATAGAAGGTTTCAGAATTATAAATTACAACAACATGGCCCGCAACATGCGAAAAGGGCATTTGGACATTTGCGCACAGTGTCGTCTCGGATTAGTTTACGATGGGACAAAATCTAACATAGTCATTTAGTGCCACCTCGGATCAGCCTGTGCAATCCGCACAGACTGATCAGAGATGGCACTAAATGACTATATTAGATTTTGTCCAATGGTAAACTGACACAATTCCAGAAAGTATTATTTCGGATTAGTCTATGCCGACTGTGCAGATTGATCTGAGACAATATGTTACAAAACTATCCAATTGCCCCTTTTGGCATGTTGTAGGCCATATATGGAATAGTTGGTGAATATGGCCTAACAATTAACTCATTACCAAACGACAATATTTTAGGCTTGTCCAAATTCAAAGCATTTGCGGACAACAAAATGAAAGTGACTGAAAATTTGAAATTTGTTTTGTGAAGGGAAGGAAACATTGTAGGAAAAGGAGAAAATGCTGGTAACCAGCATTTTCTCCTTTTCCCACAATGTTTTCTAAAGGCTTCTTTCTCGGGGGGCGTCAAAAGTAGGGATTGTGTGATAATGGGTTAATAGGAGCAAATCTGCGGTCCAGAACAGTGCAGGATGGTCATACCAGCTCTAGGTTTATCCTTTGTTTTTTCTTTTTCTCTTTGAATGATGGCTGAAAATGTGAAAAATGTAGAGCAAGATGTGATATGAGCACCACTCATGCGGGCCAACACTTGACCACAGTTGCTTGATTTTCAGTGGAAATTCTAGGTCAAAAAAGTGACATAACTGTAAAGGTACTTTCATAGTTATCTTCTCTTGTTGTAAAGGTTCCCCCTTTTGATAATTAACAACTTGTCAGAGTTAGAGGTAAACATATTTAGTAATAACAGAGAATGTATAAAATGTCAAAATATTTGCATACTGATGGAGACACAGACTGATAATGACGCCAGGGTTACAACAAAGCGTTAATGTTTTCTTGTGAAAAAAATGTGATCTTTGCTATGCAGAAATATTATCTTAGCAAAAGCAATACAGTACCAGTGACATAATGATTTTGTTTGAATCATTCTATCTTTATGTCATTATAATAAGTTGAAATGAAAAGTTTACAATCACACAACTGTATGTCATTTTTCTTACACAGTGCTATTTTCAACGGTATTTCCAGAATGCATTCATTCTTGGGAGTTTCTCCGATACTGTATATAAACTCTTTCCAAGCCACTGGCTGCTTTAATACATAAGCAGTTGAATCTGTGTGTACAGCTGTACCATTTCTGTTGCTATGACTTTTATCAATCATTAGATAGAGTTCTTGTTGGACCACAATTCGAATTCATAACCTCTTGATATCACATTCTGTATCTTGCACAGAGCTTCATGGGCTCTGATGATAATAGTTGGACGCTTTGACTCTTTCCTGAACAATCCCTGGTTTTTATGACCCCAAAATAGAAGCCTTTTGAAAACATTGTGGGAAAAGGAGAAAATGCTGATAACCAGCATTTTCTGCTTTTCCTATAATGTTTTCTACCTGTCTCAAGACAGTTTCAAGTTTTCAATCACTATTATTTTGTCGTCTGCAAGTGCTTTCAATTTGGACCAGTCTAAAATTTTGTCATCTGGTAAAGAGTTAAATTCAGAATCAGCATGTCCTGTGTCATCCGACTTTGATCTAAGACAACTTTAATGCAAAATGTTGCCCTTAACCCTTTACTCCAAAGATACTCATTTCTACGCGTTGCTTTTAGGAGCCTTTGGAAAACATTGTGGTAAAAGGTGAAATTGCTTGTGACGAGCAATTTCACCTTTTGCCACAATGTTTTCTACACTATCAAAAGGTGTCATATACACTTAAGAAATGGCGTATCCTTGCTGTTATTTAGGGCAAGTTAGAGATACCATAGAAATGCTTTATGGGGTAAAGGGGTTAACTCATTACCAAACAACAATATTTTAGGTTTGTACAAATCAAGAGCATTTGCAGACAACGAAATAAAAGTGACTGAAAATTTGGATTTTGTTTTGTGAAGGGTAGAAAACATTGTAGGAAAAGGAGAAAATGTTGGTTACCAGCATTTTCTCCTTTTCCCACACTGTTTTCAAAAGGCTTCCTTCTCAAGGTCGTCAAAAGTAAGGATTGTGTGGTAATGGGCATCTTTGCAAGCCAAGGCAGATGATTCACTACATTACTCTACCCTTGGCGGATCGAGCTTGATTTTTACGTTCACCCGATACGCCTTTTCATTGAATGCAGCCAGCTCTAGCTGCAACGAATGAAATCGCTCGTAGCATTTCTCATGAATACCTTTGGAATAAAAGGTAAAACATGGAAACCCATGTGGATGTCTGCTTATCGCTTCATGTGTATTCGTAAGCGGTTTGTAAAACGATATTTCATTTGCTTTTAGACATATGATGTAAAGGGGAGTTATAACCAGCATCCAATAGAAGGCGCATCGCAGGAATCTCAAAATTGGGCTCATTCAGCCAAGGTAAGATCCACGTAGTGATCATAAACTTGGCTCGCGAAGATATGTAATGGGTTAACATGACACACACCAAACTTAGACTATATAAATTTCAATCTAATTTGAATCCACTAACACCTGGGACATTCAAGCTACTTTACATTGCCTATATCTATAACCAGTGTTTACAAGAGAATAATGTACATGTCATACCATTTTTATTTTTAGCCTTGGGTTTTTCCACCTCTGTTGGTATAATAGCTGAAAATGTTTATGATAAAAAATGAATGAATGAATGAATGAATGAAACATTATCAAAAAGATACAAAGATGGACAGATTTCCTCACTTAAGAACTGGACCTGCCAATACCTTTATTAGTCGCCGCGCAGAGGCGCGCGACTATATTTTTAATAGTTTTTCCAGTTAGGACATGGATAGTGGGAATTTCATTTTTATAGGGGTGTTAGGTTAACAAGGAATCTTTCTACTTCGCCTTAAACTGGCTTTTTAATTCATTCTTGAACTACGAAATTGCAATACGATACTATTTTTGTTCTGTTAATACTTACAACATCAAAAAATGCGCCCAATTATTACTTTTATTTTCGCTATTCATGAGAAATGGACTCGTCCATATAAATGCCTTGTTTCCATTGGTCAAGGCTGTACATGTTTCCAGTCATTTCGTACCTTGTTAATTATGTACCTAGGTCATTTCGTACGATTTTGGTCATTATAGATTTGGCTGCATTTAAATACAAATGCTTTCTATACTTTCTATTTTGGTCATTTTGAACCCAGTTCATCATTTCGTACAAACTTTGTACACAGGTTTAATTATCATTTTGATTATTTTGTTGATATTTTTTCCTACTATTTGTGTGTTTTTTGTTGAATGACCACTGCTAAAATTGTCCATTGCTGAAATTGTGCTAAATTCCACCAAAGAACAGGTATGATGGCTATGATTGTATCTGATCATTATTGGTTACTTCTTTCTAAGTTGAGTTTTTAAAACAAAGATAGTTTAGAACTCATTTGTTTATTTCTCAACGAGCTCTGCATAAATTTAATTTGTGGAAAAAAATCTGGAGAGAGGCCACTTTTTCTCTGTGTTGTTCATAAAGCGCGATGCAAAACCATGATTCTTTATTAACACTGTTCACCAAACAGTATAGTCTTAGACTTGTTTAAATTGATAGCATGCCTTGCAAACTTACGTCCTCTTGAATCATACTTTCCTAGGACAGCAACATTTTAGTGACTTAGCCCTGTTTTCCCAAACAAACACGGGTTATCACGTGTGCTGTCAAATTCTTTTGGAAAAACATGTTGGATAAGGAGAAATTGCTCATATTAGCAATTTCTTCTTTATTAAATACTTTTTCCCCACTACTAGCGAATTTTCCACCATTTTTGCAGCCTTTTAAATTGTCATCTGCCAACTCTTTGAATTTGAAAGAGTCTGATATTTGTCATTTGGAAAAGAGCTAAGAGAGCGCTGTGCTAGGGTATTAGATACTGTAACAGAGGACAAGTTTTGACGTAGATTAACAGTCATCAATTTCATTTGTTAAAAAATCTGCTGATGAAAACTGACATTTACTTACTTTCCCTGGCTTTCTTGAAGCATTAACTCTTTACCACACAATCCCGACTTTTAACGACCCTGGAAAAAAAGCCTTTTGAAAACATTGTAGGAAAAGGAGAAAATGCTGGTAACCAGCATTTTCTCCTTTTCCCACAATGTTTTCTACCCTTTCTAAGCCAAATTTCAATTTTTCAGTCACATTTAATTTGTTGTCTGCACATGCTTTCAATTTGGACCAGTCAATAGTTTTGTCATTTGGTAAAGAGTTAAACAATTTTTTTTGCGGCAACTTTGATGCTTTGCATCAACTTTTTCTTGTTTTCATTTTCAGATAGTTTAAATTTTCAGGCATATGGCTACTAACAGTATTTGCAATTTTAACAGCAGCAAAGCCCTACCTATGTTTGTTTTTCAAACAGTATTTCAAAATAAAGCAAAATTTAATATTCATTTTTTTTTTGCATATAATTAGGACATCATATATCAGTTTGACAAACAAGAGGGCCATTGGCCCTATTGTGCACACCTGAGTGAAGTCATCTTTGGTTGATAGGGTTGAAGGGATTCTGGTTTTAATGATGTAAAAAGCATGCGAGTGACCTGCTTTTGACAAACTTAACCTAATCTTGAACTTGTCAGAGATATCATCCAGACAAACATTTTGACCATGTTTCATGGGGATCAGCCTGAAAATGTGGTCTCTACACTTTACATAAGTTTTTCTAACATTTGGCTGAGTGGGTGATTAAAACATGGGATTGTTTCAGGTACAAAATAATCTATTTAAAAAGACCTTCAGAATACAGAAAGATCAGACTGTGTACGGCCTAAAACTTGCCAAGAGGGGCTTTCCGACATTTGCGCAGACAAATCCAAAATAGCACTTTCCTTTTTTGTGATTTGCGCAGGTCTAATATAGTCGTAACAAGCCATCTTGGATTAGCCTGTGCGGACTGCGCTGATCCTAGACGACACTTTATGCAAATGTCCGAATGCCCCCTTTTGCCTGGTGCAGGCCATATGTAAAATTGGTCTTCACATGAATTACACTGAAAGTTGTGTCGGGAACAATTGGGGTTGAAAGAGACTCGAGTTCCCTGGTTGTCTACGAATAGAAAACAAAACCCTTGCAAACTGCAATTCTTGGAAAGGGGAGGGTTTTGAATGGAAAGATAGTCTTAGTTCTTTACTTAAACCTATCTTGTGGGAACTCATAAAATTTGTTTCAAATAAGAGCTTTGCAAGTCAGTCTAGAATGTCTGCAGATATCCAGATTTTAGAAGTCACATGCACAACTACACATAGAGATTCTTTGTGGTAAGTTTGAACTTACTCCAATGAAAACTGTAGGAGTAGTTGCACACTCAAGGAATTGCTAAGGGATGGCCGTACAGATGGCTAGACAAACAGGACCAAAACATAATACGACCTTTTGGGCGTGTAAAAATGAACAACCAAACATATACGTACACATACATATTGTGTTTTGAAAATTTGATTAACCCTCCCATCCTTCCCACTTATCTGTGTGTCTAATAATGTATGCTCCAAGAATAACATGCAAACAGCTAAAATAAAAATAAACACTCTAGAAAAAGAAATTCTACATTTAACAACTTAGGAACATCTAGCTTCATTTCTACAGATAACCAGGTTGGTTACACTCTTCAAAAGTCCAAAATGCTGTGCATGCACAAATTTTTTTTTAATTTCATACACTGTTCAGCTCTCCACTCTAATTCTGCCCATAGCAACAGATCTAAATACCTTTATGCCAGACAAAAGAAAATTTTTGACTAGTCATAATACAAAACAATTATAACTAACAAACTTATAATGCAAATGATGGAATTTGTCTGTATAAACAAGAAAAACTCTGGGAAAAGAGAAAAAAATGATGGTAATCAGCATTTTCCATGGTTTTCTTTAGAGCCATTCTGCATCAGGTATATAACCCTTTATGTATGCTTTTAACTCATTAGCACATAACCCCTACTTTTGACAACCCTGGGAAAGAAGCCTTTAGGAAACATTGTGGGAGAAGGAGAAAATGCTGATAACCAACATTTTCTCATTTTCCCACATTGTTTTCTATCCTTCACAAAACAAATTTCAAGTTTTAAGTCACATTCATTTGGTCATCTGCTATGTCGTTTTCGATTTGGACAAATCTAAACTTTTTTTGTTGGTAGTGAGTTACATAAGACCAAAATAATCACAATTCCATAGTTGCTTTTGTCTATAATATATTGTCTACAGTATCTCAGCAGAACAGACAGTATAGATCAAACAAAGATCAGGCTTCACTTTTTGTATAACATTAGGTTTGGAAGAGAAACTAGAGCTTTCACTGAATGTGACTTGACCCTTTACCAAGCAACAAAATTTTAGACTTATCCAAATTAAAAGCACTTGCAGACAACAAAGCGTAACTCAAAAACTGAAATTTGTTTCTAGCAGGATAGAAAACATTTTGGGAAAAGGAGAAAATGCTGGTTACCAGCATTTCCTGCTTTTCCCACAATGTTTTGAAAAGGCTTCTATCTCAGGGTTGTAAAAACCAGGGATTGCTTGGTGAAGGTTTAATACTCCCGCCAGCCCTTTGACAGAAACAGCCAATTGCTAGTATTTTGTACACAGACGGACACATAGACAAACACACGGACAGATAGGCTGATTTCAGTATACCCCCGAAAGCATTAATTTTGTGTGGGTATAACAATAGGAGCTGGAATACCATCACTCCCTTGTGTCAGGCCTGTGAGCTATGGTAGCTTCAGGCACTATTGCAGAGGGAACAAGGAACTTTTCCGAGAAGCAACAAAAAAATTTACCAAATTCTTCATCACTGTCATCTATATACGGAGCATCCACGTTGTCATGACTACCACTGTCTCTTACCCTCAGATCATTAGTGCTGTAACTTTTCTTGATTTGTTCAACTAGAGTGCTCTGCCCCTGAAAATTACATAATAAATGTCATCCTCAAGGTAAACAACACCTTGAAAGATTTTGAAATCATTTATCGGTACAAATGATGTAAAGCATGAGAAACATTAGGTAAATTATATCATCTTTTCGTCTAGTTGAACGGCATGCACTACTTATCCCTTTACCACACGGCAAAATTTTATACCTATTTAAAGTGAAACCATTTGCAGAAGAGAAATTCATAGTGGCTCAACTGACGCCATTTTTCTTTGATAAAGTAGAAAAACATTGTGGGAAAAGGAGAAAATGCTGGTTAACAGCATTTTCTCCTTTTCCCACGTTTTCAAAAGGCCGCTTCTTCAAAGTAAAAAAAGTCGTCATTGTGCAGTAAAGGGTTATCTAGACAACTAGTGTGCAAGAACTATTGTTTTTGCTTTCAACTGCAGAGTTAGAAGGTAAAATTAGTCCTGTCAACGATCTACATACTGACATACTGATGTTTGTATAATGCAAGATTGTGTGCAAAGACACTTACGTGGCAAAGTCCTTTTGTTACCTACTGTGCCTGTATTTGTCAAAGTAATTGTGCAAAGCCATAATTGATAAATGTAATCAACAAGGTAAAGGTATGAAAAATTGTCAGATTATGTGCATGGTATCGATTTTTTATTTGACCAAGTGGTGTTTTTTTTTTTTTTACCTCCAAGATTCTTGCGAGAGCAACTGTGGATTCAGATCAGACTCGAAAATGGTCAACCCCCGAAATCTTGGGAGCCAAACGACACCCGTGTTATAATAGGGTCAGCCCTATAGCGCAGCTCGTTCTAACGGAGTTCCACTGTATTTCCCTTTGATCATAACCATTTCCTTGTCATTTTTTTAATAAGCTATTGCCTACTTCATTTAACCTGATCAGGACTTTATGCTGAATATATAAGTAGGCATATAAATAGTACTCCGTCTATTATACAGAAAGTTACATATACACAGGAGGGTACTGATATACATAGGTAATCAATTTAAACCTTAGCCTACAAAGCACAACTAAAGGCACTTCTGAGGTCAGTGTAGATCAAGATCAAAACATGCAGTCTGATCTTGGATCTACACTGACCAATGGGGAGATATTTCTCAAAGAAAAAAATACTTCGAAATTCGCTTGTTTCAGTATTGAAAGGAAAATCTAAATTACTTATCTAGTAAGCCAAGGCTTAATTGGCATAAACCACATGAAATATTTCCGAGACCATTTGGGAAACATACCAAGCGATGCCGAGGGTAAAAATAGAACACTAATTCATGTAAACGATTTTGATCTGGGTCAGGTTAACTCATTACCAAACGACAAAATTTTAGGTTTGTCCAAATCGAAAGCATTTGCAGATGACAAAATAAAAAGTGACTCAAAATTTGAAATTTGTTTTGTGAAAGGTAGAAAACATTGTGGGAAAAGGAGAAAATGCTGGTTACCAGCATTTTCTCCTTTTCCCACAATGTTTTCTAAAGGCTTCTTTCTCAGGGGCGTCAAAAGTAGGGATTGTGTGGTAATAGTTTAAATGAAGTAGAAAATACCTAAAAGAATGAAAAACAACAAGACAATGGACTACCTCTTACCTTCATGGCAGTCGTAACAACAACATTTGTGGCGTATGTTAGACCTTTGTGCCCGAGGGTGACAAGTGTGCTGTAGCCTTTAGTGCGGGCCTGAGCGATTGCTTCATCAATTTCCTGAAACATTGTGAAATCAAATTAACCTGTCATCACTGAACAAAATTTTAGGCTGATTCAAATGGAAGACATATACAGATGACAGATCAAATCTGCCTAAAATGATAAAATTTGCCTTTGAAAGGGTAGAAAACATTGAGGGGAGCACATTTGACACCTTCAATTGCTCAACTCTTTACCACACAATCCCAACGTTCAACAATCTTGAGAAAGAAGCCTTTTGGAAAACATAGTGGGTATAAGAGAAAATGCTGGTAATCTTTTCCCACAATGTTTTCTACCCTTCCCAAAAAGAAAACACTGTGGTAAAAGATGAAAATGCTTGTTACCAGCATCTGCTCCTTTTTCCGACAATGTTGCAAAAGCCTTCATCCACAGGGTCTTTAAAACTTGGGATTGTGTGATAAAGGTTAAATTCATGCAGCAGTTTATGGGTTAACAACATACTGAAATGGCACTATGTCTGACACATCAAACAAGCAATATATATATGAGGGGTGATTAGAAAAGAGCAAGGACCAGTGCTTGCTTCCATATATTGTTATGAAAACAAACTGGGAAGGTTTACTGTTTTAGATAGTAACCTCCTTTAAATTCTATGCACCTAATCATTTGTGATTTTCATGCACAAAACACACACTTCATGTGACAGTTCTCTCTAGGACCTGGTCATAGCTAGGGTTAGCTCCTCTCTGCTCTCGTAGTATGTGCTACAGAGAGAATCTTTCAAAACAGAAATTAGTCTGAGATAACATGGGATTAAGACCAAATTATTGGGAGAGTTGGTAGGTAATTCTATGTTTAGTTTTTGCTAAACAAGCATAGCTATATGAGCTACAGCATTTTATTTCATGCTTTCCGGTAGGATACCGAGAAATAGCGGTGAAAATATTTTTCGATATTCTACAGGTAGGACCAGTGAAAAAATGGTTTTTATAATCTAGTTACCTAGGTAATATGCACATGACTCACAACTGAGATCAAAGTAGATCCAATATCAGAATATTAGCTGTGTGCTGTCTGAACTTAAAGGTATGATCAAACCCACCTTACATTCCCTTTATGATGTCAAGAGTTCAGGCATATAACTTAAACTCTTTCCAAAATATCAATATTTCAGGCAAATCCAATTTAAAAGCCCTTGCAGACGACATCATTTATATGGCACAAATGACGGGATTTATATCAGATAGTCTAGAAAATATTGTGGGAAAAGAAGAGAATGCTGGTTACTAGCATTTTCTCCTTCTCCCCACAATGACTTCAAAAGGCCTATTTCTCAGGGTTGTTAAAACTTGTGATTGTGTGGTATTGGGCTGACAAACCTTTTCACGCTTGTTCAGCTGTGGATGAACAAACTTTCGGTATATCAGACTGGATCCTTGAGTAACAGGGGAGAGCAGCCAGAACACAAACACCATCTTAATCTCATAGTAGAAAGGCAACCTATAAAAAAAGAAATACAGATAAACAATAGTTTTATAACCCTAGGGTTTGACTCATTGTTTGATTGATTGATTGCATAAAGTGTAACACCGTTTTCAATATTATTTCAGTTATATCACAGCTACCAGTGCAGCTATCTATGCTTTTCTGGGGTTTCTTTGCCAATATTCTACACACAATATTCTTTGCAAGCCAGGCCTGCTTTCCAACACAACCGTAAGACCATCTTCGAAACAATGATCAGTGGTGAGAGAAGAATGATATCTGATGCAATGACTATCATCAATCCTTGGACAAAAATAACTGGCCCAGCCAGGGATCAAACCAGAAACTCTCTGTTCTTGAGTCTTTTTCTCCACAATGTTTTCTATTCTTTCAAAGACCAATCCAATACCTTGATAAACATTTTACATGCTGTCTGCCAATGCCTTCAATTTGGACAAGTCTAGGTTTACATCGTTTAGTAAAGAGTTCAGTACTATTTATTTACAGACAGGTATACAAACCACTAGAGAAAGGCATCTGCCAATACATAAGTTATTATAAATGAAATACATGTACTACTCTACCACGATTGACCAAATGCCTTGTACACTGCAAGATTATTTTCAAATGGGTTTCCACACATATAATTCCTTAGCATTCTGTCGGTACTGCTGAATCTTTTTTCATGCCTAATGACATCCATCTTAACTCTTTACAAAACAATTTGCCCAAATTGAAAGCACTTGCAGACGACAAAATAAATGTAGCTCAAAAATTGAAATTTGTTTCGGGAAGGGTAGAAAATATTGAGGGAACAGGAGAAACTGCTGGTTACCAGCATTTTCTATTTTTCCCACAATGTTTTCAAAGGTCTTCATTCTCAGGGCCGTTAAAAGTCGGGATTGTGTGGTTGTAACAAACATTTTCTCCTTCTCCTACTATGTTTCCACACCAAAACAAAACAATTCCATTCCATTTATTAACCCATTACCACACAATCCCTATTTTTGACGACCCTGAGAAGGAAGCCTTTAGAAAATATTGTTGGAAAGGAAGAAAATGCTGGTAACCAGCATTTTCTCCTTTTCCCACAATATTCTTTACTCTTCGCAAAACAATTTTCAAATTTTCAGTCACATTTATTTTGTTGTCTGCAAATCCTTTCGATTTGTACAAGCCTAAGATATTGTCGTTTGGTAATGAGTTCAGCCACATTTAAATTTTTGTCTACAAAATTTAGTGCTTTCAATTTGGATTAAAGTAAAGTTTTGTTGTTCGGTAAAGAGTTTAAGCCATTAACTCCTACTGTCAATACTGGACACGAAAGATCTACTCACCATGAAAGAAGTACATCTGCGAATGTTTCCACCGCAGTAAATAAGGCAAACACTATCCAATACATCATCCATTTCATCTGAAAAATCGTACACAAAATACATATATAGAGCTCAGGATACAGAAAGTGGTTTTAATTTTTAGGCGTAAAATGTTAGTAATTTTCAATTAAAATGTTTGCTGTAGTAGTACTAGGTACTCATTAGAATTGTCTCATTGAGACGATTCTAATGAGTACCCACAATATAGGGCCTGAAAGAGAAATAATGGGTTTAAAATACCATGACTCCCTCTTATCTGGAGCTCTGCATATAGAATGTCTGTTTTTTTTGGTGAAAGATTGAAATTTGTTTTATTCAGTGAACTTCATTGGTAATATTTTCATGAAATCCGCAGCCTTCTGCTAATCAGCATTTTCTCCTTTTCTCATAACATTTACAACCCTATCAATGGCAGAAATAGTCATTTTAGCAAAACAGAATATACTGTCTGCTAATGCTTTGAATCTTGTCAAGATGTTTGGGAAAGGAAAAGACATTTTTATTTCACATTGATTGAGAAACAAATTCTTGGAAATGGAGACGGAGACAATACTGATTACAGGCACTTTCTGTAATTCCCATAGTGTTTTCAAAGACCTTTTTTTCCAGGGTCATTTAATCCATTACCACACAATCCCTACTTTTGACGACCCTGAAAAAGAAGCCTTTAGAAAACATTGTGGGAAAAGGAGAAAATGCTGGTAAATGTTTTCTACCCTTCACAAAAAAAAATTCAAATTTTCAGTCACGTTTATTTTGTTGTCTGCAAATGCTATAGATTTGGACAAACCTTAAATTTTGTCGTTTGGTAATGAGTTAAAGTCCTGACTTTTTGGTAAAGGGATAAAACCAGAGGTTACTGTGGTAAGTTTTGACGATGCATGTATAGGTCTCACAGCATGATGACGATCCGAATGTAATGTAGTTCTAAGGGAGAATAAAATGCATGGATAATGTTACATTTTTTGCATATACATTTTTTGCATATACATTTTATTTCTTGCAATCCGTTAATACTTCAATTACACATGCTTTCTCTGTGCTACCCATACAAACGAGGCATTGTTCACAAAACATTATTATAATCAGGCAATTTCGGCTGATTATTTCATAAACAGCTACATAAAATGGCATACAATTATGTGTATACTATTTCCTTCAGAAAAGAGGTAATCATGTATCATTATGCAATGAAGTAGACCCTTTCTGTAATAAAGGAAACAACTCGACCATCTAAAATGGTTTCTAAAATTTTTAAAGAAATCCTATTATTTCTGTTTCAGCATTTGTAATAAAATTTCCTTTTATATAGAAAACATACTGGTATATGGGACATTATACAACAACATGGGTGGGAATTTAAGTCATTTTGTAGCTTAACTCATTACCAAACAATGATATTTTAGGCTTGTCCAAATTGAAACTGTTTACAGACAACAATATAAAAGAGACTGAGAATTTGAAATTCATTTTGTAAAGGATAGATAACATTGTGGAAAAGGATAAAATGCTGGTTACCAGCATTTTTTCCTCTTCCAACAATGTTTTCTACAGGCTTCTTTCTCAGGGTTGTCAAAAGTATGGATTGTGTGGTAATGGGTTAACTCTTTACCACATGGCAAAATTTTAGACAAATCCAAATTGGAAGCATTTCCAAAGGACATAGTAATTGTGGCACAAGTAGTGGAATTTTATCTGTAAAAGTTAAGAAAACATGGTAGGAAAATAAGAAAATGCGGGTTACCACCATTTTCTTCTTTTACCAAAATGTTTTGAAAGTTTTCTTAAAGTTTCTTTCTCAGGACCGTTAAAACTCGGGATTGTGTGGTAAAGGATAAAACACAAAAGTCATGAGGATTAAATTTGTAGGCTTGTCTTCCATGTGGATGGATGTTTCACTCATCTGTAACTCTAAGTAAGCCATTTTCCAATTTTCTCTCCATGTTTTTTTTTTTTCAAGTTCTTCACATTTCATCCAGTATCACCATTCATTGACATTTTTATCAATTCTAAAGTTTACTGATTCTGAAAGACTCAATATATTCAGCTACAAACAGGTCTGCTTTCATGAACAATCTGTGAGAACCAGAAATAAACAGTTTTTTGTACCTTTGCCTAGTGACATATTTGAAAATTTGCCAAGAAACCAGAATTTATGATGCATCATTTTCTGGTCATATATGCTTTATAGGTAGATATTTGTGCGTGATGAAAATTTTGCAAATAACAGATTATGGACATTTTGCAAACAAAGATATTTGTGAACTTGAGGGATATGTTATTCCTTTGTATACTTGTGGTATAATATGCGATCAGAAAAGTTTGCGAATTTTCCAAATTTGAGAAATCACAAGAATTTCCACTTCTCAAAAACTTCCACTTCAACAGTATACTATTTACCAACATGAAGTTACATTGATCAAGTTGAAACATTTGACTGAACTGAGAACTAAAAGTAATTTTCAACAACCATGCAAAACTAAACCTATATTGGTATGTAAAAGGCTTATGAAGAAATATTGTTTTATGTCAAAAGAGTGAGAGTAGAAACACGCTGTCAACAAACTGACAGTCCAGGTGAAACCAGTACAGTGTATAGCTACCTTCAGTGCTTAGCTTGAGTATAATGATAAGATTGCAGGCTTCAGTACAAGCTACTTTTAAACCATCTTTTCACTAGCTCAAGAAACTGGACAGAGATGGAACAGATGGAATAAGTATGTCCTTTTTACACAATATTCTAGAATGTGGATATTATATGTGTGTTGAAAAATTTATGAATTACCCATAATGGACATTTTGCAAAGTTACGGAAATGTTTGCAAATTCAAAGCACTCCCTATTTGTAGGTATACTTGTAAAATATGCTAACAGAGATGTTTACAAATTTTTTGAATTCTCAAAACTGCAAAAGTTTCTGCATCCTAAAAATTTTCACGTATACAGCCATAATTTTTTCAGTTATTCTTCGCTTAAAAAGGACATAACTATGTCAAAAACACTTTCACATGTCCAATTTATGGTCTTGCTCCACGGCCAGACTGTGTCTGGGGTGTGTATTCACTAACCATTCTTAAGTACGTCTTTGTCCTATTCTTCAAGATTTTCTGACTATGGAAATAACAGAAATTTTGATTGGCTAAAACCATTTAGTCCAGCAAATCAGATGCTCTGTTACTTTCAAATTAATGAAATTCCAAAGAATAAGACTAAGAATATTCTTAAGAATGGTTGGTGAATACCTATCTGGGTTGTTGTATCGAAAGTAGTCCAATGTGAAATTTTGCAGTAGCACTTTTGTTACACTGTTTCAGGGAGTTAAGAGGGCCTGGGTGTTTATAATTTGAATTTCCTTCAAATTTAGGCTGTGAGGGAACCACTTAGATATGGTAATTTTTTTTTGTATACTGACTAGACTATGGAAACCAGCATTTTCTCCTTTTCCCACATTGTTTTCTACCCTATTAAAGAAAAGTTGCACCATTTGAGCCATAATGACATTGTAGTCTGCAAATGTTTTCAAGGCTAAAATATTGTTGTTTGGTAAATTGTTAACCCATTACCACCCAATCCTTACTTTTGACGACCCTAAGAAAGAAGCCTTTAGAAAACATTGTGGGAAAAGGAGAAAATATTAGTAACCAGCATTTTCTCCTTTTCTCAGTGTTTTCTACCCTTCGCAAAACAGTTTTAAATTTTCAGTCACTTTTATTTTGTTGTCCGCAAATGCTTTCTATTTGGACAAACCTAAATTTTTGTTGTTTGGTAACAAGTTAAATCCTCTTTTCACTGAGTATAAATTAATTCTATACTTACATATTCTTTGACATTTTTCGTTTTGACTGCCTTGTAGGAAGCATAAGCTGGATAAAGGGTCCCAAACACCAATCTGCAATGGATATAAGCCAAAGGCATAAGGACTTTGAACACCGTTACAAAGAACGTCTTGGTATGATAGTAGACAAAATACCAGGTGAAAGGTACTCTTGTAGATCCATAACCCTCCATATACACTGCCGCAACCACCATACCTAACAGTATTTTGTATTTAAAGGGCATATAATAAAATGATCCAACTGTCCACTTAATACTGGTCCATAGGTGTCTTAAAAATGTTATTAAAAACATTTTTTGTACATTTCACATTGTTCCGCTTTACAAATGAAAACATAAATATATCCAGCACCAAACACTATCACAGTTACTTAATGTAAGAGGCAATTTTCTGTCTCTCCTTTTGAATATCATGTTGGTCCATCAGCCTTAGGACTCCATGACGCCCTTCATGTTCAGTGGTATTTAGTCCCTACATCTGGATAGGGCCTATCAAAATAATATCTATGTTTAGGGTTTCCCACCCCTGCCTAGAAAATCCTGCCAAACCTAAACTTTTTCAGCTATGATTGAAAAAAGAAATTCAGGCGTGATCTTAATAGTTATTAGTTGTACGGTCAGGTGGCAGGGGACATGGAAACTTGTTCACGGCTGTGGTGAATCATGTGGCTCCGAGCCGAACGCGAGGCGGCGACATGATTCAACACCGCCTTGAACAAGTTTCCAAGTCCCCTAACACCTGACAGTACAACTAATTTATTATACTGCAAAGTGTTACCCTTTTACAGCGCCTTCAGTAAAATTTTCCTGTATCATAATCTCACAAATCGAGTATGCTGACGAAATTAAAAATTCCCTTCAGAGTGCCCCAATTCAATGAAAACTGACGTCACTGGAAACTGATGACACTAAAACGTGCAGTTTGGTGCATAAATGTGCAGTCTGATGATCGATCGATGCTGCTATTTTGGGTGTTGTGTTGCATGTGTAGTGATGTTTATGGGGCACTCAACAGGGAAACTGGCTTTATGTGGTTTTTACCAGGGAACATGATACATAATTATGTTCCCGGCATGTTAACCAATCAGATCACAAGAAATTTCTTTGCAAGTATAATAATGGTGCATGTAATGGTCCATGTAAAAAGTTTCTGGAAAAACATCCCTACAGGTCTAGCCTACCTACAGAATCTTGGATTAACCCATTACCAAACGACAATATTTTAGGCTTGTCCAAATCGAAGCATTTGCAGACGACAAAATAAAAGTGACTAAAAATTTAAAATTTGGTTTGTAAGGGGTACAAAACATTGTGGAAAAAAGAAAAAATGCTGGTTACCAGCATTTTCTCCTTTTTCCACAATGTTTTCTATGGGCCACTTTCTTTGGGTCGTCAAAAGTAGGGATTGTCTGGTAATGGATTAAAACCCTAAACACAGATACTTGTTTGGCCTAATGTACATAATGGAAAATTCAGCCGACATTAACTCTTTACTAGATGGTTAAATATTAGACTTGTCAAGATCATAAACATATTCCGATGACAAATAAAACCAGACTCAAGTGATGGATTTTTTCTTTGAAAAGGCAGATAACATTGAGGGAAAAGGAGATAAATGTGGGATGCCAGTATTTTTCTCCTTTTCCCTCAATGCTTTCAAAAGGCTTTAAGCCTTTTTCTTAATGGCTGTTGCAACATGGGATTGTAAGATGGGTAAACTATTTACCACACCATAAAATATTAGATGAACTTTGTTATATTGTATGATGTATAATGCCATTTTAAACATTATTTCAGTTATAACACAGCCGTCAGTGCACCTAACTACGCTTTCCTGGAGTTTCTGTGACCAGTACTCCGCACAATATTCTTTCCAAGCCACTGGCTGCGTTCCTACAAAACCATCGTCGGAACAACCAATTAGCGGTGAGAGAGGAATGAATCCTGTCGCAACGACTATCACCAATCCAAGGAATGAAATTAGCCGAGCCAGGTATCAAACTCACGACCCCTATTCTCAAGTTCTATATGCTACCGACTGAGCTACCCAGGGCTCGGCTGCACTCTGTTACACTGACTATAATAGGCTGTTACACCTCACACCAACTTTGTTCTCAATCTGTTAAAAAAGTTGTTGCCATACAAGCTTAACCCTTTACCACACAATAACAACGTGTAATACCCCTGAGAAAGAAGCATTTTGAAAGCATTGTTGGAAAAGAAGAAAATGCTGGTTCCACAATGTTTTCTACAGGTTTCTTTCTCAGGGTTGTCAAAAGTATGGTAACAATAAATTTGGCCAGTACTCAAGGTAAAACACTTTACCACACCATACAGAGGTTTAACAACCCTGAAGAAAGGCTTCCCAAAACATTGTGGGGAACAGAAAATACTGGTAATGCCCCAGTCACAACTGCTGCAGGTTGACTAGTTTTTCAGGGGATTTTGACACAATCGTTCGGGAACCGCACGGCGACCGTCAGGTGGCAGTTCAATTTGAATGGCGGCAGTTCAATTTTGCGATGCTGTCCGGCTCCTGTTTTGGGTTTACAAAAAAGTTATAATTGGATGGCAACCGGATGATTTTTGGGCTATCTGAAAGCCAGTTAATTCATCTTATTATCTGGGCTCCGTCATGGAAGGAGATCGCTCGGTGACTGGATGCAGTGGATGGTAGCTGGATGGCATTACAAAGTCCGAAAGATGTCCGTTCAGGCACCGTCCGGTTGCCACACAATGTCTGTTCAATGGCAGCCCTGTGCCTTTCTGAACTGAAAGGTGTACACTCAGTATTCCCGAAGAAACTGCTATCTGGCGCCTGTTTGATTTGTGACTGCTTGAGCAAAATGTCTTAAAATCGTACAATGCCCTGACATTGTCTCAAATCTTTAAATCGGCGAAGTTGGAACAAATCGTCCAGTGCCCATTTTGTTTGTGACCTAGGCATTACCAGCATTTGTTTCCTTTCCCCTCAATGTTTTCTACTCAATCAAAGACAGAATCATAATTTGGTCTGCATTTCATTTTTCGTTGGCACATGCTGTCAGTTTTCTGGAGTCACAATTTTGTCATTTGGAAAAAAGAGTAATCCACTCCCATTATTTCTTCTTATTGTTTGGCAGATACTTGGAATTTGCAATAAGCCAAAGAGCATAAACCAGTCATGAGATAATTAACCCTTTACTCCACAGATACTCATTTCTACGCATTGCTTATAAGAGCCTTAGGAAAACATTGAGGCAAAAGGTGAAATTGCTCGCGACGAGCAATTTCACCTTTTGCCACAATGTTTTCTACACTATCAAAAGGTGTCATATACACATAAGAAACGGCTTCATCCTTGCTGTTATTTAGGGTCAGTTAGAGATACCATAGAAATGCCTTATGGGGTAAAGGGTTAACACTTTACCACACAATCCCTACTTTTGATGACCCTGAGAAAGAAGCCTTTAGAGAACATTGTGGGAAAAGGAGAAAATGCTGGTAACCAGCATTTTCTCCTTTTCCCACAATGTTCTCTACTCTTCACAAAACAAATTTCAAACTTTCAGTCACTTTTCCTTTGTCATCTGCAAATGCTTTTGATTTGGACAAGTCAAAAAAATTTGTCGGTAATGAGTTAACACTTTACCAAAGGACAAAATTTTAGACATACAAAAACTGAAAGCACTTGCAAGAGACAAATTCAGTCTGACTAAAATGAAGAAATTTACTTTGGAATGGATAGAAAACATTGTGAATTTTAAGTCAAAATGTTGGATGTCAGCATTTTGTCTCCTTTTTCCATTGTTTTAAACAGGCCTGTTTTCCATGGTTGTAAATCTTGGGATCAGGTGGGAATGGGTCAAGTCTTTACCAGATGATGCCATGTTTTAAGGGGGTCCATCAAAAACAGTCTAGGAATAGAGAAAAATGCTTGTACAAGCACTTGCCCTTTTCTCATATTGTGTTACACTCTTGCAGTAACTTTCACATTTGAGTCGAACTTGATTTGTTTACTGTCTATGCTTTGCACACTTCAATCTTTACCCTACTTTTAAACCATGTTCCCGGGAGCCTTGGCAGCTCTGTTTGTCCAACATGTGGTGTGCCATTGGGGTTTGTTCCTTTTTCTCTCCTTTACCCAGTTCAGTTGAGTCTCCATACCGCACCACACAGTATCAGTGATAGTACATGGAGGGAACCGTTCTTTACATCTTGTTCCTGTCAGCCACAGCAGCCAAGTTTCAGACAACCGTGAACAACATGGGATTGATGCAATACAAGCCAGCGGAAAAGGATAAGCAAACTTGTTAGACTGTGATTGCCGGGGTTGCTGTGCCAGATTTTTTTACTGTCAAAATGTTTGCCACAGAAATCCCAGGACAGATGAAAACCTAACAGACCATAGCGAAGCAGGTTGATCGTTGTGTTCTACTACCGCCTGATTGATAGCCATTTCCATGTCCAAACACGTATCGTCTCCTGATCTTGTTACATGCTGGTAAGTTCTGAGTTCGCTGATCCCAATTCCTCTGCATTGTACTGCGTTGTCAATCCCATTATGTCCAAGGTTTCAGAAACTGGGTTGCCGTGGTTGCTGGGAACGTGGTGTAAATGTAAGGTTATCAGACAAGGAAATTCGAGATCCAACAACGTGATACAATTAAATTTTGCAAACTAAAATTCTTTGCAACTCAGAAAATGATATAATTATGTCTTCAGAGGGATAGAAAACACTGAGAAAAGATTAAATGCTAGTTAACTCAGGATTATCTGATAAGGGTTAAAATGTACATAGGACCACAGATTTCCAAGCTGTTACTGACATACCAAGCCATGTAGATAACCCATACAGGAAACCAATATGCAAGTAGCATACAAAGTGGAAATTTTCTATGGTGAACATCTATTTATCATATATTCTATACTCCTATTTCAAGGGTTTCTCTTCTATCAAATTTTCTCTGCGAAAAGGACAATGAAAATCAAAGATCAGATTGCAGAAAAAAAGCATTCTGTTCTTGATCTTAACTGCTTACATTGACAACTTTAGTTAAGAAAAGCGCTTTCAATGGACTTGGTTAACACCAGAAATTCTAAATATATCATGTAAATTAGATGAAAATGTTCATTAAAAAGTGTTGAATGCTTGCATGGGCCTTCATATGCTTTTCAACATTGTTTCAATTATGTTGAAGTTGCAAGTGCACCTATCCATTTTTTTCTGAAGTTTTTTTTACCAGTACTTCTTACAATGTTCCCCCACAGCCAATGGCTGCTTTCCCAAAAGCCATCATCGAAACAATGATCATGTTATAATGACAATCATCAATCTTTAGAAAGACATTGGCAGAGCTATGGATTCCAACCATCAACCCCTGGTCCAAAATCTTGTATGCAACAGACTGCACTACCGGGCTCGCCTCTGCCAATAGATACAGCCTAAACAGTGGCAAATTTTTTTGCCAGAAATTATACCTCGGAAATATTGTCACACAGTGAAGATCCCAACTCATACTGTAAATTTTTAGTTGTACAGTCAAGTGGCAGGGGACTAATGGAATCATGGTTTACGGCTGTGGGGGATCATGTTGCACCCAGGCGAACTTGTTCATGGCTGTGGTGAATCATGTTGCCCATGAGGCGAAGGCGAGGTGGCGACATGATTTGGCACAGCAGTAATCAAGTTTCCAAGTCTCCTGCCACCTGACCATACAACAAATTTATTAAACTGCAAAGTTTTACCCTTTCAAAGCGCGTTAAGCCAAATTTTCCTGTTTTATAATCTCACGAATCAAGTATGCTGACAAAGTAGCATTTCCCTTCTGAGTGCCCCAATTCAATGAAAACTGATGTCCATGGAAAATGACGTCACTAAAACGTGCAGTTTGATGCATAAACATGCAGTCTGGTGATCGATCGGCATCACCGCATTTTGGATGTTGTGTTGCATGTGTATTGATGTTTACGGGGTGCTCAAAGGGAAACTGGCTTTATGTGGTTTTTGCCAGGGTACATGATATATGTTCCCGGCATGTTAACCAATTAGATCACAAGGAATTTCTTAGCAGTATAATAATGACTCCTTACCACACGATAAAAGTGTAAACTTATCCAAAGGGAATATCTTTGCAGATAAAAATTAAAATGTAACTCAAATGCTGAAATTCGTGTTTGATAAGGTAGAAAGCATTGTGGGCAAAAGGAGAAAATGCTGGTTATCAGCATTTTCTCCTTTTCCCACAATATATTCTAAAGGCCTCTTTCCTTTGGCCACTAAAACTCGATATTGTGTGACAAAGGGTTAACGGTACTGGCCAATAGAGAGTCTGGGGAACAGTTGAATAAGCACACTAGTATCCGTATTTTTTTGCATTTGCAACAATGCCGAGCTAAAGTATCTCAGTTGGTAGCGTACTGGACACGACAACAGGGGGTTCGACCCCCGGCTCAGCCAAATTCTTGCAGATCGATGATAGTCACTGACACAGGATTTATTCTTCTCTCACTGCTGGCCATTGTTTCGACAATGAATGGACAGGTGGGAAAGCAGCAAGTGGGTTTGAAAACAATATTGTGCTCAGTACTGGTAACAGAAACTCAAGAAAAGCATGGATCAGTGCACTGGCTGAAATAATGTTGAAAACAATGTTAAAACACCATACAACCATTTGCTTTCAAGTTCAGTTTAGCACATGCATATTTCATAAACAGAGAACAGCTGCTTTCCTTCCAGATCATTATCTAGTGACTAGATAAACTATGATAAAACTTAATGGGCAAGGATCCTCATTATGATAACCATTTCCCAATTAATCCCTGGTTTTTACGACCCAGAGATAGAAGCCTTTTGAAAACATTGTGGGAAAAGGAGAAAAGCTGGTTCTCCTTTTCCCACACTGTTTTCTTGACCCTACTCCAAACAAATTTCAATTTTTGAGTTACCTTCATTTTGTTGTCTGCGAGTGCTTTCAATTTGGACAGGTCTAAAATTTTGTAGTTTGGTAAAGGGGCATCCTCGGATACCCCGGGGTCTCCCTATTTGCTACGCTACATCGACCCCTGGGACAATTGATTGAATTTCCCTCGCTTTACAGCTGGCCGAATGCTGGCTTTTCATTGGTTCCATCATCATTTTGTGATGGGCTAGTGGACTGTACACTATGACGTTTCGTATCGATTTTCGGCGGCTGATTCAAAGTTTTATTAGTCAATTGTCCCTGGGTTGATGTAGCGTAGCAAATAGGGAGACCCCGGGGTATCCGAGGATGGTAAAGGGGTAAAGAAGAGCCTTTTATCTGATGTCAAAATTTTAGACTTGTTCAAATTAAAAGCATTCGCAGATGACAGTTTCAATGTGGCAAATGATAAGATTTTTCTTTGATACTGTCAAAAACATTGTAGCAAAAGGTGACATTACTGGTTACGAGCATATTCTTCTTTTCCAACAATGTCTTCAAAAGGCTTCTTCCTAAGTTGGCATCAAAACGTAATGGGTTAACAGCATTTGTAGACCACATTGTTTGCTACATTGTTTGCTAAATTGTTTGCGTGGTTCAAAACACCGTACATTGCATTTGTCATTGATAGACTAGAAAACATAGGGGGAAAAGGAGAAAATGCTGGTTACCAGCATTTTCTCCTTTTCCCACAATGATTTCAAAAGGCCTAATACCATACAATACCAAATTTCAACAACTCTGGAGAAGAAGCCTTTAGATAACAAAACATTGTGGGAAAAGGAGAAAAATGCTGGTAACCAGCATTTTCCCACAATGCTTTCTACCCTACCAAATGCAGAAATTACCATTTAAGCAAAATTTAATTTGTCGTCTGCAATTGCTTTGAATTTGGTCCGGTCAAAAATTTTGTTGTTTGACAAAGTTAAATCCCATAATCCTCTTATCCTCTGAAGCTTTCAAAAACAGATTCATTACATAAGTAAAGATCTCCTATACATCTTACTATATTCTCTTTATTCACTCAATATGTGTGTGAAACACGTCAACACATTTCACATACAGTCCACAATGAAATCCAACACATCTTCCCCGGGAATAATTAATATCAAAAACATAGACATCTTCATTACACACAAAGTTATCTCCATGGTAAATCACTACTGTACCCCACCAAAAAACATATAGGTACATAGAACACAGGTAAATAAAGATCGTTAGACCAGAGTGCAGACAGGCTGGTAATACCCTTCGAGAGCAAAATACACACAAAATGGGCACTTTCTATCCAGCTATGAAAAAAAAGGAACAAAATTATTGGAACATTTTTCATGGCCACTCTATCTCAAAACTGCAGCAAATGTAGATCAAGATCAGACTGCACAATCTGTGCAGTCTGATCTTGAACTACATTGGCTGCAAGTACAACACAAGATTTGACAGCAATAATCTGAAGGGTGTCAGTACACAGTATGCAATCTTTCCTCACCAACTCTTTTCACATCTGGAAAACTTCCTTCCTCTAGGGGTGCATGCACCAGTGCTTTGCTCATATTTGAGAAGATATATTGGAAATTTATACATCATGATGTTGAGTCTGTGTTTATCTCGATATTGTGTATTCCTTTCACAGAGATATGGGATTCTGCGTGGCTCAGTGGTAAAGTGTACGATTTGTGGCCTTGAGGGCACTGGTTTGAGCCTCTCTGCATCTCCCGGGCTTTTTTATGGTAGTGGCAGAGCCCCATCAGGCATACCCCAGGTGATAGAAGCTATCATATCCCTCGGCTGTAACTGGTGGATTGATATGTGTCAGATCAATACATTCATTGCCGAGAAATAGGCTCCTCTTGCGAAAGAAAACTTGAGATGCAATTTTCTATCAAAATCTTTCTAACTATATTTCAGCTGAGAGTTTGTACATTCAGTTTTTAAAGCGGTTTATCAATTCCTATTGAAGTTTTCACCAACAAACATGGGCGGATCTAGAGGGGGGGACCGGGGGTCCGGTTCCCCCCTGGAATTTTGGCAAAAATGTGGTCATCGGATTCATGAAATGGTACTGGTTTAATATTGCACAGCATTTATGTAAAATACTGTCATGAATTTGAAAAAAAAAAAAAGGTTCTAAATGTGGAGACCTCCTCATGGTTAGAACTGGAAACATTGACTTTTCTTGTAAACGGCTTACATCCACTGAAATCCGGAAATCAAAGTATCATATAATAAGACGAGTGTGTTTTCGATGGGACCCCCACTGAGAAAGATATCTGGATCCGCGCAGGGACAAATATGTCATCAAGGTTGTTATGTCTATGCTGCACAACTGTAAGTGGCGCACTATATATAGAATCAAGTGATTCTCATTTCAAAATGAAAATCTCCTTGATAAGGACCTGGTTTGATGTAGGCACAGAATTGGCCAAGTTGTGATGAGTGCTCAGATCTTCTTGGAAAGGTGAAACTCAAGGAATACGTAAATATGTGAGCTGTTGCCGTGGTTTGGCCAAAATAATGTTGAAAGCAGCATAAAACACAATTCAATTCATGACGGCTTAGGGGCAATGCAGTGCTACCAAACTCCAAATAATACCAGGGCCTATCTTTGCCCCCCCCCCCTTTGAAAATACATAATTTATATGATTATTGCATACGAAGAAAAAGAAGCCTTTAGAAAACATTGTGGGAAAAGAAGATATTGCCTGTAACCAGTATATTCTCCTTTTCCCATATTGTTTTCTACCCTTCCCAAAACAAATTGCAAACTTTCCTTCACTTTTATTTTGTCATCCGCAAATGCTTTCCATTTGGACAAACCTAAAATTTTGTCATTTGGAAATGAGTTAAGCCTTGTTCACAAAATCTCAAATTTGAATGACCCCTAAAGAGAAGCTTTTGAAAACATTGTGAGGAAAGGGGAAAATGTTGGCTCTTATAATGTCCCCAGGTTTCTTTAAAGGTGGCCCTTGATATTTTGGGACAAAAATTTACAAAATTACAAAAAAATAATCTATATAATCCCAAAGCCTTACATCATAAAACCGCAGTTGTCGAAAACCATCCAACAACAACAGAAATTAGATATATACTACAGCCCAGCACGACAATGATGGGAAACACGGTCTATTTTTACATAATGAACTTGCTCCTATACATACCGGAAATTCAGACAAAGCTTCAAACATAGCATCCGAAAAAGACATAATGGAAAATAATTACATGTTTGTTATGTTATAAAATTTAAGCCTCACTAGTCACATGCCAGTCACTTAACATTCCCATACCTATTTGATTTTTGGCATGAAATCTAAAAATATCTAAAGGGGGTAAGTAGCCTTTTAAGGGAATCCCCCCCCCCCAATTTTTTTTGTGATTCTTAACCCTTTACCACACAATCCGACTTTTGACGACCCTGAAAAAGTAAGCCTTTGAAAACATTGTGGGAAAAGGAGAAAATGCTGGTAACCATTTTTCTACCCTTTCCAAATCAAATTTCAAATTTTGATTCACATTTATTTTGATGTCGGCAAATGCTTTCAATTTGAACTGGCCCAAAATTTTGTCGTTTGGTAAAGAGTTAATTATTGATGATTTGATTCTTTTTTTTCATTTAACTTTCACTGGTGTATATATATTCAGCCACATACACGTGGGAAGCATTTCAAGATTTGGGGGTGGGGGTGGGGGTGGGGTGGGGGCGCTAACTTTGAAATACTAAGATTTTTTGCGTGGTTGTTTCATTGCACTAAAAACTCATATTTTAGTTACTATGACTTTCAAAATTATGGGGGGGGGGGACTCCCCCTGTTCCTAGGGGCCTGTATTTTAATTTGGTGTGATGTGAAAAACCTAAATACCCACATTTAATAAAGTTGTTAAAAGCAAGGATTGTGTGGTAAAGGCTTAACTGCACTACTAGGCAGTTTCTCAGCAAATATTGGTTAATGTGTATGCAGCATGTGTATGGCTGATTGATTGATTGCATGGTGTTTAACTCTTTACCGTACAAAACGATTTTGGATTAGTCCAAATTGTAAGCATTTGCAGACGACAAAATCAATGTGAATCAAAAATTGAAATTTGATTTGGGAAGGTTAGAAAACATTGTGGATCAAAGAGAAAATGCAGGTTACCAGCATAATCTCCTTTACTCACAATGTTTTCAAAAGCTTTCTATCCTAGGGTCATAAAAAGTCATGATTGTGTGGTAACATGTTAATGATGTTTTCCACAATATTCCAGTTTTATCTTGGTGGCCAGTGCACCTATCCATGCTTTCCTGGAATTTCTTTTACCAGTATTCCCCACAGGATTCTTTCCAAGCTCCCAGACGCTTTCCTACATGACCATTGTTGAAACAACGATGGGCGTTGAGAGAGGAATGAATTCTGTAGCAATGACTATCATCAATCCTAGGAAAGAAGTTGGACGAGCCTTGGTTTAGTTTAACCCTTTACCCCATTAGGTATTTCTATGGTATCTCTAAATCCCTAAATAACAGCAAGGATGAAGCTGTTTCTAATGTGCATATGGCACCTTTTGATAGTGTAGAAAACATTGTGGTGAAATTGCTCATCACAAGCAATTTCACCTTTTACCACAATGTTTTCAAAAGGCTCCTACAAGCAATGCGTAGAAATGAGTATCTATGGAGTATAGGGTTAATAGAAGTGAAACCTTACAAGTTTTGCTTCCTGTCATACAAATTTAACTTACATAATTTTAACTCTTTACCAAACGACAAATTTATACACTGGTCCAAATTGAAAGCATTTGCAGACGACAGAACAAATGTGACTGTACAATTGAAATTTGATTTGGGAAGGGTAGAAAGCATTGTGCCATTTGCGGGAAAAGGATAAAATGCTGGTTACCAGCATTTTCTCCTTTACCCACAATGTTTCAAAAACCTTCTACTTCTGGGTTGTAAAAAGTCGTCATTGTGTAGTAAAGGGTTAAAAGGTGGAAACTGATCCATTTGTGGATATTATACCAATATTATGTGCTTTGCTTTGGGGCAGTAGAAGAACGTTTTAAAGGGCTGCTTCCTCAGGGTCATTTTAAAAATTGGCATTGTGTGGTAAAGGGTTAACCCATTACCACACAATCCCTACTTTTGACCCCCTGAAAAAGAAGACTTTTGAAAACACTGTGGAAAAAGGAGAAAATGCTGGTAACCAGCATTGTCTCCTTTTCCCACAGTGTTTTCTCCCTTCCTAGGACAAATTTCTATTTTTCAGTCACCTTTATTTTGTCGTCTGCAAATGCGTTCAATTTGGACCAGTCTAAAATTTTCCAGTGTGGTGAAGGGTTAATGTAATGTTGCTCAAATTATGAACTGTCCTTGAAATGGTAAAGAACACGGTATAACAAGCTGGTTACCAGCATTTTCTTCTTTTTGAACAATGTTTTCTGAATTGTCCTTTCTCAGAACAGGATCTTAATTATTTACAAAGAATCACCTGGCAAGGTGTCAAACCGGCAAATTTTCTGAAAATTTCTACCTAATTTTGGGAACATTTCCTTTTATCTGGTATTTATATCTGCAGGTAATAATAAGTAGTTGGCCCAAAACCAGGATCAAGTTTTTATACATAACAGTAGACAAAAGTTGAAATATCAGCTAAATTAAAATTTGTCTACATTTGAAATTTAGCCATGTCTGGGAAATGGGGGCTTAATGAATGTGAAAGATTATCAGGGCCAAAACTTAGCTTTTGGTAATTTTTCTGTATGGCTATGGCCCATACTGCCTCATGATCAAGTAAAGAAAAATTAATGCCATGCTCTGTGAAAAGGGACTTAATGAATCTGCGAAAAAGAATCGACCCAGGTCAGTCTGGGAAGTCTGCTTTCTATCCGCTTTTAGGTCATTTTTCTATATGGCTAAGGCAGGGACTGCTTCATCATTATAAGTTGGTTGTTAACTCTTTACCACACAATCCCTACTTTTAACGACCCTGGGAGACAGGGCTGTTGAAAACATTGTGGGAAAAGGAGAAAATGCTGGTAACCAGCATTTTCTCCTTTTCCCACAATGTTTTCTACCCTTCACAAAACAAATTTCAAATTTTCAGTCACTTTCATTTTGTCGTCTGCAAATGCTTTCGATTTGGACAATCCTAAAATATTGTCGTTTGGTAATGAGTTAAACAAGAGGGCTAAAAAAATGAGGTTATTATGGATCGAAAAGCATGTGATCACTTACTTTGGAATCATAAATTGTGGTCATGCATTAAGCCATCTTTTGTCAGAGCATGGCTCATCATTATACTGCTAACCCTTTACCAGATGACAAAATTTTAGCCTTGTCTAATTTGGAAGCATTTGCAGACAACCATTTCAACGTAGCTAAAATGGAGAAATTTTTCTTAAGATGGGGTAGAAAACTTTGTGGGAAAAGGAGAAGATGCTAGCTGGTTTATAAGAGCATTTTCTCCATTTCCCAAAATATTTTCTATGTAGGCTTCTTTCTCAGGATTGTGAAAAGTCAGGACTGTGTGGTATAGAGTTAAAATATTTATCAACAAAATGACCCTTTCATCTGCCCACATCTCTTTCTCACTCTCAGAGTCTGAGTTGTGGTTTACACCAATCAACTTTCAACACTGAAATTTTCTGTTCAACTTTAACTCTGTAGCACACAATCCCTACTTTTGACGACACTGAGAAAGACGCCTTTAGAAACCTTGTTGGAAAAGGAGAAAATGCTGGTAACCAGCATTTTCTCCTTTTCCCACAATGTTTTCTACCCTTCACAAAACAAATTTCAAAATTTTCAGTCACTTTTATTTTGTTGTCTGCAAATGCTTTCGATTTAGACCAGTCTAAAATTTTGTCGTTTGGTAAATAGTTAACACTACATGTACATTCTTCTTATCATACATTATTTCTTTAGCATAGCTGAAAGCAGTTCCTTATGATGATGTTCTTAATTTTGATACATTATAATTTTCAATTCATAAAAAAATGTTGATATATTTATTCTGCGGTCAAAATTTTATGCTAGTTATGCAATTGAACTTCACAGCAATTGCAGAGGACAGTTTTGATGTGGATCAACTGATGTTTTTTTTTTGTGTGTGTGTGTGGGGGGGAAGATAAAACATTGTGGGAAAAAACGAGAAAATGCTGATTTTTTCCCAATTTGTTTTCTAACTTTGTCCACATTATAGTATTTGCAGATAATTATTCATTTAATTAAATACAGCTAAATTAATAATGTACATGTATATATTTTAAGGGGTAGAAAACTATGTGGAAATGGAGGGGGGTAAAAATTCTGGCTACTCAGATTTTCTTCTTTTCCCACAATGTTTCTAAACCTTTTTTTACTTAAAATGGAAAAACATGAAAAGATTAGTGTTATAAAGAGTTAAAGAATTTAATACATGCTCCTGGAGTCAGTTCAGAAGAAAACAAAAGGCACCTATATTTAGAAATTGCTCACTGTCTACTGACAATCTTTGTCAAAACCCAAATGGAAATATCCATTTACCAAACAACAAAATTTTAGACAAGTCAGAAGTTTTCAAAACTGAAAGCATTTGGAGACAATGAAAGAATTGAGGCTCAAACGATGGAATTTATCTTTGGTAGGGTAGAAAACATTGTGGAAAACAGTAGAAAATGCTGGTTTTCAGCATTTTCTCCTTTTTCCACCATGTTTTCTAAAGGCTTCTTTCTCATTAAAATTTGGGACTGTGTGGTAAAAGGTTAAAGCATTAAAATAATACATGAACCTGGAGTCAGTTCAAAAGAAAGATAAAAGACACCTATATTTAGACATTGCTCACTGTCTTGTGATAGTCTGTGTTTAAATCTCAAAAGAAAATACATGTATCCAGTAAACTCTTTACCAACTGACAAATTTTCAGACTTGTCCAAATTGAAAGCATTTGCAGTCAACAAAATAATTGTGACTGAAAAACTGAACTTTGTCAATTGATATGGAAAAGGTAGAAAACATTGTGGGAAAAGGAGAAAATGCTGGTTACCAGCATTTTCTCCTTTTCCTACAATGTTTTCAAAAGGCTTCTTTTTCAAGGTCGTTAAATGTCCGGATTATCTGGTAAAGTGTTAAGCCTTTACCATACCACAACATTTTACACTAGCCCAAATTCAAAGCATATGCTGAAGTAAAATATGGCTAAATTTGTTGATGCACTCTTCAATATAGTGATAAACACTGTGGGACAAGGAGAAAAATGCTGAAAACCAGAATGCTTTCAAACCACATTTAAATTGTATCTGCAACAGTTACTGCTTTCGATTTCAGCCAAGTCTACATGTACATATGAACCCAAGACTTTAAGACAGCCATGTGATGTTCAGCTGTATGGATAGCTCTATGGTTTGAGTTACACTTCATACTTGGGGAAATTCTGGTAAACTGTCCAAGTTACCCTACATGTCGTCCAAGTTTCATCAATCTTGAATTCGAGCTAATTTTGTAACAAACAATATTCCTTTATTTACCCATAACTCTTTACCACACAATCCCCACTTTTAACGACCCTGATAAAGAAGCCTTTTGGAAAACATTGTTGGAATAGGAGAAAATGCCTTTTCTCACAATGTTTTTTTCCTATCAATAACAGCTGCATCATTTCTGCCATATTGAAATTGTCGTCTGCAAATGCTTTTGATTTGAAAAGGGCTAAAATTTTGTTGTCTGGTAAAGGGTTAACCCATTACCACACAATCCCTACTTTTGACGCCCCTGAGAAAGAAGCCTTTTGAAAACACTGTGGGAAAAGGAGAAAATGCTGGTGACCAGCATTTTCTCCTTTTCCCACAGTGTTTTCTACCCTTCCCAAAAGAAATTTCAATTTTTCAGTCGCCTTTGTCATCTGCGAATGCTTTCAATTTGAACCAGTCTAAAATTTTGTCATAAAGAGTTAGTCACCAATGAAATTTAATGAAGCATTTTGGAACCCTTGATTGTAATCCACAGTATTTGCCATTCAAACACATCTGAGAGAGGGATTATGAGGTATATCTGAGGACAACACATGAAACAGTCTAAGCCATACCAAACTTCCCCCAACCTTCTTTGCCGAGGGTCACTGGCATGGGTCCAGTGCCCGCCACTTTTTTTGCCCCTGAATTTTTTCACAATTTTCTAGCGAGCCCCGTTTTGACACCTCACAGAAAGTTTAAGCTATGCAATTTACATCATTCCTGGATTAAATTCTGGTTTAATAGACAATTGCTCCAACATTACGCAGTAGGACAGGACACTATGAAATTATCAAACAGGGCATAGCTTCAGTCTGAAGGTCTGCTCCGATGCTATTTTGGTTTCTGGTCTTTACACAACGTCAGAGCAACATTCATTCAATGTATCTGGAATAAATATGATTTTACCTCCATCTTTTCGAACAGATCTATGCGACAAAATTTCCAATAACAGATAATAAAATAGGCATGGGTCGTTAGATAAATGATTAATCTTTAACATCACACAAACTGTGCTGCAAAATACAATTTAATTCTCAACGTAAATAAATCCAGTATATAATGTTAAACTATTACGGTGACTTCTGTTAAACAGGCATGCAAACTCAAGAAAATTTGAATTTTGTACAGTCTGGCTCTCTAACCCTAACAACCATTTTCGATCAAGGTGCCTTTGTCAACAGTGAAATTTGCAACTAAACTGTCCTGTAGCTTGTCAGAGATACTGCGATTTTTGCCGAGACATGCGCACTGATGAAATCACCATGTTTTTATTTCTGGTGAAGTAGGTCAATGGTTATTCATGTTGAAAAGTACAGATTTGCACGAAGGTAAGATTTAGATATTAACTAACATCAGTTTTTTTTGTAATGATTAATCATTTTGTAAAGATTAATCAATGATCCATGCCCATCTTATTAGTTGTAATTCTAAATTTGATCACAGAGCCGTTCGAAAAGATGCGGGTAAAATCAAAGGTGTCGGTTGCGTGACTGAAAATTTTTAATATATAAAATTTTTAAATCACGCAACCAACACCTTTTGGTAAAATCGTATAGTTCCAGATACCAATGAGGGCTTTAATGAGGGCGGGCTGATGTGAAGGTGTATGCGAAGATCAATAACAAAAATAGCATCGGAGCAGACACCTACAGACTGAAGGTAAACAGGGGACTGAAATAAAAACGCATAGCAACATGATTAATTTAGAAGAAATTTCAAATAAACTCTACCAAGACTAATCTCCTAATCTCGGCTTTTATCACTCTAACAAATAAAAATAAAACTTACATAACTAGACGAGACAGTAGTGCAGACACCATCCTCTTCACTGTCTGTAAGATCCTAAAATGCGTAAACTACGTTTTTCTCTGAGAGCACAGTTGAAATCTCTAGAGCGCAGCCATTTTGATACTGACGTTTTGATCATGTGACCTCTGAACGGAGTTGATCCAAGTACAGAAATACCACAAGAGACCGAAAACCATACAAATACCTAAAAGCTCCGAAATATAACTACCGGCATATTCTTTTCAAAGGGATAGGATATCCTCCCGCAGTCTTTTAATGCAACTTCAAATAATCAGATATATAACTCTATACCACAACACAAAATTCAGACTCTTCAAATTTGAAAGAATTTGCAGAGGACAAATAAAACATGTCTCAAGTGATCAATGATTAAGTGATCGTTTGGGAATACTTTGTGAGGAAAAAAAAAATCACAATGCTGGTTATTAGCATTTTTTTCCTTTTTTTTTTTCAATGTTTCAAAAGCTTTCCACCCGAGGGTTGATAAAAAGCTTGACTGTTTTGTAAAGAATTGGCTATTTCCCACATGACAAAGTTTTGCAACAGTCCAAATTCAGTGTCATCCCATGACTGGTGCAAAATTGTATCAGGAGAACTCATACCCTGGGGAAGTCGTACTCCAATCTCAAGGGTACGAGTTCTCCGAGAGAATACTGTTAAATTGTGATGTAGATTTGAGAAAAATGTTTTTTTTTTTTTGTTTATCTGTTGAGAAGACATAAATAAAGTAAAGAAACTTACAGGTAGGCTATGTTTTCTCATGCAGTGTTTATATTTTGTGTTTGATAATCTGGAGTTAAATTTGTTCACAAGTTAATTCTCTCTACAATACAATCCCGAGTCTAAACGAAAGGGTAAGGAGAAAAGTCAGGTGACCAGCGTTTTCTTTTTTTCATTTTCCACAATGTTTTCGGCCCTGTTGAGGGCGATTTTTTTCAGAAGTTTTCAATTTAGAAGAGTGTAGAATTTGTTATTTGGCAGTTAAAGCAGTAAATATGTATCTACTGCCATTAAAAATTTGCTGGGCAGTGTCAAATAAACATATCTGCACAGATTCGTTATTGTACGGGTTATGGTTGTATATGTCTTAGAAAATAGGTCTCTTGAAATCGCCCGTTTCTAAGCTTTGCCTATTTTCATATTAATTTTTGCGATATTTAGATGTTCCTGTATTTCATGAATACTTATGTTATCTCTCCACTCTGTTTAAACTGATTTACATCAATGGGAAGTTTTGTGTGCCACAAACCAAAACCGGCTTAAATTAGGAGTAATTTTATGGTCGAAGGGAGAAAACTCGTATTTACTGACATAACTTTTTCATGACAGAGTTACTTCCCTTACTTTTTGAAGGCGATCTGTATCGGAAAGAAAAAAAAGTTCTTAAAGCTGTAATTATTTCTGGTATAGTTTAAGACAGAATTGCAGATGTTGCTACTTCTGAAAATATCATGACAGAAGACAAAAGAAATAAAAAACAATTGCAGACATGGTTATGCATTTTGTAAACAGGTAGTAGTCTCCCTTATGTTTGGTCACATTTGTAAACAAGGCAACCGCCGACATTTAAACTTGAAAGTAACAATTCGGTAATCAAAGTAAGAGCTCACGCAGAAACTTAATGTAATGTGTACATTTAAATTTATAAACTAATGAATGTTTACGATAAATAAGCTTTAATATTATGTCACAGTGTTTAACTTACGAACCAACGACATGTTTTCGTTCAATTAGGTTTTCGAGGTTATTAACAGTTATCGTTTATATGGGCCGAATTGTCAAATTCCAATTATTTCTTTGATCATTGACCGTACGGAACAGGGGACAGATAGTGAAAGTATACAGGTCTTAATCTTCTCAAGCTAATAAATTGAGATGAAAGCTATGCTTTTTCCAAATTCTATTAGTTGTCTGCGCTTGTCATATTCTTCAAAGAATTCGTGTATTTGTAGAATGCCATCTAGCGGGAGATAATGCGATTTTATTAATGTTGATCCCAGTTTAGATTCTCCCTTTTTTGTGGATGGGGGTCGTAAGAGGGAAGGTCATTCTCTATCAATTTAAACGCTTAATCCCTGAAACAATAAATTGATTTAATTCAAATAACGCAATGTTCAGCATGATACTTTGATTGAAAGATACCAGCGGGGAAACCATCAGCTCAGACCTAACTCGGGTGTACTTGTAAATGAACGTGCAGGCTGGTCTTGAATTTACACGGTCCATTCAGAACATTTTTGAAAAGAAAACTTTGAAACTTTTGAAATGGCAAGAATTGGGTTTCAAAATCGGCTTGAAAGTCTCATTTTACTTTTTTAGCAGAAATAACATGCGTTAACAGACGGTCCGGGTTTTTCGATAGACCGTATGGGTATAAATTAACCCTGCACCGGTTCTTAAAGTTTCGGTGTGACTGTTTGTCATAGATGAAAAAAAGACTATTCCGAGAGGGGGGGGTATTAATAAGGGAGAGTACTCTTCATAACTGATGGATACTAGATTCTTCGAGTTTTTTCCCTTTGACCATAAAAATCACAATTAAATCTAATGGTGAACGTATCTAGGACAGACCCAAGACCGATCCACTGCGATATTTAGGAGCTTTCTCTCGTTTTTAACTGTACTGTCTATGTCATGGTGCGGTACCACCCTCCGTCCGTCCGTTCATGCGTCCGTCTGTCTGTCTCTCTGTCTGTCCGTTCATCCATCTGTCAATTTCTTAATCTTTTTCTTGTTCACCCGATAAAGTCTACATTTCTCACCACATTTTCGTGAAATTTACAGAGTTTGTTTATCTCACCAATTGCTTGGAACTTATCGATTTTGACAAAATTCCAGCAAATAGTATGGGAAAAGTAGCCATTTCAAGTTTGAAATTTCCAGTTCTTATTTATGCCATAAAGTCTACATTTGTGATCAGATTTCAGTGAAACTTACACAGTGTCTTTATCTTATCGATAGCTTCAGCCTTATTGATTTTCAAAAATAAAGAAATCCATCCAACAATATGGGAAAAGTAGCCAAGTTGAAAATTTCCATTTCTTATTAATGCAATAAAGTCTGCATTTGTTTTTAGATTTTTTTAGAACTTGCACAGTTTGTTAATCTCATAAATAGCTTGAACCCTATTGAATTTGAAAAGAAATCAAACAAACAGTATGGGAAAAGTAGCCTTTTGTTGATGAAAATTTCCATTTCTTCAGTTTATGTGATGGGAGACAGTATTTTAGGTCGGATTTTCATGAAACTTACAAAGTTGCTTAGTGGTATCAACAGCTTAACCCTTTCCCAAACAATCCCTGGTTTTTACGGGTCTGGAATAGTAGCCTTTTGAAAACATTGTGGGAAAAGGAGAAAATGCTAGTTACCAGCATTTTCTCCTTTTCCCACAATGTTTTCTATCCAATCATAGACAGAAATCATCTTTTCAGCAAGAGTTGAACTGTCGTCTGCAAACGCTTTCAATTTGGTTTAGTCCAAAAGTTTGTTGTTTGGGAAAGGGTTAAACCTTATCGATTTTGAAAAAAAAAATCTGACCATCAATATGGGAAAAGTAGCCATTTAATGTTGAAAATATCAATTTCTTGTTAATGCAATGAAGTTCACATTGTTGATCCAATTCTGTTGAAACTTGCAAAGATTATTTGTTTCATCATGGAATTGAACTCTATTAAAAGTGATGAAAATCTAGTAGTAAACCATTCAGAAAAAGCAGCCATTTGATGACTCAGTATCAGGCACGTAGGAAGCATTTCAAGTTTGGGGGTGGGATTTTTTGCGTGGTTGTTCCATTGCCTAAAAAGCCCCTAAAGGCTGATCCGAGACGACACTTTACGCAAATGTCCTAATGTCGCTTTTTGTGTATTGCTAGCCATATATCATTCGATCTTTCAACAAAAGAACAAAATCCACTCTTCATTGGTACCACGGGGCCTGTTTTCTACAATAAAGTCCTTTTCATAGCTACTTTTTTGTATGGGGAGTAGGGTATGGGGTTGGGGGGGAAAGAAGGTTGGCAAAAGATTTGAAACTGTGTTGAACTTAGAAATGAAAGAAAATCTTTAAAAAAAAAAAACTAACCAATGGAGAATGTAGGTCCCATGTATTTACATGAAAGAAGAGCTTTAAAATTTCCTTCCCATATTTTCTTACCATGTTCAGATCTTGGTCAATGAAGATCTCACCGAGAAAGTAGTGGCCGCATTGCAACTCGAACTTTGGACCCTGTGCTCATCATGTTTGTGCTCCACCACTGGTTTGGCTCATTATCACCTTAACCCATTTCCACACAATTCCTACTTTTGACGACCCCAAGGAAGATGCCTTTTGAAAACATTGTAGGAAAAGGAGAAAATGCTGATTACCAGCATTTTCTCCTTTTCCAACAATGTTTTCTACTCTTCCCAAAACAAATTTCAATTTTTCAGTCACATCTGTTTTGTCATTTGCGAATGCTTTCAATTTGGTAAAGATTTAACTCTATTATAGATGATAAACCTATAGATTCACCCAAATTGGAAGCATTTGCTATGATGAATCGATTCAAGCTTCAAAGATGAGATCCGTTTTTTATTCTTTATACCAAGACCATCCTGGGTTTTAACAACCCTGGGAAAGAAGCCTTTTGAAAACATTGGAAGAATAGGAGAAAATGCTGGTAATCGCTTCAATACAAATATCACCACTTGAATTGGTCATCTGCAAATGCTTTAAATTTGGTCCAGTCCACAATTTTGTCATATGGTTAAAATAAGAAGAGGTAACTCTTTTGGAAAACTGCATCATCTCCTGCTAGATGGCATTCTATAAATACTCATCAAATTTGGGCATCCAGGGTACAGAACCAGACTATCTTTCCATGTGACAAATGTTACTTTGAATTTTAAATTAAAATGAATGTTTACCCAAACGCTTCCTGGAGCGATCCATTCAGCTATGATCAGCATTTTAAATCTGGAGCTAAAACAGGCTTGAGTTTTCCTCTAATGTATAGATAAAAGCCATTTTCTCCATTACTACTTTATAGCGTGTATTACTACAAACTCCCCACTGTCGGGGAGAGTGATGCATCATGTAAGACAGGTCAAATCTTCGAAGAATATGACATGCGCAGACAATCGCAAAACTGGGGTTTGTTTGGTAAAAGGTTAGGGGTGAAATTTTAACCCTTTAAGGGTGAAATTTTAACCCTTTAACTCTTTACCACACGAGAAAATTTTGGACTGCTCCAAATTGAAAGCATTTGCAGATGACAAAATAAAGGCGACTGAAAAATAGAAATTTGTTATGGAAAGGGTAGAAAACACTGTGGGAAAAGGAGAAAATGCTGGTTACCAGCATTTTCTCCTTTTCCCACAGTGTTTTCAAAAGGCTTCTTTCTCAGGGGCGTCAAAAGTAGGGATTGAGTGGTAATGGGTTAAGCCTCACAGGAAAAAAGTGACTTACGTCAACTGCATCAGGATCAACATCAGGCTGAAAAGAGTTCGCTCTTTGATCTGTACTGTACACGTCTTTCTCTAGATAAAAATCTTTCTTCCTTTCATGCAGCCGAGCCACGGTAGCTCAGTTGGTAGCATGCTGGACTTGAGAACAGGAGGGTTGTGGGTTCAATCCCTGGCTAAGCCAGATTCTCTCCGATAATTAATGATATACATTGCAATAAGATTCATTCCTCTCCCACTGCTGACCATTGTCTCGACTGCGTGGGAAAGCAGCCTGTGGCTTGGAACCGTCTACAGCAATATGACGGAAATAGTATTGAAAACAGCATTGCAATGTAACCGAAATAATGTTGAAACGGCATGAAGCACCATAAAATTAATCAATTGTTTTCATTAAATACACAGTTGTAAACCCTTTACCTGATATGCCAATTTGAGGCTCTCCCATGTCAGCACCAAATAATGATATGATGTCAAAATTGTGGACAAATGAGGATACAAATATCTGATTGAGTGGAAAACATTGTGGGAAAAGGAGAAATTGCTCATTACGAGCAATTTCTCCTTTTCCCACAACGTTTTCAAAAGCTGTCTGTTGTTGATACATCAAAATGAGTATCTATGGAGTAAAGGGTTGAATGAAGTGAAGTTAGGAGACATTCTCTGGGAAAAGGGGACTTAATGCATTTCAGCGATACATTATACCGAGTAAGGCATCACCTAACTATGGATCCATAAAATAAATTTTCTCAGACAATGGGATGAATCCCTGGATAAACTTGGCCTATCGTCATGCAGAAAAATGAAAAATAGCAAAAATCTTCGACCCATGTCATGCCAAGACTACGCAGGCTAGCATAAGTCGATAGTTTTTGCAGTTGCGTTAAGCCTACTTTTCACAGAGCATGTCTTAATGACATCTGACACTGAATGAGTTAATCCAAAGGTTACTATTCAAGTTCAATAGACCTGAGTTTTAATGAATTCAAGAACAAAGGCTTACGAAAACATTTTGGGAAGAGGAGAAAATGCTGGTAACCAGCATTTTCTCTACTTCCCTCAATGTTTTCTACTTTTTTAACCCTTTACTAAACAATTCCTGGTTTTTACGACCCACATTTTATGGAAAGAAGCCTTCTGAAATCATTGTGGGAAAAGGAGAAAATGCTGCATTTTCTCCTTTTCCCACAATGTTTTTGACTCTTCTAAAGTTACGTTTCAAATTTTGATATATGTTGGATAAGTCTAAAATTTTGTTTGGTAAAAAGTTAGATAACAAAATTCATCATTTGGTTACCATATTTTTTGCTGTCTTCAAAGCTTTCAATTTGGCGAGTCAAAAACTTTGTAACTTAATCAAGTGTTAACCTTTTCCCAAACAATCCCTGGTTTTTACGTCCTTGAGGAGGAAGCCTTTTAAAAACATTGTGGGAAAAGGAGAAAATGCAGGTAACCAGCATTTTCTCCTTTTCCCACAATGTTTTCTAGTCTGCTGGAAGCAAATTTCAAATTTTGAATTACATTTATTTTGTCGTCTACAAGTGCTTTAAAATTGGACCAGTCTAAAATTTTGTCGTTTGGTAAAGGGTTAAGGTAATAAGAGGTCATTTTAGGTTCTAGAAGTAACTATGGATTGAACCTTTTATGAAACAATCCTGTGTTGTGTTATAAACACTCTAAGATGGAAAGCTTTTGAAAACATTATGAAAGAGTGACAAAATTGATGTAAAAAACCTTTTCATCCTTTTTCTACTGTGATGTTTACCTTTTGAAGACCGAATATCATATAATAAGTCACATCTAAACTGCTGTCCTTTCTACTGCTTTTTCCTTCCTGATGAGTAAATTTTAGAGCATTTTCAGTGACAGCCATTCTCCAGTTATTTCCCTTGATTCTACATTGGTCCTGATAAGGGTATTACTTGGGGCATATTACTTTCATCTGAAGAACATGGCACAGTGAAATACTCCATTGATCTAGAACATGTTTGGAATAGCGAAAGGAATATGCCCTTGCTATTTATCCTTGATCTTCTTGCACTGAACAGCTATGTTCTTGAGATTATACTGGTAGCAAATCCAGTTCTGTTTTTATACAAATCTATACAAACCTAATGATTAAGAACAGAATTTGAATTGAATTACATAGGGACCTAACAAATACATATCAAAAAGCGTTATTATAATCATTCCAACATCCCAAATGGAACCAGATGGTAACAAAGGAATGCAGGACAAAGGATCAATCTGTTATTTGGTTACCTTTAGTTTTTTATCTAACAATCATACAAGTATGTTCATATCAAGAGTCATCTCCCTTGCAGATGACAAACACTACAAAACAAAAGATGATTAGATTTGTTTCACAGGTTAAAAAAGTCCATAGAGAAGGTTGGTACAATAATGCTTTGCTTGTTAACCGTCACTGATTTGACGATTTGTCCTATTACAAGAACATGAAAGCTCATAGCTTTTAAGATATAATGGCAAAAGACAGACAAAGAGAGAATTCTCTGTGATTCTGGGTAGAAAACTTTCCTAGACAATCAAACTGTTACTTTCTTCTTTGAATTTTAGCAGTTGTTGTGTTAACTAATATGATATAAAAATGGAGACCTCTGTTTCATAATGAATCATTATTGCATCTAACTACACTTTTTGCCTGGCTTTTATCGTTATATCTTTAAAGCTATCAATTTTCATTCAAGAAAAGGCAAACTCATATATTTTTAAAGCTTGTTTTAGTTTGAAAGTTTCAAGTTAGCAGTCCATGTAGAATCAAGACAACATTTGCATGCAGTTCGACCTCAGTTAACACTGGATGCAAACTATAGTTGTACAGGTAGACATGTACATGTACCTGCTTAACCCATTACCACTCAATCCCTACTTTTGACGACCCCGAGAAAGAAGCCTGTAGAAAACATTGCGGGAAAAGGAGAAAATGCTGGTAACCAGCATTTTCTCCTTTTCCCACAATGTTTTCTACCGTTCACAAAACAAATTTTAAAATTTCAGTCACTTTTATTTTGTCGTCTGCAAGTGCTCTTGATTTAGACAAGTCTAAAATAATGCCTTCTGGTAATGAGTTACCTCTTTACCTAACAACAAATTTCTGGTTAGCAGCATTTTCTCCCTTTCCAACAATGTTTTCAAAAAGCCTTTTCCTCAGGGTTGATAAAATTTGGGATTGTGTGGTAAACAATTAAAGGTCTATTTGATGAAGCTACATGTCCAATTTGGCTGCCCCTAGGCTAAATAGCTTAGAAGCAGAGGTTTTTTTTTTTTTAAAGTTTTCATTATGTAAGCTTATGTTAAACATCTGAGCCCAGAGTGAGGCCAATTTTGATCCACAGACTATGAGTTGAAGAATTTAGTCAAGGTCCATTATATCTGATAGATTAAATATTTTCTCTTTTTCCCATAGTATATACAAAAACCTTCTTCCTTTGCATTATTATAACTCAGAATTGTGTGACAAAAGGTTAAGGGTTCTCATATCAATTTATAAACTGAGCAAGAAATGAAAAATAACATGTTTATCTATTGATGACAACACTTTATACAAATAAGAATAAGAAGGCAATCTTACCCCTGTATCACTCTACAAACTATACATACCAAGCATTATAATTCCAGACCAAATGGATTCAAACAAGAAGACATAAAGTTTTCTCAAGAAAAGCCCACATGATAGTTGTGGTTTTTTTTTGTGTGATTTTTTTGCCCAAAGAGCTATAATTACTTGAATCCTGGTAGACAAAGCCACCTGCAAAAATAATACAGGTCTGGGCCACATGGATATAATCAAGAAGATTTCAAAATCTCATCAATGTCAAACAGCTCTTGTAAACCATGACACAGCTGAGGTGTGGCAAATTTCAGTCCCAAGGCTAAATTTTGAACAAATATGACTTGAACAGTATTGGTAGAAATCCATTAAATAAACTATGGTATGTGTCAAATTGGGTAGCCCTAGGTCTTACGCTAAGGAACAAGCAGATATCTCAATTTTTCACAATGTAAGCCCATGCAAAATGTGTGATTGCCAGCATCAGGCAAAGTTTGATCCCAAGGCCATAACTTATCTTATCTTGGTATAGGCCCATAAGATAAAAGCTATGAAAAATTTGGTAGCCCAAGGCCTTATGATTAGGAACAAGTAGATTTCACAATATAAGCACATGTAAAACTGTGTAAGAGTCCAACTTTGAGCCCTTGGTAGAGGTCCTTTAGATGAAGCTACATGTCAAATTTTGTATCTATAAGCTTAACGGTTTTGTACAGGAAGATTTTAAAGATTCTCAGCATTTTCCAGTTCTTCCATGGCAACATGATTATTTTAAAGGCATCAAAATCTTTTAATGAAATTCTGAAGAGAACCATGGCAGGCTCATTTCTGTTAAGTTTGATAAAAAATTGGATGGGTAGTTTCAGAGAAGATATTTGAAACAAAAGTAAAGCACAGATAACTGTCACAGAGCCAAGACATAAGTTTGGTAGCCTTTTGCCAGTGGAACTTAAAGTGTACAAAACAGACATAAAATTTGGTTGTAGACCATAACAATGATGCAAGAGCACATTCATATACTCTTACGGAACAGTCCAAATCAAGATCAGAGTGAATTGAAGATTTTAAAATATTCTTGCAGCAATCAGTCTAAAACTGACTTGATTATTTTCATTGAAAGAGACTTGTTTGCTTCATAAAGCAGTATATAAAAAACAAAAGCCTAGACCTGTCAAAATCAGCAGACAAAAATGAAATTATGCTTATCCATGTACCACAGAATCCTGGGTATTAACCCTTTACCCCATAAGGCATTTCTATGGTATCTCTAATTGACCCTAAATAACAGCAAGGATGAAGCTGTTTTTTATGTGTATAGGACAGCTTTTGATAGCATAGAAAACATTGTGACAAAAGGTGAAATTGCTCGTCACGAGCAATTTCACCTTTTGTCACAATGTTTTCCAAAGGCTCCTACAAGCAATGCGTAGAAACAAGTATCTATGGAGTAAAGGGTTAATGGCCATGGGAAAAAAGTCTTTTGAAAGCATTCTGGGAAAAGGACAAAATGCTGGTTACCAGCATTTTCTCCTTTTCCATAAATGTTTTCTACACTTGAGATAAGTTCTACCATTTAAGCCCACTGTATAATTTGTCGTCTGTTTTCATAGACAACAGACACACAAAAAAGACAAAGGTCATTATTGTAGCAGTACACTATTTTAGCAATAAATTAGTGTATAATTAGAACGAAAAATGTGGCATAGTGAAAGTAACTCTTTTTTATAATAAAGTTCTAAAGAATGACAACAAAAAAAGATGAAAAAACTAGAGCTGTCACAAAGGGTGTCCCAATCTCATTGCAAGAGAACAAATGTTTTAACCTATAGTGGATTATGTACAAAAATATCAAAACTCATGGGAAATGGTTCCTAACCCTTTACCAAACAATCCCAGGTTTTTATGACCCTGAAATAGAAGCCATTTGAAAAAATTGTGGGGAAAAGAGAAGATGCTGGTAACCACCAGTTTCTCCTTTTCCCACAATATTTCTACCTTGCTGGAAACAAATCTCAATTTTTGAAATATGTTTATTTTGTCGTCTGCAAGTGCTTGTAATTTGTACCAGTCTAAAATTTTGTTGTTTGGTAGAGTTAAAATGATTTCAAACAGATTTCAGGAAATTTCCTCTTGGCCATCTACATTTGCCTCCTAATAAAGTTAGAACACAGTTTCATTCAGTGATATTAAAACTAAGGCAGAGTTCCTTGCACATTTTCTCTTTTCTCACAATGTTTTCTATTCTTTCAACCCTTTACCACACAACAAAATTTCAGACTTAACTCTTTTCCACACAATGCCAACTTTTAATGGCCCTGAGACAGACAGCTTTTGAAAACTGTGGGAAAAGGAGAAAAATGCTGGTAACCAGCATTTTCTTCTTTTCCCACAATATTTTCTATCCTTCCCAAATCAAATTTCAAATTTTTGATTCTCGTTTGATTTGTAGTTTGCAAATGCTTTCAAATGGACCAGTCTAAAATTTTGTTGTTAGGTAAAGAGTTAACCAAATTGAATGCATTTGCAGACAACAAACTAAATGTAACTCAAAACAAAAACATAGTGGGAAAAGGAGAAAGTTTCAGGTGCAAGCATTTTCTCCTTTTGTTTTTAAAAGCCTTCTTTGTTTGGACTGTTGAAACTCGGCATTGTGTGGTAAACGGTTTGAAACGGCAAAATTTTAGACCATTCTAAGTTGAAAGCACTTGTAGACCACAAAATAAATCTAACTGAAAAATTAAAATTCGTTTCCAGCAGGATAAAAAACATTGTTGGAAAAGGAGAAAATGCTGGTTACCAGCATTTTCTCCTTTTCCCACAATGTTTTCAAAAGGCTACTATCTCAGGGTCGTAAAAACCAGGAATTGTATGGTAAAGGGTTAAATAAAAATCTATAAATATGGCAACATTCAAACTGTCATCTGCATAAGCTTTCAACTTGGCCCAGGGTTAAGATTCTGCCACACAGTATCGAGTTCACAATTATCCATCTAACAGTCGATCCATGATATCTACACGATGAGTAACTTTAAGATCCACATTTTATCACAGCCACTGTCTCTCACTGTACTAACTCCGTAACGCCTCCAATCTTCCCATTAAATCTTCTTCTTCGTCATCGTCGACGGCAGCAGTAGCTCCAGCGGGTTCTTGTGTCGCTGGTAATGTGTCATTTACGGCAGAAGGAGCTTTACCAAGTTCTCCTGAAAAATATATAGCAGACAGTGAAGAGGTATCACAAACTCCATGCACAATTTACAACTTTAATCTTAACTCTTTACAACACAATCCCAACATTTAATGATCCTGAGAAAGAAACCTATAGAAAACATTGTGAGAAATGGAGAAAATGCTGTTTTCTACACTATCAAATGGTATCATATACACATAAGAAAAGGCTTCAACCTTGCTGTTATTTAGGGTCAATTAGAGATACCATAGAAATGCCTTAGGGAGTAAAGGGTTAACTTTTTGCCCGATTTTAAAATCCTTTATCCTGCCAGCAACATTCATATGGCCTGACCACATGATAGCAGACCGTTATCTCCACAAAATTTTTCATGCTTTTAAATGGTATGATTTGAATTTAAATATAACAACCTTGACTCTTTATCAAATGAAAAAAATTTAGACTGATCCAAATTGTAAGCATTTTCAGGAAAAAGAAGAAAATGATGTTAAATGGTGTTAACAAAGTTATTTCCTACTCGGCCAGTAGGATAGCACTTTGTAACTTTCTTCTTGTCCTAAACCCGAGCTCACTCGTCGAGTGGAATTTTACATGTATTTACCAAACAACAAAACTTTTAAGACTTGACCAAACTGAAAGCAATTCCAGATGATAAATTACATGAAGCTCAAATTATAACTTCTGTCCTGGATTAGGTAGAAAACACTGTGAGAAAAGGGAGAAAATATTGGTTACCAGCATTTTCTCCTTTTTCCCACAAGTTTTTCAAAAGCTTTCTTCTCCAGAGTTGTTAAAAATTGGAATTGTGTGGCAAATGATCAAAGGCCATTTAAGTCATAACCAAATGTCAAAATTTTAGACAGGTCCAAATTACGAGCATTTGAAGATGACGACATAAACATTACCCAAAAACTGAAATTTGTTTTCTGCAGGGTATACAACACTGTGGAAAAAGGAGAAAATTCTAGTAACCAGCATTTTTCTCCTTTTCCCACAAGGTTTTCAAAAGCTTTCTTCTTCAGAGTCGTTAAAATTTGGAATTATTTGGTAAAGGTTCACAGCCCATTTAATAAAGTAAGTTAAACATTTACTCTATAAGTGGAAACATCTGCAACATGGAAATTTTTGCAATTTGAAAAATTTGCAGACTATTCTATTCACATACTTTACAACAAGTATGCAAACAACAAATGAGGGTCTTGAATTCGAAAACATTTCCATATGCAAATTGCCCATAATATATAATTTGCAAATTTTGTGACAATGTATACATGTACAGTCGAATCTGAGTTAGCGGTCATACGTGCGTAGCGGCCAATCTGTGATTAACGGTCAGTTCAGGCCCGCCCGTGCAAATTAACTCTTTAAAGTCCTTTAATTAACGGTAAACTGTGATATGTGGTCAGCGGTCACATTTGAAGATCTTAAGTGCACTTAAACCATATCCCATAAAGTGGTCACGCGACCCGACTAATTGCTAGCAGGTGGTGTGAAAAATTAATTAACACGTCTGGCTCCGTGTGCATACACCGCGACGCTATACCAATCAACATGTGTGATAAACAGTTGAACTTCATAGTGTACACTTTGCATAAACGGTGTTACAGCGGGCTATTCTTTCCTATTCGATCGGCAGATAGACGCTGCTTCCCCGCAATGCTTTACATTACTATTGAAAACGAGGTTACCAATTTCCAAAATGGCGTCGAGTACCGTAATTTGCGTAAATTTTGGAACAGTAAAATTAATTATTCTTTTTCGTGTCCCAATACTGTGGTCTATAAGAAAAAATATGATCAAACAAGGCAATCTGTCATACTGAAAGTCACTGGCTAACCCGTCGAATATTGCCGACGTTGAACGTCAGTGATGTCAGGTTTGCAGGTTGTCTATTTTTAGATTGATTGGAATTCCACCGATCAGTTTGAGCACACGAGTTTAAAACTTCGCTTTTACTCATCGTTTTCGTTGATAATTAACTTTTCGTTCAATATTGCTGAATCATGGGATCGCGATGAATATGTTATTTTGCGTTTGTAGATAAAATTCACAACATAATTTACCTGCTTACATCTACGTGAGGTGAACAACGTTAATTCCACTCTGACAAGTAGCCTACCTGCTCGGACCGTTTTCAAATCGATCGATTGACCTTGGGTAAAACTGTGTACCTTTACTTCTATTTATAAATAATGAACTCGAGTGACCTAAAATACACGCGTGTCAACTCTGTCAACTTCGGATGTACACACGTTATATACACGTTATGGGTCTTGGATAGAAGTTGTACGAAGGAAATCTACTGATTACAATAAAATTGTAGACTGGAAGAGGTAAAAGTGCTCATGAGGAATGATTTCTATTTTCATTCCACAATGTTTTCAATAGTTATCATCGGCAGTGGAATTTAAAAAAAAAAAATTTGACTTGTCCAAATTGAAAGCTTTTGCAGACAACAATGTAGATCATAAATGTGATTGAAAATTTTAAATTTGTTGTGAAAGAATGGAAAATATTTTTGCTAATCTGATCTGTGTTAAGCAGCCAACTGTCGTATGCAGCCACTTTTGGCTTGTCCCTTGGTTGGCTGCTTAAGACAGTTTCGACTGTATATCCATGTATATAGTACCTCCTATAAGTTCAAAGAGGACTTTATCAACTTCCTCTTGTGCCTCTTCTTCCACGTCTTCATTGTCATCTAAACTTTCCATGGTATCTTCCAGCATCTCTTCAATGATACCAGCCTTGTAAAATATAAACAAAATGCTATATTTTTTTTATTTGCAATCTTTCTCTAAATGTATCCTACAACAATTTCATTAGGACATTCAGCCCTTTTAGGACACATTCCTAAGTTTTAACAACCTATACAAAGCATGCTTTTGAAAAAACTTGTTCTAGAAAAATGCTGGAACCCAGTGTTGTCTCCTGTTCCCGCACCGCTTTCCACCCTTTCACAGACAAATTCCACCATTTTATTTTTTAACTAATGAGAAAGTTATAACTCTTTCCCAAACAACAAAATCTTAGACTGGTCCAAATAAAAAAGTACTTGCAGACAACAAAATAAAAATAACTAAACTAAAAGGCCCTGAAGGGCCTGATATCGCTCTATTGGCAGAGATTTTGCTTTTATTCTAGCATACACTATGAATTCATGATGCAAAAAGAAAAAAAATACAATGATTAAAACCAGAAATGCCGACTTCAGCAGATTAAATAAGAAATCAAAATTTTCAACTTGAAATGGCTTCTTTTTCCATACTGATTGTCGGATTTTTTTCAAAATCAATAGGGTTGAAGCTGTTGATAAGATAAAAAAACTCTGCAAGTTTCACAAAAATCTGATAACAAATGCAGACTTTATCACGTACACAAGAAATAAACAAGAAACGCATATTTTAATGCGTAAACAAACTGTGCAAGTTTCATGAAAATTGGGCAACAAATACAGACTTTATCGCGTAAACAAGAAAAAGACTAACAGACCAACAGACAGAAGGAAGGACCTCGTGAGGTCAAATTGCTCTTTATTCAATACACCCAAATAACCCCACAAAGTTAACCCCACAAGCTAACCCTAACCCCACAAACCCTAAACCTACAACCCTAACCCCTAACCGACCAGATGGACGGAATGAACCCCATAGAGACTAAATGTAAAAATTACCCCTAACCCCACAATGTCGGGCTTGTAAGGCCGGGTAGACAGACAGACAGATGGACGGATGGACGACGAAAACCACGCCATGACATAAGCTCTGCTGGCTGAAAGCCAGTAGAGCTAAAAATTGGAATTTGTTTCCAGCAGGGTAGAAAACATTGTTGTAAGAAGAGAAAATGCTGATTACCAGTATTTTCTCTTTTTTCAACAATGTTTTCAAAAGGCTCTTTTCTCAAGGTAGTGAAAACCTGGGATTGTTTGGGAAAGGGAGAACACTATAACCCTGAGAAAGCAGGCTACTGACAAACTGGTTATGAAAGATATTCCATAACAAGTGCTTTTTCCTGTCCTCACAATTTTTCCTATCCTATCACAGACAAGTCCTATCAATCACTTCCATCATGTTGTATTCTGTCTGCAAACACTTCTTTATCCTTCATCATACAATCTCTACATTCTATGTCCCTGAGGAAGAAAGCTTTGGATTGGTCCAAATTGGAAACATTTGCAGACGACAATAGAAATGTGACTCAAAATTTAAAATTTGATTTGGTTACCAGCATTTTGTCCTTTTCCCAATTGTTTACAAAAGCATTTCTCCTCATGGTCCTTAGATGCAAGGATTTTGTGGTAAACAGTTATAGAAAAATTCAGTCATTCAAGCCACTTTAACTCTTTACCACACAATCCTGACTTTTAACGAACCTAAGAAAGAAATCTTTTGAACGCATTATGGGAAAAGGAGAAAATGCTGGTAACCAGCATTTTCTCCTTTTCCCACAATGTTTTCGAACCTTCTCAAATCAAACTTCAATTTCTGATTCACATTGAATTTGTCATCTGCAAATGCTTTCAAATTGGACCAGTCTAAAATTTTGTCATTTGGTAAAGAGTTAATTTAAATATTGTTGTCTGCAAAATGATTTGAAATTCAACAAGCCTCAATTTTTGTTGTCTACTTAATGTATTCCTATCCTGAAGCAGAACATCTATCTCCTTTTAATCTTAGTCTGGAAAATATAATATCATTAAATATCGTCACTATTTTAGCATCATAAAATCACTATATCCTCCATTCAATAGAAGATTATTAATACCTCCCTTTACAAAAAAAGAAAACAGAGGTACAAACAGAAACTTTTCAGATAGACAAGTAAAGAAATTCTGGGTGGTTAAAAGTGTTTAGGATTCTTGAATCACTGTAACTTCTCCACAATCTAACGAAAAAAAAAAATTATGCTTAAAGGAGGGGAAAACCTTAACCCTTCACCAGACAAGAAAATTTTAGCACCGTCGAAATTGAAAGCATTTGCAGACAACAATTTCAGTACCACTCAAATGGAAAATTGTTTATTGATAGGGTATAAAACATTGTAGAAAAAGGAGAAAATGCTGGTTTCCAGCATTTTCTCCTTTTCCCACAATGTTTTCAAAAGGCTTCTTTCAAAGAGGTGTTAAAAGTCTGGATTGCATGGTAAAGGGTTAAAAGCTAAGTACTGAATAAATACCTTCATCATTTCCTTTGACATTTCCATCATTGTTTTCTGTATCTCTGGTAACTTGATCAAGGCCTGCATTGACTTCATGACATCTGAGCTCTTTTCTAATGCTCCTGCTATCCTCAATGTTGCTGAAAGTCAAAACAGAAATACATGAGGGTCACCATGGTCCTGTATCGCTCCACTGGCTTTTGAATAAATGTAGCAAACACTTGGCCAACCTGGCTGGCTCAGTCGTGAATGTGTTTGACTCGTAACCTTGTGGTTGTGAGCTCGATACTCCGTTGAGGCAAACTTTCTTTCTGGCGTATTTTTGTCTGTCACCTCTGCTGATGTATGTGAGGAAAGTAGTCCGTGGCTTTGGAAAGACAGTTGTATTAGTACTGGTATGAGAAAGCTAGGAAACACATGTGCATCACAGACTGCTATGATATGACCTTAGCTGTTGAAATTGTGTCAAACCCCAATATAACTACAACCACCCAAGGACTTAATTTGCATTGACAGAGATGAAAATCGTTTTTGTTTGTTTGTGTTTGAGTTTCATGCCATTTTAAAAGCTCAGGTCATATCATGGCAGCAAATGCAAAAATGCATGTATTTCCGGGCTTCCTCAAACTGACGCTTACGTCACTGGCTACTTTTTTCACATGCATCAGAGGTGATAGATAAAAAATTGCTGCAAAGGAACTTTTTCTAAAGTTCTCAACCATATATTGAACTTACAACCACAAGGTCACAAAGAAGATATGCCAGATCATAATGCAAAAGTCTGTATGGCAATCAAATTACATTGAAAAAACTCTTAGCTTGAATCCCATTCCCCCAGCATTTTCATCTTTTCCTACAATGTTTTCCCAAGACAAATCTCAAAATTTGACCTACAGTTAACCCTTTACCAAAACAATCCCTGGTTTTTACAACCCTGAGGAAGAAGCCTTGCTGGTAACAAATTTCAATTTTTTAGTTATGTTTATGATGTTGTCTGCACGTGGTTTCAATTTGGACCAGTCTAAAATTTTGTTGTTTGGTAAAGGGTTAATTTCTGGTCCATAAAACTTACCAAGTAGGACAAGCATGAGAATTCATTATGTGCTACAGGGCTGGCTCAATACATGAAAACCAAAGCCAAACAAGAGCACCCAATACAAATGCAAGGATGTATTTATAGTGCAAATATTCTAAAAAAAAAAGGGGGGGGCATAACTTTGTCAGAAATATGTTAATGGTTACCTGGCCCAGTTGTATGTGTTTCCCTTTTAATACTTGACTGATTACCAAACAACAATATTTTAGGCTTGTGCAATCGAAAGCATTTGCAAACAACGAAATAAAAGTGACTGAAAATTTGAAATTTGTTCTGTGAAGAGTAGTAAACATTCTGGGAAAAGGAGAAAATGCTGGTTACCAGCATTTTCTCCTTTTCCCACAATGTTTTCTAAAGGCTTCTTTCCCAGGGTTGTCAAAAGTATGAATTGTGTGATAATGGGTTAACAACTAGTCCAAGTTTCTACTGTAATAACAGAGCTATTATAAAATTTTAACCCTTCACCATACCTTCCCAACTTTTATCGAACGATCCTGGGAAAGAAGCCTTTTGAAAACATTGTAGGAATAGGACAAAAATGCTTGTAACCAGCATATTCTCCTTCTCCTAAAAGGTTTTCTGCCCCCATAGGACATATTTCAATTTTTGATTGACCTTAATTTTGTCATATGCAAATGCTTTCAATTTCGACAAGCTGAAATCTTGTTGTCTGGTACAGGGTTAAAAGTTTTTGCATGGTGATGTGGGAGGTAACACAGATAAAGGCAGCCATGCCAGAGCCATGACACTACCTCTAAGTTTTCTTCACAAGCAGCCAATCTAATACATGTTCAAGACGATAAATGTTCTTACCCAGCTGGTTTTTCATATTCATTGATACAGAGTTGAGGTGGGCCTTTGATGCGTACAGCCTATTGACAGCTTTCCGTGACCTGACTATCTCTTTGGCTAAAATATTACAAGCTGCCTTTTCTCCTTTCTTAGCTGCATCTTTTAAGTGTCTTTTGGCCTTTTCTTCTTCTCTCTGTATAGCTAAATTACATGTAGGGTAAAAAATACAGATTTCAACGCTTTACCACACAATGCCTTCTTTCAACAATGCAGATGAAGAAGGCTTGTGAAAACATAGTATAAAAAAGGAGAAAGTGCTATTTCTCAGCATTTTCTCCTTTTCCCACAATGTTCTCAACACTCTAAAAACAAACCCCAAAATTTGAGTCACATTTGACTGAGCCAGTCTAACATAGAAAATGGTTGCCAGTATTCTCTACTTTTCCTACAATGTTTCAGAGTCATGAAAACCAGGGAATTGTTTTGTAAAAGGTTAGTTGAGTTAATTCTATCTATTAACAATAAAAACTTTGAAAAAAGTAGGAGACTGAACATACTTTTAAAAAAGTGTGGGGGATTTTCTCCTTTTCCTACAATGTATTAAAAAGGGTTCTTTCCCAGGGTCATTAACCCTTTACTCCATAGATACTCATTTCTACACATTGCTTGTAGGAGCCTTTGGAAAATATTGTGGCAAAAGGTGAAATTGCTCGTGACGAGCAATTTCACCTTTTGCCACAATGTTTTCTACACTATCAAAAGGTATCATATACACATAAGAAACAGCTTCATCCTTGCTGTTGTTTAGGGTCAATTAGAGATACCATAGGAATGCCTTAAAAAGGTTAAAAGCCTGCATTGTGCAGTACATCAATTCGATGGGGTCTTGTCCCTTGTTATGTTGTTAGATACATGAGTAAAAGATTTTTGATAGAACAAAAAAAAAGGAGAAAAAATCAGGGAACTGTCAACTGCAGTTGAAATTTACCTTTGATCTGTCTCTCTATGCCATAGCCTTCTTTTCTCAACCTGTGTGTCCAGTCATTTACCTGATGAAACAAAAAAACAGAGGCTGGAATCTTTAGTTTCAATGTTTCAATCTTGACAGAGGCAGAGCTCCACATAGAGGACATAATTTTGATTTCTGGATTAAAATCATTACTTATTCTCCATCAAACCCTAAGTTGTGGGTACTCAATAGAATCGTCTCATCGAGACGATTCTAATGAGTGCACACAACATAGGGTTTTGATGAGAAATAATGGCTTTAGAATACCATCACTCTCTCTTATCTGGAGCTCTGTGAGGTCCAGCATAACTCAGTGGTAAACTGGTATCCCAGTTCCAGCCTCGCTAGAAACATAAGGCCTTTCATGGGAGTGTCATTTGGCAAGACATTACACAGCCCTAGCTTAGTACTAGTAAAATCCAGTATCTTCTAAATTATCAACAATTTATTCGAAACCTTGATGATAAGTCTGAAATGTCCTTGTTCAATAAAGAATTAAAAAACTCACATGAGCGGTACCCTATGAAAAGGGGTTTTGAAGCCTGTGCTGACTAAGGTAGCAACTTCTTGCTATTGGTCTCCTTTTCTGACAATGTTTCTGGAAGGCTTCTTTCTAAAGGTTGTTACAAGTTGGTATCGTGAAACAATCATATCTCCTGAGCCACAATCAATATTTCATTTGCATTTATTCTGTTGGATATTATGGATATTAGAGAAAACGAATCTGTATAGTAACTAGTTAGAAAATATGGAGTATCACGGTATGTCTGTCTGTCTCATTGTGTAATGAACTTCAGGGCCTGAGGCAAACTTCTGGTGATATGCCATTATTTTCAGGCTTTCAGCCTCTCTCCAGCATTATCTTGTGGTTGCCCTTCCACATACCCCTGAGGCAGCCATTCTTATAAACTCGCTGGATTGAAAAATGAAAACACCAGCATTGTTTCAGATGGCTTAATGCAATGATTGTTTGTCATTGACTGAAAATTTGAAATTTGTTTAGTGAAGGGTAGAAAACATTGTGGGAAAAGGAGAAAATGCTGGTTACCAGCATTTTCTCTTTCCTATAATATTTTCTAAAGCATTCTTTCTCAAGGGCGTCAAAAGCAGGGATTGTGTGGTAATGGGTTAATACAAAAAACTTTAGGTGTCATAAGACCCATAAAAAAATACCTGTGTTTAATGTTTGGGGTTTCCTGAACCTACCTAGCCAATGCTGCTGACCCTACGTATTTCATGCTACAATATTGAGAAAAAAAAAAAAAAAAAAGTCTGTAGGTTGTGATTTCCGTACATGGTCCAAGTAAAAAGTCTCTCATAATAAAAAAAAACAATACTAATCCCTACCTACAGCAACTGGGGCTGAAACCGTAAAGGCAGGCTATATTTGTTCCTTTTTTCAATTTTTGTTAGGCCATATCAAACTGTATTTGCGTAATAGGTGTGTAAAATCACCGGAAGGCATCGTAAAAGCTATGTCTTGATACACTTAAATGTCAAGTTAAGAATACTTTTTATCTTATAGTTCGTAAATGGAGATAGGAGGAAAAAATGAAACTGGAAAATCGTTCCCCACCCACTTAATATACATTGCTGTCAAACTTTATCACCCATTTAAGTTGGTGTTCTAGGATGTTTCCAAACTAATCAGTCTTAGATTTAATACCGTTATCTAATATTTACCATTTCTTTTGGAGACTTCTGCGGCTCTTTGCCAAACAACCCCATTTTTAGGGTATTTCGACATAAACTGTAAAATGTTACTTCTCAGTATATAAAGGGAAGCAACTCTGCATTTATCGTAAAATTTCCAATTTTCGTGAAAAATACATTTATAAATATCGCATAAATTATTCATTCTTATTCTTCTAAATAAAAATAACTAAACTTTCAAACCGATTGTAAAGATTCAAATACTGTTGTGTGAAAGGTATAATTAGTATAAATATTTCCTTATCGGATAGTCTAGATCCAATATCGTCCTACACCTTCTGTGCAATCTGATCTTGACCTACGTTGTCCCTTTACCACATAATGCCGACTTTTGACACCTCTAGGAAAGAAGTCTTTTGAAAACCTTGTGGGAAAAGGTGAAAATGCTGGTAACCAGCATTTTCACCTTTTCCCACAATGTTTTCTAACCTATCAAAGAAATATTGCACTATTTCAGCCACATTGAAATTGCTGGCTGTAAATGCTTTCAATTTAGTCAAGTCTAAATTCTTGTCGAGTGGTAAAGAGTTAAGTCTGTGAGTTGCGCTCAGCAGCCTGAGCGTTAATAAGAAGCCAAGAAGGCATAGATAGGTACACTGGCATTTGTAATATATTTGTTATAATGTTGAAAACGGCGTTTAACGAAACGAAACAAACAAACAAAAAACAGAGAGACTGACAAAAAAAAATCACAATGATTAGTGCTATTTAAAGTATTAACACGAGAAAACTAGGTACAAGTTTTTTTATGACATGCACATTTTCTGTCAGTAAACAAGACAACTGAGCCTTGCTCTGTGTACTTTTTGCAGATGTACTTAATTCCCTTTTGTCAGGGCATGGCTCATTTTTTACGTACTGTACTGTATCTTGCACTGTGCCCCCTTAACATCTCTAACAAATCACATATAAGCAACCGGCTGTGAGAATAAATAAAGACAAAATCACCCAATCACAAAATATCAAATATACACACAATCCCAAATTTAAACGACCCTGAGACAGAAAGCTTTTGAAAACATTGTGGGAAGTGGAGAAAATGCTGGTAAGCAAAATTTTTTCCTTTTCATACATATTTTTCTCTACAATACCCTTTTAGAGGTAGATTCTATCATGTCAGCCATGTTTAACCCATTACCACACAATTTCAAAAGAAAGAATCCTTTTGAAAACACTGTAAGAAAAGGAGAAAATGCTGGTAACCAGCATTTTCTCCTTTTCACACAGTGTTTTCTACCCTTCCCAGAACAAATTTCAATTTTTCAGTCACCTTTATTTTGTCGTCTGCAAATGCTTTAAGTTAGACTATTAAAACATTGCTGTGCGGTAAAGGGTTAATGTAACTCATTTGATGGAATTTGTCTTTTAAAGGATAGAAAACATCGTGGGAAAAGGAGAAAATGTTGGTAACCATCATTTTATCCATTTCCCACGATGTCTTTAAAGCCACCTCTTCCAGGATCGTTCAAACTAGGCAAAGTGTGGGTCAAAATAGAAGGCTCCATTTCTCACGATGTTTCTAAAGATTCCCGTCCTTCAGAGTTATCAAAACTCGGGGTTTTGCAGTTAAATATAGACGGCCCCTTTTTCAATGATGTTTCCAAAAGCCTCTTCTTACAGGATCGGTAAAACTCGGCGATGTATGGGTCAAAATAGAAAGCTCCCTTTTCCATGATGTTTCTAAAAGCCTCCTCCGTCAGGGACCGTTTAAACACGGGGATGTGTGGGTAAATAAAGAGGGCTAAACGTTGAGGCTGTATAAAGCTTTAATTGGATATGAAAATCGAGGTTTTAATGAACAGTTTAATGAACAGTAACTTTTCAACCCGTCGAGAATTTCATTAGTTTAATTCTATAGAAATTTGATCTTGTATTAACGGAACTCTTAACGCTTTACCAGACGAGAAAATTTTAGCCTTGTCCAAATTGAAAGCTTTTGCAGACGGCAATTAAATGAGGCTTGAATAATGGAATTTGATCTTGACAGGGTTGAAAATATTGTGGGAAAAGGAGAAAATAATGGTTACCAGCATTTTCTCCTTTGCTCATAATGTTTTCAAAAGGTTTCTACCTCAATGGTGTTAAAAGTCGTCATTGTGTGGTAAAGGGTTAATAAATCTTCACAGCTTAATCATGAGTTTTCAAAAACGACCATGAAATGGAAAGCCATTCGAAAACATTGTAGGAAAATGAGAAAATGCTGGTAAGGATCATTTTCTCCTTTCCCCACTATGTTTTCTCTTGTTATCATATCAAAATCAAATTTAATCATTTTGGCCTCATTGAATTCTCGTCTACAATATACTTCCAACTTTGGCAAGCCTTCCACACTATTGTTGAGTTAAATACGGCATCAAAATTTTCAAAACATATACATGTATGGCCTTTTGAAAACATCGTGGAAAATGAAGAAATCACCTAAAACGACTGAACGTCTACATTCTTCACATTGTTTTTGTAACTGTACACCAGTAACGCTCTTAGTGCAACATGGAATAAAATTTCTAAATAGACGATAAATACAGATTTATACAGATATAATACTTTTGTACATTTTAACCAACCAGAAATTCTTTTGATGTCTGTCTTGAAGTTATTTGTTCAATCAATCAATCAATAAAGTTTATTTGTTCAAATCATACATACATGATACACGAACAAAGAGTACAACTTACATACATATAAAATTATAGAAAGTGACGGGGAAAAATAGGTTAGAAAAGTTGGGGGGGGGGGGGGGCCATAACCTTGGTCAGAATGAGAAATAGACTATAGGGCTTGAAAAGATAATGTAAAAGGGCCTTTTTTATTTGATTGGTCAATTCGTTTTACACACAGTGACGTAGTTTCATTGATAGGTTGGGTAAATAAACAAATGTGCACGTGATAAACAGTTTTTCTATGGAGAGATACAAGAATTTTGTAGACTGTAAAGTCCTTATAAGAGAGTTGTCGGATGTTTCAATGAAAATTTAATGGATTTTATGCTTATCAGTATAAGTACATGTTTGTCGATAAATTTCTGTTTTTTGAACTTCGTATCCACTGAATATCCATTCGGTATGTTGATCCTTTTGTTAGTTTCCAGAAAAGGGAGGTAATCATCATCTCCCTTTGTAATGAGAATAATTACAGTGGATTCAGATTTATAAATGATAATTCTAAGAAGGGAAAAGAAAAAGAAGAAAAAAGTGGCTCGGCTAAAGTAGTAGAATAATGCTCATTTTTAATCAAAGCAAATTTTGTGGGATAATATTATAGTGGAAATAGATGTTTTCTATTACGGGTCCACTACCTTAAAAAAACGTTGACATCTTAATGGATCGAATAAATTGTATTTAAATGACGTAGTTTATGTTAAAAAGGGCTATTTTAAAACTCCTTCCCAGCATTATCATACATGCGTTCGACCGGGGTGGGGGGATGAGGCGGGATAGAAAGCCTTTGTGACCAGCATATTTTCCTTATCCACAATGTTTTCAGATACCTGAGAGAGAGAGAGAGAGAGAGAGAGAGAGAGAGAGTGTGTGAGAGTGAGTGAAAAATAGACAGTGAGTGAAAATGTGAGAGTGAGTGAAAAATAGACAGTGAGTGAAAATGTGAGTCGGTGAAAAAGAGAGAGAATGGAAAGAGAGAGAGAGAGAGGGGCACAGGCGTTCAGATAAACTCAGCTGAACGAAAAACGTAACACAGATTCACATTTTTTTTGGACTCCTTTTAACAGTGTTTTCAAAACATGATTAGCTGCAAGTACGTCATACATCTCCTCGATGACGGAAGTATATGAATATTAATGAGCAAAGCTATAGGGTGGAAAAGATTATAATTTACCATGAAGCTTTTTCATCCCTTTCAGTCCTTTATTCTTTGGACTGTTAAGGGCGACTAACTGACCTTTTGCGAACAGTGTAGATCAAGAACGTGCAGTCTGATCTTGGATCTACACTGTCTGTAAGACAAGTATTTTCTTCCCACAAAATACCTTGAAGTAGCAAAATTTAGCTATTTTTACTAGATCTATCGGCTTTTCAGTTTCATTTCACCAGGATAGACCTACGTGTTAAATTTTAGACCAGTCCAAACTGAAAGCACTTGCAGACGACAAATTAAACATAGCTAATAAATTGAAATTTGTTTCCAGCAGCGAAAAAACATTGTAAGATAAGAAGAAAATGCTGGATACCAGCATTTTCTCCCTTTCCGACACTGTTTTCACAATGCTTCTATCTCAGGGTCGTAAAAACCAGGGATTGTTTGGGAAAGGGTTAAGTTGATGAGAATTGAGGCATCTGCTATATATAGTGTACGTTTTAACCCTAAACCAAACGACAAAATTTTAAGCTTGGCTACATCAGGGATCTTGTATATATAAGATCCCTGGCTACATCAAAAGTTTTTTCAGGCAACAGATGTTATTGTTTGAAAAACAGAAATTCACCTTTGAATGGTTGTAAACATTGTGGGCTATATAATGATTTCGAAAGCCTTCTGCCACAGAATCTTAAAGCTGTATTATACTGCAAGGAAATTTCTCGTGATTTGATTGGATAATATGCCCCGAACATATTTATACTGCAAGTAAATTTCTCGTGATTTGATTGGATAATATGCCCGAACATATATATCATACACACTGGCAAAAATCAACGTAAAAGCAGTTCCCCTTTCGGGAGCCCCGTATACATGGCTACACTTTCAAAAAATCAAAACTTGCCGCTTCGATCAAGATAAATATCAAGAATATGCGCCGAACCGCAAATTTTACCAAGGTTTCAGTGACGTCAGTTCCCAGTCACGTCAGTTTTCATTGAATTGGATCACTCTGAAGGGAAATTCTATTTCGTCAGCGTATTCGATTTTTGAAAAAAAAAAAAAGAGGTAAAATTGCTAAACACATCGTGGAATGGTTAAAGTTTGCAGTATATGATAAATTCGTTGTACGATCAGGTGACAGTGGACTTAGAAACTTATTCACGGCTGTAGTGAATCATGTCTCCACCTCGCCGAGGTGGCGACATGATTCATTACATGCAGCCGTGAACAAGCTTTCAAGTCCTCTGCCACCTGACCGTACAACTGATATTGTGCTGATTAAGCACAAATCGAGTGCAGGAAGAAATTGCCCATAACGGAATGATGTAAACGGAATAAACGTGACTCAAAAATTGGAACTTGACCTTTGAAGAGTGGAAAACATTGTGGGAAAAGGAGAACATGCTATTTACCGGCACACAATGATTTTCAGAAGGCTTCTTTCCCATTTTAATTAAAATGGGGGGGGGGGCTTTGATAAAAATATGATATCGTAGAAGAAACGCACTTTTTCATCCTGCAAAAGAGAGGTGGAAAGAGACATAGGCTGCTTTGATCCTATTTATCGGAAGATAGCCAACCTCGACTGTGACGTCACACGGCGACGGGAGGTAACCGAATCAGGGAAAGTGAGCGATGCACCATTTTAGGGCTCTTAATTATTGTGACCATTCCAACGTTGTTTGTGGGATGTTAGTTGATGATAATTGTGAAAAATGACGTTCATATGTTTTATTTGCACCATTTTCAGATGATTGGATGTGAATGAAAAACAAAAGTGACCTTAAAAAAAAATATTGGCTTTGCCATCTAAACTGAAAAAAATAATCACCTGATAATAATCCAAGCTTAGTCTGCCCGTTCAATGCCGTCTGATTGTAATCTACACTGACCAAACACGATACGTTTAATTGCGCTAAGCCCACTACAAGTATTTATTGGTTGATTGTGTATCACTTAACACCGTTTTCAACATTCTTTCAGTTATATTGCGGCGATCAGAGCACTAAAGCATGCTGCCCTATAGTTTCTTATACCAGCACCGCGCGCCATACTCTTTCCAAGCCACTGGCTGCTTTCCTACATAATCACTGTCGTAATAGTGGTCAGCGGTGAGAGAGGAATGAATCCTGCCGCAATGTGCATGGAGTAAGGATGAAAAAAAAAAGGTATACAGTACGAAGCATGGAGAAATTGCATATTAAATTATCGCCTAAATTGGACCTTATCGATCTGTAAATCATTGATACAAAAATCGAATTTTTCGCCGAGTAGAGAATTCATTTTCATTTTATTGAGCGCGCTGTTTCTCTTTCAGCTTGATATCATGATACAGTATCGGTTTATATAAGATGGTCAAACAAGGTAAGACAAATTTTCGCATTTTTCACATCTTTCATTTTATTTACTCATTTTTTAAATGCCAGTCCGTTCGATTGTTAACATGTAGGCTGCTGAAGGCGACTTGATGACCTTTAAGCGGACAGTGTAGATCAAGATCAGACTGCACAGGCGAACAGTCTGATCTTGGATCTACACTGTCCTATCGGGAGAAATCTTAAATCCCAAAATAATTTTGAAGTAGCAATAAATCGGTTTTTGCTTTAATTTAAGAAGTTTCATCTTTACCTTTTTGGGAGGTATACTAAACCGTGTCTACATTAATGCAAGTTTGGATTATCATCCTTCCAGCCAGATTCCATCTGTGTATCTTTCACATCCATGTATCAATACAACAAATCCACTGACCCACCCTCCTATCCATCCATCCATCCATCCGTCCGTCCGTCCGTATCCATCCATCCATCTGTCCTGACACCCAGACACCCATCTTCTTCTCATCCATCCATCCATCCATCCATCCCTCCGTTCATCCGTCCGTCCGTTCGTTCGTTCGTCCGTCTGTCCATCAATCCATCCATCCATCTCTCCACCCAATCACCATCCATCCATCCATCCATCCATCCATCCATCCATCCATCCATCCATCCATCCATCCGTCCATCTATCCATCCGTCCATCTATTTACGCACCCACGTATCCATCCATCCACCCATCCATCTGTCCATCATTACATCAATCCATCCATCTATCCATCAATCTTCCCACAGACCCACCTACGCATCCATCCATTCATTATCCACCAAACCATCCATTCATGCATCAATTCATTCATTCGCCAATTTATCCAGCCATCCATCCATTTACCTACCCACGTATCCTCCATCCATCCATCCATCCATCCATCCATCTACCCACCCACCCATGTATCCATCCATCCACCCACTGTCATCCACCCAACCATCCATCCATCCACCCAATATCATCCATCCAACCATCCATCAATCCATTCATCCACCCACTATTATCCACACAACCAACCATCCATCCATCCATCCATCCATCTACCCACCCACCCACTATTATCCATCCATCCATCCATCCATCCAACCACATATCCATCCCTTCTTTAATCCATCCATCCATCCATGTTGGTGAATACAGGCCCAGAAAAGCATAGATGGATGTACAGGCCGCCGAAAGGGAACTGAGATTGTGTTAAAAAAACAAGCCTAAGCACAAAATAAACAAATACACAAAGCTGAGATAAAATGAGATAAACAACAGAGCAAAGAGCTGAAAGTGTAAAACAATCAAATCTCGGCAAAGCAATCTTCACTTCCGTTTCTTATTTCTCCGTAACCCTTTCCTATACAACATTTTTGACAGGTTCAAATTCAACCATTAGACTGCTATACGCTATCAAAGGACCTTATTCAAGGAGTAGATCAGTATCAGACTGCACTGAACGTGCAGTCTGATCTTGGGTCTACACTTGCCGATACGGTATATTTTCCCCTTTGAAACTTTGTGAGATAACAATGTCTGAATTTTAATTAATTCGTCAAAAAGTTCGTTTCATTCATGTTGTAGCTGAGTGGCAATTGTGCACAGATAAAAAATCACGTGTGGTTAATTCTTCGGCTGCTAAGCGCGAATTACCGACCTTTTGCGGACAGTGTAGATCAAGATCAGACTGCACAGAATGTAGGAGATATTATTCCCCAAAACATGACTTTGAAATAGCAACGCTTGGTTTTTTTTTTAAAATGTAGAATTGAAAAATTAAATTTAGTTATTTAGCAGAATGAAAGTTAAAATGTTAAATTGTGGCTTTGAAGAAAACATTGTTGGATAAGAAAAGAACTCTTTCTAACCGGTATTTTCTCTTTTTTCCACAATGTTTTCAAAAGCCTTCATCCTCAGGGGCCGTTAAAACTGTGGATTCTTTTGTAAAGGGCTAATTCTTTACCTGGCGTCAGAATTTGAAACTCTACCATATTGAAAGCATTTGCAGACGATTATGTAAAACTTCCTCTAATGTTTGAATTCTCGTATACTTGCAATAAAGGGTAGAATACATCGTGGGAAAAGGAGAAAATGCTGGCTACCAGCATTTTCTCCTTTTTCCCACGATTTATCCAAAAGCCAAGAACCTCGGACTAGCAACAAACGGCATTAAGGGTGATCTCTGTCTGTAACAGACAACCAGAAAAAAGTTCGTCTGCCAAAAAGTAATTCCACGTGCGCATGCGCGTTATGCATCTTTCCTGCGGATTTGGATAATCCGTCTATAACGAGGCTGCTGTTTGATAAGAAGGGATGGTATAATATATAGAATTATAACACAAAGTTCTATTTGTGGGTTGTGTGCTCTCTCAAGGACATATGTTTTTATGAATGACTCGCTTCATCCGTTTGTTTTCAGTGACCTATCTAACGTTGTGAAGTAAAAAACAGAGTTACAAAATGTGTTACTAGGTAACGAGAGAGAGAGACAGAGAAAAAAACATCAGTACCCTTTGAAGGGATGACCTAAATTCCAAGTCAACTATTGTTTCTGATGTTTACGCGTACAAGATTGCGAATGCTTGACTCATAGAGGAAGGATTAACGCGTGACGTCATCGAAAAGGGTGTACCGGTGTTGTATGTATAATTCGGTAAAATTTACATGATTTTCTCTTTGGTAAAGTTATTTTGAAGTGAAGTAGTTTGTTTACGAAATCTCAATTGATAACGGATGAAACATACCGGTAACACTTTAACATAAAGGCCTGTGTTTTACTCTTTACCGAACAACAAAATTTTAGACTTGTCAAAATTGAACGCACTTGCAACCGACAAAATAAAAGTGACTGAAAATTTGAAATTTGCATCCAGGAGGATAGAAAACATTGTGATTGATAACGGATGAAACATACCGGTAACATTTTACTACACAGGCCCGTGTTTCACTCATTACCAAACATCAAAATTTTAAGTTTGTCCAAATCGAAAGCATTTGCAGACAACAAAATAAAAATGACTGGAAATTTGAAATTTGTTTTGTGAAGGGTAGAAAAGATTGTGGGAAAAGGAGAAAATGCTGGTTACACCATTTTCTCCTTTTCCCACAAGGTTTTCTAAGGGCTTCTTTCTCAGTGTTGTCAAAGGTAAGGATTGTGTGGTAATGCTTTAAACAACAACGCTGTGAAGTAAAAGTTGTTGAAAACATGGTGGGAAAAGGAGATAATGCTGGTTTACCAGCATTTCCTCTTTTTTCCCATGACTGTTTTCTAACCTTCCAAAATCGAATACCGTTATTTCAACTACGTCTTGATTTATCGTCTGCAAATATTTTCGATTCGGAAATGAAGAGTGAAGCAGATGTGAATGATTGGCGGGCTTTTTTTTTTTAATGGCAGTGCAGTGAATCTTAGCGCTCGTTGATGGTTATGAGTCATGCTCTGTGAAAAGGGGGCTTAACTCTTTACCAAACGACAAAATTTTAGACTGGTCCAAATTGAAAGCATTTGCAGACGACAAAATAAAGGTGAATGAAAAATTGAAATTTGTTCTGGGTAAGGTAGAAAACACTGTGGGAAAAGGAGAAAATGCTGGTTACCAGCATTTTCTCCTTTTCCTACAGTGGTTTCAAAAGGTTTCTTTCTCTCAGGGGCGTCAAAAATAAGGATTGTGTGGTAACGGGTTAATATATCTGCAAAAATGTATCGATTCAGATCAGCCTACACAGTCAGCGCAGGCTGACCTGAGCCGAAACAATTTTGCTTCTGGTATAAATTTTTTGCACGTCAAGGAACGAAGATATCTCATGGTTCGGACCAAGGCTCCAGATAGAGGGAGTGATTTTGATTTAAAAATTGAAAATACACGCATTATTCTCTACTTAAACCCATATTGTGGGTACTCGTTAGAATCGTCTCAACGAGACGATTCTAATGAGTACCCACAAGATAGAGTTTGGAAGAGAAATATTGTATTTAGAGAAATCATCACTCCCTCTTATCTGGAGCTCGGCAGACCGGTTGTAACAAAAAAATGGATTGTTTGGGTGCATGATTATGTGACGAGATGCTTTGTATTGAGATACTTTAACCCTTTACCCCATAGGGCATTTCTATGGTATCTCTAATTGACCCTAAATAACAGCAAGGATGAAGCCGTTTTTTATGGATATATATGACACCTTTTTATTGCATAGAAAACATTGTGACAAAAGGTGAAATTGCTCGTCACGAGCAATTTCACCTTTTGCCACAATGTTTTCCAAAGGCTCCTTCAAGCAATGTGTAGAAATGAGTATCTATGGAGTAAAGGGTTAAGTACCTTTTGCCACAGAATGGCTTAATGGTACTTTGACTTCGTTGTTGGAACTTTCCTGTGAAGTAGATATGTTTGTCTGATTACTACTAATAGGCTACTCAACGACTGGAATTGGGTTTGTCCAAATTCAGAGCATTTACATACGGCGAATTATATATAAAATATAGGATTTTTCTTGGAAAGGGTAGAAACCATTGTGAGAAAAAGAGAAAATGCTTCAATATCGCACTGCTACAAGTTGTTGGTTCGAACATGTGGCAGAGCCGTGTAGACTGAGTCACCCTGTAGGTGCAAGGTGCAACTCGAAATAGAACACAAAATGAATGCTATGTAATGTAACATTTTCAGTATCGCCACAGGCAAAACAAGGGTTTTTGTGCATGGTAAAGATCAAGATCACCCTGCAAAGAAGGAGCAGTCTGATCTTCAATTTATACCGTCCGCTTGTTTACTCTTACCTGCTTGACAAATATTAGACTCGTCCTAATTTACCACATTTGCAGACAACACATGGAATGTCTCACTTGTAAATGACAGAGTTTGTCTTTGAAAGGGTGTCAAAGAAAAAAACACTGTTGAAAAAGGAGTCTACCTGTTTTTAAGACATTTCTTTTTTCCACTAGGTAGGAACGTAAAAGCCCGGGAACGTTCGGTAAAGGTTTCAAGTCAGAGAAGTTGAGATTTCCAGACTTGGCGTACGAATACATTTTCAAACATCAGCTGTTAGTTGTTTAGTTTTACCATTGGTGCCAAATGAACGAAATAGATCTTTTTAGGTTGTTTTAAATAAACGTTCATGCTGCCACTTTGTGATTGTTTTGCTTAAATATGAGACGGAATCGTAAAATAAGTATAGATTTCAGATCAGATTACTCATTTTGTAGAAGTTTGAAGTTGATCTACTTTGTTTGCGAAAGTTACATAATTCGTATTTAGAGCTCTGAAGGGTTTACTTTTTACGTCTGTCTGCTGTATTTTCCCACTGTCTATGCAGCTGACTTATACCGTTCCGTTATTTTTTTTCTAACCTGAGAATAGAACGCTGACTGGCAGAAACACCCTTAACCCTTTAAAACATAATCCCGAGTTTTTATGACGCCGGTAAAAAACCTTAGGGCGTTTGAAACATTGTGGAAAAGGAGAAAATGCTGGTAACAAGCATTTTCTCCTTTTCCACAATATGTATTTACCAATTCGAAGACAAATTAGATCACTTAAGCCACAATTAGATTCTGTTCTTCAAATGGCTTTGATTTGGACTTAGTCTTCATTTTTCTAGTGCGGCAGAGAGTAAATACTGGACTGAGCAGGAAAAATCAAAGCATTGAGAACGCTAAAGTGGTATTTATCAAGGAAGCCCTTGTGTGAAATTAATGATTTTAAAAAAAGGGAAAAATAATTAAATATTGGCCTGAAAGCGGAGCAATGAAGCAAATGAATACCGTTTTGTTTGAAAGGAGAATACTAATGACAAGGTGAGGATTATTTGTGTATTTGTGGCCTCCCTTTGATTATTAGGAGGAGTCAGGAGTGACGTCCCTTTCATGATAGAGTGACGTACAATGCATGATAGGTACAGAGAAAAATCATGTGAATATTTTGAATAAATTAAGTTTGTGCCAGAAAACTATGATAGGCCTATTGGAATATTGTAAACCGCTAACATTTAATTTCCAACATTACAAGCAATTATTTTGATCTATAAATATCCATGTCCAATCAAATAGTGTAGCGCGCAATCATGTGATGAACAAGCCATGGGACGAACTGGTTTAGGAACGAAATAGTCCAGGACCAAGCGATCGGTAGACAAATTTTATATGATTTCGCGAGTAGAAGGCTTTGAGACAGTGAAGCGTTTTTCAATCAAAAATTAGCATTTCCACGTTCGATGGCCACACCTAGCGTATTTTAACATGCCATTTCCAATTACATGTACATATCTGGGTGCTACCGAAAAACTCATTTGCTCGAGAAAAATGAGTTTAATTGGGTTTATTTCCTTCGGGTTTGCACAAAATACGATACAAGGTCTTCAAAATTCAATATTGAATTCATACTGGTATCGTCTTCGATAAATACTACAAATAGACTTTAACAATTTTTAACGCATGTGCAGTTGACAAATTCAGTGTGATTTGAGGCTTTCGACCCGTAACTCAACCGTAAAATTGCAAAGACTTCCGCCTTTTGATAAGAGAGTGAAGACTCATTAACTCACTGGTAAATATCATGTAACATCGACATTTTCGTAAAGAAAACCTATTCGACCAATCTCGACAGGTTCCGTCTTGTTTTAAGGATAGGGCAACATCGTCTTTTTTTGGCTAAGACTGGCTCGGCCTTCAACCCTTGACCTGTTTAATGCATTAATACATAATTTAAGTCGATAGCAAAATCCAAACTGTTGCCTTTTGTAAGTTATTTTTTGTGAAAAATGATGATAACAAAAAATCTCCTAATCGGACAGTTTAAAGCCAATATCAAACTGCACGATCAGTGCAGATTGATCTTAATCTACGCTGTCCATAAAAGGCCCTTTGCTCTTTCCCAAACAAGCCCTGGTTTTTACATGTCTGCAGTACAAGTCTTTAGAAAACACTGTGGGAAAAGGAGAAATTGCTCGTAACGAGCAATTTCTCCTTTTCCCACAGTGTTTTCTAGCCAATCGGAAAACTTTCTGCCATACTCATCAAACTCAAAATTGTCATCTGCTAACACTTTGAGTTTGGGACAGTCCAAAATTTGTCATTTGGGAAAGGGTTAAACCGCGCGTAGCTGCATTAAGTTAAGAGTCATCATGAATAAATAGTCAATGCATGAACAGACGAGCAGGGAATCGATCGCGTATTCTTTGGTTTAATAGTCTTGCTCAAATAGCTGAAATATCGGAGCTCGTTCTTTGAAGTCTGATCTTGATCTGCGCTGTCCACAGTAGAGAGTGTGATCTTGATCTACATTATCTAAAAAGGCCTCAAACTTTAAATAAGATTAGCTCTGATAGATTGAAGTATATCTCATGTATTTATTTTCAGACTTTTGAACATTCTTGGGCGCCGAGACACCGTACACGTAAATCCACCTGAAGATCGGACACTTTTCCCGCATTTTACAGCTTGAGAGAAAGACTGTCAAATCTGTTTATCCAGAATCTAGTGTAATAGGCAAGTTATGTATTGAACTAACCCAGACAAGAAAGAAACATAGTTCTTACAGGCATACCTGTCGCGGGTGTGTCGGGTAAATCAGGGCGGGGAGGGGGTGCAAGGCTCTCTGAATACCTTCTACACGTGATGGCAGTGTAATGATGAATATATAGGTAAATAATCTAGTACAGTAGTTTACCTGTGTGAATAGAGTACACGCCAGCCTCCCATCTTTGTTTAGAACTGTAAAAGCGATTCAAATTGAGAATATTCAGCAATATATATTGGAATACCTGTTGTTGTTATTGGCGGAAATACAGGGCTTGGTTACAACGTAAGAATCAACAGTTTAAACTGCGGGCGTTATCTCTGTTAGCAGTAAACTTGGGGATATTTTTAGCGCTTGAGGATTTCTTACCGAATGGAGATAAAAGTGTTGTTATTGTAACAAGAGAATTTCAGAACAGAAACAAAGACAAAAACAAATCCGGAGATATTCTGCTTTTGAAGAAAATGGCTAGAGATTTGCGCTAAAAGTAATGAGAAAATAAAGCCATCACAAAATGAGGTAGTTACGTAAATAAAAACTAGAAACAAATGCTGTATACTGTAGAAAGCTGCCATTGGAATCTTGTTTTGTGCGAGTTTGTCATCCGAATTTTTGTTCAATGGTGAGTGAAACCATTGACCAGACGTGTGCATATTTCTGTAGGATGAACAGGAACGTCATGCGGCCATCGCCAAATGTAGCATTAATGGCCGCGAGGCCACCTAAACCGCCATGTTGGCGAGATTTCGTCTCGCCTTCAAACTTTCAGAGTCAAAATCTGACAGATTCTGAATTCACGGACATCAGTAAAGTTGCAAGAAGCTCAAATGAAAGTAGTTCAGACGGAATATTTGTCAATAAACAAGGAAAGCAGAAACGTGTACGCGCAAGAATACATCGAACAAGGAGTCAGTTTACAATTGAAGAAAGTGATCTGCCGGAAGAGACGCTCACCGTGACATTAGCGGAAACGAAGCCGGATGATCTTGGACTTCGTCGTGAATCAGCATTTGACGAACGAATATTCCAGGAGGATAATAATAGAAAATGTCAAACCTGGTTACAGGGTATAGAGGCGTGTAAACCTTTAGAGGAAGTTGTCAGTTACGACGTGAACTATGACCTTAGTGACGAAGTTAAAAATGAGGTCAGTTATAAAAAGTTGACTGATTCTGACACTGAGGATATTCCTATGGAAATACCGGATGATACTTTATGGTATGATTCGACAGTATTACACAGTAGTGACTCCGAAAGTACTCTAGAAAGTAAGCCAGTAAAGAAAATCTCTTTGCACCGGTCAAGGACGCATGCGCAGTTGAAATTCCAGGGTAATGATACAAGTCAAACTCACTTAAGCAAGACAAACATACATGATAAACATAAAAACACTGGCTGACGAGATATTCCAATATTCTCAAATATTTTAACCTTCGGCTGCTGATTAGACTCACTGACCTATTGCGGATAGTGTAGATCAAGATCAGACTGCACAGAACGTGCAGTCTGATCTTGATCTACACTGTCCGAGAAGGAAATATTATTCCCCAAAAGATATATTTGAAATACCAGAATTTTGGTCTTCTTAATGAATTGAAATTTTTTGTTTTAGTTATTTAGCAAGAAAAGAGTTGAAAATCCTACAGTGCCAAGCACAGTTTAAGCCGTTTATCAACGAACCTTTGAAAGTCTAGACCGGACTGGAAAGAAGTTGATCTCTGATCCTTACTGTCCGATATTTACTGAGGTATTAAAACTAGAATTGCAATGTTACATATAATATAATGAATTGCAATGTTACATATAATATATTCCTATCAGTGAATTACTGGAATTTCACAGCGAATAACACCAAATAGTGATGATAACTATTGTATTATCACTAACAACGATATAGTTTTAGAATGTTTGCCGGTGTAATGCAGAGAAATGACCCTCCCAACAAAATGTCCCATGGGTCATTTCACTACGTAGAGGAATGACCCGGGTCATTATTCTATGTACAGAAATGACCCCAGAGGGTTCTCGACGTAAAATAATGACCCGGGTCATTTCTCTACGTAGTGAAATGACCCATGGGTCTTTTTGTGGGGGAGGGTCATTTCTCTGCATTACACCGGAACTACTTTTTTTCTTGTATTGTTCATTTTGTACCATTCTTGATAATTATTGGAATAGGAAAGGGTGAATCAGGAATATAATAAGGAATATAATAAATAAGAATCAGCTGGTTGCGTTTAATAGTAAAAATCTGTCACTCGAATGAGGTTTTGATGCTGTTAAAAAACCTTGTCGTCGGACTAGTTTTTCTTTTTTTCAACCGCATCGCAACCCATTCATGTGACTGATTTTTTCATATAGCACACAACCAGTTGAATATCCTCTATGTACAGTTTGTCTTTTTATCATACAGAAAATGTGCAGTCGATTATTGATTGCGGCGCTGTGGTTTCTTACGTTCAATATACAAACGAGTCGTGCCATGGTAAAAAGGGGCTTATTTAAGCACCTTTTTGCCGTAGCACGACCCGTTTGTTTCCATGATTCATTATACGGAGCAAGTCGTATAGATCACTAAAATTTATTCTGTCTGCATAACGACGAAATCATGAGGTGAGAAATTGATAATTGATAGCGGCGCTGTGGTTTCATAAGTTCAATGTACAAACGAGTTGTACTTTGGCAAAAATGGGCTTATTTAAGCACCTTTTTGCCATAGCACGACTATTTTGTCTCTATGATTCATTATACCGAGCAAGTCGTATAGATCCCTAAAATTTATTTAGTCTGAAAAACGACGAAATCACGGCGTAGAATGGTCTCTGGACGTGAAGGAAATTTACCTATAGTCAGACAATTTCGATTCAGATCAATTTTCGTGGACTGCGCAAGTTGAACTGGGGCGATATTCTTTTCCCTTTTCACATTTAGCATGGCTCAATCGTAATACCTAATCCGGAAGTAGAACTCAACGCATGCGCAAACTGAATGTGAAGGTCGATGGTGTTCAACGTTTTCAGCTTTATGATATTGATATCATAATTCATAGATTACAATGTTGAATTAATACTCCTTGTTTTTTTTTTATACAAAATACGAACAAATAAAGGCATTACACCATGTTTAATGTACACATTTTCTTTTCAATAGAATGTTATTCCGTCAGTCCTGGTTACAAACTCGTAGAAGATGATTTCGAGGACATTCAGGCATTTCTTAGGGCAAAGGAATAAACTTCCAATGTCTATGACTGGTCGAAATACTCAAAATATGGTATTAAAACTGCTTTAGTCCCTATCCAGCTGAATAACTGAAATGAGGCTGATAATCAAACCCCAAAATTTTGATATTTCAAAGGTATTTTTTGAATAAAAAAAGTCCTTATCGGACAATGTAGATCAAAGATCAGACTGCACGTTCTGTGCAGTCTGATCTTGATCTACATTGTCCGCAAAAGGTCAACGAATCACGTTTTGCAGCCTAAAGGTTAACTCTTTACCAACTTTCAAAATTGTAGTTTTGTGCTGGTTGAAAGCATTTGAAGACGACAAACAAGTGTGACTCGAAGATTTCAATTTGTTTTGGAAGGGCAGAAAACATTGTTGAAAATAGAAAATACTGTTTACCAGCATTTTTCTACTTTTTCCAGTATGTTTTCAAAGGCTGTCTCGAACATCAGGGTCGTTTAATATCGGGATTGTATGGTGAAGGGTTGAGATGAGAATAGAATAAACTTCTGAAGTAAGTCAGTCTTGGATTGCGCGGAAAAGGGTACAGATCAGAAAAGAAAAAAAAAATCTTAAGTCAATTTTGAATTGTGCGGTAAAGGGTTAAGTACAGAATAGAAAAATACACAGTCATTCTTGAATTATGCGGTAAAGGGTTAAGATCATAATGGAATAAACTTTTAAAGTCACTATTGGACATGTTTGCTATGGAGAAAGCTGATCAGAAACAAAAGAAGTCCTCCCACGCCGAACTCAACACCTGCTATCGTGAAGGTCAACACGTAAGAACCCGTCAGATCAATAAACCATCCTGTCAAATATAAAATACAAGAGGACCATGATGGTCCTGTATCGCTCACCTGAGTACCAAGCAGCAAAGGTCTACAATAAAGATAAATACCAAATATCAAGGTTCAAGGCTAAATGATAATGAAACAAGAGCAGCGATTTGTCGCAATTTGACTTGAGACTTTGAAGTTCCATTCCAGACAAGCAAGAAATACTGTAAGAATGAAGATCAATGTGGAATTACATAAAGTTCGCACTAGGTAGAGTTATTGTTCTTCCGCATTGTACTCTGTAATACTGCAACAAACATGCATACCAAGTTTGAAGTCGTTCTGACTGAGATGACAAAGTTATATTCCAGACAGGCACTAAATGCTGTGAAAATGACATTAAAAGGGAAATAACTCGACAGCACGAATTAGAATTACTATTCTTGTGCACTGCACTTCCAAATATTGCACCAAATAATCATACCCAATTTCAAGTCATTCCTACTTAAGATGATCAAGTTTTGCTCCAGACAAGCAAGAAATGCTATAAAAATGAAGTTCAAAGGGGAAATAACTCAAAATTCAAGCTACGAAGAGTTATGGTTCTTGTGCACTGCACTCCATAAATATACAACGATCATGCATATCAAATTTGAAGATGTTCAGGCTATAGATGACAAAGTTATATTCCAGACGAGCAGAAAATGCTGTAAAAATGACAATCAAAACGAAATAACTTACAGACAGTATAAGGTAGAGTTATGGATCTTTCACACTGCACTCTGCATTATTGAAACAAACACAAATGTCAAGTTTCAAGTCAATCAGACTGGAGATGACAAAGATATGCTCTGGATTAAGAACTATTATAAAGAACTTTCTAATTCAAGGGCAAATAACTCCAGTTGTTTGCGTCCGATTACACCCATAATTAAACTCATCCAAGATCTTATGGTTATATATATTTTGGCCAAGTTTACAGCTGATTGGTTAAAAATTGTAGATGCTAGAGAGTAAACAAAGTGTAGTAAGGAAATTTTTCTAATTCAAGGGCAAATAACTCCAGTCGTTCTGGTCAGATTAGATCCATGATCAAACTCATCAGAGATCTTATGGTCATATATATTTTGATCAAGTTTGGTACTGATTGGTAGATATTTGTAGATGCTAGAGTGTGAGCAAAGTGAAATACAGCAATTTTTCTAATTCAAGGGCAAATAACTCCAGATGTTCTGATCCGATTAGACCCAAAATCGAACTCATCCGAGATCTTATGGTCATATATACTTTGACCAAGTTTGGTGCTGATTGGTTGATATTTGTAGATGCTAGAGTGTAAACAAAGTGAAATACAGCAATTTTTCTAATTCAAAGGCAAATAACTCCAGATGTTCTGGTCCGATTAGACCCAAAATCGAACTCATCCGAGATCTTATGGTCATATATACTTTGACCAAGTTTGGTGCTGATTAGTTGATATTTGTAGATGCTAGAGTGTAAACAAAGTGAAATACAGCAATTTTTCTAATTCAAGGGCAAATAACTCCAGATGTTCTGGTTCGATTAGACCCAAAAACGAACTCATCCGAGATCTTATGGTCATTTATACTTTGACCAAGTTTGGTGCTGATTGGTTGATATTTGTAGATGCTAGAGTGTAAACAAAGTGAAATACAGCAATTTTTCTTATTCAAGGGCAAATAACTCCAGATGTTCTCGTCCGATAAGACCCAAAATCGAACTCATCCGAGATCTTATGGTCATATATACTTTGACCAAGTTTGGTCCAGATTGGTTGATATTTGTAGATGCTAGAGTGTAAACAAGAAAATGTGAACGGACGGACGGACGACGGACGGACGGACAGACGGACGGACGACGGACGCCGACGGACGGTGAGTGATCACAATAGCTCACTCTGAGCACTTCGTGCTCAGGTGAGCTAAAAAGTTATACATCGGGGTACCGTCTAACTAACAGTCCGCATGTATGTAGGTAAGAAGTTTTTTAACTTACGAAACTTCTTACTTCCGTTTGCGTAAGCTGATTAGTAAAACGGTTCCAAGGGTACATGTATCTCTCACTTGACTGAGAAGATTTACGCAAGATTTTTGGGATTGAATGTAGACACATATAATCCCTACTTCACCCAAAGATATGAAGTAGCGTAAAAATTTTACAAATACTCAAATCGTAAAGTTATGTAGTTAAGTGAAACTTGTTTCCAGACACAATGCTTGCTTACAATGAAAACGATGAGAACGCTGAAGTAGTTTTTGTCATGGAAGCCATTGTGTTGAATTAATAATTTGAAAGAAAAAAGAGAAATGTTATTCAGATATTGGCTTGAAAGTCAACCTACTAAGCTAATGAACATTTTTTTTGGTTGAAAGGAGAGTACTCATGACAAGGTTAGGACTGTTTGTGTATTGGTGGTCTCCCTTTGATCATGAAGGAATACTTAGGAGTAACATCTCTTGACAGTAGGATGCTTGATGGATAGAGAGCAACTGTGTAAACATATCGAATAAAATTAAGTTCGTACCTAAAAACTATGGTTTTGAAATATCTGTGGTCGTTAACATTTAATTCCCAATATTATTCCCAATTATTACGCTGTCCGATGAGGTGAAATATCCGCCCCACCCTCTTTCCCCCCACTCCCCCCTCCCCCCCCCCCCCCCTACACACACACAAAAGAAAAAAAAATCTTTTGAATTGCACTATTTGCTATAGTTACTTATTGACCAGAAAGTTTCATTTAAATCTATCCAGTAAGTTAAGATTGCTTGGCGTAAACCACACGGAATATTGCCGAGACCATTCGGTACATATGCCGAGTGATGCCGAGGATAAAAATAGAACAAATTTATGTAAATGATTTTGACCTGGGTCAGGTTAAATGATGCAGATAATACTCATAATGTAACTGAATCAAAGCCAGTAGAAGCAGTTTAAACCCTTTCCCAAACAATTCCTGGTTTTTACGGGTCAGGAATAGAAGCCTTTTGAAAAAATAGTGGGAAAAGGTAACCAGCATTTTCTCCTTTTCCCACAATGTTTTCTACCCTATCATATAGAAAAATCTTCTTTTTAGCAACCGTTAATTTGTCATCTGTAAAATGCTTTCACTTTGGTCTGGTCCAAAATTTGCCGTTTGGGAAAGGGATAAATTAGAGACCATTACACGTACCATCTATCATCCTATAAAGTGTGTGTGGGTGTGGGTGTGTGTGGAGGGGGTATTGCATGCCCATGATGCATTTTACCAATCCAGTGACTGAATTATTATGGATCCATACTATCTATTTTGTCCAATACCAAACTCAACCACGATATAGAATGGTCTTTGGCATGCAGACAATTTTTAAATAACAATAAGGTTTTGTATCATGTCAGCCTATGCGGAGTGCGCAGGCTGCCATGGGTCGCATTTTTTCACAGATACGTTTGAATAATTTTTCACAAAGTATGTCTCTTATATGTAAAATCTTTTTTAAGAACTTCCCAAATCTAATTGCGTTTTCCCCGTATGTTTTTGAGATGGTTGCAATGGCTTTGCATTGCATGGTACGATGCATTTTAAACCTATCAATTTAACAGAGGCAAAAATTAGATTAGACAGATACTCTTGCTTACAATCAATCTAACTATTATGTAACTCGATCAAGTTTGAATGCTTTTAGGTACTGCAGAAACTAAATTCACAGGTCCCTATAGACACGTCCACCTTTTTTAACAAAATAAGTTATTTTTACATTACTCTGAGTAGTTATTAGCCTATTCAAAAGATGAAAAAAAGGACTTACCCGCCAAAGGTGTACCAAATAGACCGGAAATGCCACCAAAGAAAAGAGAGAGTCCGAATGAATTGGTGATGACGTCATCTCCAAACAGCTCCGACAAAACAATTGGAATCAGTACCATTGCAGAAACTGAAAATTTAGTAAAACCAATCCGTTAATATGCGATCTTAAAATTTCTTATTCATCTAAAATTTGTTGGAACAGGATTTCCAAATATTTGCAAGCTTAGGCCAGAATTTTTTTATAAGTTGATTTACGAGATCTTTTTTTCAAATTTAGGGTCGAGGGGACGAAAAAAAATAAAATAAAAAGCTCTAAAAATGTTCAGTCGATAAAAAAATATAAAAAAAAGAGATTTTTCTTTTCATTATTTTTTTCCCTACCAATACTGCAAGAAACTTAAAATTTAACTAGTGAGGTAAACCAACAGTCTGTATTATAGTTACATCTTTCAAATTACCATAATTTTCCTAAAAATCTATTCTGGATACCTTAAAAACTGTAATGACCACCTTTAATAATGTCATGCCACAGATCAATGAGGTCCAAAGACACATTCAGAATAGCAAACATTGAAGATTCTGATCGAATTTGCTCCTTTACAAGAAGTCTGATCTGGCTCTACGACGTTTGCTGCCAAATGAATTCTTAAAACTTAGGCTCTTTATGATTGTCTGACAAGAAAAGAAACAGAAAGTCGCTCTTTCACAAACCACAACATTAGCTAAGAAGTTCTGAAGTTCCAATAAATTTAGCACAATTTTACAGAAACAGTTCTGGAAATTCATTGCAGTGAATCTACAAAAAACAGACATGTTTTTTTTTCATAATGTTTTCCCAAGTCACCTCTATTGAGGTCGTTATGAAGTTGGCATTGTTTGAGCTCCCAAAACAAAACAAAAACAATTGAGCTATCACTAAATGTGATCATTGCCCAAACCAGCTCCTTGTCACTAAACAGCTCTTTGTCACAGAATGCAGAATGGTTTAGTATGGCAATAACTCTAAATGTAGCAGGAACAGAATTATAGTTATGAAAACTGCACTTCTTGTTAATGTGGTCCATCTGTATATGAAGTTTGAAGGTACTAGCTTTCATACTTGGAAAGTTATGCCCCAGACAAAAATCCAAATTAAAATTTACAAAGGGAAATAAATTGAAAATAGTGGGAATATAGTTATGGTACTGGTAAAGTGCTCTTTTTTTATGGTGATCTAATTATATATGAAGTTTGAAGTCAGTAGCTTTTGTACTTTGGAAATTAAGCCCCAGATAAAAATCCAAAGTTAAATATACAAAAAGATATAACCCTTAAAATAGTGGAAAAAGTTATGCTTCTTGTACACTGCACTTCTCTTTAATGTGGCCGATCTGTACATGAAGTTTTTAGTTGCTAGCTGTTTTATTTTGGAAGTTAAGCCTTGAACAAAAATCCAAAGTTTGAAGTCACTAGCTTTTCTACTTTGGAAGTTATGCCAAGCTTTTTTTTACACACGGATAGACAGACATGGTGACTCCAGTATACATCCCCCATACTTTGTTTATGGGGGGTATAAGCATGATAAAAACACATAATGTAGTTAAATTTGTTTGAATCTAGAAGCAGACTTGTGCTGCAAGTAGACAGTATCCCTTTCTTGAACCTAACAAAAGAAAGTATGTGATGAGAGAATTTCTGTATGCCTTCCATGGAAGAAAAGAAGTTGCACCTAACTATCCCTTCTGGATATGATTTGCTATATCAAAGAAAAACAATTAATAAGGATTTCTAACCTGGCGTATTTGTTGACTCAAAAGAACATTATCAGACCATTTTGTTTTTGATTGCCTATGTCCCCACTGATGCAGAGTTACACATAACTCAAAACTCTAACATTTCTCATCAGATTACAAATAGTGTCCAGACTGGTAAGAAGAGAAAAAAAAACTTCTTTATGCCTGTGATGGGGACCACAATCTTGATTCAAAAACATGATAATGACTTGTTAAAGTTTAAAAGAAACTTAAGATCTATAGAGATGTAATCTATTAGTCAATAAACTAGCTGATAAGGAGGAAAAGGTGTAGAGTATTCTAAAAATAGAACACTACACTGCATATTTTGCTGAGTTGCCGACATGAGGAAGGCAAATGATCGTCTTTAAGATTTTTCTAATCCTTCACTTTACCATTATAATTTATTTAAAATGTGTTTGGAAAAAATATCTTCTGCTGTAAGAGGTGGTAATTCAAGTTTATTTTATAACTATTCATGTTTTGAGAATCAGTAATGATCGATAGTGTGACGTCATTTAAACAAATATGCAGACGCTGTACCTGTGGGAAAAAAAGTGTGATTTTCGTAGGATAAAGGGGTGGATTTAGTGAGTTAGTAACAGGTAAGATTAATAACACTCTGCTGTCTTGTCCAAATTGATAAAGTTAATTAGTGATAACCTGTCATCCTTTGTCTTCGATTGCCGATATTTCATGAATATAGGTCTGGTCGGGACTGTTTGTTAGGCGAAGTTTTTTCGCTGTGAAAGCTTGATGATGCAAATTTGAGTCAATGAAGACGACTTTTTCACCCTGCACCATACTTCCTCATGTTCCTGCTTCAGTCTTTCTCCACGTATCTCGTGAGTTGAGACAAAAATGTCAATAAAAAATCCTCTCGACACTTATTTTTGCCAGTTAAAGAAAAACTACAACTGGCGAAAATGGCGATAGGCAGCGTGGGTCCCGCTGCTGCATGTTACTGACCTTCGTATCGGAAGGTTACAGGAGACAACACAGGTACCAGTTTAAAAGTTTGAGTTGATGTTCGCTTTAAATACAGATTTTTTTTTGACGAAACGAATAATGGTTTGGGTCGGCGGAAGAATTTTACAAAAATGTTTTGGAACCTTCTTATATTTTTTTTCTGGTTTTGGGAAAATTGCAGTCGGCGGGTTTGTAAATCAACTGATAAAAAAATTCTAGTCTTAAATGAAAATTTAAATCGCGAGGGATTTACATAACTACGATTCAGCTGCAATACTGCAAGTGACATTTGAATAATACTTTTTGGCTGTAAAAAAAATGTGACTGTCAGTAGATAAGTTAAAATTAATTTCTAGAAACAGAAGAGTAATACAGAATGTTTGCTTTAGTAAGTACAGTCCATGGGTGAAAACTAGACACCCCAATCAGATTGATATGAGCCATGCTCTGTGAAAAGTGTATTTAATGCATCTGCAAAAAGTATCGATCCATGACAGCCTGCGCAGGCTGACATGAGTTGATACTTTTTGCTACGTTTGAATGTTTTGCGAGTCCAATGACCATTCTAGCCCACAATTAACCCTTTTTTTACAGAATGAGTGTTATGGATCTATAATGTGATGGCTTATTCGGTGCAGCACATCTTGGAGATGCAATTAAACACCTTTTTGTCAGAGCATGGCACATACAAAAAGTTACCTATACTCGCCGAGTAGACAACACAAGCTGTCAGTAGCAGCCAGTAGGATCCACAGAACGGCATAATGAACGCTGCAAACCCCGTCACCAAACACAGAATGCCCATGAGTTTGACGTTAGAAATAATCTTCCAGTCGGCAAGCACCCCAATAGGTACTCTACTAGCTACATTCGCAATACTCATGGCATTAGATAGCCATACTAGGTCATTACGGCTTACATGATCGAACCTTACATCTGCCATATGCAGACCGTAGGTAAACGGGACCATGTAGGATATGTTGATACATACTTCTACAACAGCAAACAACAGAAACAGTTTGCTAGCCAAAAGGTCGAATCGAAAAATCTTTAAGAGGAATGACGCCAGATCTGAAAAACGACCTTTATGTTGTAATTCGCTCGTAACAGCGGTGTCAAGTGTACCACATTTAAGTTCTGTAACTTCATCTTTTTTAACATTTTGGCTCGAAAGTTTAGGCGCATTGTCACTTTGTTTCAGACCTGTTAGTTTAGCTGTACTAACATTTTGTTTCAGTACAGCTGTATTAATATCACGTTCAAGCTCAGCTAAATCATCTGTATTCACATCGTGTAGACTTGTGTCCTCTTTCAAATCTGCAGTTTGAGTAGGTAGCATTGCTTCTAGTTCTTGAAGATCACTATGATCATTTTTGTCTGATTGTTGAGATCCAACCACTCTAAATGGAATCATCACCGTCCCACAGACACATCCGTGCAACAAAATGGCGGACAAAATCAAACATGCTCCTCGCCACGTGTACTTTTCAATCAAGAAACTGAAATAGAATAGTTTGAATATCAAGCTTAAGTTTCTGTTTGTGAACGCATATTTCTTTTTTTTAAATACGATTCATTTGCCGAAAATGTAAATATTGTCCTCAATAAAAATTTCAGTCATGTTATCTGACTGGTTAAGCCGTGATTTTATGTCAACAATGTGGCACGTTTTAGAAGAATACACCTTTCAAGTTTGGCTGTTTTGACAATGCAAACTTAGCCTTTGCAGTCTATATGTTGTAATATTTCGATCATATCGAAATGTCAAAAAAAGACAAAGAACCAAACAACCAAACAAACAAACAAAATGCTCGCAGTACATCAATATCACCAAAAACAAGGAGGCCTCCCCATTCCCCTCATATGGGGACCCACACATAAGAATGCATTACCACCCCTCACAACCTACGTCCTCAGTAGTCTGGGATAACTGTACTATGTCGGAAAAGGATCGTTTGGAAAAAATTCAAATTGAGGCCACAAGAATAGTAACCGGTATTACAAGATCAGCTTCTACTCTTGACTTATACAAAGAAATCGGTTGGTTAACGTTAGATAATAGGCGTAAATATCAGAAACTTGTACTTATTTATAAAATAGTCAACGGTCAGACTCCGCAATACTTAAACGATATCTTTCCTTTAAATGTTAACGCAAGAACAAATTATTTACTCCGCAATGCTAACGATATCGATTTAGTTGCTTGTCGAACCGAATTGATGACGAAGTCATTTATTCCATCTGCAGTTACTCTATGGAACGAACTCTCCGACGATATTAAATCCTTGCAATCTTTGTCGCAATTTAAATCTCGTATCCTACAGACCTTTCATGTTTCTGATGTTCCTAAACACTTTTTCGTCGGTAAACGCCATCTCTCTGTTGTACATACAAGAATTCGTAACAGGTGCAGCAATTTGAACTATGACCTTTTCTCGAATTATATATCTCAAAATGCAAGCTGTACGTGCGGTTACGATCAAGAAGATGCTGAACATTATTTCTTCAGATGTACGCAATACGCAGTACAGAGAAATAATCTCTTTCAAACTTTACGTCGATTTCATCCATTAAATATCAGCATTCTATTGTATGGATCTGATAATCTCAGTTTCGAAGACAACTCATTGATATTTAGGACTGTACAAACTTATATAAAAGATACAGGACGATTCAAGTAATCCTGAAGCAGCAATCGATAATTTATTTGACCAATTCGCCCGGATCCTGGGACCCCACTGACTTAAACGATTAATCTACAGTAATCATTTAGTTAAAATCTAAAATCTGAGTGTTTTTTTTTTCCTTCATTTTCTTTTATTTAAAAATGTCCTATTTTCTTTTCCAATTCGATTTATCAATTTATCAATTGCCATTATGATGTTAGTGCGTAACTGGAACAAAATTGTCGTCAAAAATCAAATGAAAACTTAATGCATATTAACAAGCCAAAAGTAAAAATGGGCGACTCTAAAAAAATGTAATTTGATAAAGGGAATGACCGAATCTAAGTTGAGAGAACTTGTGGTCAGACCCTTTTGCCTTGTCCTTTGATTGTGTATATTGTTCTATGTTGTAAATTATATTCTTGTAAAATACTTGGCAATAAAATATGTTTAAACTAACTAAACAACGTACGTCAGTGTGACGTCACAGGTAGTGATATCGGACCCTTGTTATAAAGTCAGTGTGCGTGTTTGGTAAGACTGTTTTTTTTTTTGTAATCGTTCCTTTAAATGATCTGAAAAAGTCTTTAGACCTCCAAAGCGTACAATGCCTAGGGATTTTGTTTTTTCTGTCAAAGCTTTTGTTAACTACTTATAATAATGGAATAGACTTCGACCAACTATTAAAACCCAATCACTTTTTGATATTTGGTCAAAGTGTTTATGCATATAGACATCTGCTTCCTGTCTAAAACATCAGAATATTAAATGTATTCATCTAATGTCTTTGATAAATACATGAGAGTCTTTGTAGTCCGTTTGTATCCACCCAAGCTAGCCTCATTCTATCTTCATATCGTATTTACTTTTCAATATGGCGGACATAAGTTACGAAAATGCGCAGGTCCGATATCACTTCCTGTGACGTAGGTTGTTACCCTTGATTACAATATTACGTAAAGCACATGAAATGTAGGGTAAATGCGCATAAATTACGTCATTATTCCTTCTGGTTAAGTGGCACACAATGTTTATCTGGGTAACTAGTGTGTGGAAACTATTGTTTTACCTTTATACAAAGAATGAGTAAATGATTACGAAACAGGTATTTTTCACTGGTCGTAACATGCAATATTTAAGATATAAATTTCTTTCTATCGTGGTTTATCGTTCATTAAACCACAGTTGTGAGTTATGAGGCACAGTAAGTAATCCATGAGGGCAATAGGCAGAATGGTTTATTCATTGCGCCTCACAACTCACAACGTAGTTTACTGAACAATAAACAACGATAAAAAGAAGATTATTTCGATTCTAACATGACCAACACTTAATGAAAGGAAAACAAGTTCATACTTGGAGTAAAAACGCGGATGCAGATTATATTCCATTGAATAACTTTTTTAATTTATACAGAGTGACGTCACTCTATATATAGAATACATTCGGAACACCTCGGTCAATTCTACGAATCAAGCCTCGGATGTATGCCGACAGACTACTTTCGGAAGGAACAACACCACCCCCATAACAAGAAATACAATGACGTCATTATCGCGCAAATATTCGAAAATCTCGGCAAATCTTTCGATCCAGCCCAATTTTTCAAGTGCGTAATCAATGCAAGTCCGAAATTCAGCCATTTATGCTGCTATAGTTAGAATTACCGTCATTCCATAGGATTTGTTGCATTCGAAACGGTTACTAGTTGACGTCATTTGGAAAATCCCGAGAACTATGTAGTGGGGAGTATCTGTGGAATAACCGCTTCCGGCGATGCATGTCAAGTTTTTTAACATATTATTCCGTCGGCATACATCCGAGGCTGGATCGAAAGATTGGCCGAGGTGTTCCGAATGATATAGAATAGTTTATCTTCATTCTACAAAGAATAACGTAGATTTTACTATGCATTCGTTGAACATTCTGTGTTTATAGAACCGAATTCACGTGTCATATTAGAATACAGGAATAGAGAATGTTACACCGAATATAGATTCCGTATGACACTGAGTACTTGTGGGTTTTTGTTTATATACAGTCTCGAGTATGGGGAAAAAATGGAGAAAGACAAGATGTTTACTTTGTCAAAGGATTAAAAGCAAAACCTCCTAAACCCGCACCGGATACCGCTAGGCCAATGGCAAGAGACCTGAATCTATCAAACCATTGTATGATCGCGGCATACATTGCCATAGCCCACATACTGAAGCCAATACCTGTTATTTAGTGCGAGTATCTTTTAAGAAACAAAATTAATCACAAATAATACAAAAAGTAGAAGTAATGATGATACAATGTAGATGAAAAGATATTATTGAGCATGTTCTGGCAAAACGGAGCTAAAAGCATCTCCTTGGTACATGGTATTGCGATGATCATCATCATAATTGTGTATCCATAAAATTCGTTTTTGTCTGACAACCAACCTTTAGAAGCCTGAGGTAAGCACGTGGTTGAACACACAGAAAATTCATCTATTACAAAAAGGTTTCGGCCCAGGTCAACCTGGGCGGACAGGCTGACATGGGTCGGTGCTTTTTGCAGATGCATCAAGCGACCGTTTCACAGATCATGGGTTACTTGTTTATTTACTTTGTCACTGGATTAAAGGCAAACCCTCCTAAACCGGAACCGGATACTGCAAGGCCGATAGCGAGTGACCTGTACCTGTCAAACCACTGTAGTGTCGCAATGTACAGCGTCATAAACCACATACTGAAGCCAAGACCTGTTGTTTTACATCAATAATAAATCAATCAAATTTAAAGATGAAAACAGATCAACGATAGTGCAGGTCAGTTTAAATTGATAATTCAAAAAATGATTGTTTAGTAAGGTACAATGATCACTTTTCATACAGAAAATGTCATAAAAGCGAAACGTGTCAACCCCGGTCAACCTGCGCAATTCGGGCAGTCTGACAAAGGCTGATATTTTTCGCAGTTCCCAGAAGGTACCTTTTTGCGTGATATGTCACATTTACACTCGTTTTACAAGCGGTCTTTAACTCATTAGATTTACATTCTTATTTTACTCAACTATAAACATTCTTGTATCTTCATACCGAATATTGCCCCGGGTATCAGGACATTTGCCCTCTGGACATTTGCACCCCGGACTTGTGCCCCCTTAGGACACCTGTCCCTTGGACATCTGACCCCCGGACATTCGCCCCGTAGGACATCTGCCCCCTGGACATTCGCCCACATAGGACATTTGCCCCCTTAGAACATTTTCCCCCGGACATCTGCCCCCGGACGTTCGCCCTCTTAGAACATTTGCGCCACCGGACATTTGCCCCGGTAGGACATGTGCCCCCAAATATTTGCCCCCGCAACATTTTAATCGGGGTTTACAGCAGGCGTGCCAGATAAGTAACTCACTCTATAGTTATCATACTGGAAGTTTGATATTAAAACTGAAAGCAAGCAATCAGCCGACGATTTTCAGCAAAATAGCACTTAAAGATACAAAAGCTGAGAAGTCTTTTTCATAATGCCGGTCAAAATTAATGTCCGGGGCAGATGTCCTAAGGTGGCAGATGTCCAGGGGGCAGATGTCTTAAGGGGGCACATGTCCCGGGGGCACATGTCCTAAAAGGGCAGATGTCCTAAGGGGCAGATGTCTGGGGGGAGCTGTCCTAGGTTGGCAGATGTCCGGGGGCAAAGATCCAGGTGGCAGGTGTCCTAAGGGGGCAAACGTCTGGGGGGGGCAAAAGTCCGGGGGGGCACAAGTCCGGAGGGGGGGGTCAAATGTCCTAGAACCATTGCCCCATATGACTGCAAGGTTGCACAGATTATGGCGGATTGAAAATACATGAAATGTTTTGGAGGCCTTCGAAGCGACTGCCATCGATGTTGATTCCAGTTTCGAATAAGGACAGAATAGTTGTGTGTTTTTTTTTTATCCCTTTCATCATGTATATTTAAGAAATAATCTTCTTTTATCGTGGTTTATCGTTCAATTAACCAGAGTTGTGAGTTATGAGGCACAATAAATAATCCACGCGGGCGAAAGCCCGAGTGGTTTATTCATTGCGCCTCATAACTTCCAACGTGGTTTATTGAACGACAAACTACGATAGAAAAAAGATTATTTCAATTCTAACATGGCAAATTCTTAATGAACGGAAGACAAGTTCAAACTTGGAGTAAAAACGCTGATGAAGATTATGTCCCATTGAATAACCCATTCATTGAATGACGTCACTCTACATTAGATTGTCGCAGATTTTACCACGCTTTCCTTGCTATGTGTTTATAGTTCGTGTGTCATCTTTGAATGGTAACTTAACTATGTTTACATAGCTAAGCCATTCTATACACTTTAAAGTTCTAACAGTGTTTTTTTTTTCTCTCTCTCTCTCTACCTCAAAGGATTATATTTAAGCTTTCAGTACATGTATTTTACATAAAAATCAACAAGGTAATGTATAGTCGTCCTCGCTGGTACCGCATTATCTATGATAACGCGGTAATCCGGAAAAAACTGTACCTAATTTGCGTATGTAGCGCCACCGAACCACTGTTTACTCTATCAAATCGAAAGCAGAAGTATTTTGTATCGCAGTGGTTAAAAATAGATATATCTTCATCAATGATTAGTTACTTTCAATATTCACAAATTGCAATGATAAAGCACACTTTTCCTCCATGTTTTGAAAATACATGTAATTACCTCCAACTCTTCATAAAACCGAAATTTCATATTTGACGAGTAAAAGTCATCTGCTGTGGTGTCATAGTCCTGGCCGGAAACAAAATCTATGGTAGTCAACTAAATCATTTTTTTTTTAAATATAATTGACATATTTTTTTTTTTGTGATTTTCCATATTACAAGAGTTATTAATGCGGCACAATAGCGGACTCCCTTTGGAGCACCTGTATTCAACATGTTAGCTTGGGCTAGATATTTTTGTCTGAAAAATATGACTGAAGCTTTGATAGTACACATTTATTGTAACTTTACATGCAACAGTTTATCACAGTATTGGAAAATAATACATGTGAGTTTCCTCTCTTGTAGTAAACTTTCAGAAAAATTTACTACCGCGGTACCATCGAGGACCATCCGAAATACAGAATTATGTATATCCCTATTATCAAAACTTAAAAACTGGCCTACGTAGATGTGAGATCAGAGTTTACAAGGGGTAATCATAAAGAAATGATATATTGAAAAAAAATATATACTTAACTCCAAGAACACCCATGGTTACGTACAAATATCCTATTCTTGTGGCGAAAGCACTTGCTAAAAAACCAACGAATACCAACCATGATCCGACGATGGTAATCACTCGACAACCGAATTTGTTGACCAAAGACCCGGATACTGGTGCTAAAAATAGATTCAATAAGGTCTGCATTGTTCATCAGGTGTAGAGCCATTTTCAACAGTATTTCAATTATGTTGCAACAGCCTGCGCATATGATATTGCCTTACCAGCTTATTTATAATTAGTACTACACAAAATACTTTCCAAACCCACCGGTTGGCTTCCTGTATAACCATCGTTGAGACAATGGGAAGCGGTAAGAGAGGAATAAATCCTGTTAATATGATAATCTATCATCAATCTTAGGAAAGAAAATGGCTGCGCTGGGGACCTACCCAGCGACCCCCTGTTATCATTATACGAATAGAAAGAGAAATATACATGTACGTCTAGTTATTTGTGTATTAATCGGTGTTTTACAAGATCTTTTGATTTACAGCATACACTAAAAAGGTCCCTTTAATCATAATAATACTATTAACCCTTACCGCGCTATGGGCAAACACAGCGACTTTTGCGGATGGCATAGATCAACATTAGGCTGCACGGAACTTGCAGACTGATCTTTTAAACCTTCTGCTTCTTGAGTCGAGCCTATACAATCAAAATCTCTACAAGTTTTGATGTATGTACAGCCTTAAAAAGAGGTCGATTTTATTTATTTCGCGCTGATAGAGTTCATTTATTCAAACTTTTCTAGTTTAACTTCCGGATCCGTATTCACCAACCATTCTCTACAACGTTGTAACTATTATTCTAAAACAATACGAATTTGAAAGAAAAACAACTTCTGATTGGCTAAACCTAATGGTGTAGCCAATCAGAACTTGGTGTTTCTTTTAAATTCTGAAAATCTGGAAGAATGAGAACATGAATTTTCTTAAGAATGGGACACCCCCACCTAACAATGACTTCAATCACCTGCGATCAACAGCAGTCCGAACATGATTCCACCGACTAGACCCACACCTCCGGCATTTGCATCAAAATGGTCCAACAGCTCGATGTATAACAGTCCAAATGAGTACCGGACACCGTCCATCATGAAGTTGATGAAAAATGACGCACATACAACTATCCAACCCCATCCACTATCCTTCCTGTCTGTAGAGCCAGCCATTGTTTTAGATGCTTTTCCTCTGGCGATTTATTACTTTTAAAATGAAAACTAATCCTTTCAGCAAACGACAAAATTTCAGACGTGTTCAAATTGAAAGCATTTGCAGACAACAAATTAAATGTGGCTGAACAAAATATAAAAAAAATTTGCCTTTAAAATGCTGGAATGAAAATTGATAGAAAAGGAGACTAAATTCTGCTAACAAGCATTTGTCCCTTTCCCTAAAGTGTTTTTATAAGTCGGTATGTAACAGTCCGAAGTAACGTACACCATCTATCATGAAGTTGATGAAAAATGGCGCACACGTGTACGACTATCCAACCCCACCACTTTCTTTCCTGACTGTAGAGCAAACCATTTCTTCTTTTCGTTTCCCTCTAGCGATAGAAATCTTGTCCACCGCAAACTGACATCTTTACCAAACGAAAGAATTTTAGAACTGTTCATATTCTAAGCAACTGCTGAAGACAAATGTTGCTTCAGCACCGGAAATTGTCGTTGAAATGATAGAAGGACAGGGGAGCATTTTGAAAATATTGTTTGAAAAAAGAGAAAATGCTGGTTACCATCATAACCTCCTTTTCCAAGGACTTTTGGTTGCAGGGAGAGTACTCATGACAAAGTTAGGATTATTTGTGTATGGTGGTCTCGCTTTGATCATTAGGAGGAGTTAGTAGTGACTTCTCTAGACAGCAGAATAGAGATAAACCATGTATACAGTATAAAATTAAGTTTGTACCTGAAAACTATTACTTTGAAATATCTTTGGCCGCAAAGATTTAATTCCCAAAATTACAATCAATTATTTAACTATAATTATTATCTATGATTATCAATGCACAATCAAATGGAGTAGCGCACAGTCAAGGAACGAACAAGCTAAGGTACGAACTGGTTTTGGAACGAAAATGCCCAGGACCAAGCGATCAGTAGACAAATTTTGTGTATAACATTGCGCCAATATAGAAGGTAGAAGTGGATGAAGCTATCTTCAATCAAAAATTAATATTTCCACGATCGATGGCCTCACCTAGTGTATTTTAACATGCTATTTCCAATTACATATTGAAATGCTATGGAAAAAGTAATTTGTCTGAGAAAAAAGGAGTTTAGTTGGTTTTATTTCCTTCGGCTTTGCACAAAATACGATACATGGTTTTCAAAATTCAATATTGAACTCGTTGTGGTGTTGTCTTCGACAAATACCACAAAAACGGTGTCTTCTATATTTGTCAAGTATAAGGTTATCTAAAGACTTTCTTCATACAATATAATGATTTACGTTTAACATGTAGCCTGTTTAGTGCAACTCATCGCCCTTTTGCGGGCAGTGTAAATCAAGATCAGAAAGAACAGAAGGTGCAGTCTGATCTTAATCTACACTGTCCGATGAGGAAATTTTATTCCAATAAAAAAAAAAGTTTAAAATAGAAATATTCGAGGTTTTTACTGTCATTTAACTCCTATTCTGCTAAATAAACAAAATGAAGCTCTACAGGCACCTGTAAAATCCCAACTTTTGCTATTTCAAATGCATTTTTGTGTGTGAAAAGATGTCCTTATCGGAGAGTGAACATCAAAGATCAGACTGCACGCGCTGTGGAGTCTGATCTTGATCTGCACTTTCCACAAAAGATCAGTGAGTCCCCCTTAGCAGCTAATGGGTTATCTCATTTGGCAGAAGAGTTAAAACCTGTGCGTGTGCATATTTTATATTAACCCTTTACCCCCATAAAGCATTTCTATGGTATCTCTAATTGACCCTAAATAACAGCAAGGATGAAACCATTTCCTATGTGTATATGACACCTTTTGATAGCATAGAAAACACTGTGACAAAAGGTGAAATTGCTCGTCACGAGCAATTTCACCTTTTGCCACAATGTTTTCCAAAGGCTCCTACGAGGTATGCGTAGAAATGAGTATCTATGGAGTAAAGGGTTAATCAGTTTATTCATGTTCTAACCCTTTGTCTTGTGCACGATTCTTTAACCCTACTACACAATGACGAGCTTTAGTAACCCTGATGAAGTAGCCTTTTTAAACATTTTGGGAAAAAGAGAAAATGCTGGTAACCAGCATTTTCTCCTTTTCCCACAAAGTTTTCTACCCTATCAAAGAAAAATAGCACTATTTGAGCGACTGAAATTTTCATCTGCAAATGCTTTCAATTTGGATAGGTTTAAAATGTTGCCGTGAGGTAAAGGCTTGACGTGTTTACTCTTTACCAGACGACAAAAGTTTACACTTGTCCAAATTGAAATCAATTAAACACATGTGAATTCACACTGCAACCAGTATGATGACGTCATATCTGAAGTAAAAGAAATAGACGCAGTTACCGATTTTCAAAACATCATGCAGTTATCTAAACGCCGAAAAAGAGCCCAATTATCTTTTTAATTGAATGAAATAATGTAGTTTATTTAACTGCAAAAAAAAAAAAGATCTAAATCCAGACCAAACTGATCAATACTGATTAATGGAGTAAAAAAACTGAAAAAAGCTCTTTTTGAAATCTTTTGAAACCAAACGACAGCATCTTTCTAAGACATTTCTTAACTGAAAGCAACTGAGGATGAAAAATTATGATGATTAAGAATTTGCTTTTTTTTGCAAGGGTGAAAAACATTGTAGTAAAAGTAGACTTTTCATATCCTCGATTCGGTGACTAGGTCTGGAGTTAAATTGTCCTTGTGTCTCCGCCGAGAAACAATCACAAAAATAACATCAGGACAAATCTTTAAAACTGAAGGTAGATTTTTCCTAGTTGTTTACCTGTTTTCTAAACGGACTGTCTGTAGAACTGATGTAAATCCACACTATATAACATCTACACTAAAACTAAAATGTTACAATTTTTACTCAAATGGTAAAAACAAAATCCCCAACTATATCAAATTTACCTATCTAACGAAATTTACTTTCCTCCGGCGCGAGGGTACTTTCCAGTGAACGCGTTTTGAAAATGGTAAAACCTATTACTTTGATTACGAGAAAACCGAAAGTGTAACCAAGCTTAACTCCTTGCCTGACGAGAAAATATTGGACTTGTCTAAATTCAAAGTATTTGCAGACGACACCCTAAGCGTGTCTCAAATGGAAGGATTTCTCCTTAAGAGGGTAAAAATATTGTGTAAAAAGGAGGAAATGATGGTAATCAGCTCGTCCTCTTTGTTTCCACAAGCCGTCAGTGGCAAGGTCGTTTAAATAGAGATTGCGTAGGAAAATGGGAAATGACTTAACCCTTTAAGACACGATCCCGACTTTTTACGACCCTGGGAAAGAAAGCTTGTGAAAACATTGTGGGAAAAGGAGAAAATGCTGATAATCAGCATTTTCTCCTTTTTCCACGATGTTTTCTACCCTGCTGGAAACCAATTTCAGATTTTGAGTCATACTTATTATATTGTCTGCAGCTGGTTTCAATTTGGTCTCGTCAACAATTTTGTCGTTTGGTAGAGTTAAACTCTTTTACCAGACGACAAAATTTTAGAACATTTTAGATTGAACGCATTGTGCATACAACATAACAAGCAAGACTCAAAAATTGAACTTTGTTTTGGGATGGGTAAAAAACATCGTGCAAAAAGGAGAAAATATTGGTTACCATCATTTTCTCCTTTTTCCCCACAATGTTTACAGACTTCTTCCTCAGGGTTGTTAATACCAGGGGTTGTCTGGTAAAGGGTTAATTTTTCACCGTACAAGATTCTTGACTCGTCAAAATCCAATTCATCTGCAGACGACATTTTAACTCAAATTAATGAGATTTGATTAAGAAAAAAGGTAGAATAAACTGTGGGGTAAAAGCAGAAAATGTTGGTTCTTGGCATTTTCTCCATTATCTCCCTCTAGATGGCATTCTACAAATACACTTGTATACGTATCTAATTAGGGCGTTCTGGGTACCGAACAGGACTACTGTTCTACGCGACAACCGTTACATTGAATTTCAAACTAAAGTAAACGTTTACTCCATAAAACCTTACCTGGTGCTATTCATTCAGCTATGGTCAGCAGTTTAAAGAAATCTGGAGCTAAAACAGGCCTGATTTCTCCTCAAACGTATTGATAAAAGCCATTTCCTCCATTGCTACTTTATAGCGCGTATTACTACAATCCCCAAAACGGCTAGGGGGCTTTTGGAGGGGTGGGTTTGATGTCATAGCAGGCAGGTCGAATCTTCGAAGAATATGACGTGCGCAGACAACGGCATTATCTCGTTTTGCAGAATGAAATCTTATCGTGAAAACCCAGGGTCATTTCATACGTATTATATAGTAAAAGCTCAGGTAATAGACTACACAAGTACTGGTGAAAAAAAAAACCCGGTAAATTCTTTAAAGGAAAAGATTGATTATTATTAAAAAGTTACTTGGAAAATAATAAATTTTTTGTAATAAGCTTAAGATGTTTCCAAGTATATCTTAAATACACAGACACTGAATCGATATTAGTCAGCAAGTGTCGCGCCGTTTATGGAAAAAAGATTAGGTCTACCGAAACAGAAACTACAGTTTCCGGAAAATCTGCTCGTAATCATAACGGTTACACTTGCATTTTCCCTGTGCAGTACATTCTATTTGTACAGATAAGAAACTTTATTAAAAAAAAAAATCCAACTTCATTTTCAAAAATAATGTCTCTAAAATCTGCCGAAACAAAATATTAGCTCGTAGGTGGCCCTGTACATGTATATACATTAGTGGGTGGGGTAAAAGATAAGCAAAACCATTACATATATACAATGCAGCAATTTGGTATGATAGTAAGCATTTAGTTCTCATCAAACCCTTTCACAAGAAGCTGAAACACAAAAGTCTTAAATGATATCAAGTTGCCCATGATATTCAATAAATGTATGCAAATTGGGTTGATGGGATGTATTTTATCTTCTCCTATAACTGAATTTTACCATTGCTTATCTGCTTCACTGTCAGTTTAACCTATTTGCAGTCAATATACTCTGGGAGATATTGAAATTTTGTGGTTTGCACTCATAAGCTTAATTCAATGAATTTTCAGTGGGTGGGGTAACAAAATGTCGTCTTAAAAAAAAATCTGCACCACTTTGTTTCCGGCATCCACCCTCATTTGACTTCTATATACATGTAGCTGTGCTAATCACCTGGTACCAATTAAATTTTTCTACCAGACGGATTGACAAAAAAAAAATGTCCAGCTGACCAGGCTTCATACTAATGAAGGTGTTGAACATCTTTTAAGTTGACCTGCGTTTGAAAACAGTTCGTGTGATACTTGAGTGTCCTTTTGCACTGCACTGCAGATGCCTTGCTAGGTTGTGTGAAATAAATGAGTAGCTAAGATATCAGTTATGCATTTTTTCCTTTTTTCATACCTTTTGAAAAGAAATAATAATAATAATAATAATAATAAAATCTCCCAAGTCTTAAAGAGAAGATTATTTTGAAAAGGGTTGAGAAATAAAAGAAACACTGTTTAGAACTGCACTATATTTTTATTTCAAAGATAAACAATTCTAGCTCTAAAAAAATGTGTATATTGTGTAAAATTCTATGAAGTTGTAGTTGTATGGTGTTTACACCGTTTTCAACATTATTTCAATTATATCACGCTGGCCAGTGCACCTACCCATGCTTTCCTGGAGTTTCTGTTATCAGTATTCCGCATAATATTCTTTCTAAGCCACTGGCTGCTTTCCCACATAACTATCGTCGAGACAACGATCAGCCGTGAGAGAGGAACAAATCCTGTTGCAATGAGTATCATCAATCCTCGGAAAGAAATTGGCCGAGCCCGGAATCGAACTCACGACCCCCTGTTCTCAAGTCCTGTACGCTAGGGACTGAGCCACTGGAGCTTGGCAAAAAATTCTATGACTGTTACTTCCTTTCAGGCTGGTATTGAACAATGAAATAAGTCACAGATTTGTGTCAGCTTTCTCCTTTAGTTAAAAATTCTTGACCATTCAGAAGAAGTGCCCAAAAACATTTTATCACATAACCTCTCTTGTTTTCAGTGTAATATACCCATTATAAATTTTCTTATATTATACATGTGTAATATCACAATTGTATGATGTCATTTTTGACTTCATTTTGAACACTTTTCATAGAAGTGAACAGGGTTTACGGATAGTAACTGCGGGTGCATCTATAGATGTTTTTGCATCTTCTGATCTATTATTTGTGAAATATTGTTATGTGATAAAAAGAATCTGATATTTGTTGGCATTTAAGATGAAATTTTATTAAACTCGTCAAAAAAAAAATGTTATCAAACTCGCCAAAGGCTTGCTTAATAATATTTTCCCTAGACTCTTTTAATACAATCTTATCTCAAGAGCAAACTCATATCAGATCCTATATACATGTATATATATGTCATATAAAGAAAATGCTGGTTACCAGCATTTTCTCCTTTTCCCACAATGTTTTCAACCCTGCTGGAGACAAACTTCCATTTCTGAGTTAAGCTTATTTTGTTGTCTGCATATGCTTTCAATTTAGACAAGTCTAAAACTTTGTCGTTTGGTAGTTAATGCATCTGCAAAAAGTATTGAAAAAAGTCAGAAAGGCTCTTGAAACTTTTAGCTAGGGGTAAACTTTCTGTAACTATGTCAAAGGACCAGTCTACCTCATGAGTGTGTTTTCTCAGACTGAATTGATTTATTGAACCCAGAACTATGATGAACTAATCTGATGACTTGCCTGGTAAGTTGGTATCATGCATCAAGTAAATGAGCCATGCTTTAGCAAAAGGGGGCTTAGTGCATGTCCATAATCCATCATACTATGGCTCAGTGCGTGTCCACAATCCATCGTACTTTGGCTCAGTGCGTGTCCGTAATCCATCGTACTATGGCTTAGTGCATGCCCGTAATCCATTGTACTATAGCCAATGTGTGTCCATAATCCATTATACTATGGCATAGTGCATGTCCGTAATCCATCGTACTATGGCTTAGTGCGTGCTCGTAATCCATCGTACTATGGCTTAGTGCGTGCTCGTAATCCATCGTACTATGGCTCAGTGCGTGTCCACAATCCATCGTACTTTGGCTCAGTGCGTGCCCACAATCCATCGTACTATGGCTCAGTGCGTGCCCACAATCCATCGCACTATGGCTCAGTGCATGTCTGTAATCCATCGCACTCTGGATCAGTGCACGTCCGTAATCCATCGTACCTTGGCTCAGTGCACGTCCGTAATCCATCGTACCTTGGCTCAGTGCACGTCCGTAATCCATCGAACTATGGTTTGTGCATGCCCATAATCCATTACAGTATGCAAGCCATGACTTACTTATGTATCCAGGAAAGCCATGTTATTTAAACCACTGGCTTATCAATGAGGTAGACTGGTCTTTGGACATACAGAAAATTGACCGATAGCCAAAAGTTTCAGCCTAGGTCAGCTTGTGCAGACTGCACAGGCTGACCTAGGTTGATAATTCTTGTTTATGCAGTAAGCCCCTTTTTCCCAGGGGAATAAAAGGCTTTTACCCTTTACCACATGATAAAAAAAATTGATTAAGATCAAACTGAGAGCCTTTGCAGACAACAATTTACACATGATTCAGATCATGATTTCTTTTTTCAGTAGGGTAGAAACCATTTTGGTAAAAGGAGAAAATGCTGGTCACCAGCATTTTCTCCTTTTCCCATAATGCTTTCAAAAGCCCTCTATTTCTGAGATCTTTAAAACTCTGAATTGTGTGGATAAGACTTAAAGAATCAATTCAAGTTAAAAAGAAAAAAAAAAATGAACAATTCAAGGTGTATCTAAAAATAAATCTGTTTATGACACACAAAAAGACTAGCATATACACTAACAAAATATACAAATAAAATTCAGAAAGTGACATCCTTTTTGGTCTTCAGGCAGTTTCAGCCAATTTTCAACCCATTCCATCCTTACTTTATAAAACTATTATCATTCTTGTATTATTGTGCAGAATAATGCCCCTGATGGCTGCATGATTACATGCATAAAGATAGATAGAAAATGCATTTCATGTTTTGGAAGTCATCAGCAAATGCTGTTGTTGTTTCTGTTTTTAAAAAGTGGACAAAATCCCTTGTGTTTTTCTATCTATTACACCATGTATTTTTGTAATTTATTTGTGATTTCAAAGCTGATCCATTCTACACACTTTCAAAGTTTAACAGATTTTTTTCTTGCTTTCTAGCTGCAAGGATGTATTTTTAATGTTTTTTATTTCTCAGTATATAATAATTGCCACACAACTTTGTTGTGTCCAGCAACAACCACTCCTGAATACAGTTTTGCATATGCAGCAATTGCTGTGCCATATCTTCATAAACATTCTATTCATAAAACCTTTTCATTATATTCTATCAGTTAATTACTGGCAATTCACAGTGAATAATACCACCAGTGATGATATTCATGATATCATCACTAGTGTAGATATAGCCTAACTCTTTATATAAGAACAAAATTCTAGACTGGTCCAAATTGAAAGCACTTACAGACGACAAAATAAATGTAATGCAAAATTTGAATATTGTTTCCAGCAGGACAGAAAACGCTGTGGGAAAAGGAGAAAATGTTGGTAACCAGCATTTTCTCCTCTTTCGACAATGTTTTCAAAAGGCCTCCATCTCAGGGTCGTAAAAACCAGGGATTGCTTGGTAAAGGGTTAAGAAGGTTGGCCAGAACTTCTTTTTCCCTCTAATGCTCATATTATAACATTCTTGATCATTAGATTACAAAAGGATGAAATTAGGAATATAATAAACAGGGTAATCAAACTAATTGTGTATGAAATTAAAAATCTGTCACTTGAATGGGTTTTGATGCGTTTAAAAAAGTCCTCCTTTGGACTCATTTTTTTCAAGCCCCTTTCCACCCCATTCTTGTGACAGATAGCAAAGAAGTCCAACCAACATCAGCCTAAAAAGACTGGATAAGTTACCATAGGCCAAAAACCTTTTTGCAAATACATTAATCCTTTACCACACAATGATGACATTAAACACCCTTAAGAACAGAAGCCTATGAAAAACATTGTCAGAAAAGGAGAAAATGCTAGTAATCAGCATTTTCTCCTTTTCCCACAATGTTTTATACTCTTCCCAAACCAAACTTCAATCCTTTAGTCACATTCATTTTGTCATCTGCAAGTGCTTTCAATTTGGATCAGTCTATAATTTTGTTGTTTGGTTAAGAGTTAAGTGCACTTTTCTCAAAGCAAGGCTCTTACAAATCTGGACTAAACATCTTATCAATAAAGACAAAAACATTTTAGCAACATGAACAGTCTATGACTAGAAGCTAAATACATATAAATGATTAAAACAAATCACAAAATAAATCAACAACTACAGTTTACATAAAAATACAAAAAAACGACTAACTTATTTGATGTATAATTTGATTAATTGGTCCTGTATAGGTCATTTGATATGTTTTTAATTATCCCAATACAACATACATTGAATGCATTTTTGGTTATCAGCGCGTTCACCTTTCCCTTCAATATCTTTGGAAGCTTTCTTCATTGGGGTTGTACAAACAATGGATTACTAGTAAAGGGTTAATAAATAATAAATGGGCCATGTTCTTTGAAAAGAGGGCTTAACTCTTTACCACACTACAAAATTTTAGACTGGTTCAAATTCAAAGCATTTGCAGACGACAAAATAAATGCCACTGAAGAATCGAAATTTGATTTGGAAAGGGTAGAAAATATTGTGGAAAAACGAGAAAATGCTGGTTACCAGCATTTTCTCCTTTTTCCACAATGTTTTCCAAAGGCTTCTTTCTAAGGGGCATGCTTCTTTCTCAGGAGCAACAAAAGTAGGGATTGTGTGGTAATGGGTTAATACAGTCTGCAGGCTGATTGGGGTCAAAACTTCGCCATCATCTATTTAATCTATGACAAAGGATCAGTCTACATCATGATTCTGTTGATTGTCAGACAAAATTAAAATTTACAAATTCATGACCTTGTGATGACTCGCCTGATATCCTGCGACATGGAGATGCCTGAAGCCCCCATCTGTCAGAGCATGGCTCAAATGTCAAGAGAAATCTTGAGCTCTCTATAGAAGCTCTAATATTTGAATGACAAAAAATTTAATTCAAAAACACATCCAGTAATGAACCTCTAACAAAGCTGGAAAAGCGTTACATCTTTTCAGCTAAAAGTGTTGATTTAGATTATACCACAACTAATGTGTGGTCTGTTCTTTGATCTACACTGTGCAAGTTATGTAGCCACAAAAATACAAGGAAAGCTTAAAGCTTTGATATTTTTTCCTCTAAGGGGAAAGCATCTGTCTTCATCTAAAGTCCAAGGACGATACTTTACTTTTATCTGTTCATTTCCATATAATCTGACGATACATATAGCCGCAAAAAGAAGCAGTCTTGGAAAAAATGAAGAAAATGCTTGCATGAGGTAACAAGTTAACCCTTTGCCAAATCACAAAATTTTGGACAAGTCCAAATTCAAAGGATAATTATGCAGACATCAATTTACAAATGGCACAAATTATGGAACCGTCTTGTTTTTGATAATGTAGAAAACATACTGGTTTCCACCATTTTCTCCTTTTCCCTTTACATTTTCAAAAGTCTTCTTTCTTAGGTTTGTTTAGACTCGTGATTGTATGGTGAAGGATTAAATAAGGCAGTGCTAGAAAAAAAATACCATATTTCTCATAATAAGTGTGCTTTCCCTAATAGGAGTTCCTGCCCCAGAAAAATCTCTCAACCCATAACCACACAATCCCTACTTTTGACGACTCTGAGAAAGAAGCCTTTAGAAAACATTGCGGGAAAAGGAGAAAATGCTGGTAACCAGCATTTTCTCCTTTTCCCACAATGCTTTCTACCCTTCCCAAATCAAATTTCAATTTTTCAGTCACATTAATTTTGTCGTCTGCAAATGCTTTCAATTTGGACTAGTCTAAAATTTTGTTATATGGTAAAGAGTTTAATCATGATAACCTAACGTATGCTGGTTGATTTAACCCATTACCACACAATCCCTACTTTTGATGCCCCTGGAAAAGAAGCCTTTTGAAAACATTGTGGGAAAAGGAGAAAATGCTGGTAACCAGCATTTTCTCCTTTTCCCACAATGTTTTCTACCCTTCACAAAACTAATTTCAAATTTTCAGTCACTTTCATTTTGTTGTCTGCAAATGCTTTTGACTTGGACAAACCTAAAATATTGTGGTTTGGTAAAGAGTTAAAAGACAATAACTGACAATATTTGAAGAATTTGGTGACTATTTCCTCAAATTTGGTCAATATTTCTTCCTAACAATCACTAAAACACAAAGAAATACAAAACTGGCTAGTCTTACTGCATTGCAAATTGGGTACAAAATGAAGGCTCCCTATCTATGTTTGCATAGCTCCCTGGAGTTTTCATTTGGAGAAATATGGTACACATATGATGTAATGGGACAAAATTTGAAAATTTAAACTCACTAGCTATAATAAAAGCACATAAAAAAAGCTGTATGTACACACATGGAACATATAATAAATATTTAAGTTAAAATTCACAACCGTGCCTATATGTTTGCTGTCAACAGCTGCTAAAATATCAAAAATAAATGTACTGTAAAATATTGTGTATGGTGATTGTTATCAGAAGGAATTCAAAAGTTGTCCAAATTAAAGGCATTTGCAAGTGACACCTTAAATGTGCCGAAATTGTTTAGATTTATCTTTTTTAGGATAGAAAACATTTTTAGAAAGCAGAAAATACAGTTTACCAGCATTTTCTCCTTCTTCCACTATGTTTTCACAGACCTACCATAGGTTCATACCAACACCGGATAATTCTTGTTCAGGGTTATTTCAAGACCATCTACATAAAAAGATTGTCTCCCTATCTCAAAAATTGTTTCACACTAATTATTAATTTCTTTTTTAATACTTTGATAAGAAAAAAAAAAAAAAAAAAACCATCTTATTAAAGTCTTATGTGAATCACAACAATGTTTAAATGAAAAAAAAATTATGGAAATGTTAAATTGATTTCATAAAGAAATCATCTTCATTTAGACAAACTATAAAAGGCACATTAATATAGTATCCTTCTCTGGTTATATTTTAGTTCCTGCGTACTGAAACTGTTTCAGCATCCAAGTTTTTAGACTAATTTTAGACTAAAGCTAAATAGACCAGTAAGTTTTATCCCGATAAATACGTGTCATTTAAAAGGTATCTTCACAAAAATGTACTATTATGATTTCTTCAAAAACATACACTAAAAACTCCAATCTTTTTTAAAAAAAAAAAAGATTCTATTTTAAACAAATTTGTAAATTCAGACGTTAGCTTATTTACTTTACATCAATTGAGAAAAATTTCTTGCTCTGTAGGTCAACTACCCGCAACAATTGATTCCCAAAAAACCAAGCCAGTATTAATGTCATGACATGGACAGTTGCAGAGGTTGACAATACACCTCTGATATAAGCATTACCAGCATTTTCTACTTTTCCTCACAGTTTTCCAAAGCTGTCTTCATCAGGTTCGTTAAATTCGGGATTGTGTGGTCAAGAATTAAACAAATGGAGGGCAAGAAGTACATAATAATGAACAGAATGGAAATAAATAAATAAATCTGAGACAGTCATGTCATACACATCTTTGCTACAGGCTAAGGGAAATGCTCACCATTAATTTTTTCCAATAAAGTCAATTCTTTTATTATTAGAGAACCTACCAAACCTGAAGCACATTATAAGAAAAAAAATCACAGTTTCATGGTTGCATAAATCTCCAGTTTTTTCCAGTAAAGTAGACAGTGTATATCAAAGATTAGAATGCCTGTTACATGTAGTCTGATCTTTATTTACACTGCCCTCAAAGGCAACTGTTGTCTTGAAAGGTTTTATGATTTACCCTTTCCCAAATGGCAAAGTTTGGACCAGACCAAATTGAAAGCATTTTGCAGGTGACAAATTAACAGTTGCTAAAAAGATAATTTTTCTATATGACAGGTTAGAAAACATTTTGGGAAAAGGAGAGAATGCTGGTTACCAGCATTTTCTCCTTTTCCCACAATGTTTTCCAAAGGCTCCTATTCCTGACCCATAAAAAAAAGACTCTATCAGCAAATGGTGGACCAAGATGCCTTGTGATGCACCCCCCCTTTAGCAAGCAAAGATAAGTCATGAATAATACTGAAAGGAATGGATTTCTGAATAATGGAATGGATGTATCAGAGAAATAGGCATCTCTTCTAACTCTTAACCAAACGTCAAAATTCTAGACAGGTCTAAATTATAGGCACTTGCAGACCACACAATTAATTCCACTTGTTCTGGTAAGGCGGGAAGCCTTCTGAAAACCTAGAGGGAAAAGGGAAGCCTTCTGAAAACCTAGGAAAAGGAGAAAAATGCTGATTACCAGCATTTTCTCCTGTTCCCCTTAGGTTTTCTAAAGGCTTCTTCCCTAGAGTTGTCAAAAAAACCCCGATTGTTTGGTAAAGAGTTAAAGATTTAACAGATGATACAATCTTAGAGAACTATATCAAGAAAGCAATTGCATTTAACAGGAAAATTGTCATTAAATACTGACATCTGTTTTCTGAAGAACATATAAACATATATAATATTACTGGAATGTTTTCAAATGTGCTGTATCAGTACGTATAAGGCTAACCCATTACCAACCAAACAATTCCAAGTTTACATTACTTTTAGGATAATGGCTTTAGTAACATTGTTGGGAAAGAAGAAAATGCTAATAACTAGCACTCTCTCCTTTTACGACAATGTTTCCTTCCTTTTTCAAGATAGATATTAGTGTTTGAGCTATCCTACATCTAAAATCTGCTAATGCTTCCAATATGGTCCATTTAAAACATAGAAATATGGTAAAAATTTGGTAAAACATAAAATATGTAATCTGTTTTTCTCAAGTGCTTTTGAGACAAGCTAGCCTAAAATTTTGAAAGCAGGTAAAAAATTAATGCAAATATGAATATCAATGTTTGGTCCACACCGACTCATAAAATGGCTTGGAACTAACATGACTTGATGTCAAGGCTAATTTAAGTTGATTTTAAAAACAATGTACACAAAGATCACACTACATCAGATCTGCAGTTTGATCTTCCACAAACATTTTCTGACATCATTCAAAAGGGTTTGACAAAACTTAAGATGAAACTAGTTCTTGATGTTTTCTTTTTCATTGGTGTTGTGTTTTAAAATGCACATAATAATGAACATTTATTTTTTTTTGCGAATAGAAAACATCAAATCAGTATAGAATCATTCCATTATCGACCACTTTCTCAGCTTCACTGGAAAATGAACATTTTATTTTATATCCCGAGCTAAATAACAGTATGATATTGATCAAGTACAGTCCGCAGGCTGCCGGGACAAGGTAGAAGGAGTAGCCAGGGTTTGTGTTACCTTCGATGGAAAACCGTGTCCACAAATTTCCGACGATAAAATTTTTCCGCAACGTCGACATAAACAATGCCAGAAAGATCCCCATCTCCAGAACAGAAAAAAGAACTGCAAAAAAAAATGCTCTCTGGTAAACTTTTACACCGGGTTTAACCACTGTAAATCTTTACCGCACAAGAAAATTTTAGATAGGTCCAAGTTGAAAGCATTTGCAGACGACAAAATAAGTGTGACTGAAAAATTGAAATTTGGTTTGGGAAGTGTACAAAACATTGTGAGAAAAGGCTTTTTTCCAAGGGCCGTTAAAAGTCTGGATCGTGTAGTAAAGAGTTAACAGAAAAGACCTTTGAAAACATTGTGGGAAAAGGAGAAAATGCTGTTAACCTCTTCCCACAATGCTTTTTTGTGGTAAAATACACAAACAGTTCAGTTTGCAATTTTTTCAAGTTCAAGAAATCACAAAAATTACCATAATAATTTCCACTTAGACAGTATGCTATCCTAAAATCAACTGTTGAAGCCCTATGGTTCTTCATAAATTAAGGTGTAGCAGACTTGCTTGATTTCCACATGACATATCTTTGCCTTTAATTTTTGCTACTACTCTATCAGCTTAAAATACATAAACTCTAGCTCGCAAAACCACTAAATGAACACTGAAACTCACACAACGTTTCATCCTAACTCATTGTCACAAATTCTAAATACATGTGCATGTACATGTACCACCTTCAAACTAAATTTCAAGTCTAAATGTCAAGTTGCCCTCGACCTTTTCCAGAAACGTCTTAAACCCTTTATCACACAATGATGACTTTTAACGACCTGTGGATGAGGCCTTTGAAAACTTTGTGGAAAAAGGAGAAAATGCTGGTAACCAGCATTTTCTCCTTTTCCAACAAAGTTTTCTTCGCTATCAAAGACACGATGCATTATTTGCGTCACTATGAAATTATAGCCTATAAATGCTTTTGATTTGGATAGGTCTAAAGTTCTGCTGTGAGGTAAAGGGTTAAACCCTTTTCCTCCAGCTTTTAAAAGTTTAGGTTTGACAGTAAAGGGTTAATCGACAAACTTCAAAGGTACTCACATGCAATCCCATTCCATATATACAGACCCATGGGTCCTGTTATGGTTTCAATCGGCTTCCCACAAATGTTGAATATGGCGAAACCCATGGATATCAGGCCAAACACAATACTGAAGACAGCACTCATTATTGTGACAACATAAAGTCCAAAACTGAAAAGTCCTAGCTCATACAGTTCTTGGTCTGTAAAAGAAAAAGATGGGTTAACATTTTGACTAAACTATTGCTTCGTCAGTGCACCAGACACATTGTCATGCCATATTTTGAATCATATTTCACAGTGTTTAAATATGGATGTGTAATTTATCCAGTTGCAACGCATGTATTTTGTGCTGGGAAATTTACTAACCAGAATATAATCATAATTGTAAAATATTTCATTAATTTTTCAAATACTGTAGTGTAGACCTAGAACAGATGACCCATGAAAAATAGTGTTTGCCTGATTAATAACAAAACATGAATAATAAATTGTATCCTCACCCTTTGGCTACTGACTGAAACAGATATTTAACTCTTTCATATTGAATAAATGTATTTCCATTTTCTCAAAGGCTACATACACAGTTCTATTGCAAGATCAAAAGATATTTTGGTCATAGTCTGACTGTAATGCATGGATAGTGACTGTGTAGATCAGAGATCTGGGCCTGTATTCACCAACCATTCTTAAGAACATTCTTGGTCTTATTCTTCAAGATTTCCAGGCTGTGAAAGTAACAGAACTTTTGATTGGCTAAACCATTTGGTTTAGCCAATCAAAAGTTCTGTTACTTTCACGCTGACAAAATTCTAAAGAATAAGACCAAGAATATTCTTTAGAATGGTTGGTGCATACGGACCCACACTACACAGTCTCAAAACTCGCGATTGTGTGGTAAAGGTTTAACCCATTACCAAACGACAAAATTTTAGGTTTGTCCAAATTGAAAGCATTTGCAGCCGACAAAAAAAAAATGACTGAAAATTTGAAAATTGTTTTCTGAAGGGTAGAAAACATTGCGGGAAAAGGAGAAAATGCTGGTTACCTTTTCCCACAATGTTTTCTAAAGGCTTCTTTTTCAGGGTCGTCAACAGTAGGGATTAAATGGTAATGGGTTAAATAGTGCTAAAATCTTTCAAAAACATTGCACTAACTAGCATTTTCTCAATTTTCTAAAATGCTCCCAGTCCTTTCAAAGACAAAACCAATCACTGGACCTTAATTAATTTGGTTTATACTCCGTGAAAAGGGCGTTTCATGTGTCGGCAAAAACATATTGACCCTGTATCACTACTATCACCCCTGACACAACCAATAGCTAGGTTGGCATTACCGATCGCCAAAATCGCCATTGGCGATTAAATCTTATTGCTGGCGACTAAAAACAAGGAAAGTGCCAATATTGGCGATTGTAAAAAATGTGATCAGAGAAAATGGCCGACTGTCAAATTCATATCAGGTTTGTATATTGAACACTTTCCAAACTGTGAAATCGGCCTACGCCAACTTGATTATCATATATACCAGCTATCCTAAGCTCTTAAACCCTTGTATCTCCCTTAACTATCCGATAGACCAAGACCGGATAAGAGTCGCGTTCTGCCAGTTACCGAGTGCGCTTGTTCTATAAATAGAATACATTCATGAACAATCGCAATTTTTTGGACAGTGTGGGGCTGAATGAATTATTGGAGAGGTCATCAGACCTCTCCAACAGTGTTGAGTTTAAAAGGCAGACTGCCTCAGAAATTGCTGTCTAAATCCAATCTTTGTAGGGGAATTGTTCCGATACACAGTCTGTTTCGTTATGATTTTATAAAGAAATCGAAGTCTAAAAACTGAAATAGGAAATAGACGTGGTTTGTTTCTATATCACGAATTTCAACAAAATTATAAGGATTTAATTGCATATTCCCTTTTCAACAATTTTAATTTTGTATTACAATCTTAAATCTTAACAAAAAGAAGAAAAAGAAAAAAGAATTTCGTTAAAAATAGAAACGAACACAGCGGAAAAAATCACGTGACCTTAAAACGCGGGAAGAAGGTCGTGCGACTTACATAAATTTCAAGGACGGATGAATACGGAATCCTGTTTTTGCCATCCACTTTGATAAATGTGTATTTACAACTGAACAGATTTCAACTACCCGTTTATTGCCTTGCTTGTTTCTTTACATGTACCTAGATATAGATCTATTTAACCTAAAAGCATAAAGACTATTAGAAAATAATGATGTCGACCTCTCCTGGCTTCTTTTTTAAAGAAGCCACTTGTGTACATGAAAGTGAAGTTTTACTTTCGTTTATCGAGTAAATTTGACAGCATCAATGGCAATTTTTCTCAAATACTTAACCTTTTAAGGTTTGTGTAGCCTCATAAGATTCTTTTCTAATGAAGTCCCTTTTGTAATAATGAATGCTGGATCTATGTTTCGCAAATGAGTTATAGATGTAACCTATTACCTGATAATTTTCGGAGATAGGCATCTTCAAGAAAGGCAAAGTGTGAAAGGGTATTTCTTAGATCATTAGCAAGACAAAACAGTTATTTTGCATTGCATTTCATCAAAATCATAAATAAATCATAAGTATAAATATCTCTAGCAATGCATGAATTAATGACTGGTATGAAGAAATTGAAAGAGCTGTTGAGCTGCCTTTTCAAAGGTAGAAAACATTGTTGGAAAAAGAAAAAAATGCTAGTTTCCACCATTTTACCTTTTTCCTAGAATTGATAATAGCCTTCTTCCTCAAGATTGTTCAAACTGAGGATATACGATCCCTGGTGTGGTGAAAGGTTAAGCCTGATTAAAATATGCATTTTATTTTCTTTTATGGAACTTTTTGATCATTCACCAGCCTATAAGCACAGGAATTTGTAGTTGACTTTCAATACTTAGCTCTCTCATGTACGGTATGTAATGAGACCATCAAAAATATCTTAAAAGAACAACGATTTAAATATTATATCGGTGATGCAAAGCTGTAGATCTAGATTTATATTTACCATACAGGACTCATTGCCATGAAATACTCAGAAATTGACACTAAGTAAAACTTTAAAAGTGATAAGGTTCAGAGACTGATCCCGGGTTTTGACGGACAAAACTGTTGGCTACTAAAAATTCTTGGCTGGCGCCAACCTAGAATAGCCCTCCGAGGATAGGTGGGCCGCATCATGGGCAACCTCACCTAACCTGTGGCAACAATATATAAATGAAAATTGAAGAAACAGTTTGATTGAAGGCTACAAAACTACCTGTTCTGTTGGACATTTTGAAATCGATGTACGTTTTTGCCTCTTTCTCGTCTACATCAGCATCTGGATAGTATGTACACACACCCTGGGATGGTTCACAATGCACTGAAAAAAAGCAACAGTCATTTTTTTTCAAATTGAAAGCATTGGGCAGACGACAATTCTAACATGGCTTACATTATGAAATTTGTCTTTGATTTGGTAGAAAACACTGTGGGAAGAGGAGAAAATGCTGGTTACCAGCATTTTCTCTTTTTCCCACCATGTTTTCAAAAGCCTTTTTTCTTCAGGGTCGTTAGACTCAGGACTGTGTGTTATCTCAGGATTGTGTGTTAACCCTTAATGTACAATGCAGAAAGTGAACTTTTGAAAATATTGTTTCCCACAATGTTTTCTACCCTTTGATAGACAATTTCCTGTTTTAATTAGCATTTAAAATGTTGTCTGCAAATGCTTTCAATTTGGACAAGGCTAAAATTTTGCTACGTGGTAAGGATTAAAATATTAAGTGCTATACTAAAGACTATCAATATGATAATGTGGTTACAAAAAACGGAGAAAAGGGAAAACTATCGGCAAAGGATCTACAAGGCTTCTTTCAAGATAAACGATAATTTTCAAGTTTCATTCCTATAACTTAGAAACTTTGGAATGTATTGATCCACACTAATGTAAGGTCATGGTTGAACCCCTATTGGACATCACAGATGGGTTAAATGATTGAATGATTGTATGGTATTAACTATTTAACCTGTCACCACACAATCACGAGTTTTAACAACCCTGGAAATCTGAACATTTGAAAACCTTGTGGAAAAAGGAGAAAATGCTGGTAACCAGCATTTTCCCCTTTTCCCATAAGGTTTTCTACCTTTTCAAAGACGAAGCCATACTCACTATGTCTTCTGCAATTTGCTTTCAATTTGGACTAGTATACATTTTTCTTGTTTGGTAAAGAGTTAACACAGTTTTTGATAGTATTTCAGTTAACCCTTTACCCCATAAGGCATTTCTATGGTATCTCTAATTTACCCTAAATAACAGCAAGTATGAAGCTGTTTCTTATGTGTATATGACACCTCTTGATAGCATAAAAAACATTGTCAAAAGGTGAAATTGCTTGTCACGAGCAATTTCACCTTTTGCCACAATGTTTTCCAAAGGCTCCTACAAGCAATGCGTAGAAAAGAGTATCTGTGGAGTAAAGGGTTAAATTGTGGCAGCCAGTGCACCTATCCATTCCTTCCTGGAGTTTTGTTACCAGTTCTCCTTACAATATTCTTTCCAAGCCACTGGCTGCTTTCCTATATAACCATAGTAGAAAAAATGGTCAGCCATGAGAGAAGAATGAATTCTGTCGCAATAACAATCACCAATCCTATGAAAGAAACTGGCTGCGTCGGGGATTGAACCAGTGACCCCTTGTTTTCAAGTCCTGAACGGCACCGAGCTATTGGGGCTAAGTAGACGGGCTAACCCTTTACTATACAATCCCGACTTTTGAAGACCCTGAGAAGTAAGTCTTTTGAAAATATTGTAAGAAAAGGAGAAAATGCTGGTAACCAGCATTCTCTCCTTTTCCCAGAATGTTTTCTATCTTTCAAAGTTTCAGTCACACTTATTTTGTCTTCTGTAAATGCTTTCAATTTGGACCAGTGGAAGGGTGGACACTATGGAGAAGTACCAATAAAGAATACTTGATTCAACTTAACCCATTACTACACAATCCCGACTTGACGACCCTGAAAAAGAAGCCTTTTAGAAAATTAGAAAAACATTGTGGGAAAAGTAGAAAATGATGGTAACCAGCATTATTTTTCTCCTTTTCCCGCAATGTCTTTAACCCTTCACAAAAAAAATTTTCAGTCACATTTCTTTTGTCGTCTGCAAATGCTTCTGATTAAGACAAGCTAAAAATTGTGTTGTTTGGTAAAGATTTGAACTTACTGATCAAGAGTCAATTTTTTTTTTCTTGACAATTTCTGAGTTCTTTTCATTTATATGTCTCTTACAGATAACAATTGGTTATCAATTTAGTCAAGGGCTAAAATGCTGTGTACTCTTCACCTAGCTTCACAATCGTAAATGTAAGAACCTCTCTGGGGCTTTATCTACATGTACCCATTTTGGGAAAAGGCCCCTGGCCAAATTGGGAAAAAAAAATCAACAAAATGTAAAAAATTGGAAAAATAAAATTAACAAAAAATATAAAGTTTGGAACACATTTAGCCTTACAATAAACTTACTATGGTTTTTAATGTACTACTGAATCAATTCTTTGAAAACATTTTTTTGTGTACTTTGACATAAATATATAAAGGTTGAAAAATCAGCATTTTCTGTGGTAGACCTAGTGCAGTATTGAAAAAAAAAACAAAATGAAACCAAGAATAAATAAGATTGTTTTAGATAAATTGCATTTTTGCTGACGACAAACTCACAAATTATACAGACATCTACTGTGCTAAGACAAATACAAACCGCTTGAGACAACCAATCCAAATTTGAAAGGGGGGGAAAACACATGGTCTAGATTTGGCCGGGTTTTTTTTATAACTTGTTCCCGATTCAGAACTGTCAATTTATGAGCTGGCTTCTTTACTTTTGCTTAACCAAATTCTGCTTCGATGCAATATATGCTTGGCAGTTGCCAAGAGTTTAACAGTCGTCTGTATTTTGTACATGTAAGCTAAGAACGGTTTACAGCCAGATAATCGAGTCAATGCATGAATTGATTGAAAATACAGTATACGGACGCAGTCTATTTAGTTATTTTGTCCCATAATATATTCATACTTATGATATGACCTCTGTCGATTTCTTGCTTGAACTGTGGTAAATGCCTGCAGATTTGTGTGTAAAGGAAAACCCTGGCTGATACATCAGACTTTTTTCTTTTCCTTGCATCTAATTGGGAATTCTATTTTTTGGAATTGGGAAAAAATACACTTTTTGCAATTGGGAATGGTGCCAAAATTCAGCCTGCAGTAAAGGAAGAAAATCCCCTGTTCTCTGCTAGGCATTACTTTCCCTTTTTAAAAGCTGTCATTTATCACACTTTAGGTTTTCAAAAGACTTCATTCTCAGGGCTGTTAAAACTCAGGATTATGCAGTAAAAAGTTACCGTGTTTTGGTGTGTAATAACACGCACATTTTTTCAGCTCTGAATAATTTCAAACTTGGGACTGCATGTTATACACTACAATAGGCAAAACCATGTTTTTCTCCTCCTTGAAAATCGGTTGTGTATCAAAAAGGTTACCTGTTCAAAAAAAAAGGGGGGGGGTTTAGGTACAAAATGGCCGAAGTTCTCTCGCCACAACCTTAACTTTCGTCATCATCCCATTTCAACTTTCACCGATTTAAAAAAAAACATTAAGTTTTAATTTTGTCAAAATGTATTTGTTCATTCTTAATTTGTGGATTAGGATTCATATATTTCCCGATTCTATCAGCCATTTTGCCAATGGCGAACGTAGCCCGGAATGATAAATATTAATTTACTGTTATCGTCTGATTCGTCTCATGCTTTTGTTTTCTTTGTTAAGAGCTAAATTGAACAATTATAAAAGAGTAAAATAATGATTCAGAAAGAAATGAATAATTTAAAAAATATATATAGGTATATATTTATCGCTACTTTTTACAAAAAACGTTATTTAAATCATATAGATTGCTCTATGTTTATTTCACACCTGTCACATTTGTCGATCGAGGTGAGAAAATAGGAGATAAACTCCGATATGGTTGTCAGTTCAATGTGTGAATTTGCAACATGCCATAAGCTGGCATGTTTTTGTAATCCCCCGAGTACACCTCGAATCATTACCATTTCCACTTTGATTAAAAACGGTAATTTCCCTTTGATAAGCTGTCGCCATTTACATTTTTTCAAGATAGCGACGTAAGCTTCACATGTTACGATATTTTGGTCAATTTTTGATGCGTGTTGTACATCCGAACAACCCTTTTTCCTCGGATTTGATGCTGAAAATGGCCTGCATGTTATACATGCCTGCCTGGTATACACAGCGTTTTATGGTAATCTGTTGTCAGCAAAATGATTTCTGCATGATTTCGTCCAATATTTTGTGTTTGGTAAACAATTAGTCATAATCAAGAGTTAGAATCTAACAGAAACCTGTCTACCTATCTCACTGATCAAAAAATAAAACTGGAGGAAGATTGTCTAATGCGGATAATGACAGAGCTCTAGATAGAGGGAGTGATTTTGACTTCAAAATTGAAAATATTAATTATTCTCCACTAAATCCTATGCTATAGGTACTCCTTAGAATCGTCTCAATGAGACGATTCTAATGAGTACCCACAACATAGGGTTTGGAAAAGAAATGAAAGATTTAGAATACAATTACACCCTTTTATCTAGACCTTTGATACCGACCTTCCAGATTAGCTTCCCTCGGCGCTGATCCATAATCAAATGATCGAACACCTTTAAAGAGTCCAAAGTTAGCTTCACTTGGTCTTGATTCCACTAGTGTTTTATTTTCTATTAGTTTAGGCGTTGACTTGACCCACTGGTCAGTGGCAAGCGATACGACAGTAACAATTATGGCACACAGTGAGAGGAAAAATGTTAGGATCACGAACACCTTTTTTTCTTTTTCCATCGTAACTGAATTAAGTATCGAATTCTTCAATTTATGGCAAACAAAATTTTGACGAGAGAGAACATCTACTCGGAATCCAATGTATTTGTTTTTACCAAAGTTTTTCGGTTTTGACAGTCACACCCAAATTATCTCCATTTGTAAACTTCCTGTGTGGCATTAGAACTCCACAAGTCATGCAAAATACACTACGCAAGGTTTTCAATTGACGATTTTGAATACAAGGTTACTGTAAAAGAAATCATTTCATTTTTCTCCGGCAAATACCAACATAAACCTCATTTCATTTATCGTCTGCAAATGCTTTCAACATGGACGAGTTAAAAAAATATCATGTTGTAGACTATAGGGTTAAACTAAAGAGGACTTATATGCATCTGCAGAAAGTATGGGCCCGGATCAGCCTGCAAAGTCCAAGTAGGCTTACAAAGATCAAACGTCTTGCTCTTTGTCATTTTTTGAATGTTCAAGGACCACACTGCCTCATGATTCAGTCGGTTGTAGGACAAAATGGGTTTCATGGATCTACAGATATGGGATAACTTTCTTTTAACTGATTACCAAACGACAATATTTAAGGCCTGTCCAAATTGAAAGCATTTGCAGACGACATAATAAAAGTGACTGAAATTTTGAAATTTGTTTTATGAAGGGTAGAAAACAATGAGGGAAAAGAAGAAAATGCTGGTTACCAGCATTTTCTCCTTTTCCCACAATGTTTTTTTTTTTTTTTTTTTTTAAATGCTTCTTTCTCGGGGTCGTCAAAAGCAGGAATTGTGTGTTAATGGGTAAACACCTTTTTAACATACAGAATGTACACGTATAGGATTGGTGAACGATACCTTAAGTCTGTTAGAAACAACAACAACAACAACAACAACAATAACAACAACAAAATTACATGAATATGAGAACTGTCGCGTGACATGACTGAAATATTGTTGAAAGCAGCGTAAAACACCGTTCAGTTAATATACTCGTAATCATAGGATTGGAATAGCCCCCCCCCCTTTTATTTGAAACCCCACACATCAGGGTCATATGCGAAAAAGAGAGGCTTTAGGGCGAAAAAAAGGGGCATATATCAAGATCAAACTGCACAGAACGTGAAATGTGATCTATATCGTCTGCTTGTTTGGTTTTTCCGAGTTCCAATGTATGATATTGTTTGACTCGTTACCAAACGACAAAATTTTAGACTGGTCCAAATTGAAAGCATTTGCAGACGACAAAATAAAAGTGACTGAAAATTTTAAATGTGTTTCGTGAAGGGTAGAAATCATTGTGGGAAAAAGGAGAAAATGCCAGTCACCAGCTTTGTTTTTTAAAAGGCTTCTTTAATAGGGTCGTCAAAAGTCGAGATTGTATTTTAACCCGTTACCACATGGCAAAATTTTAGGCCTTTCTAAATTGAAAGCATTTGCAGACGACAATTTCAAAGTGGCTCAAATGGTGCAATTTTGCTTTGATAGGGTAAAAAACTTTGTGAGAAAAGGAGAAAATGCTGGTTACCAGCATTTTCTCCTTTTCCCACAATGTTTTTAAAAGGCTTCCGTTCCCCAGGGGCGTTAAAAGGTGTTATTGAGTGGTAATGGGTTAAAGGGTAAACTTTCAGCAGAAGTCAAAGTTTATAAGATATGGCGCTGAGAGAGGTAAGTGAGTGTCCTGGCCGGGTGGCTCAATGGTTAAAGAATCCGACTCATGACCTGCTTATTCTTCAAGATTTTCTGACAGTGAAAGTAACAGAACTTCTGATTGGCTAAACCATATGGGTTAGCCAATCAGAAGTTCCGTTACTTTCACACTGACGAAATTCTGAAGAATAGGACTAAGAATGTTCTTCAGAATGGTTGGTGAATACGGACCTGGTGATTGCAGGCTCGATAGCTTTTCCTTTCGAAAAGTTTTCGCCTCTCACCTCTGATGCATGTGAGTAAGGTACATGTAGTTCCGGATTTTGCGGAAACAAATTTTAGTGTTTGCTGCGTTGTCTGCGCATGTCTTATTCTTCAAAGATTCGACCTGTCTGCTATGACGCGTCACCCACCCCTTTACACCTGGGAAAAGTAGTGCTTCTTACGAAGATATTAGCCTATTACCCAAGCATGTAGGGACTGTTTTAATAATATTATATTATTATAGCCTAATAAATGGCCGGTGCATAAGTTACATGCTAGCTGGGCACAGCTGAATGAATCGTGCATGGTAGCGATTTATTGATTAAACGTTTATTTGAGTTTGAAATTTAAAGTAACGATTGTCGCGTAGAAAAGTAATCCGGTTCTGAACCATACATGTATATTTGTAGAATGCCATCTAGCGGGAGATAATGGTCAATGCATGTTGGGAAGCTCGGGAAACACATGCGAAGGTGCGCTGGCCGCCCAGATATATCCATTACAAAGAAACAAACGAGCGAACAAACGGACGAACAAACAAACACAAATGCTGAAGGTAAACTTGATCATGCGATAATTTAAAATCATTGTTTAGCCACAGTCTCACTAATTTTTTTGGCCATGAAATTTCCCCCTCTATTCAAGTATAATGTTATGAACTTCAATTATGACTTAAATTGAACCAATTCTTTATGTTGAAAAACATTTCACGACCGGAAAAGAAGCGTTCTCCCATACGAATATCAGGCGATAAAGCTCCTTTCCCTGTAACAGAATGAAAAATCATTTAACCTACTAAGTGCTTCTTGTATTTTATGATTTGTTAAAGGTTGGGTTTGTATAAAATTAGCCTGGACAAGTTCTATTCAACTCTTTACCACACGACAAAATTTATTTCTTATCCAAATTGAAAGCATCAGAAGAAGACAATTAAAAAGCGACTTAACCATTTACTACACAATCCTACGTTTGACGATTCTGAGAAAGAAGCCTTTGGAAAACATTGTAGGAAAAGGAGAAAATGCTGATAACCAGCATTTGCTCCTTTTCCTACAACGTTTTCTATCCTTCACAACACAAATTAAAATTTTCAGTCACTTTTATTTTGTCGTCTGCAAATGCTTTCGATTTGGACAAACCTCAATTTTTGTCGTTTGGTAATGAGTTAAATAACGGGATTTGTGTTTTACTTTGTGGGAAAAGGAGAAATTGCATGTTTGTGATTTGAGAGAGGTTTGGATTTGTATAAAAGTAGTCTGGACAGGTATGAATGAACTCTTCACCAAACGATAAAATTTCCGAATTGAAAGCATTTGCAGACGATAATTACAATCCGACATAACGGACGATGTTCTTGAACGGGTAGTAAACATTGTTGGGAAAGGAAATTTTGCCGACTGTGATTTGATAGCGGTTTGGGTATGTATAAAATTAGCCCGAACAAGAATAATTTAACTCTTTACCAAAAAACGAAATTCACGTCTTATCCAGATTGAAAGCAATTGTAGACAACAATTTAAACGTAAGAAAAAAGATTGTCTAATACAGCTAGTAGACATTGTGGGAAAAGGAGAAAATGATGGTTATCAGCGTTTTGAACTTTTCCCACAATGTTTTTCAAAAGACCTTTTTTCCATGTCTGAGTCGTTATTTAAAGCAAAAGATTATTTGGAAAAGGGTTTTTTCTTGACCCCGGGGATAGAAAGATAGAAAAGATGTATATCAGATTCGACATGAGATGCTGAAGTGGATTTCGTTATAGTCATTTGAGTTCGACGGTAAACAATTTTGTAAACATGGTTGTATTGTTTAAGATAATTTCCATCACAGTTTTGTTAATCTGTGTTTCAAAAGGTAAGTTGATTGAATAATTTTTATGGTGTTTAATGCCTTTCTAAATATCATTTCAGTTATATCGCCGCGGCCAGTGCACTTGTCCATGCTTTCCTGCTTAAAATTTCCAGTACTTCGCACAATATTCTTTCCAAGCCACTGGCTGCTTTCCCACATACATGTAACCAGCATCTAAACAACGGTCGGGGTGAGAGGGGAATGAATCCTTTCGCAGTGACTATCTCCTATCACCGACAGAAGTTTAATGACCCTTCTTTAGGGTCATTAAAATATGAGACTGTTTGCGAAATCATCGGAGTTAAGCGCAGATCACTAAAAATAAAGTTAAAAATGTGGCAAGCAGAAGGCCCTCTTAATATTTTTCTTTTTTGTTTTTATTGTTAGTCTTATGCTGAGAAATTTTCTTCATTTGAAAGTAAAACAACTTTTTGACTGCCATGGCTAAACCAAATTGTTTCAATTACTTATCCGGACACTGCAACTCAAGATGAAACAACCCAAAAAATTGACAGAAGGTGTAGTTTAAACTTGGATCTAAATTGTCTTTTTCGTTGCCAGAATTTCTCGGAGATAACAAGAAAAAGCTTTAAAACTGCAAAGGATGCACTCCCAAGTTCTTGACTAAGAGTTTCCAATTAATTTATTTAGCATTACAAAGGCTTAACCTTTTCCCATACGACAAACTTTTGGACTAGACCAAATTGAAAGCATTTGCAGACGACAATTCAACTCTTGCTGAAAAGATGATTTCTGTCTATGATAGGGTAGAAAACATTGTGGGAAAAGGAGAAAATGCTGGTTACCAGCATTTTCTCCTTTTCCCACAATGTTTTCAAAAGGCTACTGTTCCAGACCCGTAAAAACCAGGAATTGTTTGGGAAAGGGTTAATGTACTCGTATATAGAAATTGAATCTGTCGGCACAAAACCTGTTAGTTTGACGGAATTCATTTGTAATGAAATTGAAAAATGAATTATTAGATCTAGAAAATCATTAATTCTTATCCCCTGCGACCTTGACTTTTCAGCGTCAGTGGATTACAAAATTGCGTGCTACTTTTCCAACTGGTCACAATACAGACGGAGTCCCTACAGTTTTACTGCGGATGACATTGATCCCAAACTCTGCACGCATTTGATTTTGGCTTTTGCCAAGATCAACGAAAGAACAATGGGCTTGGAGTTTATCGAGTACAACGATGACATCACGTAAATTTAAAAGTTCATTTTGATTATTATACCACAGAGAAATACATGTTTATTACACAACCTGACTTGATTTCAGTGTAATACAGCATATATATCTTGCACACGTTTGGGATAAGCATTTTTTTGACGTCATGTGTGTCGTCATTTGATAAGTTACTTGCAGAGATGCATTTCGGGTTTACTTATGGAACCCTCACAAGGGTGTTTACGTTTTTCCCCCCATATATATTTAAAACTATAATATCACGAGATATTGTTACACATGTAAAGAAAAGAATCTGACATTCATTGTCTTTCGAAAAAAAAAAAAAAAAAAAATCAAGTCTAGAAATGTCATTAAGTTCGCCAGTGGCTCGCTTTAAATATATTTTTTTCTTTTCTAGGCTGAATCAGTAAAGTTTTTATCTCAAATGCCAACTTACATCAGATCCTATATTGTCGGTTTACTTCAAAAACCTCGTAACTACGGCTTATTTCAAGCTGTAGTTACGAGGTTTTCGAAGTAAACCGACGATATGCTTCATTCTAGTCAAAAATGTATTTTCTCCTTATGGCTAGCTCCATATATGTATTCATTAGCAGCATACCCAATTCCCATAACGGGTACAGCCCCATAACGGGTACAAAATAAAAGAAATATTTAGACATTTTGAAGTAGAAGAAAAAATACAATGTTTCTTAAATTGGCTCGTGAAAAGGGAGTTTAACGCAGAGATCTGCAAAAAGTATTGACCCATGAATGTCCGCCTGTGTGCTTCACGAAGCACCGCCATCGTGTATTATTCCAAGCAAGATGTAGTATGGTACCCCTCCGTAGTGGTAGGGGCAGGTAATCCAGACTAAGCAAGATGTATAATTATGTATCCATAAAATCTTTGTGTGTTACAACCCTCGAAATACTTGACATGCATACAATTTACTAAAAGCAAAATGTTCCTACTAAAGTAAGACTGTGCAGTCTGCGCAGGCTGACCTGGTCGGTGCATTTTGCAGATGCATTAAGCCCCCCTTTTGAAGAGGCATGGCTCGCAGGTATGCAATCTCATGTGTATCCATATACTAACGTGTTAGTGCAACACTACTGTAAGTGCATATACAATGCATATGCACTTAAAATAGTCTTGTACTTACCGCTCGATACGATTCTTGGAAAAGGATCTATCTGTCAGATTGTGAAGTTTGCCTTTTGATCTTGATCTACGCTGTCTGCAGCAGCAATTAAAATTGTTACTTTGTTGAAGCTGCATGGCACCCAGACCCATAGTTACAGGAGGCCACTCCTTCATGCATGGCTTCGTCCCGATTTAAATACAATACCAAACAACTGCGTCGGGGAGATATCTCTTTGGCTCATTTGTTGTATGGTATTGGTCTTTTAACTTTTTACCAAACGACAAAATTTTAGACTGGTCCAAAGTCAAAGAACTTGCAGACGACAAAATAAACGTAGCTCAAAATTTGAAATTTGTTTCCAGCAGGATAGAAAACATCGTGGGAAAAGGAGAAAATGCTGGTTACCAGCATTTTCTCCTTTTCCCACAATGTTTTCAAAAGGCTTCTGTCTCAGGGTCGTAAAAACCAGAGATTGTTTGGTAAAGGGTTAAACCTCGAAAAACTCGGATAATTGTCCTTTATGGGTTCGAATTCCACCAGATGCAGTTTGTAGGCCTATTTCAGCTCTGCATTTGCTCATTTATGTCTGTGTTACTGACTTTGTTCATACGACCATGAGCTATTGAGGGCTCCTGCGTGGCTCAGTGGTAAAATGTATGAATCGTAACCTGGAGGCCCCATGCTCGAGTTTCACTTCAAAGTCTTGAGTTTTTGTGGGAGTGTCCAAGGATAAGCCACTTCTGAGAGTTAGCCTAGTACTGGTGAAACCCAGGATTAACATGTATATGTTAGATGATGCCGTGATATGATTTAAATAATGTTGAAAACATGGTAAAACTCTACTCAACCAATCAATCATGACGTAATTCAAAATTGAAGGTACAGCAAATTAGAGAACATCAAATTACAAAATCCAGAAGTTAAAGTTATGGTAGCGGTCGGCGGTTACGGGACCCATAGCGTTCCTTTTTCAAAGATGACGTCACTTCCTGAATACAGAGAACAATTTATCAACCAATCAATAGATTTCTTGACGAGTTTCGGGTTTGATGGTCTGGATTTGGACTGGGAATACCCCACACTACAAACTATTCCAAATGGACTGACAATTCTAGAGGAGAAAGGACTGTTTGCACAGTTGCTCGAGGTAACCACATTTCAGACATCCCGGGTGAATGGAGCTAAATGCATTTCCGTAGAGCATCGCATCAAACAAGTGGCCATACACTAATGAATGCATAAAAATGGATTTTGTTTTGCAGTTGACCGAATTATGAGGTAGACTGGTCCTTTGAAATCCAGAAAATTGACTAATAGCCATAAGGTTCGGCCCAGGTCGGCCTGCGCAGGCTAAGCTGGTCTACACTTTTTGCAGATGTACTAAAACCCCTGTTCACAGAACAAAAGTCATTTCTTTTTTTTGCACAAGTTTACAGTTTATACTACAATTCAAATCTAGCTTTTGACTTTTCTAAATAAATGGTGCTCATTAATATTTCAAGGATTGAGAAATGTGGACACTGCCCTGAAGGAAAACACTAAGAAAAAACAAGCTTTAGTAAGCGTAAATTTAACTAATTTAGTTTAAGAATACTCTTTTCTGATTTGTCAAATCGGTATGTGTGGTCTAACAACATATCGTCGGTTTACTTCAAAAACCTCGTGACTACAGCTTGCTTCAAGCTTTAGTTACAAAGTTTTTGAAGTAAATCGACGATATTTGATTCAATGAACCCATAGACGATACACTTTCAAAATGAAATGAACGTTTATCAATCAATGATGCTTACGAATAAATAGGAAGGCTTCTGTATCTGTAAAAAGCCTCGGCCTGTGCAGTCTGCGCAGCCTGCTGACACAGCTTGAAGCTTTTCGCTATGTTTTAATTTTCTGTATGTCAGAGGACCAGTCCAACCCAGGATTTAGTCGTTTGTTAAACAAACTTCATTTTTAAAATCCATGATTATATGATGTCTCGCTTGATGTAATGCGTCGGGAAATGCATGGGAGTCACCTATTGCTAGAACATTCCAGAAAAGCTTTGTCCTAGAACAGACAACTTAATTACTGCGAAGAAATTTTTCACGATCTGATTGGATAATATGCCTCTAGCATATATATCATGTAAACTGGCAAAACCAACCTAAAAGCAGTTTCCCTTTCCGGAGCCCCGTATACATGACTACAATATCAACACAACATCCAAAATGGCGGCGTCAATCAAGATTAACAATAAGATTGTGCAACAATCTGCACGTTTTAGCACGTACTACCAAGGTTTCAGTGACGTCAGTTTCCAGTGACGTCAGTTGTCGTTGAATCGGGGCAATCGGAAGGGAAATTCTACTTCGTCAGCGCACTCAATTTCTTAAACCAAAAAACGGGGGAAATTCGCATAAGAAACGTTAGAACAATAAAACTTTGCAGTATAATGAATTCGTTGTACGGTCAGGTGGCAGGGGACTTGGTTCACGGCTGTGGTGAATCATGTCGCCACCTCTCGGCGACAACTTGAAAATTTGTTCACGGCTTAAGTGAACTATGTCGCCACCTCGCCGAGAGGTGGCGATACGATTCATGATTCACCACAGCCGTGAACAAGTTTCCAAGTCCCCTGCCATCTGAGCGTACAACTAATAGAGTCTTAGATTCGTTTCAGGAAATGAGGTCCCCGTATACCGAAGCGGGACTGCTTATCTCAGCAGCAGTATCAGCTGGTATTTGGCTTATTGACCAAGCCTACGATGTACCGGCTCTAAACAAGTAGGTTTGTTGTGTTTTATTAATTAACTATTGGATATATAGAAGTTATACAAGGAAACCAGTCCACGCGATACAAGTCACATTTCTGATTTCGTATAGTACACAGGTCCTGACCCCGGCTTAATATGACTTGACCTCCGATCAATACAGTTGACCTCGTATCAATATTGATGACCCGCGACCAATACAGAATTCCTTGAACGTGATTGGTCAAAAGTTCAGTGGCGTGAGCGTCTGCGCTTACTTTTAGCCAATCACGTTCCAGGAGGCGGCAAAGTAAACGTAACCCAACAATTGATATTTGTTTCCAGCAGGGTAGAAAACATTGTGGGAAAAAGGAGAAAATGCTGGTTACCAGCATTTTCTCCTTTTCCCACAATGTTTTCAGTAGGCCTCTATTTCAGGGTCGTAAAAACCAGAGGTTGTTTGGTAAAGCGTTAATTAATAAAATTGTCATTAATCAAGTGACTTCGTATTGGCCCAGTTACAGGTCCTCGGTCAGCCGTATTGACCCTCGGCCTTCGGCCTCGGGCCAATACGGCTGACCTCGGACCTGTAACTGGGCCAATACGAAATCACTTGATTAATAACATTATAATATTACTCAAAATTTGCTGGGGGTCACCATCTTTCCCTACATCCCCTCTAATTTCAGAAAATCTGTTTTGAAATACGGTACTTGCTTTGGATACTTGAGTAACTCTTTGTAACACTGATAAAACCAACTGCCTGTGGAAAAGCAATTTTTTTTTTACTGAAATTATCAAAGCGTGAGTAGTATATCATACAGAGAGCACACTGCGCTAGCAAAGCACTTTCTTATTAATATCTTATAGCCCTGGGTCCGTAATCACCAACCATTCTTGATAACGTTCTTGGTCTTGTTCTCCAAGATTGTCTAACTTTGAAAGTATTTGTTTGTCTGTTTGTATTAGATTTTAAAGCCATTTTAACTGCTTATGCCATTATCATGGTGGTCAGTGACGCACCCTTGTGTTTCATGGAGTTTCACACGAAGCTTTCTTCCCAAAGCCGCCGACAATTTTCTCACATGTATTAGAGGTGAGAAGCGAAAATTCGTCGGAAAGAAAGTGCGTTGTGACCGGATATCTGGACGCAGGTTCTTTGTATGATACGCGAAACGAGTTGCCATGTTCTAACAATTGTATGTAACTACAAAATTCAGTAACTCCCACGAATGGCTATTTGTCATCATTGCAACAGACTTCTGTTGAAAACCTGTTGAAAATATAGAGATAGGTATTAAAAGTTAAAACTGCTACGGCCTTTTCACATGTATGAGCCATGCAACACGCGAAAAGGAACGTTAGGACATTTGCCTGAAATGTCGATTCGGATCAACATCGCAGGCTAATCAGAGACGACACTGTCCGTTTTTATACAATTTTCTGTTTTGCGCAAGAAAACGAAATCTGATGCAGTCGTAAAGTGCCGTCTCCGTTCACTTTCTTTTCGCCCAGCTTGGACTGCCCAGCTTGATGCGAGACGACGCTTTACGTAAGTGTCCGAATGCCCCTTTTCGCGTGTTGCAAACCATATAAGTGCCAGGCAAGTTCTGTACAGTCTGATCTTGATCTATGCTGTACGAAATAGGTCCTGTTTACACTTTGGAGCTGAAATACTTGTAATCCATTTAATTGTTATTTAACAGATATCTGGATTTTGTGCTTTTGATGTCTTATGACTTTAATGGACCCTGGAGCAGAAAGACAGGACACCCATCGCCCTTGTGGAGTAACGACAACTTAAACGCGGTAAATTCTTCACTTACATTCTTTTTACAGCGTCTTATCGTTGCGAGAAGAGCAGAGCAGACTGAGATCAGCTTCCAAATCATACAACAAGAAATGTTCAAATTATATGTATAGCGTCTGATCTTTGCGAGCAGGGCAGACTGATCAGTATATAAAAAGATAATCAGAGAGGTCCAAAATCCGTTTGTCTGATTTTTGTGACTGGAGCAGACTGAGATCAGCATACAAAAACATACAACCAGAAAAGTTCGAATAAAAATTAACCTTTAACTAGACAACTAGAAAGAATTTGTTGACGGCAAATGCATTGCACGTGCAATGATGCGAATTAGCTTTGAAAGGTCATAAAAGATTGCGTGAAAAGGGGAAAAATGCTGGTTAACAGCATTTCCTCCTTTTCCCACAATATTTGTATCTTTAGTTTGATGTGATGAACGACGGAATGGTTAGGACGGGCTGAAAACGTGTATAGATATATCTTTAACCCTTTCCCAAACGGCAAATTTTAGACTCTTCCAAGCTCAAAGAGGTTGCAGACGACAATTTCAAATCTGACAACAATGGCAGAAAGTTCCCCAAATAGGTAGAAAACACTGTGGGAAAAGGAGAAATTGCTCGTTACGAGCAATTTCTCCTTTTCCCAATGTGTTTTCAAAAGACTTGTACTGCAGACACGTGAAAACAAGGGCTCGTTTGGGAAAGGGTTAACATTTACAATACTAGATATATATACGTATATGCCGTAGGCCAGATTGGAATCTAGGAAGAGCCGGAATCTGTCCAGGCAGACCCAGAATCTGCCTAGACCAAATTAGGATTATATATACTTTTGTCTAGACCGAAATAGATTATTTTCTATTTTCTTGTTTTTTAATCATGCTAATTCGCACATGCTTATAACTGAGAAGGATTTTGAATTAAAGCAATTTACTTTTTTTTCCCACAGTTGTTCTGTTTCCCAATTCTTTTTTCACCGAAATGCAAAACATTCAAAATTTATTCTTAGTCTGAATATCTGATGAAAACTTCTTTTATTTTGGGGTCTGAGTTAAATAAGATGGTTTATATGTAATCAAACTATATTCGATGAGAAGATATTCCAATTTTGTCTCGGCAAATTGTGGAGCTGCCAGAGCCAAACTGGAATTCTATTTTGGTCTAGACAGAATTCAAGTTTGGTCTAGGCAGATTCCGGATCTGCCTATGTTCCAGCTTGGACTACGACATTTATACAGAAATCTTGTTTTTGTAGAACTCTGCAGCTGACTACTGGGTATCGAAAGGTTTGCACAAATCAAAGCTTGTTGTTGGATTATCGACCTTTGCCCGGTCCTTCAGCCTAGCTGACAAATCCAATATCAAACTTGGGGCCCCGATAGGTGGTGCAGGTACCCACGGCCAATATACAGGGGAACCAGGAATCCTGGCGTACTATGAGGTAGGGGCAGTTTTTACCAGACAGCCTGAAGTATTTATCTTAGACATTTTGTCTCAGCCAAATAAAGCACATATTCACCAACTGTTCTTCATTGCACTCATAGTCTTATTCTACATTTAGAAAGTAACATAATTTCTGATTGGCTAAACCCTATTGACCAGAACAACTTTAAAATATAGAACATGCTCACAGGAGTATGGGCCCGTACTCACCAACCATTATTGAGATTATTCTTAGTCTTATTCTCCAAGGTTTATTTATTTTGTAAGTAACACAACGTCTGATTGGCTAAACCGAATCGTTTAGCCAATCAGAAGTTATGTTACTTACACATGTAGAAAATTCTGGAGAATAAGACAAAGAACGTTCTTAAGAATGGTTTGTGAATACGGGCCCTGATCTTAATCTTCACTGTCCTGAACGGAGACACATTACTCTTACCCATAAGCATGTCTGGACAACCCATAAGCATGTATGGACAACCCATAAGCATGTATGGACATATATATCAAATCTATGTCGTTTAGGTTTGTGAAGCTCTTGCCGACCCAAACAGCGCATACCGGATACACTGGCTAGACGACCAAGGCGTTCCGTATATGGAGGATGGAAACAATTGGATTGGTTATGAAAACGACGACAGTATTAAATTAAAGGTAATGACAGCTGGATAAGTTTTTCATCAAATATTCTTAAATGAACATGCTTCGCTTTATTCTCCACGACTTTCAATATTGAAAAAAAAAAATTCTGATCGGCTTAAACCGAATAAATGAGTCATGATTTAGAAGCATGAAATCAATAGATTTTTTTCAGTGAAAGATCGAAAATCATTTCATTTTGTGGACGTCGTAGGTAGCATTTTTACTTGTGTATGCGTCGTGAAAATTATACTTTGATCGTAGGCCTAAATAAATTTAGATCTTTCTATGAAAAAAAAAATCTACAGGTAGATTGGATAAAAGAGTCTCAGTTTGCTGGTGCCATGTTATGGAGCTTAGACTTTGATGACTTCCCAGGCCAATGTGCAACCTCTATAGTTCGATATCCGTTAGTGTCACTTGTACACAACCTGCTCAAAGGTATGTAGCTTACATATGATGATGGGTCAAATTTCATTTACATTTATTTGATTTGTCTTTCAAAGCCAGTAATATAAAGGTGCGGTTTCTTTCACTTACTCAAGGATTCACGAAGTATAAAACTGCAGCACTCCTTTGCTTTGTTCAAGGGCACTCTAATATAGTCAGTGCAGCCTTTGGTGACCGAACTTCAGACCTCTTGACTGCAGATCTACAATTTTGACTTTGGAACAAAGGCGGGCACCTTTTGATCAGAAAGTGGTACTTTTGTTATCAAATTAATGTTGAAATAACCTTTTTCATTGAAATAGTAGTACATGGGGTACCTTTAAGCCAAACAAAGATGACGTAATAGGACGCAAAGCGGTTGCAATTTAGATACTATTCTTAGTAACTTCTCTGCATAGTAAGATTCTGCTTTTATTTGTGACCGGTAATAATTTTTGGTGAGCTTCTTTTATTTGCCTATTATCAGTATTATGTCACAAAGATGTGGTAGATCTGTGTCATAATTTAAATAAATTTCATGTCTCTTTATGGATACTCATTTACAAGAATTGTTTAGCTGTGGGTCAAAGGTAGTCATATACCAGTCGAATAAAACTATTTAGGGTGTTCCAAAAGTCTCTCTGTCGTAATAGAATTTTAATGTGTATATTAGATCTTTATTGTTTTATTGCTCTTGAGGATAAGCAGGTAACTGTTCTCCTAGAGATAGGTCAACCAAAGCGTCTAAAGGCCACACCAAGTGGAATCAACAGTATGGATCAAATACTATATGTTCTGTAAAGAGGCCTATTGACTTCATTTACAAGTCTGTTTGGTAGAAATTCGCGTATCTCCTTCAATAGATTATGGAAGGTCAATGTTCAGACATTACTTTTTTGTTATCTGTATTGATTAACGCTTCATTTAATCTTTCCTAATCACTGTAAATTCCCGGTTTGCACGACATGATTCATTTTACTTAGCGGTAATCTACTTTTTAATTGATTGAATTGGAGTTGAACGCCGATTTAACAGCTTAAGTCATATTACAGAGTTCAGTGCAAATACGCACGTGTTCCTTGGATTTCTGTGACCAACACTGACTCCACTGTCTTTTTAAGTCACTACCTACTTTTTCATACGAGGAGCGAAAAATCTTCGGAAGAAGAGTTTTCCTCAACCGGGTATCAAACGAACTCATAACCAATTGGTTACAAGTGATATACGCTAACCACTGAGTCACCAGGGTGGTCTAAGTTTATTCTGCGCTGTAAGGTTGTCTTTATAGAAGAATCGAACTCCGCTCATGGCAGGTTATATGTAAGCCCGGTACCTTTTATACAGCAAAACCAGGAAGCCCTGGCGAGCCTTGTTTAATGGCTGAAGGACTTGAAGAACATTTCTGCTTAGATCCTAATGCCGATTGTAACAAGTCTGATCTTGTGTGTGAGTGTAAAACTGGATACATGGAACATCGGAAAAGATGTAAAAGAGGTAAATTTATTGATACTAGTATTTGATAAATGATTAGAAAATAGACAAAATTCCCACTTCTGCAACAATGTTCGCAAAGGTGACCTTTTCGATGACGGAAGAAATAAAGCTAAAGACTTGCTGGGCAACGTTCCATTCCGATCATTTTTTTCCTTTTATTTTAGGTATATCTGGACTTTAACCTCATTTCTGACAAAGCTAGGTCCGAATGGACAAAAAAACCTCCAGTCTAGAATAAAAGAGTTCTACATGAAGCCTATTTTCACAAAAGTTCTTAGATTATAAATAGGTGTCAATCAAAGATCAGAGCAGACGCTTCCTGCAGTCTTGACCTTGACTATCCCTAAAACCATTTAGAATGCTCAGTAGCTAATGGGTTAACGCAATGTTTCATGCATGGTTTACTTGAGGATGGTCAGACATTTAACCCTTAGGCTACTAAGCGCGACTTACTGACCTTTTGCGGACAGTGTAGATCAAGATCAGACTGCACAGAACGTGCAGTCTGATCTTGGATCTACATCTTCCGATAAGAGGATTTTTTTTTCTGATTTCCAAAATAAATAGAAACAACATTATTCGGGTTTACATATCGGCTAATTAATTTAGCAGAATAATGGTTAGAAAGGCAAATTTGTTAAATTTCAGTTGCAACACCTGGAACCTCCTGCGTGCATGCGCTTGACCTCTGTTCTGGTGGTTCCTCGTGTCACCGCGATTCACAGACATGTGTCTGTATCGGTGCTTACTTTGACGTCAATAGCAAGTGTCTACCACGTAAGTAAATCCACTTAAATCTAATCCATTTACCAAACAGACCTTTGGAGCCCTACTGGTCTATCAAAGAATATTTAAACTTTCTTAGGTCGATTACTGATATATCACAACGGTGCATCACCTGTACATCACAGAATACTTAAATGTTCACTAACACTGTTAACTAGAAATAGCAAATCGGCAACTCCACAATTTTGAATACAATAAGTACAATATAGTTAATAAAGCCAGTCGTCAATGCGCTATTTTTAGTAAAGGTGTACCATAATGAAAATTTCGTTATCCGGTTATAGAGCAATGGAATTTAAGAGGCTTATGGTTCTAAAGATGCAGAGGAAGAAGGTCTAGCTCAGTGGCTAGCGTATATGACTCGTGACCTGGTGCTTTCGATACTCGGTTGCTGCAACTTTCTTTCCAACGAATGTTTGCCTCTCACCTCAGATGCATGTGAGAAAGTAGTCGGTGGCTTGGAAAGACAGCTGCGCCAGTGCCGGTGTGAGAAAGCCAGGGAACATATGCGTAGGTGCACTGGCCGCCGTAATATGACACTCCCTGGCTCTACATTGTTTATTCAATGTCATAATTAATTGTGGAAAAACGTTACTCTTTTGTTATTATTGAATATAGTTTCTCATTTTAGACCTTTTCCTTGGCTTTATTTAATACCTTAATAGGACAATCCTGTGTTTGTACAACCTCAAGGACGAAAGCCGTTGAAAACATTTAGAGAAAAGGTATTTGAACACAATTTATTTTGTCATCTACAAAATAGTTTTAAGTTATGTAATTAAAGAAAACAAACGTCGTCTGGTCGAGAGAGAAGAGAGAAGAGAATCATCTGGTAAAGAGTTAAAATCAATCGGATTTTGCTACTTACAATAACAGTATACATGTACCTAGTGCTTCAATCCATGCTTTTCGGTAATTTATCAGGAAGACAAAAAAGTGAATTATAAGGCTTGAAAATTCATAATTACGACCAGAGAATTTTACCATAAATATTTCCGTAACTGTTCAGTTTAAGGCGGAAAAAGGAGTTTCCTCACAACAGTTACCTTGGCAAATAGTGCGCGCCATTTAACCATACGTTATTTAGCCATATAAAACATCTAATGTCCATTTACTACTCATTTCTTGTGCTCTACTCAATATTGTCATGAGCGAGGAAGTACGCCACGAGGAATCACCTTGAATAATTGTGCTGAATTTTGATGAAAAGTCACACCAAAACAGGATTTAGAAGCATGAAACGAACACGATATTTATTTTCCAGTGCAAGATCGAAACTTATTTCATCTCATAGATATCATCGGTAATATTTTCACTTGTGGCTGCGCCACTTGTTAAAATACTACCGATGATGTACGTTCGTTGAAGTACAACTCGATCTGTCATAAAAATATACAGACAGAATAACCTATCCCTATCTATTCTATATTAATTCTGGAATCTCAGAGAGCAGACTATACGAAGAGTGCGCACCAGAAGAGAGCGGGGCTTCCTGTGTTGGTGAATTAACTACGTGCTTGATTACTGGAAAATGTGGATGTATTGCAAATACATCCGACTTGAGCGGTTCGGCTGTATGCATTCCAGGTAAATTGAAGCCTCTAAAAGTTAACACGTGTCTTCTGTCGTTACCTAATTCGGCTCAAATTGAAGGCATTTGCAGACGAAGATTGGATGCTGAAAACAAAAGAATATTATTGATATCGGTAGCTGTATACAGACACGATGTAGAACACAGTACATGATGTCGAAAATTTCGAAAACTTTGTCTGGTGCCTGACAACTCAGAAATTAGTTTATGTTGCACATCGAAAGATAATAATTTCTTAATGAATAAATGCAAATAGGAGCGTCTAAAGCTTTTTTCTTTATACTGCGGGTTATATTCTAATTAATTTCTTTTATCCACTTAGCCTTCTAAAACTCTAGTTTTACTAGATATAGGAAGTATTGCTTCTACCATGAAATAAATGCAAAGGTATTAAAGTCCTGAAATAACAAATCAGACTTTCATCACAGAACAATATATTTTACATTGTAACTTCGAACTCTTTGGAATGAGTTTTGAAAAGTTCCTTAATGGCAATTTTTTTCAATTAGCATGTTATCTTAAGTCGTAAGTGATATCTGATGGCAAATCATGTGAATCACTGTCAAGTAATACTTCAAACAAACCTATATTTTCAGATAAACAGACGGGAGGCGTGTGCAATCCAAATGAGACAAAACCATGCGATAAATTTGTAGACCAATGTATATGTAGTGATGGAAAGTGTAAATGTACAAAATTTGGTATGTAATGTTGTAACCCAGTAAGTGTAGCTGTTCTAGGAGTGACACTGTCATTCTGTTATCCACAAGATAATTCAGTAACACTTCCATAAATATATGTCTATAGATAAGAAAGTAATTGTGTAAGTAAATAGACTTTTCCAACGACGGGTTGGATGACCATTTAATCTTGAAAAATACAACTTATTAAAAGATTCACTTTTCAACAGTATGCAAAACAAGGACGGAAAAGAGGCACTTCCTTGTCTCGTTACCTTTCGTAATTTCCTTTCATATTGATCCACAAAAAGGTTTTATTACTCACATTCCAATACCTCCTACGCCGTTTATCCTTTTCAAAAGACGTATCTTATTTTCTGTTTGTAGAATTCTGTCAAAGTAGACGTGACGGATATTATGTTGACCCTGACGACTGTCGAAAATATTACCGCTGTGTGTCAAAGGTCACGTATCATTTGTCTTGCTCAGAGGGACTCTTCTGGGATAATGACCTTACAGTGTGTGCATTTAATCCTAAGCATTGTGGGTAGGTAGGGTTTACTTCTCAAAAGCTTTCTAAAAGGCACAAAGTAATGAATAAATATTCGCCAGTCTTCTCATTTAGTACTTAATCGCCCTTATCAAGAATAACTGTGCACAATTCGTCAGTTTCCAATATGATGTTTTGATACTTAACCTTTCGCCACAGGAGTTTTAACGATTTCAAGAAAGCTTACGAAAAAGTATGGGGAAAGGGGAAAATGCTGGTACATGTAATTTTTTCCTTTCCAATAATTTCTTTTTCAAATCCCTCCCCCCCGCACCCCCCCCCCCCCCCCACAAAAGAAAAAAAAACCAAAAAAACAAACAAACCCTTTTTGAGTCATTTGTCGTTGTTTTGAGTGTTTTCCCTTGTGATGAAAACCCATTCACATTTGTAAGACAAATAAAGTGTTCTTAGTGAAATTTACAACAATTCTTACTAAGTCTGAAGAAATCGGTTTCCTTTTAAAAACACATAAATGAAGAATATTGGATTTTTATGTTTCAGATATTCCTGTATTTAATCTTTATATTTTAGCAAAGAAGCGTCACTACCACCAACGCTCACACCGCTTCAATTAACAACATCGCCGGGAAAAACAATGACAACAGTAACCTTGACAGCAACAAGGACTGAAACAACAATAACCCCAGAAGACGGGGTACCAGCAACAACAGATGCAAGTGCGGAAAGAGGTACCAATGGTACCCAGCAGGCAACAGAAGGACTTCATAATGCAACAGGTGTATCGCCAAACTTTGATCCAGTAAACATGGGAGTTGATTGCAACAGATCTGCGTCTTTTCAGTGTGCAAGATACGTGCTTAGTCTTGTAGCTCTGTTCGGAAAGTTCGTTATATACTTTAACTTTTGAGGAAATTTTGTATACAAAGAATAAAAAATGTCCTATTAACCCTTTACAATAACGTCAAAATGTAGATATTGGCAGATGACATTAGCATATGACAATTTTAATATGGCTCGAGTGATTGAATTTATCTTGATAGGGTAGAAAACGTGTAGGAAAAGAACCAGCATTTTCTCATTTTCCCACCATGTTTTCAAAAGTCTTCTTTCTTCTCAGGGTCGTTTAAAATTGTAAAGTAAAGGTTGAATTAAGTCATACTCGTGAAGTCGACACTTTAAATCTTTTTGAAGTCCACTGAATTTATCCTAATTTGTTATTGCAATTAATGAATGTAATTCAATAAGAATAAATGAAGCAAAGCCCGTACTTGATGTTTCAGCTGTTTAATTAGGATAAGATATGAGAAGCATAAAAGAGGAAGAGGGAAGCAAGATAAGTAACAGTAAAACTAAAAGTGGCACGCAGACTAGTCTTGGTTTATCCTCTTTTATTATGACAAATTATTGGTTTGTCCAAATCTGAAGGACTTGCCGACGACATATTGAATACATGTACGTGGTTCAAATGGTGGGATTTGTCTTTGAAAGAGAAGAAAGCATTGTTGGGAAAGGAGAAAATTCAGTCGATAAGCATTTTCTCCTTTTTTTCGACGATGTTTTTAAAAGGATTTTACTTAACTTTTTGTAAACTCTAGACTATTTGACACAGATTAACCCTTTACTCCATAGATACTCATTTTGACGTATCAACAACAGACAGCTTTTCTCCTTTTCCCACAATGTTTTCCACTCAATCAAATATTTGTGTCCTCATTTGGAGCAATGTTTTTAAAATAAATATGTTCAGCTGGATCCTAGGCCAGAGATATTTTCAGGAAGAATTTGTTTTATTAGATGTTGGCCAAAAATGTTTCTAAGATAAAGAGGTTCAGCTGGATGCTAGGACCACGATGTTTTCAGGGTGAATCACCATTATTAAATGTTGGCCCGATAATATTTCTAACATAAATACGGACAGATAGATGCTAGGGCAGCAATGTTTTCAGTGTAATCTTTTATGAGATTAAAACAAAAGCAATGTTTTTAAGACAAATAACTTAAATTTGATCCTAGCGAGTCATAGCTTCTTGGATAAGTTACTTTTATCTAATGCTCCCCAGCAATGATTGTATGATGAATTACTACAAATGAGTTAGAGTAATACTACCTTAGAATCATTGCTATGCTAGAGCCTAGCTGAGGCAATTTACTTCGAAAACATTGCTTAAACCGATCTCGATTTGAATTTACAGTTTCCACCTCAATATGAATTTAGGGTTTCAGAAATTGTTCAAGTGTTGGTGTAGACCTACATTTTATACAATGGAATTTAACACAAGTTCATAACTTGGAAAAAGCAACAGGAATGAAAACGGAAAGACTAAAGCGATGAAGTCTAGCAGAATAAACATAGTATCGATAGAGAACCTCAGTTTCAGTCTACACATCTATATCTGTCATTGAATTGGTTGCAGCGTCTAAAATGACAATACTCGTGTTGGATTGCACGCTGCGTGTTGAAGAAGCCGAGGTAAGACGAGCTGGCTTCGAATCCGCTTCTTCAACAAAAACGGGATTGTCAACACCTTCTGAAGCGATCGAAGACGCGTTATCCGCTATCGAGTCAGGAGTTTTGATTGAGCCTGTACCCATTGATTCACCATTCTTCTTTGGTTTTGGCTTCTTGCCGCTGATGACTGACTCTCCTTGACCTTTTGACGCATATTTGCGATCAAGGATGGCAGAGAGGCGTTTCCCCTGATTTGTGAGATACTCCTCCCTTTGTAATTTTGATGCTTGATTAATATGGTGATGAGGCGGCAATTTCGACGACGCAAATGCAGTCAAAGCCGAAACTGCATTAATGTCAACTTCTTTTGACTCGGACCATTCTGGATTTCTCCACACGTTAGTATCGCAGGTTCCCGTTTTGATGTCAGGTTCCGAAGTTTCTATGTTAATCGATCCACTAGTAACCGGTCTTGTCTCAGGTTCATCCATGTTAAATTGGAACTTGCTTTTTGCGACCATGTCAGGATTATGCAAAAATAATCTGTAACAAATACAATAAAGAATGGTATATTTGGAGTAGACTACAAAGAAAAAGCACAAACAGATTAAATATAACGAGTTAGAAAATTATCTGGCGCATATTTACAGGGAACAAGCATGCAGTAAGTTTTTTTTTTCCAGATGCAATTCACTGTTTACCTACACGTATTTTCGCTAAAGTTTCAAGCTAATGTTAATTACTACATTTAGGGCGTCTTTTCTTACCTTTACCACGAATTTTCAAGACCTTTCGTGTCCTTTACAGAGAGAGAAGTTTATGATCAGCCTAGACGTTGATGTAACTTCATCGTAGCCGGTGTAATGCAGAGAAATGACCCTCCCTACAAAATGACCCATGGGTCATTTCACTACGTAGAGGAATGACCCGGTTCATTACTCTACCTAGAGAAATGACCCCTGGGGGTTATTTCTCTTCGTAGTGAAATGATCCATGGGTCATTTTGTAGGAGAGGGTCATTTCTCTGCATTGCACCGGCTTCCTAAGATACTTAATTGATTACTTTTAACCCTAGCCTGCTATGTAACTAAAATGAAACTTTTAAGTCGAAAGGAAAAACCTAAATATTGCCATTCAAATTATTCTTCGTGGGGGATATATTCTGATCGGACAGTGTATATCTAAGATAAGACTGCACAGAATGATTGGCAGCTTTTGTAAAATACCCCCCCCCCCACCAAAGGAAATATGTTGGATTATACGATCCCTGCCCAAAGTCATTGTGATAGGATGAAATGAACAAAACATTTGGATTTTGTCCTTTAAAAGAAACTCCCTGGTATCGTAGTCAATTTACGTATTTTGATCGCAAACCGCAGCAGTTGACAATGGTTTAACCAATCATAAGTTGTAGTACTGTGAACTTTGAAAAAATCTTGTAGAGTAAGACAAAGTACGCTCTCAAGAATGGTTTGTGAATACGGACCCTGGCGGGTATACCGGAAATGATACTGCGTATCACTGTAATTGGAACCTGCTGCAATCCCTTCTGAAGTGCAGCTCCCTGTCAAATCATGTCAGAAGGAAAAAGTGACAGGGTTCCCTAATTTTTTGGGCTACGTATATAATGTGTGTCATGAACAGGCAAAAGGGGGCGCTTAACGCATCTCTATGATGTATGATACCAAGCAAGTAATCACTTAGTTATGGACCCATAAAATCAATTTAGCAGAAAAATCAACCGGATCTTTATGTAGAATAGTCTTTTGAAATTTAGAAAATTGACAGATAGCAAAAAGTTTCGACCCAGGTCAGCCTGCGCGGACTGCGCAGGCTGACCTGGGTCGATACTTTTTGCAGATATATTGAGATCCTTCTTCACAAAGCATGAATGACATATAGTTTTTGACCACACTTACCTGCTATCCGACATTTTCGTGTGCTTATACCGGCGAACAAGCTTGTAGAGGACGAAACCAGCTCCCCCAGTGGCTATCAGGGAACAGACAAGGATCGCCATCAACTTTGGTACATTGATGTTACACTTGTAATCATTGACAAGGTCTTCACAGTCAAACATTAAAGCACAAGGCTCGGTCTGACATTCGTTAATCTCTGTCTGACACCATTGGCCTTTGTAACCAGGACTGCATTCGCAGAAGTAGTTGTTGAACGATTCAGAACGTTTGATATCATTACACGCAAACTTGCCTTCGGTGGCGTGGTTGCATGTACCGTAAACACAAGGGTTTTCCAGAATGTAGACATGCAGGGTGACACTGGGCGTAAACGAGCCTTGGTCTGTTTTGGCAATGAAATCGAATGTCATATTACCATGAATTGTGGGAGAAAAGTCCAGATAAATATTAAATGCTGTTATAGTTCGGTATTTCGGGGACATGGAAAATTGTTTTCTCGTAGGTATTTCAGATGTGTTAACAGGCTTTATGGTATAGGTAGCATTACCAAGCTCGTTAAATCTAACTTGTGGGTTGAATACTTCATTTCCATCTACATCAGCGAGGATAATTGTTCCAGCATATATCCGACTTGTACCATTTGCGTTCTCCATCACTACTTGTTTCAGGTAAGGTAACTTGGATCTATGCAGGTGACCATCTCGATCAACAAAGAACCGGTCTGTTGGGTCAGGAGTACCGGAAACATCTAAAAGCACTCTTCGTTCATCTGTTAGCGATTCCGCGTATCTCGGAAGTCCGTACTCTGTTACACGTAATGTAATGTAGTTTAACCCATAAAAATGTTTCTCGAAAGTACAGTTAACCGTCGTGTTACTGATAATCCGACACGTGGCATGTTCTGGTTGGTTGATTATTTTCAGAATCAGTGTGTCACTCTCGTTGTCCATGGTTTCAATAACGAATTCTTTCGAGACATCTTCCGTGAAGTGTACAACATCGGTAATAATTTTTGGTGCTGAGTTGGGAAAACTTCTTGATATAAATGCAAGTTCAAAATGTTTTGGTTGAGTCAAGGAACCTGCAGCTGGTTCAGTGGATCGTTTGGTACGTTTACCAAGTGTAGAACAAACCTAAAATATTACACAAATAGATCATTGATCGACTCTCTGGCAAAAGGAAGCTTAAACGGTAAACCCATTACCACACAATCCATACTTTTGACGACCCTAAGTCTTTAGAAAAACATTGTGGGAAAAGGAGAAAATGCTGGTAACCAGCATTTTCTCCTTTTTCCCACAAAGTTTCCTATCTTTCACAAAACAAATGTCAAATTTCAAATTTTCAGTCAGTTTCATTTTGTTGTCTGCAAATGCTTTCGATTTGGACCAACCTAAAATTTTGTCGTTTGGTAATGAGTCAATGCATCAGATGCATCATAGTAAGTAAGTCGTTAGCTTATTTTCCTGTTCGATTCCCCCCCCCCCCCCCCCCCCCAACTGTTTTCTCTCAATAGCTATCAAAATACGGTTATTATTTTTTATACGTTATCAACCTGTAACTGTGTACCTGGAATTTTGTAGAAGAACAATATAAGCTTTGCTTTCGTTCTGATCCATTTCGTCAGTTATTTTTTGTTATTCTATTGACTTGTCTTTAAATATCTGTAATAATTGATGAATGAAACATGTTTAAACTATATGTCGTAGCAAGAAAATCCATTTTTGTCTACAATCGGCTGAATTCTGAGTAGAATGGCCCTTGGACTTCCAGAAAGCTCATCAACAGCAAGAAGAGATTCGACCCAGGTCGACCTGCGTGAAATAGGCAGGTTGATCTGGGTCATTATTTTTTGTAGATGCACTTTATCCCCCAATTTTCAGAGAACTTGGCGTATTTATTAATACTTTACAGAACAATATTTTTTAAAGACTTGTTCATATTAAAAGTTTTTTTCTGACGTCAATCTTTTCGAATCGACCCAGTCAGCCGTCGTAAAATAGGCAGATTGATCTGGGTCGATATTTTTTGCAGATGCGCTTATCCCCAATTTTTAACAGAACATGACCTATTTATTAATACGTTACTAAACAATATTCTTTTAGACTTGTTCATGTTAATTTATTTTCTGACGTCAGTCTTTTCTATTCGATCCAGTCAGCCTGCATGAAATAAGCAGGTTGATCTTGGTCGATATTTTTCGCAGATGCACTTATCCCCAATTTTCACAGAACATAGACTATTTATTAATACTTTACCAAACTACCAAACAATATTTTTTAAGACTTGTTAGAAGTTTTTTTCTGACGTCAATCTATTTGCTTTGATTGGATTTAATTTTTACAGTGTTTAAAAACATGGCGAAAAAATAAGAAAATGCTGGTTTCTAGCATTTTCTCTCTCCTTCATGATGTTTTCAAAAGCCTTCTTCCGAATCATTGTAAGTTTAAAGGTAAAGGGTTAACGATATGAGTAATAATTTGGTTTGAAATATCTGGCTTTAACCCATTACCACACGAGAAAAATTTAGACTAGTCCAAATTGAAAGCATTTGCAGACGACAAAATAAAGGTGACTGAAAAATTGAAATTAGATCTGGGAAGGATAGAAAACACTGTGGGAAAAGGAGAAAATGCTGGTTACCAGCATTTTCTCCTTTTCCCACATTGTTTTCTAAAGGCTCCTTTCTCAGGGGCGTCAAAAGTAGGGATTGTGTGGTAATGGCTTTAAGTGATTCAGGCGATGACTCGGCTCTCTGTATATTGAATAGGTCAGTGGCTCAATGTTTTCTATTTTACCCACTGAGTTTGCATCTGTCGATTGATTAATTGTGTTAATCACGCCGTTTTTAACTTTTTTTTTTCAGTTATATCGCAGAGACCAGTGTACTTATCCATGCTGTCCTGGAGTCCCTTCCACCAGTAGGCCTACTCTGGAGTTCCTTTTGCCACGACTCTGCATAAAATTCTTTCCAAGCTGCTGGCTGCTTTCTCACATAACCATCGTCCAAACAATGGTCCATAGGTCAACGGTAAGAGATAAATGAATCCTGTCGCAATAACTATACCAATCTTCGAAAAGAAGTGGCCGAGCCGGGTATCGAACTAGCTACCCTATGAATCCTGCACGCGACCGATTGAGCTACTGGATCTCGGCTTTTCTTGAAAGAGAGAGAGAGAGAGAGAGAGAGAGAGAGAGAGAGAGCAAGCAGGTATAGAAGTCACACATCACTCAGAGCTCCAGATACGGACTGATGGTTTTTCTAACTCTATTATTTCTCTTTAAAACACTATGTTGTGGGTACTCATTAGAATCGTCTCTATGAGACGATTCTAATGAGTACCCACAACATAGGGTTTAGAGGAGAATAATCAATGATTTCAATTTGGAAATTAAAATCACTCCCTCTATCTGGTGCTCTGATCACTTTTTCACATTTTTCAGATTGTCCTAATACAAATATCCCCTTATCGGACAGTGCAGATCCAAGATCAGAATGAACAATCTGTGCAGTCTGATATCTATCTACACTTTCAGCAAAAGGTCAGTGAGTTGGACTTTGCAGCCTAAGGGTTCATTTGCCTATCTATGCAACAAAATGGACGAAATCAAACATTTTACCTCTGCTATGTATGTTCCATTTACGTCCACAGCCGTCAGATATTCTCTGCATCCCTCGTCTATGTGACGCCATTCTTGTTTATCTGCAAGTTTGTTTCAACTCTTTAACCGTTAAAGCGCTGGAACCGAGTTAACTTGTTTTTTTGTGGACAGTGTAGATCAAGATCGGACTGAACAGAACGTGCAGTCTGATCTTAGATTTACACTGTCCACTATTTTGTTACATATTCTGGCCGAAAAAAACTTCGTACAGCAATATTTCATATGTTTCTCCTATTTAAAAATGTCTCTTGTTTTATTTCAGCACATTAAGGGTTAATAAATACTGTTTACAATAATGACAAAATCTTAATCTCCTCTATATTAAAAGCTTCTGCAACCGGAAAACAAACAGGGGATAATTGTTTATTTAGGTGGAAGATCGAGTTCACAGAATGAAATAAGCTTCGATCTTTCATAAAAATAAATCCATTGATCTGCATTATATTTCATGTGTCTATTTTAAGAAATGTTATGGGTAAAGAAATGACGTCATTTAACCTGGGGAGAATATTTTCTCCGTCACAGTGAATAATTTCCTCCTACCGAAAATCTGGTTTATTGACTTGAGATCACTATTAATGGAACGCGATAACCGTGGCCTTTGTTTACAATAATTCAGACCATTCTATTTTCGTATACGGGAAGCACAGGTAAATTATCCGATAATTTTAGTTAAAATGTACATTGAAAAGGCTTAAAACTTTGACAAGTTCTCTATCGACTAAGCGAGCAGTGGTGTAATGGATAACATCACTGCCTCTCAAGCCGGCGATCCTCGTTCGAGTCGTCAGACCTACCTTTTTTTTTAAGGAAGCATGTTGCATTTCTTTTTTTTCGGTTTTCGCTTTACTTTTCTTTTTTCCTCTCCATACTTTTCTTTTCCTTGTTTGAATGTCTTTTATGTTTGTTTTCTTTATCCTTTCTTCTTCCTTTTTTAGACGTGTACATCTTTTTTTTTTTTGTCATTGATATTCTTTTGTTACTATCACATTTCATTCTTATTCATTTTATTCTTCTTTTTTTTAAAGCATAGTTCTATATGACTGACTCAACAATAAAATGATAAGTGTGCAACTCTCATCCTGTGCTCTGTCAGTATCGGAACTTCCTTCATTTTCACTGGCCTTATCGGTACCCTAACCCTCTTAACATTCAGTATTTCTTGCTTCCTCGTCGCTGAACTGCACACAAGTTTCTTGAACTGCAATGTCTGCTTTTTGAAAAAATATTTATTCTGCTAAGACTGCACATCTATAGTAACTTTTCCACTCAGGTTGCTTTAGTTCACAAGTGGTTCCGTTCCACCGGTGTTTCAATTTAAATCCTTGCGCAGTCAAGCTTCAGATATGCGCAAGTTCCCAACTGTAGTGAGTAGACATGTCTCTTCTGTCAAAGCCATGAAACAGGAAGAAAACTAGTAGCCAGAAATTTGTGGCTTTAGTCATCTTAGAAGTCTAAATCACGAGGCTATTTCTAGCATCAGTTCCTGTACAAGAAATGTCTTGGTTCATTTTTCCTAACTTTCGAAGGATCAGTGTGCAATCTTGTGTGATGTCAATTAAATATGAACGAAACAACAAAGTAAAAGTAAAAATATTCACTATGAAATTATAAAAAAATAATGTAACCATTGACTCAGCTTAAAAAAAAAAAAAACAGTTGCTATACTGAAAAAAATATTCTCTGTGACTCGAACTCGATTCGTTTGGGCGGTAGCAGAGTCCCTTTGACCACCGCACCACAGCGTTACTTGCACGTCTTTGTTGAAATTTACCAATAAGTAACTGCTTCGTCCCTGGTATTCCCTATCTGAATGTTTTGAACTGATCCAGTGTTTGTAAACAAAGGCCACAGTTATCGCGTTTTGATAGTAGTTTTAACAGCGGCATTCGTTGACAAAATAATCAGATGAAATATAATATATCATTTATTTCATCAGCTTGTGGTTAATATGGGGGAAATATTTGCCTTAAAAGGGAAAGGTCCGCGAAAATAACTCGTGCATTACGGCAACTCGTTATTTTCGCATACCTTTCCCTTTTTCGACAAATATTTCCACATATTAATCACAAGCTGATGAAATAAAGTCTATTCATTTATTTCATCAGCTTGTGGTTAATATGGGAAATATTTGCCTCAAAAGGGAAAGGTCCGCGAAAATAACTCGTGCCTTACGGCACTCGTTATTTTCGCGGACCTTTCCCTTTTTCGGCAAATATATCCCCATATTAACCACAAGCTGATGAAATAAACCCTATATATCTCATGCTTCTGCATCAAAATCCAGCGCGGTTCTTTTCGTTAATTCCCCGAGGCCAATCGCCTCCCAATAATCACGCATTTTTGTATTACATGTATGTAAAGCGAGAGAAATAAAGGGTGAAATGCGTCATACTGCTGTCTGGTTTAGTGGCATGCGCTTTTAACCTAGGTAACCCGATCGTACAACTAATGATAGTTCATTTCATCGTGTTAAACGCAAATCCGTTCGATGAAATGTATACATCTGAATATTATATATATACAACTATAAGTGTAAAAAATTACGCTGAATATTAACTAGTTATACAAGTGAATTCTACCAACCGCTATTCCAGTAAATCAGCGCCGGTTGAAAATTGGCGTCCTTCTCGCATCCCGACGGTATAGTAACATTGATTACAATACTCTCAAACTCGGCATGGGAAGCAGGGGCAACGTAGAACGACAGGTCGCAGTACTTAGTTATCCTAGATGGAAAGATGTTGTAAAATGTTCAATAGTGCAAATTCATCACTTTCTGGCTTGTATCTGTCAAGCGTCCGTCTCTCTATTCTTACGTTAAATTTAGTCTTAAATATCTTCTCTGAAACTATCCATTCAGATTCTGACAAACTTCACAGTAATAACCCTGCCATCGTCAGAATTTCATAACGGAATATGATTTCTTTAAAAAAAAAAAATTGATTTTCTTGGCAAAACTGAAAAAAAAAAAAAAAAAAAAAATGACAATCATTGAAAACATCTGAAAATCTTCTTGTTCAAAACCATAGGGTATAAGGCAAGTAGTTTCATCAAATAGACTTGAATAGACTTGAATCAAAATTCTTCAGTTTATAGCCTGGCGTCACAACTGTTCCCGCCCCGCTGGTCACAATTCTAAAAGCGGTTATATTTTAATGAAAACTTTGGCATATAGCTTCATGTAATGAATAGACCTTTACCAAGGTCCTTAAGAAATAGCATCGGAGTCCAGATTGGTTCTGTTCTTGGGGTCGACAATCGGCAACCCCACCATGATATTAATCCAAAGGTTCAACGCGCCCTATCATCAATTAATGACATTTGCTGTCTTTTTCGTACAGCCTCAAATGTAATGTCTACCTTTTTCTCAGAAGCCTTGACGTCTGTTTGCCAGTCGTTTCTGGGTCGGATATAAACGACTGAAAATCAAACGTAGCAGCACTGCCATAGTCTGCTTGTTTGTCAGCCTTTGTTACGCTACCAATTGTCAACCCTCCTTTCTTGACTGAAAAAGATAATGAAGGATCACGTGGCAAAACTTCTATTCAGGCCAAGACTCCACATCCAGCGGACGAAATATTGCAAAGTACTGACTGAATGAAGTTTCGAAGAAAATTCCAATTTGTTTTCTACATGTAGGATATGACGTGTGTTATGAAATGACGCCGAGTCCGTTGACAAGATCACATTTCTTGTATTTATACACGGTATGTGTTAACCATGCACCTGCACTTTCGACTGCACCTTTACCAGTGAGCCATGCTTTGTGAAAAAAAGGGAATTTAGATAATATGCAAAAGCATCTACCCAGGTCAGCTCTCGCAGTTCGTATAAGATGACCTGGGTCGAAACCTTTTGCAATTTGCCAATTTTCTACGCCTCAAAGTTCGACCAGTTTAGTTTAAACATATTTTATTCGACAGTAGTATACAGGGCGTTTCGGTGGTTAACTGATTATATACTGTACGTTATAGTAAGAAATTATCTGAGTTACCCTTTCCTTCCGTTTATCTCTCTCTTTCTCTAATATACTTTCATTTTCAATATCTTAAGGTCTTTTTTACTGAAAATTTATCTGATTTATCATTCTCTCTCTGTGTCTCTCTTTCTTTCATATACCTAAATAATCTATATCTTACGTTTTATGTCTGACTTTTTCTTTCCAATCATTCTGTTTCTTTTCGACTGATTAAACATTTGTTCCTTTTTGTATATTATATATAGACTTATTGCCAATGATATATTTTTTCTTCAATGTGGCAAGGCATGTTCTATTTTAATATTCAATGGGGAGAGCCGTAACTAAGTTATTGAACTTGTGACTCAACCCATTTGCCACCTTGATCGAATTTTGTCTTTGAATTGTATATGATTCGTACGTATGGCAATAAAAATGTTTAAACTAAACTAACAGTAGTATACAAGTTTACAAGAGACAATGAAATACAAGTTTACATTCATGATTTATATTGTTGTTAAACACAAAGTAGATTTTATGGATCGATAATGACTTGCTTGGCGTAATGCATCATGGAGATGTGCCCAAAAACACCGATCAATTAAAGACATGCTATAGTAAGGGACGAAGCCATGAATGAAGCAATGATGAAATTCAAGAATAATGCGTCACATGTGATGTTGAAGCTAGGGCTTCAAGGCTACTGCCTAATATGTGTCAGGACTCGTGTTCACCAACCATTCTTAGGAATATTATTAGTTTCATTAACAAATATTTTTTTTAATTTGAAAGCAACACAACCTCTGATTCGCTAAATCATTTGGTTTAGCCAATCAGAAGTTCTGTTATTTTCAGATGTAGAAAATTCTGGAGACTGAAACCAAGAACGTTCTTACGAATGGCTGGTGAATACGGACCCTGAACACTTTGTCTAGAATCAATATCTAGTATTCAAGCACCCTACTCACGTGAAGCACGCACTGAAACTTGTGATTGGCTGTTAGTTCTATCCGTTGTCCATTTGTCCGACATCTTTGCTTTGTAAATATTGGTTGTTTTAGACATAGATGCATTCACATACACATCTTGAATACCTAATATAAGAATATTTTGATATTTTAATATCTATTGCTCCGATATACTGTGGGTATTATTAGTTTATAACGACGTATGTATAGACTTTAATAACTGGCCAGGCAGGGCGGAGCTACGTTACATTTTTTTTGGTAAAATAGGACATTCGGAAATCGTCGTGAGTAGCCGTATTCCATAAAGCCAAAGATCGACAACGTACAATTAAGACGTATGTGTAGATTTACGACGAACAATTCCGAACTGGCTCGAGACCAATGAAATGCAAATGAAAAAGAAACTAGCAGACTTTTGTCAAAGTTAACTATGCCCAGCCAGATCAATTTTTACAGGCTATACGAGTACAATAAAATGTCTGCACTCTTAATAAGAGAAAGATCATAAGAAGGTCGAATATCAGTATCGCTCGACTTTTATACGTCTTCCACTTGGCAAAGGTTTATATACTAGCCGAACTTTGATAGGGATCATTTAGATATTTCACTGCGGCCATACGTTACAACAAATAGCTTTGAATTAATAACATCAATTTCCATAGGTGGCTTGTGTCAACAGGGTAGCAATTCAATAAAATTTGAAAAACCTTGAAAAACTGTACCTGATATAAGTCACACCTATATTTCTGCTGAATCTATTACGGGGATCAAAAGCAAATTTTGAGTAGTGTATTTATAATAGATTTCATAGCTGTACATCTGTAGATGATTTTCATTTTGAAAACACATGTATGCAACTGAAATTGTAACTGACCATAGAAGTAATCAGTGATCGTGCATGATTCCGTGCTCAATTAAGGTCGTGCTCGAGCTTAAAGTCTCATTAATGTTTACCTGGTGTAGGTCGTATGAAAATCGGAAATGGAGACTGATCTAACAGACAGCGACGAGAACAAGCTATTAAGTTCAGAAGTTACTCCGCAAGGTTTGTCAATTCACAATTTTTAAACTTTCAAATTTCATGCCCAGCTAATTTGAGCACGAACAAACTCTTATAAGCACTAAGACCTACTATCTAATATTTCCCTTTCTAACTCTTAACCAGACGGCAAAATTTTGGACTGGTCCAAAATAAAAAAAAGTTGCAGGCGAAAAAATTAAGTATACTTTCAATTTCTAATTCATGAGAAGATATTTGGAACCTTGTAAGTGAAGATCCTAGCTATTTATCCTTTATGATGTCTAAGAAACTCTAAAAACTAATAAATGTTTGAATACACTACAAAAACCTAGACGAGGAGAGTTATTAACTGATGAGTACTAGTTTTGTTGACATATGTTTAGTATACGTTGTTTATTCGTATTGTAATCTACTGTTATATTGACTTGATTTTCTTACATGTTTGAAGTATCGAACAGTGGAAATTCCTTATCAAATTGCAAGGTTCTTTCAGCCTTATTCGGGTCTTCATTGGCCTTAAAAGGGCAGTTAAGTTTGAAGACTAAGTGAGCCATGTTTGGGAAAAAGGGATTTAAATGCATCTCCATGCATCCCATTCTACAAAGCTAATCATTTAAATTCGGATCAGTAGAATCCATTTATATATGGAGTGCAACACGCAAAAAGGGTCATTCGGACATTTGCGTAAAGTGTCGTCTATGATCAGCGTGTGCAGTCCGCACAGGCTAATCCGAAACGACACTTTCCGATTTTATGTGATTTTCTGTTTTACGCAAGTCTACTGTAGCACAAAATCTAATGTAGTCGTAAAGTGCCGTCTCGGATTAGCCTGCGCGGACTGCGCAGGCTAATCCGGGACGACACTTTACGCAAATGTCCGAATGCACCTTTTCGCGTGTTGCACTCCATATTGTGACGCATGACGCAAAAAGAGACCATCTGGAAATTCTGTACATCAATTAAAGGAAAACAGATCAACGACAGTGCAGGTCAATTTAAGCTGATAATTAAAAAAACTAATTGTATAACAGGGTACAAGGATACAGAATATGTCACAAAAACGAAAAGTGTCAACCCTGCTCAGCCTGCGCAATTTGCACAGTCTGACCAGAGTTGATACTTTTCGCAGGTCCTAGAAGGTACATTTTTTGCTTGATGGGTCACATATTATTAATTATCAAGTAGATCTGAAAGTAAAATGTCCTTAACATGCAGTAAATTTACAAAATTCAGCAAAAGGTCTTAATCCATGTCAGCCTGAGCAGACTGAGTAGGCTGATGTGGTCCATACTGCTAGCGGATGTATCAAACACCCTTTTCCAGACGTATGGCGCAAATAGATATGCTTTTAAATAAAAAGTACATGGTGATTTTGCACATACCAATTGGCAAAGCAAAGACACACCGTGAGAAAGGAAAAATGTAGCTTTTGAAGTGTAATGGAAACCATTTTGAAATGAAAGGAATACTTATTGATAAAAAAAAAAAAAAAAAAACAGCTGGACTTAATACAAAAGAATGGTGAAATACACTGGCCCATTGCCCTTCCGTAAACACAAAAACTACTTAAATAGAAACAGAGTTTAGTAATAATACGTACGTTTTATACAAACAGCTTTTCCTTGAATCTTGGATTTCAAATGCGAAAATCCTATAGCGTGTAAAGACTGGTACATGCAACGTCCCGGTTCCATTCTGAAGAATGTTGTTTCCTGGTTCTCAGATGACGATAAGTTGGCCACAACCTCTGCACTCATATTTCTAGTGTCGATAAATTCGCCGATGGACTTGTTTGTGGAAGCACTGTTGAACCTTAGTTTACCGCCTTCGATTGAAGAGGATCCGGAACGGCCCTGTCCTACTTTAACAGGGGGGAAAATTTCTGCACCATCTGCCTCTGTACCAATTTTCCACTCTGAATAACATTAGAACTGTACTTTGAAGGAATAACATTTCAAAGTATTTTTTTTCGGCGTAGCCCAAATCGCATGCGTTTGACCTACTTTTTGATACTGATACAGAATGATGATAATTTTTAATTGGTTAAAATAGTTCACATGCTTATACGACAGAGCCTCATCTCAATAAGATAGTTACGAACAAAAATTAAGTTTTACGTAACTATAGTATAGTGGCATTAATCTGTCACGAGACACATACAAATCTGCTCGCATACATACGAAACCACTACAGTATTTACACGGGTTAATACCGTTAAATCGATGCCTTGATTCATACCAAAGCAAATTAATGTGATGCAGAATGACCATTTTCTTGCTCCACTTGGAAATTTGATAGTGTCATTAGCATTATAGAAACAACACAATACCTCTTCCAGAGCGGCGGTTACATGCTTAAAGGGGCTTGCCAGTGAAATGGGTTAAATCTGGAGCACCTGCAGATATCTAAATTTTAAGAGTCAAACGCGCAACAAGACATTATAGAAATTCGTTGTGGTAAGTTTGAACTAATTCCAATGAAAACTGTAGGAGGAGTTGCGCGCACAAGAAATTGGTAACAGACAGACGGACGGATGGATGGACGGACGGACGACCGGGCCAATAACACAATACGACCCTTTGAGCGTATGAAAGGTGAGGAAAAAAGGGGCCAATGCTCGGAAGGTTACTTTTCATTATTTTACTTTATAATGAGCCAAGCACAACTTCGTCAATTTTCTAGATAATGTACATCAGGATCGGACTGCTTTTGTGGACAGTGTAGATCAAGATCAGACTGCACAGAACTTGCTGTTGTCTGATCAACATTGTCTGCTATTTAGTTTTCATTTTTTTGGCAATAGGAACTTTGAAATTGAGATGTTTTAGTCTCTTTTCCTATTATATACTGTAGTTTATTTTATGCCTTAACCCATTACCAAACTATCCCTACCTTTGACGGCCCCAGAAAGAAATTTTTAGAAAACATTGTGGGAAAAGGAGAAAATGCTGGTAACCAGCATTTTCTCCTTTTCCCACAATGTTTTATACTCTTCACAAAACACACTTCAAAGTTTCAGTCACTTTCATTCCTACATTCTAATCAGTACCAATTTTGCGCATGAGAAATGCTTTTAGCAAATGAAAATGACTATTTTTGAATATTTAAATTTGAGTTTTAACGACCTTGATGGAAATAGGCTTTAAAACGATTGTGGGGAAAAAGAAAATGTTGGTCACCAGCCTTTTCTCCTTTTTCTCTCTCCATTTTCTATCTTTTCAAAAACAAATCTCATTATTTCAAGTCCTCGTTTAATTTGTCAGCTGCAAAGGACTTTGAATTTAGGCAAGTCTAAAATTTCGTCCTTTCGTGTTACATGTACTTGAGTATTTATTAATCATTATTTATCAAATAACAAGAAATTTTATTCCATGTCGCACTAGAAGCGCTAGGGGTCGAAGATCATAAAGAAAACATCTTCATAGTTGGCACAGAAACCTTATTGGGAAAGAATGGAGTGCTTGTAAGGAAAGAATTGCTCTTTTTGTAATAAAATCTTGAAATCCCCGAAGTAGCTAGTATACTGTATATAAAGTTATTGGTCAATGAATTTGTGTCTTACCATAAAACTCTGTTTCATTTGATCCACCGCTCCATGATAAGCCAACATTTGTCTGAGACGAAGTCCAAAGTGGTGAATCAGCTGAACTACTCACTGAGGCAAGTGTAAACAACGGCTGAGATGCAGCGCCAGTGGTATCCGGCGGATACAGATTAACATGCACAGAACAAGTTGTAACGGTTGATAGTCCGCCAACATTCAGTGCTGTCATCTCAAAAACATAGTCTTTTTTATCCTCAAATGTTCCATTGCTCAACGTAAAACTGGTTTTAGTCGTTAGTCCTACACTTGTGCTATCCATTACAATACTGCCATCCTTGGACAATATTCGAACGAAGTATTCACTGATTTGGCTAACATCTTCAGTACAGTTCCAGTACCCACCTATTGTTGAACTCGATCCAATATAGTCAGTTGGTTCATCCTTGCTGTATTTGGGATCTAAACACTTAACGTATTCACATTCTGGTGGTGTACCGTCAATTTGGATCCCGTTGGAATGTACAACAATATCACCCCCTGCAAAATTAACCGCTCGAATATTTAGATAATATGCGGTTGCATTGCAGGACTGTTTACCAGATGAATTTTTACAATTATTAATGTCAGTTGTTTCCAAAGAGAGGCCAACAACTTCTACCGGGATAAGTGTAAAACCTTGTGAGAGTACAGTCTCGGAACAAGTTTCTTGACATAGATTTCTGCACGGCTCAATGCAAGGGAAGCAAAACGACTGGTACAGCTTTAAAGGTGAAATATTACCGACTTCAGTCCTACTGTCTGATACGCCAACAAATATATCTTTTATACCGCTCTCACCATCATAAAAACCTTTGCCATCCAAGCACTGCTTATGGGCTGGTTCTGGAACTTTGACTTCCAGTAATACTGCAGTTGTATAAAATGGATCATAAATGTCATCAATAACAGGAAGATACCCATCTTCATTCCATGTTGCAAAAGCAAACCGAGTGTCAGAAGCAAATTTGAACCCACCTATACTGACAATCTCTTCTTCGTCGATTATTAACATTACATCAACTGTCGTCTCCAAATCTACGTCGTCCGTTTTTAGGCTGATTGTGTAAGAGTGGAAACTCGAGGTGGGGTCGAATTTCAGTCTAAACCAACGCTGTATATTTGTTTGCTTATTGCGTGCCCAGAAAATACAATGGAAGTCCTTATTTCCCTGAATCTTGTACCCTAGAAAATGGATCCCAATACCATATTCCGCTGATTCAAAATTTGCCATTTTCTCTTCGTCTGTATTATTCGTCTTACTGTTACGTTCAGGATTGTAATTTGTCTCTTCAGTTGTTGTCTGTGTTGTATTGTCAGATTCAGTTTCATTCGTATAGCTTCCTACCAAACCCGTCACATTATCAAAGTCACCAAGGTCATAAGTCATTTCCATTGGTTTATTCGTAATTTCATACGGAATAGCAACGCTGTCTGTAAGCAATGCTAGAGTTGTAATCATGTTTTGTCCTTTGGCAGCAGATAAACGAACTGTGTAGTTTCCTTCGTTTAAATCAACAGAATCGGATATCACACCGGATTTTACGATATCAGTCAATTCGGTGTTATACCCTATTCCAAGAAAAGCCCCGGTTCGATTTAAGATAACGAATTCCTCAGCAAACATAAATGATAGGCGTTTCCAACTTTCTTTGTTCGTCGAAGCATCTGGAAAGAATTGTTTCTGACTGGGACAAAAGTAGTCTTGGTATCTATTCGCAATAGCTAGTAGGCCAGATACCTTTCTTGTAGATTTCTGGAATGATTTTACCTTATCCCAGCGATCTGTTATTTTCACCGACCCTGTCAAAGGTGGGCTTGTATCAATTAGTATTGTTGACGTTTCAGCAATTGTTTTCAAACCAGCCTTGTTCTGTACCTCTATTTGTACAATATATGTATTTAGTGTTTTCAATTCCAGGCCATAGAATGAAGTTTTGTTGTCATTTTCAACAATATTTTCCTCGACTGAAAGACAGCCACCTGCCCTTTCATCACGAGGTTTACAATCCGTACATTCCAAAACTGACACTTTACTCAGCATAACACCTGATTCAGGGTCTGTGAATCCTTCCCAATGCACGTGAAGCTCAGAATTTGATGTAGCGAACAAGACTGTATTACTTTTGATATCATTTACGAGTATGTTTCCAAGAGTTGGTTCTGTCGTGTCGACTAATACTGGGTCCGAAGTTGCAGCAGTACACATTCCGGCCTCATCCTCGGCTACTACGGTTACAAAATAGAAACTGCCATGCAAGAGTTTTAATGATTTTATGCTGCTGTATTCATCAAGCCCTACGCTTTGCATCATCCATGCATCAAACATGGTTTTGTTCTTTCCAAATTCACTACAAGGTAATGTGTCATTCGTTATCAATTGAAGGTGACTACTAATCCCAATTCTGTACTGTATTATCCCTATGTCCGACTTGAAACCTGTCCAAGATACCGATATAGAATCTGTTTCTGATTGGAATGGCTTCAGACTGACGTAACCTGGAACAATATCGTCCTTAAACCCAACCCGAATACCGTTGGAATAGCCCTCTGCATAACCACCAGCTTTACTGTATGCTCTGATTGTAATATAATATCGGACAAGTTTAGCTGTAAGGTTCAAATTATTGAAGGTATATGTTCTGTTCAACCCAACATTGACAAAGAAATGGACATTTGATCGGGTTTTCTCATAACGGCGATCATTTCCAATTGCTACCTCATAATGTTCGATTGATTGCGTTGGATCACTTGTTCTATCCCCAAAAGAATCCCAGTTAGCACGTAGTTCTGTTGTGCTGTATTGATAGTTTAGATCTTCTGCAATACCATCTCGCACATGACCAGGAAGAGGCGGCTGGATTCTGACCGTGAAACCGTCAGATTTTCCGATTCTTGTTCTATTTAGGAAGTCTACTGTTTTGACAACGGTGATGTACTTTTTACCATTTTCTAACAATATCTCATCATTATAAAAATGTTGGGCCGCGGATGGAACCGGCTGAAAATCGACGACGACATTTCCATTCAGGCCATGAAGGGACCAATATGCTTCACGAATTGGGCAAAGGTCGGAGTATTTCCAGCATCCTTGAACGATATTCGGAACTGATTGAAAATCGGCATCTGATTCTTTGTTGCCGTCGATGACAGATAGGTATGGCGCTTGACTTATGACTACACTATCTGATGAAATGTCAGTATATATTCCTGCCTGATTATAAATTCTCATAGAAGCATAGAACACTGTGCCGGGACTCATGTCTAATCCACTGACCAGAAAAGTACCTTCTTTTTGTATTCTTACGTCTTTGTAACGCAAAATATCTGTCCCAAAAGGTTTAGATCCAATTGACACCTGAAATCTTAAAGAAAGCATAAAACTTTAAAACATACGTCCTTGTAAGATAATCAAATATTATATTTCATGTAACTATTTTTAGAAATGCTATGGGTAACAAAAAATGACGTCATTTAGGCTGGGGGAATTAAAAAAACAATCTGGTTTATTGACTTGAGATCACTAGTTTCAAAAGTGGCATTCGTTGACTAAATAATCAGAGGAAATATAATATATAATTTATTTATCAGCTTGTTGTTAATATAGGGAAATATTTGCCTCAAAAGGGAAAGGTCCGCGAAAATAACGAGTGCCTGGCACTCGTTATTTTTGCGGACCTTTCCCTTTTTTGGCAAATATTTCTCCATATTAACCACAGGCTGATGAAATAAACTCTATTGAATCTTAAACCGAATTCATTATTAGTTATAAGACCTTTATGAGTAGTATATGGCAAGCAACTTACTCTTCCTAAAGGCAAAATATAAAGTCATACTTTTTTTTACACGATTCACAAATTGTCCCGTTTTCAATCATGGTTAAGTGTTTTACGCCGCATCCAACCTTATTTCAGTAATTTGACTGGGATAGCTCATCCTCGGATACCCCAGGGTCTCCCTATTTGCTACGCTACATCGACCCTGGGACAATTGACTAATAAAACTTTGAATCAGCCGCCGAAAATCGATACTAAACGTCATACCGTACAGTACACTCGCCCATCACAAAATGATGATAGAACCAATGAAACGCAAGCATTCGGCCAGCGGTAAAGCGAGCCACCTAAAATCGATACGAAACGTCATAGCGTACAGTACACTCGCCCATCACAAAATGATGATGGAACCAATGAAAAGCCAGCATTCGGCCAGCGGTAAAGCGAAGGAAATTCAACTAATTGTCCCAGGGGTCGATGTAGCGTAGCAAATAGGGAACCCGGGGTATCCGAGGATGGGGATAGCTCGTTTTTACATGGATATATTTCATAACTTTTGCTAGTACAGTGTTAGGATTTTGAAGCACCTTGACCTGGGACCCCCCCCCCCCCCAAAAAAAAAAAAAAAAAAATCTTCCAGTGAGGAACTTTCGTTTATAAATAAGCAACACAGAGCTCTTTTATAAGAGTAAAGGTAGAAAGTTGAGAACGAAAGACGAAAGGGTATTGTCATGTTCTTAAAAATGGCAGCTTTTGCTTGAAACACAGCCTATGGGCAAGCAATGGCTTCGTTACAACACAAAGACCAGTGGATTGATCGACCCCTACATTTCTTATACAAGTGTTCTTTTTCAGTAATACGGACCGTAATAATTGAAAGCTTAGATACTGTAAAATGATAAATTGCATAAGTTACACATATTTGTTTACCTGCTTTGGTCGATTTCACTTTCTCTGTCGACAACATTTCGAAGCTTCAGTTCTACAAAGCCACGAGGTAGCTGGCATTTCAGGTGAAACGGTAAATACGAGTTAGTGGTGCTAGTAACAACGTCAAGCCGATCTACTGTCGGTGCTGAATTGTCGTACACTACCTGTTCGCCATATTGGGTTGTCTGCCCAAGGATATTTGTAATTTCAAAGCTAACGACAACTTTAGTCGTCGACATTAAAAGTTTTATCTTATTATGTAGATCTCTGACGAACTCTTGTCGTATTCGGGGAACAATATAACGGTCTACAAACAAACCTGGGTCACTATCAGTACCGACTGAGATAATTATTTCTTTAAATACGCTTTCACTTTCTGTCAGAGTTTCCCATCTACACGTCAGAAGGCTTTTCCTTACCGACAAATACCTAGAACATTTTATATTTCTAATGGTAGGAGCCGTCGTGTCTGCAATAATTGCCATGGATGATGAAATGTTGATATTACCAGCTTTATCTGAGGTGTTCGTTGTCAAAAATATCGATTCACCTGGCAGCAGGTTATTCAAAGCGATTGAATTTGCAAGTGAACTGAAATCAGACGTAAAGGGATATCGATCAGTCATCAACGGAAGGGAGCCGACTGCCCACAAAGTGGTATCTATTGAGTTGCTGTCACTAACATTAGAAGTAACCGAAAGGTAATCCACACCTGCTTGATAAAGTACGCCGTCATGAACCGCTATTAGAGTATCGTTTTCCTTTTGAACATTGTAATCTATCAAAGGTGGATTTCTGTCGAACGTTATTCCATCCGAGGACGACAATATGAACTGCTCCTTACAGCCTGTAACGGCACGTACGGTTATGTAATACTTTGTATCGTCAAATAACTCGGTATGGATCTGACACTGACCATGCGTCTCATTCAACATCACAAGGCCGTAGTCAGTGTAGGAAAGGACATCCGTTCCGTATTCTTTAGTCCCTATGGCCCAGTCATAACTTACGATATTGCATGCCTCGCTTTCAAATCCATAAAAGGATGCAGCAAGGGATGTGTGGTCGACGGTGTAAATTGCATCAGTATACAGATCTCTTCCATCGAAAACAATACCGGGTACATCCGCTTTCTGAACATAAATTGATTTTGAATAGCCAACTTCTGATTCCAATCCTGCGCCATTAATAGCTTTCACAGAGACAACGTATAGCTTGCTCGATTCTGTATATGTTTCGAAATGAACGTTTTGTATATAAGTTGTGGTTTCCTTATCATAATCTGTAAATGCCAGAACTGATTCTGGCTTACTCTTTGTACCTATGGCGATGATGAAATGTTCAATACCGCTCTCAGAGTCACGCGCTGACCAGCTGACTCGAATCGCATTTTGATCGTCATGCAAAACGTTATTGTTTTCGTCCAGCTCTTCATCGTCTTTCGGCAGACCAATGTGAACCTAGCAATGAACATGCAAATTGTAGGATTGATAGAAACAGACCTCCCTTCTCCCCCCCTCCCCTTCCCCACTCCCCCCCCCCCCCCCCCCCAGTGACTCAGCATGGCTTTGCATAATTTCTTGTACACTAATTCTGATACATTTCTGATATTACAAGCTCAAATATATGCGTCACACGCGGATAAAATATCACACACGACGGACAAGTACTTTTCTACACAGTGTCATATACGGTTTTAAATGACTTGCAACACGCGAAAAAGGGCATTCGGGCTTTGGTGAACAGTGTCGTCTCGGATCTGCCTGGCAGTCTTACGCTTGAACTACAGTCTCGCTCGATACAATACCTAACGACGGCGTTTGAGAGACATCTCTTCGGCTCAGAGGTTTTGGTATTGGTCTTTTAAACCTCGAAAAACGAGGATATTTGTCCGTCATTGGTTCGAATCCTACCAGAGGCGGTTTGTATTCCAGCTATGCATTTTTGTGTACTTTCATGTTCGTAAGAACTGATACAACTGTGTTCGAATTCACTGAATATTTTTCTCACACACATCAGAGACGAGAGGCGAAAAATCGCAGGAAAAAAACTAGGTATCAAACTAGCAACGGCAATGTCACAGGTCAGATAGGGTAACACTACGCTATCCGGCCGGGCTTTTTGCCGAATACAACAGTTGTTGACTTATATAAACAAGAAAGTACAGTTGCCTAGGACCTGATTTTAGTGGGAAGTTTTACTACTACGGTATGTAGAAAAGAAAAAAAAAATAGTATAAGTTTTTTTTCAAACTGACATTGCTTATAAAATGTTATTCTAGCAAATACCGATTGGTTTTGGTTCAGACATGGTTAAACAACTACTTTGCAAAACTTAACCATACCTTAGGTGCCATTGGTGGCGTTGTATCCACAGTTACTCCCGAAGACTCGTGTGAGGTAGCGAGTAAAGCTCCATTTAAGGCCGTCACATGAAGACTGTACAACGCCCCATCTTGCAAGCTCAGCCTATCAAGTTTCACGCTTACTTTACCAGACATTGGAGGAACGCTGCTGTTAAAGCGCTCTTTCTCTGGCCAGAACTTCTGTTTTACACCATATTTTGTCTCGTATATAATAGTTCTGTATTCTACAATACCCGACTCAATGTCTTTAAACTGCCATTTTAGATTCATCATGTTATTCTGCCTTTGGTACGCGTGACCATCACTATTATCAGATATTTCGGTCAAAATAGGCGGTGACAAGTCGACAAGAAATCCATCACTGTCTGCTGTCTTTTCCAGGTCTGCACCATTTATTCCATGAACTGTGAAGTAAACTTGATCAAGATGTTCCATTGATATTGTGTGGTCTTCAAACTCTGTTTCTGTTCCAACATCAAACGTTTTCTTATGTTCGTTGTTGATGTAAACGTCTACTTTGTAATCAGCTATTCCACTTTCAGGATCGTGAAAACCTCTCCAGTTGGCAAACTTAGAAACGGTCTCAGATGAGTACTTTATTTCAGCATTTTCCTTCTTGCCATCAAATACTTGTCCAGGAAGGGGCGGTGTGATATCAACAAGCACTGGAATTGTAAAATGATTAATCCGTTGAGTGCCATTGGCAAAAAAAACGGGCCTTTGCGGACAGTATAGATCAAGATCAGACTGCACAGGCCGTGCTGTCTGATCTTGAATCTAAACTTTCCGCTTGATTAGTCAAGCCTATCATACAAAAACCATTCTTAGTTTCAGCGAACTATTTTTGCAGGTATCGAAAGAAGTCGAGTTAAAATGTATGACGCTAAAAGTGTTTGCTCTTATCCTGCCGTTTGCGACCATAGATGTATTTTGTGGAGAGTGTAAAACAAAATTAACCTGCACATACGTGCAATCTGCTCTACACTCTCCGATGCTCTTTCGGTAGTCTTGGACATGGAAAACAACTCACTGTCAATTAATTTACTTATATGCTTTTACTTTTGTCATCGTCTTATTTTATATGAGGTATGTTAAGGATGAAAATTGTGTACAGTTTCACCACACCGTATTCCAACTTGTCCCGTTTTCTACTTCATTCCTTTATACTTAAGTTCATACATAAATCGTTTGTGCTATTTATGCTATTTTAGTAGTAAATGCTTCATTCATTTATACCCAAGTCAACAAATAAGTCATTGTTTATGCCATTTCAGCCGAATTTGTTTATTCATTGCTCTGGCAAAGTGGGGGTTCTATGCATTTCCCTGATGCATTATACCAAACAAGTTTAACATGATTTTGGACACATAAAATCTGTTTGCCTAAAACTCGACTGGATCAGAAGCATTGGCATGTAAAAAATTTACAAATATCGAAAAATTTCAACCAAGGTCAGCCTTCAACGTCGATACATTTTGCAGATTCACCAGCCTCGTTTTCACAGAGCGTGGCTCATATACAAAATTTTCATTATACCAGTATCGTCTTACCTCCATCTGACGTTTCATTCGTATCCTTGGAATTTAGAGCATTGTTATAGGAGAATACAGTCGAAAAGTAGATGTGATTATGTTGAAGTGAAGCTGGTGAGCAAGCAGATTTTTCATATCTTGTCAAGTTACGTAGGGGAACAATATCAAAAATCCGAGGATTTGTACCGACTCCCCACATAAACCTGTAATGAAACATTTTTCTCCAATACAATAAGCATTAACTAGGCAATACTTTTGCTAATGACTCACTGTTCATGATATGTAACTGTTGTGAAATTGGTCATATTAGTACTAGATCGACATACAACAACAAATAGCTGTTTCCATAAATAGACTAGCGTTTTTCTAAAAAACTAATCACGCGCTTTTTTTACTAGGAACAACACATTGTAAATTTAATAATGGTGTCGCGAATTCTGCGAGTTTTTATCCTTTTGTCACAATGTTTTCAAATAGTACTTGTTAAATCGCCTATTAGGCTTATTTCAGTTATCTCATGTAGTAAGAGTACATTTTTTTCTACTCCGGTAAGACTCCGGTTTTATACCAAGTTAAAGTTATACTCCGTTTATTGCTCCTTTGGTGCGCTAATTGGGTTTCAACTGATTCTTATGTTTCATATGATTTTCATGCAGCGGAGCCAACGGAGCACTAAAGCCATATAAATAACAGTGTTTGAATGAAGATAAGAGAGTTTGAAAAGGAGTTTGGAAAGCAAACCAGAATAAAAAGAACGTAAAAGTGTTCTTTCGATAGCTGTAAATCGGCTAATTAAAATAAGAAGAAAAACAAAGAAATGAAAATAAAAAAAGGTTCTTTGGATAGCTGTTGTTGGTCAGCTAATTAAAAATAATGAAGAAGATTGTCTTCGTTGCTGTTATGTTTTGGCTTATAAATAGATGAATGAAATAAAGAATGAAAGTAAAGGAAGTAAGCTGAAACTACGGACTTGTTTAAAATAAAATCCAATGCGTAGAGAATTAAAATAAAGGACTAAAAGGATCTTTGCGACATTGTTTGGCGCCGGAACCCGGGAACAGAATCACTTGTGAATTTGTGAAATTTAAACTCCATGATAAAACCATGGCGGACTTGAAATACAATAAAGGTGTAAGAACAAGATACCGGAACATTTTAGAGAATGAACTACAACGATGTGCTTCACTAATAGACAGTGACATTGAACTCGATGCTAAAGAAGAAATACTAATGAAAGTTAACAAGTGCATAAAGACACTGGATATATATCGTGAGAAACTTGAAGACAAATCAAAAGAATTGTGTTGTGCTATTGACGACTCGGATGAGGATTTATTTGCCGAAATTCTCAATGAGGACGGAATTCTTTGTGAGCAGGTTATCAGTAGACGTATTGAACTTGAAGAATTCAAGGATTCCATCCTTGACCAACAAATAAAACACGAGGAAAAGTTTGACCAAAGTACTGTGGAAAAAGAAGATCATCTAGTTAAATTGCAAAGTGAGACGCAGAAAATGGTCATGGATCAGATGAAGCTACAACAAGAGTACTTTGAAAGGCAAGAGAAAGGACGTCATGATCAATTCACTGTAAAACTACCTAAATTAGAAATGATACAATTCGATCGTGACAAAATCAAATGGACAGAATTTTGGGATACTTTTGACTGCGCTGCCCACAGAAACAAAAAACTGTCTGATGTAGAAAAATTGACATACCTGATCAGTAAATTGACCGGAGAAGCTAAGAAAACAATATCTGGTCTAGCACTATCGAATGATAACTACCGAGTGGCGGTAAAACTCTTGGAAGAGAGATTTGGAAGAAAACAAGATACTATTGACTTACACTATACGCATCTGATGAATATCCAAAGACCGGAAGAAACAACCGAGAGTTGCGCTCGTTTTTAAATGAAATTCAGACATTTGAGGAGCCTTGAGGTTTTAAATCAGGATGTGAACCAAGCAGTATTTGTATCTATGATAAAATCCAAATTGCCGACTAAAGTTTTGGTTCAACTTGAAAATAAAAAAGATATCAGTTCTTCATGGACAGTTGCTTGGTTACTGGATGAGCTAAAACATTACGTAACTGCCATTGAATCTGCTGTTCCAGAACAGACATCTTTCCAATATAAAGGAAATGCACAAACTTCATCTCCCGATAAATCACGAGTGGAAAGTGGCTCCGGAAGGAAAGAGAATGCTCCGTTAACTGAAGTGAAAAGTTCAACGGAGGCTTTATTCGTGGCCTCAAATCGGAATAAAGTGGATAAACCTGTCTCTACAAAATTCTCAGCTGAGCACTGCAGATACTGCACAGAGAAACACTACAGTGATGAATGTTGGAAATATAAGACTGATATCGAAAGAAAGAAACAATTAAAAGGAAGCTGTTTCAGATGTTTACGTGAAGGACATTTGTCCAAGGAATGCAAGAGAAACAAAACGTGTGTTCATTGCGGAAAAGAAAACAAACATCACCGAAGCCTTTGTCCGAAAATGTATGGAACTAAGACACTTCATGAATCTTCAAATATGAGTTTCATTGAAAAGAATGATCAGAGATCTGAAAAGACTCCTAAAGAAAATTCCTTAGTATCATCCAATGATATGGTTCTAATGCAAACTGCATTTGTAGAAATTAACAATCCGAGAAATGCTTTTTGTCTTAAGACTCGACTACTACTCGATTGTGGTTCGCAACGAACGTATATAACGGAGTCACTGGCAAATCGGCTAGGACTAAAACAGGAAAGTGAGCAAGAAATACAATTATCTACTTTTGGTAGTGACGAGCCAAAGGTAATTAAGACTGCTTCAGCAATGTTGTCTCTAAAATTGAATAATGGCCAATACATGAATGTGACAGCTAATATAGTTCCTGCCATATGTGGAGGTATCATCAGAAATCATATCGATATGTCGTCGCTAGGACATCTTGAACATTTGTTAAAGAGTGTAGATCTGGCAGATACAATTCCGACAGAAACTGAAAGTTCAAGTGTTGATATTCTAATTGGAAATGATTACTACTTTGATTTAGTATTGCCACATAGGCTTGAGCTGCAGCCCGGATTATATCTATTTAGTTCTAAATTCGGCTGGATACTGATTGGGCGTACAAGTGAGGTAAACAAAGCTGTGAATGAAACGAAATTCCTCAGTCTTTCCCACGAATCAAATTTGACGAAGAATGAAACGTTGATTAGTTCTGTAAATGTGATCCAAATGAAACCTAAATTCGAAGACTTTCCGACTATCGATAGTATTGGAATAACGGACTCGACTATGAAAGAAAAAGTGGGGACTTCTATACACATGAACAATGAGCAGCATCAAAATAAAGAGGAAGTCAAAATGCTAAGCGCAAATCATAACATAAATAAACAGTCTGTGGTTGGTCCGATATCTCAGTTTTCCTTGAACCCAAATAAATTTTCTTTGGTTAGTAGGTTATTCAGAGTACCGATCTATACTTTACGGTTCATTAAATGTCTGAGAAAGGCTAAATGTAAAAAGGGTCCATTGAAGAGCCAAGAACTGCTGTTTAGACCACTAAAATCTGCTGAGTGTACTCTGGATTAGGGTGTTAACGATGTTCGGCAACAGCCTGCAAATAATATTTCAAATCTAGAAGCAAGACATTAAAGATGGCCAGCGGTGGAAGAAAGAGCATATAGAAAAAATAAAGAACAGCCGTCTTACTGAGATAATTCTTAATTTCATAACTTGAAGTAATTGCTTTCAAACAATGTTATATGTTGTTTCTTATTAACTCATTATTTGATTTTCCCTCAGGTGGGAGTGTCGCGAATTCTGCGAGTTTTTATCCTTTTGTCACAATGTTTTCAAATAGTACTTGTGAAATCGCCTATTAGGCTTATTTCAGTTATCTCATGTAGTAAGAGTACATTTTTTTCTACTCCGGTAAGACTCCGGTTTTATACCAAGTTAAAGTTATACTCCGTTTATTGCTCCTTTGGTGCGCTAATTGGGTTTCAACTGATTCTTATGTTTCATATGATTTTCATGCAGCGGAGCCAACGGAGCACTAAAGCCATATAAATAACAGTGTTTGAATGAAGATAAGAGAGTTTGAAAAGGAGTTTGGAAAGCAAACCAGAATAAAAAGAACGTAAAAGTGTTCTTTCGATAGCTGTAAATCGGCTAATTAAAATAAGAAGAAAAACAAAGAAATGAAAATAAAAAAAGGTTCTTTGGATAGCTGTTGTTGGTCAGCTAATTAAAAATAATGAAGAAGATTGTCTTCGTTGCTGTTATGTTTTGGCTTATAAATAGATGAATGAAATAAAGAATGAAAGTAAAGGAAGTAAGCTGAAACTACGGACTTGTTTAAAATAAAATCCAATGCGTAGAGAATTAAAATAAAGGACTAAAAGGATCTTTGCGACAAATGGAAGACTTTCTTGTTCAATTGTGTACATACACTTCGTACAGCCAATAACTGAAATTGAAAACAAGGCATATGGACACCTTTCAGACGACTTATCGTCTAAGGATAGGCCACTTTTGCAAACAAAGAGGTAATTCATTTAGAATTTTAAGATTTTACAGGGGCTCCTCACCGATCAATACCGGATTCAGGATCATAGAAATCTATCCACTGCGCGCATATTCTATTGATATCTGCCTGGTACATCCGGTCCTGTCTCAATCTATTTCCGTCTAACACAAGACCTGGTATAGGTGGTGATCTATCAATTAAAATAGGCTCCTCACCATGCCCAGCGGTAAAAAGATCAACTAAAATAGAAAAAGGTGAATAGACTAGTGAGTCAATTTTTAACTAAAGCTCAGAAAATGAGACTTCCTGATAAACAGGTACAGGCATAGTCAGCTGAATAAACAAAAATGTAAAGGTCTCAGAACAAAGATTTAGCCTAAACTAGGATTTTGTGATAGGAAATAATTAGTATGATAAACTGCAGAAAGCATGAACATAGATTTTTTTACCGATCACTGAACCTTGATATACAGGTGTACATAATTGTACAAAGACAAAATAATAATTTTGGGAACATTACCATTATTTGTGACCCTGATTCGAATCCAGGCTGGTATACCCTCTTTTAATCCCAGATCTTCAACAGCTACAAATGGATCTTCTCTTTCCATTGGGGCATGCAGACTGTATGGTTTCAGTTGAACGTCATACTTTGTTTTGCCAAGTCCAAATTCTGCGTGGGCTACTTTAGAGAGATCGTCTTTTGCATCATAGTATATAGCAATAAGATCAAAGTCTTCGTCATAGATGATATCTGTAACCTTATTAAAGACAGGAGGTGTGGTGTCGACCGTGAAAGGCGTGGTGTGGCAAACTGTGGTCACCAGCGAACCACCAAGCTCTGCCCCGTTTAGCGCCTGTACAGTGACATAGTATGTACCATCTTTAAGATGAACCCCTTTATGAAAGGCTGAATCAGTCCAGAATTTCTTGCTTGTAAGGTGTAAATATGGGTTCTCGTAAGAGATGATGTCGGTCCCACAAACAGTCGTTCCTACTGCCCATGTATAACCCCATATTCCACTTTCGTCATCATGAAAACCTTTCCAGTTTGCTGTGCAAAGAAAAGAGTTTTGTCAGTTTTTTCAGGAGAAAAAAAAAGGTAATGATTAATTTTTGCACAAATGAAAGCAAGAAGTATTTAAGGAACTCATTACACCTTATTTGTTTTGGAAAACAACTTTGTTAAATATGCAAACCTATTACCATACATGTAGGCTAAACAGTCGTAGGGAGAGGACGTAGTGAATCAGGTGTCTACTATTCACATTTAAGACATTAAAAAAATCCAACAACTTAAAGTTGTTCTTGAACACAAGAATGTCCTACGCAAATTACATGCATGATACTGATACGAAAACACATACACAGATTACCTGCATGTAATACAGAAACTGTTTTTTGTTCTGCTATATATGCATCGGTATTTTGGTCAGACCATGTATATGGACCATGTACATGATAAATGCCAATATCAGATAGCTGGAATGAATCTGAAGGTCTTAAAAGAAGCTTGATGTTATCACGTTACCTCAAACAATTTCGTACCTGACACATAATGGTTGGTAAGCGTGTACAACTCATCATAAAGAGGTTCATGTCCGTTGAAAACTGTGGCAGATCCAGCTCCGTCCTCTATGATGCTAAAAAACGTTTAATAATATATAACTGTGACCAAGATCAACGGATTTGCTGAAAAAAATATGTGCGTGCAACACCCTTATATCTTTGACATAGGTGTCACCAAGGAGCAAAGTAAAACCTTCACAGCACAATATAAGTACTGTAAAATATATCGTATATTATTACACTCAATTAAAGATTCGAATATATTCTCATTTAAATCTATTTTATAACAATATCCCACTTAACAAAGGGACGAAAAGAGCTAATAGAATTACTGCCTGGTATTAAACAGGAATATCCGCCTAAATTCAAACCGTGTGTAACGCCCATTTAGTTCTACCAGTTCATCTTGACAAATAGGTGGGTAAATTTCTGAGCCGTTCAATATTTATTAAAGGCAAACACAACTTTAACCCATTACCACACAATCCCTACTTTTGACGCCCCTGAGAAAGAAGTCTTTAGAAAACATTGTGGGAAAAGGAGAAAATGCTGGTAACCAGCATTTTCTCTTTTTCCCACAATGTTTTCTACCCTTCACAAAACAAATTTTAAAATTTCAGTCACTTTTATTTTGTCGTCTGCAAATGTTTTTGATTTGGACAAGCCTAAAATAATGTCATCTGGTAATGAGTTAAAGATCCATTTTCTTACCAGCATTTTCTCTTTTTCCTACAGTGTTTTCTACCCTTCACAAAACAAATTAAAAATTTTCACTTTTATTTTTGTCGTCTGCAAATGCTTTCAATTTGGTCAAGTCTAAAATATTGTCGTTTGGTATGGGTTAAAGTAAAACCAAACTTTGCAATACAACAGGCAAATATACATACCGATGATTTTTTTTCCATGTAACTTCTATACATCGTTGTGTGATTGCTGCCTTACATCCATCTGCTCTTAGAATGTCCCGCCTAGCAGTAAGTATAGTTCCCGGCTCGGGAGGAGTAAAGTCAACCATGGTTCCTTCCCCTAATAAGTATGCATCGTAACCAAGCACATTTCTAACCCGAGTGTTTACAAAATATGTGGAGCCATGTTTAAGATCGAGCCCACTGTACTCTATTGGAGTGTTATAGCCACTACCGAGTCTCTCATAATTACTGTAAGTACCACTGATTCGCAGATAGGCATTTGCGCCTTGCACAACATCGTGAAAGTCGCAGGTTTCTGAGTGCTCTTCATAATCAAATGATACGCAGTTGGAGCCGTAGTCGAGACATTTTTGTGCGCATTCTACAGGCGTCCTCGTGTGCTGTGTTTGTAAAATCCATGCCACTAGTTTGCCTTCTCTGGGAATTGTGAAATGTTTCAAAGGCCCAGTGATCCCTTGTCTCTCGAAAGTGTGGTCTAAAGTCAGCGGCTGCCAGTCAATAAATTGTGATCCAAACTGACCAGGACTAAAACCGACAGCTTTATAGTGGGTCTCCACAAGAGGACTGTCTTCAAAGGCAATAACAGAGGCTACCAGCTTGGATGGATGGCTTGAGAACTTGTATGCATGTTCAACTCTTCCATCCGGCAGAGTACTATCAAAAGTGTTCAGACTGCATTGAGTGACGGCCTCTTGACCCTGACTATTTCTAGCTTTTACCGTCCAGTACAGTGGTATACCACCAGGTAGCTTTATTGGCACCAATAGTGAAGATCCACCCATTTCAGTCCACCCAACAATGTTAGTTCCACCACGATGAGTACCTATGGCGTAGAATAACTTGACCTCACTGACTTCATCCTGTGCGTACATTTCCAGGCTAAACGCTGTGTCGTCATAGCGTCTTCCATGAATTTGTTTAACGATACATCCTCGCGGGCCCTCTCGCCTTCTTCTTGCATTTGTAGTGGCTGGCATAATGTTTGGCGGCGATTTGTCTTCATCCTTTTTCTTTTTGTTGAAAATATTCTTACGGATCAAAGGAACAGAATATTGCCAAAGGGTCCCTTCAAATACGGTCACTGTCGTGAAGAGTAAGTCAAGCTCCGCAAAAGCTTTTAATTTAAGCCTTAATGGAGTAAGTTCCATATCCATTCGCGCTCTGAAAATTGTGTTCAAACGAAAAAAATACGGTAAGTATTTCTTGACTGGATACAACTTACTTTTAAATGTAAAATGATCGGAAGATATTCGATTGGAAAATACTTAACCCTTTCCCAAACGACAAACTTTTGGACTAGACCAAATTAAAAGCATTTGCAGACGACAATTCAACTCTTGCTGAAAAGATGATTTCTGTCTATGATAGGGTAGAAAACATTGTGGGAAAAGGAGAAAATGCTGGTCTCCAGCATTTTCTCCTTTTCCCACAATGTTTTCAAAAGGCTACTATTCCAGACCCGTAAAAACCAGGGATTGTTTGGGAAAGGGTTAATATGGCTTGTAAGATTGTGACAATACATTAACTATTTACATGAGCTCAACTAAATCACGTGTATCTGTCTTAGTTGTACGGTTAAAAGCATATAGAAATGGATTAAAGGCCCAGTCGAGGCCAATATATCAAAGCAGGTGTCACTATACTTTTAAATTCGAATCATACCATTCAAAAGTATGGAAAAATACAGTGAAGATTGCAGCATGTTATTGTGTGGTCGGGCCATGTGGCAGAAATATGAGTTTTAAAAACAGGCAAAAAATGAAAACAAAAGGTAAAGCTATGTGGCAGGTTTTAACCTAATTTTGAAATCAATTTCTCTGTTATTGACTTACATTTGGATCGAACGTACGATGATAGATTGTCATCTTCACAATAACTTCCATACTTTTAAATGGTATGATATAAATTCATTTAAACACCCGCCTACATTGTCACTTTAAGAGACTACAAAATAACGACGACTTTCTAACGATTATATCCCTAATCGTTCAGTTTCCAAACTCTAAGTCCGTATTCACCAACCATTCTTTATAGTTTGCTCTAGGTCTAATTATTAGATTAAGAAAGTGACGCCACTTCTTCAGTTTTAGTACCCAAATTGTTTAGCCAAGTGGAATAAAGGTTGACCAAGAACACGTGGTAACCCCAGCATTTCAATTAGTTCTTTCATTAATTTCAAACAGTATATATCTGCAGACTTACCCCACATCGATTGGGTATTTCGAAAACACCAGTTCTGTGGTTAGTGGGAACCTAGTTTCCATAAGATATCCAATAAGACGAATGCCACCCCTGGCAAATCCTATGTCTAAAGCAGCCTCTCCCCACACCTTACCGCCAACCCACGGAGTTAGTGTAACCTTTGATATAATAATCTATGGTCTGAATTTTTCATTCAAAGATAAAATAGAAAGAGAGAGGGAGAGGAGTTCAGGTTTCAGTAAATAAAGCCCACCTGCCCATAATACATGTACATAGCATAATATATGATATGTTAAAATATGATATTGTCCACGTCTCACTATTTTCCCCTAATGCAGCAGAACCAAAATATGTACATGTTTACATCCTCGTCCTCTTTCTCTGTGCTCTCAAAATATTTTATCTAAGGGATGAAGAAAATTGTTTTGTTTTCATGGAGATATGAAAAAACTAATCACACATAAAAGTGTTGAAGTATTTTGAGGGCCTCTGCGATTGTTAACGACCGAAAAAAAAAACGTGAATTAAAGTAATGGTATATTAACAATAATTTGCAAAGATAGCAAAAATATTTCCAAATAAGCAAAGTTCAAATGTATTGTACGTAAATGGGTCAAAACAGGAAGTCGGCGAAGAAGCTTTTGTTACGAGCAGTGAAGGGCTGTATATCAGTTTTGATTCTCTCGGTGTAAATTCACTTCTAATGAGTTTTAATACAAAGTCGACGTGAATTTACTGATTAATACACGTTTTCTCCCGTTAATGACCAGTTTTTACCCGTTAATACATGCTTATAACTTCCCGAAAAGGCACAATTTATGCAATAATAGAAGTTCAATACGCCAGAACTAAGTTGAAAATAAGACTTTTAAAACACAGCAAAGTGACAATGAGTTTTCAGCTCTCTCGTTGAATTTACTGTTGGATGTTTTTTCAAAATTTAGAGAAAATAAATTTAGCTTGTAAGTTGAAATTCGGATTCGATAAAGATCAGAAATAAGACAGAAAACCATTGTGAAATCTTGTATATATGTTTGTTTACATTACTTTTACTGCAAAATTAGTCCCGGCACTGCTGAATTTTTTTTTCATGGAGCTATGAATTTTTTTTCAGCCAATCAGAATTCGCCAATGTTCATGAAAACAACTAATATTGAATTATATGGTCGTTAAAAAGTCTGAAAGCTAAAGCTTTGATATTATTATTGCTTTCCTTAAACACGTAGGCTGCTAAAATTCAATAGAAGAAATTCCTTTCGAATCATGTAAAGTGATTTTAAATTACTGTAGAACACATGTAATTACCAGTTGTTATAACAAGGCCGTTGTCTGCGCATGTCATATTCTTCGAAGATTCGACTTGTCTTTTATGACGCATCACCCATCCCCATATACTTGGGAAAAGTAGGGCTTATATCGAAGCTATTAGTCTATTACTCAAGCATGTGGGGGCTATTTGACTGGACTGTCCTCTCTCGTGCACGTACTTGCCTTGTTAGACTAGTAACATTTGATTTCTGTTCTTTGCTCGTAAATAAAGGTTAAAAGCTAAACATTTGATATAACACTTGTTTTCCTGTTTATCGAGAGCGGAGAGAGAAGATGAGGGTGTACAAATGTATACATGTTTTTTTTTCTTTTGTAGACTAGAACAACAATTTCTGAAGAAAAAAATGTTCTGTAGGGTGGTGCAGTCTGATCTTTGATCTACAGTGTCTGCTTCTCGGAAACACCACAGACAAAAGCAAACAATGATATAAAAATCGTTTGAGTGTTATGTGTATAGTTAAAAACTCCTTTGAGTTTATTTGGTGCTCTTAGGGGTTAGCCACCATATGTGTCTCACCTCAAAAGAATCTTACTGCATAGGAAATCCCATCAATATGTGTGGAATCTCGGCACAACAATGCACCTGCTGAGTGATTAACCTAAACTTAATTACACCTTTAAACTTGGAACCTAAATGAATTAACCCATTACCAAACGACAATATTTTAGTCTGGTCCAAATTAAAAGCATTTGCAGACGACAAATTAAAAGTGACTAAAAGTTTGAAATTTGTTTTCTGAAAAGTAGAAAACATTCTAAAGGCTTTTTCTCAGGGGCGTCAAAAGTAGGGATTGTGTGGTAATGGGTTAAAGGCTTAAACAAAATATATGTGGTTCCTCTTAATCGACTGTGCTTAATTTTTACGCCCAACCCTACACATTGTTTTCACATGTTGATCGTTTAATATTTTATCACATCGTAATGTAATGATCGTCCTCGGAAAGTCCGAAAATTTTATGTAGTCTTACTTCTATTGTTGCTCCGAGGACGTGTTTTGAAAAAGAAAATTAGAAAAATGAAATACTTTTCCGATCTAACGATCCTAATTCTCCAAAGTGTGTGATCGATCAGACATATATCTTGTTTTGGTCTAATGAGAAAATCTAGCTGCAAATATTCCCTAAAGCCGAATAAATGGAACAAAGTTGAAGTTTGTTACCTGCGTTGTCATACTGAGTATACATAATCCAACCCTGACACCCAATCCGACTGATCCACCAGCACCAAAACCTATAAAAAATACCATATTGGACAGTAACTTTTGTATAATTCTTTCAGTTGTGTAATCACTCGTATTTTGCTTGTTTCAATATTTTATACCGACTTCTTTTCATTAAATTTCATTTTAATGGTTTTTGTTAATCATTGGCGCACTAGCTTAATTTTAAACATAGTTAAGTTAAGTTTAATCTTGGTCACTTTAATATACATACATGCACCAAGCAACCGACTCAATAAAAGAAGAAAATCCTGAAGAAATCGACTGAAACGAAAGTAAAGCTTTTAGAGTTTTCGCCAATTTTCAGTAACGTTTTAACTGGGCGATAGAGAGTTTGATTTATCTATACGATGTATTATAGCAATAAAGTCATCATATTATGGATGCAAGAAATCCGTTTTGTTATAAAACAACTTAATCCTGAGATAGACTAGTCCTTCGACATTTAGCAAATTGACCAATAGCAAAACCTATAGACAGGGGTCAGCATGCAGTCTGCACAAGCTCACCTTGTTGTATACAGTCTGGAGATGCATTTTAAACTCTTTACCAAACTACAAAATTTCGTACTGTTCCAAATTGAAAGCATTTGCAGACGACAAAATAAATGCGACTTAAATATTGAAATTTATTTTGGGAACGGTAGAAAACACTGTGGGAAAAGGAAAAGATGCTGGTTACCAGCATTTTCTCCTTTTCACACGCTGTTTTCAAAAGGTTTCTTTCTAAGGGTCGTTAAAAGTCGGGATTGTGTAGTAAAGTGTTAATAAATAGAGTTTATTTCATCAGCTTGTGGTTAATATGGGGAAAATATTTGCCGAAAAAGGGAAAGATATGCGAAAATAACGTGTGCCGTAAAGCAGGAATTATTTTTGCGGACCTTTCCCTTTGGAGGCAACTGTTTCCCCATATTAACCACAAGCTGATGAAATAAATCATGTATTATATTTCCTCTGATTATTTTGTCAACGAATGCCACTTTGAAAACTAGTGATCTCAAGCATTTTTAGCAAAGTAGAACAAAAAAAATAGTTCCAGATTTTCGGCAGGAGGAAACTATTCACTGTGATGGGAAAATAATTCCCCCAGCTTAAATTACGACATTTCTTTACCGATAGCATTTCTAAAAATAGACGTATGAAATATAATATATCCTTCTTCACATAGCGTGGTTAATTTGTCTTTTCATAATAATAATAATAAAAACTTCTTGAAATACGTACCTAAAGAGAGGGGCACAGGTCCCACAAGAAAGTGCTGTCTGAGTGTAAAAAAAGTAACGTCGTATGGGGGTATTGGAATGTTGGCACCTACACAGAAGTCTAACTTTTTAGTCATCTCTGTAAACAGGGTACCTAGCTTGTCGACGCCCGTAGACAGCAGCTAAATAAATCAAGGTACTGAACGTAGTAATGAAAGGTAAAAGTAGAAATTTTCAAGCAAATTTGGTTTAACAGTGGACCATTTCGTAGAAATTCATTCTTCTGACTGTTGACAACATTTTTTTTTCAAGATTGGTAGCATTATTGTAAAACTACTTTCCATACAACCGCGTATCAAAGCGATTTTGCATGCAGTTCTATTTGTTAGAAAAGTGGTTTGGGGAAGTAATGACAGTGGAAAGTGGTTTTGGAGTGTTTATGGGGTTTCTCTCTCACTTACTACATACGATGCAGAATCTTTAAACTAGGCCATGTCAAAGCTGCGAAAGGAGACCAAATTCAAATTTAGATCTAATTCCGTGATATTTAACTGTATTTTTTTGTATGATCGGCTTACATCGATTTTCGGTCCAAATGTTATTTTCACCCATCAAATAACACTGATAACTCTGTTCATCTGTCAATGAAGACCTAGTATTCTTGAAATAGGGGAGAGATTGTCGTCCAAGACTATTGATTTGACGGTTGATATAAAAAAGTGAGACCTGAAAGGTCTTCATTTCCTAAAAATGAAATAAATGTAGAAGAGCAAGCAATTTTCTTGCTCAACATTAAATGAATGTTTCGCCGATACGTAGAAAGTAATTATCACAATTTGATACCTATTTTTTCATGAAAACAATACATGTTTAGGAGCCATGCTCTAGTAAAAAGGGATTTATTGCACATCTACGACATAATACACTATGCGAATCAAGATATTGTTGATTTTTAAAAGTCTACGTTATATTTAATGCGTCTACTTTTAGAAATGTTATGGGTAGAGAATGTCGTAATTTAAGCTGGGGGAATTATTTCCTCGTCACAGTGAATATTTTCCTCCTGCCGAGTATCTGGAACTGTTTTCTTGTTCTACTTTGCTAAAAATAACTCTACTTTAGCAAGTAATCATTTAACTCGACTACAGAAAAACAATGGCGACCAAAATGTATACATGTCACGGATGTGTATTGAATTATGATGTATTCCTACGCAAGACGAGTCACTCGCAGTTTTTTGAAAATATCGGTTATCCGGTTAATTGACCTGAGTTCACTAGTTTTAAAAGTGGCATTCGTTGACAAAATAATCAGAGGAAATATAACATATAATTTATTTCATCAGCTTGTGGTTAATATGGGGAAATATTTGCCTCAAAAGGGAAAGGTCAGCGAAAATGAATCGTGCCTTATGGCATTCGTAATTTTCGCATACCTTTCCCTTTTGAGGCAAATATTTCCCCATATCAACCACAAGCTGATGAAATAAACTCTATATATCGTCTTACAGCCGGATTTAGTAGGAGGTAAAATGGTCCTTGGAAATGTATAAAATTTACTATATAGCAAAATGTAACGCAGACGTCGTAGGATGACTATTTTTGATATTTTGAGCAGATGCATTAAACCCCCTTTCTCACTTTTTCTTTTCTGTAATTTGTCATGCATCCTGGTTAATCCATTTTCAGACGACAGTTTCAACGTGGCTCAAATGGTGCATCCTTTCTTAAATAGGGTAGAAAACAGTGTGGGAAAAGGAGAAAATGCTGGTTACCAGCATTTTCTCCATTTTCCTCACGTTTTTACTATAGGCTTTTTTCTTAGAGTCGTTAAAAGGCGTCATTGTGTCGTAAAAGGTTAAACACAGTTAAAGCTCTAACAACGACATCTACAAAACTAAAATAAGTGTTTTTTGGTGTGACCCAAGCTCTACAGGTATGATGTTTCATCGAAATCCATGCAAACATACAACACCTGTAAACAATACTTTGGAAACTATAGATAATTCCTACCTCATTTACAACAGTCTGTCTAACATTCTCCAGAATATGAGTAATATCTTTCGATAAAAGCTGACATTCCCCAAGTTTTCCAATGAAGGCGGGTAGGTTTGCCAGCCGAAGACCAAGTCCTACAGAATTCCTTAGAGCAGCTGAAATAAATAACGTTAGCGTCCTTTTTCTAAATTTTCAGTAAGGAAAAGTTCCAAAACTATGCCAACTATCCAACAAATTTACTCGTTTTTTTTAAAGATAGCCAGCGGAATAAAGATGCATGACTATTTACTTCCTAAATGTTATTGACAATTTAATTACAAGACAATCAAAGTATTAAAGAAACTGATTTCGCAAAAGACACATAAAACAGATGCGGAAGATAGGTTTTGATTTTGAGAAAATTCTAGTGTTCTCTGAAACAAACAGGGTCCGTATTTACCAATCATTCTTAAGAACATTCTTATCTTATTCTTCAAAATTTTGTCAACGTGAAAGTTCCAGATCTTTTGATTGGCTAAACCATTTGATTTAGCCAATTAGAAGTTCTGTTACTTTCATGGATAGGTAATCTTGAAGAATAAGACAAAGAACATTCTTAAGAATGGCTGGTGAATACGGACCGAAGCATCACACAACCATTAACATTAGGTGGAGGTTAGTATAGGAAAGGTTCTTTTAGTCATAACGGATGCAGGCTTTGTCTTATTTCACACGATTTTTGCCTCTTTATTTTTGAAGTTAGCGGTGGATTTTACGGCTCGCAAAAGTCAAAATAATCCAAACAAATACAATAACTTATTTATCGTTTCCGATATCACAAAGTTATGTTTGAGGTTAAGGGAAGAGTGTTGGTCTCGAGGTAATTCCTAAGAGCATTTTTTCTCATCAATATTTTACGCTGTCACAAGGTGCTTTCTTTTCTTTTTGCATCTCGAAGTGACTAAAAGTAACTTAAATGTAACTTGACACAAAACACAGCTTTAATTGGTTATTAAACAATTTGTCAATTTTCTTCAACTGCAAAAGAAGAAAACTCACGAATTAATTCGGCTGTAATTTCTGTATATTTAACGTCAATAAACGGATCAAGGAAGATTGTATTTATGGGAAAGCACATACCGTATCTCAATTTAATGTTCTTTCATTCACACTTTCATAATCGGGTATAACGTTAGACGTTATAACTGTCCTTTTTATTCTTCCCCTCTTGTATCATTTTGGTACTATCACACACAATACTCACTCACTCACTTCAGAGGGGAAACTTTGAAACGATTGCGCTGAAAGAAAGATACTTTAAAAGTTTTCTGTAGTTTTCCAAACAGTGTATAATCATGTAACCGCCCGTAATAAATTGGAATAATGCAATAAAACCATTTCATGTTGACACTTACCGAAATGGTTCAATCATCAAATCTTGTATTTTAAGCACAGCGTTTGGAACGGGTCTAAATGATAAAGAATATATTTCAAGTATGAGGTCCACGAATTTTCAAAACTTACCTCTTTTATTTCTCACATGCTGGGCCACTCTACCAAACTTGATATCGTGGAATATTTCAACTGGTGACAGACAAGTAGAAAAAAATTTAACACACAGTTTTGCCTCAGCACTCAGGGACAAGACACCATCTGATAACTCTAGATTTGCAACTAAATACAACTTCATCCCCATGAAAGATATTTCTATATCTTGTTCAAAATCTATGCCTGAAATGACAAAATGGAGAAAAAAACGCATTGTATACGCCAGGTAAAAGGCAATTTTTTTTTACAGGAAATCTACGGTAAGCACAACATCAGTTAACAACAAGATGGGATGGGAACCAAAGGTACAACCGTTACAGAAGGAAATAATAAATCGTTTTATATGGATAAGTGCGAAATCAGTTAACTGAAAATGAAATGTTACAAAGTTGCAAAGTATTTAGTTAGTTAGTTAACATGGTGCCAGCATCAGCGTTTTAAGATCAACCCAAACACACCTTTCCTTTGAGATTTAGAACTCAGAGTTTTATGTTTTCGACCTTTTAGCTTATCAGCTAAATACTAGCAGTTTTCTTTAATTTACCTTATAAGTTAAAGACAACTACAAATGTCATTTATTCTTTAACAAAACTTTGCTTGGAATTATGACTATGCTGAATTTCGACCAGGTTCTCACGATTTATTTTTAAAGATTTTATGTAAATTGTAGGAGAAGCAGTCGAATAATCTGTTAAAGATGGATGATGTTTAAGGGCCCAGGTCTTTGAACATACTTATTATCATACATACCATCCGCCCCGAGTTTCAGAGTTTTATCATTAATCGTAACTTCTACTGCCGTCTCCTCCGGTATCACAGTAACACTGACTTTCAGGTGGTTTTCTTTGGCTTTAAATCTGAGTGGAACACTGCACACAATACCCATACAGTCATCATGAACCGTACATATATGTCCAAATCCTTTAGCAATAGCGCCTTTGAATAATGGACACACTGGGGAAAAAACGATCACAGAAATAACTTGTATTTAATCTATGTTTGCCTTGGTATCTTTTGATATTTGCCAAAATGCAAGCACAATTAGTTTATGTAGAATGGCAGTCCCCTGACCTACTTACAATATAAAATGTATAACTACATCAGTTGATTAGGAGACGGAATTTCATAACAACAATTATAAGCAAGTTATCAAGTTAAGTTAATCCAGCTAAGTATACACGTAATTCCTAATGATAAATATGATATAACGATTCCAATCTAGTATTATCCATTTAGCAGACATTGTAATTATATCCTACGCTAAATGAGATGTTAAGAACCAGACGATTAAAAACATATTGATTAAAGTTTGTAAAATAGCCTAGAAACTTTGTTTTCGTCTCTAAGTATTATCAAAGACTAGTGTTTGATTGAACTTTTTTTTTTTAATTTAAATCAGATGATCCGGCAAGGTAACACGAAAGACTATATGAAAACGATTCATTGTAGCAAACAATTTTAAACGCTCCTGAAGATGAAAGTCTCCAAAAACAATGATAAAGGTGAGAGTAAAAAAAAAGGGTTGACATAGAACTGAAATATCTATCGTTGTTTATCTATAGGCCCCTTACTGTGCGAATGTGACTTTTTTGTGTACATCTTTAATGATGATGCATTAAGAGTACTACAGTGTCGTGAAAATTCTCTGTTCAGTGTTTCTTCTCTAAAGTTGGGCAAAAGCGAGATATTCTGTTACAAACATTACAAAGGTACAATTAAATTTAAGTCCAGACGAATATTGGGACTATCTTACCTATCCTTCTCATATATATCGGTGCACTACCTACCCTCTTTTCGACTTTCGTTTATAATTGTGGCAATTATTCACATTACTATTAAGGGCGTTTCAAGTTCGCAAATCTTTTTTCAGGTGTCTGAAATAGAGTTCCGATTTCAAAATAAGCTTACTTTTGCCGGCCATTGTCATAAGAGAGTCAGACATATGAGCCACGTCTCCCTGTTTCGGTTTTTGTCCACTGATTTTCAGTAGGTTCTTTACGTGGGGAATTGAAAAAGTTGCCGGATTGCCTATGGGTACCGCAGTAAGACATTCTTTGGTTTTATCAACAACTTTGGCAAATTTATGCTGCAGTTCCCCTTCAAGTTGGTCCAGTATCCAGTCGACAGATTTCTCTTTCATATTGACTATATCCATAATATCTGGTACTTTCGGCCTGTAAAGATATAGCTAGCATTAATCAATGTCTCAGGGATTTCTCCAAGCCTTTTGTATCAATAGGAATAAAACCGGATGAATAAGAAGGTATTAATTTCAACAAAAGTTTCCTCAAAATCCTACTTATGCCATTTTTCAGTAAAATGTTACGTTTATTTTATGCTAAAACAATTTTTTAAAACCAGTTTTGTTTGTCTTCAAGAAATTTCGTGGATTAAGAAAGTGCAGAATAGGAATGTTTAATTTTTCACACACCCATTATCTCCAAAAAGAGCAGTTTTGAAGAAATCCGCAAATTTCTTGGTTTGTTGTTTAAGTTGATCCATGAGTTGGTCTTTGACCGGTTTTGAATCATACAATGAGGTATCTTCTGGTCGGTATGCGGTGTCTTCCTCGCCAAATCGTTCGTCCATTGCGCTTCCAATATCATCGTGTCCCCCTTTGTCACGCTCTATATCTTCACTTTCTTCATCTGGCTCTCCATCACCAGTCTCACCTGAATCTGTCGTTTGGCCTATATACCTTTATTTCACAAATGAATGTCAAAAACAACAAATTAATCTATACCAGTCGTAGTTTAGCAGTTTTTTTTTCAATACTTTAAGAGTGGTCATTTTTTTAAATTTACTATTCACAATTCAAACCTATGAAAAAAAAAAAAAAAAAAAAACCAAGACTGAAACGTGGCCTAATATACAAAGGGGGTAAAGAAATAATAAACATATTGCAATCCCTAAGCCCGACTACATCTTGCACTATCCGACAAGAAGTTTCAATTATACGGAAGGAAATTCAAAGTGGCATTGGTGATGTTACAGCCTTTCTATTTTTTCTTTTTTTAATCTGAAAATTGTCCAAAATTCTTCAGAATGATTCTACAATACGTTTTTATAAACATATAAGTTGGTATGTAAAAGATGCGTACATCATGTATAATAAATGGGAATATTTGAAAAAAATTGTAACACTTAATATGTACGAAATACTCAAAGACGTGGTAATTGGAAAAACGACAACGGTGTGTTTAGAGTCTTTCATACACATTAGGTGTTATAATTTTTCAAAATATATTCTCATTTTCAGATTGTCTTTGTCCTACTTGACATCCCTTGATTATACTAGAGTAACTAGAACATTTTCATTTGAGAACCTATAGGACTTTTGTATAAACATGTAGTTTTTAATGTGTTAAACACATTAAAGTGCCTTTTGAAATCTTATTCGGAAATAAATATTAAAGAAATATTACTAAATTACACGATATTTTTCGAAAATCGATTGTATTGTGCAAAATCATTTAACCATAAACTTTTCCACAAAATAAATATATTTTATTATTCTTATCAATGAGGAATAATTACATGGACAAGATAACTCTGTGTTAAGACATGCTGGTTGATTGTTCATTGGTAATGGCCACAGCCTATTCATCAACACGGCTCAAAAGGTTATATATGTAGTTTGAAGTTCATCGGGAACCCCTTAATTTTGAAATATTTTATAAAATGCTTCAGACAGGGTATTGAAAATTTGCATGATTAATCATGTTACCTTTTTACCAACTCTGGATGAAATCTTAGGAATTTCTTATAACTTAGTTTGACTTTTTGCCATTCAAAGCAATTTTAAAGTGTATGAACAAAAAAGCAGAAAAATTGTTGGAAGAGAGAAGTTTAATCCAAGTAAATTGCTTCCCTTAAGTTTTGGATGGAAACTATTTTCTGAAAGTACAGCAACCATGCTGTCGCTTGTTTTAATAGCGGATACCCAAACAGTTTAGGACCTAATCTCGTTTATTTATTTTAGGTTTTTAGAAATGATTGCAATATTGGAGGCTTGCACGCACTTGTTTACACTTTGTTCTCTTTGCCACAACTTACCTTAGATGTTTTCAGAAAACCCAGTCAAACTTTGTCTCATTTTTTCGGTATAGCATACAACAATAAAATGGCGAGAGAGGATGGTATAAAGTAATTAAAATCCATAAATCTGCTACAATGTATTGTGTCTACAGATTAGTTTGCTCGGTCAAAGAAACACAATGATTATCACACTATTGTTGTGATCTAGATATAATTGAGCAAATTAGGCGTTAACAAATTTCAAAGCGAACAAAAATTCTAAACAAATTCTGAAAGACGTTTGAGTCTTAATGTCAGTGGCTTCGAAAACTTTTCTCGACAGAAGTGGTATAAATTAGTAAAACATGCAAAAATAAAATTGAGAACAAATGTTGGAAGAAAGGACATCATATAATAGAACACCACTATAAACTTTGAATATTTGTATAAAAGCGTCTAAAGCGCTGTTCAAAGTAAACAAAAGATTTACATTGCTCGCAAAAAAAAAAAACCACACTGTCAGGGTCTTATATTAATTGAAGTAAGGTTTTGACATCATGCAGTTGCCCATTTAGGTTTGCTGATCCAGTCACTGTGAGAAACCGTTTAAAAAGTTAAGCTCCAAAGTAAACATTTAACAGTGCTGAAATAAGCAAAAGACTTCTTCTTGCTCTTCTGCAGTAGGAAAAATATGATTTTCACTGTAAGAGATGGTAGTGCCATTTTAAAAGACTTTGAACAGTTTTCTTAAATCGGTAACTGACTTTGCAAGAAGCTTCAAAACTCAAGATTTTCTATGAAGTTAAAAAAAACATGAACAAAGCTAAAATACCTCAACCAGCAAGTCGTACCTAAATTCATAATCCCTGCACTCTTCAATCCATTTCGGAACCGGAACAAGACGATCCAAATACGAGGATGGATCGATGTAAGCGAAATCTGCGTCGCGTTTTGATGAACTTTCCTTCTTTCGAACAGAAACATGTATAGCATTTGGCTTGCACTTTTTGGCTTTTGATGCTCTGCCGATCTTCTGCCCTGCTGGATGAAATTTACCGTCTATGCCTGGCAAAGTGTTTATATTCTCAATAACAATCTCGAGACCTTCATATTCTGGATCCACAGGTTGTATTACAACTTTGTTACCCGCCTCTTCGTTTACGATACCATTTACTGGGTTTTTTACCTGCGAAATAGTTACCCCCGTTACTAAATCAACCATTGCGTTCAACATTCTAAACTGGAATTTGATGCATTTTCTATGTATTGAAGACATGTTCGTCACAGTGATTTATCTGTTTATATATCGAATTTGAACTTCTGCCGGCAAGACATGATAATAACAACCAGTAAAATTTCCTCATACTCTTTAATAAGATGTGCATTTTAAAAAAAATTGAGGATAACCAGAAAGGTGTATGAAAGTGGTGACTCAATAGCATTAATCATGATTTTCGTGTGTACATTATTATACTAGACTGATCGTTCATAGAGTGAAAATTGCTTTTCGTCTGATCTACTTCTGTTACACTTATTTATAATAGAGTTTGACAAAAAATATAATGCACAATCAGACATGTAGTATCTGCATTATTCCATGACCATTGAGTAATTTATCACATAGTTATTTATATATCGATAAAATCTTGTTGCCGCAGTGATAATCCACTGAATGTTGAGGTACACATTTCCATTGACAAGCAGAAAACTGATCAATAACAAAAAAACTTCTACCTAGATCAACCTGCACATCCGACTTGCGGCATCTGACCTGGGACATTTTTCGCATATCATGGCTCTATTATTTGTAGAGGTAAATCTTCCCGATTCATTTCGACATATAACAATCTTATCACAGTTATTTTATGTTTGAAGCTGCAAATTTATAAAATTTAGTTGAATTTCCGTCTTGTAACTTATAACTTGATAGAAAGAATTTCCGCACAAGGAAAGCTCTCCCTTACCCTTGCTTTAAATCTAACAAATCCATAATCTATCAAACCTACTGATTGCCCAACACCCAGGGTAAGATCGACACCCGTTGTGTCATAAGCATCTCCACCAGTTGATGGATAAACACCTTCTTTGCAGTTATCCTTCTTTGGACGTCTTTCTGTTGGGAAATCTTTGTGGAACTTGGGACCAAAAACCTTTTGCACCAGCATTTTGCTCGCTTGCATTCTAAAATATGAAGTTTTCAGAAAAGTAGGTCATTTTAAATGCTGGCATGTGATTATTTAGATATTCGAAAACTGAATAAATCGAATAGTAAACAATTACATTTACAAACATTAAAATCATGAAGCATAAAACGGAAATGAAACTGAACAACTAGAGTAAAGTTAAAGAATGTTTGCCACAGGTTTTTTTATTCGGTGTTTTATTTTGTAGGTCACGAACGGTTTCCGTCCACAATATACGTAAAAGCATCCTTAGACAGGGCAAGAGCTTTAGGTTATACCCAGGAAAGTTCGGATTACAAGGTAGCTTTTCAAATTTGGACAAAATGTTGTATGTTTTACGATATGGGCAATAAATGACCAGAGTACAATGAAAGCAACATAACTAACTCACACATCTTTCAGCTTTTTGTACCCCCATTTCACACCTTTAATGACGTCCATGACTGACTTGAAGGTATCAACAAATGGCTTAGTGATAGTTAGTAAAGGTTTAAGTGGTTCCAAAACTCTGTCCCATTCTTTTTTCAGGTCACTCTTCAGATCTTGCAAAGAATCTTTCTGTAATAGAAAAGGACATAGATCATTATCATAGACAAACTTGATCGTCATAAAACAAAGCAGATGGGATGCCTAGAGAGTCGGGCAATCAGACTGTTTGATGGAAGTGGAATAACAAACTATTTTAACTTAAGTCTTTACCAAACGACAAAATGTAAGACTTGTTCAAATTGAAAGCATTTGCAGACGACAAAATAACTGTGACTCAAAAGTTGAAATTTGTTATGGAAAGGGTAGAAAACATTGTGGGAAAAGGAGAAAATGCTGGTTACCAGCATTTTCTCCTTTTCCCACAATGTTTTCATAAGGCCTTTCTCTCAGGGTCGTTAAAAGTCGAGATTGTGTGGTAAAGGGTTAAAAAGCGCCTTGACATATTATGACCGTCAAAATGTTGTTCCTAAAGGCCCAGTAGAAAAAGAAAAAGATGGTGTTCTTTTTCTTCTCGACAGCTTATTTGTTGTCGGAAGTTACTCAGATTTGTAACTAACTTACGGCTTCCTCTATCCCATCACTAAGAGCTCCAGTCATTTCGTTCACAATGTCTCTTTTCGCTCTCATAGATTTCACGAGCTTATTTAATCCTTCCTGCAGTCTCTTGATGACACTTGGGATTTGTTTGGCTGTGTTCATCCATTCTACGGCGCGACCTATTTAACAAAGTTGAGGAAAAAAGTGCGTTTGATTACGAGGATGATAATGCTAATATGACAAACATTCTTTTTAAAAATGGAAAGGTTTGGAAACTGCGTCGTGAAGACAATCTTTTCATGGAAATGTTCATCCAATAGGGATATATCGATAAGGTTCGTGCTAGTAATAAAGAATGTTAGATTGTTCAAATATATTTTCATTTAATAATTCTATTTTCCTTTTATTTATTTTTTAATGATTTCTCAGTGATATGACCACTAAAAAAATCAATATTGTGATTAGTTTCCGAGATCTCAAAAATCATATTTGTATTATCGAGATCTTCCTGACAAACGAGTCTGATCAACAATCAGCACCCTGTTTATAATTTCATATCAGGTCTTTTGTAATATGCTATCTAGGTTTGAAATAACGGTTACTAGTACCACCATCAACATTATCCTATGGTTATTCTTGTGGTTTTCACTAAAAAAAGAAAAAAAAAATCGATCACATCTATGACCGAATTAAAACAGCTGGTGAGAATGTTTTGAAACATTTGCAAGGTAAGAACAGTCTAAGGCCAAATATGTAGAAAGTAGAAATTTTTTCCTATAATACTCAGATTTCATGTTACATCACTGCAATGAAATTTCGTTTATTTTTCGAATTCAGTGTCTTCGTTGGAAAGTATATGCGTTGATTACTTTTATAGAAATGCGGCACTCTTCTTTTTTTTTAAAGTAAGGCATGTGTAATTATTAAGACGCCACTACTTTAAACGCTAAAATCGTAGTTTGTCGTCAAACCTTTCAGCCGTAAAGTAACAAAGTAACGACGGTGTTTTCAGAATTACCTGCAATAAAACTGAACTTACTTTCGAGGTATGCTCAAACCAGACCTTTAGGGTGATTTCCTTTCCCGTCCTAGTCATATACATGTAAATGAAATTAAGAGCGTTTCCTTCCGTTATGAAAAAAGATAGCGATAACCGTATTGCGAAGTTTAATTGTCAAAAAAAAGTTCAATCAAAAACGTGTCTTGTATCAGATTTTCATACTAACGAATAATGATAAGGAAACTTAGCCTCAGCATAGAAACAAGCAGTAACATACATGTACGTTTACATGCACTTTATGAAATAGTGTTTATGCTGCCATCGCCACAGTAACGAATAATGATAAGGAAACTTAGCTTCAGCATAGACATAGACAGTAACATAAGTTTACATGCATTTTATGAAATAGTGTTTATGCTGCCATCGCCACAGTAAAAGAAATTAAGCAAAAACAATGAAAAGAATCAACATTTTCTTTAGTATAAAGTCTTATAACGCAATCTGAACGTGAACAGTTATCATGAGCCGTTTATATGTTGTAAAACTATACGGTTTTGGATGATGAGGAGTGTATAAGTCTACAACTAACGTCAGAATATTCGTGATCGATGAAATATGAACTAAGCAAAGTTGGAGTCTTTCGTCTAGAACCTGAATTCGAAGACTCTCCTGCCTATGAGCTGAACGAAAATTAGTACTCGACCAATGTTAATAATTTGATAGTATTTTGCGATGGAGTTAAAACACTGCTGGTAATACAATGACTTCGAAAGATGAACTGATGTAAGAATGTTATGACAAAAGAGACAAAGCCGCCAATCTTACCTTTAATGAAAAGGCAAGCCTCAACTACCTTATTCTTCACGTCTACCATCATAGTAATCGACATTTTAATGCTGTAATGTACGAAAGGTACTTTTAAGGTTTATTTCAACATCATAACAACAACAACAACGAAGACAATAACGACAACGAAGACAACGATGACAAATATTCACCTGTAACACATAACTATTGGTCAGCTTTGTTTATTATATCCATTGTTTTGAGTACTTACACGACTGATTAAAAGAAAAAAAGAAAAAAAACCCGCATAAATACATTATGACGGTTTACTGAAGCCGTAGGAGAGGACGCTGTTTAAACAGTTAAAGGGGAATCTTATCATGTTGGATAGACCAAAGTAAAACGTCTTAAACCCAATTAGTTACCTTCATATACGATGATGAAATATTTAAGTGGACATTGCTGTAGAAATAAAATTTACTGCTTCTCATTTGGTCAATCATGGAATCACTTCAGTATGTCGTATTTCATTTATATAGTAAGGATAAAAAAAGAGCATACTCGCTAACAGCACGTGACATGGCCGTCATTGACTGCATAGGGTTGTCAACTATGTGTTTAAATCCTTCTATAATAAGCCCAAAAGCTTCTTTTATTTTCTTCGTTAAGAAAGGCATTGCCATGGTAACAGCGTCAACAATATCCTGCAAAAATAATTGTGGAAAATATGTAAATAACATAAATTTACAACTTAAAGATCGCTAGATGGAATATGAATATCTGAGCTGCCATGTAAAAAGATCTTGAGTTATCAGGTCTGAATTTCTGAAAGGTAAGTTTTTTTGTTGTTTAATATAGCATGATACCAAAGAAGTCATCACATAATATGAATCCATAAAATCACAGGCCTTTGAAGCTCTATCACAGAACACTAAAATAGTCTTTGGTCCATCATGAAACATTCATAGCAGATTGGTGCATCGCCTGTGTATCACTGAATATATTTACAAACTTTCATTAACACTGCTACTATAAATAGTACATTGGGGATTCCCTCTGTATTGTATTTAATAAGACAATAGAGAGGGAATCCCTAGTGTGCTATGTATAGTAACAGTGTCCGATAATGAAACTTTCTTTACCCCTTTACAGATCAATGGAGTCTCAGAGGCCTATGATAAAATCCCAATTTTTGAGACAACCGGCTAAATCCTGATCATTTGACATGTAGAAATTTACCAAAACAAACAGTTTGTACCTAGGTCAGTGTGTGCGGACTGCACACGCTTTGGTACATGCAGCAAGTCCCCTTTTTACGGAGTAAAGTTCATTTTTTTTAAAGGTCAGCTTATTCTTTTTACATTTTTATCTTGTGTATATTCCACAATATGATTATACAGGACCATGCTTCATTCAAAGCACTATCACTATTCTCTAAGACTGTTGACAATTTCGTTTAGCAACAGAAATGTGGTATATAGCTCTAAACTTTTCAATGTCAGCCTGCATTTTTGATACTTTGATGATGATGAAAAACAATATTGCTTATATTATAAAACAAAAACGGTCTTTTAACAGTGCCATGAAGTCTTACATTATAAAACTTTAGTATATCCTGCTTAACGCCATCCACGAAGTCTTGAATATGTTTGACAATAATCTGGATCTCCTTGACGACTGTGCTGCCAGCAATACTAAACACCTTTCTGACAAAGGCTGCCAGTCTATTTGTCACATCTCCGAGTATTGTTGGTAAATTTTTCACTGTCGTCATCAATGTGTTTACTATAGTTTGTAGTCCTCCGCCTCGAAACTTGTTGACCAATTTCTGGAAGTTCTCAACTGCTTCTTTAATTGGGTTGACGATCTTGTCGAGGATTTTATCGTAGATATGGACAATGTCAGAGAGACTGTTGATCCCAAAGTCCTGAACAAAATGTTTTTACATATAAATGGCGGGCTATATTATCTAGATTGTTAATTATAGGCTGCATTATCATCAGGAATATTCTATTTTTCTGGCTTCAATGATTTGACAAGAGCTTGTCGTATTAATTAGCTGCAATAACTTTCAGACAAAAACAATGTTTTAGTGTTATCCCTTGTAAATTGTTCAACGGTATCAAAATTCTGGAACAACATAAAATTTTGTAAAACCGCATGTGCGGCAAAAAAAACTTGGCAGAAGAAAGAGTCGTTAATTTTTTCGAAATCGGTTTCTGCCCTCTTGAAAAAAATGTTCAAGATTCCATTGTAACATAATTTAATTTGATACATCTTTTTTGGAAACAAGTGTTTATTTAAAAGTCAAAATCTATAGGAATGACAACACACAATCAATTATTTTTTAAGACAAAAATCCTTATCCATTTGTTTTCCGCATTGTCCTGATTCAACTTAAAATTAATATTTTTGATATGTTTTAAACTTGGGTGAAGATATAAGTCAGGAAACATGTTGAAAAATAAGGGGAAATCAACTGCACTTTTTAGCATAATTTTCCATTTTGTAATAAGACTTAGTGTTTAAATGCAGCGAGGTCTAAACACCAAAGGCATTTGTAACAGACTGTGGGTCATATCGTCGGTTTACTTCGAAAACCTCGTAACTACAGCTTCTTACAAGCTGTAATTACGAGGTTTTTGAAGTAAACCGACGATATGTCTAGAGACTGAATAGAAATTGTCACGTACATTTGCAAGGATTTATTTAAATGTTTTCAGTAAATCATCATGGAAATCTAATGGTGGATTATAAGGTTTGTTAATTCAAAGATATCATCAGTGAGTTTAATGTTAAATCATTTCCCTTACTCTTCAGTTGAAGGAAAAAGTAGTTCACGCTCACAAGTGATATCACTAGGTATCTAGGTAATACAGCTTGCCATTCAACCAGACGGCAATATGACGCCATTTACGCACACTTACCCTGCATTTCTGGCGATTTAAGTAATATTTTAATTCGTTCTTATGTGGAGACAAGTATGCTACGGAGAGTAGCCGGAAACAACTCTAATGGATTTTGATGAAAGTCTAAACAAAAAAGGGACTAGAAACATGAAATAGATTGAGAGTTATTTTGTCAGTAACAGACTTAAAGGTATTTCATCATGTTAAAATCATGTGGCGCCACTCGTGAAAGTAATACCAGTAATATTTATTCGAAATACAAATCTGTCACCGAAAAAGCAAATATCCTCTTATTATTTACCTTCAGTATATTGAGATCATATTTTATGTGGCCGTTAAAACAGATGTAGGCTTTGACGATGTCCACCTGAAAGTTGAGCAGTCCAACATGGGCTTCAGCGTAGGCGCCGTCATACACATCAATTACAAAATGGCCGTCGAGTAAACCTAAAGCAATTATTGTGGAATAGAATATTATCTTTTTTTCCTAATACCAAACCCTTTATTAACTCTTTACCAAACAACAAAATTTTAGACTGGTCCAAATTTGACGCATTTGCAGGTGACAAAATAAACATGACTAAAGAATTGAAATTTGTTTTGGAAGGGTAAGAAAACATTGTGGAAAAAGGAGAAAATGCTGGTTACCAGCATTTTCTCCTTTTCCCACATAGTTTTCAAACGCCTTCTTTCACAGGAATAGAATATTACCTGATTTTGTGGGACACACTTATTCTATGGCAGTCAAATATCCCACAAAATATCGCACAGTAAAAATCTACAACCAGGCAGCACATTGTGTGCAGTTTAGACTTTATCTAGACTGTCCGATTAGGCTAATTTGAGACATTTCAATGTTATAATAATGTTAATTCATTCCATCCGACATTTGCAAGAAAGGTGAAGCCTATTTCATCAGTTCGCCTGAGATGCTTTTCACCGTCACCACTCTCGCCATCAAGATAGCCCTGACAAAAATCCTGTTAAAGGTTTTAAGAGTTTTCAGTTACCTCTTTAATGTATTTCGACCATTTTATTGCATATTCGATCCCTGCTTCAGCAGTTCATGGAGAACTTTGGCAAGGTGTCTGTTGTCACCTCAGCTGTGGTACAGACCAGGTTTTCGAATTACACGCTCTATGAACTAGTGTTAAATATTGTAACACAAACAGCCAGCTACAAAGGCACATGTAGATGCCTTACTCTAGCAACCACTGGGTAAGTTTTTCATTGACTATAATTTAAGATAGTATTTGTAGAACATAACAAGGCGGCATTCGCCAAAAAGGGGGTTGGTGGGTTAAACATCTTTGTAATGCATCATATAACATGAAAGCCATTGCATGCAATGGACGACCATTTCTGTCTAAAACCCAACTAAATCATGAGGTAACATGGTCCCTTTGATATACAAAAAATTTACCCATCGCAATAAGGTTTAAAACTCTGTCAGCCTGCTCGGATTCGATACCTTTTAAAGATGCATTTAAACCGCCTTTTTACACTTTAACTTATACAAAACTTACCAATTTTCAAGTCTAAGATGTTCCTAATGTGGAGCCCGAAGCCAGCACCTATCTGTGAATTACCAAGAACCTTGTCCCACTCTATACCTGGTGGTTCAATGTGTACCCTTATACCTTGTTCTAAAGCTTGCATCAGACCGCGTCTCACTCTAGCAACCACTGGGTAAGTGTAGTTTTTGCTGTTAAGTAAACAGATCTTTTATGTGTACATGTTTAGTCTTTGATTAATCATGGATATATATACAATCTGACATGAATGATCTGAGATATGGAAGATATTTGTTTCTTTCGGTTAAAGATCGAAATTTATTTCATCGAGTGAACATCATCGGTAGTATTTTCACGAGTGGCACACGGTTAAAAACAAAATATTCTAGTCATTTCATGCTCTTAACCCTTTCTGGGAGGAACTTTATCAAAATCCTTTTACAGTTCTTTTCAGTTATTCTTCGTGGAGTACCCCCCCCCTTCGCAGAGCAACGCATTAAAATATTACGTCAAGCGCGAGAAATTTAAGGTAAATTATGTCATATTTCCATCTGCTTGTGAGTCACGCTAATTTTTACCTAGGTAACTAGACCATAAAGATCGGTTATTTCACTGGTTTTAACCATGAAATATCGAAAAATATTTCACTGATATTTCTCGATACCCTACCGGAAAGCATGAAATAAAACTGTTATCAAACGAGTCATATTAATATACTCAAGCATTCCAAATACGTTAGGGCTTCCTTTCACCGAACTATGTGCTCAAGAAATATGTGTATGTAGTTCGGGTAAGCAAGCACCAAGTCTGAAAATCAGTTTCAATAAACTGCATAACCTAACTGTTTGAGTAAATAGTTGCATAACTTTATGTCAGCTCATAGCGTTGGTCAATACATAGATCGCATTTATATGTGTAAAGACAATCCCAAATGATTTGCTTGATAAGCAACCGACTTTTCACAAAACTGCGTAGATTTATGCAAATTATTTAGAACTGTATATACACTGTAAGATCCCTGCTTTACCCAAAGGTTTGAGCTGGCGAAAAAGTATGCAAATATTAACTCAAATCATTAAGTTATGCAGTTTATTAGAACGTGCAGTCACACTGTATGTTTGCTTACCTACAATGCGTGTGCAAATTTCTTGCGAGCGCAGTGTAGTGTAAGGCATCCCCGCGAATCATTACAAAAGTCCGAAAGTTCCACCTTGTTAGCTGGTCTGAATATTTAAACCCCATGATTCCTACCTCAATACTATGTTCTCGTGTTCCTCAGTCAGATTTGAACTCCGTGGATGTTTCTCTAGTACTTTTCTCGCTGTTTTTCTAACCACCTCATTCTCGTCATGCACTGCACTAGTCAGTAACGCGGTGGCACTCTGTCAATGTAAAAGAACGAACTGAATTGCACCATGCTCTAGAAAATTGGAAAAAGTCACTACCAAACGACAATATCTTAGGCTTGCCAAATCTAAAGCATTTGCAGACGACATTTACGAAAGTGACTGAAGATTTGAAATTCGTTTTGTGAAGAGTAGAAAACATTGTGGAAAAAGGAGAAAATGCTGGTTACCACAATGTTTTTTTAAAGGCTTCTTTCTCAGGGTCGTCAGAAGTAGAGATTGTGTGATAATGGATTAATGCATCTCCGTGACGCATTTTACCAGGCAAGTCTTCAAACCATTTCTAATCCATTTAATCCATTTTGTTTAAGGTAAGACCTGTGTAATGCACTTCCGGTGAACATTGGGCAAAAATTCTAATTGGTTGATAAATAAGGATTTATGCAGAAATAATATCTTTGCACATTTCTAATGGATCAGAAATTCCGTTTATGTATATCTTGAATTTTTTTTTGATACTTTTATTAGTTTTCCGGAAAGGGGGATAATTATTATCTCTTTTTTTAATTGAGAATATAGTGTATATTTAGATTTATAAATGATAATTCAAAGAAGGAAAAAAAATGGAAAAAATGAATCGGTGAAAGTAATTCAATAATACTCATTTTTAATTATAGCTAATTTTGCAGGGTGATATTTTAGTGGAAATAGCTGTTTTCCATTACACAGGTCTTACCTTAACAGCCGACTTAATTATGAATTAGAATCGCCCTTAGTATAATAACTGTCTTTTGGACTACAGAAAAACTTACCAGTATCAAAGAGTTTTGACCTACGTTAGCCTGAGCGGATTGCACAGTCTGGCATAGGTCATTATTTTTTGCAGATGCATGGCTCTTTATAGTTTATTCTGTGACCAATCTCACTTTCATTCCCATATAAAGGATCAGTGTTAATTCTGGAAACTGAGTATGTCATTAGCATGAAAAAAGAAAATGTCTTCGTAATCCTCTTAAGTGAAATGGGCTATACTTTATTAAGAGTAGCAGCTTTCAAAATGACATTATGACTTCCTGGTGATTGCTTGCATCTTTTGTAGTATGTTGTCATGTACATTAGATCGTAATTCTATTGCATCGCCAACATTTAGGGATATTTCAGAAATATTGATGCTTAACGATTGCCATACAAATGTATCTTTTTGAACGAAAGTTAGCCATGCGAGTAACAATAATGTATGAAAAATAAATCAGTCTTTTCACACCAACAGGCTACAGAACATGAGCATACAGATGGTGTAGATGAAAATCAAATAACAAAATGTACATTCTGATCTTTGTTAATGTTGTTCATCACTGGACTTTAAACAAAGATAATGTGTATTTCGATTTGATTGGATTAAGCGCTCAAAAGAGGCTTGGAGTCCAGAGTCTTTCTGCAAATAATTAAAGAGAATTAGTGTGATAGAGTTATGTCCTTATCTTTTGAATACTCTTCTGCATAATTGGGTAGAAAATGAAAAAGTCTAGCGAGACAGCGCGATATGTCAGACTAGAGACAAGATGCCCACAGAGTACAAACAAGAAATATCTATAAAAAAAGATAGACGGAGTAAGAGATACTTGAGTATGAACATTGTAAATCTTGTGGCACAATATGAAGAAAAATAATGATTGGTAGCCCCATCAGCACTAGCCTATTTTTCCTCAGTCTTTCATTTTGTTGAAAGTAGTATTTGGTTATTAGGTGACGCTTATGAAATATTAAATTTCGAAATTAAAAAAAAACAACAACATCATTTAGAGGTAGCAACGGTTGTAAATACTGGTTACATAAATGCGACAGCATGGATCGAATAAACACGAGGACATTTCTTACCAATAGCTAATTAATATCTATTCATTTCATTCTGTATCAGAGACAAGAAGGAGGTTAAAAGATAGAGGATTTAACTAAGCCGAAAAAAAAATCAAACCTATTACGGATTTAACAAATGAAAAAGAAAGACTGAATATACTTAATGAACAGATCGTGACAAAGACGTTTGCCTCAGTTAGTATAGATAGTATTTGTTATATTTTGCCATTGACTTTGGCTGACCGGTGTCATCCCAATGAAAAGTATGAACGAGCCTTTAGCTTGGTCAGTTCCACCAATGTAAATAAGAATTATTGAATATTTGAACAGGTTTAATTTCCAGGGTCAAAGGCAAGATTTGTTTTCACTGCTATAAATTCCCATAACACAAATATTTCATGTTTAATAAAAGTCACAAATTTACCTCGTTGCATTTAAAGTGTCGAAGACTATGTATTGCAGCCCTTCTCCAAGCTGACACACCCACATTTGGTTCCATGTACGATTTTATATGTTGTATCGAGCGCTGTTTCCCAGCATTTCCCAAGCTTTGTAAGAGTATCATCTTCGTTTCAACATGTTTACGAGCTTTTGTGTCATACTGATTAATGGCGCGTCGCATTCGAGGTTTGACGATCTTCATAGACTTGGCTGGTGAAGAAAATAATGCTCGTTCGAAATCCATTTTTGTTTGCTTAATTAGGGTAAAAAAATGTTTCAAAACTATTACGTTGGCTCTTCACTCATCACAACATTTCAGCCTCACTCTGCACTTTAATGCTCACTAGCTGCAAAGTGCAAACAATCAGGGAGTCAAATTGCAAAAAAAAATCAAGACAAAGAATATAAATATGGGTCTAATAAATTGCTACACGCGATCTGTCACAGCTGCCATTGCTTGCGGAAGAATGTATTGTAAAACTTGAACAAAATTTGACAACTGTTGTATCATTGGTCAAAGTTCCAGTTGCTTGCAGAGTAACGTATTGTAAAACTAGAATAAAAGTTGGCAAGTTTTATCATATTTGCACAATACATATTTTCTGCCAGAATTGGAAGTTCGCTGTAACATTTTAATATGACTCATGATATTATTCATATTGGTAAATGGCGCAAATTAAATTTGTCTGCGATTTGATACCCTGGTTGTTTACATTCGGTAGTTTGTGAGCCCCCAAATAATCATCCTCTGAAACAAGTTTGAAGAAAACATGAGGTTCCAGATAGCGGTGTAGGAGTAGACTGTCGTCCTACAACATCAAAGTTTCCGGGTCTGCCTCCTCTCAGACCGGATTCAATCATCAGAACCTCGGTAAAAATACTTGTATTAAGTTTTCAGAAAACGATCGAGAATGATTAATCTAAACTGTAAGAACTCACTTCACAAACAACATAAACAACAGGCTTAGAGTGACTACATAACACGATTGAAAGGAATAGGTATCTATGAAAGCAAGAAGAAACATTGGGACAATAAAGCCTTCTTCCCACTGTCTGCTTAACCCATTCACAAAATTTGTCGTCAGGGTGTAATATGTTACTTATTTTCATTATTGATATAGGAAATAAAGAATAAGATTTTTCAGGCCATTTCAAAAGTATCTCTGATATGTTCTGGCAATTAGCACATTTACTCATGTTCATGATATATAGGCAACACTAAAAGTCGTTTATTTATATCAAGATAAATTATGTTAAACGGCATAAGAGAAATGATTTCTAAGTTATTTCTAGTTGCCTTTCAGCAAATTTGAGAGAAAGAAGGCCGTTTTAATGAGGTAAAATGTATCTAAAATAAGATGCACGTCTAGGACTATACGACTCTTGTACTAGCTGTCGGTATACACTCTCCTCAGGCTCTAAGGAAAAGCATTTTATTTCTGCCTACCTTGGTCATGATGCTGTAACCAATTTTCTATCCGTTCGACGATTCTGTCTGATTCCGTAACATTTTTATCATGAAGCGACTTAGCCATAGCCCCAAGAGATAAACAAGCTCTCTTCCTGTTCTGTGTCAGCTCAACGGTCGCTGAAATATATAGAGTTTATTTCATCAGCTTGTGGTTAATATGGGGAAATATTTGCAGAAAAAGGGAAAGGTATGCGAAAATAACGAGTGCCGTAAGGCACGAGTTATTTTCGCGCACCTTTCCCTTTTGAGGCAAATATTTTCCCATATTAACCACAAGCTGATGAAATAAATTATATATTATATTTCATCTGATTATTTTGTCACCGAATGCTGCTTTTAAAACTAGTGATCTCAAGTTAATCAACCAGATTTTCGGCAGGAGGAAAATATTCACTATGACGGGGAAATAATCCCACCCAGCTTAAATGACGTCATTTCTTTACCCATAACATTTCTAAAAATAGACACATGAAATAGAATATGGTAAAATAGTGATCCGTGCTCTGTGAAAATTGGGCTTTAAGTATTGACCCACGTCAGCCTGTGCAGTCCGAGAAGGCTAGCACCGATTGCAACTTTTTGCTAACTGTTATTTTTTTGCATGTACAAGAACTTTTCTGCCTTTACCTTTAGTCAGTCGTTAGACTAACTTAAATATAAGTATCAAGATTTTTTTTTATGACTTGCTTAATAAAATGCATCATGGAGACGCATTATACCCAGAGCATGATTCTATTAGATGTTATTTATGTCATACAGGGAATAATGTATCACTTCATTCAGCGGTTTAACATTAGAAGCTTCACCATAATGCTTTGGTGGACAAACATGTGGTAATTGGTATATTTACACTGCATACTCAGAACACAGAGGAAATTTCTTTCTTGTTTTGTCGGGAATTTCATCGAATTCCAGTACAATTGTTTTCGGGTATTACTCGTGAAGTACCTCGCTACACATAACAACGCATGACAATATTACGTCAGGCGCAAGAAATGTTGAAATAAATGCGCTTAATATAGATATTAAACCCTCTGAATGGAACACATTGTTTACCAAGATAACTTTCTGCAGTTAATTGAAGAGTATGGAAATATTTACGATGAATTTCACCGGTCCTAACCATTAATTATCGCACCTTATAAACCACCATCATTACCCGATAAGGTATCGACATGCATGGAATAAAAAGAAATAATTTTTACCATGATTCATTGAAATCAACGAAAAAAAAAAGGCTTCTGCAGAATTAATTACAGCTCCTGAAAAGCATAAGTGTGTGTAATAAAAATTATTCTGTCATTGACGGTGGTGTCTATTTTGTACTAGTTCTAAACGATTCATTCATTGCCTAACAGAATGCAGCTTACACCTTCGCCCAAAACCCGTCTTATCGAAACCTTTATCAGGGAAAATAGAAACTTAGCTTACAACACCAGCTATATTTTTCTGTTTGGTCTTTTTTCTTCAGTTTGATACAAGAAAAATAGTATGTTGCTTAAGAATTGGATAAATCATTTTCTTCTTATCTACTGAAATTCGCCCAGCCAGGTAACTCAGTGGTTAGCTTATCTGTATCGTGACCTGCGAGTCCGATACCCTGCTGAGATAAACTTTTCTTCCAGCGCTTTTTCGCCTCTCATCTCTGATGCTTGTGAGAAAAGTGGTCAGTGGCTAACAAAGAAATTTGTGCCAGAAGTGATGTGAGAAAGCCAGCAAACACATGCGTAGTTGCACTGACTGACGTGATACACTCTAAGTTGTTAAACGGCGTTAAACTCAAGACAAACAAATCTAATGAATTTTAAATTTAAAAAATCACTCACTTCCTGGATGTGCATTGTCACTGAAACAAAGGTCCTCTACATGTTTAATCAGCTCCTGTAAATATATTCTTGATGTACAAAAAAAGTAAAAGAGCACTATAAATCTATATGAAGATCTCGATTTCATTCAAAGTTTATGACTTTCATTTTACATTTTAACTTTGCCAAATTGGTCGAGGTTACTCATCTCAAAATGATAGGGCAATGCTAACAACCGTATTATCCACATTATTCTTTTCGGAGACATGACTCCTGAATTACAGTTTTAACATAATTAACTGAAAATACCTAATGTGCAGCTTGTGGCTTCGTCCTAAGTCAAAGCATGTATCTCTTTATTTTACTTTTAGTCAGGTCAAATATTAAAGTAAAGTTAGTGTAGTTGTTGTCTCCTTCAAACGTGTGCTTCTCCAAAATTATATCAAAGGAAGAATAACGATCATGATTTACATAACTCCTTACCATGCAAATGCAGCCCTGCTGTTGACAAACTACAGAAAAAAAACATTGAGCCATCGCTAACAACAAAACCTTGCTTCTTCCATAACCTTTTAAAAAAACTCTACAAGTCAACAGTACTGTTTCCAATTCCTCTAATTGTCCTCTCCCTTGTGTCATTAGTATTAGTTTTTGCTTGCCCTAGTTAGTACCCACAGAGATTATTTTTGTTTACCGATGACAGTTTTTGAGTGTCACTGAAACACAAAACATTTTTGAGTGGTAAGATAATTGATAGAGTCGATTTTACACGGAATTTTGTTTTATGAACTTACATCTAAAGGATGAGACAACGCAATACAGTGAAACAAGCACCGTCTTATATCATCCTCTGTAACATTGGGGTGTTTCAAAACTACGTTTAGCAACAATTCTTGTGACTCAGCACTTCCCTCCACAGCAACAAGATCCAAAAATAGATTGCGTTCATCTACACACAATGTATCATTGTCGTCACAAACACGTGACAATGCGTTTTGAACGAAGTTTAGGAAGTCTGGTTTCTCTAGATTGTAAAGGAGTTCTCGTAGGTCATGGACACAGTCTGTCCTGTTACGGTCATCTGAAAGCAGAGAAAACGTGTCTTTCATAAATAGTTCTATTGCACAACTGTTTGAATTCCTTTCCATGGGACTCGATTATATTCTTTATGGACCCCTTTAACAAGTAACCCTAAAAATCTCTTTATAAAACTTTTAGGTGGAAGGCTGCTTTTTACGATTTTGAACGGAACATTAGGTATTAAACTCTTTTTGAAGATTTAAGCCAAGAAAGACTTTGGGATTTATCAAATACTAATGTTACAAGGAAAACCTACACTCAAAAGAGTTGAGGAATAATCTATAATGAAATCCAGAGAGCGAGAGAGGGAGGGAGGGAGGGAGAGAGAGAGAGACAAAGACAGATATAGAAAGACAGAAAGAGGGACATGGTTAGTTCAAGCAACACTTCTGTGTATTCCTTACAAACTAGTCCAGTTTTACCAATGAAAATTACTTATGAAAACGATTTTGTAACCAGCATCTCCTTTCCCACAAAGTTTTTTCTCTTCCGTTTTTTTTAAGATATCTTCCAACGAAGGAACTATATTGGATTTGTCATCTCAAACTGTTCTCAATTGGAACGAAAAATTAAAAAAAAAATCATTTAGTAAAGAGTTACAAAAACGGGTATGCAGAACAAGTCTTACATTTATTGCTGTGGGAGTGAATACATGCCAGTTGTGTTTCTATCTTGTCTTCAACTTGATCGAGAAGAAACTTCTTTTTTGCTTTCTACAACAGAAATTCATATGGCCAAAGATACATTTTTTTTCTATCAATCTAGAGTCACTGGAATTGCTATCTAAGTTTTTAATTCTGGTAAGTTAAACCAAATACTTTAGCAAATCAGAAGTTGCATTACGTTCGAAATCTATCAACAGACCAAGAATGATTGGTGAGTACAGGTCCAGATTGTTTTGGAAATTGAAGATCACTAGCCTTGGTTTTACTCTGATAATTTTGTCCGTATGTATGAGTTGTGCAATGTCGCGCCAGGGCATCCGGGGCATCAATGACGCATCAGATGAACAGATCATTGCAACATATATGTATAGATAGCTATAAGTAAACCACAGTATGGATGATTGAGAAACTGCACCTCGACAAAGGCAACAAGAAAACGTACTTGTTACAAAAAGGAAAATGTCTAAAATAAATGAATGGAAATACCGCGAAAAAGGAGCAATTGCATATTTTAACCAACTGCTTCTTTTCTCGAAAAGTCGCCCAAAAGCTGTCTCGTTTTCATCGGAGCATCAGGGCCTCTATTCACCAACCATTCTTGAGAATATTCTTAGTCTTCTTCTTCAGAATTTTGTCAATGTGAAAGTAACAGAGCTTCTGATTGGCTGAACCATTTGGTTTAGCCAGTCAGAAGTTCTGTTACTTTCACAGCTAGATAGTCTTGAAGAACAAGACAAAGAATGTTCTTAAGAATGGTTGGTGAATATGAACCCAGATGTTCCTCATACTCGAGTGTGCTGTTAGAAACCTCCTATTTCGTTCCTGATTGTTTAGCTCACTCTTTACCGAACAGTCATGTAGTCTCACGGCCAATAGAAGAGGGGATTTTGAAAACATTGTGATAAAAAAGAGAAAATGCCGCTAACTAACATGATCACATTGCTGAACAAAGCCTGATCACGTAAATTGAATCACATTTAATATGTCATCTGCAAATGCTATTAATTAGGAAAAAAGTATTTTGTTGTCCAATAAAGAATAGAAACCCTTCGATCAAACAACACTATGACTGAATCTTTTGTTGGAGCGATTGCGATTCTTACACCCATACGACATTTGTTCGTAAAATCGAATCAGATACCTCTTGAATTAGAAGAGAGGCCTGCTTCAGATGTCCTATGTTGTGGACAGAGGTGTCCCCATGTTTACTGAAAATAGAGTATAGTTAAGTTTTCGATATAAAATGATTCGAGCCATGGTATGTGAAAAAGGGGTTTTAAACGTGCATCTGTAAAATTTATCGAGAATAGCCTGCGTTGTCCGCACAGGCTGACTTGTGTCTAGACTTCCTGTCTGTGGTCAATTTTCTGCGTGTTCAAGGACGGAAATGCATTAAATGCTGTTTTGCCAAACCATGGCTCATACATATTCGCTAACCCTTTGTCGATCAGACTGAAATCCTTACTGGATATTTAAGACAACCTTCAGATGTCGTGTATCCAGGGCTGATATAGCTTTCTGTTTACCTGAAACAGGATCATGTACATGGAGATAAAAAGATACACAAAAAGGGACCATCTGGGAACTGCGAAAAGTGTCGACCTTGGTCGCACTTATATTTTCTGCACAAAAGGTATCATTCTTCCTTACCATACTTGTAATCATTTTTTATATATCAACTTTAATTGGCCTGCACCATCTGCTTTCATCTAATTGATGTACAGAATTTCCAGATGGTCCTTCCTTGCATGACCTGTCACATTTTCTCTTTGCTTTCGGTATAAAGTAAGACTACACATAACGCGCAGTTTTGTCTTGAAAGTACACAGTCAGTATCCTATGAAATACTACATATGGAGTGCAACACGCGAAAAGGGGCATTCGGACATTTGCATAAAGTGTCGTCTCTGATCAGCGTGTGCAGTCCGTACAGGCTAATCCGAAAGGACACTTTCCGATTTTATGTGATTTTCTGTTTTACGCAAGTCTACTGTAGCACAAAATCTAATGTAGTCCTAAAGTGCCGTCTCGGATTAGCCTGCGCGGACTGCGCAGGCTAATCCGGGACGACACTTTACGCAAATGTCCGAATGCACCTTTTCGCGTGTTGCACTCCATATATGATGACTTGCTTGGTATAATACGTCTTGGAGATGCATTAAACGATCTTTGTTCAATGATTTTTCCAGCTATAAAATGTAACGATTGGATTTTTCTCGAATGAAAATGATCATTCTTTTAAATTACAGAGCAACTTACCTTTTGACTGTCAGCTTAACACGGCTTCTTGATATAGAGGAAATTTTAGGAAATTCTGAAAAGGATATTGGAAAATAAATGTAAACAATTAAAGAAAATTGAAAATCAAAAGCAAATCCGTGGATCTAAATACAACTACTAGTATTATCATAGGTTAAGGAATATCGTCTTGTTGAATAAAGAGGGTAAGCTAAACCGATTTTAGTGATAGTTCAGTTTGAAACCAGAAATTTGTTTGTTTTCTCTGAGTTTTGCCATTTCACAGAACAGTTTAATACATGTACATGGGCACTAATCTAAAATAACTGACTTGTTTGAATAAAAAGATCAAAGTTTCAACATACTTCCTGTTTCTTCTTCGTCTATTTCAGCAATGCCCTCAGACGATTTTCTGAAGTGAGAAATAATATTACACCTTACTATAACAATGTATGTAATATATAAAAACCCCATTTTTTTCGGTGAAAGGTCGAAATTTATTTCATACAGTGAACATCATCGAAAATATTTTCAAGAGTAGCAGCAAAGTTCTAGGTAACTGACACACAGGAACTACTGTTTCCGCCTTCAGTTTAAGAGTGAAAAACGTAATCGATAGATTGATTGCAACCGTGGAATATCAAACCATGATAGCCATTATTTCTTGATTAACTATCGAAAAGTATGAAATTATAGCTAATACATGTACGTCTATCTGTTGGGCTGCCGTATCAGCAAATTCCGTTTTCAGTACAAAGAATGTTTATTTTACAATGCAAAGAACAAGATGCAACTTTCAACCCTATTGTAACAGTAAGACTATTATTCATCTAAATATGTTGGATATATAATGGTAATACCTATCTCTTTACTGCTTATAGTGTACTTTATTCGTGTTGGAACGCAATCAGTGACCCAAAGACGGTTTCGGTCACAGAGCCAGTAGAAAAAGTAATTCCAAATTTGTTTTCTATAACTAAAGTGCACCTTTGTTGAGGTTTCATAGACAAACAAGCATCAAACTGAAATCCTTAAATAGGTAAAGGTGTTCAGCTTGAAAACTTGATTAACTTGGAGTACGATCTCAAGCTATTTTCCATTAAATTTTGTATATCAAAGTATGGCATTGTCACTTGAAGCTTCCGCACAGTGCATCTGTTCTTGTTTCATGCAGTTTATCAATATAGCAAAAAATGGCCTCGACAGGATCGAATGATCAATTGCAGTTAAAAAAAATCTACATTATTTTATCGGGCTGAAATAATATTAAATGAAAGAAAATATTTTGTTACCATAACTTTCGATTATGTTGTTGATTACCCTGTACCACACAATCCCGCTTTGGTACTACACCGATGGAAAATCCTTTTGAAAACATTTTGGGAAAAAGAGACTATATGAGCCACTTGTACCGTGTCGTCTACAGAATATTTCAGTTTGGACAATAAGGTCGTATGCTAAAGAGTAAAAAAAAAAAGGTTTTATTTCCTTACTTTGTCACCTTGGATTCCTTGTCGTGCAGTGTAATATTGTCTACACTCTCAACGTGCAAGGGTGTCCCTTTCAGATCTAGAAACAGTTTCTGTAAAGAAAAAATGGCAAACAACAGCGATGGATTTAAAACAATCAATATGACAACTATACTAGACCGTTCCTCCATCATGAATTAGTGCATTTAAATACTATTATACATTATATTGATTTCACACCTGCACTCTGACTACCATTGACATACGGTATTTTAAATACCATGCGAGTACAAAATATCTGAATCCATATTGGAGTCTGAACTGTCCCGAATATGGATTTTTAAGAACGAGGCAACAGTCTGGGAATGTAAAAACGGGGCTAGAGCTCTAAATATAGATATTGTCTTGGAATAGAAGTCTATCAAAATCCGTTGTCACCATTATTTGTTAAAAAAACCTTCTTTTGTCTAGTTTATTTTTTCTATATTTCTTTTCTTTTTTTCTTTTTCTTTTTTGAAATGGCGTCTATTTTGAACTCTATACGTAAATGTGAAATAACGAGGTCATTTAACGTCTTATATGATACACGTATATGAGGTCATTTAGCATGTTCGAGTACAGAGACCGCACGCTGTTGAACCAGTCTATTTTTTGGGACTTGAATGTCACCTCGTCCAAAATGTATTCTGGATTTGCAGAGTACTCATCCAACTGAGTCCAGTGCTGTACTCAAGCATATTACATAACCTCATAATATGTAGGTAGAAAAACGGAACAAAAACAACACATTTATATTGGTGTTGTGAAAATTATTCGAAACCAAGGAGATTCCTTGACTTTGAACATCACATAGATTTAGAGATGTTTAGCCGTCTTTTGATTTATGAACCTTAAATAAATGAAATCCACATATTTGGAAACATGGTAAAAATATATCCTTACGAAATTTGGCTATGCAAATGACTCTAGCAATAAACTAAATGTATCACGACTGCCTCAATTAGGCCTATTTACGCTTTTGACCTGAACCAATTTTCTTCAGGCCCAGATTTGTTTCCAACAGAAAACCAGGAACTTCTTTTCATTGTTTGGGGACCAATATTTCTTTATTTATTAATTTAAACACAAATGATATAATTCAGTAAATTTGGTAATAGATGATTGAGAATGTCATGGTTACTTAAATCCTTTTTGATAAGAGAAGCTTTGCCATCCCCTTTAGAACCTTACAATAGAACTGCGCTCTCTTTACATATATTGTTGCGCAAGTTTGTAACGACAATACGGAATTATGATTACGACCCCCATCACCTACTTGCAATATTTTTGACCGTCTTAATTCTAGGCCGAGTAAAAAACGATTGTTAAGATCAACCCTTGGTGTGGTGACCAGAGTAAAAAAAATCCACATTTTCACAAATAGAGACATTTGTTTTCCTCTTATTGTGGATTTAAGGTTGATATCATAGAGAGAATGGTTCCACTCATACCTTATCATGGGCTCTGTGAACTCGCTCAGTACTGCGATGTGTTCGAGATAGGCTGATGCCATCGGAGTTTCTTTTTCCTTCATACTGGTGTTCTAGTGTGCCTAGTTAAACAAGAATTTCTACTCAGTATTAAGACTGTATGATTCATGATGCGAGTTTTCCAAATAAATCGACTGGCCAAGTAACTCAGTGGTTACCGTCTCTGACCTGTGACCTGGTGATTGCAAGTGCTAAACCCGGTTGAGGCAAACTTTCTCTCCGATCAGTTTTCGCCTCTCACCTCTGTTGCAAGTTAGAACAGTAGTCAGTTGCTTGGAAAGAACGTTGTGTAAATACTAGTGTGTGAAAGTCAAAACACTCGAGCGATGGTGACCAACCACTTTAATATGATCCAAGCTGTTTAAAAGGTGCTAAAAACCAAATAAAACACAAAACAAATGAATGATCATTAAGAAAAATCGCAGTATTAACCACAGTGTAGGTCTAGAGTACACACTGCATGTGACGTCTAGGTTTGGTTTACGTTGTCCAGAAATTATCTATACGCCCGTGATTATAACCAAACATATTTTCTCAGGCACAAATGCAAATCAAAAGTAGCAGATCTCATTTCTTTTTAACCAATCGCAATTGTTGGAACATTTTATCAGAGCTCGAGACAGACCTTTATAATGCTTAGCTTTTGTATAAGAAAAAGGCAACGAGTGTCCGTATTGAAGTATCGACCAACTATTCTAAGAACATTCTTAGTTTTTATAGTAACATACTTTCTGATCCGATAAAACATTTATAAAGATGGGTGAATACGGGCCGAGGACGACATGTAAGGGTATGCTGGTCTCAAGGTTCAAATGGGATACTTGAAACTGGCGCACAGCATGAAACACACATTAACATATGTCTGAAGAATGTGACACATGGTTATCTCCCTTACCTGCATGATCGGTCTCAGTTGATTCAAAGGTCCAACTGCTTTCGTCACTAACCTATAAATGCATAAGATTGTAAATTGGTAAACCCTCCATTATTCGAGCAAGAGAGAGAACAAAGAAATTAGTAGAATCATCAGTTTTTCGGATCATCGGGAGAAAAACTATTTCTGTAAATGAATAAGTGAAGTACTAGGTCTAGATCTACTTCTAAGATTAATGTCAAAGACTCAGACTTAGAAGTGAGAGGGCTTTTGAACACATTATGGAAATAGGACGTAAAATTATTGAAAGCACCAAAGTCTCTTTAGGAGACAATGTTGTCAACCATTCCAGGGACGTACCCCACAATTTAAACTACTCGTACATTTACGCTGCTGTCTGCAAGAGCTCTCAAGCAGGACTGGTCTAAACTTTTGCAGTCTGGTAAATGGTAGACAGAAGTACATGGAGTATAAGTACATAACGAATAATTGTCTGTTTTGGTGTTGATCTAAATTTCTTTCATCGAGTGAAAAGTGAGTTCTATAGATCAAGATCTATTTCGCCACGAGTGAAAATATAACATTTGCATGACTCGAAATTAAAGAAACCCTGATAATAAACTGAAACAAATAGTAATCTTTTTTCTTTTATGATCTTCACTTTATTTTTTTTTCTTTTCACGTCTAATTTTTGCTCGTCGTGAAAAACATATGCGTTTTTCAAGTGCAATAGATCTATTCAATCTTGTCCGATATAGACCAGCTGTAAACTTTAAATGACTTCATGACTGAGACTGACTACGTCATAAAACGTGACGTTTACCTGTTAAAAAAATCAATCTTGTTCTCTGGATATTCGTGGAATGTCAAGAATAAAAATGAAATCATTCACCCGTGAATTATAACATTCAGCCGTGTATTTTAAGGATATGATTTCACTGTTGGATTTCTATAGACTCTTGAGTAGCATTAAAGAAATGGTACAATTGTACTGTATTAGTATTTCTGATTTTTAGATCTAGATATCAATTTTCCATTTCTTCACAATGGGGGAAGAGGGCAAGGACTTAGTGACATTCGTGTCGGTTATGTGGGTATCGAGCAGCTAGGATCAAGTTCAGACTGCACTTGCTGATTCAGGCTGATTTCGCTAAAGGGCTTTCGAGATTTGGTGATAAAACACGGTGACGGTACTGTTTTTTTTTTTTTTAAATAAACGAGGCCAGAAAACGGTTCAACCCTTTGCCTACTTAATAAGTGAAATGAAACTTTTAAGCCGATAGATCTAGTGAAAAAAACAACATTTTTTTTAATTCAAAGTTAGATCTACTTTTTTGGAATGAATATTGTCTTATCAAACAGTGTAGATCTAAGACGAGACTGCAAATTCTTGTCTTGATCTACCCAGCCCCCCCCCCCCACCCCCCGAAAAAAAAATCCTTGAAAAGCGTTTAAAGACCAACGGATTGATTCAAATAAGGCTCTCAAAAATGACATGGGGTGATCTGCCTTTTGCTCAAGAGCTTTTATATTATCAAACTTTTTTGACAAATTGTAGATATCAAACATTAACTTATCGGACGTGAAGTAGTTAAAACAAAACTTAAAGACTTTGAGCCCCTCGTTTTTATTTGCTTCGATTATATTATCGATAAATGGATTAAATTGTAAATTTCAGTTTTAGCTTCAAGCTTGATATCTGGGGACTTCCTGGTATATATACCTATCTCTTGTTGGCCCTTTATCAGAAGGCAAAATTATAGACTGGTCTAAATTCAGAGCCCTGTCCATACGACAAATTTATAGATTTATAGATTGGTCTAAATTGAATACTTTTGCAGACGACATATGATTAGATTTTTATCAGAAGGAATACAAAATATTGATGGAAAAGGGAGTAAATACTGGTTATCGTCATTTTCTCCTTTCTCTACAATATTTTAAAAAGCTTTTTACCATGGATCTTTCAAATTTTGGATTGTTTGTTACAGCAATAACCCTTACCAAAAGATCATGTTTTCACGATTTTGAAGAAGAATTCTCTAAATACAATTGTTGGTGAAAATGAAAATTGTGGTAATCAGCGTATTCTCCTATTTTCTCCGTTGCTACCCTTTCAAAGTTACTTCCCGTCAATTGAGTCGTATTATCTTTATCGTCTGCAAAAACATTCAATATGGATGGCCCCTTTATTTCGTCGTCTGGTAAAGAGTTTAAAGAAATGGATTTCAAGTGCGGGAAGCCAAATATTAAAAAAAGATCTAATGAGTCGACGTTTCTAACATCAAATCTATTAAAAAAAAAATCTTGGGTAAAAATCAAAGCACTTTAAGCACTGTAGTGTGCTTATTAACAAAAAAAAAGAAAGCCACATCCCTTCAATACCAGTATGTCTAAGTATCAGGAGTTCAGATAAAGTCAATAATTAGCAAATTTTATGGGTTTAAAAACATTTTATACTTTATGTATTTTGTTTGTGCTCTCTCTCTCTCTCTCTCTCTCTCTCTCTCTGAGAGGTAATCTAATCTGTACATGGGGTACATTTCGAAACACTTATCTTACGAACATAATTATCTCTCTTCATTGCATGAACGCAAATGAAACAGGCCTGGACAAAAAAGAAATTGTGCAGCGAGTAGATCGCCGTATTTGTCTCGCTTGTCACGTTTGTTGTGACTTGTTGGTTCGAGCACACAAGCCATGATCTGGCGAAAGGGGATTTAATGCATCTCCGGATGTATAATACTAAGCAATGCATCACACAATTATGAATCCTGAAATTCTTTCTGTATTACAACCGGCCGAATCCTGAGGTAGAGTCGTCCTTGGACATAAAGAAGTTTACCAAAAGCAAAAGGTTTCGACCCAGGTCAGCTTGCGCGGACTGCACTGGGTGACATCGGTCGATGCCTTCTGCAAATGTATTACTGCCCCTGCCCCAGGAACATGGTATACTTCGACTTACCCGTACACGTGCAGAGAGGGTGCTGGCTAGAACTTTTTTGATGGATAGAAGTTCCTCTTTCTCGTCGGGATGATAATGCACCAGTGTCACCAACCCTTCATTACCCACAGTAAAGTAAAATCTATGAAAATGAAGAAAAATATTCAGTTTGGATATAATAAAGTAAATAAAACAATGGACCGAGAGCACTGTAAATGACGTAAGCCGCAAAGAGTCGTGTGCTTCTAAAGGTGTTTTTGCCAAAATCTGTGATTAAGGTTATAGTGCACAAAATTTGAAGTTTTAGGTGGCTATTTTCGTCCTCAGAAATACTGACAGCTAGTCTTTTTTTCTAATGTTCTACCTCTCTATCTTGTAAAATCTATCTCAAATAAAAAAAAAAGTAAGACAAGTAAAGAATTCACTATTTGTTTCAATCGAACTAAACTAAACCATTAATGAATCATGGATAAAATAAAATTAATGTAATTATTAAAAGTAAGACGCAGGCTTTTACACTTACATGCGGTCTAGATTCCAGTTAAGGGGATTATTTGCCACTGAAAAGTAGAAATAAATGTGCAGTAAAGGCTAACTTACTCAAGCGTTTGATTAGTTAAATGCGCTTAAAGTGTGTTACTTTCCACAAAACAACAAGAAATCGGACTCGTCTTGAAAACGATTGCGGATCACAAATCAAATGCTACTTAGGGAACGAGAGTTGTTTTTAAAACAGATGAAAAATTATGGGGAAAAAGAACTTTGTAGTTACTAGCCTTGCTTCGAAATTCCATTATGTTTTCAAAGGCCGTGATTCTCAGGGTCATTGAAACACAGGACCGTTTAGTGAAGACTTGAACTCAAGATATAATTTGATCAGACAAACAAGTTATTCTAAAGAAATCAGTACTATAGCAGTATCGAATGCACAATCTACAGAAGAGAGATGTAAAATAACTTTCCAAGTAAAAACCAAATCTAAAAATCCATGCATAGAGAGTAATGACCCGATACATCATTGGTTCTGATTGGGGCAATTACCCTTATACAATTATGCTTTAATTCGCTATTATATCGTCGGTGCACTTCCAAAACCACGTAACTACAGCTTGTTACAAGCTGTTGTTACGAGGTTTTGGGAGTACACTGACGATATGTTAAGGAATGGCTCTGCACATCTAAAACATTGTGGGAATAGGAAGTCTAAAACATGTATCACAGATATTTCCAATCTAAACATCTATAAACAGGGAAAGAGCATGACAAAAAAAAACCAATTTCCGTCATGTTTGAGTTAAGATGAAATCTATATTCAGTCTTTACCAAACAGTCCCATGTTTTAACGACCTAGAATAAGAATGCTTCTGAAAATATTGTCGGATGTGAGAAAGGACGAAGTGATGATTACCAGCATTTACTCCTTTTAAACAGTGTATTCTACCTTTCAAGGACAAATCCATTAATTTGAGTAACTTTTAACTTCTCGTCTGCAAATGTTTTGAATTTGGATATTTTAAAGACTTTATCGTTTAATAAGGGTTAGGTTCGTTGTATAGAAGACGACATAGCTACCCAAGAGTCGAGTGTCAACTTTTGTTAAACAGCACTGATTCGCACGTACCTTTGCATTCTTTGATTATCGACTTTTTATTGATAAAGTGGCAAACTTCCTGATTGGCGGGGTTAAGGTTATTTACTTTTTGAAACAGCATGTTATTTTGAAAAAAAAAAAAGCCAATTCATCGCTTTACAGGACATAATTTACACAAGCTGATATCAACGTATAATTCTTTAATAATCAATAATTTAGACTCGTTTAAACTAGTATTGTCCCCCTCTCTCTGCCGATAACAGTAGTGTAGTCGGTAGCATAAAGGTCTTGAAAGCAGGGGTGTCGTTGATTAGGATTCACATCTTGGCCAATTTCTTTGCGGGGTTTAATAATAGTTAAGGATTCATTTACCGCTCTTCGTGTATTATTATTCTGACGATGGTTATTTGGGAAAGCAGCCAGTAGCTTGGAAGACTATTGTGCAAAGTGGTGGTAAAAGAAATTCCATGAAAACATGGATAAATCAGCTGACCACAGCAGCATAATTGTAAAAATATTCAACATCATACAAACAAAGCACTGGCGGCTCAAGTGGTTTCATATTGTCTTTGAAACACATTTCGATGACCTCTTCAGTGCATCAAACACAATTATATAGATATTGTGCAAGTTAAGAGAAACCGATACGAAACAGAAAATTGTCCAGTGTTTGCAATGTTTGTATTGAATGACTGCAAATGAATAAAGAGGGCTATTTAGAATTTTATAATCTCACAGAACCTAAGGGATGACTCATCACTGAATTGTGTAAGGCCGCTCCAGGGCTGACGAATAAGTTTTTCCCCTTGTACCGAAGGAATTACGCATAGATGGTCTTTTTTCAGCAATACTGTTTCCTGGCCACAAGTATTTAAGGGTGTCGACGTAGTAGTCTAAGGTTAACTATCAAGCGACTTTTGCAAAATGGACAAAACCGCTGAAATAGAAGGGGTTTATCGTTTGCATAGGAAAGGTCTAGAACTCGTATCCATACTGACATGATAGCAAAACTAGGGAATGGTGCCTCTTGATATGCTACAGGACCACGAGCTTCGCCTGAAGGGGGCTTGTCAGTGAAATGAGTTAAAATCGAGAACACCTTAAGATGTCAAAATTTTAAGGGTCACATGCACAACTAGACATCGTTGAGACTTCCATTGTGGTAAGTTTGGCCTTAATCCAATGGAAACTGTGGGAGAAGTTGCGCACACAAGAAATTAAAGAGGCATCAAAATATTATGCATAGCGATAGAAACGTAGGGGACATGCACATAAACTACGTCATATTTCTCTCTGGTTGATTGTCACGCGCCGTTACACAGTTTACTAGTGCGCGAGAACTACTGTTTCCGCTTTGAAGTGAAGAGATAGAAAATATGAAATTGGTAATTTTTACTGGTCATAACCATGAAATATCAAGCCAAAAACAGCCATTATTTCTCGATAAACTACCGAATAGCAGGAAATTGATTGCTGTATTTATCAGTATTTAGTAAAAGAAGATAAATCAAGAAACCTGAAAGCGTCACATATGAGCTTTCATAAACTTTCTCGTCCCCTCTACAGAGATTAAAGTGTCTCTCTTTTTTTAAATAAAATATCAGTTGATGAGATAACGTTCGACCCGACTCATTTTTCCTCACGGGGCTAGCTCGAAAAAAAAAAAAAAAAAATCATTTCAGCACTCTATGACATCGTTAATATTTTTTAAGTTTGTAAGTTGGAGCAGAATTTAAACTATATAATTCTGCTCATTTGGCACTTTTGTTTCGGTAAATAAAGGTGTCCAATACATCCAATTTGTTACTTAAAGACAGTCACAGTTTTTGCCAAAATAACTGTTTATCAAATCCAAAAACCAGCATCCGGCTTTTTACCGCACAGTTTATTAGTATAATTCTTTACATTCGACTGTCAGATGGTCACAAAATCTTTATATTCCGCTCCAATAGTTAAAACATCGGACTATTTTTCAGGGATTCCTTAGCTAAAATTAGAGACTTTTAGGCTCTTGCAGAAAAGATGTGAGCAGAGGCAAATTCATTTGTGTGCAAAAGAATTACCACAAGACGTTTTAATAGGCTTTTGTTTTTCGGACACGACATCGATAACCTTCTTCAGCTCTTTAGGTTAGCTCATCAAACTGTGTAATCAAACTTTAAATCTCCATATGTATTTCATCTATGGCTCCAAAGATATCGTATGTAGGCATCACATCTGATTCTGTTCCTGAACAGCTATTGACATATAATCGGGGTTAACTTATCTTTTTTTCCATGATGTACTCTTTTATATTAAATGGTAGGCTCAGTCATTTAAACTTTCTTTGATTTGTTGTTTGCAAATGCATTGAATTTGGACGAGTCTTTAATGTTGTCATCTTGTAAGAATCAAACTGTGCCTAATACAGTTTGAAATACTAGTAGTTTGATACAGATGGTTTCTGGGACTGTTTTTACCTGTACAATTTTTGAGAATTTGTCTACTCGGCTTATGTTTTCAGTGTCCGTATTTACCAACCATTCTCTTGAAATTCTTTTGTTTAGTTATCCAGATTTTCTGAATTTGGAAGTAACACAAAGGTCAAAGTCGAAAATTTTGGAACATAAGATTGAGATATTCATCAGAATGGTTGGTGAATACGCACACTAACACCATGTGCCTAAGGAGACAAACTCCCAACAACAAACAATGGGTAGGCCTAGGTAATATTATACTTACTGTACCCCCTTTCAGAGTGTTGTACAAAACTGTCCACCATCAGCTGGTTGAGCGAGTCACCTATAGAGGTGTGATTTACAGGCCGTACCCGAAACTGAAATGTGGAGAAGAAAAGTTTGATGTTCACTTTATTCACATGTATATGCAGGTAAAAAAAATGTTTGATCAAAATAGATTTTGACTGCAAAATCGTGTAATAATTCTTTCAACTGTTTAATAGGCGTAAAACATTTTGTCCAAATTGAACGAACTTTCAAATGATGTAATGTTAATGTTTTGAATACTGTCTCTGAAAGCGTAATTATTATCGTGGAGGGAAGGAAATTGGGTAACTGGCAGAGTTTTCTACTTCAGCTACAAACTTTTCTTGGGCTGTTCTCTTCAGAGTTGTTGAAACGCTGAATAGCTATATAGAGGATTTAGATTTCGGATTTCTTTTCTTAAAGTTTCTTTTCACTTATCCATTTCTTGAATTGATTTATGTTACTTGATTTTAGAAGAAATATTCGGGAGCAAAATTTGGCCGAAGCCAATATCATACACGATCACACATGTGTTTTTTTTTTAAATTGTTTGTGTGGCGTTTAATATACCGTTTTAACAATGATTCGTTTATATTACGGCGGTCAGTAATTTCCTAGATCGTCATTCTTTTAAATGCTAATCGAAAACTTGTTACGTATTATACTGGGTGAGAGACGGTCTGATTGCTTGGTGTTTATCGCTATGTATAATTACAACAAAGTTTCAGTTATGTCACAGAGGGGATTGCATCAATGCGTTTTGAATTTCTTGACCAGTCGGATTACAGAGCGTAACATTCATTCATGTCGTCAATGACTGTTTTCCAATTCGGGGATGAAATTGAACAGAGAAGGACGCATCATATCACAAAAACTTTCATCAATCCTCAAAGAGAACTCTTGGAAAGTTAGGAACGCTTTCAGAAATGCATTTGACGTAAGTGTGTGGCTGAAGTTGAAACTGCTTATTAAGACTGACTATCGTCCTTGTGATAAGAATCATTTCCCTTTCGTCATTAATTATTCATTGATTTTAAGATAGATAGTTGGTGGTGGCAAGAAAACGCAATTGGCCACTATGTAGACGTCGGCTCGCATGTATTTTCCAAGAAAGGGTAATAAGTAAGATATTAAGATAATCTAAAAAAATATGCATATATCTACTCACCTTGATAATAGTAGTTACATTATGTAACCCAAGTATATCAGACTCGGATGAATACGTGTAGTGGTGATCATATCCTACGTCAAAATGTAGACCATAGGATCCACTCAATATCACCAATGCCACAAAGATGTGCAAACTATATTTAACCATTTTGACTCAAAATCAGCCTGCTCCGGAGTTACATCTTAATCATCTGCAACCTGCAATTGGTAACATTTACCGAAAGATGTCCGATCGTCTGTTGTTATTGGTGAACACTGAACGAAACTTGACGAACAATACCTTAAGCTAGTAACATTCGATCGATATTGCAAAAGCTTTTCGGTGATAACCCGTTCGAGTATATCAATTCATCTTATTGGTCCTACCTTGTTTTGAGTCACGTGTGCCACTTGCAAGCCCAGATTAAAAGAAAACTTTGTTCGGGTACTTATTTCTGTATGCACTCTTTTCCGTTGTTTACCTACGCCCTGCGATGTCTTTCGGGATCTAGTAGAATCGGTGAAATGCAGTTAAAAAGGAACTACGTTTTGTCGTTGGCTATTGCCACGGTTATAATATTTCTAGTTGACTGTAGTGGTACCAAAGTGTTTGACAATGACCTGGAGTACACGGAACCAGAGACAGGTGGGGTGCTGAGACTGAAAAGTAAAGGCAAAATATCCAAAATAGTAGATTTGGATTCCATAGATTCAGTAAAGGTAAGGATAGGTTAATGACTGCCAGTGAAACAAGTTGGACGAGCAGTTTTTAGTTTTAGCATTACGTTTTCAATAGTGGTTTCGATGCAAGACCAAACAAAAAGCAAAAGTAAAATTATTCGTTACAATTATTTTCCGTCAATGACTGAAAACTTTGTTCACAGTGTCCAGTATTTTGAAACATAAATCCTCTGTTGTATAAACAATATTTGATATATAGTTCATGGCTTTCAAAATAAACCAGGTTATATCTTGAGGCCGGCGAAGTGTTAAACATGTCAGTAAACCCTCAGAAAAAAATATAAATAGATAACGAGAATAAGGCTCGCAGGAAGGCGGTAAACAACATCAGTGTAGACTGGTCCAAATTAATAGCATTGTAGACAGCGTAAGTGCGGCCTAAATGATAGAATCTTTCTTTCAAAGATTCAAAGATATTTTATTCAAATATATAGGCCACCGGCCCGTAATATATAAACAATTTTACCATGCATTCCCTCACAAAATATAATCTATTACCTGTAGGAGATGCTTAAATTCACAATTATTAAACTGTTTTCGTCTTTGCACTTTACCAGATTTTAGCCTTGTCCAAAAGTAAAACATCTGAAGTCGGAACGGAGAAAATACCATCAGCGTACATTTCCTCGGGAACAAGACAATTCACAGAGTTCAAAACATTGTAAAAAGAAAAAGAGAAAATGCTGGTTACCAATGTTTTCTAAAGTTTGTATTCCAATGGTCGTTAAATACCGAATTGTGTGGTAATGGGATGAACATAAAAACAAGCAGGTCTTGTCCTCATATCTTGTTTGTATTTTTACAGCGAGTTCTATGCAGAAATGACAAGATTCTAGTGGCACTGAAGAAAGACAAACCTGATGTGGACTGGGGTGTAGGTCAGCTGGTTGTCGGTAGTAGAGCATGGAACTGTTTCCAAAATGTCTTGAAGCCAGACTCTCGGACGATTTACGCGAAGATCTCGTCCATAAGTCGACCCAAACAGTACGTCGTCGAATTAAAAACGGAGGCGGCAGGGTAAGTACATCAGCCTGGTAACTCACGCTTAGATACTTTTCGCCCCTGACACATCTATCTTATTGATCTTACCACTGATCTGGGCCCTATTCACCAACCATTTTGAGCTGCAATCTATGTCTACTTCCGAATCATTTTCAACTTTTTAAAGTAACGCATTTTCTGCTATTTAGTTTAGCGAAACCAAATGGTGTTAATCAATCGCAGTTGTGTTTTTTTTTCTCAAATTTGAATTGGACTAGGAAAGTAAATACGGTCACTGATTGGAATCTGTTCATATTCAATTGAAAAAGTACTTTATTATTATAATGCATAGTCTGCACATAATCTCGTTGTTTTATGATTCACGGCGTTTCTGACGTCCTCCTGCATTCGGCAAGCGACAGTGTCACAAATTATATATTGCACACTGCTAATGTACTGAAAGGTAAACAACTTGAGATGTATTTTCAATATACTAGTCATGGATTTCACACCGTAAACACGTCATTTTCCTACCAGTATTAACATCCACAGTACAAAGGGGTTGCGGAAATATTTTTCTACTAGAAAACCATGTCAAAATATCAGACATGTCAAGTTGCTATGAAAAATGTTAAACAAAGCAACGCGCCAGTAGTGTTTGTGGTTATGGGTAGAACGTCAGCCTCGTAACCATACGGTCGTGAGTTCGATACCTGGGAGCAGGTGTCTCCTTTGGGACTTTTCATTGGTCAACACACTCGGCGCGAGTAATAGTGTAGTTCCAAGGATGCAGAATCGAAAGAGATAAGTACAAGTTGTAAGAACTTGTTTCTCAGTCGATGTAAGATAAATATGTTTAAAATAAAACAAAACGGATGAGACCTTCCAAACACAGAAATCATGATTTCAGTTACGTTTCATTTTTTTTTTTTGTGAATGCTCTGATTTTGATGGAGTCCAAAATTATATGGTTTGGTGAAGAGTGAAAGTTATTCAATGAGCATTTAAATTTCCAAGTAAGTAACTAAGGTCAACAAAACTGCAATTATTTTTGCTTGAATATGAAACAAAACAGAGCAAACTTCACGCTCTGTTCTGTCTGAATTTGTTCTACTATTAATTAAATCCATATTTTGCCATTCATATGCATAATCTAAATATTTTGTTCTTTTCTCTTCTCAGGCCACTGGACATATTTGACGATGCTACAATTATGTTACATTATGAACAAGGGAAGATGGTCCCGACACGTCGACGCAGATATCTATCCAACCCACTTCGGAAAGTACTCAATCATGTCGACTGGAACGCAACTTTTACCGAAAATATACCATTTAATCTAGCCGACAAAGGGGTATATATTTAGTTTTTATATGTTATATGATATAGAGGATAAGTGTCCATTTCGGTGTATGATGAAAATTTCTTTCATCGAGTGATAAGCAAAGGCTTTATTTTCTTCGATCAAGATTAACATCAAAGCGCACGTTTTAGCATGTTTTACCAAGGTTTAGGTGACGTAAGTTCCCAGTGACGTTGAATTGGGACACTCAGAAGGAACATTCTTCTTCGTCAGCGCACTTAATTTTTAAAACAAACAAACAAACAGCAAAAATGGTAAAATTTGCTTAACGCAAGTTGTAAGTAAAAAAGTCGTTGCACGGTCAGGTGGCAGGGGACTTGGACACATGTTCACGGCTGTGGTGAAGCATGTCGCCCGAGGTGATGACATGATTCACAACAACCGAGAACAAGTTTCCAAGTTCCCTGCCACCTGACCGTGCAAATAATTCTATATGTCAACGCACAGTTTGACTCTCTTTTTCCTGCTTTATAGCTTTGATGTATTTTTCTACTTTAATCTCTACAGGTGGACAAAGTTGTGAACTTGTACAAAAATACCGGTAAGTTTGCACCAACTGCAGATACAAATCCCAGTACAACTTCCGCTGGAAAAGACTTCCTGTTCCGGTGTATTTCGTGTCATGGCTACAGCCAGATTTCTTATCACTTGTATGTAAAACGCTTTTATTTCTCAGATTTTTTTTTTAAATATTGATTAACCTTAATTCATCATCGCTGCAATACTGATTAACCTTTATTCATTATCGCCGCCAACAAGTTTCAGCCATAAAATATACTTTTAATATATTTATATATGTGCACATGAAATTCATATAAATACGGATAATGAAAAAGGTTGTGGATAAAAGCAAAATGTGCTTATAGATCTGAGCCATGCATCTCTGTGATGCATTATACCAATTTAAGTCATCGCATAGTCTTGACCACTTTCGTCTAACAACCGATAGAATTCTAAAGTAGGATGTCCCATTTACATGAAGAAAATTGAACAGTAGCAAAATCTTTTGATCCGGTTAGCCTTCTAGGATTACACAGGATGACGTGGGTCGATACTTTTCGAAAGTGCATTAAACGATCATTTGCCAAATAATGGCTCATAACATTAACATATAAACATATTGCAGGCATGGCAAAAAAAACTTAAAGACATTTATGGAAAATAGCAAAACATGTTTTTTGATATTCATGCGATAACCGTCAATAGCTATAAAAAAGAAACAACAAAAGCCTGCACACATTACTACACCAAAGGAATATGTGAAATTTATATATTTGATAAGGAAGTTTTCTCTGTTCCATAGACATTGATGTTTTTCTCTCTCTTTTTAGCGAACTGAAAGTGTATAAGATAGATAATAAAGCAGTTGTACAGAAGTATGTCATGGACATGGATGTGAATACACATATACAGCAAAACGTCAGGTAATGATTCTTGTCTTCAAGGTAGTTAAATAAGTTATCTTCTAGAAATGGGGGCGGGGGTGAATGAACGTTAACTCACATATCGTCGGTTTACTTCGACTTCGAAAACCTCGTAATTACAGTTTGTTACAAACTGCAGTTACGAGGTTTTCGAAGTAAACCGACGATATACAGCAAAACGTCAGGTGATGATGTCTGTCTTCAGGATAAAACTATTACTTCCAAAGTGTATACCGTGTGGAATAATTAGCTTTTAAAATGCAAGGGTCTACTTAACACGCCTTTGCAGACAGATATTACCTAATGTTGATTTTGGTGACATAATTTGATCATGTTTGTTTAACAACTTTAATTGATGCTATATTATAAAGAAACTGTGCTCGGCCTTCTTTTACATACTTGTTTTTTTTTTAATGTAAATTATTAATATGAGCTAGACAAGAAACTTTCCCATATACATGTACAAATATCTCTGCCACAAAAAAGAGCAGATAAAGGTCTGGCCCAAAACCTTATGTGTCAATAGAAATAATCACCAAAAAGAAATGTTGAGTAACATTTGATCCAGCATGTAACGCCAATATGGTACCAGAAACATATCTTTTCTCTTGATTTCTTATTAAATAAGATATTGATTGATATTCACCAACCATTCTTAAGAGATTTCTTTGTCTTATTCTCGAGAGTTTTCTAAATTTGAAAGAACCGCAACTTCTGCTGCACCAAAGCCAATCAGAAGTTCTGGTGTAACCGGTACTTTCTAAATCCATAAGACTATGAAGGAAACTATTTATTGGCCGACACTATGTTTAACCCCCTGGTTGCTTATCGCGTCTCACTGATCTTTTGCGGACATTGTAGATCAAGATCAGACTGCACAGAACGTGCTGTCTGATCCGGGATCTACACTGTCCGGTAAGGAGATATTATTCCCTAAAACAAAAGTTGAAAAAGCAATATCTATGTTTTACCATCGAATTGAAAATTTCATTCTAGTTATTTAGCAGGATAAGAGTTAACGTGCTTCACCCTTTAGCCGGCTGAGCACAATACGAAGCCGATGTTCCACACAGTGTATGTAATTTGTGTTTTCAGTTTTACCACGGACAAAGAAGTGACGCTTACGAAATCCGCACGGTTGTGGACTAACAAACCAGTAACGATTTTCCAGACACAAATATTTGAAATTCAAAATTTTCCACCGGTCATTCTTACAGTGAACTATTCGAGCCAGGCCAATATTGAGTTGACTTCAGCCACAAAGAATGCTACAAACTTCAATGGTTATTTTGAGCTATCTGGTCGTACGGCAATATGTAAGTTTCCTACTCTCTAATTCACTTACCATTCTAATTTAATCCCCATACCATGCTAGCCATCTCATTGGCTAACAAGTTTCGTTATAATCCTGAGTTTGATATCTGGGAGTAGGTGTCAACTTTGCGACTGCTCACTGGTTCACACAGTCGGTCCGAGAACCGGTGTAGTTTCAAGAAAGCAGAAACGAGTGACGTATGTATAACTTTGACGAACTTTCTTCTCAGGCGATTAATAGTCCTGAACATTACAAATTTTATTTCGTAAAATATCTTCACCATTATTTTATATACACTACTGTGTGGCTTTGGCTATGGTTTTCATCCACACCAACAAAGTGATTGATAACCGTGAAAGACTTCCCAAGCTTAAACTTATATCGCTATCAAATGCAGATTTTGAGAATAGTGTGTTAAAACCACTTTTGTAATAAAGGAATATGGTGAAGTTGAAAATTTCATTACAAAAAAGCCGTTTTTATTACAAAAGTTGTTCTAATAAAACTATTAAACTAATTACGAGTTCCACAATTATGGTAATGAATTTTAAACCGAGGTCTGACATCAGAATTAAGAAAAAACATGCTTACATTTAATTGACTTCCATTTTTGCTTTACTAGAACTGCTTAGAACATTTTTTTTCACTGGCTTTGTGATCATTAAAGCTCAAAGGTATGACATTGGTAAACCCGTCCACAATGACGTCACCGTATATAACTGGACGGTCATGCCCAGGCAACAGAATCTCGATACCAACTACACTATGAACACGTCGTTTGCCTTCTACCAGAACATGACTGTATCACCAGCGATTTCTTGGGCACAGAAAGACGTCGATATGAAACTTGGACCTCCTATTCACATAAGGTAACTGACCCCTTTTCCGTACATTTCAGACTTTTAGGACTCTGTGAAAGAACCCTTTTTGAAAACAACATAGGACTAGACGAAAATGTTGGTAAGCAACATTGTTTTCTACCCTTCCCAGAAGGGCGTCAACTTTTGGACTAAATTGGCCCACACGCTCAGCACGAGTACTGGTGTAGTTTCCAGGAAGCAGAATTAGAGTTGACTAATAAAATTCTCAATCGATTCAAAAATAAATATTTTAAACTTAATATGTTTTAGTTAGATATTATCGCTATTTGCTATTGTTTGTTGCAGTACAAGACCTAGGGTAACAATAACATCAACAACAGACTCGGTGTCGAGATGTGGCTCCAGTACCGTATCTGTAGATAGCAATGTGACAGTGGCCGAAACAGATTTTGTTGTGGATGCTTTCGGCATACCAATTTGGTATATCGTTTTGTTACTCACCTCAGTGAAACATTGTAAAAATGGCACAATAAAGTCAAACTCAGTAAAACCTTGGAGAATAAGACTATGAATATTCTCAAGAATGTCTGGTATATACGGGCCCAGACTCATAAAAATGGAGAGAATAGCACATTACCGATCACTACCTGCGTTTGATACCAAGTAATCAGGACTTTGTTTTAAAGACCTTGAGGAAGGAGGCATTTTAAAATAGCGTTATGTACGTTTTCTACTCTTTAAGGAAAAAATCCAACGGTTTAGAACACATTTAATTTGTCGTCCTCATATGCTGTTGAAATTGGCATATCTAAAAGTTTGTTGTCTGGCAAAGAGTCAATAACGAAGCCTCACTGAATGGTCCAAAAGCAGCTGCAATAGAAATCTTGCTTGCTCTTTTGTAGGAATGTTAAGATAATGAACAAGCTTGCCCGTAAATTTGATATTTTACGAACTGAACTGATGCACAGATGCCATGCCGATTGCCACGAGGTATTCGAAGCACGAGCTTCTGTATCCATGGAAGAGGCCTGCGGAGAGCCATCTGGACGTATCGTTAGAGGAGACGAACGATTTCGACGGTAAGTAAACAAAACTATTTGAGCGGACCTTTGGTCAAAGGGGACTTAATATATCTCCGTGATATAATAAATAATAATGGTGTGCAACATGCGAAAAGGGACATTCGGACATCTGCATAAAGTGTCGTCTTGGATCAGTCTGCGCAGTCCGATACGGACCCAGGTCAGCCTGTGAGGACGGAGTAGCCTAAGCTGGGTCGGTATTTTTTACATATGGATGAAACCCCTTTTATGTAAAGCATTACAAATACAGTGTTGAGTTTTGTTTGTATTTTGAATGGTGTGCCACTTTCGGCCAGTTATTGCCCATGTTTCTACTAAAAACATGTTCACAACCGATGAATCATCAACATAGGCTTCATCACTTTTAAATGTGTTATCATAAGGCTCTCGAAAAAGAAACGATAGTTGTTAGCCATGTTGCTTGGCTATAATTCATTTCAAAAGCCAGGTACGTATACAGAGGATATTTTTTTTTTTTCGCCACAATAAATCGGTATTTTCCACTGGTTGTAAAGATAAAATCTCAATTAACATTCCACCGATAAACGACCGGAAAGACTGTATTGATTGATTGTATAGTGTTTAATGCCGTTTTCAACATTATTTTAGTTATATCAGTGCACCTACATGTATATTTGCTTTCCTGGAGATTCTTTTACCAGTATTCCGCACAGTTTCCTCTCCAAGTCACGAGACAACGGTCAGAGGTTGGACAGAATGAATCGGTCGCAGTGACTATCATCAGTTCTCGTAAAGAAATTGGCCGAGCCAGGCATTGAACCCACGACCCCCTATTCAGGAAAGAATGAAATAAAAATGTTTTCTAACTATACTGATGTACATGTATTTTCAGATTACATCAATTGTGGGGCAATTTCATTTACTTTTCCGATGCTAACATGTCTACTTGTCAATACAAGACAAATATGAACGACGCATGCGCAGAAAGAATTGTAACAACAGAGATAGCTTCTTCCATGACTAGACTCGCAAAGTTCGTGAAAGCGGAATGGCCAGATAGTACGTGAAAATTTATTCAATTGCTTTTAATTATAAGAGTTACAATACACTGCGGTTTTTAACGTTTAAGTAGAAAATTTGTCGAGGTCCAGTCATGAATCATTTGGCCACTTTGTAAATGGATCATTTATTTCTGCAAAGTTTTTACAGCCAAGAAAAATGTAAGCTCTACAAATGACTGAACTATGTTAAGCTTATCTCTCCAGTAAAGACTTTGTAGCAATTATAAACCTTTAAGAAATTTAAGGGGTTATTATTTCTTTTTTTTATTTAAACTGATATATTAAAAAGCGCTTGAGACCAGTTGGCATTACATGACAGACTGCAACCATATTTTGGTAGCAGAAGAATGCACTTAAGTAAGTATTCGAAGTGGTAACATGTAACATTTCATTTATTTTCACTGATGTACACTCTCCTTAATTCAAATTAGTAACGGTATGTAGGTTTGTTTGAGATATCCTGGGTGTCTTGGTATTAAATGTTTTCGCCCAGAAATGTGTGTAAAAAAGAGAATAGTATTGAAATACATATTAAGTAGTCGCAGTACGCAAGTAATAGTGGGTTTTAATAATTTAAGGAAAGATCTTGGTGTCAAGTGGCTACGACGAGTTCAAAAACCAATCAGGTGGCTACGACGAGTTCAAAAACCAATCAGGGATTACAGTTTTCCAGGAAGCAAGGGCGGCAGAAGTAATGATATCCAAACCGATGACAACGATGTATTTCGAACCGGAAGACGATCAAAGAATTCTTCAGAGGTTCAGCGAGTTAGCCGTGTGCTCTAAGTTTGGTCAAGTGAAGAGAAATGACCCATCGGTCCTTGTATGTGTAGACAAAGTCATCAAACCAACAGTGAGGAAAAGATCATTGTTGTCAAGAAAACGACGCTCTGGTCATGTGGAACATCTTGACGTCGAGAAAACTTTGACGGATATAGGCAAGTTATTTTACTCATCATCCCCGTCACAATCATTTCCTCTTACCTGTTCCTTAAAGCCATATATCAGCGGCCACAAGGTTAAAAAAATCAATGCTTATTAGCGTTTCTAATTTTAGGAGTGGCCCTGCATAATGTGAAAGACAGTTTGACCGACCCTCCAAGTTTAGGTCTACACGATACATACCCATCCTCAAGGTCACTAGAACATGCATGTGGAGCTTTTACTGGTATTGTATCGCAGGATAACAAAGACCGATTTCACAGGTAAGTAATGCCTAAAATTACATGTACATATGGCAATAGCATCATCAATAATTCATATTGGAAGTTTCAGCCTGTTGTGATTTTGTTTCAGGGAATGAGATAACTGTCTCTCTGGATACCTACATGGTGCAATATCGTTTCATATAATAGCAAAATGGTTGTCATATGAATCCACCGTGGTTATTTGACTCGAATCGAATTTTCTCTAGGTCTTAACCCTTTCCCAAACAATCCCTGAATTTTACGGGTCTGGAATAGTAGCCTTTTGAAAACATTATAGGAAAAGGAGAAAATGCTGGTAACCAGCATTTTCTCCTTTTCCCACAATGTTTTCTACCCTATCATAGACAGAAATCATCTTTTCAGCAGGAGTTGAATTGTCGTCTGCAAATGCTTTCAATTTGGTCTAGTCCAAAAATTTGTCGTTTGGGAAAGGGTTAAAGTATAGCATCTGAAGCTGGTTTTGGTCAATCATTAGTATCAGGTGGCTGAAGGTGAAGATCCAAGATTTCACTGTACGTTTCGTTTTCTGATTTTGATGTATGCTGACGTCAGAAGCTACATGTACATGTACCTAAGGCGACAATGGCAGTGAAAGCCATAATGGACGATATACATTTGACAATTCTGAGTTTATGTGTTATTCTCTCAGACTGGTTGAGTACCCACTGGATGATGTCCACTTTTCACGAGAGGGTCCAGCGAATAGTTGGTGTGGAGTGGAAACACGGCAATGTGCTGACTGTAGTACGTCGTCATCTGATGTTGAGGATCACTGGTCTTGGTGCGGAACTCGAACAATGACTATGAGATCGGCAATACGGCTTAAGAGATTGGCCGTCCTAACCAATAATCAAGGTTTGTCAGTTATCAACTACACTGAATGTTATAGTGCATCAATAGTTAATGTCATTCAATTGACAAAATAGTGTCGGCCTCTCATATCACTGATAATATGTTCGCATCCCGTGTTGAGTGTGGTCTACTCTCAATTACCAACATCACAGCGAAAGTACATTGTAAATGTTAAGTTTACAGGGAGCAACAACCGAGAATAATTAAATAATAATTATGTGTTGTAAAACTTGTTAAACTTTCTTTAAAATATTTATTGATTGGTTTAAACGAATCGTGCAAGGTTGAACTCGTATTTGCTTTGAAAGTTTTCTCTTTAGAATATATATGACTAAAAAATAGAGCAAAACAGTAAATCGAGATAAACGTAAAATACTTCAAGCACCAACCATAAAAAGTGGATAAATTTCGCAGTTAAAACATCAGAATTTGCAGCGCTTTTGAAAATAATATTGCTTTCCTTTCGACATTTCGAACAAAATATAAAAATGTGTAGTTACAAAATCAAACTACAGGTTCTGTGCGATCTAGACATGATCTTTATAACTGGATAAAATATTTTTAACTCTCTTCAGCCCGATATTGTATCAGAAGATTATTTCAAAGATGGTATAATGCGTTATGTATTATGCTTTCATACATAATGACACAAAAAATGTAACAAACTGTCGGTAAATCAAGAGCCTTAGTCTCATTAACCATCTTTGCTATTTGTTTCTTTATTCTTATTTCAGAACAAGCTATGTCACTGGTTGAGAAACAGCAGAACATCTAGTGTCTATTTTGTTATTTCGTTTTTCTTTTTATCTTTTCAGTTGTTGTTGAAAGAGCTCTTTCCCAGAATACCTCTGGGAAAATATCTATGCTATACAAAGAGGGAAGGTAGTTATGAGGGTTTTTTTTTTCTAAGAAATGATATCAGTTGCATGAGAAATGCCGATTTTCACCTGCTCACAAAAGAAAATTTTCAACAAACAAAATGAAACCAAATCGAATTATTGTTACAGCATTTTTAGAATTTTCCGAAACGGATGGTAAAGCTGCTTATTTCAGTGCTATCACATTTTTCCAAATTTGAAATGCTAATGACTATTATAATCTCAGCTGCTAAAAGCGACTCAAAGACCTTTTGCAGACAGCGTAGATCAAGCTCAGCTGCAAAGAACGTGCAGTCTGATTTTAGATCTATACATTGTTCAAAAAGGAGGTATCTTTACCCCAAAATATCTTTGAAATACCAGCATAAGCTGGTTTCTTGCTTTCGGTTTGAAAGTTTCATTTCATTTTATTGGAAGATCAAGAGTTGATATAATCATCCCCCTTTATATCTCTGGACCTTAAAGAAATATTACTATTCATCTTTGTAGGGCTATAAAAATTAGCCTAAAGCCTGGATATTCATTGACGATTGATAACCTTACATCAAAGGCGATTCTAGCTGGTTTTGATTCAGTTCGCTATTCCTCGTCTAATTACATTGAAGTTTGTACAAAGATCCAAGATGGACTCCAGGCTCATCTTGTCCAGTTTCCGGAAGCTAATTTAATCGGAGTTCCTCTTCCGCTGGGTGAGGAGAACGAGTATGATTACCCCTGGCAACTTCAAAATGAATCCAGGAAACCACTGTTGTTTGATAGTTCCACAAGCTCTGACAATATTGGTGAACGCTTTAAATTGCGCCATTTTACTAGTCCGGGAAAACGATTTATTCGTTTGGATCCTATTCTTATTGAGTTATTAGAACTAGCATATGACGAATTCAGAGGCGGGTTTTACGTTATACCAGGATCCGGGTACAGACCTCGGTCAGTCAATATGGACAATATTGATACCCGACATCCGAATGAAAAACTGAGGTACCAGATGGGACAGGCGGTCGAGGTCAAACCAAATAGCCTTGTAAACACCGGGAGTTTACTCAGACTTGCTGTTGCATTAATCAAGGTCGCTAAAACCGTTAGAATGCAAAGAATAGCGATTGGAATCGGCAGCAAAGTGGATAGATTGTATTTCGAAATATGGCCAATGCAAGATGACGACGATCAAGCTTTACGTGTCTGGCAAAGCCAAGATTCTGCAGAAGACTTATTCCGACAACTAAAAGAAATCGAAACGATGGTGTCGAAAGGTAATGCTAGTTTTTTTCTTTCTTGTAGCTGAAGGAAGCGTTCAATACCCATTGCATTTAAGCTATTTTGCCCCGGACAAAACATTGTATCCAATGAATGACTTTCCTTGACCAAAATATTCAAATAATTGACTTTTTTAATGCAGTGCTGTAGTTAGTCCAAATGCAGAACACTTTTTAGCGGTTATACAGAAAGTACTCTTATTACAATTACAACCTTGGAAGGAAGCTTAGGCAGCCCGGGGTTTCTCGTCAAATGATTGTCCTGCGTAATTCTAAATACTTTTCTAGGTTTACAAAAATCCTATACAAATATAGGTTCAGTCCTCCTCGGCACTCACATCCGGAGAAAACGTATTTTTGCCAAAACTCTATTCTTTATCGTGTATTTGGACTAATTGCAAAAGTTGACGATTCCAGATAAGAGTTGTCTGCTGTGTACAAAAAACTAATTTACTGCTTATATTCAACACGTAAAAATGATTATATAGTCATATATATTATGCATGTATATTTCAAACAAGAAGCTTACTGAAAAGGTCTAAACATAGTGAAATATATATTTCAATCAAACTAATAAAATACCAAAAGTCCCCCTGAACTGAGATTTTTCATTTCAGGTGGTACAGTTGTCTCTGCCAGAGAAGATTCCGTGATCTGTAGCAAGCCAGTATTAGGTGACAATTATTTTTATTTCAACTTCGATCTGGATCAAGACGGGTAAGTAATGTCGAACTTTTGCATTCCATCTTTAGACATTTGATCTGATCTCGAATCATGTCGCTTTCAGAAACACTGATGTAAAAGAAATAACTGCTTAAAACGGTTAATTGTGTTTTTTGAAATTCTGTTGCTCTCGTAGTTGACGTGTTTAAACTTGAACAAGTTTTTCACTTGTTTTCGAATTATTTTAAATACTATTTTAAGACTAACCATCCGATTGACTGGGACGTTCTGTCTCCAAATATGAAGCTGATCTTTAAGTAATTTAAGTAATTGTGAAGTTTGTCTGATTTATACGGTCCACCTATCCTAGACATTGCGTTGGATATTTTAGTTATTATTTGGCATATTGTCGGTCCTTTCATTTGACCATGGATTCATATTACATGTATATTACAGAATTAAGTTATAATACGAATATATACCGTTAGGCGGGTGTAAAAGATAGCATGTTTGTAATCATATTAATTTTTAGCAATCAAAACGATTTTTCTTCTTTTTTTTTTTTTTGGGGGGGGGGGGGGGCTTTTTGAAGTTGATAGCTTTTGAAAAAGAAGAAAAAGTAATATATCGAAAATGTGTAAGTTTTGTTTAAAGGTGGCCCTTCAGATTTTGGGACAAAAATTTTACAAAAGTGCAAAAAATTCATCCTTATACTCCCAAAGCCTTTTAATTTTCATTCATAAAAGCCCAGTAGTCGAAATCCGTTCGACAACACGAGAAATTAGAGATTTACTACCTCCCAGGTTGACACCAACGGGAGACACATTCTATTTTTAGATGATCAATTCACTCATTTACTTACAGGAATACACAGAAGAAGCTTCAAACATAGCGTCCGAAGAAGACATTATGGAAAATAATTATTACGTGTTTGTTATGATAGGGAATTTAAGTGTTATGAGTCACGTGCCAGTCACTTGACATTCCCACAATGCTTTATTGATTTTTGGCGCGAAATCTAAAAATAGCTTAAGAGGCTACGTAGCCTTTTAAGGGAATACCATCAAAAACATTTTTTTTTTTTTGTAATTTCATGATTTATTGATGATTTGTATTATTTTTTCATATGAATTTCAGTGATATATATATTTTTTAATTTGGCGAGATGTAAAAATTCTAAATACCCACCTTTAACAATCTATTTCTTGAGGAAGATTTCGTTACAATTAAAATGAGCCATTATTTGAGAAAAAAGGAGTCTGCACAGTTTAGTCTGGTAGAAACTTTTGCTATCGGATAATTTTCTGCATGCCAAAGGATAAATCTACTTCATTATCCTGTCGTGTTTTATGCAAATTGCATATTTTCTTAAGATCCATGAATATTTGATATATCTGTATTATGCATCAAGATGGGGCATCAAAGTCAGAGCCTAGCTCAAATATATATTCAGGTACCGGCGCTTTTAAACTGGAATCCATACTCGACGGAGTCCGTGCTCAAACTTTACAGTTCCATTTATCCTACAGACGGTATGAAAAATTAAAAAAAAAAAACTTTGATGTAACAGGGGGAAGCAAAGAAAAAACTGTGACGTCTGGAAGACTTAATAAAGTTTCAAATTAAATTCATGCAAGTTTGAAATTTCATGCTAAGTTGTGTTAGGCACAAAAAAAAGTATAAGTATTGACCCAGGTCTTCAAATGATTGTCGTTTGTGCAAGTTATGGCTGTTCTGATGGTTTTTGAGGTCAGAACTTTCTTAAGTTGAATAACGCTGTTTTCAGCTATTGCTGGGCTGACAAAGACGATTTCTGTGCAGTAAGTCACGAGTCTAGATTTAACATGAGTCAAGTGCTCCAAAGACGACTGACGTCAGCAGCAGGCACTGGCAAACTACCGCGGCCTGACATCATATCCGAAATTGAGGATTGCGTTGTCAACACGTGCGGTGGATGTCCAAGTGCAGGTCTGTATGAACATGAACATGTCTGACAAAGAGATTGTTGATAGAATTTCCGGTTTAGATATAATCGAGCAAGTTTTGACAAAGCTTTCCACTGAGTCTGCACATTGAATTATGAGATGTACATTTAGCATTTGGTATAATTCCAACCAAATCTTTGTCTTGAAATCTATATTGTTATGATAAATTTGCATGTATATGTACGTTCTTCACATCAGTTGAATATCTAATTAACACACTATTGCTATCGACATGTATCAAATTCAACAAATTTGTGGCTCGATAAATTTTAAAGGAGAAATTTAATACTGAACATTCCTTGATAATGCAAAGGATATCAAGGATAGAGACCAATTTAAAGACCAAGAAATACCTTATTCAGTACAATGTACTACTACCTAGTACATAGGGGAGGGCTATCTGTCTCCCATTGCTTCATATAGACGCTAGCTACCAACCTACCGGCAAAACGCCTGCTGATTTAAAACAAATAAGTTTTAACGTCATTACCATTCGAGAAAATTTCAGACTGGTCCAAATTGAAAGCATTTGCAGACGACAAAATAAAGGTGACTGAAAAATTGAAATTTGTTCTGGAAAGGGTAGAAAACAGTGTGGGAAAAGGAGAAAATGCTGGTTACCAGCATTTCCTCCTTTTCCCACAGTGTTTTCAAAAGGCTTCTTTCTCAGGGGCGTCAAAAGTAGGGATTGTGTGATAATGGGTTAACGTCATTACCAGGTTTAACATTTTTCCCTTTGGTTCTAGGCACAATATGGAAACAGAAAGTAATTGCTTGTACAAAGATGGTCTTAAAGTATTTATCCCGTGCCAGTGTTCCCTTCCAGCCCCTAAAGGATAAAGTGTCACTGTTCAACACCGAGAACCACGAATCAGGCGTGCATTCACAAGCGTGTCATGATGGCAACATATGTATAGAAAATACTCAGATATATTCGTTATTGAGTAAGTGTTTTATAACCCGCTTCGAAGTAAAAATCCTTTTCACGTCGCTAGTTTGTTAAAAAAAAAAAGTTGAACACTTTATATCGTTAAAATCATACAACACCCTTTCAGAGTAAAAAAGTGTAATATGATTTTTTGTATATTCTGTAAGATTTACTGCCTCTGCGTGATGCCGTATACCAAAAAAATCATTAAAAACATGGACCCATTAAATCCATTTGGTCTAAAAACATTAGTTAGGGCATGTAGAAAAAAATACAGATAACAATTCGTTTCGATCCATGTCATCCTGCACATTCGATATGGTTTGATTTGTTTTTTGGGTGTATCAAAGAGATGGCCCATTACAATTTCTTATTCTAACGACTGTCTGTCACAGGGTCTATGCATGCAAATTTGTTTTTTAGCAGCGAAGAGGCCATTACTTATGAAATATAGGCCATAACCCCACCTGGACGAATATATACCTGTATAGTATAAGAATTATAGAATTTAGAAAATTAAGTCTGGGAAAAAAGGAAAAGGGTAGAGCGTCATACGTCATAGTCTACAGAATTTTCTAAATTTGAAAATGACACAATTTCTGGTTTGCAAACCAAATGGTTTAGCCATTCAGAAGTTGTGTTTCGAGTTGTTCAACTTGTTTACAACCGATGTATTTATAGTAAAAAGTATATTAGTATCATGTTTATTGTAAGAAGTATGTCCGAAAATATTGGGCAAATGCTCCTAACATTCCGTAACAAACATTTGCTCTTTTTCCCCAAAATGTTTGCTCTAATATCGTACTCGTTTTTCAAAATGATTCATAACTAGATACTTTTTAATTTTTACAAGTGTGTCTTTTAACATGTTTGTAAAAAAAGAAAAAAAAAAACTTCTTTCAGACATTTTTATAAATTTTTATGCCAACTTTTTTTCCTCTTTTTTTCTCTTTTGATAATATATTTTATTAACAACTGAAAGAATGAGACCAGCGAATCTAAAAGTAAAAAAGAATACGAAATCAATTTCTCCTTTTTTCATCATAATATAGAAGTTACGTTTGTAAAGATAAAAACAATCATTTGAGTCACTGCAATTACTTTTACGATGGAAAAGTCTTTACATTTTCTCGATTTTAATGAAGAAGTTTTTCTGCCTTACAAAATATTTCACGTCAATTAAAACGGTATACAAATTATTTAAAAGATGTCATCGCAAATATCTACCTTGGGTTTCTAATCAGGGTCCATATTCACCAACTATTCTTAAAATATTCTTAGTCATATTCTTCAGAATTTCGTCAGTGTGAAAGTAACAGAACTTCTGACTGGCTAAACAATACGGTTTAGCATATCAGAAGTTCTGTTATTTTCACTGTCACACAAAAGCGTTATTAAGATACGGACTGCTTTTTTCCACTTTGAAGAAACTGAACTGTGCAAAATAATATTAAAATCAAAAGAGTCTACATGGACTTGATTATTTATCTGATAGTGCCACTGTTGACTGCCACTTTCAAATACGGGAGCACGGACGAACTGCTGTTCGGAGGATCAGATAATCCAAGTCCCCTGTTAGAGATAGTAGAGCAGGAACTGGCGTGGAGAGCTGAGGGGAAAGTGAACGTGTTTGTAGAAGATGCCAAGGATATTAATGCAATGCGAAATGTCATCAAGGTATATGAGGGTAAACGTAACTCTATGCCCAGTAAATACTGATGTAAACACCAGAAACAAAGCCTTTAAAAACGTTGTCGGAAAAGGAGCAAATGCTGATAAACAGCATTTTCCCCTTTCCGACAGAGTGTCCACCATGTCAAAGATAATTAATTAATTTTCTTTCCACTGAGCATCATTAAACTTGTGGCATGCAGCAAATGCTTTCAATCTGAACAAGTCTATTAATTTGTAAAAGGTTAGGAAGTTCTTAGCGTTGACAAAACAAAAGCTAGGAAAAGAATTCATACTTTATGGAAATAAAGTCAAAACACAGTTCGATGCTTTTAATTCTCTATTGGTGTAAGTGAATTTAAATTTAACAAGATTTCTCAAAAGATATCGAAGACTTCAAGATTGATTAAACGTTAAGGTTAAAATAGCTTTTCTTTCATTCAGGCAGGTATCTGATAACATTGAAACAACCATTTAATATAAGTCAACATCATCTTACTGCAAATTTTTGAGACACCGCTTTGGTAATTCTGAAAAAATCATAAATCTAATGTCTTTTTTTTACATTTATTATTTATCTTTCTAGATTTTAATGGTTCTGAACCAAAATGTTACAGACATCATATGTCATATTGACCCGGATGCGGATGAAGACGACGTTATAACTACTCTTCAACGTAAGATTGAGCAGTGGTCAGCTTCTGTTTGCCCCTCATGGAGTAGAGTGATTACAACACCTTATCAAGTATATACTATACCACGTGAAAGGAAACGGAGAAGTCTTGAAAGGAGTAAAGATAGAAATAAGATGAAGTTGGATATGAAGAATTGGGAAATCGATTGGCTTTTGAAATCTTAGACTTTGTTAAACTGAACTTAGAAGTCAAAATTTTGGCTTCTGAAATCTTACATTGTGTTTCTTTTTGTAATAAACGCAGAAAAATATCGGGGTCAAGAGCAGTTTAGGTATAGTTGCTCTCCAACGAAGCGGGGTGGAAATTAATGCATCTCTGCGGTGCATAATACCAAGCAAGTCATGATATAATTATGGGTAAAAAAATACCAAGTTCGTCTAACAACGGACTAAATCATGAGGTGAAAATCCATTTTGGCTGACAACGGACTAAATCATGAGCTGAAAATCCATTTTGTCTGACAACTAAATGAGGTGAAAATCCATTTTGTCTGACAACTAAATCATGAGGTGAAAATCCATTTTGTCTAACAAGTGACTAAATCATGAGGTGAAAATCCATTTTGTCTGACAACTAAATCATGAGGTAAAATCCATTTTGTCTAACAAGTGACTAAATCATGAGGTGAAAATCCATTAAACGTCTAACAACTAACTAAATCATGAGGAGAAAATCCATTTTGTCTAACAACTGACTAAATCATGAGGTGAAAATCCATTAAACGTCTAACAACTGAATAAATTATCAGGAGAAACTCCATTTGGTCTAACAAGTGACTAAATCATCAGGTGAAACTCCATTTGGTCTAACAAGTGACTAAATCATCAGGTGAAAATCCATTTTGTCTGACAACTGATTAAATCATTCAGTTCTACCGGGAAGGGTTTAGCTTCTTTTGATGGTACATGTACTTTGTATTGAAAACAAATGAAAATGGGAATGTGCAAAACAAGATACTAGGAATTCTTTACCACATAATCCCTTGATTTCACGACCCTGATAAAGACTTTTGAAAACATTGTGGGGAAAGGAGAAAATGCTGGTTACTAGCTTTCCACTCCAGTAATCAGAAGTTTAAAACCTTATATGCCCTATTTCAATGAAATACCACCAAGTACAGCTAACACGCCCAGTAATGTGGCCTAATAAATTGATTTATTAGCTTTGAGTTCAACCTCCACAGAAGCAAACATTATTTCTTAGAATTCATGAGAGTCATTGTGACAGGATCATTCCTCTCTCTCTCTCTATCTCTCTCTCTGCTAACAATTGCTTTCAAAGTCAATGGCTTAGAATAAGGACTTAATTCTAGTTACTGAGATGCCCAAAGTGCATTGATACAATAGGTACACCAGCTGCGTGATATTAACTGATTTTTTTTTTGCTGAAACACAGTAAAACTATAACTTGTTTTTCTACAAAAAAAAAAAACAAATATTTCCCCCTTTTTGGTGTCAGAAAGATTGAAAAGACAGTTTCATTTCTAACTGAAAGACTGGTCATTTTCTCTTATGGTTTTCGAGCTATAGAGTAGATACAAAATTGTATGTAAAATGAGTAAAGAAAATTATCAAAGGGACATAACTTGAAAAATATACAAGCCAGAGTTATGGTTCTTGTGCATGACATTGTCTCGTTGTGCTATACAAATGTGTGAAGTTTTATCAAAATATAGTAAAAGATTTTTGAGTTATACAGCTGACACAATTTGTGATGGACAGACAGATAGACTGACACACTGGGAAAAAACAGTATGTCTTACGACCCTGACGGGGAAAGACATAATGGTAAATAAGCATATTTGTTTCAGAAATGTAAAACCTGTGTTTTTTCCTTGGCACTACACTCGAAGACTTACTTAATCACAACTGATTGGCAGTAATTCTTACAAATAGATTGCAGAAGATGAACAACCTTCGTACCCTTCGGTAAATAATAAACAAATCTTTTTTGTCATAAGTACTTCCTACAATGAGAAGTCACTTAAATTGTATGATTCTTGGATTCTCTTGAACATAATTTTACCTGTGAACAGCAGATAATTCATTGTCACTCTCTGAAGTGCAAAGGAGGGGTGTCCATAAGGCCCTTTTCATGGCCACTACCGATTTTTTAAAAAATTTGTACACTGAAACCTATACATATTGGCTGTAATTTTATGCAATATTGAATCAATTGGTAAAGGTTTATAAGATGTGTGCAGGTTCAAAGTGGGTGGGGTAATTCTGACCCAAAGAGGGGTCTGTTAGGAAATCGATGATATTTTCATTATTATTTAGAGCTCAAAGTTAACAATTTCATGCTTTTTTAAACAATATCAGATATAATAGCTTATGCTAAAACTTTTGTAAAATTCTTTTGATAAATGTGTTTTTACACAATTGACTGACATGCCTAAATTTTAGCTTTTTTCAGTTCTCCAACTTTACGAAAAACCACAACATCATTTTATATATGGAGGGATTCCAATGATATTTTGCATATGTACAGTATATTAAATGGTTATTGTAAAATTATGACGAAAGTTTTCTATAGCGAACAGTTTTTGAGTTATCTCCCCTTGAATTTGTTAATTTTTTCACAAACGTTTTAGGTTTTCTTTTTTCAGTTGGGCTCCATGGAAATAAAGTTATTTAATGCAGAGTAACTTATTCTATTACCTATATGTAGGTTTCTGATTACAAATTTATCCCCATTTGATTTGGACAAACAGGTTCTGTGCTTCAATGGCTTTTTGGGTGATTTCAACTTTTCAGTTCGAACTTTAACTAATTCAGCCTTATATTGATAACAAGAACGTTTCCTTCCAGGAGCAGATCTTGAATGGTTGTTTTTATGGTGCTCAACAAGGTGTCCAACAACATTTCAGTTGTGTCACGGCAACCAGTGTATCTATTAGTGCTTTCCTAGAATTTTTCCCCACCAATCCTCTGAAAAAATAACCAATCCAGGCATTCAAACAGCAATCCCCTAGTGTCGAATGAACTATCAGGCTAGGCATAATCTAAATATCAATCTATATCTCTGTTAGGAAGTACTTTTTTATACATGAGCCTGTGGATAGTGACATATCTGTAGTTTATCAGATTTATGTTCAATCTCTAAGCCAAGAAGAGTTGCTTTGCCAAACAACTAATCATTTTAAAAGATATCATTCCTCTACTTTTGAGTAACTTGAGGAAGTGTAGGTGTTGATAATGGCATCTCATAGGCTTTAAACTCGTATGAGATATGTTTACTTTTGATGTCAGTATTTTCTGACTGGTGATAATTGCAACCTAAGTACCAAAGCTATATATGTGCACAACAAACGACTATAGTTACTTGGTCGCTCCAGTTATACATCTACAGTACCACTCATTGATTGGATTTATGCCTCGATTATGTTAAACCCGTAATTTTTTGTGAGCCATGATTCAATGGACTATATTTTATTCAAAGTGTTTTTATATTTAAGACCGGCCTTTTCTGGGGTAATATACCCCCTTTCCTAATTTTTGTGTCACTTGTTTTGAATGTGCCCATGTAGTAAATGTGAAACCCTGTACAGGAGAAGTGTGGAACAAGCATGCTTTGTCTGACACTTTTCAAGTTTGTCATTAATAGTTATTTGTACATATCAGTTACAGGGAATGGCAACATACTGTATTACATGTACATATGTAAATTAAAAAGAATGGGCTTCCACATAGAATGAGCTCGCTTTGATAATCGTTGCACTTAAAGCACACTTTTGAAACATGCTGTGCAGTTTGCATCCGAGTTACAAACAAACATAAGGCCTCCTGATTTTTTAGTTAAGATAGGCAATACAATTTGAAGTATTAAGGGAAGCACAAAAAACATAGAAAATCCTAAAAAAATATGACGGGCTATTGTGAAGTTGCCTTATCTTACAGTATTATTTTGCCGAAAAATCAAGAGCTCTGAGATGACAAATGGGGGTATCGCGGAAGTATAACCTTAAAAAGGTCGCAAGATAAGATACTCGGAGTACATGTGATAAGAATTAATGAATGATGGAAAGCCTCTTTATATTTTCATTGAATTCAAAGAGCAATACAATAGAATAAATAGCGTTTTGAGGCCCGTCGACAACTTAGATCATATTGGGTGCACTTATTACTCAGTAAACAATAATGCGAAGTGAAAATAACATGCATGTCGCAGCAACATAAGACAAACATGATAAATGATGAATGGACAAAATACAAAATGATGCCCCCTTTTGTCGCCTTTTACGACATGCATGCTTTCACGTTTGTTCTGCCAGATTAAGTGGCAGATATTACGATCACGGGACTGCAGTGGATTATTCTTATACCCCCGATTAAACCACACAGGGTCCCACAGGCCAACTGATTCCCATTCCAAACCATATTTACATCGAGAAAAAAATATTGAATTTGGAACAAGAACTTCCCACCCTGCTGCAATCCTATGAATTACGAGGAAAGCAGCTGTTTGTCTCTAATTTTAGTCGCCTTCTACGACATGCCATAGAGAAAGGCCGAGGTCCTTTTCTATACAGTAAAAAAACCCGGGACCCCACGGGGATCAAAGAGCAAAGTAAAGGCACCTGAGAGAAGGCTTAAAGTGTGGTTGTTAAAATGCATTTATATTTAATTCATGCCATTTAAAAAGAATAGAAACAATTGTGAAGATAACAGCCTGCTCTTGTAGAGCCAGTCTAAGTGTTTTTCTCTGGCAGAAAAATTAATTTTGAGGGTAGGTCAAAAGATGCCAGGTCACTTTATTTTTGTTTATTTTTTACCAGGTTTTAAAACTCACTTTGCTGCCGGCGATGAACAATTGGAAAACTGTATGCAAGATAACAGATTGTCATTTTCAGAATAATTTCATACTTTAAGGTACATGTATGGGCTATATTCAAATGTACTTTAACATCCACATTGTATGTTTTTCGACACTATTGGGGCTTTCAGCCCAAGCAGCACAATCAATCATATTCCAATAAACATTTTTTTTTTTAAATATAATGCCAAAAGAAAATTGACAAAAATTAAAATGAAAAATTAATTCCATGAAAATGTCTGAAATGAGTTATATTTATATTGAATTCATTGCTGTCAAAACAAAACAAAAAAGTAAAAAATCAGAGTCATCTCTGCCTTTAATTTCAAAACATATTTCAGGAGGAAAACAATCGGGGAAAGAAATGCATGCAACGTTTAAGACACTAGAGACTAAGTAATATAAAAGCACCATCTGATTGATTTTCAAAGTTCATCTGTTTGAAATTTCAAAAAAGTTGTTATGTGAGCCACGGGTTAAAAACAGTAAATAATTTAGGAAGGGCTAATTTAAATTGAAGTAGTAAAGTATCATGATGACTCAAACTACTCTGAAGACTTTTTTTTTGGAAAGGAAAAAATGTAGAAATAGAAAAAATCTGATATAATGATGTTAAAAAAGAGGTAAAGTAAAGGGGAGATAACTCAAAAAACGTTAGCTATAGAAAACTTTTGTCATAATTTTACAATAACCATTTAATACACTGTACATATGCAAAATATCATTGGAATCCCTCCATATATAAAATGATGTTGTGGTTTTTCGTAAAGTTGGAGAACTGAAAAAAGCTAAAATTTAGGCAGGTCAGTCAATTGTGTAAAAACACATTTATTAAAAACAATTTACAAAAGTTTTAGCATTAGCTGTTATATCTGATATTGCTTAAGAAAGCATGAAATTGTTAACTTTGAGCTCTAAATAACAATGAAAATATCATTGATTTCCTAACAGACCCCTCTTTGGGTCAGAATTACCCCACCCACTTTGAACCTGCACACATCTTATAAACTTTTACCGATTGATTCAATATTGCATAAAATTACAGCCAATATGTATAGGTTTCAGTGTACAAAATTTAAAAAAAATCGGTAGTGGCCATGAAAAGGGCCTTATGGACACCCCTCCTTTCAACTTAAAATGGCTACCAATTTACCCCAGTCAGTGTTGGTAATAGGAGAAATGCTGGTTACAGGCATTTTCTCCCATTTTCCACAGTGTTTTCATTAGCCTTGTTCTTGACAGTCTTAAGCTGTTGGGATTGTTTAGTTAAATATCAATTCATTTATGTACTTGTTTTTCTTGACCTTACAAAACTGTTTAAGTTTACACCATGCATAAACAGCAAATCCAAATCAAGCCTGTGGCCCAAATGCTATTGCAAAATGAAGAAGAGACCCACATTTGTCGGGGAGGAAAATGCCAGTTTTCAAGGTCTTCAAAGTATTGTGTGCAAAGCAACAATTGATATACTTTCTTGACAGTATTTTCTAGCTCTATATCTCAATAACAATTTGAATGTTGCTCAAATGATCATTTCTTATTTCAAATTGGCAGAAAACACAGTGGATAGAAGAAAGAAAAATATTACCAGCATTTCATCCTTTTCAGAAGTTGTTTTCTTAAAGGTTTCTTTGTCAGGATATTTGACGTTGTTTAGTAAAGAGATAAACCAGAATCTGACAGAAAATACATTTTCATAACATAATAAATGCTGATTGGTTTTTTTTGTCTGCATATTTTTAACTCTGTAAGATATGAGGGCTGGGCAAAAAGTTTGTTGAATTTCTTCATAAATTTATAGTTATATGTGTGATTGTTTTCAGATTTTCACTTCTGTTATAATGGTCTTGTATCTATTTCCAGGTAAAAAATCACCAGTCTGATCTTAATTTTATAATACATTTATTTTCACCATAAAAACAGCAAGGTTTGCAGCACTGAAGCGAGATGAAAATCACTGTTGTGATGCTTTAAAAAGCTGTATCTCAAAATAGTCTGATTCAAATCTACTTAGATATGTGGAGGTAATGGATGGTTCTATTGAATGCTTTGCATGAGAAATTTTTGGTGTCACTTCCAAAAAATCTAACATTGGTCAATAAGTTTCTGTGAGACCTATTAAAGGAAAAATTACCAGTAGTAAAAAAAGTAGTTTAGAAAGTGTTGCGTAGTGACAAAATGTTGTGTAAACTTACAGCATAGTCAGTCTCACACTTTTAGTTTATTACAAACAGTTTCAGTAAAGCCACAGTTGAAAAAATCTGCAGTATTCAATAGGCATGCATGGTTTAAGAAACAAAAAAAGAGTATTAAGATGTTCCGACAGAGAAAACTGTCATAGCATCCTAGTTACATGACTCTAACATTGTGGCTTTTTATAGGTAGCCATTATAATCAGTGTACAAGAAGTCATAGAAGCTACAATTTTATATCAATTCGTCTGAAAAGTGACAATTTTGTCCATTATCTTGATTTTAAACATATGAAAATTTAAGTGTAATAGCATGTCTTTTCTGTCTTTCTCACACCAGTACTGACACAACTTTTCTTTGCTAGCCACTCACTACTTTTTTCTCATATGCATCAGAGGTGAGAGGTAAAAAGAATCTGGAAAGAAATTCTTGTCTCAACCCAGTATCAAATAGGCAACCACCAGGCTACAAGTCGGATATGCTAACCAGTAAGCTACCCAACCAGGTTCTAAACAAAATTAAATATCAATCTTTTGCCTCAGTAGGTTAAAAGTATTGTACTGTCTCAAATTTTATAGTCTTGTGTTGGAATGAATATGGCATATTATTTATTTTTGCTGCTTAACTCATTATCAAATGACAATATTTCAGGTTCATTCAAATTGAAAGCATTTGCAGATGACAAAATAAAAGTGACTGAAAATTTGAAATTTGTTTCGTGAAGGGTAGAAAACATTGTGGCATTTTCTCCTTTACCCACAATGTTTTCTAAAGGCTTCTTTCTCAGGGTCGTCAAAAGTAGGGATTATGTGGTAATGGGTTAACTTAGCCTCTCTAGCACCTGACAAAATTTTAGCCATGTCTCAATTGACAGCATTTTTCAGACAACATCTTAATTGTTTCTCAATACAGGAAATTTGTCTGTCAAAGGGTAAAATCACTGTGGAAAAAGGAGAAAATGTGGGTTATCAGCATTTTCTCCTTTTCTGACAACGTTTTCAAAAGGTTTCTTCCTTGGGTTCATTCAAAGTCAGCATTGTCAGCATGGATACCGACAACAACAATGTACAAGTTACCTTAATAGAATTTACAATGTTAATGATCCAGATAACTTTTTTTTTTCAAATTAAATTGTGAATTTTATGTTTTACTTAACTCTTTACAACACAACAAAATTCGCGATATATCAGTTTCAGACAACCAGTGCTGCTCAATGCAATTCGTCCTTGAAAGGTGTGAAAACTTTCAGGGAAAGGAAAATTACGGTTAACAAGCAGTTCCTTGTACATGTACTTAATGTTTTCAACTCCTATTCTTTCCCGAACCCCCCCCCCCCCCCCCCAACTTTTAATTAGGAGGGTCCTTTTGTAAGTTGCTGCCAGAGAAATTGATTTTAAAACTAGGTTAAAACCTGCCAGGTAGCTGTGTGTTTTGTTTACTTTTTGCCTGATTTAAAAATATACCAGTGACTTACATATTACCTGACCACACAATAACAGACTCTGTCATCACTACAAAGTTTTCTATACTTTTATATGGTATGATTTAAATTTAAATGTGTTATGACACCTGCTTTGATATTTGGCATTTACTGGGCCTTTAAAGGAAAGCAGCATTGTTATTCAGTGCATGACTCAAAGGAAACTTATCTAACATCATGAAAAGCGACAGCAGTAGTAGCAACTACCACAAAATCAATAACAACAAGCCATTTAATTGAAATGACATCCCATTTCAGAAACAAAAAGACTTTTGTTTTTTAGAAACATAAAAGCCATATATATTTTGCATGTTTATGGCATTTTTGTTATTGGTCCATACTGTTGTTGCACACTACATTGTTTTTCAAGAACCTAGCATTTCATTAAGTGAAAACAAAATTAATGATGATTGTCTGTGGCTTATGACACACAAAATACATGTAAATATGAACTTAGAGAGACATTGGCACAAAATAAAAATGTATATCAAGCCATTTCTTCCATGACACAGCATCATACATCACTTGGGGCCGTAATTCGGGCAGTGATTTTGCTTCTTGCTTGCATAATTTATGAATTCATGATGCAAAAAGGTAAAGACAAAAACACAAAAATAGGGAGGGTAGTGTTTTGCAATGGGGCTTGAACCCAAAAAGACGGCATAGATTGGCATGGAGAATTGAATGAATACTGAATCCAACCAAATTTGATAGGCTTTCACTACACATTGTATTTAACAATCCAAGCAAAGTTCAAAGAAAATGTGACTAAAATTGTGTGACTAAAATGTGACTAAAATTGTGGATTTTGTTCAGTTAACAATACTTAGTCATCAAAGTTCGAAAATCATTTAGGCTTAACCCTTTCCCAAACAACAAAATTTAAGACTGGTCTAAATTGAAAGCACTTGCAAACAACCAAATTAATGCAAGTCAGAATTTGAAATTAATTTTGTTTCTAGCAGGGTAGAAAACATTGTGGGAAAAGGAGAAAATACTTGTTACCAGCATTTTCTCCGTTTCCCAGTTTTCAAAAGGCCTCCATCTCATGGTCTTAAAAACCAGGCATTGTTTTTAAAAGGGTTAAACAGTCTTAAAATTTCACAGGTGTTTAAACCAAAGTATGAATATGTCTGCTATGCCATTTTATATAAAAATGGTGTCATTGAAAGAGTTATAGCCCCTTGCTTTCAAAACTTTGCAACCTGATTTTGTACTATACAATATTGATTATTCAGTGTGACTCTTCAACTCATTGCAAGATAACAAAATTTTGGACTTGAATTGAAATTGAAAGCTTTTGCAGACAACATATCAAATATGGGTCTAATGTTGGAGGAGATTTGTCTTTGAAAAGCTAGAAAACATTTTGAGGAAAAAGTGCTGGCTGCCAGTATTTTCTCCTTTTCCCACAATGTTTCCAAAACCTTTCAGGGCCAGGGTCTTTAAAACTTGGGACTGTGCAGTAAAGGGATACACCTGGAACAAATTTGCATAACTACATGAATGGAAAACATAGAAAGAGCTGGTAACTATCAATAGATGATTTGCCAATTACATTTGATATAAGCGATATTTCCGTTTTATCGTAAACTGGAAGTATCATGTGATACCGGACAAACAAAGCATTATTTTAATGACAAATGACCTATGTCCCGTTTTCAAATCCTTTAAATTTGGATAAATTCACAACTGAAAAGAAAATGGCATAGCAACAAATTTAGAGGACATCAGTTCTAACACAATTCAAACATATTTCATGATATGGCTTAAATGAAAATACCCCTAGTACATGTATATCTCTGTGGAACTGTGAACTTAGCATCTGTAAAGAGTTATTTAGTATCTGCAAACCTATTCATTTGTAGGAAGGGTACGAAAAGTGGTCTTTTGCGGTATTTCCTTACATGAAAACGTAGACTATGATTTATTGTAAAGTCAATTTTCATGCTTGTTTGCAAATGCATGTTGGGATATCATATGATCATTAGCATGCAACAATTATGTAAAATGGCAGTCAAATGGAAATGTCATATTTCAATCGCAAAACTACCATCTCGTTTTTTCAACACCAAATTTATAAACCCAACAAAGCGTAACTGTCAAGTTTCTGTAAAATTGAAGGGAAAAATATGTTCAAAAGTACATATCAGTATTTCAACAAACAAAAATTGATTCACAACAAAAATCTAGACTAACCATTTTAACTGACCAACCTAAGTTTACTGTACATAGCCAGCTATCATTCTCTATATATTGGTGGACGGGGTAAACCAACTCCAGTGTAACACAAAATTTACAGAAGGGATACTGCCATGTAAGTAAATCATGGCAGGAGGTTGTAACAAGCTGCTGTAAGGTTTTTCTATTGCTGCCAAGAGAAACAAGAGGACCATGATGGTCCTATGTCGCTCACCTGAGTACTAAGCAGTAAAGGACTACAATGAAGATAAATACCAAATATTGAGGTTCAAAGCCAAATGATATTGCAAGAGCGCAAATTTTTGTCCTTTCTTATTATTTTTTCCGGAATTCTTAATTTGAACTGAACGGTACAGTTCTGTTCTGTTCCTAAAACTGTTAAATCATTCAAATCTAAATCACATAATTCCAGGTTTACTGATCTTAGGAAATAAAGCTTTCTAAAACATTGTGGGAAATGGAGAAATTGCTGGTAACCATAATTTTTCTACTCAATTAAAGGCAAGTTTTATCATTTAAGCCATCCTTCAATTGCTGGTTGTATTTGCATTGAATTTAGATAAGTCTAAATTTTTTTTTTGTGAGGTAGAGTTACCCTTTACCGCACAGCAAATTTTTGGACTTCTCTATATCAATACAATTTACAGAATATAATTTAAATATTTTTCAAAAAGATTGTATCTGTTCTTAAATAAGCAGAAAACATTGTGGGAAAAGGAGAAAATGCTGGGATACCAGGATTTTCTCCTTTTCCCACAGTGTTTTCTTCCATAAACAGTTGGGATCATGTGGTAGAGTTAAAGCCACTAAAAACACCAAAATTGTTCTTTTTTTAACCCTTTCCCAAACAATCCCTGGTTTTTACGAGTCTGGAACAGTAGCCTTTTGAAAACATAGTGGAAAAAGGAGAAAATGCTGGTAACCAGCATTTTCTCCTTTTCCCACAATGTTTTCTACCCTATCATGGACAGAAATCATCTTTTCAGCAAGAGTTGAATTGCCGTCTGCAAATGTTTTCAATTTGGTATAGTCCAAAAGTTTGTCGTTTGGGAAAGGGTTAAACACCTTTTTATCAGAAAGTGTCTCATCATTTTGAACAGGCGATATACATGTATGCCCAAAGCCAGACTGCATTTTCTGTATGGTCTGATTTTATTAAATACACTATCTTCCAAAAGGGTATTGAGTTATGCTGGGCAGTCAAAGAGTTTAAAATCTAGATGTACTTACACCAGGGAACAAAGTAATTTTTCTTCTTACATCAAGAATTCCGATATTCGTCTGCTCAATCCTCATGGTTTTGTAAACAAAGAGAATCATCGCTGTACTGTAACATAAAAATCCAATTTTCTGTGGTTTAACCCTTTCCCAAATAATCCCTGGTTTTTACGGGTCTGGAATAGAAGCCTTTTGAAAACATTGTGGGAAAAGGAGAAAATGCTGGTAACCAGCATTTTCTCCTTTTCCCACAATGTTTTCTACCCTATCATAGACAGAAATCATCTTTTCAGCAAGAGTTGAATTGTCGCCTGCAAATGCTTCCAATCTGATCTGGTCCAAAAGTTTGTCGTTGGGGAAAGGGTTAAAGCTGTCTTTTAGACAATGAAGAAGCTATGTTTTCATTAATCCGTTACTGCAAAACCCCTGATTTTAAGGACTCTGAGATAGAAGCCTTTAAAAAAAAAAACATTGTGAGAAAAAGGATAAAATGCTAGTAAGTAGCATTTTTTCCTTTTCACACAATGTTTTCTATCCTATCAAAAACGAATTCCATCATTTGAGTCGTTAATTAAGTTTTTGTCTACAAATGCTTTTAACCTGAGCCAAGTCATGTGTGTAGTTTTTGTCAAGTGTATTAACCAAGTGAATTCCTACCAAATTATTAGTCAACTCTTTTTCAAAATCAAAATGTAGATTTTCACAGCAATAAATGATGAATTTTACCACAGCAATAAATGATGAATTTACCACGAAAAGGCAAAATCCGGTAGAGGACAGTAAAGATCTAAATAGAAGATCACATTGCATGTTATGTGCAGCCTGATCTTAATCGATATCATCCGACAAATGCTAGTCGGCTTTCGCAGTTAAATAGTTAAAAGAATATGCTGCTTTCAACACGGTTATTGTTTTCGTTCACACAACCCAACATAGACGGAGCTGACCAAACTTGTTTGACGGCTGCTATGTCGATTTTCCACAATTCTGCCCAGTAAATCTCCTTCAAATACCTGTACATAATAGGTATCCACGGAATGTCCAATCTCCTTCATATGTCCGCATGACGAATTTCATAAATGATTCAATTGTACCATTACTAGTTTTGTGTCGCTACAGAATCGCCTAATTGTTTTTATATCGGCACCGGAAGTAAGAAGCAGACGAAGTAAACTACGTCATATGAAAGTCACGTGATCGTAAACAAACGCCTGAGGAGGTCAAAGGGACAAAACTCATAAAACTTAATACAGGTATGTGTCTTAGTAACTTCCCTTGTTAGACATCCCGAATGCAAAATCTAATGGTGATTTTGTTGTGCTGCCGCAAGAGCGGCGGCATTATATTTCTATTCGCTTTTAACCCTTTACCACACAACAAAATTTTAGACTGGCTCAAATTGAAAGCATTTGCAGACGACAAAATAAAGGTGACTGAAAAATTGAAATTTGTTCTGGGAAGGGTAGAAAACACTGTGGGAAAAGGAGAAAATGCTGGTTACCAGCATTTTCTCCTTTTCCTACAGTGTTTTCAAAAGCTTCTTTCTCTGGGTCGTTAAAAGTCGTGATTGTGTGATAAGGAGTTAAAAGTGCCTTTGTAAGTAGCCAGTTGTTTACACTATGGACCGGTTCAGTATTTTGTTTATTATACAAGGAAAAATAAGCTCCTTTCCTAGTCAGATCGAGCACATACCAAATTTGTTTTTCTATTTGGACTGAATTGTTTTTTTATGTAAAATACTTTCATTGCCAGATCGAAAAAAAAAACACAGATGGTATCCCGGATGCCACAGAGTTTGCTGTCTAAATATATTTCTCTTGCGAAATTGTTCTGATACACCGTCTGTTTCGTCATGGTTTTGTAAACAAACAGAAATAATAATAAGAAGTTTTCTGCATCAAATTTCATCTTATTCATTGATGTATTGATTGAAGTGTTCTACGCAGCTTTCAACATTTTTAGTTATATCACGGCAGCAGTTCACAAGTTCATGTATGTCCTGACTTTCACCAGAAATAGGCCAGGGATCTATAGTGGCTTGCCCAAGGACACTCCCACGAAAAACTCAGTGCTACCACTAATACTCGAAGTTGGGACCTTGGGGTCACGAGTCATACACTTTACCACTGAGTCATGCAGGCCCCAAGATTTCAAGCTAACTCTTAATCAAACAACAATATTTTAGACTTGTCCGAATTGAAAGCATTTTTCTAAAAATGACGTTTATTTCAAATGAGAAGACTTGTCTTTTACCTCTTTACCACACGACAAAATTTTAGACTGGTTCAAATTGAAAGCATTTGCAGACGACAAAATAAAGGCGACTGAAAAAATGAGATTTGTTCTGGGAAGGGTAGAAAACACTGTGGGAAAAGGAGAAAGCATTTTCTCCTTTTCCCACAGTGTTTTCAAAAGGCGTCTTTCTCAGAAGCGTCAAAAGTAGGGATTGTGTGGTAATGGGTTAAAAGGTAAAAAAAAACATCGCCAGGTGAAAATGAAAACATGCTGCTTGCTAGTCTTTACTTCTTTTTTTCCCCCGTGATGCTTTAAAACGCTTTAAAATGCATTAAAAATGATCGTTGTAATTTAATCCTCTTCAACACAATATTGAGTTTTTACGTCCCTAAACTCAAAAAGGCCATTAAAAACATTGCGAGAAAGAGAGAACATGCTGATACGCAATATTTTCTGCATTTCAATCGGCATATTATTCTATTCTTTCAACTATACAAGTTTCAATTTTTGAGTCTTTTATTTTGTCGTCAGCAAATTCTTTTAAGTCGGGCAAGTCTAAAATGTTGCTCGGTTTGAAAATGAGTTAACGCACAATCCGACTTGTTGCACAGACAGAGAGATAGTCAGGCTGACAGGAAGCAGGCCGAACGACCGAAAAGCTATTCAGACTCATTTTATTGCAAAAACGCATTTTATTGCAAAATTAAAATAAGGAAATAGGATGATGAATAAATGTTGCTGCTCTAGAAAAACAGAGGAGGCAGATTCTGGTGTACATGTAGTCTACAAAGAAAATTGATGCCACTATGAATTCAATAATGAATGTTCAATATTGAATTTTGAAGACCATGTGTCATAAATAAAACTTTCCGATAGCACTCAGACATGTAATTGGAAATGGTGTATTAAAATGAACTGGAATGGGTCATCGATTGTGGAAATACTTCTTTTAGCTTAACCCACTCATCCTTCTATAGGCGTCATGATATAATCAAAATTTGTCTACTGACCGTTTTGAACAGCTCCGAGCTTGTTCATTCCAAAACCAGTTCATCCCTGAGCTCGTTTGTCCCATGATTGCATGCTACTCATTTCGAATGTGCATTAATATTAACAGATCGAAATAATTGATTGTAATGTTGGAAATTAGATCTTGATGACCAAAGATATCTCAGAGTCATAGATTTCAGGTATAAATTTAGTTTTATTCGATATATTTATATATACATGGTTTCTCTCTCTACCCATTATGCGTTGTCAAGGGACATTATTCATGACTTCTGTGAATGATCAAAGGGAGAACACTAATATACAAACGATCCAAACTTTGGTACTAGTACTCTCCCTTTAACCCCCAAAAGATGTATGAATTTGCTAAGTAGGTCGACTTTCAAGTCTTTTAAATTATTAAGTCCACACAATGGCTTCCTTGACAAAGGCCACACCAGTGTTTTCAAACACTTTGGTTTATCAAGCAATAGAAAGGTCGACCCTGAATAAGATGAGCTTTTCGGAAAACTTTGTGAAGAAAGGAAAAAAAAAAAAAAAAAAATGCTGGTAACAAGCCAATAGACCTTGAAGAAAATGAGCTGTTGAAAACTTTGTGATAAAATGCTGGTAACCAGCATTTTTAGCTCCGCTGAAGGCCAGTAGGCTTATGTCAGTACCTGAAGTCTGTTGTGCATACGTCTGTCTGTTAACTTTATTTTCAAACATCTCTGAAACCACACATCCAATTTCAATGAAACTTCAAAGAAATGATCCTAACATGGTCCTCTTCAGAATTTTTTAAAGACCGATTCATTCAAAATCTCTGGATTTCTGTGGCAACAAAATAAAAAGAAATGAAAGTCTTTGAAAATCATATTGTCTGAAACCATACGGCCTAGGGCTACCAAATTTGGCATGAAGCTTTATCTAGTGGACCCCTACAAAGTTTCTTCAAATATAGCCCTGGGGTCAAATTTAGCCCCACCCTGGGTGTCACAAGTTTTTTATGGGGTTATATAGGAAAAACTTTCAGAAAATTCTTCTAATACCAACCAATATGGACCAGATCCTCGTTTTTGTCAAGGTTTAAAAAAAACCAACACCATATCCACTGAGCTTAAGAGATAATCTCACTAATGCAATTGTTAGGTATTGTATTTAACCCATTACCAAACGACAATATTGTAGACTGGTCCAAATTGAAAGCATTTGCAGACAACAAAATTAAAGTGACTGAAAATTTGAAATTTGTTTTGTGAAGGGTAGAAAACATTGTGGGAAAAGGAGAAAATGCTGGTTACCAGCATTTTCTCCTTTTCCCACAATGTTTTCTAAAGGCTTCTTTCTCAGGGGCATTTAAAGTAGGGATTAAGTGGTAATGGGTTACATCCGGACAAAGCCATGATGAAGGAGTGGTCTCAACCATCTTGACTCATCCATGTGAAAATTCCCGGACTAAAAATGTAATGTGACTTGTGTGATTTGACTAGACTCTTTACCAAACAACATAATTTTTGACTTGACCAAACCAAAAGCATTAATTTTGCAGAGAACAAACTACATGTAGCTAAAAAGATGACTTGTATCTATAAAAGGGTAGAAAACATTGCAGAAAATAGGGAAAATGCTGGTTACCAGCATTTTCTTCTTTTCCACAATGCTTTCTTTCAGGCTTTTCAACACAGAGGATTGTTTAAGAAAACACGTTAAGATAGTGGTCCCTTAATAGAAAAGGCTATTTCCACTAAATAATATTACCCTACAAAATGCTATGATAAAAAATGAGTATTATTGTACTACTTTCACCAAGCCACTTTTTTTGTCCTTCTTAGAATTATTATTTATGATTTTAAAACCTTAAATCTTCTCATTACAAAGGGAGATAATAATTACCTCCCTTCTCTGGAAACTAACAAAAGTATCAACAAAAAATTTCAAGACAGACATCAAAGGAATTTCCGTTCGGTTAAAAATGTCCAAAAGTATTATATCTGTATGAAACTATATTTATCAACTACTATCAAGAACTTTTATGCCATGCTGCACTAGAAGTATTACGGGTCTACTACCTTAAGAGTGCAGATACCATTATTGTAATAGAAACTAGAGCGCCGCATGTGGATACCAACAACTGGTTGAAATAGCTTGATTTTCAATGAACATTCTAAATCAAAAAGGGAAAAGCCGAGTCAGAAATTCTGTAATGTTCATCTGCCCTTGTTGTATGGATTTCCCAACTTTTCTGAGTTTGAAGTACATTTCTTCATTATTAACCCATTACCACACAATCCCTACTTTTGACGCCCCTGAGAAAGAAGCCTTTTGAAAACACTGTAGGAAAAGGAGAAAATGCTGGTAACCAGCATTTTCTCCTTTTCCCACAGTGTTTTCTACCCTTCGCAGAACAAATTTCAATTGTTCAGTCACATTTATATTGTCGTCTGCAAATGCTTTCAATTTGAACCAGTCTAAAATTTTGTCGTGTGGTAATGAGTTAAGAGACATTATAAAATCACAGTTTTTGAAAATTTTAAGTCATAACAGGGGAGAAGTGTGTAAATATTCTTTGATTATTGCCTGCTCCTGTTGTCCGATTTTTCTGTAAAGAGAGATATAAAATGTCAAAGGTTTTTGCAAGACAATGGCACAGACATTGTTACGGCTATGACAATACCCCGACATTTTCTTAAAAAATAGCCAAGCATTTTATTATAAACTTCCTTTGTTTTCTGAAAAATATACCCATCATGAATTTTCTTATCTTATATGTGTTTCTTATCACAATTTTATGACGTCATTTTTTATGTCATTCAGAGCATATTATGTAGAAGTGAGAGTGTTTAATGGATATATATATATACCGCATGTTTAGCAATAGATGGTTTTGCAACTTCTGATCTATTGTATGTAACATATTGTTATGTAAAAAAAAAAGAATCTCATCAAGAAAAAATGTTATTAAGCTCGCTAAGGGCTGACTTAATAACATTTTCCTTAGACTTGTTTAATAAAATTTTATCTCCTCAGACAACTCCGTTTAGATCCTTTCTTTCTCATGTCCTCATATTGCTTTTTGGGGCTGTCTGCCCCGCCCGGGTAGCTCAGTGGTCAGTCTGTTGAACTCGTAACCTGGTGGTTGTGATTCTAATACCTGGTTGAGGCAAACTTTCTTTTCGGCGTATTTTCGCGCCTCACCTCTGCTGAAGCTCGTGAGAAGAGTAGTTGGTGGCTTTGGAAAGAAAGTTGTGTTAGTGCTGGTGTGAGAACGCCAGGATACATATATGCGTCACTGACTGCCATGATATGACCTTAGCTGTTAAAGTGGCGTTAAACCCCTATACAACCACCCAATACAACCAACTAAAGGCTGTCTACCATATGGTCCTTTATCTCTTTACCAAACAACAAATTTATAGACTGGTCCAACTTGAAAGCATTTGCAGACGACAAAATAAATGCTACTGAAATATTCAAATTTGATTTGGGAAGGCTAGAAAACATTGTGGGAAAAGGAGAAAATGCTGGTAATCAACATTTTTTTCTTTTCCCACAATGTTTTCAAAAGGCTTCCACCTCAAAAGTCATCATTGTGTGGTAAAGGGTTAACCAAACGATAAATTTTTCGGCTGGACCAAATTCATAGCATCTACACCAACAAATTAAATCTTGTTAATAAAATGATTTCTGACTTAGACATGGTAGAAAATATTGTGGGAAAAGGAGAAAATGCAGATTTCTTTTGCATGGTCGTTAATGGTCGGAACTGTTTAGTAACGAGATGACCCTTTACCAAAAAATGCCAAGTCTTAACAAGCCAGATAAAGAAGCCCTTGAAAACATTGTTGGAAAACGCTGGTAACTAGCATGGTTTCCACCATTTTCCTAACAATATTGTCCAATATTTCAGAGAAAAATTAAGTCATATGAGCAAAATCTACTTTGTATGCACATTTTTTCAGCTTGGACAAGTCCTTAGAGTTTTGGGTTCGGTAAAGATTCAGGTAAAGCCCAGTGGCTCTGCCAAGAGGTGATTATTATTATTATTAGTGGTAGTATTTTATTGTTTTTCTGCCAAAATGGCTAGCATTATACAATAAAAATAAAAGGAAAAAAATTCGAATGAAGTTAGAGATAACAAAAAATATAAGGTATATGTCAAAAAGCGAGAGAACCAATGTACAGTGCCAGACTCCGACCTGAAAAGACCCTTACAATAAAAGGACAAAAAGGAAAAGCCCATTCCCTGGACAGAATGAGGGAGCACATTGTTCAAACCCAAAGTACAAAATAAAGAAGTGAAACAGGACAAAAATAGGTAAAAAGGAAAGTATGAATCAAGTAGGGGAACCTTGCAACAAAAGCGAAATGCAAGGCAAAGATAGGCCACACAATAATTAGGAACTAAGTAATGAAGGTCTGCAATAATAAGCAGACACCTAGAATAAGTCCATTGATTGAATGAATAAGTGGATTAATCCACAGACTAATCTGGACAATCATTCAATCAATGGATTAAACAAGAGCGGCAAATTGTCGCAAGATACGCCCGTCACACTGCCAGTTGTCAAGGGGGAATACTAATCGTAAAGGGCAGGTAGAGAATGTACAATGTAGTTATGAGGTTTTTGAAGTAAACCGACGATACAATAAATGAGATAGCATGTATATTGTTTATCATGACAGCCGAGGTACCATACTTGTATAAAAATTGTGACCTGTCAGACAAACTACCATCTGGGAACTGTGACATGTGTCAACCCTGGTCAGGCTGTGTGGATTGCACAGGCTGACCAGGGTCACTACTTTTCTCTTTTCTGATATTTTCTGTATGAAAAGTGGTCATTCTACCTTACTCTATAATCATTTTTGAAGTATCAAATTAAATTGACCTGCACAATCTTTGATCTGTTTCCATCTAATTGATGTGCAGAATTTGCAGTATGAGCATAAAGGGAAACAAAACCTATAAATTATTTCTCTCAAATTAGTTTTAAAAACCCTGAAGAAGGAAGCTACTAAAAACATTGCGGGAAAACAAGAACATGGTGATGCTAATTATCCCTTTTCCATAATGTTTTCATTTGGGCTACATCCAATTTACCATCTCCATATATGTTCAATCTGGTCAAGTTTAAAAATTCATCTTTTGGGTAAAAAACCCCTTACTAAAAGACAAAATTATGGACTAGCCCAAATCGAAAACATTTAGACATGACAAAATAAATGGGAATCAAAAATAAAAATTTGATTTGGGAAGAGAAGAAAACATCATGGGAAAATGAGAAAATGCTGGTTACCAGCATTTTCTCCTTGTCCAACAATCTTTTCAAAGGCTTCTTTCTCAGGGTCATTAAAAGTCTGGATTGTTAGGTAATGGTTTAACTATCAGTAAATCTGTTTTGTCTCGGTCTAAAGTTAGCAAAAATGTCTCGGGCTCAACTGTTTGGCTGCTAAGCAAGAATGTGATGGTTTTTGCAGAGATAAGACTGCACAAAAGTGAAGCCTGATCTTTACTACTCATTCTCTAATACTGTGAGTTCTAATACTCTCAATTCAAAAGAACTTTCATATTGTTACATTTTTAACTTTAATCCTGTATGACATAACAATAGTTATTTTTGACTAGTCCAAAATGAAAGCATTAAATATTTTGCAAACAAGAAATCAGATGTCTCTTCAATGACGGAATATGTCATATACATGTACTTGACTGAAAGAGTAGAAAAGACTGTATGTAATGGAAGTAAGAGAATCATGGTCACCAGAATCTAGAACCTTTGCAATACATAGGAATGTCCTAACATATTTATCATCCCCTTGGTTATTTTAAGACAATGGTATGTTACAGCTCCCTTGCGCAGTTCTAGGATTGTCTGATACAATTCCGGAATAGGCAGAAAAAGTAGGAATTCCTAGTTTTTGCAGGACAATTCTGGAATGCCATTCCTGTAACATCATGAACTGTTAGCTGGACTCAAACAATCAACTTTGCTGTTTCAGAAACACTGCTTCTTGTAAATTGTTTTCAGGGAATGAGGAATATATTGTAATTTGTGGAACAACAGTGTTTACATTGGTACAATATAAATCATCCATGAGACTAGGTTCTTTTTTTCAAAAAGACGGTTCATCTCAGCTTTACCATAGTCTGTGTGTGTAGCTCTTGCACTATACTTGACCTAAAAATAAAACAAAAAAAAGGGGTAAGGCACAAAAACCACATCCCTAAGTAGGCCAAAGTATTCATTGGATTCAGCTTATTGCTCTAACGGAATTACAAATTTTGAATTGTGAACATATGCAATGATATAAAAATTATTTAAGACTTTTCTTTATAAGCCAACACAATATTGTGTATGTAATAAACACTCAAACACAGCATCAGACACAAATGTTCATCTAGCATAGTGTTACCAATACATGTACTAGAGGTAATTTATGTTAGGCATATTTATGGTTATTTTCTGCTATTACTCATTTTGGTGTCAGCTTTGTAATTACCATTTTTTACTGTCATATTTTTGGACCAAAATCAGATGTTTTCAAAAATGCCCTGGTGTAACAAGTCTTTTATAAAATTATCAGCTCACCACCATATAGTTATAACTTTTTAAAGCTCTAAACAAAACTTTCTGTGGAAAGGTAGAATTAGCTGATTACAAGTACCTCCTTTCCTGTGCAAATTTTCACTTTGTTTTCAAAACAGATGACTTTCTAACAATATTTTTGCACTGTACCATTTTTTTCCAACAAATACAAAATTGAGCCTGTACCAGGTAGTAAGTACAACTCCTTAAAATGCCGACACAATATTTGATATAGTTATACACACTCCAGACATCAGACAAGACTGTCCACCTAGCACGGTGTGGCCTAATATAGATGGGAGCAGTTTCTCTAGGCATGCCAATGGCCATTTTCTTACCTGCTCAATACAGTATGGGTGTCAGCATGTAAATGGCCATCTAACTGTAACTTTGGGGTCACAATTTCAATGTTTTCTGACATGCCTTGGCCTAACAGTCTTATGTAGATCAAAAAGACAGGGATGCATTTTTTTTTGTATAAAGAAAGTGTAATTCGTTGGGGGTGAGGTTTTGAAACAGACTGGGCCCTTGAGATCTTATACGCATATAAGATCTCTGGGCCTGGGTTGCAAACACACTCCATGGCAGTACTATCTTAACCTGCAAATACTTGCATCAGAAAAGGCATAAGGCCCTATATCCTCTCTGTACATTGGCCATATCGGGTACATTTTTGCAGACCGGTACCTAGGTTATCAATGTGGTGATAGCACTGCACACAAAACCTCTGCAAAAGTTTGAAATAAACATGAAAAAACAAACAAAACAAACACACACAGAAACAAACAAAAACAAACAAACAAATACACAAAGAAACAAAAACAATTTTGAATTTTGAAAATTTATGCCAAGATTTGCGGGTATACGTATTTCTTATTTCATCCAATATGACATAATTAAGCATAAAAAGACAACAACAATCCTGTAATACAAGTAGAGGTGCAAGACATTCATAGTGTAAGCTTGAATTGTACAAAGTTTAAATGGCTTATATGACATTGAAGCTTCTTTAATCCTTTATCAAATAACAAAATTTTTGTCCTGTCCATATTGAAAACACTTGCAGACGACAAAATAAATGTAACTCAAAAATTGAAATCTCTTTCCAGCAGCGTAGAATACATTGCGGGAAAAGGACAAAATGCTGATTGCCTGCTTTTTCTCCTTTTTCCATAATGTTTTCAAAAGGCTTCTATTTCAGGGTTGAAAAACCAGGGATTGTTTGGTACAGGGTTAAACTACCTAAAATTTTGAACATTAAACATTTACTGAAAGAATTTGATATTTTGTGCAGTGATTTTGCAAACCATCTCTTTATATTGAAAATTTATGCAAATAAAAAGTTTAATTGGAGAGTCTCTACTCAATCTTTTTTTTTCTGCCAAAGACTTTTCAAACAATTTTATGGGTTACCTCAGTACAAAATTGTAGACTAGTTCAAATTGAAAACTTTTGCAGATGATAAATTAAGTGCAGCTCAAATCATTTAGTTTTGAAGGGCAGAAAATATGGAAAAAGGAAAAAGCTGGTGATGGGCATTTTCTCTTTCACCCATGATGCTGTCAAAAGGCTTTTACCTGGGAATCATGGAAACTCTGGATTGTGCAGTAAAGGATTAGCAGGCTAGCCTTTGAATTTTACCTGAAGAAATCTATGTAATGTGTAGTTTAAAGATTTACCGATTGCTTTTGACTTGAACATAATATTGGCTGGTTTTCTAAATACAACTGACAAGAGTTTAAAAGACCGTACTGCTTAGAATCTAAATTCAGTGCAAGCCAGTATTATCAGTTTATCTAAATAAATGTATGTATGAGAGAGTTTGAAGATGGTATTGCTGATACCTGAAGTTAACATAGGTTTATTTTAAAAATTCACATGAAGAAATTTATGTAACAAATAATTTGACCTGATAGAGTTTAAAAGATGGTATTGCTTAGAACCTAAATTCAGTGCAAGCTAGTATTGTAAATTTATCTTAAGAACCTTACATAACAGAGATTTGAAGATGGTATCGCTTGAGACCTGAATTTAATGTAGACTTAGTTTAAAAGTTGACCTGAAGAAATTTATGTAGAAATGGTGTACAGGTAGTACTTTGACCTGGATTTAATGTGGCTTGTTTTATGAGTTTATATGCAGAAACTTACACAAACCTAGGTTTAAAAATGGCACTTCTGTCCACCTGAATTTAATGAAGACTAGTTTTGTATATTTACCTAAAAGAAATTTTGATTTGCATTTGACCCAAGTGCTTACAAAAAATTTGAAAAATAGGTATTGCCAGCAACCTGATAGTTGAAACTTCCATTTGTACTATTAAACCCCTGTCCCTGGCCACAATATATACAATGGCAGTTCCTGCTATCAGTCTACTGAACCTCACCTGCCTATATGAATATAATGTTACAAGGATAGTTGACTAGGAAACATTTAACTTGATCTTTTGATTCATATCTAACCTAGCTAGCAGGTAACTTATTTATATTTGAAAGATGGGTTTTCAAAACAAAAAGAATGCATTGGATGTAAGCTTTTAAGTTGACCAGGCCTGTAAAATTATGCTTTGATACCATAAGTATAAAATCCAAATGCTTACAAATGGTTGAAATATAAATAGTGTGAAAAAAGTAACCCCTGTCCAATGCCACAATATATTAAACAGAAGTTCCTACTGTCAGTCAACTGAACCTCACCTTACCTAAAAGAAATTTTGACTTGCATTTGACCCAAGTGCTTACAAAAAAATTGAAAAATAGGTATTGCCAGTAACCTGATAGTTGAAACTTCCATTTGTGTTTATATAACCCCTGTCCCTGGCCACATTGTATACAATGGCTATTCCTACTATCAGTCTACTGAACCTCACCTGCCTATAGGAATATACTGTTAGAAGGATAATCAACTAGGAAACATATAACCTGATCATTTGATTCATATCTTACCTAGCAGGTAACTTATTTATATTTGAAAGATGGGTTTTCAAAACAAAAAAGAATGCATTGGAGGTAAGTTTTTAAGTTGACCAGGCCTGTAAAGTTACGCTTTGATACCATAAGTCTAAATTATGACCCAAATGCTTACAAATAGTTGAAATATAAATAGTGTGAAAAAAGTAACCCCTGTCCTAAGCCACCATATAAAACCCAAGTTCCCACTTTCAGTTAACCGAACCTCGTCTTACCAAAGAGAAATTTTGATTTGCATTTGACCCCAGTGCTCACAAAAAAATTGAAAAATAGGCATTACCAGCAACCTGATAATTGAAACTTCCATTTGTACTATAAAACCCCTGTCCCTGGTCACAATATAAGTGTATACAATGGCAGTTTCTACTATCAGTCTACTGAACCTCACCTGCCTATAGGAATATACTGTTAGAAGGATAATTGGCTAGGAAACATATAACCTGATCATTTGATTCATATCTAACCTAGCAGGTAACTTATTTATATTTGAAAGATGGGTTTTCAAAACAAAAAAGAAAGCATTGGAGATAAGTTTTTAAGTTGACCAGTCCTGTAAAGTTACACTTTGATACCATAAGTATAAATTATGATTCAAATGCTTACAAAGAGTTGAAATATAAATAGTGTGAAAAAAGTAACCTCTGCCCTAGGCCACCATATAAAACCGAAGTTCCCACTTTCAGTTAACTGAACCTCGTCTTACCAAAGAGAAATTTTGATTTGCATTTGACCCAAGTGCTTCCAAAAATTTGAAAAATAGGCATTGCCAGCAACCTGGTAATTGAAACTTCCATTTGTACTATAAAACCCCTGTCCCTGGCCACAATGTATACAATGGCAGTTCCTACAATCAGTCTACTGAACCTCACCTACCTATAGGAATATAATGTTACAAGGATAGTTGACCAGGAAACATTTAACTTAGTCTTTTGATTCATATCTTATCTAGCTAGCAGGTAACTTATTTATATTTGAAAGATGGGTTTTCAAAACAAAAAGAATGCATTGGATGTAAGCTTTTAAGTTGACCAGGCCTGTAAAATTATGCTTTGATACCATAAGTATAAAATCCAAATGCTTACAAATGGTTGAAATATAAATAGTGTGAAAAAAGTAACCCCTGTCCAATGCCACAATATATTAAACAGAAGTTCCTACTGTCAGTCAACTGAACCTCACCTTACCTAAAAGAAATTTTGACTTGCATTTGACCCAAATGCTTACAAAAAAATTGAAAAATAGGTATTGCCAGTAACCTGATAGTTGAAACTTCCATTTGTGTTTATATAACCCCTGTCCCTGGCCACATTGTATACAATGGCTGTTCCTACTATCAGTCTACTGAACCTCACCAGTCCTGCCTATAGGAATATACTGTTAGAAGGATAATCGACTAGGAAACATATAACCTGATCATTTGATTCATATCTTACCTAGCAGGTAACTTATTTATATTTGAAAGATGGGTTTTCAAAACAAAAAAGAATGCATTGGAGGTAAGTTTTTAAGTTGACCAGGCCTGTAAAGTTACACTTTGATACCATAAGTATAAATTATGACCCAAATGCTTACAAATAGTTGAAATATAAATAGTGTGAAGAAAGTAACCCCTGTCCTAAGCCACCATATAAAACCGAAGTTCCTACTTTCAGTTAACCGAACCTCGTCTTACCAAAGAGAAATTTTGATTTGCATTTGACCCAAGTGCTCACAAAAAAATTGAAAAAAAGGCATTACCAGCAACCTGATAATTGAAACTTCCATTTGTACTATAAAACCCCTGTCCCTGGTCACAATATAAGTGTATACAATGGCAGTTTCTACTATCAGTCTACTGAACCTCACCTGCCTATAGGAATATACTGTTAGAAGGATAATTGACTAGGAAACATATAACCTGATCATTTGATTCATATCTAACCTAGCAGGTAACTTATTTATATTTGAAAGATGGGTTTTCAAAACAAAAAAGAAAGCATTGGAGATAAGTTCTTAAGTTGACCAGTCCTGTAAAGTTACGCTTTGATACCATAAGTATAAATTATGACCCAAATGCTTACAAAGAGTTGAAATATAAATAGTGTGAAAAAAGTAACCCCTGTCCTTGGCCACCATATAAAACCGAAGTTCCTACTTTCAGTTAAATAAACCTCGTCTTACCAAAGAGAAATTTTGATTTGCATTTGACCCAAGTGCTTACAAAAATTTGAAAAATAGGCATTGCCAGCAACCTGATAATTGAAACTTCCATTTGTACTATAAAACCCCTGTCCCTGGCCACAATGTATACAATGGCAGTTCCTACAATCAGTCTACTGAACCTCACCTACCTATAGGAATATAATGTTACAAGGATAGTTGACTAGGAAACATTTAACTTGATCTTTTGATTCATATCTAACCTAGCTAGCAGGTAACTTATTTATATTTGAAAGATGGGTTTTCAAAACAAAAAAGAATGCATTGGATGTAAGCTTTTAAGTTGACCAGGCCTGTAAAATTATGCATAACTTAAGTATAAATAATGACCCAAGTGCTTACAAAGAGTTGAAATATAAATAGGGTAGTGTGAAAAAAGTAACCCCTGTCCCAGACCACAGTATATGAAATGGAAGTTCCTACTCTTAGTCAACTGAACTCGCCTACCTATAGGATTATTTGGTGTCAGTATGATTTCTTTTAAGTAAACTTTTAGCCTAATACTTTGGCTTGTATCTTACCTTGTGGGTAACATAATTATGTGAAAGATGGGTTTTTAAGAAACCTGAACCCCTTGTAATTACATGTAAGTTTATGAAACTTGTCAATTCATGCCTTGATTGATCAGTTTGCCACCATCCTGAATTTAATGTAGGTCATTTTAGAAAGGTGACTTAATTTGTCATAACTTCATGATGTATTTGAGCCAACAGTCCATATGCATGAATACATGCAGCTATATGTTGGAACTCCCAAGAATTTTATGCAAGTTTCACAAGCTCAAGAAATTTCATTTTGATATTTGTTATATTTGACCTGTTTGCAATTATTTCTGAGAGCAGTTCTGCCAGCAAACTGATAGTTGAAACTTTCATTTGTGCTTTATAACCCCTGGCCACAATGTAAAAGTATAACATGAAAAAGGCAAAGCCTCAATACGAGTGGCGTGAAAGATTTGTGGACCTAAATATCTATTATTTCGAATGATAAGCTAGATTCTAGATCTTGAAATCATAGGGGTTTTGAGTTTGAATTCCAGCATTGCCAAAACTAATTTTGAGCGTTGTCAAAAGTAATAAGCATTTTTCTTTCTTAGATTTATAAATGTGAAATAGGGCGAACTGTCCAGGGATGAGACAGTTCCTTGACAATTTCGTTGATTTATGTACAGAAAAATAATTGGAACAATTGGTTCACATACTTTTTAAAGTCCATTTTATGGGAACATTTCCTCACTGCATGTAGATCAAGATCAACATAAGAGACTTTGTTTTTTATAAGGAATCTGTTAGTTGTTTGGGAGAATATCGAGCAGAGTACTGGTAAAAGGAACTTCACATGCACTTGCCGCCATGCAATGAATATATAAATAAAAGGAGAAAAGAAACAAAACCAGAATCTTTCTTTTATTTCTTCGTAAGTGCACAGATCTACCCATCTTTTACCTGGAGTTTCTTTAAAATCAGAGTGTGCAGATTGATAAAATCAGATTAAATGATTGTTGTATTGAACCTTTATCTTTCATCTAATCTTTTCTTTGTCACAATATTTTCCGCGAAAAAACATCCTGTACATGATGTAAGAATAGTATGATTAATGACGTCACCATTTACTAGTGTAGATCATAGAGTATGATTATACAATATAGACACTTAATAACCTGAAAGTAAGTAAGAAATTAGATAATCTTTACTCATGAAACTGACAATGATTTTTAAGTAATTATAGTCATTTTTGAAAATCAGGCACTTGTGCGAAAGATTGTGATATGTGTGACGCTGTTCGATTAGGCGAAAGACACTAAATTTTTAGTTATCCCTATTTACATTTAGACTAAAACCCAGAACAAAATCAGAATTTCATTTTTAAAAATCTTGAATGGTGTTACTGAAAAATGAGCTGTGCTCGTTATAATTGGAGTTTCTACTGTCAATTTACTGAACCTCATAGATCTCTTAAGTGGAATGTTTCTTAAATGTTATCACTTGAACTAAAAAAATCACAGTACAGGTTGTTTAAAAAATATTTCCAAATCTTGCTGTTTGAGATTTACAAAAAGATTTAGAACGCAAAAAAGTTTTGTTTTGCCAGTGGAGCAATACAGGGCCGTCAGGGCCCTCTTGGTTTTTTTTTTTTGTCATTTAACGTTAGTATGCTTTGTACACTCATGACCAGAGTGAATATCTTGTACCTTCTGTTCCAACTATTGAACCATTACAGCCAAATTAAGAGCAGTGCAGACAGGTATTCTATCCATTAAAATGATGAATAAAGAAATACACAACAACCCAACTTAGCTCTATGAATAAAAGTTCTATTGAGCCAAAGCAGTATGAGTTAAGAAAACAAATTGAGAAAACAGCTAGAAACTGACTGAAAACTTTGACCTACCATCAAACTGTCTTCAAGCTGAATTTTCCTAAAGTGAGCTCATGGCTTTCCTGAAATATATTTAAAAGACAGAAACTGTGAATGAATGAAAGAATGAATGAATGGCATTTTGTAGCGCACTGACCGGTAAAACATTTTTTTGCCTATGGGTAAAAAGAACAAGTTATTTGTTGTGATGAAACCCCTCGTATTTTTTACTCTTTGATCAAATGACAAAATTTTGACAATAGTAGAAAAAATTGTGGGAAAAGAAGAAAATGCTGGTTACCAGCATTTACCAAACAACAAAATTTTGGACTAGTCCATATTGAAGCATTTTCAGACAAAATAAATGTGAAACATTTTTAAGGGTAGAAAGCATTGTGGGAAAAAGGAGAAAATGCTTGTTACCAGCATTTTCTTGTTCTCCCTCAGTGCTTTAAAAAGGCTTCTTTCCCAGGGTCGTCAAAAGTCGGGATTATGTGGTATTGGGTTAACACATCTTGATATATGATAAAAAAAATCATCACATCATTATGAATCTTTAGTAGCCACTTTTTTTAACAACCAACTTAATCTCAAGGTAAATTGGTCCTTTGACATACAGAAAATTTACTTACAGCAAATAGTTAAGCCCAGGTAAGCCAGTGCGGACTGCTCAGGCTGACCTGAACCACTTTTTGCAGATGCATTTAGCCTCTTTTTCATGGAGCATAGCTCAAATGGCAAGAGAAAACTAGCACATGACTGATGCATGAAACTCGGATAACAAATGACAACTCTGAGGCTTCAATGGCGACATGTAAAATTATCAACAAAGGGTATTCTCACTGTCTCATGACCAATGTTTATCCAGAACAAAAAAAATGAAATTATTTCTATTTACATATGAAATTAAGTACACTTTGCTAACTGTTCTTCAATAATTTGCACTCGTATTTTTAGCTCCACTGGCCGAAGGCCAGCAGGCTTATGTCATGGCCCGATGTCCGTCGTGTGACCATGCATGCGTGCGTGTGTCCATCTGTCAGTCTGTGTTAACTTTTATTTCAAACATCTTCATCTCTGAAACTACCCATCCAATTTTGATGAAACTTCACAGAAACGATCCAGCTTTGGTCTTCTTCAGAATTCCTTGAAAGAATTTGATTCCTTCAAAACCTCTGGTTGCCATGGCAACAAAACTGAAAAATATAGAATTTTTTAAAAAAATCTTCTCTGAAACCATAAGGCCTACCAAATTTGGCATGTAGCTTTATCTAATGGAACTCTTCCAAGTTCCTTCAAATAATAGTCCTGGGGTCAAATTTGGCCCCGACCCGGGGGTCAAAAGTTTTACATAGGCTTAACCTATTACCACACAATCCCTACTTTTGATGCCCCTGAGAAAGAGGCCTTTTGAAAATACTGTGGGAAAAGGAGAAAATGCTGGTAACCAGGGAAAACTTTAAAACATGTATTTTACATCTCTTGGGAAACAAGTTCATACAACTCATACTAATCAATGCGTAACACTTTACCACCTTTACCAATCAATCCCTAGTTTTTACAACCCTGAAGACAGAAGGCTTCTAAAAGAATATTGTAGGAAAAGGAGATAATGCTGGAAACCAGTATTTCTCCTTTTACCACAATGTTTTCTACTCTGCCTATTTCACACGTGTAGATCCTGGGCTCTTCCTCTCTCTGATGTTCATATATTTCTGTATGGAAAGAAATACAACTAAAACAGATTTCAAAATAATTTTGAGAATTAACCCTTTACCACACAATGACAACTTTTAACGACCCTGAGGAAGAGGCCTTTTGAAAACTTGGTGGGAAAAGGAGAAAATGCTGGTCACCAGCATTTTCTGCTTTTCCCATAAAGTTTTCTTCTCTATTAAAGAAAAATTGTGTCAGTTGAGCCACTATGAAACTATTGCCTGCAAATGCTTTCCCATTCCGATAGGTCTAAAATTCTGCTGTGTGGTAAAGGGTCAAGTCTTAATGATCTCGGAACATATTCTTTTATCACATTTCATGCTGGTTAATAGCATTTCCAAATATTCTTATTCTCACGAAAATCCTGATTTATTATGTAACCCTTCACCCATGAGAGAATGAATTTGTACCCGTCAATGTTTTCAGAATTTCTTTACTAGGTACAAATATCAACAAGGACCCATCAAAAAATAGCTAGAACTAACATCTCATGATTATCAGTTGTAAAATTCAAGAAAAAGGTTATTCGACATGAAACTTAAGTGTCGTGGAAATGTCTTCAAAAGTGTCGGGGAACTGTCTTGTCATGGAACTGTCCTTTTTATTTTTTGTTTAATTTTGAATGTTAATCTACCAAAAATGCTTCACGTTGAATAAAGTTTATACCATACCCTTAATTTTATCATGGATAGAATAACATTTCTGCAACCGATATTTGCCCCCATAAAAGACATATTTATTTCAATAGCGCGAGATAGGCCTACTCAACACATTGGAAAGTCCGGCACAACATTTTGGTTATAAGTGGGCGAAATGTTAACTTTGATCCACATCATCAGGAACTTAATCTGTTTCTTTAAAAACAGTGAGTGGCTCATACACGTACGGCCTTACCAATCCAGAACCATCAATATTGGTCAGTTCACTATCGTAAACAATGTCCATATAGAAACAAACTCTCCTATGACGTCACAAATCAAGGGACGTAACAATAAGTTAGGAAGGTAAGAGATGCAATAAAAATTAATAAGCAAAATTATGAAATGAAAAAAAGTACTTTTACTAAATTTTTTTTCTAATTATAACAAAACCAGATTACCAGCTGATAAATGTAGATTTGAAAATTAACCATATTTGAAACTTATTGATTTGCCCTTAAACCCTTTACCAAACAATCCCTGGTTTTTACGGCCTTGAGACAGAAGCCTTTTGAAAATATTGTGGGAAAAGGAGAAAATGCTGGTTACCAGCATTTTCTCTTTTTCCCACAATGTTTTCTACCATGCTGGAAACAAATTTCAATTTTTGGGTTACGTTTATATTGTCGTCTGCAAATCCTTTCAATCTGAACCCGTCTAAAATTATGTGGTTTGGTAAAGAGTTAAGTGTTCAACTTACCATATTAATAGTGTCATCTTGTAGACTTCCCTCAGTATAAAGTGTTTGTCATGCTGTCTAAGCAGTGCCTCTACAAAGCCAAGGTACCTTTAAGTATAAATAATAAAAGACCAGGAAAAACTATGTTTTAATGGGCTGGGGGTCGACAGTTTCTTGTATAACAATTTCTATTAGTCACCATGTGAGAGAAAACTAAGATAATTAAAGGTCAAAATTGAAGACATATGACCATAATGAATGAATGTTTTTTTTATGGCGCATCATTTACAGCTACATGTGACCATAAAATAAATGTGACCCAAAAGTTGACAATTCTTTTGGAAAGAGAAGAAAAACATGGAGGGAAAAGGAGAAAATGCTAGTTTTTACCAGCATTTTCTTTTTCCCAGTATTTTTCAAAAGCTTATTTTCTTCGGGTGTTAAAAGTTGGGATGTGTGGTAAAGGATAATACTTTTTGTGTATTTACAAGCTATATGTTTTTAATTGCTAATAGCGAACAAAAGTGTAATTTTGCACTGACTAAACAGTATTTCATAACTTCTTTGCCAAGCCTCGCCCCCTGTATTGTAATTGGTTGTGCACACAGCATAAGACCAAAAGGTCTCAGGTTCAAATCCTCAGCTTGGCAATTTTTTTTTCTCCAAAGTTTGATGACAGTCATTGCAACAAGATTCATCCATCTTTCAATTCTAATCAATGTTTTAACTCTTTACCAACGTAAAAAGTCATATTTAATTTGGATCAAATAATGGCATTTGTCTTTGGAAATTATAAAAAAAGTGTTAAAAAGAAAAATCCTGTAACCAGTTTTTTATTCCTTTCCCATAATACTTTTCAAAGCCTACCTCCTTTTCCCTCAATACTTTCCAAATGTAAACTCTCTCAAGTGAGTACATGGGATTGTATTGTAAAAGATTAAATGACTTAAAATGTATAGAAAAAGCCTAACTTAAAATATATTTTTTTATCATCTCTCTCTAGTTCTTTCTCTCTCTCTTCCTCCTTCCAAATTCCTACCCTCTCTCTCTCCTCAACTCTCTTTCTTTCTCCAAATTCCTACAGTTATTCATAAAAATAAAGATAAATTGGCTATGCTAGCTTCTGTTCCTTTCTGCAGTATTGTGACCAGGGACAGGGGGTAACAGAAGCACACATAACCATTTAAAGGAAAAAAAGAGATTATTTTAATAGTACATGGAATTATTTATGTTATCAAAATTGAATGAAAAAAGAAAAGCCATACTTTTGCATTACATCTTTGAGATAGTTTTCTTTATCATTCTGTCTCTCTCTCTTAGCAAATTTCTCTTTCACTCTCATCCTCTTCCTCTCAGTATTCCACCCTTAAAATTCTCTCTCTCTCTGCCTCTCTCTTCCTTTCTCCACATTTCTCCTTTCCCACTCTCGCTCTCTTCAAATTCCTGCAGCTACTCATAAAAATAAAGATAAAATGGCTATGCTAGCTTCTGATCCTTTCTGCAGTATTGTGACCAGGGACAGGGGGTATCAGAAGCTCACATAACCATTTGAAATATCCTTAAGGAAAAAAGAGATTATTTTAATACTACATTAAATTAGCCATGTTTTGCAAATAGATTGGAAAAAGAAAAGCTTTACTTTTGTATTACATCTTTGAGACAGTTTTCTTTATTTTAATATCAGTCTCTCTCTCTGCAAATTTCTCTCTCTTTCTCGTCCTCTTTCTCTCAGTATTCCACTCTTAAAAATCTCTCTCTCTCTCTCTGCCTCTCTCCAAATTTCTCCTTTCCCACTCTCGATCTCTCCAAATTCCTACAGTTACTCATAAAAATAAAGACAAAATGACTATGCTAGCTTCTGATCCTTTCTGCAGTATTGTGACCAGGGACAGGGGGTATCAGAAGCACACATAAGCCATTTGAAATACCCTTAAAGAAAAAATATTATTTTGATACTGGCATGGAAATAGCTAAGTTAAGCAGGAAACTGAAGAAAGAATTTATAAACACAGAAAATAAAAAATGTAGTTTAAACCTAGTAAATTTAAGTTTCTTGTCAAAATATGTTATGTATAAATCTTCTAAACTCTTGCCTAATTGATAAAATTTTGGACTTAACAAAATATAAAGCACTCACGGACAAAAAGAATAATGTAATGCTTAAATGATGGGATTTGTCTGCAAAAGGGTTGAAAGCATTATGGAAAAGGGAGAAAATACTGCTTACAAGACAAACAATCAGGCTTTAAACTGGCAGTTAGGGTGTTGTGGCTTGTGCAAGGTAGTCCTATAGATTGGGCATGTAGGCACAGTGACCCAGTAAATAATTTTGGTTGGTGGTAAAAGAGCCTGTATTTGGGAGGAAAGGAAATATATCACACCAAAAACACTGGTGGGCTCAAGGTGATGCTGTGCAGAGTACCACTTGAAGAATTTTTGGCTGAAATTCAGAAAATAGACCTCATCAGAACTTTTAGGAAATTAAATGGAAGCTAAGAGTGATAAGATTTTAGCTGCTTATTTAAGATATTTGAGTTAGGTTATCTGTTATTCTGTGATAGATTTTTATGTCATAATTCATTTTTTAAGAGGAAAATTATCAAAAAGTTTGAACTTGGATTCCGAATATATGATTATCCACACTAAACCTTATCATTTTGTGAACTGGAGAAAATGTTGGTTTACCAGTATTATCCCATGATGTTTTTGAAAGGATTCTGTCTTGAGGTTCTTAAATCTCAGAATTTTGTTACGCAGATTTAATCTTTTTTTACAAGACGGTAAAACCAAGGAAATTTACAGATTAAAAGAGTTAAGTGTGCTTAGGCAGCTTTAATAGAAAAAAAATGAAGATCTGTTTTTATCATATTAAAAAAAATACAAAAATAGAGAGACTTCTGTCACATTTATAAATCAATGGGTATTCAAAATGTGTCTTAATTTCATCAATTGCAGTAGCCCAGAAACCCAGTTTATTTCTAAATAGTAGTACTGGCCTTCAAAACCCAAGTGCAGTTCTTGACTCTCCGTCTGTCCATCTGGTAGTCTAAAACCAGTTTAAAACTACCAAACCCTTCAAAACCCACTCAGTCTATTTCTGTTCCCATATGTCAAACTTACATGTCCGAGTCAGTATGCCTGTGTCAATATGCTCCTAATGTGGTGTGGAAACTGCTACCCATGCAGTCTGGGATTGCAATGTGTTTTTGCCACTTCAAAAATCTGTTTTGAAGAGGCATAATGATGAATATCAACTGAGGCATAATGATGAATATCAACTATCTGTGATTTTGAAAATATGGATTCTTGAATTATGCATTTATGTGAATGCTATTAATATATTAAATGTGTAGTGCACTGAGTAATCCAGCTTGTAGGTTCTCTAGAAATCAACAGTGTTTCTAGGCTTGTCACAAATGTAGAAATCAAGGCAAGGGTCATGATCTTTTGCATTTTACTTTAAACAATCAAGCAAAACTTTCTGATGTCTTTATCTGAATTCCACCTAAATCTGCAGCAGAATATATGGTGCTTGCTTGTTAAGTTTTCTCTCACATGTTAGGTAATATGAATTAGTTTACTTTGGTCCATATTTTTTTTTAAGTTTTATCGATTAAAAACTGTTTGGATGTACCTATGCATTTGTTTATAAGGTAAATGTAAAAAATTAGCAGAATTCTTAGGTTTTTCATACTCAAATGTGTCTTTGTTACTGAGGGTGACCTATTGATATAGACTATTGAGTGAGACTTTTTAACCTTGCTAATTTTTTCATTGATTGTAGCTTTGGCTTTTTGCCTTATTCTTGATTAACTTGTGTGTCAACTTACTACATGTAGTTTTCTATAATTATGGTGTACCATTATAACTAGTCTTCTGCAGAAGTAGAAAAGAGCTGCATACCAACCATTTACTGACCTATTGAAAATTTATAGAGTTATCTAATTTTGATTTGACAGGCAAAAGTAATACTAATTTTACAAAATGACCCTGACGGACAAAAGTAATAGAAACTTGAAGACTGTTTGAGATGTGAGTTAGTAATGAAATGAAAATGCAATAGGACAAAAAGTGACCAATCACTAAATGTCTATCATTCATATTTTGGATCCCTGTTTTCAAATGTGCATGAGTATAGGAGTATTCTCTATGAACAAGTACATGTAGAGCCTTAAGTTATGACCTCCAAGTATGACCTTGACCTTACGTTTATAATGCCACATATACACAAAGGAGAACTATTGTGCAAATCTATTTTAAAATCCAACCATGTGTAAAGTCTGAGCTAAGGTTAGATCAATCCTTTGATATAATTATGTAGAAGTTTTAGCAGGGCAACATAGTGATAAATTTTTTTCTCTGACCTGTAACAGGGGCTTGACAAAATATCATATAAAGAGAAAATTGTTGTTGCTGTAGGTTTTCAAGAATTCAGGCTCCGAATCCTAAATGGCAAGAAATTTGCCAAAGATGTTGCAATATAATGAGAGTTTGACATGATTTGACAAGTTGACAAAAAGTTTAAGGTTTTCACTTGCTGGAACTCAAAATATTCCAAAAGCTGATTTCCATGAAATATGACATCGTAACGCATTTAGAGTTTCAGACCAAGGCTTGCAGCAAATAAACCTTTTAATAAGCACCATGTCTTGGACTATGCCCAATATATCTGTTTGATATTTTTTCCCCCTTAAAGTCTAAAATATTTTCATGCAAAACATCTTTGAAATGTCTTTAAACCAAAAGGGATAATACTTTCAGACTTTTATAAATGACACACATACAAAAAAACTTTTGATGGTAGTTTTGTAGATTAACTCTTTACTAAACAATCCTAAGATTTAGCAACCTTTATAATGTATAAGGTTTTTAAAAACATTACGGAAAAATGTTCAAATGCCGATATCCAGCATTTTTTCCCGTTTTTCCATACTGATTTCTACTTGTTCACAGACAAATATCCTTTCAAAAACATAGTAGGAACAGGAGAAAATGCTGGTCACAAGCAATTCTCCTTTTCCAACAATGTTTTCTACCTATTTAAAATCGATTTTCATTGAGCCATATTTTAATTGTCCTCTGCAACAACTTTGAATCTGGACAATTATAAAATATTGTTGTTTGGTAAAGAGTTCAAATACAAAATTTCAATTACAACATCAAATAACTTGAAATAACAGGTACAAAAAGAAAAAAATATCAATGCATCAAAAATTATGCATGCAAATTTATGTTTATATATCTGAGAACTGTTATTAGAAAATACCCATAAAGTGCTAGATAAACACATTGGACAGAAAAGGCAGAATTTGGTTAGCATCACTATAAATTTGGCAGTGCATATGCAAGAACAGCAATCCAGCTGATGTCAATCTACACTGGCTTAACTCATTACCAAACGACAATATTTTAGACTGGTCCAAATTGAAAGCATTTGCAGATGACAATATAAAGCATGGCTCAAAAAAAAATTTTTTTTTGAGGAGGGTAGAAAACATTGTGGGAAACGGAGAAAATGCTGTTACCAGCATTTTCTCCTTTTTCCACAATGTTTTCAAAAGGCTTCTTTCTCAGGGTCATCAAAAGTAGTGATTGTGTGGTAATGGGTTAAAGAAATTATGGTTATGATAAACAGCACATTAGGGGTTAAGATACCTATCATTGCTCATTGCATGACCCTTGGGGCGGACATAGAAATATACAATATGACACCTAACATCGCTGCCTGCTCTCATTTGTTTTCGAGTTGACCAAGAAAAGGGTCAACTTTTCAATCAGCTCTGGAATCAACTGTTAACATAAAATTGACTTCAAAGCTGTTTGATTGATCAGGGCCTAGTAGTTCTAGTGGTATATTAGTCTGATCTTGATCTCTGACAGCTGTCAGTGTTTCCAATATGGTTTCTGGCAGTGATAGGATGAAACAAATCCACTGATGTAATTTTTCAAAATGGCCTTTTTTGAATTTAATAAATTGTAATTTTTTTTTCAGATTCTCGGCTTTTGAAAAGCTGCCTTTACATGGCATGAGAAGATGATAGTTTCCTGGACCCAAACCAGTAATTATCAGACAATGAAATATTCATGGTTAGAGACCTATGTCTACAAGGAGCTGGTGTTTCTTTACTCAGTGAAGATGAATTTCCTATCATTTTTATCTGCCCCTGAATAGATCAGCAGCCTTTCTGGCTTGCCTTGACCCGTCATTGGTGACAGTTTACTTGTTGTTCATAAGCTCATATATAAAACAATATAAAACAATAAAATAATAAAAGGCTCAAGTTTTTCCTGGATCTAACCAAGTAGTCAACTCTGTTCTATATCTTTCTATGATTCCTGGATACTAACCAGTGCAAGGAAATCACCCATATAACAAAGACAACTTTTCTGTGCCATGAATTGTACAATTCTTTTAGTATTTCTATAACACAATTTCATTCCAATCAAAATTTTGCCAAAATACTAAAATTGTATTATTTTACCAAGCCATTTTCAGAATTTACATCATTAGACTGTGCTTCATTCAATGAAGGTTTCATTCAGGAACAATCAATTCAGTATTCTCTAACATTGGTCAGTCTCATATTGGGTTTTGTTTTTGCTGCTGTAATTTACTTTTTAACATCCTTAACATCACACACTGCAAAAGATATTGAAGTTATAAATTTTTTTCTTTTAAATCTGGATCTAAGAACCTTAAGATTATTCATTGCATGAGACTTGAATGCAAAATTTTGGATTTAAGATCCTTAACATTCATCATTGCAGGATACAGATTATTTCTAATTTACATAATATTGGAAGATCCTTAACCCTTTACCACATTACAAAATTTTAGACCTGTCCAAATTCAAAGCATTTGAAGAGGGCAACTAGAAATGAAATTCTCTCTGGAATTGTAGAAATCAATGTGGGAATAGGAGAAAATGCTGGTTAACAGCATTTTCTCCTTTTCCTACAATGTTTTGAAAAGTTTTCTTCTTCAGGGTCGTTAAAAGTCAGATTATGTGGTAAAGAGTTAACATAGACTACATAATTCACCCAGTCACAAGCAAAATGTACAAAAAAGTAACCCTTTACCAAACAATTTTATTTAAACCCACCATGCGGAGTAGGATTGTCGAAAACATGGTGGAAAAAGAAGAAAATGGTAGTTACCAGAATTTCCTCCCTCTTTCACATTGTTTTCTACCATTTTAAAGACAGAAATAATATTCTAGGCTATAGATACACTGATTCTGCTCTTTGTAAATGCTTTGAAGTAAGTCTAGTCTGGCATTTTCTTGTTTGGGAAAGAGTTAAAGAAATAATTCAGTGCATTGACGGCAACATATAAAAATGATAAAAATATAAAAATGTAAACACTTTCCATTCTTACAGAAAAAAAAAATTTAGTTTTTTTTTCTCCTAAACTTATTGTTGTAATAATGGAATAGATAAGCAAATTGATCTTTAAAAAATCATTTGTGATAATTTGAGTTTAACTCTGTATCAAATGAACTCCTTTTATAACAGCCTTTAAAAAGAAGGCTTTAAAAAGACTATTGGAGAAGGAGAAAATGCTGAGAACTGGCATTTTCTCCTTCTCTAAATGCTTTCCATTTGTCTGAAGACAAATATGAACCGAGGTACAATTAATTCATTGTCTGCAAAGGCTTTTCATTTGGACAAATCTAAAATTTTATCATTTGATAAAGCGTTAAGATCTTTAAAATCAAATACTTTATGCTGATAATTTCTTTAACTGTTTACCACACAGTCCTGCATTTGATCACCCTTGGAAATAGGACCTTGAAAACATTGTGGGAAAAGGAGAATGCTGGTAACCAGCATTTTCTTCTTTTCACCACAATTGCTTATAATCTTTCTGGAAATATTCAACAAGTTTAGCCACATTTTATTTGTTGTCTGCAAAATTCATGTTTTCAATTTGGACCAGTCTAAAATTTTGTTGTGTGGTAAAGAGTTAATAGTTATAATAAATCCCTTTGGTTTCCTGACCCTCAAACATGTTTAAAGCAAATGTGTGTCTGATAGACACACATCATGTTTAGATACTTCATGTATCAAACCTATCAATTTGAAAGACATGGTACTATTTTAAAGGATTCATCTTTCGCAAAAATTTTGTTTTATCATGTATTTCTCAACTAATGGAATATTTCACAAACCAAGACAACAAACCTCAAACTTTTTGTAAACTTTTACACAAAACCTATGGTAGATTCACTCCTATAGACCCTAAAGCTGAAGAGCCAATGATTTCTAAGCCAAAAGAGTCAAAACCAATTTTGAATTAGTGTCAAAACCATAGCTTTAAGAGTTAAACCTTAAGTAAATCCTACCATGCAATTTCATGACCTAAAAAATCCCTGTCACTTGTATACAAAATCGGCAAAAAAAATAAGTTAAAACATTTTGTTCATGTTTGAATACAATAATTTTGTAATTTATATTTACATGTATTACATAGATATTATTTAGTCCCCAGCTCTAACATTCTGCCAGTTGCTATCAGTACAAGAAATATGTTAATGTTATCAAATTATTTCAAGCAGAAATATTAATTATCCATAAAGTTGCCCCATTTACTTATACTGGTATAATTTAAAACATTTACAGTAATATATACATCTATATGGACTGATAAGAAATCAATAAAATTTTGTTCCAAAAATCTGATGCAAATAGTTTGTCTTATAGACTGTAAATGTACATGTATGTTTCATAAATTCTGTAGTCTACAGTTTAACCCATTACCACACAATCCCTACTTTTGACGCCCCTGAGAAAGAAGCCTTTTGAAAACACTGTAGGAAAAGGAGAAAATGCTGGTAACCAGCATTTTCCCCTTTTCCCACAATGTTTTCTACTCTTCCCAGGACAAATTTCAATTTTTCAGTCACCTTTATTTTGTCGTCTGCAAATGCTTCCAATTTGGACCAGTCTAAAATATTCTCGTGTGGTAATGGGTTAAATAACTTGGGAGTAGTTAAATTAATGTAAGGGGACATAATGTACTTGATATGTATATTTTTGTTATATTTTATTGTATGTTAGGCCAGAGCCCTTTATTCACAAAAAATGTGTTGTATTTTGTTGTATTTATTGTTGATTATTTTAAGTTATTTACAGCGGTATGTACTTTTGATTTCTATTCACCTATAAGGTATTGCTGTATTTATTTAAAAAATTAAAGTAAGAACAAGAGTGCCATGATAGTCCTAGGTATCTTGAGCCTTTTTGACTATCAAGACCCATTTAAAATCTCAAGATATCAAGATAAATATCTGAACAACTTTCAGGACAGTACTGGACTGAAAATGAGGCCTCTAGAGAGTACACAAGCTTTTCTAAGATTTGTTTCTGTGACCTGCTTTTTTATCCAACTTGGCCCATTCAAAAACTCAATGTAGATATCATTAAGACAAACAAAACTGAAAAGGTGACCCCAAGAGTGTATACAAGATTTTCCCGAGATTTGTCAGTGACCCTCTTTTGGTCCTGATGTGGCTCAGCTTCAAACCTGTCTAAGATATCATCAAGACAAACATTCTGATCAATTCTTATGAGTACTGGACTAAAATGCAACCCTTTCGAGTGTACATACTTTTTGAACCAACACATCCTAATTATCATCTGTACAAATATTCCAGCTAATTTTTCTGAGTTTTGACTGAAAAAATGGCTTCCAGAGTGTCCTCAAGGTTTTTCAAAGATCTGGCCTGTTTACCTGGTTTTTGAACCAACACCGTGTTTTGCCCATTCTCAAATTAATGCAAGATTATTAAGTAAAAACATTGACTAATTCTATGAGTTTTGGGCTGTAAATGTGACCTCTAGAACATACACATGGCTTTTCAAAGATTTTACCTGATGACCTACTTGTTGACTCTATGTGACCAATTTTGTGATCCATTAATGATGTTGTTCAGATGAACATCTGTTTAACTTCCATGAGTATCATACAGAATGTTCTTTTACAGATCTGACATCATGACCTAGTTTTAATCTGACATGACCTATTTTCAAAACAGTCCCAGATATTATCAGGACCATCATTTTGACTAACTTTCAATAATACTGAACTGATAATGTGGCTAATAACGGATAGGGTTTTTTTCCATTATTTGACCTGGTAAATTAGTTTTTTACCCAATATTGTCAGAGATACTATCAAGACAAACATCTCAACTGAAGTTCATGAGTACTGGACTACAAATGTGGCCCCTTGTGTGTACATAAGGTAAAAACTGAGGATGGCGACTGACCATGGCCGATACAAAACAATCACAAAAGCTCACCATGAGGGCTTAGTGTTCTAGTAGCACTCCTAGCCTCTATAGTATTGCGCCTTTTTTAATTACTTATGCAAACTTAAAACAATGTACTAAGGCACAAGTAAACAGTTTGCTTCAAATTGGCCAGGGTCAAAATCAGAAATAAGTGAGTAAGGTAGGTTTTTTATGCAATTTTGATAAGAAGAGTAGCTATTACCCCCATGAATTGTGTTAGATTAAGGAAAAGAAGCATTTAATTTGTATGTGAAACAGGGGTAATGACCTTTCCTTTTTTGTTCTATAGTTTTGACCCCAAATGCGAAAGTGAGGGGTCATGGAGCAAGCGGCTGTTTTTAGCGAAGAAAACAAGGGTAGTGTCAGGGCACGAAAGATTGCGAAAAAACGGCATGGTAATGTGCTATTTTGGATTTTATCCCCAGATTTTGTGTTGTTTGGAGTTTCAATTCAGCTTGGCATTTTCAGGCTAGCTTCCTGGGTTTTGATTTTGTGAATTTTGGAATATAGGCTAAAATGGCAATTTTTTTCAGTTTTTTTCCAACCATGTCACTTGCTTATATTGATCATTGATATCACTATTTCACAAGTTGAACATGATTTATTGACAAAATCTAAAGAATTCGGATTGTGCTGTTGCATTCAAGTGCTCCTTATAATTTCAGGCTGACTATATGGACCTTTATTTGAGGAAGTTCAGTTTGGCGTATGGCGGACCGAGACCAGTTTAGCCGACAAACCGTGTACTGCTACCTTAAGGTATGTGGCAGTTTATAAAGTTTGTATTTTGACCACAAATTGCATTTAGTCTAGTAATTCCATCAATTTCCAGACTGAAAATAGTATTCAAGTTGATCCTAAGATTGTGAATTTTGGCTGATATTGATTCAAAGAAAGGAGGTAAGTCGAGATTCTGAAAAATGCAAATTTGGCGAATTTGGCGCTTGACGTCATGTTGCCTGATTTCGCTATTTTTGTACTTTTTCAGAGATGTTTTGCCTTAAAAAAAAAAAAGTATGATTTAGGCAATTCTGGTAGATTTAGACCATTTCTGATATTGGGGGAACAGATCTTCATACCTACATGGTCAGTGCATTCTTCAGTTCTCTATTGTGTCCGAAAAGAGTCGCCATGGACCGAAATGTTCTATCCGACGAGTCTTTGGGCCATGACAAATGTGTAGTTAGGACCGGCCTGACCGGTATATGTGGCTTTGGCATATACCTAGTCTCGGTTTACATTAAAAGTTCGAAACTGCTGGTTTATTGACTTACATACTTTGTCAAGAAAAGTCTGATTCAGCTTTGTTGTGAGAAATATACATGTATGTACATTTGTGTCCTCAATGTTGATCACTTGTCATATAAAAGGGTTCAGTTTTTGTGTTATATTTGTTTCTTATATGTTTTGCAAGTTGCTCATGTCTTAAACTTGTTGAAGCAGTTTCTAAAATTCTAATTATTAGAATTTTTTTAATGTAACAAATAGGCAGTTTGGCATGGTATGTTGAGAGAAGTGATAGTTTTACAGAAATGGAACCCAAGACAGGGAAGAACCAGTGGTTTTGCAACTGTACAAGTACCTGAGGTAAGATTAATGTCCAGAAAGACAATAGAATTTGCCTGAGGTTGTGAAAGTGAAATTCAAGTTGTTCTCCTAAGACTTGTCTTTGAGCTCAAATTGCCAGTAAAATGGGGTAAAATATTCTGATTTGAATAAGGGTTAAGAATCCATTTGAAATGAGTTCTGTGTAGCTGAGTCTCATTCTGCTGGTTTATATCAGTGAGTAACAAGGCAAGTTACTTGTTTAGACCGTTTAAAGTGTTTTTTGGCATATTTGAAAAAATTCATTTCTGCCTTAAGGCACAAGTAAACAGTTTGCTTCGAATTGGCCAGGGTCAAAATCAGAAATAAGTGAGTAAGGTAGGTTTTTAATGCAATTTTGATAAGAAGAGTGGTTATTACCCCCATGAATTGTGTTAGATTAAGGAAAAGAAGCATTTAATTTGTATGTGAAACAGGGGGTCATGACCTTTCCTTCTTTGTTTATAGTTTTGACCCCAAATGCGAAAGTGAGGGATCATGGAGCAAGCAGCTGTTTTTAGCGAAGAAAACAAGGGTAGGGTCAGGGCACGAAAGATTGCGAAAAAACGGCATGGTAATGTGCTATTTTGGATTTTTATCGCCAGATTATGTGTTGTTTGGAGTTGCAATTCAGCTTGGCATTTTCAGGCTAGCTTCCTGGGTTTTGATTTTGTGAATTTTTAGGCTAAAATGGCAATTTTTTTTCAGTTTTTTTCAGAGCAAATTGTCACTTGCTTATATTGAACATTAATATCACTATTTCACAAGTTGATCTTGATTTTTTGATAAAATCTAAAGAATTGGGATTATGCTGTTGCATTTAAGTGCTCCTTATAATTTCAGGCTGACTATATAGACCTTTGTTTGAGGAAGTTCAGTACTTGTTTATGTTGATCATTGATATCACTATTTCACAAGTTGAACATGATTTATTGATAAAATCTAAAGAATTGGATTTGTGCTGTTGCATTTAAGTGCTCCTCTTAATTTCAGGCTGACTATATAGACCTTTGTTTGAGGAAGTTTTCAGTTTGGCGTATGGCGGACCAAGACCAGTTTAGCCGACAACCGTGTACTGCTACCTAAGGATCTCTGTTTATCTTTTTTTTGTCTATTGTAACCGATTTTCACAGACACTGAATTTACAAATTGGCAGCTCATGAGTGATAAGGATGGATAATAATGACTTTAGAGCTACATGCCTTGATGATACAATGCATTTTTTGTACCTTACTTTATTTCGTTCATTCATATTTGATATTAGGGAAGCAATCTGAAGACAGAGCACAACCTTGTCAAAATGCTGCTAGAAATTGGAAATTTGATGCAAACACTCAGAGTTTTCTTTGCTGGAACAGTATAATTATACTTTTTTTTTAGCATATTGTCTCTCACCTAGCTATGCCATTTAGTATCTCATGAAGGTTAGTATACCATCAATTATCATTGTTTTAAAGATAAAAATCTCAAATATAAACCTCATTTTTTCCTGATATACACTTTATACAATATCTGGAACTCTTGGTAACTATTTAGTTTATAAGTTGACCTGTAACTAGCCTATGTACAGTGACTCTTACCTCAACTATGTCCACTTTTCATCAAACTGCACATCTACAAAGATGAAAAAAATAATCCTGTTGATTCCTTATACCCAATTTCAACAAGGGCACAGCATACTAATGCCACCACTTTGCTGTAAGTGCTTGACTCACTGTGAAAATCTGAAGTCGAAAAAGGGGCATAATATATAAAAATACTGTAATGGTTATCTGCCCTGTTCTATAAGTTCCCCCTAATGATAGTTAACAACATTACCATGTTTGAGGTAAATATCTTCAGCAATAGTAGAAATGTAACACCAGGGCCTGTATTCACCAACAATTCTTGAGAATAGTCTCAGTCTTATTCTCCAAGATTTTCTACATTTGTAAGTAACACGACTTCTGATTGGCTAAACCGAATGGTTTAGCCAATCAGAAGTTGTGTTACTTACAAATGTAGAAAACTCTGGAGAATAAGACAAAGAACGTTCTTAAGAATGGTTGGTGAATACGGGCCCAGGACTATGACAAAAACTCATTTTCTTTGAACGCAGTCATGCTAAGAGAGTAATCAATCACCAAACTAGACATCAAAGTGTTACACTTATAGAAAAAGCTATTTCTACAATTTATCTGTGCATAATATCATGAATTTCATAAATATACCAATGATATCAAAGTTTTACTGTAGATGAATTGGAAGCATTTGAAGACAAAAAGTTTTAAGTGTCGCAAATCTATAGTCTAATATTCCTTTGAAAATGTTAAAAAATATGGGGGGAAAAAAAATATGCTCGTTATCAGTATTTTTTCCACCCTCAGTATTCTGTTCAATAAATATATAGATCTAGCAATATTTTTAACTTTTGTTCATGGACATTTTCAGGAAAATTTTGTATGAATTAAGCATTTAACCCTTTACCACATGATATAATTATAGACCCATCAAAATCCAAAGCATGTGCAGGCCCAAAATTCGACATTGCTAAAATTGTAGAAGATGTCTTTGATAGGGTAGAAAACATTGTGGTAAAAGGAGAAAATGCTATTAGCCAGCATTTTCTTCTTTTCCCACAATGTTTTCAAAAGTCCAATTTCCTAAGGTCATCAAAAGGCAGCATTGTTTGGTAAAGGGTTAAGCTAATGTGCTCCATGTACAGCACCATCACATGGAGGTTAGGTTTAATATGTCATCCAAAAGACTTTCTAGTAATTTTTAGTGGCTAGCCCTGAGAATTGAACTTTCACCCACAAGTGGCCCTGAAATATTATTTTTACAAGTGTCATGCCTTACCACAGAGGCTAATTAGGGCTTGCCTCTGTCTTAAGAGTCTATGCCAACCACATTTCTATCATCTATATCAATATTTGTGAGGATGGCATGCTGTAAAGAGAATTCACTGTGTGAAGAGGTCCATATCAAACAACAAAATATCAGACTTGTCAAGATTCAAAGCATATGCAGCTGGCAATATAAATGTAACTTAAAAATCATAATATGTTTTGAAATGTAGAAATAAATGTGGTAAAAGAAAGAAATGCCAATTACCAGCCTTTCCTCCACTTCCCACAGTATTTTAACTCATTACCAAACAACAATATTTTAGGCTTGTCAAAATCGAAAGTATTTGCAGACGACGAAATAAAAGTGGCTGAAAATTGAAATTTGTTCTGGGAAGGGTAGAAAACACTGTGGGAAAAGGAGAAAATGCTGGTTACCAGCATTTTCTCCTTTTCCTACAGTGTTTTCAAAAGGCTTCTTTCTCAGGGGGCGTCAAAAGTAGGGATTGTGTGGTAATGGGTTAACTATTTACTAAAGCCCCCATTCCACTGGGCGGAGATCCCACTGTGCTTATGGCGCATCTCAAAAATTTTCCAAATCGCGCCAACATGAGCAACATCATGCGACTTGTGCATTTGCAAGAGCTGTACATTGCAGGGACATTAAATGAAATCAAGGCAGCATAAACAATACACTATAATTCACAATTTCTAGACTAGATCTAGATCTGCAGTCAATCTTTTAGAAACATTTTAGGCGGGATAATGAAAAACTTTAGGCGTAAGATTTTAGATAGACTGCTAGCTTTTGTTTAAAAAAAAAAAGGAAATCAGGATTGTAAAATAAATGAATCATAATAGTCTATACAGTTAGTTCGGCCATACTTGATCAACATTTTATCATCGAGGAACACAATCTCAAAGGTTACGAACGGATAAAATAGATTCTACTTACGCTTTCATTTCCGGATCAAGTTGTTTCGCCCATGTTTGCAGTCCAACCGCCTAAAATTTGAGTAATCACGTGACTTTCGAGTAATCACGTGGTCGGGTTATGCCTAAAACGACAAAACAGGACGGTATACCGAAGCGTTTTACTGACATAAGAAAAATAGACGAATTTGTTATTATGAAAAAGATATATGTTTTTGAGATCTCTACAGCCCCTTTGATCTTTATGAAACATTGTAGAAGTTTCCTTACTAAAATCTGAAGGACGCAAAAAAAAATAAAATGTACCGACAAAATTTTACTCCACAGTTTAGACCGCAAGTAGGCATTGTAGGTGACTTGGGATTCTGTTTAGTGACGGTCTGTCACTTGGCCCGTGACTTGTGTGTGAGAAATTGTATTTAGTCTTCTCCAAATTTATGTCAATTGGTAAAGACTTGCTTCAAACATGGAGCTGGAACTCTCCTTTAGAGGGTAATCCCTTAACTTGATGGATCTGCAGCAAGAAAGCATTGATCAATGTCAAATGGAGCGATTGCCCCTTATGATTGATTTCTCCTTTTGGCACAATGATTTCTGAACCATGAAAGAAATAAGATACACGAATACCAGTTTTTAGTTTAATGTCTGCAAAAAATTCAGAGGAACTTAAAATCAGTTGTTTGGTAATGGGTTAAATGCTAACATCCGCATTAAATTACATTTAAATATGCTATGGATTGCTTTATTATGCCCAACAAACTTGATTTTAATAAACATTGTTGAATAGTTGAAAAAAAAAATATATATATATACTTTACTTCATATACTTTGTCTTTGACAAGCCGTACATTTACTCACTAGTTAGTGTCCCACTTAAAATTAAATTTCTGAAAAAAAAAAACAATGACCTATTTGTTTTGAGGATGATTCACTTACTTTAGTATCTGAATATTTTTCTTTATAGAAAAAAAGAAGAATCTGGATGTTTGAATTTAGAAACAAAACATGTAAAAATACATTGTTTTCTTTGGTTTATTTCCAAAATAAGTGTTTTCGCCAGAAATTAAGGGTTCTTTTTTTAAAGATTGATTCTCAGTTTTTTGCATTAAATTTGATGAATTTAGTGACATAAATCACATTTTTAAAAAAATATACATAGACTTAGTTTTTATTAGTGAAATTCATCCTGAGTGTGTGTGTGGCTGCCAAAAGGCAGGGTGTACTAAAAGATATATTCCTAGAATTTTTCCAAAGCTGGCGGCTCCTTTTTTATCTTATGTTTTTGTAGATCGCCAAACAAAGTTTCATGAAATCCTTAAGTGCGCCCAATATGACCTAAGTTATTGACGGGCCTTAAAAACACTATTCATTTATTTATTTATTTCATGAAATCCTGGGTGTTTTCGAAAAATAGCAAAACTCTAGCGATCGTATTTAACCGTGTTGAAAAATTCAGCTAATTTTGTCCCACAACAATACCGTTTTATTGGATTACTCTGCATTAAATACCTGTTTTCTCAGCCGAAATGGTGCAAAAAATCTCTATTCATTATTTTGTGAAAATATGACAATATTTTGTAATAAGTCGACTATGATCTTCCTTACCCATGGTTTAACTCATTACCAAACAACAAAATTTTAGGTTTGTCCAAATCGAAAGCATTTGCAGACGACAAAATAAAAGTGACTGAAAATTTGAAAATTGTTTTGTGAAGGTTAGAAAACATTGTGGGAAAGGGAGAAAATGCTGGTTACCAGCATTTTCTCCCTTTCCCACAATGTTTTCTATTGGCTTCTTTCTGAGGGTCGTCAAAAGTAGGGATTGCGTGGTAATGGGTTAAAATGGCAATTGTAAGCGGTTAACAGATCTCAGACGACTTTACAACTGCAACGCTCTTTTTTTTTTTAAACAAAAGATGTGGATGGTGGTCTACTATGTTACCAGACCTTGACATAATTCACAAAGAAACTTTTTATACAATTTCCGTTGAGAAAATAGGTTTTTTTAAAGCCGATTAATCGAATAAAAACTTTTAATACATTAACTGGACAAGGTAGCCATTTTCTCAATGCCAATGCAAACTGGTCCATGTCATTTACTCTTTACCAAACGACAAATTTTTAGACAAGTCGAAGTTGGAAGCATTGGCAGACGACAAAATTAATGTAGTTCAAAAGATATTTTTTTGTCTATGATAGGGTAGAAAACATTGTGGGGAAAGGAAAAAATGTTGGTCACCAGCATTTTCTCCTTTTCCCACCGTGAATGTTTTCAAAGCTTTCTTTCACATGGGTGATGAAAGTCGGGATTGTGTGGTAAAGGGTTAATTCAGGGCTTTTAACTCTTTACCACACGACAAAATTTGTGACTGGTCCAAATCGAAAGCATTTGCAGACGACATACTAAAGGTGACTGAAAAATGGAAATTTGTTCTGGGAAGGGTAGAAAACACTGTGGGAAAAGGAGAAAATGCGGTTACCAGCATTTTCTCCTTTTCCTACAGTGTTTTCAAAGGGCTTCTTTCTCAGGGGCGTCAAAAGTAAGGGTTGTGTGGTTATGGGTTCAGGGTTAAAATATTTTCTCAAGGGCATTTTTTTTCATGTGCACCAGTTTGAAGTGTGGCCCTCTGATAAACAGCATTTATAAGGTTATAAGGTAGAACGCGAAGTTTAACCCTTTACAAAACAATCCCTGCTTTTTACGACCCTGACGGATAGAAGCCTTTGGAAAACATCGTAGGAAAAGGAAAAAATGCTGGTAACCAGCATTTTCTCCTTTTCCCACGATGTTTTCTACCCTACTGGAAACACTTTTTCCATGTGCACCAGAGTGAAGTTTGGCCCTTTGATAAACAGCATTATAAGGTTATAAGGTAGGACGCAAGTGTTTAACACTTTACAAAACAATCCCTGCTTTTTACGACCCTGAGATAGAAGCCTTTGGAAAACATCGTAGGAAAAGGAGAAAATGCTGATAACCAGCGTTTTCTCCTTTTCCCACGATGTTTTCTACCCTACTGGGTGCAAATTTCAATTTTTGACCTAAGTTTATTTTGTCGTCTGTAGGTGCTTTCAATTTGGACCAGTCTAGAATTTTGTCGTTCGGTAAAGGTCAAGGTTAATAAGCTTAACAGTCGAGTTTTAACCTTTATGCTGTTAAATAAGAGAAATTAAACTTTTTAGACCGATGAAAGAAATCCGAATTTTGCTATTTCAAAGGTATTTTGAGGGGAAAGCATGTCCTCGTCGGACAGAGTAGATCAAAGATCAAACTGCACGTTTTGTGCAGTCTGATCTTGATCTTCACTGTCCACAAAAGGTGGATGAGTCGGGCCTCGCGTCCTAAAACTTTAGAGCGTTATGTCAACGACGAATAACGTTCCCTAATTGCTATGCAAATCACATTTTTCAGACGTGGTTTACAAAATTCTGCCTGTTTGTCCTAGATCTAGATCGAAATAATTCAATGTAAGTTGTTTTCATGAACTTTGGCGAGTTCTGATTGGCTGAAAAAAAAAAATCATAAAAAATCATGAAAAAAAAATCAGCATTGCCGGGACTACTTTTGCAATAATAATATGAATTAATATTTACATACGAGATTTCATAATGGTTTTGTCTCTGATTTCTGATCTTTATCGAAATCGAAGTTCAACTTGCTAGCTGAATTTATTTTCTCTAAATATTGAAAAATATCCAACCGTAGATTCAAAGAGGGAGATGAAAATTTATTGTCATTTTGCTGGGTTCTAACAATCTTATTTTCAGCTTAGTTCTAGCGCATTGATTTCTAATGATAAATCTACTGAACCTGCAAATGTTCAATACTATAATGAAGTCATGAAATTATGTCATTGTTACGTCATGAACCAGCAGTTTTACCGCGCCGTGAATTATGAACGGATTCATACATCTTGTTCATGATTTCCTCGTGTTTCTCTTACCAATTGTTCCCAAACAAACTTCCGTATCAACTGGCTGCTTTCCCATATGCTTATAAACATTGTGGAAAAAATGTTCAGCAATGAGAGTTCTAAGAATGAACTCTGTCACAATAACTATCATTAATCTCAGAGGCTTAAATATGCGAGACTGGGGAAATCAAACCAATCTGGCATGTGGTAAATAAATAAAATATAATGCGAAAACCTTGCGTCAGATGGATATATTACGAATAATTTCTTCTTTTCCCACAATTGCTATAACTCTTTTTCCAAATAACACCGAGTTTTCAAGAGGTTTACAAAACATTGTACGAAAAGGAGAAAATGTTGGAAACCAGCATTTTCTCCTTTTCTTACAATGTTTTCTATTTTTTAACAGAATAATCTAATTGTAAAAGGTAAATTGAATATTTAAATTGCCTTCTGTTAACGCTCTGATTTTGGAAGAATCTCAATTTTTTTCGTCTAGTAAAGCAGCAACGCGCGATTTATCGTCAGCACATCGTAGAGCTCTGACTAATGGATCATTCGGAAGTTTTCGGAAGTGATCGGTTTTCTTGCGATTGGTCGAGGTCAACAGTGCACAACCTAATTCTATTTGCATATATCCTAATAGTAAACAAATGATCCCGAGCGGCCGGGTTAAAATTTCTGTTCACATATAAAGACACCCCTTCAAAGTGACACGATGGATTTAAATTTAATTCAATACTTGCTCGATCCAACAGTTCTCTTGGCGACGGTTATTTTTTTGCTAGTTGCGTGGTATATTTTTCAAACGAACAAAAGCAGCCGGTATCCTCCGGGACCGAGACCCTGGCCGTTCGTTGGTAAGTGCGTTTTATAACATACATACATGTATGTGTTATCTAATATTGTAGCTTTCCTTGAGTATGTGTTTTTTTGGAATGTTCGCCTCCTTTTCAGTTATATTAAGACCTTTTCGAAACGTTGTCAGTTGGGATAAACTGCGCTCTTATCCTTCCCAAACGACAAATTTTGGACTCTTCCAAACCTTGAGAGTTTGCAGACGACAATTTTAGATTTGGAGAAAATGGCAGAAAGTTCATAAAAAGGACAGAAAACACTGTGGGAAAAGGAGAAATTGCTCGTCACGAGCAATTTCCCCTTTTTCCACAGTGTTTTCAAAAGACTTTTACTGCAGACATGAAAAATCTGGGCTTGTTTGGGAAAGGGTTAATATAATTTTGTTACATTTCGGCGAAAGCTAACTTTTATTTGAGCCTTGCTTTGTGAGAAGGGGGCTTGATGCATCTGCAAACATTCAGGTCAGCTTGCAGCTCGAATGCGAATTATTCTGTGTCTAATGCGTAGAATACATCGTGGGAAAGGAGAAATTGCAGGTTACGAGCATTTCCTCCTTTTCCCGTAATGTTTTCAAAAGCCTTCTATTTCAGGATCCTTAACTCTACCAGACTTATTGCGATCTCGAGAAAGAAAATGATAAAAGCATTTTATCCTTTTCCCACAAAGTTTTCTACCCTAACAAATCCAGAAATCGTACATTAAATATCAGTCAAAAAGTAACATCGCCTTTGAGAACAGTCAGTGCTAGGTGATTTCCATTCTTAACTAGGCGGTCAAAGTGTTGTATCATCGAATATAGCACGGACAAATATGTCAAAGTTATTTACATTTCAGATAGCTCTCTGACCTATATACCTGTGAATTTACCCCTTGGCTTTCTAGCATAAAACAGTGTAGGTCAAGATTAGACTGCACAAAGGTTTAAGTAGCCTTTGCATACGATATAGATCAGGCTTACCTGGGTCGTAACCTTTTTTTTTGCAACTGGTAAAATCTGGGCTGAAACTTTTCGCTATTATTTCTATTTTTTGTATGTTCAAGCACTAGTCTAGCTCATGATTAAGTCAGAATTTAACCCTCTCCTAAACGGCAAATTCTGGACCAAACCAAATTGAAAGCATTTTCCATATGAAAAATTAACAGTTGCTAAAAAGATGATTTTTCTATATGATAGGGTAGAAAACATCGTGGGAAAAGGACAATATGCTGGTTACCAGCATTTTCTCCTTTTCCCACAATGTTTTCAAAAGGCTTCTATTCCTGACCCGTAAAAACCAGGGGTTGTTTGGGAAACGGTTAAAAAGATGTAATGGTTCCATAAGCATGTGATGGCTTACTTGGTACGATAGATTACAGGGATGCATTATTACAGGTATGCAGTAAGCTCCCTTTTGCCAGAGCGTGGCTCATTATTATTTGATGACACCCCTCGACCGCCATTTGTTGTCGACCTGTGAATCCGTTTATGGTTATTTGTCAGTTTTGATGTATGCATCTGTCACTTTGCCTTGTTTTCCAGCTGGTCGTATGGGAAATTAGATAATTATTTGTAATTTCTTTTATTTCCATGGCTACCGTTTCAACTTGGAGAAAAGGAACACCACGTACGGGGGCCAATGCTCGGCTGCTGTTCCTTTTCGTTTGTTTGAATATGGGGTATAAATGTGTAAAATATTTTGCTGTTTACATACACTTATGGTATATAGTTCCCCCTTTTGATAGTTAGTAAAAAGTGCGATATTAGTTTAACCCATTACCAAACGACAATATTTTAGACTTGTCCAAATTCAAAGCAATTGCAGATGACAAAATTAAAGTGACTGAAAATTTGAAATTTGTTTTGTGAAGGGTAGAAAACATTGTGGGAAAAGAAGAAAATGCTGCATGGTAACCAGCATTTTCTCCTTTTCCCACTATGTTTTCCTAAGACTTCTTTCTCAGGGGCGTCAAAAGTAGGGGTTGTGTGGTAATGGGTTAAACATATTTATTCTACATCGATTCAGAAACAAGTTCTTACAAATTAGATCTATAATAACCTCTCTCGATTTTGTTTCCTTGGAATTTCACAAGTACTCGCGCCGAATGTGTGGGTCCCAAAGTTGACACCCACTCCCGGGTATCGAACTCAAGACCTTTTGGTTACGAGGCCGAAGCTCTATCTCACAACTAGTCCGATATTAAAGCTGATGTAAAGTTTTGGAAGATTACTTTGATTGATTAGTTGAGTTTACGCCATTGTCAAGATTTTTTTCAGTTTTGTGGCCTCCTGTACTCTTATCCTTGCTTTTCTGGAGTTCTTTTTTTTTCACTAGTACTTGGCAAGGTATTCTTTCCACTGGCTGCTTTTCCACATGACAATTGTTGCATCAATAATCAGCGATGAGAGAAAAATGAATCATGTTGCAATGACTATCACCTATCCTCGGAAAGAAATTGGGCGAGCCGGGGACTTGAACTAGCCAACACATAATCTCAAGCCCATTGAACTACAGACTGGTAACAGGGCTTTGTATGTGCAAGAGATAATTGTATGGTGTACGCCGTTTTCAACATTATTTCAGTTATAGCTCAGCAACCAGTGCACCTATCCATGTGCCCCTGGAGTTCCTTTTAACATGCAGTACTTTGCACAACTTTCTTTCCAAGCCTCTGTCTGTTTTACCACCTCATCATCGTCGAATCAATAGACAGTGTTTGGAGAAGAATGAATCGTGTCGCAGTGACTATGATCAATCCTCGGAAAGAAATTGGCCGAACCAGGGGTCGTAGCCAGGGATCGAACCCTGGACCCCGTGTTCTCAAGTCTTGCACGCTACCGGGGCTCGGCACAAGACCTAAGAAACATGCAAATGAAAAAAAAAAGAAATCATGCTCTATTGATATTTCTTTTTCCTACAGGAAACCTCCCGTACCTCGCCTCGTCGAAGAAATACATCTACGAGGTTTTGCTCGACCTAAACAAGCAATATGGCGACATCGTCAGACTTCGGCTGGGCCCGTCCACCAACCTCGTGTGTATTCGTGGACGGGAAAAGATGCACAAAGCCCTCATTGAGATGAACGATACGTTCAGATACAGACCTCGAGGATTCTTCGTGCTGAAGTACATTTTTAGAGAGAAAGGTATATCAAATGGCTTACAACACGCGGAAAGGGGCATTCGGACATTTACGAAACGTGTCGTCTCGGATAAGCATGCGCAGTGCGCGCGGGCTGAGCCGAGACGGCGCTTCAGATTCCATTACATTTCGTTCTTCGTTTAATTTTGTCGCATATCAAAGATGTAAGACACAATCCAGCCATTTTACTACCTGGCAAAAAAGGTTTGTTTGTTTTTTTATAAGAAAAGACAAGCGAAAGATGGAAAAACCTGGCAACCAGCATGTTCCCTTTCCCCCACAATGTTTTTTTCTTTTGTCTTTTGAAGACCAATATTTGATTAAAAAGAAAAATGTTTTCAGTAAAGACATGTGTAAAATTTAGTTGTCTGATGTAATGATAAATATCAAATTTGACTTGGTGCTTACACACTGGGTCCCTGAATAATTGTTCATTAAAAAATTGGGGATAAAATAGCTGAATTTTTTCAGATAACATGTCAAAACCCAAATATTGCGATATTAACCCTTTGGCTGCTGACCTTTTGCGGACAGTGTAGATCAAGATCAGACTGCACAGAACGTGCAGTCTGATCTTAATCTACACTGTCCGATACAGGGATTTTATACCCTAAAACATGAACTTGAAACAGCAATAATATGGGTTATTAATATCGAATCGAAAATTTAATTTTAGGTTTTAGGAGGATAAGGTTTAATGCTCTCTTTGCGAGGAGATTTCTCACCGTATCGGACAAGATCAGACTGCATGTTCTGTGCAATCTGATCTTGGGTCTACACTGTCCACAAAAATGTCATGAAGTCGAGCTTAGACTTCTGTCTTTGTGAGGGTCTGAAAAAGATACAATCATATCGGACCGAGTAGATCCAAGATCAGACTTCAAGCTCTGTGCAATCTGATCTTGGATTTACACTGTCCGCGGAAGCATTTCGGGGCCGAGTATTAGCATCCTAATATTTAGATATTTTTTGTAGGCGTGTTTTTCGGGAATGGTGACCCTCATACGGCCTTGAGAAAGTTCACTCTCGGAGCCCTCCGAGATTTCGGTGTTGGAAAGAAGGGTATAGAGGAGAGAATCCAGGATGAGGCTTCTGTGTATGTATACTAACATCTAATCTGAGAGAGAGAGAGAGAGAGAAAGAGAGAGAGAGAGAGAGACAGACAGACAGACAGACAGACAGACAGACAGACAGACAGAAGAACAGACAGGGAGGCAGGCAGGTAGGCAGGCAGGTAGACAGACAGAAAAACAACAATTTCGCTGTGAGGATTAACGATAACATTGTACATGTAGTAAAAAAACGCAAAAAGTTTATGCAATATACAATTATTGGGTAATTAGGACCATTTTGAACTTGGCGTCTTAACACCAATATACGAGGGTTGTCTCAGAAGTTCTTGGACTTTTTCTTTAACTCGCCAACCTAATAATATATACTTGTCAGTTTATAACCAAATGACTGTCTTATCAAGAGATAGACAAAGCTCCAGATAAAAGGGTGTAATGGTATTCTAAACTCGTTATTTCTCCCCCAAACCTTACGTTGTGGGTACTCATTAGGATAGTCTCAATGAGACGATTCTAATGAGTATCCATAACATAGGGTTTAGTGAAGAATTATTTATATTTTCAGTTTCACTCCCTCTATATGGAGCTCTGGATAGACCAAAATGAATACATGTAAATCCTAATCAAAGGGGAGTTTTCAGAGTTGTCTGATGCAAACGTGTTTCAGAAGGTTATGCATTTTCAAATTGTCCTATATAATTCTATCAGTGGTATTTTTTTTCCACAGTGTTGTGGAAACGATGATCAAAGACAAGGGAAAAGCACGAGACTACCGCACTCTGTTTAAAAAAGCCGTGAATAACATCATAGCAAACATCGTCTACGGTACAAGGTGAGACCTTGAATTTCTAGATTAACCCATTACCACACAATCCCTACTTTTGACGCCCCTGAGAAAGAAGCCTTTAGAAAACACTGTAGGAAAAGGAGAAAATGCTGGTAACCAGCATTTTCTCCTTTTCCTACAATGTTTTCTACCCTTCCCAGAACAAATTTCAAATTTTCAGCCATCTTTATTTTGTCGTCTGCAAATGCTTTCAATTTGGACCAGTCTAAAATGTTGTCGTTTGGTAAAGAGTTAAGGTATATGTTGGTATTCTCTATTCATACATGTAGGTAGAGATGGGTGTGAATATATTTCACTTGTCGGTTTTAATAACTTCAGGTGTTTTCTAAAGGTTTATATAAGTATTCCTTTTCTTTAGACATAGTTCAAGCTATGTAAGGATATGTTTACTCGCAGGTTATACTCTGTTGGTATTTTGGAACAGGTGTTAGTATTTTCTTTACATAGATTTATTAAGTGTGGGTGTTTCAGTGTCCTTCATGATTTCTTCTGTTTATATTTTAGATGGTGTGATTGGTATAAAAACATAGCGAAGATAAGTTATTTCATTCTCCTCACGTAGGTTTTTATATGTATTGGTATTCCACATTATAGGTAAAGATACATGTAGGTATGATGTATTCTCTTACAACAGGGATAATTAGTGTTGGTTTTCCCTTATCATACATGTAGGTCCATATAAGTGTCGACATTCTTTAATGATAGGCGTAGATAAGCGTTGGTATTCCCTTGTCATAGGTAACGATAAGGGTTGGCTTTACCTTATCATCAGTATAGATAAGTGCGGGTATTCCCACATCATAGGTATGGATAAGTGTGGGTATTCCCATAAAACAGGTATAAAAAACTGTGGGTATTCTCTTATAATATCCTATCATAGGTAAAGATAAGTGTTGACATCCCTTATTACAGATGAGTATGGGTATTCCCTTGTCATAGGTATCGATGAATGAGGGTATTCCTTTGTCATAGATGTACATAATTGTAGTTAATTTTTTATCATAGCTGTAGATAAGTGTGGGTATTCCCTTGCCAGAGGTTTAGATATAAGTGGGGGTATTCCCTTATCATAGGTTTAGAACAGAAACGGAACAGAAGGTATTCAGTTATCTTCGGTGTAGATAAGCGTGGGTATTTCCTTATCATTGCAACAGATTAGTGTTGATATTCCCTATAATAGATAAATGTGGATATTTCCTTGTCATAGTTATAGATGAATGTTTGTATTCCCTTGTCATAGGTTTAAATAAATAGAGGTATTTTCTTTTCTTAAGTTAAGATAAATTTTAATATTCCCTTATCATTAATTTAGATAAGTGTGGGTATTCCCTTATCATAAGTTTAGGCAGTGAGGCTATTCCCTTATCGTTGATTTAGATAAGTGTGGGTATTCCCTTATCATAAGTTTAGGCAGTGAGGCTATTCCCTTATCGTTGATTTAGATAAGTGTGGGTATTCCCTTATCATAAGTTTAGGCAGTGAGGCTATTCCCTTATCGTTGATTTAGATAAGCATGACTCCCAGTGTGGTTATTCCCTTAACGTTGGTTTAGATAAGTGTGGGTATTACCTTAACATAAGTATGGTCAGGTTAGATTAATCTCTTATCATGAGTATAGGTTAGGGTTGATGTTCTCTTAAGATAAGTTTAGATATGTGTGACTCCCAGCCTCGCTCTGTTGAAACTCGGGACAATCACGAATAAGCTAGCTGTCGTGTAATTATGACTGAAATAATGTTTAAAGTAGCATTCAACACCATTCAATTAATGACAATTACATGTAAAGCTGTTGTGATATGTTTACGTTATGATTATATATGTTACATTGTCTTATTTTCATAGGTTTGAGTACGATGATCCACAGTCACAGCAGCTTATCGATGACATCGATACTGTATTCAGAACGTTGACAGTAGGATTACCGGAAAACTTTTTGCCATTCTTGCGCCATCTACCGGGCTCCAAGGTAAATCTTTGAATGGCTTTTTTTTCAGCGCCATAGGCAAAACCAAGGAGCTTTTGCGGAAAGCATCGATCAAAACCAGACTGTACAGTACGTGCAGTCTGGTCTTTGATCTATACCGCCCGCCTGTACAATCCAGTCTGTAAGGTGGGAATCTTTTTTTTTTTAGTTTCAGAGGATTTTATTTTCATCCTGCGAAAGCTGTCAGATTTATATATTTGGTGTTGAAAGAGCCAAATTTGTGTCTCGATTTAACAGACATTACCTTTTGTTGTCATTCCTGCACCATCTTACCAGAGGCAAAGATCAATCAATCAATCAATCAATCAATCAGCCAATCAATCAATCAAAGCGTAAAAGGAGGATAACAAAGACCCCCTAAAACCATGACTTGGGAATAAGGTATTTTCGGTTTTTTTCGACGTACAACCGAGGCTAGTGTTGAATATCTATACAGAATACAGTCATATCTTTCGGCAAAGACTGCTTATCAAATTTTGAAGAATATTTTAGCCTTCTAGAAAAGAATTCCTGTTCTGTTGAGCTTAAAGACTATAAGGCAAAAAAACAATTAATTAAGTAAAAAATGAAAACAGCAGGTCTTTTTATTTCTTTTTAGTTTAAACATATTTTATTCAATATAATATTTACATACATGGTACTATTCTGGTAGGTAAAGTTACGTGAAAAGGATTGGAACGAAAGCTACTAGCTTATAAAGGTCCTCTCCTATTTCTTTTTTTTTCTACCACTGACAGCTGCAAACGGTGATCAACGTTTTTAAAGACTTGGAAAAATATGCTAAATCTCGGATAAAGGAGCACAGAGAAACATTTGATCCGGACAATATTCGAGACTTTGTTGACATTTTCCTACAAAACGAGGGATCCGAGGATAAAGCACTGAACGGTATGTAGATGTTAACTCTTTCTATATCATAGACGACGCCAGAAGCTTTTGTGGACAGTGAAGATCAAGATCAGACTGCACAGAACGTGCAGTCTGATCACAGATCTACACTGTCCACTGCTGTGTTCTGGATTACGACTGAGCTCTCCCTTGATCTTGCACCGAAACTGTACTCACAGCCTGTGAGAAAATGCAATGTATGTATTCAGTAATGGGAGAATTAAACAGGAAAAACTAAATGTAAAAAGGCAAAGCTTGATTTTTGAACATTTGTTGATTCGAATATACCAATTTAAGAGTCTCTAAACCTAGGCCTTTAGTCACCAACCATTTTTAAGAATATTTTTAGTCTTATTCTCTAAGAATTTCTTAATTTCAAAGCAATACAGCTTCTGATTGGCTAAACCATTCGGTTTAGCCAATCATAAGTTGCATTACTTTCATATTTAGAAATTCTTGAGACTTAGACCAAGAAAGTTCTTAAGAATGGTTGCTGAATAAGGGCGATAGGGCCTATCTGCCTCCATTTTCTTCAGAGTGGGGGGTGGGGGGGGAGGGGAGGGGCTGGAGGGGTTTGGGTAGACAGACACATTTTCACATGGTATGGCTCTTTCTTAGTTCTTCCTGAGGGACAAATAGTTCTCTGTGATTGTTGTCCTGTTAACCCTTTACCAAACTACAAAATTTTAGACTTAACCAAATAGAAAGCACTTGCAGACGACGTAAATATATGTAAATGAAAAATTGAAACTTGTTTACATCAGGATAGAAAACATTGTGGGAAAAGGAGAAAATGCTGGTAACCAGCATTTTCTCCTTTTCCTTCAATGTTTTCAAAAGGCCTCTATTTCAGGGTCGTTAAAAGTCGGGACTGTGTGGTAAAGGGTTAAACGCCGGTACAGAAACCATAGCAACCACATTTTGATATGCGATAGCTTACTCACCGAGATATCCACTAGTTGTATATACTTGCCTATATTGAGTACATAAATGCGTATATAATGGTACATGTATAATATTGTTAATTCTTTCAAGAGGACAATTTATTCCGAGTGATTGTTGACCCGTTTAACCCTTCCAACACAATCCCTGGTTTTTATGACCCTGAGATAAAAGCTTTTTAAAAACATTGTGGGAAAAGGAGAAAATGCTAGTTACCAGCATTTAGTCCTTTTTCCACGATGTTTTCTAACATGTTGGAAACAAATCTCAAATTTTGACTCAGGTTTATTTTGTCGTCTGTAAATGCCTTCAATTTGGACCAATCTTAAGTTTTGTCGTTTGGTAACGGGTTAACGCAGTTACAGACACAATGGCAATCACAAATTTGTTAGACAATAATATACTTACAAAGATATCCGCTATTTGTATATATGTGTATATTATTGTATATCATCACTTATTCTTTTCAAGAGGACAATTTGTTTCAAGTGATTGTTGATCTATTCAGTGCCGGTACAGACACTACGGCAAACACGTTTTGTTGGACGATAGCACACTTGCAAAGATATCCGTTATTTGTACATACTAGTGTATATTGTATATACGTGTATATTATTGTATATCATTGCTTATTCTTTCCAGAGGACAATTTGTTTCGAGTGATTGTTGACCTGTTCAATGCCGGCACAGACACTACGGCAACTACCTTTTGTTGGACGATAGCACACTTACTGAGGAATCCAGGGATACAGGAGAAATGCAGAAAGGAAATTTTACAGGTATGCGACTAAGCACTTAATTCTTTACCAAATGACAATGTGGGAAATTATAGTGTGTAGGTGCTCACGAATAGTATCTTACCAAATGACAATGTGGGAAATTATAAGATGTAGGTGCTCACGAATAGTATCTACGATATATACCTATAGATCTTACAGCAACAGCTTGGAACATGTCCATTTCTTATATTGTCAAAACTGGTGTATTTTTACTACATGCATTTTCTTTTTCGAAATAACGCAAAATACGAGGGTTGTCATGAAAAATCACTGACACTTAGCAGTGCAGTCATAACTGAACACAAATGTATGTTTTCAGAAATGAGTTAAAAACATCTCTTGTCACATACTCACATACATATTTCAGCCTTTTAAATACGCACTTTTGTACACACTTGATAAAAGTACCACTTCTTTAAAGTCAAAATTGTACAGTTTTATGTCCCATTGGGGTATATTACGTCAATGTGAAGTGCTTGATAACTTAATGCAAATTAAATAATAATTATATGATGTTAACTCTCTACTGCAGTAGAATCCCTGATATAGAAGCTTTTTGTTAACATTGTGTAAAAAGGGGGAAATCCTGAAGACCAGGATTTTCTCCTTAACCAACAAGGTTTTAAGCCTATCGAAGAAAAACTGCAACACTTGAGCAACGTCCATTTTGTCATTTGCAAATGCTTACAGTTCGGAAAAATTAACAGCTTGCTACAGGTTGCTGGCGTCGTAGAGAGCGAAAAGCAATAAGCGAAAGCTAGACAGAACTTATAGTAATGGTTTAACTCTATATACACAGGTGATTGGACCAAGTCGGATGATTGGCATGCAGGATAAAAAAGATCTTCCATACTTGCAGGCGCTTATAAACGAGACTTTACGGTATTGTACGATAGGTAGGTAAATTGTCTGCCTTTGTATTGATATATGAAACATTTCTTTTTTATGGTATACAGTAGTTAGTTTTATAAATGGAATTGTGCTTGAAAAAGTAAACCTCATGGCATTGATTCATATTAAGCAATTAGCATGTGAATAGAAAGGCACGATTGTGGGCTATGGGTAGTTTCACTATTTACCGAACGAAAAATATTTTGATTCGTACAAATTGAAAGCTTATGTAGAGGACAAACCAAATTATGGTCTTAAAGATGGATTTGCTCTGAGAAAGTAGAAAACTTTGTGGGAAAAGAAGAAAATGCTGGTTACCAGCATTTTTTTTTCTATAAGGCTTTCAAAGCTCATTCCTTTCTCAGGATCGTTAAAAACTGGCGACTGTGTGGTGAAGGGCAGTTATGATACCGATAAATGCAGCATCATCGGCATTATGCAATAGGAGATTACGTGGTGTACATATGACTTATCACAGGAATTTGAATCTCCATTGGTCTATTTCAAAACATCAAAATTTTCATTGCTTGATGATCAGACACCATCACTAAAGTTAGCACCAGTATGCAATGTTTAGTTATTTCGATGTTTCGTGTTAAACGAATTGAATATCAGAGGCCTGCTGTGGATTTATAAACGGGACAAAAAAAAAAAACCAAAAAAAAACCACTCAACCATGATAGGTTACATTCTTAAAATAATTCCGAAGAATCATTTAATTTTCAAAGGGACACCCTGTCTTATTAGCCAAACTATGTTGACTGAACATGTCAGATTTATCTAAGCAAAATAATGAGCTTAAAACGTTTTAACAGACTAAATCCATTACTTTGCTGAGTTGATTATGAAATGTTAGTTCGACAAAGGATTCGAGAATGATTCTTAAGTTTGTTAATGTAAGTAAAATTTGTCTCAACTCAAGTCGAAAATGGGGTCCATAAGCAGACTTTCAGGAGCAAAATAAGACTTTTGATTTTTTTTTCATAAAACCGGGCCCGGTTTTGAAATGTGTTTCTGATTTATCCCTAATCAGTTAATTCAGATTTGAATTGCAATTCAGCAGAATGGTAAGTGACTACAGACCCCCGTTTTTACTCTACTTTTAGCCCCAACCACAGCCCCTCACTCTGTCCTCCAAGACACTGAGTTTGAAGGTTACGTCATACCTAAAGATAGCATCGTCGTTTTTCATCTGTTTGATTTGCTTAATAACAAAGAAGTGTGGGGCGATCCGGAAAACTTTCGACCCGAGAGGTTTCTCACAGAATCTGGAAAACTGAAGGACACCACGGAAGATTTCTCTCCCTTTTCTGTTGGTACTGTATCAATCTGTATTTGTTCTCCTCTTTTAACCCTTTGGGTGGTAAAGGATTGCTAAGCGCGACTGACTGACCTATTGCGGACAGTGTAGATCAAGATCAGACTGCACAGAACGTGCAGCTTGATCCTTGATCTAGACTATCCGGTAAGGAGATGTTATTCCCAGAAACATAATATTGAAGCAGCAATATATGGGTTATTAATATTGAATTGAAAAATTTACTTTTAGTTAAACAGCTGGATAAGGGTTGACTCTTTACCACACAATCCATAATTTTGATAACCCTGAGAAAGAAGCCTTTGAAAACATCATTGGAAAAGGAGAAAATGCTAGTAACCAGCATTTTCTCCTTTTCCCACAATGTTTTTTACCTTTCTCAAATTAAATTTCGAATTTTCAGTCACTTTTATTTTGTCGTCTGCAAATGCTTTCAATTTGGACCAGTCAAAATATTGTTGTTTGGTAATGAGTTAATTTATGCCGTTCGTAAAATCCCCACGTTGTCGCAAAATGCGCCGAGAGTTAAACGGCATATGTATAGCCCCTGCAAGCCGATTGATTTGGGGGTCATATACGAATTTGTTTGTTAATCTGTCTGGAAAAACCCTTAGGAAAAACCTTTTTTCGTAAGCATTTCGGAAAGGAGACATACAGGATATTTTTTCGGTGAAAGATCGAAATTTATTTCATCGAGTGGACACCATCGGTAATATTTTCACGAGTGGCGCAGCCATGAGTGAAAATATTACCGATGGTGTTCACGAGATGAAATAAATTTCGATCTTTCACCGAAGAAAACAAATATTCTATTTATTTCATGCTTTTAACCCGTTCTGGGAGGAGCTTAATCAAAATTCAGCACAGTTCTTTTCCCTTATTCCCCGTGGCGTACCCCTCCCGCATAGCAACGTTACGTCAAGCGCGAGAAATGTAAGGTATATGACGTCATATTTCCCATCTGGTTGTTAGGCACGCGCAATTTACCTAGGCAACAAGAACGTGAAAATGAGTATTTTCACTGGTGGTACCAGTGTAAAATCGAAAAATATTTTCACTGCTATTTCTCGATATCCTACCGGAAAGCATGAAATAAAATACAGGTATTTCCTCGTTTCATTAAATCGTTTCATCTCTTTCAAAGTCAAATCCCATCAATTAAACTACATTTAGCTCATTACCAAACGACAAAATTTTAGGTTTGTCCAAATCGAAAGCATTTGCAGACGACAATATAAAATTGACTGAAAATTTGAAATTTGTTTTGTGAAGGGTAAAAAACATTGTGGGAAAAGGAGAAAATGCTGGTGACCAGCATTTTCTTCTTTTCCCACAATTTTTTCGAAAGGCTTCTTTCCCAGGGTCGTCAACAGAAGGGATTGTGTGGTAATCATTTAACTATATGTATTCGTCTGCATTTTTTAAGTCGCACGTTTGTCAAAACGTTCGACTTTTTGCGATGAGCTCGAGGAGCTCAGGGTGGGTTGGGGGGTGTCTATAGTGGGTTGAAGAATCATGCAAAAAAATTGGATCAAAAACGTCGTATATACTTCATAAACGAGGTGCAGTTACTCTGCTTTTAACCCGATCGCTGTGGAACTACTTTTTCTTTGGTATGTCTGGAATTTGTTCTTTATGATGGGACTGGACCCGGTAACTCATATAACTCATATACCTACGCTAGAAAAAGGAGAACGTGACTCAAATTTTAAATAAAAAAAAATGCGGTTATTTTGTATATCATGTGAAAATTTAACATCTATCTTTGTTTAGATGGGTAAATAAAACAAAATTCAGCTAAGATATCCCCCATCAGTGCTTAATGTGAGTTTAAAAGGGATCGCGGATTAATATGGCTTATCGAGAGCCACCTTACTGTAAATATTCATGTATTATCGAGACCAGTAGAGCTTCGCTTATAAGGATGGAATTTCGAACTCGAGTGATGTCATTTGAAATCAACTCTTTAAAACCATGCAAACCATGAATTCAGGGTTGAATATCGTAAAACTCGCTCTAAATTTGAAAATGTGTTTCGTTCCGCAGCTTTGACCTAGTTTGTAACGTAGGATACGTCTCGGATGAAACATCCCAAACCACTCGAAAAACACCCCAGAGCACTCAAAAACTATTCCATCAAAAAACTTTTGTAACAAATAAAACTGCATACGAAACGCTTACATACATGATTTTATGGAAATTAGACATGAACTTTTGCTATCAATTCTAGTATTTTAGGTCTTTGATCAGCTTAAGTTTGAAGTACAAAACTGTACTTTGATTAAGAAAATGCAAATGGCGGACGGGATAGAAAACAAACGCACATTACGATTAACACCACTATTTAAAGTTAAAATGTTGATTACTGCTTTTGTTCGGACCCCAAAAGAGTGGCGACAAGGATATTTCATCCCCTCCGTATACAGTAGATACAACATGAAATATGAAATGCAAGGTAAAATACAGCAATTACGACCGTACATTGACAGTTGAGGGGTTTACAGTCAAAACGTACTCAAACCAAAACGTACCCAAGTCAAAACGTACCTGAGTGGAGTCAAAACGTACCCGAATGGAGTCAAAATTTACCCAAATGAAGTCAAAACCTACCCAAGTGGAGTCAAAACGTACTCAATCTGTAGTCAAAATGAACACATGATTTTTATAGTATTTCTAACTTCAATTTGTGTAAAAATTAATAGAAATTACCTATTCGTCATCATGACGATTTATAACTTGCTTTATTTTGAATTTGCCTTACATGATTAAAACCAATGATGAAACTTATTTAACAATAAACATAGCGAAGTCAATCAAATGCTTAGTGATAAAATCACGTTTTTCTTTCTATTTTTTTTTTTAAGGATAATAAAGTTACTATTAATGAAAAAAAAAGCATATTGGATACTTTAAAAATATTTATCCATCATTATAAAAATATGTTTTATATATGAAAAAAAAAACATAAGCATCAGCACATTTAAAGAAATGATATAACAGAGAAATGTGATACGTTAATTACATTGTTTGGATAGCAAAGATACAATTTCAACACTCAAAAAGAGTGTAACAAATTTGATGTGGTATTTAACCCATTTCCACACAATCCCTACTTTCGACTACCCTGAGAAAGAAGCCTTTAGAACACATTGTGGGAAAAGGAAAAAAATGCATTTTCTCCTTTTCCCACAATTTTTTCTAACCTTCAAAAAACAAATTTCAAATTTTCTGTCACTTTAATTTTGTCGTCTGCAAATGCTTTCAATTTGGACAAGCTTAAAATTGGGTTGGTCTGGTAATGAGTTAAACTAATCATTCACAATGGTCTTTAACCTGTTGTAGATTGCATGGTTATTAATTACTTTGCAAATATTTTTTATAATTTGAGAATCAGTTTGGTTGAGATGAAAAACCTTAGGACTGTTTTTTCAGCTAACCTGAGCACAACATGTCAAGGGAAGCTTTTAGGATCACCTGGTGTCTGTCATCCGTCATGCGTCATCAACAATTCTTTAATCATCAACTCCAAAACCGCTGGGCCAATATGGACCAAACTTGGCTGGAATGTTCCTTGGGAGGTCCTCTTTTAAAATTGTTCACAGAATTTGATTACATCAAAAGTTTTGGTTGCCATCGCAACCAAACAGTTTTCTAAGAAATTCTTTAGAAATCTTCTTCTCTGAAACAGCTGGCCAGATTTTAAAATAATTTCACAGATATGTTCCTTAACGTAGTGGACCAGTAATAGAAAACAGCTATGTCCACTATAATATTACCCTAGAAAATTTGCTAAGATTAAAAATGAGCACTATTGTACTACTTTCACCGAGCCACTTTTTCTTTTTTGTCCTTCGTAGAATTATCATTTATAAATCTATAACTACTATAATTTCATTACAAATGGATATGATAATTACCTCCCTTTTCTGGAAACTAACAAAATTATCAACAAATAATTTCAAGACGGACCCCGAAGGAATTTCTGTTCAGTTAAAAATGTGCAATAGTATCATATCTGTACAAAATATGTCTTTATCAACTGTCCAGAAATTTTATGCCATGCTGCACTATGCCTATTACGGAACCACTACCTTAAGTGACCCTTTCCAAAACTTTTTCGTGAAATTTTGATCAGTCAAGAAACACGACTCTGGTGAATGGGGGCTATTTGCACTATACAGGAATGAAAAAATTCTAAAAAATTCTTCTTCTCAGAAACCGCTCGTCTGATTTTGAAATAATTTCTCAGGAATGTTCTATGGGTGACCCTTTTCAAAAATTGTTTGAGAAATTTCAGTCCGTCAAGAAACATGGCTCTCGTGAATGGGGGCTACTTGTACTTATATGGACATGCAGAAATTCTTGAAAATTCTTACTTCTCTGAAACGGCTGATCAGATATTGAAAAAAATTCACAGAGATGTTCCTTGGGTGACCCTTTTAAAAACTTGTTCGAGAAATTTTGATTTGCCAAGAAACATGGCTCAGGTGAACTGGGGCTACTTGCACTATATGGAAATGAAGAATTTCTTGAAAATTCACCTTCTCTGAAACCCATGATCAGATTCTAAAATAATTTCACAGCAATGTTCCTTGGGTGACCATTTTCAAAAATGTTTGCGAAATTCTAATCCATCAAGAAAGATGGCTCTGGTAAATGGGGTCCACTTGCACTATTCGGACATGAAGAAATTCTTGAAAATTCTTCTTCACTGAAATGGTTGGTCAGATTTTGAAATGCTTTCACAGAGATGTCCCTTATGTGTCCCTTTTCAAAAATTGTCAAGTGCTAGCATCGGTATGCAGTGGCACTGTTTCAGTAAGTTCCAAGTAATAGAGGTGACCAATGACATACATTTAATATTGTTTTGGGTATATTATGTCAGGCTATATGCCAACATGGATATATTAAAGAAAAAGAAAAATGAAAAGATCTAACTTGGTGGGAAGCTGCCCATTACAAGTAAGTGCATTTGCTCAACTAAATTGCAGACTAGTCAAAATCGAAGAATTGCTGAAAACTAATCAAATTTGACTTACGGTAAACCATTAAATTTGAGTCTAATTGGAAGAAAACCTTGAGTAAAAAAAAATGAGTTTTTCTTTCTTTCATCTCTGTTTTCCAAAGCTGTTTGAATTACGTAAAAGCAAGATTGTCATGTAAAAGGGTGATGACCATCTATTAGTCCAAAAATATCAAGGTTTCACCATTAGTGCGACTTTCAGGACCTTCAGTCCTTTGATTATAATCTTTAGATTTGAACAAGTCCAGAATCTTGTCGTCTTGTAAATAGGTTCATGCCGTAAACGGCAACTCTCTTCTTCTTGGTTTCAGGTGGAAGATCCTGTCTAGGAAAGCAGCTGGCTAAAACTGAGCTATTCATATTCATCGGGACGCTTATTCAGAGGTTCGAGTTTAAATCCCCGCCAGAACAAGGACTTCCCTCAGTTGAACGTATACAGACTGGGATCACGTCTCAACCACCGGCTTTTGAAGTCTGTGCATTCTCCCTGGATGTTTAAATCTTTACCTAATAATCCTGGGTTTTCATGACCCAGTAGAAGAGGGCCTTTTGAAAACTTTGTGGAAACGGAGAAAATGCTGGCAACTAGCTGGTAACCAGCATTTTCTTCTTTTTCCACAATGTTTTTCTACCCTATCAAAGCAAGAGAACCCGTGTAACGGGAATAGGGTAAATATACAGAGAGAGAGAGAGAGAGAGAGAGAGAGAGAGAGAGATATCTATATATATATATCGATTTCTTCATTCTGTAAATAAGGCCACAGGCCCAAAGTAAATAACATGAAGAATATTTACAATATTATTCTCGTCCACTGTTATTCTCTAATGTAGTTCAACCCTTTACCACAGAATCCCACTCTTTGACACCCTAAGAAATACGGTTTTTGAAAACAATGTGGGAAAAGGAGAAAATGCTGGTAACCAGCTTATTCCACTTTTCTCGTAATGTTTATTAACCCTTCCCAAACCTAATTCAAACTTTTCAGTCACATATATTTTGTCGTCTGCAAATGCTTACAATTTGGCACAGTCCAAAAATTTTTAGTTTGGTAAAGAGTTAAGTACGATATGTACACGTGTATAAATTGTATTGTAATATGTATTTTAGAATAATAAAAAAGCTGATAAAAATCTACGCTCGTTTTCAACCATTTATTAACCCATTTTATCTTTGTTTTATCAAACTGTAATCACTCTAGTACTTTTGATGCCATGTGTTGCTCCAGTCGAATGCACGGTTGCATAGGTGACGAACGAGTCATTCCTCTCCCTCAGCTAACAATGGTTATGTGGGAAAGCAGACAGTGGCTTGGAAAGAATATTATGGGGTGCACTTGTAAGTGAATTCCAGGAAAGCATGGATATGTGCACTAGCCCCAGCTGTAAAACTGAAATAATGTTGAAAACAGCGTTAAACCCCATAAATCAATCGATTAATCAATTATATGGCAGGAAAGAGGAAATCTAATCTTAACCACAGGGACTCGATCCAGTAATTTTTTGGTATCTTGTAAGTAGATATAGACTTCTATATATAAACATGAAACTTGAAACTAAAAATTTTGATTATTTACAATTTTTTTGAAAATTTCTCTCCATCGAGGAGACCATTCGCTGACGTCACGGGAAGAGCCAGGAAGGGCCAGGAAGTGTATTTTCGGATTACGCATAGAGTCAACTATCTTTTCTTTAAAAGAGAATATGGTCAAATACTTTTGTTAGTTACTTCTAGAAAAATCTTACGTATCATTTGATGTCCATAAATATATCTAAAAACGAAAAAAATACTAGTAATACGTAATCCGAAAATACGGTTCCTGGCTCCTCCAGTGACGTCAACGAATGGTCTTCTCGATGGAGAGATTGTAAAACATGACGGATATCTCCGGTTAAAAGGTATCCACTGAGGAATCGCCGAATGTCGCTGGTACATTTTTCTGTTGTCTATCGCTAGGCTGAAAGAAATTATGATCAATGTTTGTTTGGTGGGTGATTATGGGTGGGAAAGGCTGTCTTGTGCTAGCGCCGGTGTAATGCAGAGAAATGACCCCCATTACAAAATGACCTACAGTCATTTCTCGACGTAGAATAATGACCCATGGGTCATTTCTCTACGTCGAGAAATGACCCCCGGGTATACGTCGAGAAATGACCCGGGGGGTCATATTGTAATGGGGGTCATTTTTCTGCATTATACCGGCAATCGAGACGTTGCATTCCTTGCGTTTATATTATATAGGGGAGATTTTTTTTTTCATATTTGATCGTTTATTTTGGTTATAGAATGTCAAATTCCTGTGATTCGTGCCTTAATCGGAAGCCAATGTAGTTCAAATAAAGCCTGTTTTGATCTGTCATACTTGGGACGAATAAGCACAAGCTTGGCACACATAATTTTGTATGCGCTGAAGTTTAGATAATTTGCGAAATGCCATATAGAATGATGTTATAATAGTCTATGTGAGATATAACATAATATATATTTACAAGATAACAAAGAAATTACTCGATCGAGTCCCTGTGATCTTGGCTAGCTTTATTTTGTCATTCCCCTGTACTCTCAAAATCTTTAAATTTCCTTTGATTGTCGTAAACATGCTAAAAAGCCATTGTTGTGTCCCCAAAGCATTTTATAAGACTTTTATTAAAATAATCAAAATCCCTCTCTGATGATGTAAAATTATTTAACCCTTAACCACACAAAAGCATAAGCCCCCCACCCCACCACCCCCCCAAAAAAAAGACCTGCAGGAGGAAACCTTTTGTAAACGTTGTGGGGAAAGGAGAAAACGCTCTGAAAGAGCAAAAAAAAATTGGGAAAAGGACAAAATGCTAAATCTGAAATAGCAGAAAACATTTTGGGAACAGAGGACACTGCTGGTTACAAGCATTTTCACCTTTTCCCAAAATATTTCCCACCATTTCAGAGACAAATTGCACAATTTGAACCACATATGATTTGTCGTCTGCAAAAGCTTTGAATTTCGACTTGTCTAAAGTTGTATTGTTTGTTAAAGCGTAAAGAACCGGTGCAACACATTGTATGGCACAAGGTGCTCAGACGGCACGGTATCCGCAGACTAAGATTTTCCCGTCTCGTGCAAATCGTGTTTGCCCCGTTCGATTAACCGTTTCACCCATAACTTAGGCGTGGGAAAAAAAATAAAGAAAATACGTTTGTATTTTTATGTTAACTAACATGGAATATGCATTATTCAGGCTCCAGTTATTTCGCTGTAGCTGACGCTTACGGGGATATTAGTTAAAAAGAAGCTATTCAAATTGCGTACATGTGTTGGATATAGATCTGTGTTTACATCATGAATTTATTCTTCTCGGTTAAAAAAAAAAAGACGTTGAAAAAAGAGAAAAAAATGGAAAACCCAGGAATACTGAAAGGAATGTTAAGTAAGGTAAGTAATGCTTTTTCCCCCTCATGTAATCGAGTATATCATGCTGCAAACTGTCGATCACAACCCCTGCTGTCGTTACTTTACCCTTTCCCAAAAAATCCCTGGTTTTCACGACGCTGAGAACGAACTTTCCACAAAAACATTGTGAAAATAGGAGAAAATGTTTGTTACCAGCATTTTTTCCTTCTCCAGCAATGTTTTATTTTCCTTCCCCAAACAAATTTACATTTTAAGTCGCATTAATTTTGTCGTCTGCAAATTTATGCTTTGGATTTGGATGAGTCTAAAATAATGTTGTTGGTAAAGAGGTAAGGGTGCATATCGAGATCGGACTAAACCCTTGTCTTGCTAAAGAGAGAGAGGCTAAATAATTAGACAAACACATTTTTTTATTTACCCTTCATTATGTTGGACATTTCTTATTTAATTTTTGTCTACATGTAACTGTTAGTCTTTACCAAACAACAAAGTTTTAGACAGGACAGAGTCGTAAAAACCAGGGATTGTTTGGTAAACGGTTAAATAGGTCTATGTAGGTCTATGTAGTAAATCTGGGCCTGTGTTAATTCACCAACCATTCTTGAGAATATTCTTAGTTTCATTCTCCAAGGTTTTCCATATTTGTAAGTAACACAACTTCTGATTGGTTAAACCGAATAGTTTAGCCAATCAGAAGTTCAGTTACTTACAAATGCAGAAAATTCTGGCAAATAAGACCAAGAAGGTTCTTAAGAATTGTTGGTGAATACCGGCCCAGGTCTATCTAAAACTGATATTATTTCAGGGCTTTATTCGGGTATTTTGGAAAAAGCCCCTGACCAAATTGGGAATAAAAATCACTGTCAAATATCACAGTTTGGAAAATAATATTGACAAAACATATAAAATTAGGAACAGTAACTTTATTATAAACCTAATAAGGCATTCAATGTACTACTGAATCAATGCAGCTGCTTTTTTTTTAAAACTTATTTCTGTTTTGCATAGATCTAGATTTACTCTATTTTGTCTTTTATAAATACTACTGGACCTGGTAGTTGCAGTTGTTTTATCTGTAAGACACACCCCACCTTGTAAGTTAAGTAGGTTTATAAAATTGTCTTACAAAGATATCTGTTTTTCTTGTGAATGAACAAAGGAATTATTTCCTGTTTTATATGGTGTGTATGCAAGTCAGCTGATATTTCTTAAGTCAGACTGAAGAGGCTAGACTTAATCTGTTTCTGTTTCTTTTTGACATTTGTTTTGTCATGAGTTTTCATGTTTTTTTTCTATGACAATAAATCTTTTAAAGGCGGGTATTTAGAATTTTCACATCACACCAAATCAAAAAGTATATATATCACTGAAATTTATATGAAAAAACAATACAAATCATCAATAATTAAGAATCATAAAACTACAAAAAAAATTTTTTTTGGTGGTATTCCCTTAACCCATTACCACACAATCCCTACTTTTGACGCCCCTGAGAAAAAAAGGCTTTTGAAAACCCTGTGGGAAAAGGAGAAAATGCTGGTAACCAGCATTTTCTCCTTTTCCCACAGTGTTTTCTACCCTTCCCAGAAGAAATTTCGATTTTTCAGTCACATTTATTTTGTCGTCTGCAAATGCTTTCAATTTGGACCAGTCTAAATTTTTCTCGTGTGGTAATGGGTTAAAAGGCTACGTAGCCTCTTAAGCTATTTTTAGATTTCGCACCAAAAATAAAAAGAAAGCATTGTGGGAATGTTAAGTGAATGGCAAGTAACTAATGACGCTTATATTCCATTACATAACAAACATTTAATTATTTTTCGTAATATCTTCTTCAGACAGTATGCTTGAAGCTTTGTCTGTGTATTTCCGGTATGTATATGACTGAGTTACTCATGTAAAAATAGAACATGTTTCCCGTCGATGTCGACCTGGGCCTTTGTAAATCTCTAATTTTTCTTGTTGTCGGATTGTTTTCGACTACTGGGGTTTTATGAATGACAATTGTAAGGCTTTTGGATTATAAGGATGATATTTTTGTATTTTTGTAAAATTTTCGTCCCAAATTCTGAAGGGTCACCTTTAAAATGACCTTTTGTGTATTTTGACCAAATGTGGAAAGATTGATAAATCATCATTTTTTGTGGCAGGCCTAACACAGTTTTGAAAAAACCTGATAAAAATTGTGGCGAGGAGACTTTACAGTAGAAATCGGGGTCTAGATTAATTAGGATAGATATTTTTCAGAACTTGTTCCTTGTTCAGGGTTATCAGTTCATTCTTGCCTCTCAAAACTTTGCTTTGCTGCAAAACGTGAGGCAGTTGCCCGGAAGTGAATAGCTTTCAGTACTTCTTATGTACAAATACACAAGAAATATGGTGGAAAGGGTGTGCCCAGTCTAATATTTGATGACTTTAGTCTTAAAAAGTAGCCTTGAAATAAAGTCAATGCATGAATAAACTGAAAATATATGGATGCAGTCCATAATTCATTCGCAGATTTGTTTCCCTCTTAAAATTTGACTATAATTGTTGATTTCATGCCTGATTTGTAGTCACTGCCCACATTCGATGAAATTTGGTAAGTTATTTAGTTAACAGCAACAGATTTAATACTGCTTTTATTATAGCCGGCTCAAGAAGCCTTTATGGTCAGTGAGGAGATAAAGATCAGGCTGCACCCTAACATGCAGCCGGACCTCTTAAGTCGTGAGTCCTATCCATGAACTATTCCTAAATTCATTCTTAATAGTACAATTCCTAATTCAGAAAAGCAGGGTTTTCCATGACGCACAAATCCTGCGTCATTGACGCAATTTTAATTCAAATGACCCCCAAAATAAATGACAGTGCGTCATCGGTGACGCAACTTTCCAAAATCTAAATAATGTACGAAGTTGAATGAAGCGTCATAATTCCAAGTGTGTTCTTGCTTCAATGTCAGACGAACACCGTTCTTTTTTTAACTACAGGGTTTATTTTAGATAAAAGTGGTTTTCCGGTAATCTATTTATAGAATAAGACTGGTTTACGCATTATTGCCGAAATGTATATTGGACACGTGTCGTAAATATGGGCCCAGTCAAGGTCGTGGTTGGGTTCTCTGTTTTTCATAGTATATTTTACACGACTTCCGGTATATAAAAGTACACATTACCAGTCTGTGCTGTTAGCGGAAAAATAATGTCATGACGAAGAAAACTGTAGCAATCTTCTATCGTCTGCTTCCTACAACTGCCGATCAAGCCACGTCAAGCAGCAATTCAGACGAAAATGTTTGGTCTGTCAAAAAGTGACATCGGCATTTCCGTCAGAAATAATCGACCGACTTTTCAATCTTGGAAGTAGACGTTTAAAAGGTAAAATGCATTATAAATCGTGTTTGAAGTTGATGACGAGGAAATCCATATTTTTGACCCCCCAAATTAATGAAATGACCCGCAACTAATGAGGAAGGGGGTCACAATGACCCCCAATTTTCAAAGCCGAGGGAAAACCCTGGAAAAGTAACACAAATTCTGATTGCCTTGATCATGAATTGGTTTAAAACTCTTTACCACACAATAACCCCTTTTAACTACCCTGAGAAAAAAACCTAATGAAAACATTGTGGGAATAGAAGAAAATTGTCTGCTAACCAGCCTTTTTCTACAAAGTTTTTCTACCCTATCAAAGACAAATTGCATTGTTTGAGCCACTATGAAATTGTAGTTGGCAAATGCTTTCAATTTGTAGAGATCTAAAATTTTGCTGTGTGGTAAAGGGTTAAGCAGATAAAAATTTAGAGAATTCTTGAGAACTGGACAAAGGATACAAGTTAAAATGGTTGATGAGTAAATGCCATAACCTGCATTACATTGTTGTTAGCAGTGCTCTGGCAAAAGGGGTGTTAAAGCAACCCTGTGATACATTATACCAATCAAGACATCATGTTAACCCATTACCACACAATCCCTACTTTTGATGCCCCTGAGAAAGAACCACATTGAAAATACTGTAGGAAAAGGAGAAAATGCTGGTAACCAGCATTTTCTCCTTTTCCCACAGTGTTTTCTACCCATCCAAGAACAAATTTCAATTTTTCAGTCACCTTTATTTTGTCATCTGCAAATTAATGCTTTCAATTTGAACCAGTCTAAAATTTTGTTGTGTGGTAAAGAGTTAATGAGGACCCATAAATTTAGCATTGTGCTAAATAACTGACTGAATTCTGTTGTAGACGTGACCTTGAACACATAGATAATTTACCAACTGATTGAATTTTGATGTAGTCTGATCCTTGGGCATGCAGAAAGTAAAAAAAAGTTTTAAGGCAAGTCAACCTTCGCGTACTACTCAGGCTGATTTGAGTCTATACTTTTTGCAAATGCATTAACCCTTTCCCAAACAATCCCTGGTTTTTACGACCCTGAGAAAGAAGCCTTTTGAAAACATTGTGGGAAAAGGAGAAAATGCTGGTAACCAGCATTTTCTCCTTTTCCCACAATGTTTTCTTCCCTGCTCGAAACAAATTTCATTTTTTGAGGTACGTTTATTTTGTCGTCTGCGAATGCTTTCAACTTGGACCAGTCTAAAATTTTGTCATTTGGTAAAGGGTTAAATGCCCTTTTTACAGAGCGTGGCTCTTATAGATTCTGGTTTTGTGCTGTTCGGTGCAGAAAATAATGTACTTGAAACTGTTGAAAAAAACAGTAAATGTCATTTATTATGATGGCAGTGGAAGTGATAAACGAGCCATGCACTGGCCAAAGGGGGCTTAACTCATTACCAAACGGCAAAATTTTAGGCTTGTCCAAATTGAAAGCATTTGCAGACAACAAAAAAAAAGTGACTGAAAATTTGAAATTTGTTTTGTGAAGGGTAGAAAACATTGTGGGAAAAGGAGAAAATGCTGGTTACAAGTATTTTCTCCTTTTCCCACAAAGGAGAAAACTGATGGGTTAATCCATGTCTCTGATCCATGATACCAATTAAACCAACATGATCATGGATCCATGAATATCCACATTTTAGCTCACCTGAGCACAACGTGCTCAAGGGGAACTTTAAGGATTAATCTGTGTCCTTGTGCATTGTACTTCATTCATCGGCCGTCATCAGCAATTTCTTTAAACATCTTCTCCTCCGAAACCAAATGGCCAATTTGATCAAAACTTGGCTGGAACGTTCCTTTGGTAGTCCTCTTTAAAAATTTCATCAAAAACTCTGGTTGCCATGGCAACCAAATGGAATTTTCCCACAAATTCTCTAAAAATCTTCTCCTCTGAAATTGTCAATTAGTTTTTGAAATGATTTCATAGAGATGTTCCTTGGGTGATCATTTTCAAATATTGTTGCGAAAATTTGAAATTTTGATCCCACAAGAAATATGGCTCTGCTGAATGGAGGATACTTGGACTATATAGAAGTCAAGAAATTCTGTTGAAATCTCCTTCTCTGAAACAGCTAGCTGTAAGATTTTGAAATAATTTCACAGAGATGTTCCTTGGGTGACCCTTTTCAAAAATTGTGTGCAAAATTTTGATCCATTCAAAATTATGCCTCTGGTTACTGGGGTCTGCTTGCACTGTATGGATATGAAGAAATTCTTAAAATTCTTCTTTCTGAAATGGCTGGTCAGATTTTTAAATGATTTGACAGAGATGTTCCTTGGAACATCTTTTCAGAAATTGTTCGTAAAATTTTGAATCGTCAACTTCAAGAAACATGGCTCTGGTGACAGGGGCTACTTGCACTATACAGAAATGAAGAAAATCTTAAAAATTCTTTTTCTCTGAAACTGCAGGTCAGATTTTGAAATAATTTCACAGAGATGTTCCTTAGGTGACCCTTTTCAAAAGTGGTGGGGAAATTTTGATCTGTCAAGAGACCTGGCTGAAGACTGGTGACTTGGGGCTACTTGCACTATATGACCATGAATGAATTCTTAAAAGTTATCCTTTCCTGGAACGACTGGTCAGATTTTAAGTAATTTCACAGAGATGTTCCTTTGGTGACCCTTTTCAAGCGTGGATCCAGATATCTTTCTCAGGGGGAGTCTCACCGAAAACACACTCGTCTTATTATATGATACTTTGAATTCCGGATTTTAGTGGGTGTAAGCCGTTTACAAGAAAAGTCAATGTTTCCAGTTCTAATCCTGTGGAGGCCTGAGGGGGTCTCCACATGTAGAACCCTTTTTTTTTTAAATTTATGACTGTATTTTACATAAATGCTGTGCAATATCAAACCAGCACAATTTCATGAATCCGATAACCACATTTTTGCCAAAATTCCAGGGGGGGTCCGGATCCCGGTCCCCCCCTCTGGATCCACCCATGCTTTTCAAAAAGTGTTCGTGAAATTTTGATCCATCAAGAAACATAGCTCTGATATGGCGGCTACAAAGTGCTATACGGCCACGAAGAAACTGTTAAAAATTCTTCTTCTCTTGAACGGCAGGTCAGATTTTGAAATAAATTCACAGAAATGTTCCTTTGCTGGCCCTTTTTGCAAAGTGTTTAAGAAGATTTTGATCCATCAAGAAACATGGCTCTGGTGGCTGTGGTCTATTTACATTATATGGACATGAAGAAAATCAAATTCTAAAAAAGTCTTATAAACCTCAGGTCAGATTTTGAAATAATGTCACAGAAAAATTCCATGGGTGACTCTTTAAAATAATTGTTCATAAAATTGTGATCTGTCAAGAAACATGGCTCTGGTGGTGGGGGCTTATTAGCTCTATGTACAAAGATATGAAGAGGAATTTCTCAATTCCTCTACCCTGGAATGGCTGGTTAGATTTTGGAATAATTTCACAGATATGTTCCTAGGATGACCCTTTTCGAAAATTGTTAGGGAAAATTTTTTTGTCTGTCGAAAAACAGGAGCCAATTGTTGGTACCTTATGTAGTTCAATTGTTTGACTTATGTTTTTAGTCACTTTCGAGCATGTGCTCTTGGGTGATCTATCCAAAAATTCATCTGAAGAATTCTGATTCATCAAAATCATTGCTGTGGTGATGATTGTAGGGTTTTTGACAGATTTTGAAATGACTTTTACAGGTCACCTTTTCAAAATTGCTCGGCAAAATAATGATTTTGTTTCCAGTGTTTCAATACCTCAAAAAACAATTGGTTATGGTCCTCTCAAAATTCAGGTGAGCAATCCAGGGCATCTTGTTTAATCAATCAACTTCATCAGAAAGGAGAGAGAGAGAGAGAGAGAGAGAGAGAGAGACAGACAGACAGACAGACAGACAGACTTTCAGATGCTGAGTTGTGCAACCAAATGCTTTTTCCTTCTTAAACTGAAGAGTGTAACTGAAGATCAGCCTGAATATATCTTCAGTCTTACATAAACTGTACAAAAGTTTTTTCTAAGACTTGGCCAAGTAACCTAACTTTTTGAACTTACAATGCAATATCCAAATCATCCAAAGTATCATCAATACAAACATCCTGAAAAGGTTTCATGTGCATCAGCATTTAGATATGGCCTCTGGAGTGCATACAAGAAGTTTCTATGATTTGGCCTGGTGACCTACTTTTTGACACGATGAGATATATGTCCAAAGTTGTCCATGATATCATCAAAACAAAATACCGGTATACTGATAAAGATTCATTAGTGTCAGGCTAAAAAAAAGGTCTGTAGAGAGCACACAAGATTTTTCTAAGATTTGACCACATGACCTACTTTTTTACCTAAAGTGACCCAATTTCAAACTTGTTGGAGGTATCATCAAGACAGGTATTTCAATCAGTGTCCATGAGCATAAGACTGAAAATAAGGTCCTGACTGTGTGCTCAAGGTTTTCCTAAATTTGGCCAAGTAATCTACTTTTTGAACCTTAGTAGTGACCAACTCTCAAACTTGTCAGAGATTTTATCAAGACAAATACTCTGATCAGGTTTCATGAGTAGCAAGCTAAAGTAAAGTCCTCTTGAGTACACACAAGGTTTTTTCTAAGATTTGTCTTTGTGACTTAAATTTTGACCTGACATGGCCCAGTTTCCAACTTGTCTGATGTATCATCAAGACAGGTATTCTAATCAGGGTCCATGAGTATATTTAGACTGAAAATAAGGTCACTTGAGTGTGCTAAATATTTTCCTAAATTTGGGCAAGACAAACATTCTTACCAGGTTTCATGAGTATCAGACTGAAAATGTGACCTCTAGGGTGCACACAAAGTTTTTTTTCTCTAAATTTTGGTCCAGTGACCCTCCTTGTGACCCTAAGTGACCCAATTTCAAGTTATGACAGAGTTATCATCAGGACTAACATTCTGACAAGGTTTCATGAGTATCAGACTGAAAATAAGGCCTCTGGAACGCATACAAAGTTTTTTGTAGGATATGGTTCAGTCATACTCTTTTTGAGCCGAAGTGTGAACAAATTTCAAACTTGTCCAAAATATTATTCAGACAAACATTCTGACAAAGTTTCATGATAATAAGGCCAAATATGTGGCCCCTAAAGTGCACACACATTTTTTCTTAGATTTGTAGTGGAGATCTCAATTTTGACAGACTTGACCAAATTGTGAATTTGTCCCAGATATCATCAAGACAAACAATCCGACTAAGTTTCATGAATATTGTTCTGAAAATGTTGCTTCTGGAATGCAAACATTGTAATTATTGACACATTGATGATAGACACAGTGCTTTTACAGCTCACCGGCTCAGGACTTTATACTCTTGTGAGCTAAAAAGGTGAACAAAAGATAGAGCAACGTGGTATCTATTTCGTAAGGTATATTTATTCCGAAATAGAAAGTATACAAAAAAGAACTATTAATTATCATATACAGTCCAAAAGATTGAAATGGATAAATTCAGTAATCCTATACTGTCACGATACTGTTTTAATTGAGAATGCACATAGACGCATATGCATCGGTGCACTTCCGTACATTAAACCCGTTACCAAACAACAAAATTTCAGACTGGTCCAAATTGAAAGCACTTGTAGTCGACAATACAAATGTAACTAAAAAATGAAATTTGTTTCCAGCAGGGTAGAAAACATTGTGGGAAAAGGAGAAAATGCTGGTTACCAGCATATTCTCCTTTTCCCACAATGTTTTCAAAAACTTTCTCCTTCAAGGGTGTTAAGAGTCATCAGTGTGTGGTAAAGGGTTAATATACCAAACTATTCAAATGGGTATATTATTTATCAAAGATTAATATTTTTAAAGTTAACAATGCCTTTAAAAAAAAAAAAATGAAATAAAAAGAAGTGGGCTGCATGGATCAAAGATCAGACTGCACATTTTGCCAAATCTTATCTTGATCTATACTGTCCATAAAAGCAACAATAACTGTCTTTATCGCAGTTGTATGTTATTTATTCACAACGTACTGAGATCGGTCTTTTTAGCCCATAGAAAATTTTTTTTGACTAAGGCTTTGACTTGAGCTACTCTGTAATTATCTAAAACACAATCGCAACGTTTATTTCATCAAGACATCAAGGGAATTAAATGAAATACATTCTAACTCAGAATTCCTTGCAAAATCATAATGGAAGGCATCTGAATTGGCTTAAAAGAATGGTATCCTTGGAAACCTGAACTCTCGGCTCAGATGCATAGATGCTTGCTTCATCATGCAACTAAATAACCACCATACGACTAAATTTCAGACTTGTCCAAATTTAATATATCAGCATACGAAACATCAGATGTGGGTGAAAGGATTGGAGTCGTCTGTGAAAGGTTTGAGAACATTGTAGGAAAAGGAGAAAATGCTGGTTACTAGCATTTTCTCCTTATCCTACAAAGTTTTCAAGTGGCTTCTTTCTCAGGGCCTTGAATGATGGGATTCTTCGGTAAACGATTAAAGATTTTACCCCTTGCCAAAGGTTTCAAACCTTTTGCCAAACTATTTGGTATGTCGGTGGTTCTAAAGAAAAGAGCTAAAATTAGTGTGAAAAAAGGAGAAAACGCTGGTAACTACCTTTCTGTAGCTGCTTTATTAGACAACTTGTATCACATGTTTTTGAACCATTATTTGGTTCTTTGTCAGCAAATGCTTTCAATATCAGCACGTCTAAAACTCAGATATCAAGTAAAGAATGAATTTGCTCGCATTGTATGTCGTTATGTGTTTTAGCTATACTCTGTGAAAAAGGGGGTTAACCCATTACCACACAATCCCTACTTTTGATGCCCCTGAGAAGGAAGCCTTTTGAAAACACTGTGGGAAAAGGAGAAGATGCTGGTAACCAGCATTTTCTCCTTTTCCCACAGTGTTTTCTACCCTTCCCAGAACAAATTTCAATTTTTCATTTACCTTTATTTTGTCGTCTGCAAATGCTTTCAATTTGGACCAGTCTAAAATTTTCTCGTGTGGTAATGAGTTAAATACATCTGCAAAAAGTATCGACTAGTGTCAGTCTGCGCAGTCCGCTCAACCTGGCCTTGGCTGAAACCTCTGACTATTTGTCTGTTCATTACAGGACCATGTTATCTCATGAATCATAAAACTGTTGTACAAAATGGGTGTTATGAACCCATTATTATGAGATGACTTGCGTCACGAACACACATTTCACCTTTTACCAGACAATAAAATTTTAGCACTGTCCAAATTGAAAGCATTTGCAGATAATTTCATTGTGCCTCAAACAGTGCAATTGTTTATTGATAGTGTAGGAAATATTGTGAGAAGAGGAGAAAATGCTGCTTACCAGCATTTTCTCCTTTTCCCACAATATTCTCAAAAGGCTTTTTTCCAAAGTTTGTCAAAAGTCGTCATTGTGTGGTAAAGGGTTAAACCCCCATTTTTTGAAGCATGGCTAGTTTATAAAGAGAAGTTTAAAACCCATTCAACATTGCTTGTGATAACAATTTTGATGCACGGTTAACAGCACTTTTTCGAAAATCTTCTTAAAAAATCATATATCCAATATCATTAATATTAACAGTCATCATAATATGCATAGGTAACAATGGACGGGCATGTAGACTTACAAAAGGGTCATTGGCCCTGAAGTGCTCACCTCAGGAAAGTAATCTAGAATTGACAAACTCAAAGAGACCGTAATGATGTAAAACAGGTGAGAGTTAGTAATTTACTTTTGGACCGACTTGTCAGAGATACCATCAAAACAAACATGCTGATGAAGTTTCATGAATATTGGGCTGAAAATATAGCCCCTAGCATGTGCACAAGGTTTTACCAAGATTAGGCACAGTGACCTGCTTTTTAATCTCAGGTGACCCAATTCAAAAGTTGCCAGAGATATCATAAAAAAAAAACGTGACTGAGTTTCTTGAGTGCAAACAAGTTTTTTCTAAGATTTGGTCTGGTGACCTACCTTTAGACTAGACATGAACCTTGCATGAGATATAGCAAAGACACACATGCTGACAGCATTTCATAAGTATTGGGTTACAAATATGGCTTCTAGAGTGCATACAATGCTTTCCTAAGGATTGGCCCTGTGACCTATCTTTTGACTCTACCTGACCACATTTGGTAATTATTGACGGGATCATCAAGATAAATATTCTGATGGAATTTCATGAGTATTAAGCCAAAAATGTAACCTCTAGAGTGCACACAAGATTATTTTGGCCATGCGGCCTATTTTTTTTTCCTGACATGACCTGATATAAAAGCTGCCCAAGATATTATCAAGACAAACATTCTGATCAAATTCATAAGTATTTTTCTTTCTGGAAATGTGGTCTCTAAAGTACACACAAAGTTTCCAAAAGTTTGGCTTAGTTACCTGTTATTTTACCAAAACTGACCCAATTTCAAACTTGTACAAAGTTTCATCAAAAACAGTATTCTGACAAAGTTTCATGAGTATCTGACTAAAAATGTGGCTTCTAGAGTGCACACATGGTAAGTGTTGAGACCCAAATGATGTATGACAGTTGACAGACAACATACAATGGACACAGCATGATCGCAAGAGCTCACCCTATGCATTTTGTGCTAAGGTGAGCCAAAAAAGAAACGTAACATGTACATGTAATTATCACAAATTCTTACATAATTTTACAAGATTGAAATAGTCACAAACTCTTATATAATTTTACAAGACTGAAATAGTTAAACAATTCGGAGCTTTACTTTTGAAAACATTGAGGGAAAAGGTGGTAACCAGCATTTTCCGTTTTTCCGTCAATGTTTTCAACCCTTTCAAGGACTCTGAAATAATTCCTTTTGGCCATAAAAAGATTTTCTTCAGCAAATGCGTTCTATTTTGGCAAGTCTAAAATTTTGTTGTGTGGTATAGTGCTTACTCTTGACCACTGAACAAAATTTTAGACTGGTCTAAATTAAAAGCATTATGCAGATGACAAGTATGACAAGACTAAATCGATGGTTTTTTTTCCTTGTAGGAAATACTGTGGGATAAGGTGGAATTTATCTCCTTTTCCCACAAAGTTTTCAAAAGCCTTCTTCCTCAATTTCATTGGACCTCAGAATTGTGTAGTAAAGAAATTAAGTGAAAAGCCATCTTATGTTTTGTTTACTAGTATTTTCATGAAACTGGTATTTTATGACAGCAGATAAAGATATATAAAAGATGGTATAGACCAAGATCAGACTACAAGCATGTGCAGTGTAGTCTTGGTCTTCAAACTTCACAAGGAGACATTTATTTCTTAACCAAATTACAAAGTTTTTGACTCTACAGTATTGAGAGCACTTGCAGACGAGGAGATTAAAAATTGGTACAAATTAACAGACTGTCTCTGATAGGGTAGAAAACATTGATGAAAAAGGAGAAAGTGATGTTTACCAGCATTTTCTCCTAATTCAACAATGTTTTCAAAAGCTTTCTTCTTTTCCTCTATAAGAAGTTAGCAAGGAAATTACATCAAGCTTTCTTTCAGCAATAACCGATACGTAAAATGAATTAGAAAAAATAAACTGTATATCTTATGACAGACAAATTATTATTAATCAATCGCTATCCAGTAAATGCTTCATTTTTAAATGGTCATAGATATCCACTTTAGTATGGTATTATCTCCGAAAATGCCAACATGAAGATGAACAAGTCATGTGACAAAGGCAACCAACTTTATCAGAGTTAAACTGTTTTAAGCTTCCATTTGAATGGTATTTTTGCGAGGGCTTTCAGTGAATTTCAACGGCATTTGAACATGACTTTGTTCTGAATTTAACATTACATAGCCAATGATGTAGACCTAAGATCAGACTGCATGTTTTATGCAGTCTGATGGAGTTGGCAGTGGCAGAGAAAAAGATCAATTCAACACCTTACCAAAATTTTAAATGTCTTCAAATTGAAAGTATTACCAAACAACAAATTAATTGTGTCCCACATAAAAAGAATAGCCTCTAAATAGGTAGAAAATACTGTGGAAAAAGGAGAAAATGCTGGTAACCAGCATTTTCTCTTTTTCCAATATTGCTTTCAAAAGCCTTCTTTATCATGGTTGTTAAAACTAGGGATTATGTGGGAAAAGGTTGATCACGAAGGTGTGTAAAATGATGCTCTTGGTTATTAGTTATCAAATCATAATACTTTTGAGACTACAAAGACCCGAAAAATGGTCGAATTACAAGTGTGTTTCGATTATCGAAAATAGCCAATGAAGAGTTCATGTAATCATTGTTGTATACAACAGAATGAACATATTCATTATGGAAAAAAATAACAGAAATGATGATAACAATCAAATGACCAAATGACCCTGAATTACGTGCCATCTTTCGAGAAAATCTTGAATCAGTGAACAGTGTAGATTCTCAAGCAGAGAGCGAAAGCTATGAAACTTATATATAGGTTATGGGGATCATTTGAAAAGCATGGTAAAGAATTCTTATCAAAGTTTGAAACAGAATCCAAACCTAGCCGCATTGTTAAGTTTGGCTGTCTTAACACTTAAGTTGCCAAGTCCAACTTTGTGGGTTTTTGTGGACATTATAGATCAAGATCAGACTGCACAGAATGTGCAATCTGACCTTGGGTCTACATTGTCCGATACTGTGTGATTTCTCTGATGAGTGAAATCATTAAATCGTAAACTATGGGTTGTCACTATTGGTTGAAAATCTGAAGTTCAATTAATTGAGCAGCATAAGAGTGAACTCTTTACCAAATGACAATATTTTAGGTTTGTCCAAATCAAAAGCATTTGCAGATGACAAAATAAAAGTGACTGAAAATTTGAACTAGGGTAGAAAACATTGTGGGAAAAGGGGAAAATGCTGGTAACCAGCATTTTCTCCTTTTCCCACAGTGTTTTTTAAAGGCTTCTTCCCCAGGGTTGTCAAAAGTAGGGATTGTGTGGTAATGGATTAAAATAAATTTAAAGATATAGTTATCGATTATATTTGTAAAGCTTGAACAAATAACACAGTAATAAAAATAACGATCAAGATCAAAATACATGGAGATCTTGGTTTATTCCCCTCGTAAAGACCATGAAAGGTTGCGCTGTGTATGATATTGGTAGAAGATTGGTTTTGAAAAAGTTGTGGGAAAAGAAAAATGGACAGTTACTAGCAAATGCTTCTTTTCACAATCTTCTGTCTAAATTGAAAGCACTCAGGTTCTTTTTCTTTACCTTTTCAGCGCCAGATGCAAGAGCAGTGCTCTGTAAATCAGGGGCTTTATTCATCTGCAAGAAGTGTGGACCCAGGTCAGTCTGCTCAGTCCGCGCAGGCTGACATGGGTCGAAAATTTCTGTTATTTTCAAATTTTCTGCATATCAAAAGACCATGCTATCCCCAAATCAAGTTGATTGTTGGACCAAGTGGATTTTATAGATCCATAATTATAATGATGTCTTGCTTGGTGTAATTGATCACGGAGATGTCTTAGGCCCCCTTTTGACAGAGTATTACACATTTCTTCAATAAGGTTTCAAGACATGCAGTAGGAGACAGTGGCATACATTTATTGTGTTGGTCTTTTGTATCATTAATTCGGAGTTTGAAGCCCGACCTCGGAGAACGGTGCCAAACCTTTGTCATTCCCAAAATGAAGCGCGAGTGTACTGGTTAAGGGTTTCAGAAAGTAATATCATGGAAAGTGATTAGAAAAAGTTGTAAGAATGTACTGTATTTCACATTTGATGTTAAATATATAGGAGCTGTGCTCTGGCAAAATGGTGCTTAATTAACCCATTACCACACAATCCCTACTTTTGACGCCTCTGAGAAAGAAGCCTTCTGAAAACACTGTAGGAAAAGGAGAAAATTATGGTTACCAGCATTTTCTCCTTTTCCCACAGTGTTTTCTACCCTTCCCAGATCAAATTTCAATTTTTGAGTCACCTTTATTTTGTTGTCTGCAAATGCTTTGGACCAGTCTAAAATATTGTCGCTTGGTAAAGAGTTAATGAACCTTCATGATGCATGATATACCAAGTAAGCAAGCACATGCTTGTAGATGCATAAGAGTCCCATTGTTTTTGACAGAAAATTAACCAATAGCGCAAAGTTTCAGCTCGGGTTAGCCTGCGCGGATTGCGCAGGCTGACCCGAGTCAATACCTTTCGCAGATGCATTTAGCCTCCTTTAAAAAGAGCATGGCTCATATTTTTGACTAAGAAACATATTATCCTTCTTTGCATTAGGCTAATGCACTTACCTAAAGCCTTGTTTAGGAGAAACAGTTCCGGAAAAGAAGCAGGAATTGTCAGCGTATTTGCCTCATGAGCATGAGTATTGTTTTCCAGAAACTGGTTCCGCGAAAAACATGTTTAAGTGTCCGTTCTTTGAAAGACCAATAGTCTGCCATCTAGAAGCTTCTGTTGTCACCGAACAGGTTTACTCTAATTTTATCTAGAAAAGAGAGACCGTGATAATCATAAACCTTTTGATGGTAAGACTTCTGGTATTCCGGTGACTTTGGCTGCCATTCTGTGGACGGTCGTAACAGTATAGCAAATCTCTGAAAAAAAGAAACAAGAAATGTTTTTAAAAAAGACAGACGACATAAGAGAAACTTGAAGATACATCTTCACATCTGGATAGAAAATACTTTGTTAAAAATTATAAGTGTGTAAACTGAGATAAATTACCATTTTTATATAATTGTTTTTGGGATAGAAAAACTCAGCTGATTTTTCCCCATTTAACTCTTTCCCAAGAGACAAAATTTTGGACTCGTTCAGTATGAAAGCATTTACAGACAACAAAATAAAAATGAATCAAAAATTGAAATTTGATTTGGAAAGGTTTGGAAAAATTGTGGGAAAAGGAGAAAATGCTGGTCACCAGCATTTTCTCTTTTGCCCACAATGTTTTCAAAGGCTTTCTCTCTCAGGGTCGTCAAAAGTCAGGATTGGTAAAGGTTTAAACCGGAAACAGTGATTGCCTTTAAGGCCTCCTGAATGTGAAATGCCTTTTCTATCTTGTAATCGTTGCTACACTTGGTCTGGAGATACAAGATGGTCGTAATGTTAAGGGATACAACTTCTTTATGCATAGCTTCATCCCAATTTAAATGCAATGCCTGACATCTGCATTTAGGAAGATACCTCTTTCGCTCAATGGTTACGGTATTGGACTTTTAAACCCTGAAAAATGAAGATATTTGTCCGCATGGGTTTGAATCCTGCCAGATGCGGTTTGTATTTCAGCTGTTCATAAATTTTGTTGCAAACTGTTATATTCTTAAGATGGAGACTTGTCCAGGATTAGCCATTGAGCTATTAATCCCATTTGTTGTCCAAAAACGGACATTCTGCCCAATAAGGCTTTGAGTCATTAATAAAGGATGACTTTTAACCCTTTCCCAGACGGCAAATTTTGGATCAGACAAAATTCAAAGCATTTTGCCGATGACAAGTTAACAGTTGCTTAAAAGATGATTTTTCTATATGATAGGGTAGAAAACATTGTGGGAAAAGGAGAAAATGCTGGTTTCCTCTTTTCCCACAATGTTTCCAAAAGGCTTCTATTCCTTTCCCGTAAAAACCAGGGATTGTTTGGGAAAGGGTTAAGATGGGGTGTGTTACGGGAGACCATTCCTTTATGCACTGCTTCGTCCTGATTTAAATGCAATACTATATAACAACTGCGTATCGGAGATATCTCTTTAGCTCTGTGGTTATGGTATTGGTCCTTTAACCCTTCCCCAAACAAGCCCTGGTTTTTACTTGTCTGCAGTACAAGTCTTTAGAAAACACTGTTGGAAAAAGGAGAAATTGCTCGTAACGAGCAATTTCTCCTTTTCCCACAGGGTTTTCTAGCCTATCGGAAATCTTTCTGCCATTCTCATTAAATTCGAAATTGTCATCTGCAAATACTTCGAGTTTGGGACAGTCTAAAATTTATCATTTGGGAAAGGGTTAAACCTAAAAAAAAACGAGAATATTTGTCCACGTGGGTTTGAATCCCGACAGATGCAGTTTGTATGTCAGCTATGCATTTGTTACAAACTTTCATGCTCATAAGAATAATTTCATAAAACAGGGATCCAATGGGTTAAAACTAAGTTAAGGCTGCCTGAAAACAAGTTAAAAGAAGAAAGGATTATTATGTTCATTTGCAATTTCGTACACCAGAGTATCGACTTGCAATAGGCAGTTCTTCAGTGGCCCTATGAATAAAAATTTACCTATTTTTGACCAATCACGGGCTCAAAATATAGCAGTCCACCTTTGCAAACATGGCAATTAAAGTTGAAGGAGAAATTACTTGTACTGATTGTTTAACATAAAAGCTTACCTTGAGCAGTGGACCTCTAACTTGTCGAAGTTTTCTAAAAGCCACAATTGGTAGAGGAATGAGTGGCAGAGAGGCGATGAACCAGCCAAGTATCTCCCCACTGACCGGATAGTTGTAGTCGCCGTATGATGCAGGCGTATAAGTCCATAATGTAAACACAAAACAGCACTGAAATGATACAGAATAGATTGAACTATGCTATGGGAAAAGGGGGATTGATGCATCTCCAATATGCTAAGCAATTGCCCATAATTATTTTTATGGATCTATCGAACCCATTTGTTCAATAAACAATTGAATTCTGAAGTAGAATTGCCCTTTCATATGCAGAAAATCGATGTATAGCAAAAAAAGTTTCGACACTGGTTAGCTTGCGTAGTCTCCGCAGGCTGACCTTATCTACATGGACCATAAATTTCTTGCTTTAATGGTTCTAGGGTACACACGGCATCTGAAAAAGTTTTTGAGAAGAAGGGAAAATGCTGGTATCAGCGTTTTTGTCCGCCATGGTTTCTGAAGCCGTCAACCTCACTGTCATACATAAATCTAAGATTTTAGGCCGTCTTAAAAATAGCGCGAGTCGAACATTTATTGAGTTTGATAATCGAAATTACTAGGTGTCTTGTAGAAATCTTCTGCTACTGTTTTGTTTTCACTAGTAAAAAATCATTTAACTGATTACCAAACGACAAAATTTTAGACTGGCCAACATCGAAGGAATTTGCTGACGACAAAATAAAAGTGACTGAAAAATTGAAATTTGTTTTGTGACAGGTAGAAAACATTGTGGGAAAAGGAGAAAATGCTGGTTACCAGCATTTTCTCCTTTTCTCACAATGTTTTCTAAAGGCTTCTTTCTCAGGGACATCAAAAGTAGGGATTGTGTGGAAATGGGTTAAAGACAAAAAAATATCTTTTAAAAAAGATATACAGCGTCAATTCGTCAGGAAGTAGGCAGGGTTCCTAAGATTAAACATGTCTGCAATTATTACATTAGGGTCCCTTAGATTAAACACCAATCATAAATTTCAGTTTATTCATTTGTTATCAGTACCAAAAAGTAGGTCAAAGGTCAGTACATTCAGCTTTGCCGAAAATAAAAAAAAGTCCAAGCCGAGAACGTGTTGTGTTTTATATATAAGCTGGGGAGTCAATTTGGAAAACATCAGGCAATCTGTTTTCAAATTCTTGGCTCTAAAATGATGCTTGATGTGCACCTCGTGGCAAGGTAAATTTCTTTGCCGGAGATAGAACTTCTTAAAGCGGGTTCAAAACTTTAAGACTCACAATTAAAAAGGGAAAACGCAAGTCACAGTTTACAATCCAAATATTTTTTAATACGTTACCTTTGACAAACAGTTTGTAAAGTCATTTTCAAAGTAGTTTATAAATTCCGTAAGCAATTCTCTCTGACAGATTATAAATGTGAATAAATTTATAATGTCGTTTGATGACCTTGATTCAGACGCGCGCAGCCATGTTGACGAACATGTGATATGTATTAAAAACCTTGTAGATATGGACAAGGTTAGGTGTATCAACGGAATCAAGCAAATTTCGATGATTGTAAGAGTCTGTGCAGGTCGGTTGGTTCTTGATCGTGTTCATTATTAATTCGAACACAAGCTCTTCTATACTTACGAATAAGGCAGCAGGCGTCAAGAAACACCAACAGAAGCGCATATAGAGAGGAACACCTTTGCCCAGCATGAGTTCTATGTCTCGACTGTATCGTTCAGCACCTGTAAAGGAACAAGCAAATATTAGTATCCAAATGCTCCATAAATCGGTGTTTGTTGAAAGGTTACCTCTTGCAGACGACTTCGTTTAATTTGGTAAGAAAAAGAAATGACAGGAGGTGAACGTTTGGATTACAAACAATGCCATTTTTCACCAAGGCCAGGACTCAAGCATAGCCAATACTTCTAATGGCGCGCCTTGACTGAAAAAACCTTTAGTTTCTATCATTGTTCTTGGCTTGACAGGAAACCGTATTTTGTTACTAGGAATAATTACGCATTTTATAGAATACATCAGTCCGAAAAACTGTTAGAGCGTGAGACTTGCCAGCCTGTGCAAACTGCACAGGTTGACCTCAGTCGAAATTTTTACCTTATGATCAATTTTCTGCATGTCGATGGACATGTCAAGCCTTATGAATAGCCCTTAGTAATACAAAGTGGATTTTACTCCTCATCAGATGACAAAATTCTAGTCTCTTACAAATTGAAAGCATTAGCAGATGACAAAATTGAAGGGACTCAAAAGTTATTTGTGTTTTTAATGGAAGGGTAGAAAACATTGTGGGAAAAGGAGAAAACGCTGGTTACCAGCATTTTTTCCTTTTCCCACAATGTTTTTAAAAAGCTTCTTTCACAGAGTCTTGAAAACCAGAGATTGTTTGGTAAAATGTTAACAGATCCATGACTATGTAACAACCACGCTACATGGAGGTAATAAATATTATAGATATGTATTAACCCTTTACCCCATAAGGCAATACTATGGTATCTCTAATTGAGCCTAAATAAAAGCAAGGATGAAGCTGTTTCTTATGTGTATATGACACCTTTTGATAGCATAGAAAACATTATGGCAAAAGGTGAAATTGCTCGTCACGAGCAATTTCACCTTTTGCCACAATGTTTTCCAAAGGCTCCTACAAGCAATGTGTAGAAATGAGTATCTATGGAGTAAAGGGTTAAACCAACTTTTTGCTATTCATATATCAACCCCTGAAAGAAATAAACTTACCGTAAATCCAAGCGAGGACAACACACTCGATGATTCCAAATATAGGTATAGCAAATATAGCAACATACCAATCTACCAGCTGGAATATGTACATCCCGCCCTGAAATGAAAATAATTATTCAATAATAATAATGATACACGTAATAATAATAATCATCATCATCATCATCATAATGGTAACATGTTAATTACTTTGAAATGAAAATGATATCTCAGGCAGACAAAAGCTTTTATTGAAAGAAACATATGAGATATGTTAAGCTTTGCAAGTACATTTTGCCTTTTTTTTTTCAACGATCCATAATGAAATAAATCTTCAGGTCTCCTTTTTCGATTACATGACTTTCAATAAATAACAAGAAGGTTGTTGGTCCTACAGCGTTCACCTGAGAAAAGTTATCTACGGTTGATTAAGCAAATTCTGGTTTTAATAATGTGAAACTATGAGTATATGTGATTTACTTTTTGACCAACTTGACCTACTTTTGAACTTGTCAGGGATGATGACGTTTCATGAGAATCAGACTGAAAATGTGGCCTCTAGACTGCAAAGATTTGGCTTAGTGACCTACTTTTTGGTCTGTTGTAACCAAATTTCAAACATGCCTGTGATATCATAAAGACCACCTTTCTGAGCAAGGCCCAAAGATAGATCTATCTATGCTGAAAATGTGGCCTCTAGAGTGCACAAAAGGTTTTTCTCAGATTTGTCCCGTGAGCTACTTTTTGATCCTACATACCCCAATTTCCTACTTGTCAAAGATATCACAAAGACAACATTCTGACAAACTTTCATGTGTTTCAAGTTAAAAATGTGGCTTACACAGTGCACAATGTTCTTTAAGATTTAGCTCAGTGACATAGCTTTAGATCCGGCACGATATAATTTCCAACTTATCTAATATATCATCAAGATAAACTATTCTGACCAAGATTCAGGCTATCAAGCTGAAAATGTGGCCTCTATGGTGCACGAGGTTTATACTAAGGTTTAGTCTATTGGCCTAATTTTTGACTTGACATGACCCAATTTCCAACTTTCTGAGATAGGATGTGAAATAAATAGATTTTTTTTCTGTGAGAGATCGAAAGCTACACGAGATACAAGAACTGGTTTCTTTCATACTTACCTGGAAACACATTGGCAAGCCAATCAGAAAGCCCACTACACACACCATGATAGATATCAGTGTTCGTCGTTTCCGAAGTCGGGGCATAAATTCTACAATCCCAGCTACTACTGTTTCCGCACTGGCAAACTGTAAAAAATATGGAAAACTCACTGATTATCTAGTAATTTAAATTTCATTCCTTGGACGACTTCAGAGGCCTCTTCAGATAGCTCCAATCCCAGAAAAAGGCTGTTGAGAATTATAGGGGCAATACCCGGTTAAAAGCACTATGTGTCACATGTGACATAACCCCTCCCCTCCCTCCCCCCCCCCCCCCCCCCCCCCCTGTTTTCAGTGGAAGACAGCAATTACAAATTCTTATGTCTCACACGGCTTTGATTTAATGCTCTGTAATTATACGCCTCATTTCTGAAATATAGCCAACCAAGATTCCCGTGATCAGTTTAGTATCAAAACTGATGTGTGTGACAGGGCCGCAAGATTCCCGTGATCAGTTTAGTATCAAAACTGATGCGTGTGACAGGTTTGCAAGTTTCAGGTGTAAAACGAAAGCATTAGGTGAAAGTTTCTATAAACCTGTCAAAGAAACAAAAAGCCAGATTGCAAAGAATATTGTGCGGATAACTGGTAAAAGAAACCCAAGGAAAGCATGGAAAGGTGCACTGGTCGCCGCGATATAATTGAAGTATTGTTGAAAACACCATACAATCAATCATTTATGCAAATTTCAACATACATACACATATGGGCAAATGTTTTAAAACAAGATTCTTGAGATACAATTACCTTATGGCACTTGTTCTTTTCGCATACCTTTCCCCTTTCCAGCAAATATTTCCCCATATTAACCACAAGTTGACGAAATAAACCCTGTGTACAAGACCATAGCTCATACTACCAAAGTAAGTATCCAAGCGCTGCTCATATAATACAGTTTTTGAAATAATATTTGGCAGATTTACTTACCTGGCTGTCTAAGCCGACCAGCAAAAGCATTATAAAAAATAACACAGCCCATAACTGTGGAACCGGAAGCCGCGCCAAGGCTTGTGGGTACGCTATAAAACCTAAACCAGGACCTGAAATAACGAAACAAAGTTTTAATAAGAACCACGAATTGAATTGTAGAAACAATGCTCAAAATGAATTAATTTGGAAAGAGAGCATTCTCTCTATTTTAAACCTCTGGTTCTTTCAAGTTTACAGTTTAAAGGAATTCAATTGTTAGTGAACATTAGTACTGATACTGTAAATTACCGACAGTGCAAATTACGAATAGTGTAAAATAGGGATAGTATAAATCAAGTAAGGCCGATACGCAAGAAACGGAGCTTGTAACGAGCAATTCTTTCTTTTCCACTATAATTTCTGTTGAAAGAACTGTCGGTGGAAAATAATGGCAAAATTGTTGCTATAGGACGATTATTTGTTGTTGTTAATGTTGTTTTTGTGTTGTTTTGAATAGCTTTAACGTCGCTTTCAGAGGTATAGAAGCCACACTCATTAACTCACGTCTTTTCCTGATTATGGCCAGCGGGGACAAGCATCTATTGGTCGATCGATTACGGATTGCCCGAGTGTTAGCCGATTCCATGTGTTTTTTCAGCGATGAAAGGCGATGTTGCACGTCTCCCGTGAGAATGCCCTATCCTTAAGAAGGACTATTTATGATCTTGATATATGTAAAAGATATTATTGAGTGACAGGACAACCCCTGAAAGGGTGTCACAGGGAACTGACTCATGCACCAAAAATAGCAATCTTTTCCTTTGAGCTGTGCACACTTCTGACCTTGTCCTGACCTTGACCTTTGACCTATGAATCAGGTTCTTGTGTGTCATAAATTGTTTAAAGTTGACAATTCTACAAGGTCATACAGATAATTCACCCATAATTGAAAAAAATGTAATACACCGGACACAAACACTACCACCGAAGACCTAGCTGTAGGCTTGACCTTTCACTTGTGATAATGACTAGCCTGCTGTTTGCTTGATAAAAAACAATGCGTGCATACCTGATTTCACGACCTCTTCTATTGGAACTTTTAGTTCGAAAGCAATAAATCCCAAAATGGTGAACACAACCATCCCGCAAAATATACTTGTTCCCTCACCAATAAACGCAATCAGAAAGGCATCGCTAGAAATGAAATGTAATAAACAAATGTAAGCTTATATATTAAACAAAGAAGAAATATCTTAAAAAAGGAAGACATGAATTGGCAGCAAATAGGCAGGGTCCTTTAGAATAAACATGTCTATATTTTTACCAACTATAAATTTCTATTCATTTATTTGTCACCATGTATTCATTTGCCAGCTAACCCGAAAACAACAAAAGCTATATGGAGTTTTGCTCAAATTCTTTTTCATCCACTGCTGTGGTGGTAGGGACGAAGTTTGAGGAGTATCGGTAAAGACATCATTTGCTGATCGTAAAATTCGATATTAACTGATTACTAAATTGAAATGCAATATCGTAAATTATTTCGTATCGAAAGCTGCATTGGGAAGTTTTTTACTTGACTTCCATCCAATACAACATTGGTTTATTTGACTGTTTGGCATTAAACGCCGTTTTCAGCAGATTTCAATTGTCTCAAAGCGGACTGTTTATCGATCCATGCATTCTTTGACCCTTTTACCTATTGCATGCACAATATTCTTATCAATACATTGGCGTATCTCCTTTATAGATTATGTTGAACGATTAGGAATAAAGAGATGGTTATTCTTTTCGTCATTGCTGTCGTAATTCCTCACAAAAACTCTTTTGGTTAATATGAAAGTTGATTACATCCCTTTGACGACAACAGAAAGTAAATTGAATTCTATATTCAACAGTTGGGTTTAGCCACCAGGTAGGACCAAAGTAGACCCGTGGAGCCCGTCCGGGTAGCTCAGTGGTTGGTGTATCTGACTTGTGACCTGATGGTTAAGACTTCGATTCCCGGTTAAGACAAACTTTCTCTCCGGCAAACTCCGTCTCTCACATCTGATGTATATGAAAAAAACTAGTCAATGACTCGGAAAGAAAGCTGTATCAGTACTAATGTGAGAAAGCCAGGAAACACATGTGTGGACGCTCTGACCGTTGTGATATAGTTTTAGCTGTTACAACAGCCTTAACTACAATTCAATCAATCGGTCACTGAAATACGTACCGAAGACAGTTATTGTTAAACTTATTGTAGCTTGCCATGGTGATCAGTGGTCCCCATCCAGGTCCTAAGGAATAGAATACCTGAAGTGCGGCTTCAACCCAAACCTGCAAAAGTCATGTTTAAATCTTAACCGTGAAACTGTAAAGCACGACTCAAAGACATATTTCAAAAGCCTACAATGACTATTTCTGTATGTATTTACGAGCGGCCGTTTAGGAAAGCTCACATTGTTTTCATCTAGTGTAAGGCAGTACACATTGAGATTTATTTCATATCATTGCCTTTGATTTAGACATTGTAGGCATCAAATACAGTTTTACTTCTGTTGGATATACTGTAGTAACCTTTATCCTTTAACCGTTGGTCGAGTAGGATAAAATCGTTCCTCTCTGAAATGAGGCTACATCATTCAACTGCAATTATCCATAGCCAGCTAAATTACCAATAAATTAAAATAAGTACGCATCTTATGTAAGACAGTGGCGCTTTCTACGAGTATGGCCTGTTACTTGTTGCATCTTTGCTACCCTGCAACACTTATAAATGAGACTTCAAATCTGTTTACATAAGGGTTCATCGAAATGATCGTTTTGCTTGTTTTCTGTTTAGTATAGTGAATGGTTTACAAATATACCACTAAAACATCTCTAGGTTACGTCATATGGTGTCATTTTTATTTAGCTAAAAAAGCAGAACGAAATTAAAAAAGACAGTCCTCAAAATTGACCACTTGTAACTGAATAGCGTAATATCCCCAATTTATGTTACTAAAAATAGGCAAAGAATGACCGCCGATTGCGTTATCATATTTCGTATTTGTTTAGCCTGAAAGTGTGCCATATACTACTTTTAAATATTTCTTTCTTTATTCACCGTAATACGTACATGTAATATGGGTATTCACAAGTGAAAGGTTTTACAGTTTACTTTGTTGCACGTTTTAACTACTAAATCGAGTATTATTATTAATTGACTCCCGGATATATAGAACAACGTTACCTTCTCTACCTCTGTAATAATTGATTGATGAATTTCGTCATTTTTTATCGTACAATAACGTGACGTCAAAAGGCATTTATTTGTGAACATACACTTTCAGATTGTTTGCAAACGGACGCAAAATCGTTTACACATGAAACTTAATTCTGTTACTGTTACGTTCAGATAGTAATGTTGAAAGCGGCTTGAAACACTCTAGTTTATCAGCTAAATAATGCAAGAATACTTGAAGGAATGCTGGTCATTTTCAGACATATATCATATAATTAAATTTAAGCGATCCTACCGCAAAAAGTATGAAAAAAAACTTTGACGATAAAAAGGAGAAAATGCTGGTCACCAGCATTTTCTCCCTTTACCGCAATGTTTTTAAACCCTTTTTGTATCACATCACGTCATTTTAATCACTTTTATTTTGTCGTCTAAAATGGATAGAATTCGGGCAAGGCTAACATTTTAATGCCAATAAAAGTTATTAAACACCCCCGTTAATTCTTCCACAAATGCGTCTAAAGTTGTTATGTGGTAAATTTTGGATGTCCTCCCTACACTTTAAAATTTGAACGGGATATACGGGCGTCATTATATCAACCTTTAAAGATAAAATTTGCATCAGCAGCCATGCAAAAATGCATTTCAGGGCATCAAATAGTTGCATTATGAACAAGCCTACTTTCAGCACCCTTTGTATGCAATGCTTGACTCAATGCACTCTTGCAGACAGCTACGATGCGCATATTTGCTTTCACGGTGTATTGCCTGGTTGCACAGCACAACAAAATGGATTTATACGGACAATGTACACCCAGATTAGGCTGAACAGAAGATGTAGTGATACGTTTTTTTTAGCTTTTGATTCAGGGAGGCTTTCTAAAGAAAGTCAACACTTTATCAAACAGCCCATAGATTAACAACCCTAAGAATGACAGCCTTTGAAAACATTATGAAAAAAGAGGAAGATGATGGGAAACTATTGTCGTTAAGTAAAGAGTTAAGAGAATTTTAAAATTGCAACATTAGTATTTTTATTTCACATTTATGCTTTTTGCAAGATCAATTTTGTTGTAAAATTTTTATTTTATCTTTGTCGTAGTTTTGGGGAAAAAAGTTTGTAAATGTGCCATTCTCTCGCAAAAAGGGGTTTAAAGCATCTCCCTGATGCATCGCACCGAGCAAGACATTTTAATTATTATCATAAATCCATTAAGTCGTAATTATTTTTCTGTCGGCTCAATCCTGAGACAGACTGGTTCTTTTGATAAGCAGAAAACTGACCGACAGCAAAAAGATTCGACCCAGGTAAGCCTGCGCGAACTGCGCAGGCTGACCTGGGTTGAAACTTTTTGCCATTTCACTAAATACTCTTTTCACAGAGCATAGTTCAAATAAAGTTAACTTTCCGATCGATGCATGATGACGCCATACAATCAACATTTCCTGCCTTTGAGCAAAATCATTTGTCTCCACTTTTAGAATCGTTTTTATGACGTATAAGACAAATTTTGACGCGCATCCTGCTGCGCATGTATTTTTGTCGTGGATATTGAATCAAAAGTGCACATATACATTCTTTTTTTGCACATAATTGTAATACTATTGGATTGCTGAAGCAAGTAGCACGGGTACCCACATCTTTTTTTACTGTAATCACCTAGAGACATGATGAGCTTTGTATGTGCAAAGTTAAAAAAAAAAATCTGTCCGCTAGAAAAAATTGTCATTTACGTCCATAACCCGTTGGCTGCTAAGTGCAACTCAATGCCCTTTTTGCGGACAGTACATATCAAGATCGGACTGAAGACATTTTTACCCCAAAAATATCTTCGAAATAGCAACAGCTGGGATTTTACTATCGGGTCGAAGGTATGATATAAGGCCAAAATACCAAAGAAGGTGTCGTATTAGATATAAATCATACCATTTAAAAGTATCGAAAATATTGTGGAGATGAAAGTCTGTTATCTTATGAGGGGGCAGAACATGTATGTTAGTCGTGGTAAAAAAAAAAAGAATGTTAAAATCGGGGAAAAAAAAGTAAACAAAAAACACTGCTACCTGAAAGGTTTTAACCTGGTTTTGAAACAATCGAGCTGTTAGCGACGTATTCTTGTACAGACTGTACAATGACAGATTGTCATCTTCACAATAATTTCCGTACTTTTAAATGGTACGATTTAAATTAAAATGCATTTATGAAAACACCAGCTTAATTTACTTTTGTTCTTTGTTGTTACTTTAACTCATTCAGCAGGATAAGGCTAAACTTCTCCATTGCAAATGACACGTGTCTAAACTCGATCTTTTATCCAGAGTGAAAAATAAAATCCGTTGAAAAGATCGATATGTTCTTTTATCTCTTATACTTGACTTGACTCTTTACCAAACGGCAAAATTTTGGACTCGATCAAATTGATAGGATTTGCAGAATAAAAAATAAATATGAATCAAAAATTGAAATTTTGATTCGGAGAGGGTAGAAAACGTTGTCGGAAAAGGAGAAAATGCTGGTTACCAGCATTTTCTCCTTTTCCCACAATGTTTTCAAAAGGCTAAGCTTCTTCCTCAGAGTTCTAAAAACCCGGTATTGTTTGGTAAAGGGTTAAAACATGCGGACGATGTGGATCAAAGACTAGACTGCACACTCTGTGCAGTCTGATCTTGATCTAGGCCGCCCACAAAGGCCCCCGTTTTCGGTAATGGCACGAAAAGGGTTAATGGAATGTTTAAATGCTCGTTACCATAGCAACCTCTTCTTTTACTACATCAATTTTACAAGCATTTGAATTAATTGTGTGTTGTTTTTTTAGTAACCCGGATGTTTTCAAATCCGCTTACTTCGCTTGTTTTATTGCGTAATGATTTCCATCTTTTCCCAATCAGTGCCGTCTTTAAACGGCATATACCATTGTATAATGATTTCAACATCTTTTCACTTATATCGCGACCAGCCGCGCTTTATTTGTACTTTCTTTTACCAGTACACTTTTTTTCTGGGCCAGCGTCTGCTTGTCCACTAAACAATCATCTGAAAACGACCAGCGAAAATAAGAGGAGAAAAATATCTCGCTTAAATTCGGAATTGTCGTGAAGGGTTACACGAGTTTTTGTATCATACCTGAGCGTTCATCATTCTTTTCAGATCGGGTTTCAAGTAATACAATATTCCGTCTAGGGAACCTTCCAAGGTTAATCCTTTTACGAAGAACACCGTCAGTAAAACGTAGGGTAGCAACACCGTGACGTATACAACCTGTGGGTAGAATCGAAGGAAATAATCAGAATAATAGAATGGCGCACAGTGATGATGGTTTTAGTATACGTACCTTGATGCCAGATTTAAAGGTTTACAAGTTTGTTTTCGAATGTATCAGAGTGGAAAAAGAATTGTGTCAAACTAAGCTGGAAGTCACAAAGCCTTTGTTCATAAGAGATATTACATGTAGCCCAATTACAACGACTTTTTTAAACCTCAATTATTTAAATCAATACGAAACAGCTGCAGTCAAACGCACCGTGCCCGACTGTGGAAAAGCTGTAAAAATATTGTTTTAATCAATAAGAGACATCATTCTAAATATCACATTTAATAATTCGTGTCAGTAAAACTGGTCCATGGCTATGGTGGCTCGTCTTGGCATCTGTATCTACATAAAACTGATCAAATTTATTCAAATATGACCGAAAATATTTGCATACGACTTCTTCAAAACACCTGTGTCATAAAAAGAAATGTAATTCTGATTGCACAACACAACATGTTTGAAATTCAATGACTCTTGTCGCAAAACTCGGTCAAAGGTCAAAGGTCAAAGAGCAGAGATAAGAGAAGTTCAATGATTGTTGGTATGAACCTTTCCGATGGAATGGACACCCTTCATTATACAAAAGAACACAAGAGTCCAAGCCCCAAGAAGGCACAGAGGCAAGTGCCATGGCATCTCTCCAAAGTCTCCAAGGCCACTCGATAGTTGAAGTACGTTATACCTAAAAAGAGATATAAATAACCCGGTTACTTGGAATGTTTTAGTTTCTACTCATTAATTCCTAGATCTAACGATTTTAAATGCAGTAAAAATTTCGATGTTTCAAAGCCGAGAGAAATCGGGATTTACCTAGTCTAGACAATAATTGTCTGTTTCGTTGTATAATGGAAATTTCTTTCATCGGGTGAACAGAAGATGCTAGATTTTCACGAATGGCGAAATATGTGTTGCTTTTCACCAGATGGAGGAAATATCGATCATTTACCGAAACAAACGGTTATCCTATTTCTTTCATGCTCTTCTGGTCGGATATGTACTGGCTGTAATTATGACGTCATAAAACATAACGTTGATCGGCGAAAAATTCATTCACATTCTATAAATATCCCTGGTATGTCAAAAATAGAAGTTTCGATATTACCCGGTGAATCATAAAATTCACCGGTGAATTATAAGGACATATTAATTCACTGCTAGGTTTCTATATACTACTGAAAAGCTTAAAAGAAATTATGTAATAGCAGCAAAAAAGTTCAGAGGGCCTGTTTTCACCAACTATTCTTGAGAATATTCTTAGTCTTAATCTCCAAGATTCTCTACATTTGTAATTAACATAACATCTGATTGGCTAAACCGAATTGTTCAGCCAATCAGAAGTTATTTCACTTTCAAGCACAGAAAATTCTGGAGAATAACACAAAAAATGTTCCTAGGAATGGTTGGTGAATATCAGCCCAGATGACTCATCGGGGAAAAAAATCAATCAAAACTTATTAACGGTATTCTACATCTTCCTCCCGAGGCAAATTTGCAGTAGCTAAATGAAACGTTTGCGGTGCAACATATGGATCAAAACAATTGAGACATGCTCTGTAAAACAGTTTAGTGGATCTGGATAAAGTATCGACTCAGGTCAGCCTGCGCAATCCGCGCAGATACATTTTTCTTGTTGTAAATTCGAAAGGTGTGTGCATCACTATTCTAAGTGCCTGTACATTGTACAGGCACTTAGAATAGTGTTGCACTCACCTATCGAATTTCTGCATGCCAAAGAATCAGTCTGCTGTGGAATTCAGTCGGGTTTCTTTATGACCAAATGGATTTGATGCATTCATAATTACGTGAAAACTAGCTATATTATAGCTTTTTTTTAAATTGTATCGCATTCAATCTCTTTTTGCATGGCTTAAAAGGAAAACATGTAATCGGCTCTGTGTATATATATATATATTGTAGTATGTCTGATGTTAATTTCAAACAAGTGTTTAAAGCTTTTATAAAGAGTATAGTATAGTATAGTATATCACGTGGTCGGCTGTAAGTCGAGTGGTCTACTGCAAGTCACGTGGTCTGCTGCAAGTCGCCTGGTCTTATGCAAGTCACGTGGTCTGTTGCAAGTCGCGTGGTCTGTTGCAAGCCTCGAAGACCGCTGCAAGGCACGTGGTCTGTTGCAAGCCACGTTGTCTGCCGAAAGAAATGTAGTCTGACGCAAGCCACGTGGTCTGTTGCATGCCATGTGATCTGCTTTACGTCACCAAGTCTGCTGCAAGTCACGCGGTGTGTTGCAAGTCAGTTGGAAGTGAATTGATGAACATGAGAGAAAACGTCAAAAAAATGAGCCTATATCCCGTGCTTTCGACCATCAGAAAAATGAACATGAGCGGCGCTATGAGAAAGGTGGTTTAACCAATTTTCATTATGTATTATTCCAAACAAGTCGGCACATAAATACCGATTGGTCTGAATACCGGCAGAGCCTTGAGGCAAAATGAATCCTGCTGGACGTGCAGATTTCCCCTTTTTTTTTAGATTGCGTAAAGTGTCGAGCAGGTTGTTCAGACTACATAGGCTGACCTGGCTCGAAACAATTTACAGAAACCTCGTCGATTAATTTGTCACAAGCTGTAGTTACGAGATTTTTGAAATAAACCGACAAGATGCTTTAAACCACCTTCTCGAATAGCCAAACTCAATTGTTCATTCCCTCGGAAAACAATGCAGCAACAGTGCTGATTGTGTAAAGGCAACCAGAACTGCTGCTCCTCTGTTAACCTTTGAACATATGTCCATTTTAACAAATATTTCATACACTATAGTATACAAGATCTTTTTTAGTCATCGAAATTTTTACTGCACTATATTGACCTATTGAACGACCCAGAGTTGATTGAAATAAATGCAAGTCACAATCCATTGGAGCATTTAGTTTAGTTTCCTCCGTGTTTTCATTACGACATTTTGGGAAGGTTTTGGTAACAGGTATACTTTGCAACCAGGAATGAATTCAACCTGATTGGCTGCCTGACCTTTCTTCTTTCCCCGCAACGTTTCCGAAATCTTCTCCCTCGGCGTCGTTACTACACGGTTCCGTTTTGAAAGAACTAAAAGAACACGAGAGCCTTGATGACCACGTATCTCTCCACTTTCTGTCGAATATTCAATCTTTGATCCACTTTATAATTGTTGGGGTTCACAGAGACGTAAATCAGGATAACTCTATATGGCTTGCAACACTCGTAACGGGGCATTCGGACATTTGCGTAAAGTGTCGTCTCGGATCAGACTGCGCAGTGCGCGCTGGCTAATCCGAGACGACACCTTACGACTACATCAGATTTTATGCTACCGTAGACTTGCGCAAAACAGAAAATGACATAAAAATGGAAAGTACACTATCTTGTATGGCCACCACTGCTGTTGATACAAGCAATTAAGATGTCGCATAGCCCTTTTAACACTTTACCAAACAATCCCTGGTTTTTACGACCCTGAGATAGAAGCCTTTTGAAAATATTGTGGGAAAAGGAGAACATTCTGGTAACCAGCATTTTCTCCTTTTTCCACAATGTTTTCTACCCAGCTGGAAACTAATTTCAATTTTTGAGTTTCGTTTATTTTGCCGTGTGCAAGTGCTTCCAATTTTGACCAGTCTGAAATTTGGCCGTTTGGTAAAGGGTTAACGCAAAAACATTGCATCAAGAATGTTTTTCCATTCCTGAACGAGAAAGGTGGCAAGGTCAATGAGGTTGTTGATGTTTCGCCGTGATCGAACCTTTTTTCTAAGTAATCCCAGACATGTTCTATTGGATTCATATCCGGCACTAAAGCTGGCCAAGGAAGAACATCAACATTGTTTCTGCTCGGAAACTGCTGACTGATTCTTGCAGATGTGGCCATACAAGATATTGATTTAAAAGATACAATAAGTTAATGAAAAAGCTAACTTTAATGTTACCTTAGTCTTTGAGTACTTTTGCAACTTTGATTTTAGTACCACCTCCATTTAAACTGCAAAATCCTAACTTAAACTTTCTGTTAGTCGAAATCTGATTAGCTGGCATTTTCTACAGACTCTGAACTAAAGTATGACACCAGATTTTTTAGTCTTCAGTAAAACATGCGAAGACAAATAAAAGAAAATTAAGTGCACATTTATTTATGCAACTGAGTATAAAAAAACCATCATTGAGAAATAGATTTGTGCAGGGGTCTGTTCTCCAAACACATTAAATTCAATCCCAAATCTAAATCACACAACTGACCTTCTGATTGGGCAAGAGAGAACGTCTCGTCCAATCTGATGGCTAGTTTTAAGATCTAAACGTTTCCTCCAATTCAACAGGTAAAGAAATTGTTGACATTGCAATGATAAATGACTTAAGTTACATCTCTACTCGTTTTCAGGCAGCCAGTTTTTGAACCAAGTCATCCTTATTTCATTAAGTTGTAACCATTATTGTATTCAAATGCCAAACGGTGGCCCTGATGGCTGCAAGATTGCACAGATTACGGCGGATAGAAAATGCATTTCATGTTTTTGAAGCCTTCAAAGCAATCGCTGTTGTCATTTCCGGTGTTATACATGAGGACAAATACGTTGTGATTTTCTATCCCTTCTATCACGTATAATTTTTTATGTTCATATAGACGCTTTCAACATTTACAAGGTCCTTTTCTCTCTCTCTGTATCTTATAAGAATGAAAGGCAAATAGCCTCCCACTCCTTGGTAAATAAAAGTCACGGAATTTATGCGCAGAAAACAAATCTTTGAAAAATCCAATACATGTTTGTAGCAAAATGAACTTTTAAGTAATTCGTTGTATCACTCATTTACTGCATATTTATTTTGTTTGTTTGAAGTACATCTGTGTTATTTCATCTAAGATGACATGGCCATATTTCAGAAATAATTTTGTAAAATAGCTAATGGCATACTTGATTGTGTAAATAGTTGATGGTAGATTTGATAGCCGGCCACCAAATGAGATTGAATTGAAAGATAAAAGAGGTTCCGGCTAGGACCCAAACTGGGGTAAGAGATCTTGTGTGAGTGTCTTCAGCAAACCACTTCAATTTTACAGTCGAACACTCTGCGAAACCTAGGGAACACATGACTAAGTGAGCGTTTGGCGTGATAAAACGATACGATAGATCCCAAGTCAGGTCATGTGCGCGCTGGATTTCGTAGGACACATGGATACATGCCTCTCTACACAAGCAAACATTTGTTTGCATACACCACCAAATGTTTGCTGATTTTTGCAAACAAGAGTTTGCTAGTATAGACCAGTCAGCAAACAGAAGTAAACATCACCAAATACTAGTAGAGTTTGGTGACGTTCGGACGTCACATTTTTATATTTGTTTGCTCTGTCAGATGGTGTTTGGCAGTGTCTAAGTATATTGACTAGTCAGAAGCGGTTTTCTTTATCTTTTCATGGACGTACTACATGATCTTCAAACATCACCAAACAGTTTTTGCCATTGTTGTAGTGTAGATTCTTATTCTTATTCTCAGTCATGAGACCTTTACGGTGCTTCTTTTCATACTTGGATATTTACTTTCAAGTCCATCGTGAATTTTCCAATAGCAAACATAGAGCACAATACTGACTTTCTGTTTCTTCGTTTTAATTTGTATTGCAGCGATATCCAAAAACATTTTAGTAACATACATGATTAAGACATGTTATAAAAAAATCTTTCATTACCTATAGCTCTTGCAGAAGTCGTCCATATTGTCCAAATCTCCCGCGGGGGCGGGGGGGGGGGTTGGAGGGGTACTGACGAAATTGATGTTATTTTGTGTCCGTTCTTGGGAACGTAAACTCCCCGAGGAACAGATGAAATTAATTTGCTTTGTCGTATATTTACTGTCTAAATTGAAAGTACTTGTATTTCAAAGGAGGGATTGACTATACAAGCAGATTATTGATTATGTAAGTAACGGGTGTGTTCAAATCCGAGTTTTGTTCTGTATTTGTTAAAGTATGAGAGTTCAAACATTTTTTTCTTGATCGTCCCTCTATATTCAGAGGCGACCACACAGAAAAAAATTTAAAGTATCCTTCGGTTAGCTGTACAAGGTTGATTCTATATGTTTTGCGAGGAAAGAGTTTGAAAATGAGCGTAGCAAACTTGTTTGAAACGCCCGAAATTATCATGATTTGACAGCCAAAATGCATTTGTAACCTATCACGCAAAAAGGGACCATCTGCGAATTCTTTACATCAATTCAGTGAAAACAGATCAACGAAAGTGCAGATCAGTTTATGTTGATAATTAAAAAATGATTGTGCAACAAGGTACAATGACCACTTTCCATACAGAAAATGTCATTAAAGCGGAAAGTGTCAATCCTGGTCAGCCTGCGCAATTCGCGCAGTCTGACCAGGGTTGACAATTTTCGTAGTTCCCAGAAGGTCCCTTTTTGCGTGATTGGTTACATTTTTATCAATACAGAATACCTCGCAGTGAACAGCTGTGAACATCCCAACCAGCATGTCGCAACTTTTTTTGCTAAACGCATTTAAAACCGAGAAACGCTTGTGGCAACATGTTATGCGAATCACGTGCACATCTAAATGGCCTGCAACACACGAAAAGGGGCATTCGAACTCATCCGTAAAATGTCATCTCGGATCTGCCTGCGAAACGCCCGCAGGCATATCCGAAACGACACTTTGCGTTTCTATATACTAGTGATTTTCGTTAGCGCATGTCTATTGAAGGAAAAAAATCTAATGTACTCGTAAAGTGCCGTCTCGGATTAGCCTGCTCGGACAGCGCAGGCTGATCCGGATGACATTTTACGCAAATGTCCGAATACCCCTTTTCCAATGGTGCAAGTAAAATGAGACATGCTCTGTGAAAAGGGGGCTAAATGCATCCGCAAAAGGTATTGGGTCGAATTTCTTTTGATAACTGTAACTTCTACATGACCAAGGACTATCTTACCCCCATATTTAGTCCATTGTTAGATAAAATTGATTTTATAGGCAGATACTAATGAGATGCTACAAACTCCTTTTTGCCAGAACGTGGTTCATTAAATTTATTTTTAATTCAATTTTCCTTCTGTCCTCACGAAGGTTTTAATGATTACAAAAACCGGATATAATACATGTACATAAACATTTTTTGTGCGGGAAAAGGCTTTATATGGTTCTGGACGAGTGTAAAACCAAATCACTAATAGGCAGAGAGGCCAGTTGTACTCCGAAACCGAATGGTTACATTTCTGGTCAGCAGTGCGTAAAGAAAGACTAATAACAGAGCCTTTGGCCCTACAGCACTCATCTGAGTAAATTCATCTATAATTGATGAAGCTTGAGATATACTGGTTGTAGTGATCAAATTATTCAGTGTAAATAACTTATCTTTTGAGTCGACATGGCCCAATTTCGAACTTTTAATATATCATCAAACATTCTGACCAAGCTTTATAACTATAAGGCTTAAATTGTGGCATTTACGATGCACACAAGTTTTTTCTTTCTAAGATTTGGCCTAGTGACCTACTTTTCAACGACCCGATGGGTCCGAATTTCCTATTTGTCAACGTTATCATCAAGACCAAAATTTACACAATATTTTACCAGTATATGATACAGAGATATGAGAGGGTTTACACTGCTATCTAGCAAAGTACAATTATTAATGGCATTCCTGGGCCTTACTTTTGTCCTCACTTTTCTTTCCGGAAAAAAAAGGAAAAACATGTATACTTCGGTCTCTTCTCTGTCTTTCACCTTCTATTTTTCTGTAACTTTCTTTTATAAATTCCAGCTGCTCTGCACTGTTTGTACATGTTCTTTAAGTTTGCATGCTTTATCAATTCCTAGTTTGTATAAGGTTCAACTTTAAGATTTTCATATAAAAAAAACAGTATCAAAATCATAGAGGAAACACAATGTGTCTACATGTAATTTTGATTTACCTAGAATACCTGCTATCTGTCCAGGGTCTGTATTCACCAATCATTCTTAATTTCATGCTTTGGGTAGTAAGTTCTAAGTTTAGATAGTAACACAACCTCTGTTTTGCTAAACATTTGATCTAACCTATCAGAAATTGTGTTACTTTCAAACTCAGAAAATATTGAGAATAAGACTAAGAATATTCATACGAATGATTGTTGAATACCGACCGTGACACACAACATTTTGCAGAGATTTTGTCTGTAGTATACATTTTCTATATACATGTATTGTTATTCAGTGTGATGTCCACACATTAAAATGCTAGGCCCAATTTACTCCGGCTCGTGACATGTTTATTTATTATCTTATTAAAAGAATACCTAAGGCTTTTTTTGCCAGATTAATGGGGCCAAAGATTTTAAAAAATTGTTCCAGTACTACTTTTGATGTTTTTTTACCGAACGAATAGGGCCAAATTTTTATCTTGTCACGTGAACCCGAATTTTAAAGTTAAATTTGAACGGCCTTCATCTGTCCAGGTGACTATCTATTTAACTGTTTAAAGTATAGCTGTGGTGTCGGACTTGAATTAAAAAAAAAAAGCGCTATCGTTTTACCAAACAAGCACGTGTTCTCATAATCTTGAGGGGAAAAAAAGCTTTTAAAACCATTGTAGGAAGAGGAAAAATACCCTTTCAGTGTATAATTCAATCACATGAGCCATTTCCAGCCTGCCGATATGTATATGGTTTGGTTTTGGACAAGTCTAAAATTGTGCTGTCTAGTAAAGAGTTTTACAAAAAAGTGTCATTGTATGATACACGTCACTGCGGGTGTTACCTTAACTCTTTACCAAACAATATATATACTGGTCCAAATTGAAAGCATTTGCAGATGACAATGTTAACGTGACTCAGAAATTGAAATTTGTTTTGTGAAGGGTAGAAAACATTGTGGGAAAAGGAGAAAATGCTGGTTACCAGCATTTTCTCCTTTTCCCACAGTGTTTTCAAAAGGCTTCTATTACGGGGTCGCAAACACCTTTCTTTGGGAAAGGGTTAAACAAAAAGGCTTTTACATCAGCATATTGCAAATTACATGTATGGGATGGTTTTGGTTGGTGAATACACCAGATTATCATACTGCAGATTTAACAGCTGACTTTATATTCCGTGCAGTCTCACATTGACCAACTAAGTTTCCAAAAGGCAATTCAAGTCCTTGGTTGGATCCAAAGGGTTGGCGTGTCAGTGTCCGATATCTGCGTGAACTTTGGCATATTTGTTTTTCTTTTTATTTCAAAAGACGTGATTTCAGTTGCGTAGGCGCCAAACCAATCTAAAGACCATAGCATTTTTAGACGCCTAACTACCTCAGGAACATAGCATTCATGGACTCAACCAACAGCGTGAGAAAAGCCCATCCTAATAAAAGTGTTGGTAGTATTAACAGAAGGTGATACCAGCAAATATGTTTTAACACTGGTACCATTTCAATAAAATCTCAGTTCATCTTGCAGTTGACATATTATTTCGTCTAGAATTGATAGCATTATTTCATGATCGTTTTCCATGAAATAGAGTATATATTGAACTTTGCATGCAGTTTCAGGTGTTATGAAAGTGGTTTGGAGTCGAAAGATGGTGGTAACGGCTATTTTTCGGGTGCTTTGTGGTTTTCTGGGGTGTTTGTCTCTCTTATTCATCTGCGATGTAGATTTCATAAACTAGGTCATGTCAGAGCTGCGAAACGAGGCTATGATTTTAAATCTAGAGGTAATTTTACAACTTTCAGCTCTGAAGTTCATTGTTTGTGTAATTGGCTTGCTCGTTTTTAGTCAATGTGATTTTTTTTACATGTAAAACAATACAACACAGACGCCTCTGTTCATCGATCTGTGAGGATCTATGTTTCTTGAAACAGAGGAGTGATTCGATTTCACAGAATTTTAGTTTGATGGTTGACATGAGATGGCGAGACCCGAAAGGTCTTCACCTTCTAAAAACGACTTTTGGAACTCGAGGTGCGTTTGTAGGTAGCATAGATTTACGTCCGTAACGTTCAGTTTGATTTCTTTTCTGCTCTGCATACCATTTTGTCAAACTATCCAGACAATAATTGCCTTGACATTGTAAAATTCAGTTCTCTCTGATTAACTCTCAACAATATCCAAGTTACCCTACGCGGATAGTGTTGACAGTGTTCGCACTGGTTGGGCAAGATTACAAGTCGTAAAATTAGTAAATGTATGCCTACCTGAATCTTACTGAAAACCTCAGAGTATGCGATTGTCTATGTATTATCATTGCAATGCAATTTGTAAATAATACAAATAAAAATGTACTCTGTTTAATGGCACATCGACAGCTTAAGGCATTTTGCATGACAGGCAATGATGCATTTGTGCATTTTCTTAATGTCACTTGTAAAATTCAATATCATGTATATCACATAGGCAGACCTTGTAAAAAAAGAAGAGCATCTTTATCAAATAGGTCGACCTTGTATAACCACTGTCATAATCATTTTGGCGAACTCTGTAAAAACTAACCCCATGCTAATCACAAAAGTTGTATAGACTGGTATCTGGTATCTTCATATACAAAGGTGACAGATATTTTTCACTACTGTAGAGTGTTAAAGATTTTGAAATTACTTACTGCCAGAATTCTTCTTCAGACGACATCTTTCCATGAAAAGAAGCTAGTACAGACGTATTTCCGGTCGTGTTGGCATGGGAACCGTTGATGATAGATGACGCGGTCAGATTGCTTCTTACCTGGTTCCCGAAATCAGCCTGAAAAAACGTATATAAAGATAATGAAGTCTAAATTCAATAAAAATAAAAGACATATATTTGTCCGAAATCAATTGCAATTCAATACATCTAAAATGAGGAAACCCAAATTAGAAACCCAAATTAAGAGGGGTACAAAACTTTGTAGAAAAAGGAGAAAATGCAGTTTACCAGCATTGTCTTCTTTTCTCAAAATGTTTTTGTAAGTGTCTTTTGCATCTTGTCGTCAATAGTATAGCTTAATTAGAAGTAAGGAAAGCTGTAGGAGAAATTTTGGATACAAAACGCCAATCTGGCCAGTCAAAATTGTTCTATACAGAAATGAAAATACTCATCAGGAGATGATACTTCGACAACTTGAAACAGCGGATATTTGCGCCGAGGTCTGATAATTTGCATATTTAAGAATTTGCTCTACGAATATACCTTTTAAGGAGCTTTATGATCCAATGAATGGATGGGTTGATGGATTTACGATAGACAGATTCATCCCAGTATACCCCCGAAAGCATTCGTTTTGCAGGGGAAGCAGATGTTATATTGGGAAAAGAATATATATTTTTAAAATTTAGGATAATCAGGGTACCTTTTAGGGTGGATGATAACGCTCCAAGGATAATTGGGAAAAGCAGCACTTCAAGGATAATTGGCAAAAGATGGGTTAGCGTAGACAAAAGTATAAACATATCGAGAAATTGGGAAAGGTGGTTCGGAAGAAAATCAAAGATTCAAAGTTTGGGAAATAGGATATAAAATAGTTTTATAAAAATAAAATAATATTATTTCATGCATAGCGGTGAAAATATTTTTCGATCTTACACTGGTACCACCAGTGAAAATACCGATTTTCATGTTTTTGCCGAGGTTAATTGCGTGTGCCTTGCAATCAGATGGAAATATGCCACACGTCATTTACCTTACATTTCTCCCGCTTGACGTAATATTGTGATGTGTTGCTATGCAGGAGAGGTACGCCAAAGATAAGAGAAAAGAACTATACTGGGTTTTGATAAAACACCTCCGAGAAAGGGTTAAAAGCATGAAATAAATAGAATATTTGTTTTTTTTCGGTGAGAGATTATAATTTATTTCATCTCGTGAACACCATCGGTAATATTTTCACACGTGGCTGCGCCACTCGAGAAAATATTACCAATGGTGTCCACTCAATGAAATAAATTTCGATCTTTCACCGAAAAAAACCCCCAAATATTCCATTTATCTCGTGAACACCATCGGTAATATTTTCACACGTGGCTGCGCAACTCGTGAAAATATTACCGATGGTGTCCACTCAATGAAATAAATTTCGATCTTTCACCGAAAAAAAACAAATATCCTCTATATCACACTCAACGTAACAGTTAGTCTTATCCCACATATTCTAATTATGAACATACTAATTTAAATAGATAAATAAAACGGGGAAAGGAACACTCCTTTGAAATGATAAAAAAGCGAATTCTATAGACCTAGAAACTTACAGGTTTGGATTCCAGCTATATCAAATGAAGGAAAAAAAATATAAAAAGAGTCTTTCTCTTTATAAAATGGATGTAAGGCAACCGTAAAGTCGTACGGAAATCATGAAGCGGACTAATTACTAGATGAAATTTCGAGAAGCGTTTTATTGAAGGCACTTCCAGACAACCAGTAAAATAACTTAAAATAACTCGGTCACATGGTGGGATTTATCTTTGAAAGGGGGGGAGGAAGGTTGTAGAACAAGAGAACATACCACAATGAAAAATGCACTACATGTATTTCGAAAGTTTCACATTTTTCGGCATAGCTGAATGTGCAGGCTTTTGACCTACTTTTTGGAACTGATAACAAATGAATAGATAGAAATTTGTGATTGGTCAAAAATGAAGACAATGTTTATTCTAAGGACCCCGCGCTATCTGCAGGCAAACTAGCGCCTTTTTTTCTGTTTTTAAAGATGCCACTTGTTCTAAATTTAGTGACTTTTGATCCTTTGATCCCCGGGGCAGTTGAAGATTGGATCGCACTCATCATGCTGTCTGATTGTGGACCAGGGTCTGTATTCACCAACCATTCTTCAGAACAGTCTTTGTCTTAATCTTCAAGATTTTCTGACTGTGAAAGTAACAGAATTTCTGATTGGCTAAACCAATTGGTTTAGCCAATCAGAAGTTCTGTTACTTTCACACTGACAAAATTCTGAAGAATGATCCTCAGAATTTTCTTACGAATGGTTGGTGAATACGGAGCCAGATCGTTTGTGTAACTTTTTTAGAAGTATTCGGTCACTTTGAAATTATGCGAGACCACAAAACTTTAGACTCTTCCAAAGTAAAGCACTTGAAAACGAAAAACACGATGTGTCTCAGATAATTGGATTTGTCCTTGCGTGGGTAGAAAACATTGTGAGGAAAGGATAAACTGTTGGTCACCAGCACTTCTCCAGTTCGATTACCTTTCTCCTTATATTAATGCTCATGATTGTCCAGTATAGGGTTAAATCTCTATATGTATGTTAACTCTTTACCACACAATCACGACTATTAACGACCCAGGGAAAACCGCCTTTAGAAAATATTGTGGGAAAAGGAGAAAATGCTGGTCACCAGCATTTTCTCCTTTTCCCACAATGTTTTCTATCCTTCCCAATACAAATTTCAAATTTTCAGTCACTTTTATTTTGTCGTCTGCAAATATTTTCACTTTGGGTCAGTCTAAAATTTTGTCGTTTGGTAAAGAGTTAACTCTTTAGCTCCTCTCGACGTAAATACAATTTGCGGACACCGTAGATTCGAGATCTAGGCCCATATTCACCAACCATTCTTAAGAGCGTTCTTTGTCTTATTCTACAGGATTCTCAACATTTGTAAGTAACACAACTTCTGATTGGCTAAACCATTCGGTTTAGCCAATCAGAGGTTGTGTTACTTGCAAATTAAAAAAAACCTTGGAGAATAAGACTAAGAATATATTGAAGAATGGTTTGTGAATACGGGCCCAGATTGTACAGAACGTGCAATTTGGTCTTGAAACTACACTGTCTGAGAAGGAGATGTTTTCCACCAAAAATATCTTTGAAATAGCAAAATTGTTGTTGTTTTTTTAAAACAAGTTTGAAAGTTTCTGTTGACTTATTCAGGTGGTTAAGGGTTGATTTTTCTCAGAACTCGTTAATTACTGAATAAATAAACTGCATTTTCTCAAAGGCTGAAAATATATTTCCTGTACAAGATCTAGAGACAGATAGATCATAATCTAGAATACAGCAGTGGACAGTGTAGATCAGGATCAGACTGCACATTTTTGTGCAGTCTGATCTTGATCTACACTGTCCACAAAAGCTTCCGGTGTCGTCTTTGGTGTGGAAAGAGTTAAAGAAAATACCTATATTATTGATCAAACACTCTAAGGGCAAAGCTATTAAGATTTAATCGACGGCCATGATCACGCTATAATGGCGCTTGAAAGCGGAGGTATATTTCCATTGAAAGCAACTCAACTCGTCAGCATTTATTTTTTTTGCAACCGTTGACGCAGCATAAATTAACGGCAACAGAATTTAATACTCGCATAAAACTTCAGAAATGAGATATCACTGAATAACTTTAGGCAATAGCTTGCAAACGATCTGTAAATTAGAAATACAAAAACAATATATTTTTTTGTTTTGATTATATTTCCTTAAGGTAACAATAGCTGCCAAAACTACACAAAGGGGGTGTCAAATTTGATTTATATCATTATAGAGAAATTTAGATAATTGTGGAGATTAAATTATGTAATTGTGCAATCGGTACAAGTCTTGGTCGGTCGCTATGTATCATAGAGTATTAGATAAACTTGAGAAGGCAAGATTTTTTTTTCAATTAGATCTACATTTTTAACTATTGCTTTTTTCCGCAGTCAGCTGAAAAGGGGGGGGGGGGGTTGGAGGGGGGGGGGAAAAATAGTAAAATAAATTTGAAGAAGTAATGGCACATAATATCATAATGCGTTGTTATGCGGAGGGGTACGCCACGGGAAATTACCGAAAACAACTGAACTGAATTTTGATGTTGGCCCCCCCTCGATGATGTTCACTCGGTGAAATAGATTTCGATATTTTACCGTAAAAAACAGCAACCGAATATCCTCTATATGCAGTCTGATCAAGGACAATACGATACGAAAGTTTGTACGATACACCCCCCCCCCAAAAAAAAAAAAAAAAACATTGAAATAGCAAAATCTTGATTCTATTATCGGCCAGCATCTTCCATTTTATTTAGTTAACACGTTAAGGGTTAAAAGTGTTTGGTAAAGGATTAAATATTAAATGCTTATCTATCTCTTTGATTCAGTGTTCAAAGCATTAACGTTTGGGAAAAGGGAATAATTTATTACAGTCTCGCAGCGTATAATATATTGTATAGATTGAAATTTGTATACTGGGCAAAAGTTGTAAAGTGCCATTCGATAGATGATGATGCTTCGGCACTAGCTCGAACGACACTGAAAGGTCATTTTGCGTGGTTTTTTTTTTATACTTAATTCTAAAACTATAAACTTTTGATGAAATAAATCGAAGCACTTTTGATCACATAACGTCTCATGTTTTCCGTGTAATATACCCATCACGATTTTTGTTATCTTATATCTTATATATCTCCCCAGCATTTTCTTCCTTTTACCACAGCGTTTTTCTTCCCCTTTAAAGGAAAATCCCGTCATGTCAGCCACATTTGTTTGCCGTCTGCCTACGTTATCAATTCGGACAAGTCTAAACTTTATTCGTGTGGTAAAGCATAAAACTTCCACATGAATTTATAAGTGAACTTTTCAAGCCAGAGGTTCTCGTAAAAAAAAAAATTCCAGAGAAATGCGATTTTTGATAGAGCCATTTTCACAGTCTTAACCATATACCCCGTAAGGCATTTCTATGGTATCTCTAATTGACCCTAAATAAAAGCTAGGATGAAGCAGTTTCTGATGTGTATATGACACTTTTTGATAGCATAGAAAACATTGTGACAAAAGGTGAAATTGCTCGTCAAGAGCAATTTCACCTTTTGCCACAATGTTTTCCAGAGGCTCCTACAAGCAATGCGTAGAAATGAGTATCTATGGAGTAAAGGGTTAAAGTGACTGATTAGGACAGTGTAGATTTTGTGCAGTCTGAATTTGAATCTTCCCTGTCCGCAAAAGTTCCAAACAACGCGTTAAGTCAGGAGGTTAACTTTAATTAGGGTGTGTATTAACCCCGACTATCTCCCTTTGCATCTGCGCCGGTGTAATTTTAAACGTATAAACGGGGGTCCAAGGACATCAGTGTAAATTATTCAGAAAGGTTCGAATGAAAAAATAACTCGCGTCAGGCGATCTACTTTCTTTTTCCCATCGACAAAAAATGCTCCACAAGTCGGTCAAGGCCATTTGAATACCCTTCTGAATTTCTATCTGATAGAAAGGTGTGTTGCAGGAACCTGTTAACCCATTCCCTTTTCACGCCCTAAAGAATTATAGCTGTAGAAAAAATCGTGAGAAAAGGAGAAATTGCTTGTAACAACCATTTTCTCTTTTCTCACAATGTTTTCTACCCTATATGACACTTATTTTTCACTTTCAACACACTTTTAAATGTCGTCTGCAATTTCTTTAAATTTGGACCAGTCTAAAATTTTGTCGTCTGGTAATGGGTCAACGCCATTTGTCGCAACTGTAGCTTTTCGAACGGCGCCGATTCAGATTAAACTACAAGGAGCACGAAAATCTGTTCCTAGATTGTACAGAGTTTGTTATTTGACTGTCGGCTTTACAACAGAATATCTTAAACAGGGCAACGTTTTAACAAGAACAAATACAAAACGGAGTACCTTGAAAGAACCCTTTTCAATAGAATTTACAATTATGACATAAATATACCTCTTAAAATTGACATGAAACATACTATGATGACGCATCACTTGTCGAGCGTGAATTTTATTAATTGAGAAAGGGAAACATGGGTAATGGGAGCGTTCAGACGGAAGTGCAGAACGCAGCACCGTAACCGAAATTCACTTTACGCAATACAAAGTAGTTTTTGTTATGCTATTTGAATAGTAATAATTATATATCGTCAGAAAAGCATTGAAAAATGAACATTCTGTGACTTAAAACTTCTGTTTAGTTTTGTGATGAGTTTTATAGCTCTCTCAAGAATTAGCTGCAAAACTTATTCCGCCCCTTTCTGTTGTTAACCCTTTCCCAAACAACAGACCTTTGGACTAGACCAAATTGAAAGCAGACGACA